>CM037587.1:82206603-84606603 GCA_021018995.1 Chloranthus sessilifolius | reverse complement strand
CAACCCCTCCCCTACTCCCTTTCCCTTTTTCCTTTTATTTTCTATCCAAATTTCGATGTGCTTGTCAGAATCGTCTGCAGATTATTGTTGTTTCATTGTCTTCCCTAATAATTGTCCACCACCTTTGAACCCGGTGACACTGCTCCCCATAGGTTTGGGGTGTGGCGATAAGTCTGCCTAGGGAATAGTTAACAACATAAGGATGCAGAATCACCTAAGTAATTAGGAAATGTATTAATTTACTTAAGAATCATGACAACTAGAAAATTTAAAATTCCTTTGCCAAATTTAGACATTCTAAACCTTGCGATATTCTACATTTCCATGATGATTACACCATAAAAACATATCTTGGTATCAAGACGTAGTAAGTCAAAAGGAAGAGAAAAAGGTAAAGATATACTTAAAAGCTCAAGGAAAAAACCATAAGTGAGAATTGAGCCCATATATTTTCCATCTCTGTTGAAGAGTGTGAGGCAATTTTTACGATTCAAAGGATTGGTGAGGCATTAGATCCACTAGAAGTTAGGAAACTCCAAATTAAAACAAATGAATGACACTCATGAAACCGAGGAAAAGATCAAGGCCTTCTTTAGGCGGCTTGAACCTATGAGAACCAACCAAGAAAAATCTGCCTTTGTTTGTACCCCATTTGATTCTTCATCAAAATACTCAAAAGTACTTTGCACCTGAACCTATGGAACTAATTCAGCCTTCCCTCACTCGAGAATTCAGAGGTAAAGGAGAAAGAATCAAGATGGACCATTTCGGGCAACATCAAGAAAATGAAGAGAAAATACCTCAAAAAGCAGGCAATATGGTGACCGAGAAAAGAAGAGACAAACAATGTGAAAAAGTTGCAAGCAAAAAGGCAAAAAGGGACCTTATGTTGAAAAATGCAAGATCAAAGAAAGAACTGATCCTTGTGGAATGTGAGAATCTCAAAAGAAGAAGAAAGAAGCTAAACTCAAAAAGGTGGAGTCATGAACCATCTCCCGCACTTCCCGAGTTCTCAAATTCAAACCTCTGTTCAAATTGCCTTTCCTTGAAACTTCACTCCATAAGCCATACAAACAAACCTAGATTAAAAGCCCTTGTGATCCAAAGTTGAGTGAGTCATGTGGAGATGAGAAGTGACCCAATCTATGGTGAGGAGATGTCAATGATGCCATTGCCTAAGAATCATGCCTATGCTCATGCTTACAGATCCGGTTGGGAGATGTAAGCTGCTCTTGAGCTTGAGTGAAAATGAACCCTCAACAAAAACACGATGAGAGTATACCACAGTGAGTATTTGGGTTGGAACTTGAGCACCTTAAGTATGACTTATAACCTAATTTTTATCCATAGGATGAGCTTCATGCTTTGGCACATTTGTATGATTATCTATGACTGTTCACAGATTGGAAATATTGAAACATTCATGAGGTTTATAAATGTTTAAATTCCTGTGCAAACAATAATCAAATTTTCTGATTCATCATTGATTCAAGAGTAACTAACCCTGCTCCTTGATTCCTGATTTGATAATATTGCTCTGATGTAAACTGTTTCATGGAGAGGTTTGTGGGTACCTTCACTGAAAACCCTCAGGAGACTTCACTCCTCCTCTAGATCACCTAGGGGTTTAAAAGGCTTGTTGCATATGCTAAATGCACTGCTTCCTACAAAAGTGGCTCTTTACTTTGTTTTTATGTTTCTTTGCTCGTGGACTAGCAAAGCTTAGGTTTGGGGTGTGATAAGTAGTGAAAATACCATTTTTACCCTAAACATGAGCCTTGAAAGACCCTTGAGAGGACTAAATAAGTGCTTTAGTGTTCATATTGCACTAACCAAAAGACAGTCCAAATCAAAACCATCCTAAAATGATCAAAAAGTCGACAACGCATGTCAAACCCAAAGAGGAGTGAAGAAATAGCCTCAAAGAATGGCTAAAAAGGTCCTAAAAGAGCAAGAAAAGACACAAGAAGAAGAAGGATCCATTCAAAAGAAGAATGGAAGCTAAAAGTTCAATTCAAGAAGGACATCTACTATTCGCAAAGAACTTTGAACTTTGACAAGAAGAGAAGTCCTCATGAAAAGACCTCCAAGCCAAAATGCTCTGCGAAAAGAAGAGAAGTCCTTTGCGAAAAGATCTCCACGAAGCCAAAGTCCTTTGCGAAAAGATCTCCGAAGCCAAAATGCTTTGCGAAAAGAGATTACTGAGCCAAAATGTTTTGCGAAGAGAGATTACGGAGCCAAACTACTTTGCTAAAAAAGCCCTTAAACTATGCGAAATGGCATTACGGGATTTGCGACTCGTCCAAGGGTATTTCAGAAACTTTGCATCGCCCCAATGCGTTTTAAAACCCAAGGACATTCCTAAGATTACGAGCACGAACCAAAGGCATATTCCACCCCATGTGAACACCCAAAGATGAAATTACTTGGCGGAACTTCTAGAAGCTCAAACAGATTTTGAATTACATAATGTAATTGATGCCTCTGCTTCTGATTGAACCAGATCAAGCATTTCGATTGGCCGTAATGATCCGGATCCCGGTGCTCGACTCCTATTGGTTGATACAGATCTATCCAATTGATTGGTTGATACACATCCAGCCTGGCTTAGGGAAAACTATAAATAGATCGAACCATTTGCCCAATTTGGGTATCCAGATTTTAGAGTTTTCATCTCTGTTTCCCCATTCGTCGAAGCTCATCCGATTCCCCTGTAATCCCTTCTTGTATTTTACCTTTGAGAGCCATTGCGAGTGATTTGTACTTCCAAGTTCGATTCAAGATCAGAATCTGAGGGCTCTCGAGAAGCTCGATTTGTAAGTCGAGGGCTCTCTAAACCGTGCTTTCTGTAATTATGTTGGATTTTAAAAGGTTCTTTGTAATTTGTGTCTTCTCCATTGGAGTCATGTCGAGGGTTCCGAATGTTCACCTTAGTGCATTAGACTTCTTTAGATTCACTCATCCGCATCCAACTTCCTTAATTCATCATCCTCCTATTGGTAACCTAATTCAAGCGGCATTCTGATGATGTTCATGTTATGAAATAAAGAATAGGCCCGCGACTAGTGATGATGCTGACAAATCACGATATAAGTCTAAACCTATTCCTTAATTCGATTTATTTCTCTTACATCCTGTCTTTGGTAGCGATGAAGATTGAATCTGCTCTGTTGAACTACTGATTCTCCATTAAAATTCAAAGGCTAAAATACATGAAGCATTTGTCTTATTTTAAACACCTCCACAACTCGGATCTGGATCACGTAGTTAGTTCTTTTCTTTATTTGCTTTTAGTTAAACGTGACAAAACCCAACACTCTCTTTTATCTATTCTTTATTTTAGATAATTATAGAGCCAGATCTGGTAGCACAGATCTGGAGGTTTATCTCTCATTTTAGACAAACTTCTCTGTGGACGATCTTGAAATACTTACTTTTAAAACTTGCTACAATTGGCCCTGATCTTGCAGGCCAGTGTTAGCCCCAATGTGCTGATATCCCTTTCATAAGTTAACATCCATATAATTTAGCATTCTTTAATTCTTTAATTTTTTGCACACATTTTTGGCACACTTGGAGCGACAACACCTATCTCAGCAAATCACTTGCTGAAGTTCAGCTGAATTACACAATAACTGAGAAAGAGCTTCTGGCAGTGGTTTTTGCTGTGGACAAATTTAGACCTTACCTACTAGGGTCTAAAATTGTAATCTTCACTGACCACTCAGCATTGAAGTACCTATTGTCCAAGAAGGATGCGAAGCCCAGGTTGATTAGATAGATACTCCTGTTGCAGGAGTTTGACATTGAAATCAAGGACAAAAAGGGTGTAGAAAATGTGGTGGCTGACCACTTGTCCAGAATTGTTTTAGAAAAAGGTGTTGATGACCTTCCTACAAATGATGTCTTCCTGAATGAGCAATTGTTTATCATCCAATCCTTGGTTCCCTGGTATGCACATATTGTCAATTATCTAGTTATAGGCAAGATTCCTGCCCATTGGACAGAAATAGACAAAGACCTATTTTTCTCACAGGTCAAATTCTTTTTCTGGGAAGAACCTTGCTTATACAAGTATTGTGCAGACCAATTCATCCAGAAATATGTTCCCGAGAGTGATGTCCCCAGTATTCTGGTCATGTGCCATGAAAATGCCTGTGGAGGCCACATTAGTGGAAGAAAAACAACTGAAAAACAGCTGACAAAGTCTTGCAATGTGGGTTCTATTAGCCTTCTTTATTCAGAGATGCCAATACACACTGCAGGACCTGTGAAAGATGTCAAAAATTAGGAGGGCTGTCTAAATGAAACTCAATGCCTTTGCAGCCCATCCTTGTTGTGGAACTGTTTAATGTCTGGGGTATTGATTTCATGGGCCCCTTTCCTCCTTACGTTTCCAAATGGGTAGAAGCCATTGCCACAAGAACTAATGATAATCAGGTTATCCTCAAGTTTATAAAGCAGAATATCTTCTCAAGATTTGGTACCCCTAGAGCCATTATCAGTGATGGGGGTAGCCATTTCTGTAACAGAAAATTTGAGAGCTTGCTCAAGAAATACTTTGTCACCCATGGGATTGATACTCCCTACCACCCACAGACCAGTGGGCAAGTTGAAATTTCTAATAGGGAAATCAAGCACATCCTTAAGAAGACTGTGAGGACTGATAGGAAAGATTGGGCTGATAAGCTTAATGATGCACAGTGGGCTTATAGGACTGCCTATAAGACTCCCATTGGTATGTCCCCATTCAGACTAGTTTATGGCAAGGATTGTCATCTCCCAGTGGAGTTAGAACACAGGGGTTGCTGCAGCTGTCAGAATTGGAAGAGCTAAGGATGGATGCATATGCCAATGCCTGGATCTACAAGGAAAGGTCCAAAGCTTTCTTTGACAAGGGGCTGTTGAGAAAGAGTTTCATAGCTGGTGACAAGGTTTGGTTGTTTAACTCCAAACTTAAATTTTTTCCTGGCAAATTGAAATCTAGATGTGAAGGTCCCTACATTGTCATGCATGTTTCCCCATCTGGTGCTGTGGAAATCAAGGATCCTAAGTTTGGGAGAACCTTGAAGGTGAATGGTCAGAGGCTTAAGCCTTGTTTTGAAAAACCTACCGAACCCATGGACACCATTCACTTTCAAGGGGATCCTTCTTTAAACTGATCCACAGGTGTGTCATTATTGTATCATATGTACTTTGGTTTTGGTAGATTTATCCTGCTTTCTTTTATTCAAATTCTCTAGGAAATTTTAGTGGTCCCACCTAAATCTTGACCTGTCTGGTTTGAATATTTTTTATGCTTGGTTTGATGATTAATGCTCTTGGATTGATTGTTTTGATTGAGTGCATAATATGGGAGGGTGATTTTTGTTGTTTTTGCTTGAATGATTAATTTTTAATGTGTCTAGAGGTACCCATGGTGAGAGTCAGGACTGGGATCCAACCACAGCACAAATGGAAAGGGCAGAACTGAGAGCACATGCTCTATGTTTACTACTTTGCTGTCGCTGGGTTAAAAAGGAGGCATGAGAGACTCTTGCGCAGTTCACATAGAACCATTCAATAGCTGTCGCGAGGTTCGAAAGGAAGCTTGGGAGGCTCTCGCGCAATACAAAGACCATACTTCATTAGCTGTCGCGAGATTCTAAGGCTGTCGCAAGATTCAAAGTGAACCTCAGAGTTTTTTACGCAATCCAAATGGAGACCTGGGAGCCGCTCGCGCAATTCACATGGAATTCTTCACATACTGTCACGCGCTCCAAGGTCAACCTGGGAGATTATCGCGCAATTTAAGTTGAATAACACCTTTGCTAGGTTCATTTCCAATCTTGCGACCAGATGTTCCGAGGCGCATCGAGATTCGCGATAAGTATTTTAACCTCGTGCTTGTCTCCCTTTCCAATATTCTCTTCGTTCTTTCCTTTGTGAAACCCTAGCTTCTGGCGCTCTTCTACCTCTCTCCTCCAGCATCCACTCTACAACCTATCATTCACACCAGGAATCAACGAATTTATTTGTAGCATCACCCCCATCTATTGCCCTCTGCTCAGAGATCTCGCGGTGCCCTATGCGTTAGATCAAACCAAACCCTAGGATTTTAGTGTAAGCACTTAGATCTCAGTCTCCATTTCTCGTATTCAAAGGTAGAAGTTGTAATGGCCCCTAAGAGTGCACCAAAGAAGAGGAGCAGGGATAAGGCCCCTGTTGAGACCACCCTAAGAAGGCCAAAACGTCCAAGGGATAGAAAAAGGGAAGGAAGTGGTTAAGGAGGTGGAGGAGCCAACCCCTAAGTTTTCTACTCCTTCAAAGCTCATGGCTTCGATCCCATTGGAGCCTGAAACAGCTTTTGACCTGCCATTCTTTGAGAAGGAGCCTCTCTCTACCCCTGTCGTACAGTTTATGAGCAAAGCGGGCCTGACACCCTTGATGAGAGGAATTCCAGCACTCACCTACCCTAGGTTAGTGCAACTCTTTCCCCAGCACATCAGGGTCAAAAAGGACAAGGATGGACAAATATGCTTGCTGGTTCTGATTGACAATTTTGAGATGTTAGTGAGCCCCAGAGTGATTGCAGAAGTATTGGGCATCCCAGCCGCATTCGACCCTAGCTGTGGATATGGCCCCCCCTTGAGCGCCTCCATTAATACAATTGCACGAGCGTTGACTAGAGGATTAAATGCCTCAGGGGATTCGATCAAAAGAAGAGAATTGGAGCCTGAACTCCTCTTCATTGACCAAGTCCTGCAAAAGAATATTTACTGCTCAGGACATCAGCAGGAGAGGAGAGCTCCCATTGCGGATGATGTCTATTCTTTCTCTCTAGGCCATGGCTTCCATGCAACCTAGCTCATCTTTGAGGCAATGAAAAACCTAGTAGAGAAGATAGGGCAGAACAAGAAGCCTCACACACTCCCCTATGTCAGAATCATTACCAAGCTACTTTTGGAAGGGGGGTACAAGATAGCTAAAACAGAGGAGACTACCACCCTTGCCCCCACTACTTTTGCCAAGAGGTAATGGGGAATCAGCAGGAGCCTGATGGAGGCCCAGAAGAAGAAGAAAGCTGAGGCTCAGGCCCTTCCCAAGCAAGTAGAAGAGGCAACTATAACAAGGTCCACCCCTGTCACTACAGAGGAGATTTCAGAGCCTGTTGCCACCACTGCTGCAGCAGGCCCCATTTCCCCTCCACCTTTTACTCCAACATCCACTACCCCTATTCTATCTATCTCTCACCCTCCTAAGTCTTCATTATTGATCCCCACACCCCCTTCTCTTGTGATTGGTACCTGAGAGGACACCACCCCCATGTCAGCCCCTCACTATCCCCTACCCTACCTCAGTACACAGCCCTAATACCCCCATCAGCTTCACATAAACCTGACAGCCCTCCACTCATTTCCTACAAAAAATGGAAAACCACTGAGACAACCCCCACCATATCCCAGGCACCACCCACAATCCCTTTTATCCCCACTGACACACCTCACCTTGAAGAAGACACCACCCTAGCCATACCTACTACATCCCCCCTCACAGACATTGACTTAAACCTTAACACAACCATAGGATTCCAAGCCTTTATGGCTAGTTTCCTTGACACCATGCCCAGCCAATATACCCCCCTAACGGACTCTCCAACTATATCACACCATCACTCCCCAAAACCCTAATCTCTCCCTCCATCCACTTTCCATCATGCACCTTCCTCACCTTTTTAACCTGTGCCATCCTCTACACAAACTCAACCTCCCAGCCCTAACACACTGACACTTATCTTATCCCTTATCCAAGACATCCAATCTCCATTATCCACCACTACACACACCCAGAACCAGATGCAGATTGAACTCACATCCATCCAATCCACCCTACAGACATTAACCAACCCACCCATCCCTCAACAATCCCCTACAACCCCCCTGGTCCTTTCCATTGACAAAGAGACCCAAACAGACTTCAGCCCTGACTCCCAACCCCATCCAACACCCATAATCCCTTTTATCCCCCCAACCCCTACATTCCCTTTCATCCCTTTCACCATTCTCCTTTTTCCTCCCCCACCACCACCTACCCCTAGGGAACCTACTTCATTTTCTTTCCCCATATACCCTCCATCCCACCTTTTATCCTACCCCTCCAACATTCACTAACAAATGTAACCCAAACAGACCTGAACTTATTCCCCCACAACTAGACTTACCCACTATTCACCCCCCTAGCCCCACCCAGGACAGGAATGGGCCACAATTGCATTGATGAAATTAGGGTTTTCCTAACCCTAATTCTCACACAGCTGACTGCTATTTAAGCCTAAGCCTAGCTTAGGTTTAAGGACTTTTGGACTTGACTTCTGTACTCCTTAAAATCGACTGTAGAATTACAGTAGGCTAAGGTTAGCGTTTAGGAGTTTTCTTTTTCCTTTTTCCTTCTCTCCATAGTCCAGCACTTGCTGGCTATGCCTTTGTATGATTATTCGGTATAGTTTTAATAGAATTTTATAATAGGATCTATTGCATGTATGGGATTGGTGTTTTGAGTTGTTCTGCCATGGCTGCTGCCTTGAGATCCTCCATTACTAAGTTGTATTGTAAGCAAGGGAAGATTGTCTTTAAGGTTTTACTTAGATCCAAGTGACCTGTGTGTCCAGGTTAGGCACGTTGCAGGCCTAGCCCCACCACTGGATCCACTAAATTTAAATCCACATGGGAGGTTGTGATGGTAGCCTTGTGAACATGATGGCGGCAGCAATGTTCTTGTTCTGTCTTAGACCTCTGTGAGGAGGATAGCCTCTGTGGATAGTCTGTGACCATTCAAGTGGACAGATTATAGCCTTAGGGTGAGGCCAATCCACATATCTAAGACAGATTCTTCTTCTCTGCACTTGTGATTGTAGCCTTGTGAGAGATTGTGCAGAGACAGACTCCCTTGTATTTGTATAGACCCACCATCAGATGGCAGATCTGATCTAGCTGTAGAGATTGTAGGCTTGTAACTGGATCACTACTGTCTTTCTAAAGCAATGAACAACCAAGCTTAAAAGCTAGTACTCAAACTCTTGCTGGTTCTGTGTGTTCAGGCTAGTGCACGTTGTAGGCCTAGCCCCACACAGAACTTTAGAGGTTGAGGTTCCTATGGATTCTTGAGCTGGTAGCCTGGATGAAGTAGTGCCTACAATGATAAACTTGTTCTGACCCATCTCTGGATTGTGGTTCCCCTATTGGATAGTTTGTGACCATTTAAGTGGACACGTTATAGCCATAAGGGATTGGATCATGGCACAGCGGTGAGTTGGATCCTTTCTCCTCTTTGGTGATAATGTAGCCATTGGATAAGATTTCCATAGCAGCAGATCTGAGTTTAAGTTATAAGACCCATAAAATCTGTACATAATAGCATACTTCTCACCCTTTTTATATTTATTTTCTCACACTCCATCCTCTTTCTTAACCCTTTCTGTAGTTTAGGCATTAAGTTACCTTAGGATTTAGACTATAGTGACCTCAAATCCCCTTCCATTTAAGATTGCCAGATCTATAGCCAGATCTGGAGGGCCTACTAAAGATAGCTCCTTTGGAGCTTTAGATCAACTTTCCCCGTGGGACAGACTCTTACTTATCAAAACTTGCTACAACAGGCCCTGTATCTTGCAGGACTGTGTATTTTTTGGCTTACTACTCTTCCATCCACCTTTCATTTTCACTAACCCCATTCTTATCACTGTCTCCAATAAAGTTAGTAGCAAGCAAGTTAAAATACCTCCATAATAGGTCTTTTAAAAACATGGCATCAAGTAAGGGCAAATTTATCTTTACTTGCTTGAAAGTCTCCATCATTTCCTCAATTTTTTCGTGCCCTTTATCTAAAAGGGAAGGTACTTGTAGTGCCTTAGGAAATGGCAAATGTGGGATTGCTCCCTCACTTGCGGCCTTAGCCAATGGGGCCTCTTTTTTTTTCTTAAGGATCCTCATTATCCTCTTTATTCATAGTTGATTGCTCCTTCAAGTCCACCACTGGTGGCCTTTATTGTGTTCTGGTAGAAATCACTTCATTTTCTACCTCCAAGTTCCTCACAGGCTCACAGTCCACTTGGTTGTCTACTAACCTACCACTTCTTAATGTTGTAACAGATTTGGCTTCCTCATAGGTGGAGGAAACTTCACCCACTACAAACTGTCTTCGTGGGTTGTCCTGTGGTTGGCTAGGCAGCCTTTCTCCTTCTCTTCTAGTCAGGGCATCAGACAGCTGACCAAGTTGATCCTCTATCTTTTTTATGCTCTGGTTGTGAGAGTGCACAGTTTGGGATAAAGAGTTCAAGCTCTGTAGTGAAGATAGAACTTGTTCCTCAAAGGAAGGTGCTCTCACAGTTGAAGGGGGTGTAGATTGCTGCATAGGAGGAGCTATAGGTTGGGCTATGGAATGCTGATATTGAGGCCTTGGGACATAACTTTCTTGATAGGGCTAAGCATTTCTATTGGGCATGGGCTGCTGGCTAGGGTATGCATCTTGTCTCCACCTCAAATTGGGGTGATTTCTCCATTGATACCTAGCAATAGGCTGCTACCCATAAGACTGAGCTGCAGTCACATGCTCTGTTATAAAATAAGGAAACTGATCAGCAGATGGACATTTTTCAAGGGGATGAGCAGGGGACTGGCATATGGCACATGCCTCCTCTACCCTAGCAGCCACAGGTGACTGTATTGCTCCCATCAGCCTATCAAATTTCAGGGCTAGGCTATCCACTCTCCTTTTCAAATCACTTGGCACACTCAGTTCATATATCTTCTCACTTGAAGTATTCTCCTTCAACAACCTAGGAGGCTCTTGATCTCTAGCCAAGGTTTCCCTTTGCATAGAGTTCTCACTACTAGTATCAAAGAGCTCCCATGCCTCCTCAACAGTTTTATGGAGGTAGGTGCCACCACAGGAAGCATCTATCATATCTTTGCTTTTAGAATCAATTCCCTGATAAAAGCTTTGAACCAATTACCATTCAAGGATTTGATGGTGGGGGCATTTCTTTAAGAGTTCCTTAAATCTCTCCCAGGATTGATGAAAATCTTTAGTTGGATCTTGGGTAAAAGAGATGATACCCTTCCTCAACTAGCTGGTCTTTGACATAGGGAAGAACTTGACCAGAAATTGACATTAGAGATCACTCCAGGACTGAATGTTGTTGGGTGAAAGCATGGACAATTAAGTCCTGGCTCTGTCCTTTAGTGAAAAAGGAAAGAGTCTCATCCTGGTGGCCTCTTCCCCCAAACCTGTGATATTAAATGTAGTGCACAGTCCCAAGAACTCATCTATATGCTTGTATGGGTCTTCTTTGGTCAGGTCATGAAATGAGGGCAGCATTTGAATTATGGGTGATTTTATCTCATAGTTTCTCGGAGCAGCTGAGAATTGAATGCAAAAGGGGGAATTATAGACCCCTAGTGCATTAAACTCCTTGAGGGTTCTCGGTTGCTGTTTCTCACCCATTTCTACAGAGTCACTTGCAACAGATGTGGGTGTAGTTGGTCTGGATCTGAGAAGTTTTTCAACCTCTGGATTTAGTGAAATAATCTGAGGTTGGAGAGTTCTCCTACCAAACATACAAAACTCAAATTCTGACTACAGAATAGATTCTCAACACAATAAGTAGAATCAACCAAGCTTTCTAACTATTCTACGAAAAATCAACAAATCTGAAAATTAAAAGGGGAGTAGAGGGATGCAAACTACAGAGCAGCTTCCAGGACAACTCTCCTCTCACTAGCAACCTCAGATCTAATGAAATGCATACAAAATACTGAAAAGCAACAAAACTTATAAATGCGGTTAGTAAAATTAAACAAACATCTATCAATTTCTAAAGATCTACGATCAAAACTTTTGATCTATCCATTTCTAAACACACCTCCCCGGCAGCGGCGCCAAAAACTTGTTGGGGTGTTTGCCTACCCTCTAATGGGGGTCTAAAATTACTAATAAAACTAGGCAGAACACACTCACACAGACCTGTAAGTAATCAGGGTCTGTTGTAGCAAGATTTAAAAAGATGGTGAGTAAGGGAATATCCACAGGGAGGTTGGTTTTAAAATGTGATAAATCTCCAGATCTGTATGAGATCTGGCACCCTAACTAATGTTATGTTAGCTAAAAGATAGGGGAGAGGTTTAAAAGGGATTGTCACTTAAGCTAAGCTAAAATTAAACATAGACTAACTTAGATCGAGTTTGGGAACTTAGATCTTGTAAGGGAAAAGAGTAAAAAGCAAAAAAAGGAGAAGAGTAGCTTGGAATTGGTCTTCTCTAAAATTAGATTCGATTAATCATGCTACAAAGGTTCAGAGCACACAATTCCCTCAACTGGCTATAAGCACAGCTGCAGGGTAGAAAGCGCCACTCCAAATCGCAGGATCCACCTGGTCTTAAGGCTATGATCTGTCCACTTGAATGGTCACAGACCATCCTATAGACTTTATCTGATCCATGGATTTGCAGCAGACGAATCCAACTGGAGCTTGAGCATGGACTAATCTTAAGGTTATGATCTGTCAACTTTAATGGTCACAGACCATCCTAGGGATCTCCTCCAAAGCTAAAGCATTAATTAGAACAATTAAAACCACTATAGATGCTGCAATTCCAAGGTCACAGACTCAAGGAATTACAGGAGTATCAGATCCAGGGAGATCGGGTGGTATCTAAGAGGCCTACCAGTTAAGTGGGTGAGCTGATCTACAGACTCCTCTATACAAATCAGATCAATCACCAAATGAAACCAAAGGAACTTTAGATCTAATTAAAGTATTAAAAATAGCATTTACATTACAATCAAAGTCACTCTACAATGGAAATTCTCTCAGATCTGTAGTCTGTACAGCTGGGAACCCACAATAGCAATCTTAACCTTACCCAATTACAGATCTAACCTCTCTCCTCGCTACTCCAAGAGAATTAGCCAACCATCGTTGGGCTAAAGGAGGGAAAATAGAATTTCCCTACAAGCTCTAATCTCCAAAATTTGGCTCAGATCTCGATCCCCCCCATTGCAATTGGGGGTCTCTATATATAGTTTTCTCCTTTATTTTTCTCGCCAAAAATTCCTTCTAGAAGGTCCTCAGAGTTTGTTAGGGTTCTGTTAGAGCACGCCGGTCAGTTAGGATTTCCTAGGGCATCTTCTAGAACCGTTGTGTCGGTCACTCAGTGCCTCGGGTTGCGTGTGTTAAGTGGTGAAAAATGGCACTTTTCACTCTATAACCTGACCATTGATAAACCTGTGAGCGCACTAATAAGGTTTTGTTAAGTGCATTTTCTAGACAGTAATAAAAGAAGATACTAATACAGAAAAGCACTCAAGAATGCCCAAAAAGGAGCTATCTCTCAGCACAAGACAAACCCAGCAACAACACACCAGAGGGTAGCACCTCACTGACCCTTGGAGCGCGTGGCTATAGCAGGGCAAGGCGAATGAAGTAAAAATAGGCTTAAAATGTCCTATGGATTGGTCACCTGAAGACCTCGATAGGAGCTGAAAGTAAAGGAAGGAAGAATTCATGCAGTTGAAGAGGCCTTCGATAGGATCTGAAGGCAGAAGAAGGATGAATTCATATGGATTGAGGAGTTCGATAGGATCTCAGAACCTATCGAGTAGCTAAAAGGAAAGAAGAAACTATCCTATCTAAAACCTGCCTGAAGTATCAAAGGAACCTATCGAGATGAATATGCTAGAACAGAACCTATCGAAGGGTGATTGAGCCTTTCGATAAGACTAAAATCAAACCTATCGAAATGGCAGAATGCAGAGTGGAACCTGTCGAAATGGTTTTCCAACCTGTCGAAGAGTTTCTCCAACCTGTCGAATACTCCAAACCAAGGACTGAGAAAGCTGGAACTCTAAGCAAAGATTCATCCTATCGAAACCTATCGAATGGATCTAAGAACCTAGCTAAAGGACCAAAATGCTCGATTCCAATCTGTCGAAAGCTTCCTGAACCTATCGAAATCATGTTCAGAACTTCTCAGAAATTCAGCTGTGCACACTTTGTGATTTAGTGACATGTTGCACGCAACTCGAGACCTCTTGGATACCATCTAATCTCCCTGGATCTGATGCTCCTATGATTCCTTGAGTCTGTGGCCTGAGAATTACAATATCTGTAGTGGTTTTAATTGTTCTAATTGAGGCTCTGGCTTTGTAGGAGATCTCTAGGATGGTCTGTGACCATTAAAGTGGGCAGATCATAACCTTAAGGTAAATCTAAGCTCATGCCTCACTTAGATTCATCTGCTGCAATCCATGGATTCGATAAAGTTTATAGGATGGTCTGTGACCATTAAAGTGGATAGATCATAGCCTTAAGACCAGGTGGATCCTATGATTTGGAGTGGAATTTATACCCTGCAGCTATGCTTATAGCCAGCGAGGGAATTGTGTGCTCTGAACCTTTGTAGCATGATTAATTGAATCTGATTTCAGTGAAAACCAACCTCCAAGCTACTCTTCTCCATTTTCTATTTTCTTTACTCTCTTCCCTTGTAAGATCTAAACTCTTAAACTTGATCCAATTTAGTTTATGATTAATTTTAGTTTAGTTTAAGTGACAATCCATACAAACCTCTCCCCTATCTTTTAGCTAAATTAGTAATAGTTAGGGTGCCAGATCTGACACAGATCTGGAGATTTATCACATTTCTAACCAACCTCCCTGTGGACATTCCCTTACTTACCATTCTTTTAAAGCTTGCTACAACAGATCTTGAATACTTGCAGGTCTGTATGAGTGTGTCTGCCTAGCTTTATTGTTGATTTTAGACCCTCATTTGAGGGAAGGCAAACATAACCAACAAGTTTCTGGCGCCGCTGTCGGGGAGATAGTTTAGAAATTGATAGATCTAAGTTTTGATCATAGATTTATAGTTTTTGTTTGATTTTACTAACTGCATTTGTAAGTTGTGTTGTTTTTCAGTAGTTTGTGTGCAGTTCATCAGATCTAAGGCTACCAGTAAGAGGAGAATTGTGCTGGAGACTACTCTGTACTTTGCATCCCTCTACTCCCCTGTTATTTTTCAGATATGTTGATTATTTTTGTTAGAATTGTTAGAAATATTGGTTGATTCTGTTTGTTGTGTGTTTGGATCTGTTCTGCATTCGAAATCTGAGTGTTGTATGTTTGGTAGGAGAACTCTGTAACCTCAGATTATTCCACTAAATCCAGAGGTTGAAAGACTTCTCAGATCCAGACCAACCATACACACTTCTGTTGCATTAGATTCTGTAGAAATGCGTGAGCAACAGCAACCGAGAACCCTTAAGGAATTTAATGCACCGGGATCTACAATTCCCCCTTCTGCATTCAATTCCCAGCTGCTCAGGGAAACTATGAGATAAAATCATCCATCATTCAAATGTTGCCCTCATTTCATGGCCTGACCAAAGAAGACACATACAAGCATATAGATGAGTTCTTGGGACTGTGCACTACATTTAATATCACAGGTTTGGGGGAGGAAGCCACCAGGATGAGACTCTTTCCTTTTTCATTAAAGGATAGAGCCAGGACCTGGTTGTCTTTGCTTCTACCTAACAGTATTCAGTCCTGGAGTGATCTCCAATGTCAGTTTTTGACCAAATTCTTTCCTATGTCAAAAACCAGCCAGTTGGGGAAGGGTATCATCTCTTTTACCCAAGATCCAACTGAAGACTTTCATCAATCCTGGGAAAGATTTAAGGAACTCCTCAAGAAATGCTCCCACCATCAAATCCCTGAATGATAATTGGTTTAAAGATTTTATCAGGGAATTTATGCTAAAAGTAGAGATATGATAGATGCCTCCTGTGGTGGCACCTATCTCCATAAAACTGCTGAGGAGGCATAGGAGCTCTTTGACATCATCAGTGAGAACTCTATTCAAAGGAAAACCTTAGCAAGAGATCTAGAGCCTCCTAAATTGATGAAAGAGAATACCTCAAGAGGGAAGATATATGAAGTGAGTGTGCCAAGCGAGTTGAAAAGGAAAGTGGACAGCCTAGCCTTGAAATTTGATAGGTTGATGGGAGAAATGCAATCACTTGTGGCTGGTAGAGTGGAGGAGGCCTGTGCCATATGCCAGTCCCCTGCTCATCCCTTGGAAGAATGCCCATCTACTGACCAGTTTTTTGATTTTATAACAGAGCATGTGGCTGCAGCTTAGTCTTATGGGCAGCAGCCTGCTGCTGGGTATCAATGGAGGAACCACTCCAATCTGAGGTGGAGACAAGATGGATACCCCAGCCAGCAGCAGCAATAGCCCCAGCAGCCCATGCCCTACAGAAATGCTCAGCCCTATCGAGAAGGTTATGGCCCAAGGCCTCAATATCAGCAACCCATGGCCCAACATGTAGCTCCTCCTATGCAGCAAGCTGCACCCACTCCAGCTGTGAGAACACCATCCTTTGAGGAACAAGTTCTATCTTCATTACAGAACTTGAACACCTTGACCAAAACTATGCACTCTCACAACCAGAACATCAAAAAGATAGAGGATCAACTTGGTCAACTGTCTGATGCTCTGACTAGGAGAGAGGGAGGAAGGTTGCCTAGCCAACCACAGGATAATCCACGAAGGCAGTTTGTAGTGGGTGAAGTTTCCTCCATTTATGAGGAAGCTAAATCTATTACAACTTTGAGAAGTGGTAAGTTAGTCAACAACCAAGTGGGCTGTGAGCCTGTGAGGCACTTGGAGGGAGAAAATGAAGTAATTTCTACCAGCACACAACGAAAACCACCAATGGTGGACTTGCAGGAACAATCAGCTATGAATAAAGAGGATAATAAGGATCCTCATGAAAAGAAAAAACTCAAAAAGACAGACACCCCATTGGCTAAGGCTGCAAGTGAGGGAGCAACCCCACACTTGCCATTTCCTAAGGCACTACAGGCACCTTCCCCTTTTAATAAAAGGCAAGGAAAAATTGAGGAAATGATGGAGACTTTCAAGCAAGTAAAGATCAATCTACCTTTACTTGATGCCATTAAATAAGTCCCAGCCTATGCCAAATTCTTAAAAGACCTGTGCACCCATAAAAGACAGTCTAGGATACACCTATCCAAGAAAGTCTTTTCAGCCAAAAAAGTTAAGCATATCCTGTCCATTACAACTCCCCCCAAACTTCATGACCTTGAACTCCCCACAATCCCCTGCATCATTGGGGATCATACCGTTGACAAAGCCCTATTAGATCTGGGAGTCAGTGTAAATTTGCTTCCATATTCAATATATGAGAAGGTGGGTTTAGGCAAATTAAAGCCCACACATGTTGTTCTACAGCTGGCTGACAGATCTAAAAGGAAACCTGTGGGGATAATCGAGGGTGTTTTGGTTGGAGTTAACAAATTCTTTTATCCTGCTGACTTTTTGGTGCTGGATATGGAACCAGGTAGGAATGCCACCTCCATAACTGTGATCCTAGGCAGACCCTTTTTGGCCACAGCTAATGCTTGTATTCAATGCAGGTCTGGAATAATGGAAGTGTCATTCGAGAATATGAAGGTCAAACTGAATGTATACAATGTAGTCAATCAACCTCATCCTGATGAGGATTGTTTTTCTCTAGATGTAATAGATGAGGTTGTGCAAGAAAATGTGAACAAGCTGCTGCATGGTAAGGAATGGTCTAATGAGCTAGCCGAAATATGGAAGGAACCAGAGGTAGAAAAGACTCTCACCTCTAAAATTGAGCATGTGCAACTTGTCTCTTCTAGAGCAGAACCAGCAAAGCTCCATCCATGGAAGTCTACTTTGTTGCCTCTTCCACCCCCCTCCAAGACACCCCTATTGCCCTCCCTCATCAGTCCCCCAGAGGTGGAGTTAAAGCAACTCCTGAAAGCTTTGAAATATGCCTTTTTAGGAGACAACAACAAATTACCTGTGATAATTTCTTCTTCCCTCACCATTGAGCAGGAAAGAGAACTACTTGGTGTGCTAAAAAGGCATAGGAGGGCAATAGGATGAACCATTGCAGACTTAGGGGGGATTAATCTTGTTGTGCGCATGCATAAGATTCATCTTGATAAAAGTGTCAAACCTTCTTGAGAGATGCAGAGGAAACTCAACCCTCACATGCAGGAAGTTGTGATGAAGGAGGTAGTCAAACTCCTCGATGCTAACATCATATACCCTATCTCAGATTTCCAATGGGTGGCACCTACCCAGGTAGTACCCAAGAAATCTGGCATCACAGTTGTTGAAGCAAATTCAGGAGAGCTAATTCCAACCAGACAGACCACTGGTTGGAGAGTATGCATAGCTTACAGGAAGCTCAATGAAAAAACCAGCAAGGACCACTTCTCATTGCCCTTCATAGACCAAATCTTGGACAAGCTGGTAGGCAAGGCATATTACTGTTTCCTTGATGGATATTCAGGGTACAATAAGATCCCTTTCTACCCCCAAGACCAAGAAAAAACCACATTCACTTGCCCATTTGGGACCTTTGCATACAGGAGGATGCCATTTGGGCTGTGCAATGCACTTGCCACTTTCCAAAGATGCATGTATGCCATTTTTTTTTACATGATTGACAAATTTTTAAAGATCTTCATGGATGATTTCTCCATTAATGCAGATGATTTTAGCCAATGCCTGCACCATCTCAGTACTGTGCTGTAGAGGTGTGAGGAGACCAACCTGGTCTTAAGTTGGGAAGAGTCATTTTATGGTGACTCAAGGCACTGTCCTCAGACATGTGGTCTCCCACAAGGGAATAGAGGTTGATCAGGCTAAGATTGACTTAATTTCCCATCTGCCCCCTCCCAAAACTGTCAAACAAGTCAGGTCTTTCCTGGGCCATGTTGGGTTTTATAGAAGATTCATTAAGGACTTTAGCAAAATCACCAAACTCTGTGCCACCTATTGTGCCAAGAGGTACCCTTTGAGTTCAATGATGACTGCCTGGCTGCTTTTGAGCAGCTAAAAACTTGCTTGACTACAGCTCCTATTCTATAAGCCCCTGATTTCTCTTTACCATTTGAGCTAATGTGTGATGCTTCAGACTTTGCCATGGGGGCTGTTTTGGGACAAAGAAGAGACAAGGCACCATGTGTGGTGGTGTATGCTAGTAAATCAATGGTTGATGCTCAATTGAATTACACCACGACTGAGAAGGAGCTGTTAGCCATTATCTTTGCTTTAAAAAAATTCAGATCTTATGTGTTGGGCTCCAAAATCACTGTGTTCACTGACCACTCAGCCTTGATAGTTGTACATGTTTCCCCATCTGGAGCTATTGAAGTCAGTGACCCTACAGATGGTAGAGTCATGAAGGTCAATGGCCAGAGGCTCAAACTATGTGTGGACAAGATTTGTGAGCCTGAGGAGAGCATTGATCTTCAAGATCCTTTAGGTTAATAGCTGATTTTAGCTTGTATCATATGTAAAATATGTGATTTATTTATATCAATAAAGTGACGGCTGGCTTAGCAGGAAAATTTTCAGGGTGCTGAGACAGAGCACTACACTCAAATATCCAACTTTTGGCTTTTAGAACCCTTCGATAAGACGGCTGATGATTTCGATAGGATTCTGGACATTTTCGAGGGGCACTGAGCCTTGACGATAGGTGAAACCAACCCCTCAATAGGTTAAATAGGGCAACAGAAACTTTTTGATAGGTTCTGAGTACCTATCAGAACATATCGAAATGATGAATCGCGTCAAAGTCCAACCTATCAAAAGGAAGGTTCACCTGTCGAGATCCTATCGAATTATACCTTTTGTAAGCTTTGGCTGCCAAGTCTTTGATAGGACACATTGACCTATCGCCACCATTCCCGTCATCCTATCGAAATCATTTTTCACACCCGTATCGATAAGGTAGTCTGGTCCTGTGCACTTCCTGAATACCTAACCCTCTCTCAGTGCTTCAGCATTTATGGCGCATGCCTCCTTAACTTAATCTTCCCTCCTAAATTTAGTCCATCATGCAGTCCACGCTCCATTTCCCACACAACGACCACCACTCCATGTATTCCTGCCCTTCATTTTCAATTCCCAAGCCTGAAAGAATGCGCCACTTTTATTGCATTGTTTCATATTCCAACGCCCATGTACCTTAAATATTGGCTTCATCCAGTCCTTACACATCCATTCCACCCTAACCTGCCCAGCTCTTCCTGCCCACACTCATGGCAAATGACAAACCTCAAGATTTGCCTATCAAGTTCTTCCCAGTCTGGCCACCGCCACCACCACCAATCGAGCCTGATCCTCTTCAATTTCTCTGGGATGAATGTGACGAGGTACAGAGAATCATCGCCAAGAAGAAAAAGAAAAACCTAAAGAGGGAGAAGAAGAGGCAGAAGACCGAGTCACCGGCTATTTCCCCCCTGTCATCCTCATCCTCATCCACCACCCCACCCCTAGCCCCCTGATCCCACTCTTTCCTTTTCTTTTCCCCCCCTTGGCTTGCAGTTCCTCTTCCACCTGATGCAGGCTGAGGATATCCCTGAGCTAGGGGGGACATTTTTTTTTTCCCAAAGGAGATTTTGTCCACATGTCTGTCTTCCAATTATTTGTAATAAAATGTTTTGTTCATTACTCTTGTTGCTTCTCTATTTATTTCTTGTTCCATTTATTTTCTCTAGATGTCTGCACAACTAAACCCATTCTACTAAGGACAGTGGGGACACTGTTTAGTTTAGGTTTGGGGGTGTGACATGAATGCCAATAAACTAGTTAATTGTAGTGCATCCAAGTTGAAAAGGAATAATTGAAAAGAGAATGAATTCACCTCATATTTGTTGTTAAGGAAAACTAAAAAACCATTTGCAACTGAAGCAAGCTGAAGTTTTAACATTTTTCATTAAGCAAATGTCAAGAATTTTTGAAGAAATTTTTGATGTGTAGTAAACCAGAAATGAGAAGAGACTGTGAGGATACTCCCCAGAAATTTGGATGGAAGGCCATACCTAGTGAGAATTGGGCCTGAAAATTTCTTTGAAGAGTGTCTTGGCAATTTCTTCTGCTTTGAGAGCTGACTGGACTTAATCTTGACAACTAGAAGTTAGGCAAATCCAACTTGAAACAAGCTTGACAGCATTCATAACATGGAAGACATGAAGTAAGGCCATCCCTTGGACAGTTTGAGCCTAAAATTTTCCCACCTTTGAATTGCCCTTGATGCACACCACTTGAGCCTTAAAAGCCCCAATTTTCTTTGATGAAAACCAGAAATTCTAAACCCAAAACCTTTTGATCTATTTCAGTTCACCCTCAATCTGAGAAATCAGGAAGAGGAAGGAGGAGAAAGGTTAGAGGAACAAGGTCTTAAATCAGGTTGAAAGAAAGAAAAACACAGTTGATGGTATTTGTGGTATTACACTTAAAAAAAATAATAAATAAATAAGGAGCAAAAGAATGAGAAAGAGAAGTCATTTCATTGAAAGATTGGAAGGAAGAGAAGAAGCTGGCCACTTTGGCTCTGAAAATTCTAGAAGTAGATGGAAATGTGCTGAATTAAAGGAGTCTAGATCACCTCCTTTCCTTTACTGATTTCTCAATTTTGAACCCTGTTTACTCTTTGTGCTCTTTCACAAACCTCATCCCTAAGCCACATTACAACCCAAATAAAATGCCCTTACTGATCTGAAAGTGGATTGAGCCGTCATGTGGAGATGGGAATTTGCTTTTAACCTATGCTGTAAAGAGCTGAAAAAGTCAGAATTTCAAGCAATGTCTATGCTCCTGCTTGCAGTCCTATTTGAGGGATGTAACTGCTCTTGAGCTGAGTGATATGATTTACCCCTCTTCTCTGTACTGATGAGTGAATAGCCCTGATGAGACTTGGGTCTGAAATCCAGTTGATGGGAGAAGTATCTGAGCAGGATCCTCAAATTGATAGTGAGTTATGCATCAAATTTTAGGAGAAATGCCTTGACACAAACTGAATGATGATGAAGAGATTTCAGCAGACTTTCATATCTTCAAATGGATGTTTTTCTGTTAAAATTCCTTTAATGAATGGGCACGATGTGAATTTATTTGATTTGCTTAAATTCAACTTTAACAGGTTGCACTATTATTAACTAAGTTGTATTGGAGAAGTTTGTGGGTACCTTCACTGAAAACCCTTAGGAGACTTCACTCCTCCACTAGGGATCACCTAGGGGTTTAAAAGGCTTGGTGCATATGCTAAATGCATCTGTGATCCCTACGAAAGTGGCATTTTATTTTTCTTTGAATTCTCCTTTGCTCAGGGACTAGTAAAGCTTAGGTTTGGGGGTGTGTTAAGTGGTAAAAAATGCCACTTTTCACCCTATAACCTGACCATTGATAAACCTGTGAGCACACTAATAAGCTTTTGTCAAGTGCATTTTGTAGACAGTAATAAAAGAAGATACTAATGTAGAAAAGCACTCAAAAATGCCCAAAAAGGAGCTATCTCTTAGCACAAGACAAACCCTGTAACAGCACACCAAAGGGTAGCACCTCACTGACCCTTAGAGCGCGTGGCTACAGCAGGGCAAGGCGAAGGAAGTAAACATAGGCTAAAAATATCCTATCGATTGGTCACCTGAAGACCTCGATAAGAGTTGAAAGCAAAGAAAGGAAGAATTCGTGTAGTTGAGGAGGCCTTCGATAGGATCTAAAGGCAGAAGAAGGATGAATTCGTATGGATTGAGGAGTTCGATAGGATCTCAGAACCTATCGAGCAGCTGAAAGGAAAGAAGAAACTATCCTATCAAAAACCTGCCTGAAGTGTCAAAGGAACCTATGTAATGGTTTCTTGAACCTATCGAGATGAAAATGCTGGAACAGAACCTATCGAAGGGTGATTGAGCCTTTCGATAAGACTGAAATCAAACCTATCGAAATGGCGGAATGCAAAGCGAAACCTGTCGAAGAGTTTCTCCAACCTGTCGAATACTCCAAATCAAGGACTGAGAAGGCTGGAACTCTAAGCGAAGATTCATCCTATCAGAACCTATCGAACGAATCTGAGAACCTAGCGAAAGGACCAAAATGCTCGATTCCAACCTATCGAAAGCTTCCTGAACCTATCGAAATCGTGTGCAGAACTTCTCAGAAATTCAGCTGTGCACACATTGTGATTTAGTGACCTATTGCACACAACCCGAGGCACTTGGTGACCGACACGACGGCTCCGAAAGATGCCCTAGAAATCCCTAACTGACCCACGTGCTTTAACATAACTCTAACAAACTTTGACGACCTTCTAGAAGGGATTTTTGGCAGGAAAAATAGAGGAGAAAGCTATATATAGAGACCCCCAATTGCAATTGGGAGGGATCGAGATCTGAGCCAAAATTTTGGAGATTAGCGCATGCAGAGCAATTTCATTTCCCTCCTTTAGCCCAACCATGGGTAGCTAAATCCCTTGGAGTAGCGAGGAGTGAAGTTAGATCTATAATTGGGTGAGGTTAAGAGTGCTATTGTGGGTTCCTAGCTGCACAGACTACATATCTGAAAGTATTTCCATTGTAAAGTGACCTTGTTTGCAATGATAATACTAGTTTTAATGCTTTAATTAGATTTAAACTTCCTTTGGTTCCATTTGGTGATCGATCAGATTTGTGTAGAGGAGTTGTAGATCAGCTCACCCACTTAACTGGTAGACCTTTTAGATACCATCTGAACTCCCTGGATCTGATGCTCTTATGATTCCTTGAGTCCGTGGCCTGGGAATTGCAGCATCTGTAGTGGTTCTAATTATTCTAATTGAGGCTCTGGCTTTGTAGGAGATCTCTAGGATGGTCTGTGACCATTAAAGTGGACAGATCATAACCTTAAGGTAAATCTAAGCTCAGGCCTCACTTGGATTCATCTGCTGCAATCCATGGATTCGATAAAGTCTATAGGATGGTTTGTGACCATTAAAGTGGACAGATCATAGCCTTAAGACCAGGTGGATCCTGTGATTTGGAGTGAAATTTATACCCTGCAGCTGTGCTTATAGCCAGTGAGGGAATTGTGTGCTCTGAACCTTTGTAGCATGATTAATTGAATCTGATTTAGTGAAAACCAACCTTCAAGCTACTCTTCTCCATTTTTTGTTTTCTTTACTCTCTTCCCCTGCAAGATCTAAACTCCTAAACTCGATCCAATTTAGTTTATGATTAATTTTAGTTTAGTTTAAGTGACAATCCATACAAACCTCTCCCCTATCTTTTAGCTAAATTAGTAATAGTTAGGGTGCCAGATCTGACACAGATCTGGAGATTTATCACATTTCTAACCAACCTCCCTGTGGACATTCCCTTACTTACCATTCTTTTAAAGCTTGCTACAACAGATCCTAAATACTTACAGGTCTGTATGAGTGTGTCTGCCTAGTTTTATTGTTAATTTTAGACCCTCTTTTGAGGGAAGGCAAACATAACCAACAACGTGCAGCAGGTCACCAAGTAACAGTGTGTGCACAGCTGAGTTTCTGAGAAGTTCTGCACACGATTTTGACAGGTTCAGGAAGCTTTCGACAGGTTCAAATAGAGCTTTTTGGTCCTTTCGCTAGGTTCTCAGATCTCTTCGATAGGTTCTAATAGGATGAGCCTTCTCTTAGAGTTTCAGCATTCTCAGCCCTTGGCTTGGAGTATTCAATAGGTTGGGGAAGCTTTTCGACAGGTTGGAGCACCATTTTGATAGGTTTCACTCTACCTACCATTGTTTCGATAGGGTTGCTTTCACTCCTATCAAAAGGCTCAAGCACCCTTCGCTAGGTTCTGTTTCAGCGTCTCTATCTTGATAGGTTCAGGGGACCATTTGATAGGTTCCCTTTACACCTCAGGCAGGTTTTCGATAAGATGGTTTCTTCCTTCCTTTCAGCTGCTCGATAGGTTCTTGGATCCTATCAAACTCCTCAATCCACATGAAGCCATCCTTCTTCTGCCTTCAGATCCTATCGAAACCTTTTCAACTGCACGAATTCCTCCTTCTTTGCTTTCACCTCCTATCGAAGTCTTCAGGTGACCTCTCGATAGGATGTTTTCAGCCTATTTTTACTTCCTTTGCCTTGCCCTGTTGTATCCACGCGCTCCAAGGGTCCAGTGATGTGCTACCCTCTGGTGTGTTATTGCTGGGTTTGTCCTGTGCTGAGAGATGGCCCCTTTTTGGGCATTCTTGAGTGGTTTTCTGCATTAGTGTCATCTTTGATTGATGTCTACAAAATGCACTCGACAGAGGCTTATTAGTGTGCTCACAAGTCTATCAATGGTCAGGTTAAAGGGTAAAAAGTGGCATTTTCACCACTTAACACAAAGTCGGGAGGACTTGGTCATTAAGATTATGGATACATAGAGCACTCAGACCGAGGTATTAGAGGCGGCGCATTGGACGACCTAGGCTGAGATGCAGGTGTCCCTCGATCAACTGCAGTATCGTCTGATGAGGAGTGAGTGAGGGATATATAGGCTAGCTCATCAGCTTGGCGGATCGGATTTGAGGGCAGGGGGTTCCTTGGTTGGGCAGTCTCATCACACGTCACATGATCGTCCCAGGGGTGATGCTCGTGAGGATCCCATTGTTCGTGAGGTTCTTGCGAGGTATCCTCCTTGTTCACAATCGAGGCGGTCAGCTAGTTAGGCGAGTGAGGGGGGATCTGTGGTGGGGCCTTGTCGTTTAGAGGTTCCGAGGACTCCGGGTGCCGGGATTATATTTTCAGAGGATTAGTCTACGGACCTTCGAGCTGATGATACTGGGGACAGCAGTGCTCGACCATCCCAGTGGCAGCGTAGGGAGTAGGTGTGTGCATGTTTGTTTTTGTATTCATAGTATGTGTGTGTTGTATATATAGGGGGGATGCCCTCGGTGACAAGTTTAAAAAGAAATGGAAAGATGTTGACATATATATATATATAGAGAGATTTTTGGTTTTGTACCTGATTGGCTCCTTTTTTCTTTTAGTTACCTCTTGCGTCTACTTTTGCCTCTTTTTTTTAGTTGCTCTAGCACCATCGACCGTCATTGGGACTTGGATGCTTCCTAAGTGGCCTAATGATGGTTGAAGGCTGCTTGGTATCTGCACATGTGAGAGTAATGTTGTCAGTAGTTTTGTCCTCCCCTTGATAGTTGTCAAGGGAGTGTCTCAGACCAGAGTTTAGTAGCAAAAGATGAATGTGTGCTCTTTTTTTCCTTCTTTTTTTTTTTCTTTTTTTTTTCTTTTTTTTGAAATTAAAACAATGCAATAGGGAAAACAAATAGCTAAAATAGAAATAATAACAAAACAATAAAAAAAATAAAAATGCCCAATGTAGGAGCGTGATAGGATTGGCAGTATGGTATCTTTGGTAGCACTTTCCGGATGGTAACTTCATCGTTTCTTGTCTTCTTTGTGGGCAAGCCGGTGCTTTTGATATGATTCTTCTTCTAATCCAAAAAAATTCCCCAGCGTCAAGATGCAATGGAGCTTTTCTGGGTTTCGAGATGAGCAATTTGGGTCTATAAGCAGTCATGGGTATTTGGTGAGTTAGTATTGAAGAAAAAGTTAATCGGTATTGTCACCGAACCGGGGAGGTCTTTTTGCTTAGGTCAATTGCATACGGGGATCTATTCTAGGGTGGTGGTCATCCTATCCCGTTGTTATTAGGGAGAAGTATGGTAGGTATAGTAGGTGATTACATCAATCATCATTCATCGGTTTTTGGTTTCATTTCTAGGAGTACCCTGTAAGGCTTCTAATTTATCCTCCAAAATAAAAATAGCAGAGGGGGGTAAGGCTCAATGATATGGGAGAATAGTTTGTATCTAATGCTTTCCAAAAGGGGTAGGTAACAGTCTTTTTCTCATAGAGATGCGGGATTCCATAATCGAGCTTCTTCGTCATATTTTGGCACCATCAAAATCTCACATTCTATGATTAGCAAGAGTTTATCCTCCTCCCACCACCATACGACAGCATCTAGTAGTATGGGGACATCAGGGGTGCCCTTGCAGCTTTCTTATACACTTCTAGTAAAATTACCAGAGATGTCCTCACAGCCTGCTTATGCTTTCCTGAGCTCATTTACTTGTTCAGTTGTCGTAATGCTCTCACTCTATTTTTGATATATAAATGTATATATTTTTTGAAAGCATCCTGCTAGCGTAAGAACAATGAGTTTTGATTGAACCTAACATCTTCCCTTTTTTTTGCTCTAACATCTCCTCCAATGGCGAGGGAAGGGAAACGAGGATTGGGTGTTACTTATGCTTTTGAAAGGGGTTAGATAGGTCACTAGTCCTTTAATTAAATTGCCCGAGTGAGAGAAAAAAAATAGGTGGGCAATAAATCAGAGGTCTTAAGGGTATTCTGAGAATTGAAGGCATACGACTAATGAATGGGTCGTGATGACTATGGGGGTGATAAGTATAAGTATTTAATCATGGGATGTGACGATCACAGGGCTAAGGATAATATTTTCTAAGGTATATGGCATTCCAAGGGCTAGGGAGTTCTTCCCCGTCTTGGTTTTGCCAGTTTGTAGGCATTTCCAGGGTACGCGACAGTTATGACATAAGGGCCTTCCCAATTCGGTTTTAGTTTTTCTTTCCGGTGGGTGTGCCTGGAAGGCATGATTTTCTACAGGACTAATTCTCTAATATTAAAGGTTCGTTCAAGGACTTTCTTATCGTAAGCCCAACCCACTCTCCTCTGATATACCTGAGCGTGATCAGCTGCCCTTAGATATGCTTCATCGAGCTACTCTAGCTGCGTGAGTAGGGCAATTCTCCTCTCGTCTAAGGATAGCTCATCATCGAGTTGAATCCATAAGGATGGTACTTGTATCTCATATGGTAGGACTGCCTCCATTTCGTAGGTAAGGAGGCATGGAGTTTTGCTAGTGGCCATACGAATAAAGGTCCTATTGGCCCAGAGTGCTTCTAGTAGTCATTCAGGCCAGTTGGCTCCATTGCTTGTTTCTACTATGTGTTTTAGGATTTGAATTAGTGTTTTATTCGTAGCTTCTACATGTCCATTGCCTTGAGGGTAAAATGGTGATGAGTGACGTAAATTGACGTCGTACTTCTTACATAACTTCTTCATCTTTTCAGCGATAAACTGTAGTCCGTTGTCAGTGATAAACACAGGATTCAGCTTTTGCCCATTTGGTGTAGTATTCGGTTGTTGTAAGAAAGAATGCGTGCTTGTGAGTATTCCCAACGGTGTTTGTGAAAGGACCAATGATATCGAAGGCCCACATCAAAAACAGCCATGGCAAGGTCATAGTATTCAATGCAACTGATGGAACTTTGATGAGTATGGCGTGTTCTTGGCATTGCCTGTAAGATTGGACGTAGAGGTGGCAATCTTTGATCATTGTCGGCCAGAAGTAGCATTGTCGTGTAACTTGATCAGCGAGTCTCTGTCTACCGGAGTGGGTGCCGCAGGCACTGGCATGTGCTTCTGGGATGATGTCTTGTCCTTCGGCGGTTGTAATGCATCATAGTAGTACTCCTTTGGTGAAGGCTACCTTATATAATATATCACCGAGCATACAGAATCGGGCTCATCGGTTCCTTATAGTCTTTCGTTCGATCTTCGTGGCATATGGAGGGACGTGTTGATGTTTCAAGAAGTTCCAAATGTCGAAAACCATGGTTGTCCATCATCAGTTGGTGATTTTTCAAATCTGAACATAGCTACTTTAGTTTCTATCTTGACGTACTTTTCTGGGGTGATTGCTTCTTTCGGTCCTGTACTTGTGGCGAGGACGGGTAATTCTCTCTTAACAGTCCACGATACCTTGTGGGTGGGTACTGTCAATTTTTCAATAAAGAAGGTTTTGGTGCTTTGCCCGACAGGTATTTGGATGACCGAGGCTAGGGTGGTTAAGGAATCTGTGAGCTCATTTTCTACTCTAGGGATGCGCGTAAAAGAGATTCATTCAAATTTCTTTACTAAATATTGAGCGGTTTCTAGGTATGTCATTAGTCTCCTTTCCTTAGTTTTCCATTCTCCTAAGACTTATGAAATTACTAGCTTGGAATCACTAATGGTTTTTAACTATTTAACACCTAATTGTAGTGTTGCTCATAGTCTAGCTATAAAGGCTTCATATTCTATGACATTGTTAGTGACAGGAAAATCTAGTTGAAAACTTTAGGTATGACAACTCCTTCTCGGCTTAGGAGGACTATCCCGATACCTTTTCCTTTGTGATTTAGAGTACCATCGAAATAAAGGGTCCATGAGGTCTTATCAGACTCTTCGTTATGAATCATGAATAGGTCTTCATCGGGGAAATCTGCGTGTACGGACTCTTCACTCGGGAGCGGGAGATCTGCGAGGTAAGCGGAGATTGATTGCCCTTTAATTGATTTCTGCGTGACGTAAGTGATATCAAATTCTTGCAAGAACATATGTCAACGGGTGATCTTTCCTGATGTTACAAACTTTTCGAATGCGTACTTCAGCGGGTACATTCGGGCTAGAACTAGTATTTTATGTGCTCCGAAGTAGTGTCGTAATTTGGTAGAAGCCCCCACCAATTTGAGGCAAGTCTTCTCCATCGAAGTGTATTTTTGTTCGTATTCAACCATCGTCCTACTGAGGTAGTAGATAGCCTTCTCTCTTGCCGTCTTCTTCATATTGTCCTAGAATTACTCACATTCCTTTGTCATTCGCTGAGAGGTATAGGATTAGGAGTCTTTCGGGGACTAGTGGCGATAGTATTGGTGGGTTAAGGAGGTACTTTTTGATATTGTCAAAGGCTTGCTGACATTGGTCATCCCATTTGTACTCAGCTCTTCTTTTAAGTAGTCTGTAGAAAGGATCGCATTTGTCCGAATACTGGGAGATAAATCTTCTGATGAATTCAATCTTCCTATCAGGCCTCGTAACTCTTTGATATTACTGGGAGGCGGCATCTCGAGGATGGCTCTAACTTTCTTAGCTCTCTGTAACACCAGTCAGAGTGCTTCCACATGTCCTACTCACATTTGGGATTTCACTAGTATGTCATCGACGTAGACTTCTACGTACTTATGCATCATGTCGTGAAAGATAGCCATCATGGAACATTGATATGTGGCTCGTACGTTCTTGAGCCTAAAAGGCATGATGATGTAATAGTAAGTTCCCCATAGTGTGGTGAAGGAAGTCTTCTCTTGGTCGGACTCTACCAATTTTATTTGATTATATCCAGAGAAATCATCCATAAAGGATAGCATCTCATGTCCAGCGGTGTTGTAGACTAGAGTATCAATGTGTGGAAGTGGAAAGCCATCTTTTCGGTATGCCTGGTTTAGGTTTCAGAAGTCGATACAAACCTATATTCTATCATCTTTCTTGGCGACAGGTACTATATTGGCCACCCACTAAGGGTAAAGAATGACTCGGATAAATTTAACTTTGTGTAACTTGTCAACTTCCTCCTTAACTTGAAGGGCAATTTGTGGGTTCATCCTGCAAAGCTTTTACTTAACAGGCTTTGCATCGGGTTTTAAGACGAGATGATGTTCTACTAAACTTAGGTCTAAACTGGGCATGTCCTAGTAGGACCATATGAAGGAATCGAGGTGTTCTTGTAGGACTTGTGTAATCTATTGGTGTTCTTAGAGTTAAGCGTTGCACGAATCAATAGCTTCTTGGGTTTCTCTTCAGTGCCAAAGTTAAATTCTTCTGTGGGTTCTGCGGCAGCTTGGGTTTGCTCATCGAAACACTTGATAACCCATTGGAAGTCTAGTGCCTCCTTGGCAACTGGTGCTCTTTCTTCGTCCTCGGTAAGTTTATATACTGCAAAATTGCTACACTAGGGGTCCGAGTTTGCGAAAGGTAACCCTTCATCGGCATAATCTATGACAGTGAGATTTTTGGTAAGGTGAAGGTCAAGACTACTGATTCTTCTCTCAAAGTCACAAAGTATCTCGTCCGGTATGACCACTGGCTTGTTGTTTAGCCGAGACGCTTTACGTCCTTCTGCGAGGAATGGGATTGAAACCTTAGGAGAAAAATCTCCTTGCTAGCCACAAATTTGGTTCGAGATAAAGAGTTCCTTTTCTTTTATGAGATTTTTTTATTTTTTTGGATTTTGTAGTTATGCATTTTTAGGGTTTTCTATTTTTTTTTTGACAATAAATATGGTACAGGGTCGGTCGCCTCAAAGTTGAGGGAGCGAGACGGCTGCTGGAGTCGTTCAAGCGATTCTTCGGGAAACGCAGACTTGCTGTGAATTTTGCTTTTTTCTTTTTAGAGTCCTCAGCTAACGAGACCTTTTGAATGAGTGATGCAGGCGACAGTGGCACCGACGCTCGGATTTCCTCTATCACGTTAATCGCCTCTTCATCGAAGAAACTCTAAAGATTGTAGTCGATCGAACTATCCGCTTCTGGGTCACAATATGGTTGTCCTTCCCATTGATGGGGATCTCTCAAAGGATCCTTAGGGGTAGTGAGTTCTTTCCCTTGATCTTCATGATATGTTAGGATCAACACACATGTTCGACAGTGAGGTTGATAATGGTGAAGAATGCAGGGGGATTCCCATCCTTCTAAGTCAGAGTCGAAGATAGTATCAAATTCATCTTCTTGATCTGATAATGCTTGAAGTCCTAAATTGGCTCGCTCTGCTAACTCGAGCGTAGGGAGATCTATCCAGTAGTCTTCGTCATCATTTAGGAGAGGTTGTCATTCTTCTTCGAGAGAGATAAAATATTTGCAGTTGCATCAAATCCGAGGATGTAGGAGTGTCTAATTCGAGTTCCACTTCAAACTCCATAACAGCGTGTTGAGTGTTTCCTTTCGGATCAACCGGATAACCGTCAGGATTTTCTACTTCTTGTGCGGGTAGCTGAGCTGGTAGGTCATTGCTGATCTTTATCGTATTGAGGTCGGAGTGGTTCAATTCCTCCATCATAGAATGTTGGATCCAATTGGTGAAACGTTCTAATATACTAGTACATGCCCTACAGCGGGGCTGGTGAGGGCGAACGATACATGGGGTATCCCACGGGCATTCCCACCCTCCAAGGTCAAGGCCGAGGTGGGTGCTATACGGGTTAAGATTCTCTTGCAGGGTGTCACCCTCTCCCCATGCTGAGCGCAGGTGCTCTTCGTCATCTAGCTAGGCTGCTATGTGAAAGTCTTCGTCGTCGATGGATTCCCAATTTTCTACTCGGGGGTCAAGTTCTGGAGGATCGCTCTTCCTCTCCTCTATGGACTCTTTAAGATCAAACAGGGGTTCGACTCCTTTGAGCAATTCATCCACGTCGTCATTGAGACTTGTCAAATCGTTGAATGCTTTTGCCATTTATTCAATTTCCATTTTTTGGGGATTTGGTGAAGGATACTTCCTTTTGCCTCGGTACATTTGCTTTCTCAATGGTCCCATAGACGAAGTGGTCATATAGAGACCATTTTGGTGAGGTAGGGCATAAGTCGGCTCGTGGGCCTTCCGATTGATAACCTAACCCTATGCGTTTGAATATCTTTGTTGGGACGACAGGTCCTATGCAACCTTGCTTATTCTTACCAAGTTTGGTGTGGGAGACGTATCCAAGTTGGTACATAAGATCCCACCCTTTCATCGCGGTGGGGTTGATGTCATAAAGTTTGGCGAGGTCTGGTCCAACCTCTCTCCTCACTAAACGCGTTGCGGGAGAGCTAGGGCGGGCAAGGGGACAGATTTTTGCAACGGTTGCCTCATCAGGGGTTTGGGTCTTTTGAATGTGACTTGTGTTTAATACAGAATCATGGGCGGTCGGGATGCTTGCCGCGTAATGAGTATCCATCTCCTGAAGGGGTGCATCAACGTATATACGGACAACGGAGTCCTCGTATGAGAATTTGACTCATTGATGGTATGTGGAGGCAACAGCCTTCATTGACTCTAGCCATTTCCTTTCTAAAATAAGATTGTACGTACTAGTGGAATCAGAAATATGGAAAGTAACTTCTTTCATCACAGGTCTGAGGCGAACCTGGAGTTTACTAGTTCCTTTCACGAAACAACGTGAGCCATCATAGGCTATAAGTGACAGTGCAGAGGACCTGACGTCTTGCTCTGTGTATTCGAGAGTCTTTAACATTGTGAGAGGGAAAATATTAAGTCCCGCTCCCGTATCAACCAATGCATGGGGTACAAAGAATCCTCTAATTATGACCGTAAGATATATGGGGGCCACACTTCCGCGGAGTGACTCTTTAGGCATTTCTACATCTGTGAACATAAGCGCCGAAGGTTGGGCCATGATCGAAGCGATTTGATGAAGCTCATCTAAGGTCATGGCCTCATCTACTTGTGTGTCTTCAAGTGTCCTTATCAATAGTCGGTGATGATCAGGTGATTTCGTGATGAATTCTAGTATGGATATCTTGGTCGGGACCTTTTGGAGATGTCGCAGAAGGTCATATTCTTATCCTGGCTTGAGTGTCACTTCTTTACCGAGCCGGTGAGCCTTGGGTGCAGGTGGTTGGAGTGGTTGAGGTGCAGGAATTAGTGAAGGGATGATATGAGGCGTGGGAGGCAAGTTAACTTCTCTTTCTCTCACATTCCCCTCTGGCGGTTGTACGCTTGTGAAATCCCTACTCTGAGGGAAAGGAGGAGGTGGATAATTAGTCCCTGACTTGAGAATCGGGCACGTCGGTTGTTGGTCAAACCCAACACGACTCGACTTTGATGTGTTTATGAAGCGAGTGGAATTGAAGATCGGAGTGTGTGCCTGCACGGCACTGTTCCATGGTGGGAGATATTACGTGTAATCCTCCTCTTCTATGAAAGCAGAGACCAGCATCTAGCATGGGTCGGGGTGTTCTTCTCACTCACTTTCTCCTACGTTCAGTAAACACTTAGTCTTTGTTTCACTCTCTCGGCTCGAAGTCTTACGGGTGACACTCTCTACCCACGCAACAATTTGGTCCATAGTTTGGAGAACGTGATCCCCATACTCGGGTTCAGAATCAGACGAAGGGAGTGGTAAGGGTGTTGGTTCAAGATTTGGAGGGGTTGAAGGTTCCGGTGGGTGACGATGGAGGAATGGTCTCTTGGCCCTAAAGGAATGAACTCGTACCTAAGTGAATTTTGGATATGGAGGCAATGCGGGTGATTAGGGCCGAGTGATGTAGGGCTGAGGAAGCTCTCGCTAGTGTGGCGGAAGCGGCAGAGGGTTGGATGCAAGTGATTAAAGTAGAGGGCTGGAAAGAAGGTCGATCGGGGAGATCCACGATAGTAACGTGGGCCGGTGTTGCTTGGTTGGGTCAAGCATGAGGTTATTTATGATCCCTAAATTCTGTTGGGGTTGGTTATTATTAGGGCCGAGATTCCTAAGTGCTTCCCAATCAATTTGATTTCGGTCATTCATGTCATAGATTATGTCCCTAAGGACCCAGCAGTCTTCTAGGTTGTGTCCCGCGTATCGATGGAAGGCATAGAATTTACTATAGTCTAGATTTGCAGGCCACGGGTGAAGTTTTTCTTGCGAGAATCAGAGGAGATTCTGAGTATTAAGAAGACGGAAGATGTTAGAAATTGTATCCGATAAAGGGAGATAGTGTTCTTGCCTTGGTTGGTAAGGGCCTTTGGTTGGGTTAAAGTTTTGCGGTGGGGGTACGTTATTATAATTCAGCGCGTGGGCCAGTTGACTTTGTGTCGTGTTCTGATTCTGATAGGTGTTAGGGTACTAGTTCCTATTCTGGTATTGGCCTTGATTCTGATTCTAGCCTTGTTTTTGGTTTGCGTATCTTTATTGGTTAACACCTTGGTTTTGGTTGGTATACCGTTGTTGATTTTGGTTTTGTCCGAAATTTCGTGGTTGAAAGTTTCCGTTACCAAAGTTTTGTTCTTGGTTGACGATGACGTTAAGTTGCTCAGCAACTAAGGCCTTATTATTTTTCGATTTTGGTTTGTTGGAAGAGCCTATTTTTGACATGACTATGGATAACACGAGATCTCCGCCTTTAATGTATCGCGCTATTCAGGATGCTCGAGAGTGGAGTGTAGCGAAGTCGGGGCAATCACTTATGACAAGTGCGCTCTTTAATGGTTTCTTAGTGTTATCGATGATAATGTCCACCGAATCTTTCTCTTTCATTGAAGTGTCGGTCCTGACAGCGAGTTTTCTCCATCTAGCAACGAAGTCAGTAAATTTTTTATCAGGTCCTTGCTTGGCTGCCATTAGGTCGCTGAGACTAACTGTCTCTTGGATCAAATGTTTGTACTAGTCTAGGAATTGATTGACTAATTCATTGAAGGTTTCGATCTTATAGAGCGGGAGTCTCGCAAGCCAATCTAAAGCTTCTCCTTCTAATAAACGTTAGAAATAGTGAATGAGAAGTCCTTAATTACAAAAGCGAACCAAGTGATGATTCGGATTTCCCATGCCATTATATTTAGTAAATTTTAGTGGCTTAAATCTTATTGGTAAATTAAACTCGACGTCTGTTGGTTCACAGATGGGTTTCAGACTGGTTGCTGCTATTTTATTAGAAATCAGTGGAGAAATTAAATCAAGAGTGGAGATGTGGAGATGGGTCATTACAGCAAGTCTAAAATACACACAGTCCTGCAAGATACAGGTTCCATTATAGCAAGTTTTGATAAGTAAGAGTTTTTCCCACAGAGAAATTGATCTAGAACCTAAACTGGGCTATAATAGTAGGCCTCCAGATCTGGCTACAGATCTGACAATCCTAAAGAAATTGAGTTGGGTGTCACGACTACACTAAATTAATCCTAACAAAAGAGAAATAAAATGTAGTCCTATCCTAAAGAAATGGTTAAAAAGAAGATGGTGATGGTGTGTACCAGAATAAAATATAAAAGTTGTGAGAAGTAAGCAGGTTAAGCTAGAATTACAGCAGTGATGTAACTCAGATTTAGTCTGTCTCTGCAGAGGTCCTTGATGAGACGCTATCAAAAGCCTCAACAAGGTAGGAATATCCAATTTAACTCATGTCATTTGGGGTGCTCTTAGAGTTATACCCTGTCCATTGCAATGGTCACAGGGTATCCGATAGAGTCTGTCAAATCGCATTGGTTAAAGCAGAAATTGCTAATCTGATCCAGAGGAGAGGATTGATCATTTCCCCCAACCACTAGACCATATCATGCCATGAATACTATTACAGCACTATGTAATGCCAGGCTACAAGCTCCCCAGATCTGCGCACAGAACTGGCTAACATCCATAGGTATTCCAACCCGTAGATCCTAAGTGCTTTGCCAAGGCCAACGGCTCTTTGTGCTCACAAAAAGGACCATGTAATAGGTTGAATAAGGCCTTAGATTCAGTTGGTCATTACTACAAAGGTCTGTAATGACCCAGCCTCAAGCTGTAATTACTCCAGAGAAATCAGATCTAACCTCTAATGGCAGCCAAGTAAAACAGAGGGGAGCCAATTCCTGTACAAACCTCCTCACAAGGCTCTAAAAGCTCATGTGCAGGGGAAAAGAATCCTTCTCAAACATGTGACTGGACACCATAGTATGCCTAGAGATATGCACTATTTTAACCCTTGTATGCCTAGAGATATGCACCTCAAAATCTATGCCTTGGGAAGTGTGCCCTAGCCTTAGGAAATTCCCAAAAAGTCCTTCAGTTAAAGCTGAGAAGTGGAGAGCCCGACCTTCGTGGGGCTGGCATCTGTATTAGTTCATTAGCACAGTTGCAGAACCTTCGCGGAGTAGCCTTTAGTTGGTGAGTAGTGCTTACTCGTGCAGTCAATCTTCAATTCATCGCGCAGTTCCTTTGCGCTACATTGCTTTCACAGAGATGATCTGGAGCGCCAAGACTCTTCGCGCAATTAAAGCTTCAGAATCTCTCTCTCGTTGAGTACTCGCGCAGTAAGGCGCCTGTGCTCGCGTAGTAACTGATTAGGCTCCATGGTGCGTGAGAGCTGTGCAAGAGAAATTTTGGGCATCTCTCTCTTCTTTGGCTACGCTAGAACTCTGCGAGATGACAGATTGTTCTTTGTGCATATGAACTCACTATGTTCTGCGCGCAGTTGCTTTGAGGGCAGATCTTGGCGAGAGGTTCGCGAGAACAAATTCTGAGAGCATTAAACCGCAAGATCTTTGCAATGTCTTTTCTGTTCTCCTCTTGACTGCACAGCCAATTTGCGTGAGGGCAACTTTCACTGCATCTTTAGCTTTGCGAGGGGAATCCTCAACTCTGCGAGATGATTCTTTTGACACTCTGATGCATTGCACTTGCTGCTGTTACGGCTTCCTCCATTCTCAGTTAACTTCTTCCATCTGCTAAGCTTTTGGTCAATGATGACCAGCAATTGAATCACCATGGTGAGCACTACCAGGGTGTTCCATTAGACTTTGGTTGGGCTGTCACCTTTACATAAATTCCCTCTCTTCTTTAGGTCAATAAGCATGGATTTTGTACTAAGCTGCACATATTATTGCTAACTATAAAACAAACTTAAAACATGATTATTAGTGAAATTCAAGGTCCAGTAAAGGCTAGGTTAAGAGGTGAAAAGTGGTACTTTTCAGTGAATAACGTCTCAGCAAAATTTGTCGAATCCGAATGAGTGACCGGGACACTCTTTCTTGGACATGTACTCGTCGAACATTTTAGGGAGATCTTCGATTTTAATGGTGCTATCTTTTGGAGCGACCCGTGAGCAGACCTTGTCTAAAGAGTCATCATTGAGGAATGTGTGGACAGGTTGTCTCAATGGTGTGGCACGGGCCAACACCTTGCTTGGAGTAGGAGGTGGCCTCTCTGGTTGCTCTTGTTCTTCTAAAAATTGTTGTGACCTAATGGTTTCGTATGCGGCGGCCAACCCTCGAAGCAATTCTTCGGAGTTGTCTTCTCCTCTTTATATTCTTTGGATACTGAGCTCTACGATTTGTTGGGCAGTAAAGTTTTGTCTGATGCCACCATCTCTCCCATCATGATTGTTCTCGGTGTGTGGGGTAGAGAAGGGATTCTCTTGCTCGCCAGCCATATTAATCTTAGGTTGTCATGGGCTAGAACCGTAAAGTGGTTCTTCTCCGTACATGGGGTTGTCATGATATCCTCACAATGGTGGGTCTCCTAAACTCACTCTTCGTATACCAGATATCTCAAGTCTTTGACGGAGACTCATATATATATAAAAGAGAATCTAAATGACACGATGGACAGAAGGAAATAGGGAAACAGGATGGAAAATAACTATCTAGAAAAAGAGTTTACAAAAAAACGTCCCATCGCGATCGCCAGTCTGTTGGAGCACACTTTTTCTGGGTTCCTCTCGATTCCCGTTGAATCAGTGGCTTCCAATTCTGTCCTAATGGACTCTAGCGATGCGGTGTTTGGAATATTAAAAATAAAAGGGTTTCTAGGAAGGTTCCTAGTTAGTTGCGATCGCCAGCTACAGATATTTATCGACGCTGCAACATGTCAGTGATCATGCTAAAGAGCGAGTATGGGCTACTTCTATACTAAATCGTCTGGCTGCGAACGTCAGCAGCAGTCTTTTCCTTAATTTAGACAATTCAGTTTCCTTTTATTTCCCGTTATGGTTATAATTCTGGTAAGTTTAGACTTCCCTGGTTCTACTGTGAATTTAGTTATGAATTTGTCAGAGTGAGTAGATCTATTCTAATATTATAATTCTATCAGGAATCTAATTAATTCAGCTTCCTAATCTTATTAGAATTCTAATTAATTTAGTGTCCTAATGCTACTAGGAATCCAATCAATTTTAGTCTCTTGATTCCATCAGGAGTCTAATTATAATCAAGTTTCCTAATTGTACTAGGAATGCAGATGTAATAGCTCTGATGAAACTCTAATTAATTCAAGCATGCTAATTGTACTAGAATTCTAATTAAGCAAACGTACTAGTTGTATTGGAATTCTGACTAAAGCAACTACAGCAGTCCTATTAGAATTTAGACTGAAATGGAAGACTAATTTTATTGAAACTCTAATTTAAAGCAAATGAATTAATTTTTTATTAAAATCTAATTGAGACAAATAATCTGATTTTTATTTGGAATCTAATAGGTAAACTAATTTTACCAAAATTCTAATTGAAATAATGAATTAATTATACTAAAAATCTAATTAAAGCAAGGAAATTAATCAATTAAATTCTTATTTAAAGAGATTAATCGATCATACTAAGATTTGAGGCACTTATAATTAATTAAATATGCTAAAACAGAATAAACCTACTAATTAATTATACTAAAGAGATAAAGTAAAAGCAATTGATTAATTCTAAAATTACTAAAAAAAGGGGTTTTGAGCCCGCTATGCTAAGGAGGATTGGCCTCGTTCCTGAGTACCCTCCGTAAGCTCCCTTGGGCAAATCGGATGGCTGATATTAAAATTAAATTGAATTTTGGGATCGTAAAATAGTATTTTTAGATTTTTCAGAATTGCTTTCGGAATAATAATCATGAATTAAATTATGAATTAGAATTATAAAAACTAATACTAATATTTAGAATTTTCAGAGATATGAAAATAAGAAATTGAAGTCAGAATTTAAATTTCTAGGACTGAATTCGGGTCCGAAATCAGAAAATCAAACCGTATGATTAAAGACTGGTTTTGAATCGGAGGATTAGAACCAGAAATTAATGATAGGACTGTAGATTGAGATTTTAGAATGAAATTAGAGCCTAGGGTCGATGAATTAGACCGTTGGATTAAGAACTGGTTCCGAATTTGGAGAATTAAAGCCAGATATAAGATATTTTGCGGTCTAAAAAGGGTGCTACAGTCTTGGACTGAAAATTAAAATCTATGATTAAAATTAATAGGAATCCTAAATCTATAGGCTAGAAACTATGCTCGGAACTAAACCATTACCTAAGGATCGGGGCGGCGGAGAGAAATCTTGAAGATCAGAGGATTGAATCTCAAAACCATGATTAAGGTGCTCTATGGATTTGTCCTCAGAGTTCTCTAGTTTCGGGCTCCCGAAAAAATCCATTCTCTCTCGAAAATTTGCCAGCCTCCCTGGGTGAATTAGGAAAAAAACCTTTTATAGGTTTTTCTTCAATTACACGCCATTTTCCAGGCAATTAATCCAATCACGCGCTAGTTTCCCGGCGCTTAATTGCTTTGAGACGGTCACCGACTCAGTGAGCGACCGGCTGACTTGCTCTGCGAGTTTCCTAGTCCTAATAGCGTTAGGGCTAATTGCGCGCTCTGTAGTACGTTTACAATCCAATTAAGCGTTTCTTCATAAGCGTTTAATCGAGGAAACATAGGGGTCAAGGACTATAAGGCTAGGTCGGGCGCAGGCCAATTGCGCGTTGGTGGTGAGGCGCTCAATCTGATCGTGTGCCTAGTTTCAAGCGTGTGATCGAGTCTTAAAGTCTCAAATAGGTCTGGGAAAGGAAGTTTGGTTTGAAAGGGGGACTGATTGTGCGTTTGTGGTCTGACGTGCAATCGAATTATGCGCATGGTTTTAGGTGCTTAATTCTGGGTTGTCCGAGTTTGGTCTCTAATATGAAATGCAAGACTATTATTTCAGTCTATATTATGACTATATACTATTGTTTCAGTATGTAGTCTCCCTACATTGGGATCTGAGCTACAGAGCTATTATTTTAGCCTGTATTCAGCCATGTACTATTGTTTTAGTGTATGGTTCCCATATCAGGGTTTAAAAGGTCAAAGGTTGACCAAACAAAATTTTATATCCCGAGAGGGCAAAATGGGGGTGTCTACAGTGGCCACAGAAGTAGCAGCAACTCCCTCTTGAATTATGGGGGCTGCTTGGGCTAGCAGCTCCTTCTTTTTCTTCTTCACAATCAATGTTCCACTAATCCCCCACTGTTTCTTTCCACATTTGTTAGGGGCCAAATTTAAAGTTTCTTCATTCATTTGGAAGTAGTAACCCCCCAGCTTCAGTAGGGCTGTGATGAGCCTGCAATAGGGAAAGGCATGGGGTTTCTGCTCCCTCTTCACTTTCTCATGTATATCCTTTACCCTTCAAAGATTAGTTTTGCAACATCAAAATAGTGATTGCAGTGGAAGGAGTAGAGGGCATCAGTAATTGGGGACCTCCTCTCTTGCTGGTGCTCGGAGCAATATACATTCTTTCTCAGTACCCCATCCATAAATCTCAAGTCTGGATGTAGGTCTCTCTTCCTAATTGACACCATAGAGGCTGTGATCCCTCCAGTGAGGTCCTTGGCAATTTCAGGGATGGTGGGTGTCAAAGGAGCATCCAAGCTATACTCTGGGCTGTAAGTGACTGGTATCCCAAGTATTTCAGCAATTGCTATTTGGTTAAACAATATCTCAAATAATCAATCAGAACCAGCAATGCAGGGTTTCCATTATCCCATGTCTTCACCCTGATGTTCTGGTAGAATAACTGCACTAGTCTAGGGAAGACTAGCTGCAGTGGGGTCCTGAGCAGGGGTAGTAATGAGGCTTTGGTGAGGTATTCTGTTGATGCAGTAGTCTCAGGCTGTTTCTCAAAGAATGCCTTATCAAAGGCAGTTTCAGCTTCAAGCTTAATTGCAGCCACAAACTCAGAGAGGGTTTTGAGGGACTCATCCTCTTCCTCAGGGGCAACCTCAGGGACCTCAGGGACCACTCCCTTGCCCTTTTTCTACTTTTTCTTAGATTTCTTAGGGACCTCAGAGACCACCCACCTTAGCAGGTGGGTGGTCTCTGACTCTTTTCTTAGGGGCTGCCTTCTTCTTGACAACAGGGGCATTAGAGGCAACAACCTTGGCCTTCTTCACAGGGGCAGCCCTCTTCTTAATTTATTCCACTTGGAGCTCAATAGTTGGTGTAGGTATCTCAGAGGTCTCCACAGTGGAGGCCTCTGCAATCCTCACAGATTTTCATGTGGCCACAGGGCTACCAGAAGGGGGAGGGTTCAGCATGGCAGTCAAGGTATCAACAAATTTAGAACTCATGGCCATGGCTACTCCAATTCTTAAAATTAGGTCTGAAATAGACCAACTATGTAGTTCACACTCCAAGGATAGTATTTCACAAAGATATGCTCCCTACTTAACACAAAAATCATAGCTTACTCATTCCAAATGAGAATGTGAGAACACTTACCACAAATAGCTAGGGTTCCACTTCCAATCTTGCACAATGGATCAAATTTCCTCGAATCAAGTGCCAAATGACTGGGAGTTGTTGGGGAACATAATGGTAGGAGAAGAGTAGCTGAGTTGTAGTGGTTTAGGCAGTAGAGAAGGAAGAAGGGAGAAGGAAAATCGAAGGTGTGCAATGGAAACTAGGGCAAAGAAGAAAATGGATGAAGAAATGAGGATTTCGCAAAGTATAAGTGTGTGACCTCGTGCTTCGCACAATTCTCACCAAGTACTTACAGGGCACATTCTTCTCGCACAGCTGAAAAGGGATCTCATGAGAAATGTAGTTGCTGAGAAGAACAAAACCTCGTGAGGTATTTGCGGGGCTTATTTAAATCTGAGTCGCGTGAGAGGACATGTATATTCCTCACGCAGCTAGAGCACAAGTCCTCGCGAGAAGCATCTTTACAAAGAAAAAAGGTCCTCGCGAGGTAATTACAAGTGTAAGCTTCAGAAATTTGCTCGCGAGGCTCTCACGAGGTACAAAATGCAGGATCACCACTTCTCGCGTTGCTCAATATAGCGGAGAAGATAAAGCCTCACGAGGCTCACTTTTAGGCCTCTTCAGGTGTTTTGCTCGCGAGGCTCTCGCGAGGAACAAAATTCCTATCAGAGCCCCACGAGAAAGCCTACAAATGGCTCGCGAGTGTGAAATTGAGGCCATTGAACCTCGCAAGAAAGCACAATTCAAACTTCTCAGTGTCAGCACCCTGGCATATGCATCTATACTGGCATGCACCATGCCTTTATGCATTAACACCACATTTCTTCACTATTCATCCATTTCACCATGATAATCTCAATGCCCATTACCAACATATTCACAGAGTAAAATTTCATAATGCAACTGATTTTGAATTGTAGCAGATTCATGCACATTTCACATTCAGAAGGAAGCATGCTCATGAAATTCAGATGACAAAACATGCACATCAACATCAACAACAACACAACACCAAACAAAACATGCATATCAACAACAAAGCTAAGACAACACATGAAAGATTTTTAAACAAAACAACACAAAAATTTAACAGGTATGGTACACAGTGTACAAAGCTGTGGATCACTAAGCAGTGGGAGGTTCATGTAGGTGGATGGTCTGAGGAGGCTCCACATAATTTTTTTGACAAATTGTCAGCCTTTGACCATTCATGATCTTCCCAGAAATGGGATCCAAGATCTCCACAGCACCAGATGGGGAGGCATGGATGACAGTATAAGGTCCATCCCATCTAGATTTTAACTTCCCAGGAAAGATTTTTAATTTGGAGTTAAACAGCCAAACCTTGGTACCAGCATTAAAGTCCTTCCTCATCAGTTTCTTCTCAAAAAAATGCCTTGGATCTCTCCTTGTAAATTCTTGCATTTGTATAGGCTTCCAGTCTCAACTCATCAAGCTCAGACAGTTGCAATTTCCTGTGTGAACCAGTAGTAGTTAGATCAAAATTTAGTATTTTGATACCCGAGTAGGCTCTATGATCTAACTCCACTAGTGGGTGACAAGCCCTGCTATAAACCAGTTTAAAAGGGGACATGCCAATAGGGTTCTTATAGGTAGTCCTATAAGCCCATAGCGCATCATTTAGCTTTTGTGCCCAATCCTTTCTGTATGTCCTCACAGTCTTCTCCAAAATGTGCTTAATCTCCCTATTAGATATTTCAACTTGCCCACTAGTCTGTGGGTGGTAGGGAGTTGCAATCTTGTGTGTAACAGAATACTTTTTGAGCAGATTCTCAAAAGGCCCGTTACAGAAATGACTCTTCCCATCACTAATGATAGCTCTGGGGGTGTCAAATCTAGAGAAGATATTGTCCTTTAAAATTTTGAGGACAACTGTGTGGTCATTTTTCCTTGTGGCAATGGCTTCAACCCATTTGGACACATAGTCCACTGCCACAAGGATAAAATTGAAACCCATAGAAGGAAGAAAGGGGCCTATAAAATCAATCCCCCATATGTCAAATAGTTTTAACACAAGGATTGGTTGTAATGTCATTGAATCTTTCTTGGAAATGCCTTCCAACCTTTGACATCTTGCACAGGCTTTACAATGTATGTGTGCATCTCTAAACAAAGAGGGCCAATAAAGCCCACATTATAATACTTTTACAGCTGTCTTTTTGCCACTAAAGTGGCCTCCACAAGCCTGCTCATGGCACATAAAAAGAATACTGTGGAACTCACTTTCAGGCACACATCTCCTCATAATCTGATCTGCACAATGCTTGTAAAGGTATGGGTCCTCCCATAAAAAATGTTTGACCTAAGAGAAAAATAACTCTTTGTCCATCTTGGACCAATGAGGGGGGATCCTACCAATAATAAGAAAATTCACAATATGTCTAAACCAGGGCACACTAGATTGCATAGTAAATAACTGCTCATCAGGGAATAATTCATTAACAGGTGTTGTTGCACATTCATCCAACACAATTCTAGAGAGGTGATTTGCCACCACATTCTCCACTCCTTTCTTATCCTTGATCTCAAGATCAAACTCCTGCAACAGGAGAATCCATCTAATCAGCCTTGGTTTAGCATCCTTCTTAGCCAATAGGTATTTCAGGACTGAGTAATCAGTAAAAATAACAATTTTAGACCCAAGCAAGTAGGGTCTAAACTTGTCCACAACAAACACAACAGCTAGCAGCTCCTTCTCAGTTGTGGTATAATTGAGCTGAGCCTCTGCTAGTATTTTTCTTGCATAATAAATCACTACAGGCAGCTTATCTTTCCTATATCCTAAGACAGCACATATGACCAAGTCTGATGCATCACACATCAGTTCAAAGGGGAGTGAGTAATCTGGGGCCTGGATTATAGGAGCAGTGGTAAGACACTTTTTTAAGACCTCAAAGGCCTCAAGGCACTCAGCAAAAAATTTAAATTGCACATCCTAACATAGCAGGTGGCACAGTGGCTTTGCAATTCTACTGAAGTCCTTAATGAACCTCTTGTAGAATCTAGCATATCCTAAAAAGGATCTGATTTGCTTGACAGTCCTGGGTGGGGGGCAGGTGTGAGATCAAGTCCACTTTAGCTTTGTCAACCTCTATACCTCTGTGGGAGACCACATGGCCTAACACAATTCCTTGTGTTATCATAAAGTAACTTTTTTCCCAGCTTAAGACCAAATTGGTCTCTTCACATCTTTCCAAAACCAGGTCAAGGTGACTCAAGCACTGGCTAAAGTTGTCCCCATAAATTGAAAAATCATTCATGAAGATTTTTAGGAACTTGTCAATCATATCAGAGAAAATGGCATACATGTACCTCTGAAATGTGGTTGGGGCATTGCACAGTCCAAAAGGCATCCTCCTGTAAGCAAAGGTGCCAAAGGGATATGTGATAGTGGTTTTCTCTGGATCTTTAGGATACACAGGGATTTGGTTATACTATGAGTATCTATCAAGAAAGCAATAAAATGTCTTCCAAGCCAATTTATCTAGAATTTGGTCAATAAAAGAGAGGGAAATGGTCTTTCCTGGTCTTGGAGTTGAGTTTTCTGTAATCAATGCAAACTCTGTAGCCAGTGGTCTCCCTGGCTGGCATCACCTCTCCAGAATTAGAAGTAATGACTATTATGGCTGACTTTTTGAGAACCACCTTAATAGGTGACACCCACTCTAAATCTGAAATGGGGTAAATCACCCCTGCATCCAACAATTTTACTATCTCTTTCAAGACCACCTCTTGCATGTAAGTATTAAGCTTCCTCTGCATCTCTCTAGAGGGTTTTGCACCCACTTTCAACTAAATTTGTGCATGCAAATTGAGGCATCAATGCCCCCAAGATCAGCAATTGTCCACCCCATAGCCTTTGTGTGCTTCTTGAGAACACTCAATAGTTTCTCCTCCTGCTCACTAGTGAGAGAGGAAGAGATAATCACTAGAAGCTTTTTGTTTTGCCCCAAGAAGGCACACTTTAATGTGTCTGGGAGTTATTTCAGCTCCAGATCAGGGAAACTTTCAATTGAAGGCAACAAAGGTGCCTTGGTGGTTCGAGGAAGGGGCAACAATGTAGGTTTCCAGTTGGCATGTTGTACTAGGTCAACATAAGACTCTATTTTGGTGTTGTCTTCTATCATAAGAGCTTGGTCCTCCACCTCAACTATACTCTAAATTTTTTTCAGATTTTCAACAACATTATCCCAATCCAGCAGATTGGATAATTCTTCTTTCACAAGGTCATCTAGTACATTTATTGTACAACAATCCTCAATGTCTATCTGAGGCTGCCTAGCAGCATTATACACATTTAATTGGGCCTTCATATTACAAAAAGTTACCTCCATCACCCCTGACCTACATTGAATGCAAGCATTAGCAGTAGCAAAGAATGGCCTGCCAAGGATGATAGGAATTGGGGTTTTACTTTTGTAAGGGTCCATGTCCAAAACTAGGAAATCAGCAGGAAAGTAGAACTTGTCCACTCCCACCAAAACATCCTCTATCACACTCACATGTCTCCTCTCAGACCTATCAGCTAGCTGGAGCCCAACTGATGTGGATTTTAGTTCTCCCAAACCTAGTTCCTCATATACAGAATATGGGAGCAGGTTCACACTAGCCCCTAAGTCCAAGAGGGCTCTACCAATGGTGTGGTTTCCAATTATGCAGGGGATAATAGGTACCCCTGGGTTCCGTAATATCTCATGTGTGGCTATGCACAGCATTGATTCAACATGTTCAACAGCAAAAACCTTTTTAGACAGCTGCACCCTTGCTTTTCTCTTCTGTGTGCAAAGGTCCTTCAAGAATTTGGCATAGGCAGGGACCTGTTTAATAGCATTAAACAAGGGCAAATTTATCTTGACTTGCTTGAAGGTCTCCATCTAAGCATTCCCCTTATCAAAAGGAGATGGGCCAACAAGTGTATGAGGAAATGACAGTTGTGGGACTGTTGGTGCCAGAGCTACATGCCTAACAACATCATGGTCAAATTTTTATTTTTTCATTTTTTCTTCATTTATTGCTTATTGTTGGGGCTCAACATCATCCCCCTTATTTTGTCCTTCCTACTCCACCGCAGGGGATAAATTCATTGATTCTTCAACACTCACATTTTCTTCTTATTCACTCTCCATGGCCTCCTCAACTGCCCTACCCACTAAATTTCAACCACCCTGCTACTCCTTAGGGTAGTGATTGCATTAACCTCCTCATGGATAGAGGAGCCTTCTCCAATCATGTGTTACCCTTTAGAATTGGCCAAGGGTTGACTAGGCAACCTACCCTCCTCTCTCTTGTTCAAAGCATTACAGATTTGACCCAGCTAGTCCTTTATTTTTTTAATGCTTTGCCCATGAGAGTTCACAGTTTGTGCCAAATTTCTCAAATTTTGCATTGATGCTAGCATTTTCTCTTCAAAGGAAGAGGATCTAGGTTGTGGTGGGGGAAAGATCAAATGATTTAGTTGTGGGGTAGGCAACTGAAAATTCTGCCTAGGTGCATATCCTTGGTTGAAATGAGGCTAAGGTCTCTATGGAGTTGCCAACTGCTGCTATTGGGGCTGTTGGTATGTGTCTTGTTTCCACCTCAAATTAGGGTGGTTTCTCCATACATACACAGCAGGTTGCTGCCCATATGCTTGGGCATTATTGGCATGTTCCATAACTAATTCAGGGAACTGGTTGGCTGATGGACATTCTTGAAGTGAATGTGTGGGAGATTGGCATATCAGACATGCCTCTTTCACTTGTGTAGCCATCCTAAGCTGCATCACATTCATCAATTTATCAAACTTCAAACTCAGATTGTCCACCTTCCTTTCTAATTCACTCTGCACCTTGACCTCATACATGCCACCTTTAGGGGTGGATTCTTTCACCGTTTTAGCTGGAGTCTGGCTGTCATTGCGAGACAGTGACTCCTGTTGTATGAAATTCTCACCTATGATGTCAAGCAACTCCCATGCCTCATCAGCTGTCTCGTGGAGGTAACTACCCTCACATGAGGCATCCACCATGTCCCTACTCTTGGGATTAATTCGTTGGTAAAAGATTTGTACAAGTTGCTACTGTGGAATTTTGTGGTGGGGATATTATTTTAACATCTCTTGAAACCTCTCCCATGCCTCAAAAATCTTCAGTCGAGGATTGAGTAAATGACAGTGTGTTTGTCCTCATCTGACTAGTTTTATTCATGGGAAATAATTTTACCAGAAATTGACTTTGGAGGTAACTCCATGTCTGGATGCTATTGGCTGGGAGAGGGCCAGGTGCTGGATTTGTCTTTTAGAGAAAAAGAAAAAAGCCTCAGTTTGGTGGGTTCAGGTCTCAAGCCAGCAATGTTAAATGTGGTGCAAAGTGCCAAGAATTGATCAATATGCTTGTAAGGATCTTCTTTACTAAGCCCATAAAAAGATGGCAGCATGTTAATGGTGGAGGACTTGATTTTATAATTTCCCTCAACTGAAGAAAATTGTATGCAAAAGGGAAATGTGTAATCCCCAGATGCATTGTATTCCTTCAGAGTTCTTTGCCTCTCAGCCATCACAATTGGCTCAGTTTCAACAATAGGGGTTGGTGTGTTATTTCTCAGTCTAAGGACCCTTTCAACCTCAGGATTTAAAGGTTCCAACTCAGGGTTAAGGGACCTTCTACCAAGCATACACACAGAACTAGTAGGTAAAGAAAATGCTCACAGTACACTAAAAAAATTTGCAAACAAAATTGACAACTAAAAAGATTTACAACTAAACTATTGCCAGGGAATTCAACACAAATGGACTAATTTTTAGGGAAAAAAAAGTGCAAACAGAGCTAGCTAAACTCCAACTATAGCTCTAGCTTTTCCCTGCTGTTGTTGTCCAAGTCTATAAAAATTCCAACAAAAATCAGTAGTACTTTTTATTCTATTAAAAGCACAGCTATAAAGAATTTTCTAGACTAAATTACAATACAACTCAGGCTACTAAAAAGATTAATATCCCCGACAGCGGCGCCAAAAATTTGTTGGTTACTGAGGAAATAGTGGTAAAGAAAAATAAATCAAACAGTGAAGAGAAGGAAATTGGTTAAAACAGCAAGTCTAAAATACACAGCCTGCAAGATATAGGGCTGTTGTAGCATGTTTTGAGTACGTAAGAGTTTTTCCCACAGAGAAATTGATTTAGAACCTAAAATGGATTGTATTAGTAAGCCTCAAGATCTAGCTACAGATCTGGAAATCCTATAGAAAGGGAGTTGAGTGTCATAACTATAATAAACTAGCACTAAAAGAAGAGAAATAAAGAGTAGTCCTATCCTAAAGAAAGGGTTAAGAAGAAGGTGGTGATGGTGTGTGTTAAAATAAAGATAAAATTTGTGGGAAGTAGGCAATTAAGCTATGGTCCATTCAGCTATGTAACTCAGATTTAGGGTTGTCTCTACAACAGTCCTTTAGATGGCTACAAGAACATCTGTAAGGAGGAGGTATCTAACTCAACTCTTATGGTTTGACTTGGTCTTTTAAGGCTATAACCTGTCCACTTCAATGGTCACAGGCTATCCAATAGAGAGGATCACACCACATGATTTAAATCAGAAAACCAATCTGATCCAAGGGCATGGACTGATCTTAAGGCTATAATCTGTCCACTTAAATGCTCACAGATTATCCAATAGATGTCCTCCAACCAATAGGCCAAATTAGAACGTTAAAGTATTGCAGACACCAAGTTTGCCAGGCTACAAGCTCAAGCATCCATGGGAGTAAATAGCTCTTAAAAAATCAGTGGAGACCACAGTTGTTCAAAGGCTATTTGGAAACTTAAATGCAGCTGGTCATTGCTACAAAAGGCTTGCAATGACTCAACTCGCAAGTCTGCAATCTCTACAAAGAAATCAGACCTAACATCTGATGATGGTAAAGTAAAACAGAGGGGAGCATGTTTCTGCAACAACCTCTCACAAGGCTAGAAGCTCAAGTGCAAAGGAAAATAATCCCTCTCAGATATGTGGCTTGGAATCACCCTAGGGCTACAGGCTGTCCCCTTAAATAGTCGCAGGCTATCCACAGAGGTTATCCACACCATAGAGGACTGAGATGGAACATGTAAATTACTACTACCACCATGGTTATAGGGCTACAAGCTCAAGTTTCCATAGGTTTTCAAATCACCTAAAATCATAGATGTATGGCATAGATTGAACAAAACTATGGACAAACAAAAAAACAATAGATTGAATGAGTATTAAAATAGACATTCATTGATTAAACAAACACTTATAATGAGATGTCCTCAAGGCAGCAACCTTGTGCATAACAGCTCTCAACAAATTCCAATGTTCACAAGACACATTACAAAAACTGCATAAAACTAAGCCTAATTGCTTACAGAGGTCATAGCCAGCAAGTGCTGGGCTAAGGAAAAAGAAAAATAGAAAAATGAGGTGATCAAACCCTAACCCTAATCTACTCGAGCTCACAGTTGAATCAGGTTGAAGGAGAGATAATTCTAAGTTAAAATTATAACTTATATACTCAGTCACTAATGCCTTTGCCAAAAGAAGACTAAACCCTAATTTTCTTACAGTCATGGATTGGTTATAACCCGTAAATGCCTTGGGATGTATGCATCAAGATTTGGGCCTCGAGATATGTGCCCTAGACCTAGGGAAATCCCTAAAAGGTCCCTGAGTAAAGATTGAGAAATGGAGAGCCCGAGCTTCGCAGGGTTGACTTTGGCTCTTTAATTCATTCATGCAGTTACAGAGTATTCGTGAGGTAAGATTTGGCTTGGAAAGCTCCTTGCTCGCGCAGGAGGACTTGAATTTGTCGTGCAGCTACTTTAGCCTATAATGCACTCGCGAGGAAGGATTTGTAATGATCTGTCTCACTTGTGCAGTGGAGCATCAGGTATCTTCTGTCACGAGGGTCTCGCGTGGAAGAGTTGGGATCTCGCTAGGCTCCATGTGGAGTGCATAGCATAGCTCGCTAGGTAAAGGGTTAGGCTTTGAAGTGCGTGAGAGCTGTGCAAGAGAATTTTTAGAGCTCTCTCCTCTTGAGCCATGCGATAACTTCATGAGCTTCCTTATGTTCTTTAATATAACTTGGTCTCGCGAGACTGCATGCGCGGCTGCTAGAGACTTGATCCTCGCGAGATCTTCGTGAGTAGGATTTCTAAAGGTTTTACCTGGTGAGAGCTTCTTGAGGACTCTTAATGTTGATGGCAGCTGAAGCGCGTGACTGCTGTGCGAAGTAATGCTCTAAGACCAATCCTTCACTGAGCTGTGCGAGTTCTTCACGAGTTCACTTGTGCTACAGGTCTCAGCTGCGCGAGATGGCTTTGTTGCAGATTTAAACAGCACGAGGCAGCATTTCTACTGTGCAAGATAACATCTTTGCTCCTCTGATGCAATGCAGCTGCTGCTGTTACAGCTCTCTCCACTCTTATCAACCCTTCTCTCATCTGCTTGACTTCTTGGGTCCACCTTAACATGCAAAATAGTCACCACCATGGTGTTCCATCAGTCTTTGGCCCAGCAGTCATCCTTAGCTTGGATTCTCTTTCTTTTTGACAACACAAGCATGAACTTTGTATTAAGCTGCAACAATTATTACTAACTACAAAACAAGCTAAACAAAGAGTTTTTAGTCAACTCCAAGGTATAGTAAAGGCTGGGTTAAGAGGTGAAAAGTGGTACTTTTCAATGAATAACACCCGGTACGCTAGCCCCAATACTCAGCTACAACCACATTTCAAATAGAATGCACACCCTCACACCCCTTTGTCCCATCTCGATCAGAATCCCTCTTTCTCCTCCATCCTATCGCGTAGCCTCACAGGCCATTTAGAGAGAGAGAGACATTGACCACACCTACGTCCCACCGCGGCAGGACTTGCAGCATCCAAACACATCAATATAAGTCAGCTATGTCCCACCGCTATGCTAAAACCTCACCACGCGACCTAACACGCCACAACCAAAGGAAGGCTCGACCAATGTCCCATCGCAAAGAGTTAAGAATGAGCCTCCCAAAAATCCTATAATACCACCAAGACCAAAGTCAAATCCCATAACAATCCCGACACCAATCAAATTGACTCCAACCCATTATATAAGCAAGATCTGCCAAAGAAAGAAACATCGTCATTGCTCCATCACGACATTGAGACAACTAAGGAATCATCAACCACGCACATGTCCCGTCGCGATGCAACTACAACTTGATCCCATCACAAACCTGTCTCATCACGACATTACTACCCAAGACGCTCGGACACATCCCGTCATGATGCATAATCAAGAAGGGAAGGCTCAGTTAGTGTACCATTGCAGAGAGCCGAACCTTCCAAACCCCATCGCAAATCACACCTCCCCAAAATCCCATCGCATAACTTTGCATAACCAACAAAGGGGAAGGCTCGATCATGTCCCATCACGAAACCAGAGAGCCCACTTCTCAAATCCCTTGTCACGCAGCAATCATCAGACTCCACCACAGCTGAAACACATGCTCGCTAGCAGTAAAGGAGGATAAACCCTCCACCGTCCCATCGCGATAACCAGCGAGCCCCTACCATTATAGAAATTAGAAGAAGAGAGGAAGCCCTCTGACATCCCATCGCACCCATACCATGTTCCAGTGTAAATATCTTATCAAATTTCCCTTAAGCCCCATCGTGCCTGCAACCAGCAGGACTCATTATAACACACAACCATAAGGGGAGAACCACCATGTCCCATTGCAACGCTCACCTCCCCAAGACATTCTATCACATTGGTGACCATCAGGTCTGGCTGCAGCAGAAGTGAAGAAAAGAGAGGAAACCTCCTAATGTCCCATCACGACATCACTACGACGACCGATCAGTCCCATCGTGAGCTATACAGAGACCCTCAACAATAATTCAGGTCAGTGTTACCCCCTTCTTTTTACTTAATATTTCTTCTAAAATATAATTAGCGAAGATTAAGTCAAATGTTTTTAAAAATCGCCTCTTTCTATCCATGACTCACTGTAGTCCTCCCATAAGAGACAATCATCAGTATTCGCCAGAAGGTTAGACGAAGCATCCTGCATACCAAGTGTCGTCTTGACGGCCAAGCAAACGATCAGGTTCACATATCCCGTACCGATGGATCTGCTCAGTGATATCTCGAAAGCCATGTTTTCCGAAGATTTACAACCAAATCGATCTTAAGTTAAATTCCCCAAATAAAATAATAATAATAATAATAATAAATTATAAAGTAAATAAACTCCAATCTGTCAAACTTTCACTTCTCATCACGTTGATTCGTTCATTCCCTTGGGAAACTGAACACTAAATATATTCAACTCTAAGAAATCAAAATGTCCACTGGAAAGGGACACCTGACGCGCATTGGTATGAGCAATGATGGGCCCGGTCTAACATGACTTGCGAAATCCTTCGCCATTATATGATATTTCATCTTATTATCGATCTCTAAACCTCGTCTCTGGACATTCATATGACGCCCCCTGATACCTCGACTGTGTCGGATATCCCTCTGCTTGATTGCCCCTTGCACCTGCAGATCAGGATATCAACTCTCCTACCATTTGACTGCTCCTTACAGCAAGTCACGATATACAGTGGGATGCCCCTTGCACCCACGGATTAGGTTATGCCTCTTTTCCCCCACTGACTGCTACTAGCAGCATGTCGCGATATGCAGCGGAATGTCACTCGCATCCATGACATGGAATATGCCTTTCGACAACTACCACTGGGCCTCCGAATGCTCCATTTTAACTTGCACTGATAGATAAGAAAGTCAAGCATCTCATGTCAGCATTCCCAATTCACATTTCTGATTTTCCAAGAAAATGAGAAAGCATCTTAGATGAGGGGTGTCTACTTCTTCGACGCATTCTTATTCCACAAGAACGCACCGAAGAGAGGCATCTATAAACACTCTCATTTTACCCTCTCAGAGTATACAAACATGTTTGGTCAACCTTTGACCTTGCCCACGATCTTCGAAAAAGGACTAGCCTTCTCTTAAAACTTTAAAACCCTAATACGAGGATCATGCACTGAAATAATAGTACATGATTGAGACCCAGGCTAAAATAATAGCTCTGTCGCTTGGACTCGACTCAAACCTAGGTAGATCCCGATTTACGAGCCTTATACAGAGTGCGCAATTTGATTGAGCGCCCCATGGATGACATGCAATTGGTCCCTCTTAGACCAGGATTGCACTTCCTGAGGACCACCTTAGGCCTTGATTATGCACCTCACTAGGCGCGCGTAATTATATTGTGCACTCCACCACCAGCATGCAATAGGCTCATTTCAGACTAGTTTCTAACCTTCTAGAAACCGCCTAAGACGCGATTGTACGCCCTACATAGCGCGTGGATTATGCACTTCTACACTATCACGTAATTGGTTCTTAAGCCAACCCGACCTCTAACTCCTTAAACTGCCTGAAATCCCCTATTAAGCACATGTTAATTGATTCAGCACACTAATCAAAGCACGCAATTAGTCTAATTAAACTAGGCCTGGATTACCCGACTGAGCCAGTCAGCCGGTCACTCACCGAGTCAATCACCGACTCAAAGTGATTGTGCACCTGAAATCAGGCCCATAATCCAATTAAGCGCACCAGACTGGGTGCATAATTAAATTTCACCGACCAATTGAGTGCACCCCACAAGGCGCGCAATTGACCAAATACCTATAAATAGACCCCACCACCACTACTCCAAAACACACAATTTTTTACACATATTTTTCTCTCTCGAGTTCCTGCTTCCAAACCTAGGAATTCGAGATCTCTCTCTATGGCCCTGGGCTCAGGTATACTTTTCTTCTAGTTTTTAATTCTTCTAGTTCTAGTTTTTAGTTCTAATCCTTAGTTCTAGTTCTTAGTTCTAGATCATTGGTTCTAGACTTTAGGTTCTTAAGCTTTTAGTTCTAGCTCTTTGATTTTAAAATCTCTTTAGTCCTTAATTCTTACCTTTTTTCTTGGTTCTAGTTCTTAGGATCTAGAACCAGTTCATCTTTTTTATTCTAGATCTAGATTTAGGTTCTAGCCCTCTAGTTCTTAAGTTTTAATTAAAATTTTCCATTCTTCTAACTCTAGTTTTTCGTTTCTAGAACCAGTCCTTAGGTATTTAATCTTAATTCATAATCTTTAAAAATTCCAGTCTTCAATCTATAAATTCTTAATTTCAGAATAAAAATCAAATTTTTAATCCATATTATTACTAAAATAATCTCTAGTCACCCGATTTGCCCAACAGAGCTTACAGAGGGTACCCAGGAACGGGGCCAATCCTCCTTAGCATAGCGGGCCTAAAATCCCATTTTTTAGAATTTTGATAGAATTAGGATACTTTGATTAATTACAATTTTGATAGAATTAATTTACTTAACATAATTAGCGTAGCTTATTTAATTATAGTTTTAGCATAATTAGAAAGATTAGTATTTCTAGTAAGATTAGAAAATTAGTTAGAACCCTAATTAGTTTCTGATATAATTAGATTTTTATTAGAATTAGGACATTAATTAGACTTCCAGTTAGATTAGGAGACCTAGTTGAATTAGGATTCCCCGATTAATTAGACTTTTAATAGGATTAAAATTAATTAGATCCCCGATAATATCAACTAAATAAAGCAGCCAAAAATCATAGCAGGAGTAGGAAAGGTAAAGTAGTTAGAAGAGAATTAGAAAAACTAGCTTAACTAAACTTACAGTCAACCCAGTGTTGCTTTCATCAGCCGACTGATGATTCAGTAAAGAGAACAACGCATATCTCCACCCCGGAAGGCGTGATCAGTGACATGTTACTGCATCGATAAATATCTACAGCTAGCGATCGCAACAAACCAGGTATTTTCCTAGGATTCACTTCATTTTCAGTACTTAATTACCTCTAAAAAAATACCGCCTTTGCCAGAGTCCACTTGGACTGAATTCGGCCACTCTTTCAGGGGACCGAAAGGGACCCAAAAAAAGCGTGTACTAATAGTACATTGCACTTCGAAGGTGCTCTACACATTTTAATGATTTGATCTAAATTAGAAGGTGCAGATTGCCCTTAACATAGGACATGTGTACAGTACACGTCGAACTTGGGTTTAGGATCTCTAGGGTGTTACATCCTCCGCCCCTTAAATTTCGTCCTCGAAAATTCAGCATGGGTCAAATCGAATGGGGAGGATGTGGACATTTCATCCAGTTAGTGGATGACCATGACTTGTCACAGCTCACTTGTAGCACTAATACAAATCTTAGGCTAATCCTCATTCAGTCATGATGACAGAAATGTTTCTAACCATATACCCACCTCCTATTTCCAAGGATGCACAACCACCACATAATCATTAACTAACTGATCCTCGTGATGCATTTTTATACACGAAATCGTAAACCAACTATTAAATGACACATACTATATTGGTTGCAGGAATTTATAAGTTAAATTTGCAGTTAGATAACCATTATCACTACTAGAACTTGCTGTTGTTAATCACAATTTACCACTGTTATCATCTATCTTCGTCATAAGTAGATTTTGATTTGAAACAGGAGCTACTATCATGAAGTACTTAACCCAACAAAAGTTCATCATTTGTTTACAATCATTATCAATCACAAGTGTACGGCCATACTTTCACAACCGTTCCCCTAATTACTAACCATTAACATGATGATGACACATCATATCAAGTCATAAATTCTAACATGAGTAGCCTATCCAAGTAACCATTACCACAGATATAATTCACCCATCAACAGCTAAACTACATGTCAACTTATATCATCCTTGGTCACATCCGCATGAACATACAGTTCAACATATTCGTCATTATTTACAAAATTCCACATTTCTATAGATAAGAATTTACCATTGTTCAAGCATTTCAATTGCATAAACCCAAAATTGGATAATTTGGTTACCATGACATAAGTACCATAACATGAGTCAGAATTTAACATGACATAAGTACATCTAACCATTACTCAAAATATCGCCACAAAAATAGTCAACACAAAAAGAAACATGCATGTACCCATTTACTAATTTTGGATTGATCATTGGCCCATTTGCTCGCCAGGTTGCTCAGCTTGTTGTTGTTGATCGCCTTCAACCTCGAAAGTAGACGGTCCTGCCTTATACTCTGACGTATACATCCTCGCATGAGCTACGAATGGGGTGTAGATGGTCAGATAGGCCTTCTCAATCAGGCGCAGGAGGATGTCCTCTTGGAAGTCCAATCGCCGGAGTATCATATAGTTCTCTTGGTGCAATACCTCCATTTTCCAATTGAATTCGAATAGGGTGAGGACATCTCCTTGCTGAGCTGGTGGTTGTTGAGATGGAGTGTATTAAGGTGGAGGTACTTGTGATGCAGCAACAGGTGCAGGCTATTCGGGTTGCTCTTGCACACCCTCTGCTGCTTGTTGGTGATGGCGTGCAATCAGGCTTTTCCTCTGGCTCTTATAACTTAAACTCCAATCATCAATGCCATATATCCTGACATTATCCATCAACTTTAGTTCATCTAGTTGTAACTCGAACTCGTTTTCCACCTCATCATACTCCTCTATCATCCTAGAGATGAGTCGAGCGTACGGGATAAATTTTGATGGTTTCCTCTTCTCTTAAGGCAACATTTGTTTGCAGGCATTTTACAACCCCTCATATACAACGTCTGGTGCACTAAACCAGTGATTTCCAAAGGCAGAGTACAGTGCTTGCTAGATTTTTCCCCATCGCTCACGTTCATGTCCTACAGGGTACAAGTTACCCTGAAAGATGACGTCTAGCATCCACATCTCAGGGGGTAGATGTGCCCTTCTTATTGACTGACCGGTACCCTGCTCACCCTGGGTCATTTCTGCTACTATAACGGGAAAAGGTACCTTATATAGTGGTAGTTCCAGACCTCTATCCTTTACAAAACCCAAGGGAATCTGCATTGTCGTGGCAATGTGCACAACATCGAATTCAAAGTGTTGTTCCTTCAGTGGTGGCGGGGGCTCAGTTATGCGGCGTTTCAATGCCGAGGCCTTAGCCTTGGAAGTCAGGACTTTTTCTCATGGGGGTTTAGCAGTGGCTTGCCTCTTTGAAGCCATGCAGGCACGAAATTTAAAATTTTGAAGGAAAATGAAAGGAAATTCGAAATAAATTGGGTAGAAATTACCCTTTTTCTGCGCAGGGGAACAATGGAGGGTTGATTTGCTTCATTGATGCTTGCTTGAAGGCAACAATGGAGATTTTCTCACGGCGAAGAAGAACCGGCTGAGAGAAAAACCCCTCTCTCTATTTGTTTCGGTGCAGAAATGAATCGAAAAGGGGCTTTAAACCCTTCTTATATCGTGGGGGTCGCCCAGGTGACATCCAAAGCTCACCCCGGTGGGGTTAGTTTAACACATGGGCACTTGAATTATCGCCCGGGCGAGTTCTCAGGACGCCCGGGCAAGTTTTGCCCAGAATGCACTGTTGAAGGTCTCGCCCGAGCGAGACTTACAACACAGTCGGGCGAGCTCTTTAGCTTGCCTCATTCACAAGTCTGTAACCTAATGTCCACATTTTGTTTTTCACCTGCAATGACACAATTGACTTGCATTTATCAACATAATAATGGGGTTCGCATCTTTCGTGACTTGATGACAGTAACACCACGGAACCATCGAAAACTTTTGACATCATAATTGTTGCATTTTTAACGATGTATTTTCATCTATGATCTCACATCAAACGAAATGCAGTGAAACATGATCACCAAGGTCAAAGTAGAATTTGAGACTCAGTCACTTACACAAAATTTATATGAGGTGCGTGAATTTAGTTTGCTAGGTCATGTTCATTCTCTAGGAGTAGTCACACTTGTACACAATTATTGTTCATGCATTACATACAACACAATTTTAATTGATTCAATCAAAAAGTTGTGGGTATTGGTCGCGGATCTCTGCCTCCCATTCCCATGTGGCTTTGGTGGTAGAGTGGTTTCGCCATGGAACTAGTACTAATGGAATCCGCTTTGTCCTTAAAGTTTGCTCCTTGCGGTCCAGAATTTGTATCGGATAGTCAGTCACGGTTAGATCCTCTTGAATTTTGATCAATTGATAGTCTAACGCATGCATCGGGTCCTTAACATACTTCTATAGCATCGAAACATGGAATACGTTGTTCACACTTGACAACTATGGAGGCAAGGCAATCCGATAAGCTCCCTCGCCAACCTAGCCCAATATTTCGAAAGGTCCAATATAGCGTGGACTCAACGTTCCACGCTTTTCAAATCGCATCATGCCCTTTGTTGGCAAGATTTTTATGAACACGTGGTCCCTACTCTAAAAAGAATGTGAGTGTTAGTATTGCACCTAGGTGACTAGAGGGAGGATATAAACAATGATTACATGAGTTCACCTAAAATTCGACGTTGGTCCTTTTGAGATTGGCATAACTTTTCTACCGGTTATGGGCGATGTTCAATCTCTCACGAATGAGTCAAATTGTTTCATTCGTGCTTTCAATCAGTTCTAGGCCTAACAGTACTCATTCTCCAACTTCTTGCCAGATGATCGGAGATTTACATTGACGGCCATAAAGTGCCTCAAAAGGAGCCATCTCGATGTTCGCTTGGTAACTGTTGTATGCAAATTTGATCAAGGGTAAGTGTTTATCCCATGATCCTTGAAAATCCAATATACAGGCCCTTAGCATGTCTTCAATCACTTGATTTACCCTTTCGGTTTGCCCTTCGATTTAAGGGTGAAATATCAAATTGAATTCTAACTTCAAGTCCACTCCTTCTTAGAAGTGCTGCCAAAACTATGATGTATACAGCAGGTCTTTGTCTGACACAATGCTAGCAGGTATACCATGTAATCTGACAATCTCTTTTAGGTATAATTCTGCAAGTTTGTTGGCTGTATACCATGTGTTGTAGGGTAGAAAATGGGCTGACTTAGTTAATCGATCAACGATTATCCAAATAGCATTATCTCCCTTCTGTGTCCTCGATAATCCTAGTATAAAGTCCATGAATATTTTTCCCATTTCCACTCAGGGATCGCTAATGGCTATAATAGGCCTGAAGGGTGTCGATGGTCGACCTTCACTTACTGACAAACTAGACATTTGGCTACATACTCTGTAACTTCTTTCTTTAGTCCTTTCCACCAACTTTTCTTGAGGTCTTGGCACATTTTAGTGCTCCCAAGGTGGATAGCATACATGGATTTGTGAGCTTCATCTAAAATTGCATGTCGCAGTTCAGCGTCAACAGATATGCACAATCGGCCTCTGAATACCAAAGATTCATCCTCTTTAATAGAGAATTTAGGCCAATTCCTATCAACTATTTCCCACCTGATGGCTACTAGTTCTTCATCAGTTAGCTGTTGCTCGTGAATTCTATCGAAAAGACTTGACCAAATAGTAATATTAACCATCAAGGCTCCGAATTCCTTCACATCAAATGTTGTGTCGATTAAAGCCAAATCCTGAAGTAGATGCCATTTGTGGATTCTCGTAGTGAGGTGTGATAACAAGGCAGATGACTTTCAGTTTAGCGCATATGCTACCACATTTGCCTTCCGTGAATGGTACTGAATCGAGCAGTCATAATCCTTGAGGAACTCCATCCATCTCCTTTGCCTCAGATTCAAGTCCTTCTGGGTGAACAGATACTTGAGGCTTTTGTGATCGGTGAATATTTCAAACTTCTCACCGAAAAGATAGTGCCTTTAGATCTTTCAGGCAAAGATGATTGTTGTCAGCTCAAGGTTCTGTGTGAGGTAGTTCTTCTCATGGTTTTTCAACTAACACAAACCATAAGCAATGAATTTATCATTCTGATTCAACACAAAGCCTAGCCCAGTGTGTGACGCGTTGCTGAATACTACAAATCTCCCACTTCCTAATGGTATGGTGAGTACTAGCGCGGAGGTTATCTTTCTTTTGAGCTCTTGAAAGCTCTATTCACAAGACTTGGTCAACTCAAATTTTGCATTTTTTCTGGGGAGTTGCATGAGTGGTCTAAAAATTTTGGAGAATCCTTCCATGAATCTCCTGTAGTAACCGACTAATCTAAAAAAACTATGAATTTCGATTGCAGTTTTGGGTTGCTCCCATTTAACCACGGCCTCAATCTTGGTTGGGTCCACTTTTATACCAGCTTCTAAGATGACGTGTCCCAGAAAAGTCACTTGCTATAGCCAAAATTCACACTTGTTTAGCTTGGCATATAGCCAAAATTCACACTTGTAGAGCTAAGCGCATGTGTTGTTCATGCTCTTCCTTCGTCGTCGAGTAGATGAGAATATCGTCTACGAAGACAACTATACATTGATCAAGATGACACTTGAACACTCGGTTCGTGAGGTCCATGAGGGATGCTGGTGCATTTGTTAGCCCAAATGGCATCACTAGGAACTCATAGTGGCCTTATCTCGTGTGGAAGGCTGTTTTTGGAATGTCTTCAACTTTCACCTTCAGTTGGTGGTAACCCAACCTCATATCTATCTTGGAGAAGAATTTTTCCCTTCGTAATTGATCGAAGAGGTCATCAATCCTTGGGAGCGGATAGCGGTTCTTTATCGCCAGCTTATATAATTATCGATAATCGATGCAAAGCAGCATGGATCCATCCTTCTCCTTGACAAATAGCACGGGTGCTACCCATGGTGAAACACTCGGCCTAATGAATCCCTTATCTAGTAGTTCTTGTAGTTGCTCATTGAGTTCTTTCAACTCGGCTGGTGCCATGCAGTATGGAGCTTTTGATGCCAGCTTCGTGCCTAGAGCTAAATCTACTATGAACTCGACTTCTCGGTCTGGCAATAAACTCTATTACTCTTTAGGAAAGACATCAAGAAACTTTCATAAAATAGGAATGTCAGTAATATGCACCTTCTCTTCCTTTTGAATTTGTAAGAATGCAAGATAACCGAGACAATCGTCGTTCATCAACCACTCTACTCGTATAGCTGATATAAATGGCACGACGTTCGGTCAAAGGCCATGGAATCTGACTGATCTCCCCTTCTCGGGATGAATTGTGACTATTTTCTTACGACAATCAACATTAGCCTGCTGGGTGGATAACCAGTCCATGCCAAGGATTACATCGAATCCTTATATATCTAACAAAATTAGATCAGTCGTTGTCTCATAATCTTTAATAGCGATGATGACTAATCGACACAAGGTATCCATAGTGACTGCATTCCCCATTGGAATTGATATAGCTAGGATAAACTCTAGCGGGTCGGGAGTGATACTTAATTCGGTCGCAAACTGCGGTGTGACGAAAGAGTGGGTAGACCCCGAGTCTATCAACACTCGTGCCTTGTGAAAACAGATATCCCCTTTCTGATACATATGAATGATACCTAGTTTCACATATGTGTTTTAGTTAGATGCTCATACAGTAGTGTCATAGTAATTCCAAAGGAGCAATTCAAAGACTATTCTATTTTAAGCACCTTCATCATCTAAAATCAAATAAATTAGATTCACACTTCTAAAGGGAAATCATACCTTGGATCACGTCGTTGCTGGTCTGGGCATCCTGTGCCGAAACAGCATACACTCGGCCTTGGACTGTAGGCCTCGATGGTCTCGTGTGAGTCATGGCTACGATAATGCCTTTCTTCATGTTGGGACATTCTCTAATTCTATGTCCCATCATTCCGTAAAGAAAACATGCACCCGTAGTCCTCCTACACTCCTCGATCTTATGCGATTTGCCACATTTAGCACACAATTCTGATGACGCAGCTCGGGACGTCAGTTGGGCTCTTGACCCCCCTATTGTCGTAGGAGTTGTAGTATGGAAAGGCCTTGTGATTGTAGGATTAGGTGGCCTCGACGATACTATCTGAGCAGGTAGTGGTGTCGATGGCATCAAAATTTTTGATCTTTTGTTACCCTACTCGGAGGCATAATATCGTGCTCGACTCTATTTAATCTTGTTTTGCTCCTCTCGCCTTTTATACATAGCCTCAATATCCCTTTTTGTAATCAGGGCCCAACTCCATAACCTGTGCGTACATCATTGCCCTAAAAAAGGTGATCCTTTCCTTAATCATGGGCTTCAAGCCCCTCTCAAACTTCTGTGCCTTTATTAATTATGTGGCTATATGCAAAGGTGTGAAGCGAGAGAGCCTGGTAAATTTGGCCTCATACTCGCGCACGATCATTTTCCCTTGTTCGAATGTCGTAAATTGCACTTCCATCTGATATCAGACTTGTCGGAGGAAGTACTGCTCGTAGAACACTTCAAAAAACTCTGCCCATGTCCATGGGGCATTGGGTGTTTTCTACACCCTGGTTCTCTCGATGGATTTCCACCATGGGTCCGCCTCCCCTTTGAGTTGGAAAGAAGCCCAACTCACTCTCTCCTCCTCGTTACACCCGACTCGTTGGAGGATCTTTTCAATCTGGTTTAGCCACTTCTCCACCTCAAGCAGATCAGCCTATCCATAGAAGTTGGGAGGTCTCATCCTCTTGAATTCTTGAAAACCAGACGGCGGGTGTCTCTCGGCCAGTATAGCCATGGTATTTACCATCGTCTTTAGTAATTGTTGGTTGTCCACAGGATTGGTCCCTCTTCCTGAGGTGTTGCCCATGTTGTTCCCAACTCCAGAGACATGATTGTTGTTGCCTATAGGAATTACATTCGAACCTATGGCTATTCCTTGGCCATTTGTTATCCCTCTAGTGTGTATGGTCCTCGGTCTTCCCCTCCTTGGAGGTATGCCAACCTGTCACAATCAAGCAAAGGCTTAATCCAGGTAAGCGTAAGAATCTAGCCTAAAGAACGATGGAAATTAATGCAATTGCCTTGAATCTAAGCCATAGATTCGGTCTCCCATGAGACGTACAGCCTAGGCTCTGATATCACCTGTGACGACCCAGATTTTCCTTACCACAAAACCCATGCAATTGGATCGTAATCCCAAATCTGATTTCAAATTTCTCTTTAGTATCGAGATACTTCAATACCTTTGTGACAACTCAATCATCCCTTGGTAAATAGCTGGAAGATTGGACCATCAATCACATGATAAGCCTACTTAAACGCAAAAGCAAAGTGGCAAAAGAAAACACATGGCATTTCCATCATTCTAACATAAACAAAACTATACAGACCATTGGTGATGGCTGACCGTCACCTAAACAGTGGTTTAAAATCTATGCGACTATACATAAGTTTAATCCAAAATGAGACTGTACTCTCTATCCAAAAACAAATTGTCTACACTCCTCCCAATATTTAAAAGAGTGAATCAAGGGAAGAACTTCTCAGGTGGTTATTCTTCCTCCTCCTCCAAGACGTAGTCTGGATCCACCTCCGAATCTATATCTACACCTGTGACGTATAGTCGAGGGATGAGTGTTGAGAACTGGAAAATACCATTTTTCACCCCTTAATCTGGGCCTTGATAGACCCTTGAGAGAACTAAATAAGTATTTTAAGTGCCTATGTTGCAGCTAACAATAAAGACACGCTTAACCATAAAAGCAGCTCAAAAGTGCCAAAAAGATGACAATCCATGTCAGTCCAAAGGAAGGAAGTAAAGAAGCAACCTCATCAGCTGTGGAAAGGTCTAAATAGAAGAGGCAAAGACCTGTAAGAGAAGCAGGGAACATTTCGAACAGAGAAATGCACTACAGAGTTCTTTTCGCAAAGAACTTGCACTTTTCGTAAAGAACCTTGAACTTTGCGAAAAGAAGAAAACACTCCTCGAAAAGAAGATTGAACTTTGCAGCGAGCTTGAAGTCATTGAACTTTGCGAAAAGGCCCTAAACTCTGCGAAAAGGACTAAAACTCAGTGTAGCTTTGAAGAGCATCCGAACTCCTCGAAAAGAAGATTGAACTTTGCGAGCAGCTTGAAGTCATTGAACTTTGCGAAAAGGCCCACGAACTGCGAAAAGGTATTCGGGATTTGCGGCTCGTCCAAGGGTATTTCAGAAACTTTGCATGCGCCTAATGCAATCAAAAGACCAGAACATTTCGGAAGGTTCCAATCAAGATCCAAGGCATATTCCAACCCATGTGAGCGCCCAAAGTTAAATTACTCAAGCGGGAACTTCCAAGCTCAAACAGAATTTCAAACCCATAACGTAATTGATGCTTTCGGCACGATTCGAACCAGATCGTAGCATTTCCATTGGTTAAAAACAGATCCGGATCCCGGCTCAACCCTCATTGGGAAATCCGGATCTAAAGCATTCTGATTGGTCAATCCGACCATGCGCAGGATGGAGGAAAAAGTATAAATAGAGAAGCCATTCACCAAATTGGGCATCCAGTTTTAGAGTTTTCATCTCTGCTTCTCATTCCCTACGATAGCTTATCCGAACCCCTGTAATCCCTTCTTGTAGTTTACCTTTGAGAGCCATTGTGAGTGATTTGTACTTCCAAGTTAGGATTCAAGACTGTAAGTCTGAGGGCTCTCTAAGAAGCCGTGCTCTGTAATTGTAACGTTGGATTTTAAAAGGTTGTAATTTGTGTCTTCTCCATTGGAGTCATGTCGAGGGTTACGAATGTTCACCTTAGTGCATTAGACTTCTTTAGATTCACTCATCCGCATGCAACTTCCCTTAATTCATCACCCAATGCGAATTAGCGTTGGTAACCTAATTCTAGCGGCATTTAGATGATGTTCATGTTACGAACTAAAGATAGGCCACAACTATTGGATGATCATGACCATTTAAGTGGGATGATCATAGCCATAAGTCTAAACCTATTCCTTAATTGGATTTATTTCTCTTACATCCGTGTTGGTAGCGATGAAGATTGAATCTGCTCTGTTGAACTACTGATTCTCCATTAAAATTCGTGAGGCTAAAGTACATGAAGCTATTATTTACGCATTTGTCTTATTTTAAACATCTCCCCAACTCGGATCGGATCATGTAGTTAGTTCTTTTCTTTATTTGCTTATAGTTAAATGTGACACAATCCAACACTCTCTTTTATCTATTCTTCTTTTTAGATAATTATAGAGCCAGATCTGGTAGCACAGATCTGGAGGTTTATCTCTCAGTTTAGACAAACTTCTCTGTGGACGATCTTGAAATACTTACTTTTAAAACTTGCTACAATTGGCCCTGACCTTGCAGGCCAGTGTTAGCCCCAATGTGCTGATATCCCTTTCATAAGTTAACATCCATATAACCTAGCATTCTTTAATTCTTTAATTTTTGATTCATAATGCACACAATTATGGCACACTTGGAGCGACAACAAGTTTTTTGCGCTTACGAAGTTTGTTCTAAAATAGATAGACCTATGTTTATTTTCATTTATTTATCAGTCATTTATTAATTTTGTTGTTATTTTTAGGCGTCAGGTATGTAAAAGGAAAGGAAAGTTCTTAAATAGACAGTTTCTTTGCACCAAACTCTCTCTGAGTTGTATGTTTGTGAGAACCCTCAATCTAGATTCTCCGTTAAATTCGTGAAGTTGAAAGACTCTAAGAAACCGACATACATCACAGTACATCTCTGAAATGGGTGAAGAACGAGATTGTTAAGAGACTACTTTGCCCCGGTGCTTATAATTCCCCATTTTGCATTCAATTTCCCACAAAGGAGGAAATTATGAAATTAAGTCCACCATCCAAATGTTGCCTTCATTCCATGGATTGAGTAAGGAAGACCCTTACAAACACATTGATGAATTTACGGCTTTATGCACAACATTTAACATATGGGTGGTCCAGAGGCAACCAAGCTTAGGCTCTTTCCTTTTTCATTAAAGGACAAAGCTAGAGCATGGTTATCTATGTTAGCACCAAACAAGATCACATCATGGAATGATTTGCAATGTCAATTTTGTCAAAATATTTCCCAATGACTAAAACCAAGCGAGACAAAGCATCATCTCTTTCTCCCAAAACTCAATCAAACTTTCCATGAAGCATGGGAAAGGTTTAAAGAGTATTAAGGCAATGCCCTCACCATCAAATTCCTAAATGGCGGTGGTTCAAAGCTTCTATCAAGGAACCGATCGAAGGGCAAGAACATGGTGGATGCCTCTTGTGGAGGTACCTACTTGAAGTGTGAAAGGTTTGGGACCTCTTTGAGGTGATTGGAGAAAATTCAACCCAGAGAATCTCGCCAAGGGACACCGAGAATCCACTAGGATGAATAATCCCCAATTCACAAGAGGGAAAGTTTATGAAGTCAATGAGTGGAAAGGAAAGTGGATAATTTGACCACAAAATTTGATAGTGATGGACTCATTTAAAGCTCCAAATGGGTCAAGAGTAGAGGAGGCATGTCGATATGCGGTCCCCACTCATTCCATTGATCAATGTCCTTCGCATCACAATTTCCAGAACTCATGATGGAACAAGCTCATGCAGCTCAGTCTTATGGGATGATGCAATCGAATGACTACCCATGGAGATCTCATCCTAATCTCGAGGTGGAATCGGAAATTACCCCAGCAAGCGGAGCCCAAAATCAATTACCTTTCAAACACCTTTCACCATATCGTTAATTTTATAATAAATCAAATTTTCAGCCTAACCAACAACAAGCCATGCGTGATGCACTGCCCCACGCCCTCCTAGATCCACGACCTTTGAAGAAGCGGTCTTGAGTTCACTTCAAAATCTTGGAACTCATCTCTGCATCGTGAACCTTCACAGTCGAGCATTAAAAAATTGAAGAAACTCCGGGCCAACTCTCAAATTCATTGGCTAAGAGAGAAGAGGGTAACTACCACCAACTGTGAACAATCCTAAGGGATAGTTCATGGTTGGAGAATCCTCAAATGGCCATGAGGAAATCAAAGCTGTGACTACTTTGAGAAGTGGAAGAATAATAAACAACACATGGGTAGTGAAGAGGAAAAGATGAAGAACAAGTGCAGAACAACAATTTGGATAGCAATATGGCTATTGATTTACATCGAAAATTCAAAAAATGAAAAATGAAAAATAACAAAATTGTTGAAAAAGATGAGGAGGAGAAATTTGTTCCTCACCTCCCATTTCCCCATGCAATGAAGTCGTTTCTCCTTTTGACAAAGGAAACACAAAAATTGAGGAAATGATGGAGACATTCAAGCAAGTTAAAATTAATCTACCTCCGCTTGATGCAATCAAGCGAGTCCTCGCTATGCAAAATTTCTCAAAGAGGTGTGCACCCACAAAAGGCAATCTAGGATACATTTATCCAAGAAGGCCTTTCTTGTGGAGAAAATCAACCAAGTGCTATCAATTGCAACACCACCTAAGATGCAAGACCTGGAATCCCCACAATCCCTGCATCATTGGGGAGCACACCATTGAGAAAGCCTTGCTAGATCTGGGTGCTAGTGTCAACACTGCTTCCCTATTACATCTATGAGAAGCTAGGTTTGGGAGAATTGAAACCCACTCAAGTGGTGTTATTGACTGGTACAGATCTGAAAGGAAACCTATGGGGTTGATTGAAGATGTTTTGGTAGGAGTAGACAAGTTTTTCTACCTGTGACTTTTGGTGTTGGACATGGAACCAACCAAAAGTACCCTTGCCATCCCTGTCATTACAGGAAGACCATTCGCTCTGACTAATGCATGCATTCAATGCAGTGTCCGCATCATGGAGGTGTCTTTTGGAAATATGAAAGTTAAATTGAATGTGTATAATCTTGTTACTCAACCTCAATTCTCTGCGAGGAATGTTTCCATGTTGACATCATTGATGAGTCGGTGGAGGAGTCTTTACAAACATTTACGCAAGGTAAAGACTCCACCACGAATTTAAAAATGATTGGGGATCCACGAGAAAGAAGGAAAGGAGATCAAATTCAGCAGAGTCTGCTTTGTGCAAGGCACTCACCTTGATCATCAAGTTCTCTCTCTTGGAGACCTGCTCCTCTCCCTCTTCCACAAGTTACCAAGGTACCTTTGCTGCCCTCTTTTCTCACCCACAATTGGAACTCAAACGGCTCCCCAAAAATCTGAAATATGTGTTTTGGGAGATCATCAAACACTACAGTGATTATTTCTTCCTCCCTTACAAAGGAGCAAGAAGAGGAGTGGTAGTTCTAAACAAGACAAGAAAGCAATTGGTGGACCATTCTTTGATTTAGGAGGAATAAACCCAGTGTATGCATGCATAAGATCCACGGAAGAGGATGCCAAGCCTTCTAGAAATGTAAAGAAGGTTGAATCCTCACATGCAAGAAGTGGTAATGAAGGAAGTTGTCAAGGCTGCTAGATCTTTGGGTCATTTACCCCATTTGATTCTGCTTGGTAGCACCCACAGTGGTGCCTAAGAAATCTGGCATCAACAGCAAATGAATCAGTAAACTTATGTCCACCGGACAAACAATCGGATGGAGGGTGCATAGACTACAGAAAATTAAATACCATGACAAGGAAAGACCATTTCCCCTCCCTTCATTGACCAAATCCTTGATAAGCTTGCAGGCAAAGCTTACTCGCTTCCTTGATGGGTACTCGGTTACAACGGATCCTGTGTACCCAGGACCGAAAGACCACCTTCACCGCCTTTGGCACTTTTGCCTATAGGAGGATGCCCTTTGGTCTTTGCAATGCCCTACTTTTCAAAGATGCATGTATGCCATCTTTTACGACATGATTGATCAATTCATGGAGATCTTCATGGATGACTTTTCAATTTATGGAGACGCTTTTCCCAATGCTTACACCACCTCAAGTTGGTGTTGCAAAGATGTGAAGAAACCAATTTGGTTCTGGGAAAGAGTCATTTATGGTCACCAAGGCATTGTCCTAGGACATGTGGTCTCCCATAAAGGCATAGAGGTGGACCAAGCAAAATTGATCTAATTGCACATTTGCCTCCTCCAGGCTTAAGCAAATCGGAAGTTTCTTAGGGCATGCAGATTTTATAGGAGGTTCATCAAAGATTTCAGAAAATTTCCAAGCCACTCTGTCATTTCTTGTGTCAAGATGTTCCTTTTGTGTTTACTAATGAATGCATGAGCCTTTGAGGTCCTTAAGAAATGTCGATTTCAGCTCCCATCTTGCATCCCACTATTCGGTGCCCTTTGGTGATGTGTGATGCATCGGACTATGCCCTAGGAGCTGTCCTAGGGCGAGAAAGGATAAGCTTCCCCATGTCATAGCTTATGCCACAGATCCATGATAGATGCCCAGCTCAACTACACAACAAGAGAAAGAGTTCGGCCATTGTGTTTGCATTGGAAAAATTCGCCTTATGTTTTAGGTTCACAAATTGTGGTGTTCTTGACCACCACGCCTAAAGTACCTTACGTAAGAAGGATACCAAGCCAGTTAATCGGTGGATCCTCCTATTACGAGTTTGATCTCTGATTAAGGATAAGAAAGGAGTGGAGAATGTGGTGGTGATCACTTATCCGTGAATTCTCAATCGAGGATGATAGCTTACCCATTAATGAATCATTTCGATGAGCAACTTTTGCCATCAATACCCACGATCCTTGGTTTGCAAACATAGTCAACTTCTTGGCTATTGGATGATTCCTCAACATTGGAATAGAATGGATAAAGATCTTTTCTTCTCACAAGTTAAACATTTCATTTGGGAAGATCCTTATCTATTCAAGAATTATGAACCAAGTGATCGAAAGTGTGTCCCATGAATTCTGCATATTGTCAATGTGTCATGAATAGCTGTGGAGGCCATTTCAAACAATAAAGCAGTGCAAAAATTTCTGCTGGTTTCTATTGGCCCACAATCTTTAAAGATGCCTTACGATCAGAATCTTGTAGGCCAAAAGCTGGGCGATTTCCAAAAGAAACTCAATGCCCCTATGACCAATCCTGGTAGTTGAGTTGTTTGATGTTTGGGGCATAGATTTTATGGGCCCTTTCCCCTTCTAATGGAAACAATTTCATCTTGGTAGCTGGATTATGTCTCCAAGTGGATTGAGGCCATAGCTACCAAATCCAATGATCACAAAGTGGTTTTAAGATTCCTCAAAGACCACATTTTTCCATTTGGATTCCCCAGAGCCATCATTAGTGATGGGAAGCCACTTTAAAGACGGTTTGACTCTCTATTAAAAAGTACTCATCACTCACAGAGTAGCCACTCCCTATCATCCACAAACCCGGTGGGCGGTGGAGATTTCAAATAGAGATCAAACACATTTTGAAAAAATCATGAAGGGATGAAAGGACCGGTCCTTTAAGCTTAATGATGCTTTGTGGGCATACTGAATCGCCTACAAGACTCCTATAGGGATGTCCCCTTCAGTGGTTTATGGCAAGGCATGCCATCTACCGAGAATTAGAATATAAGGCCTTGTGGGCAATCAAAACTTTTAATATGGATCTAAGCTGCTGCTGGTAACCACGAGCTTCAACTCATGGAAGAACTAAGGATGGATGCCTACACTAGCTCCAGTTGTACAAAGAAAGGTTAAATCATTCCATGATAGGAGCCTCATGAGAAAAGAGTTCATACCGGGGTCCAAGGTATGGTTATTCAACTCTAAACTTAAATTCTTTCTGGCAAATTGAGATCCAGGATGGGAAGGGCCATACATGCTTGTCATCAAGGCCTCCCCTCGGGGAGTCTGGATATTTCGATCCCAAGGATGGAAGAATACTCAAGGTAAATGGTCGAGGCTCAAACCATGCATTGAAAACACCCAGAGCCCTTGCGCCCACCTATCATCATGAATCTCCAAAATCGATGGTAGAAAAGTGTATAATATGTTTGTACAACATTGTTTTTCGATTTTCTTGTTTACATCTATTTTTCTTGTACGCATAGTGTAAATACACTTCAAAGTTCAAATCGCAAAGTAAAAGTACTTTTCAAAAGTTCAAAGTTCTATTCAATTGATTACGGAGGTAATGAACTACTCGAAAAGAACCATGTTACATGCTTGAATAGTTAAAATTTCCTTTCGAATAGAAAATTTGGGGAGAAGTCCTTTGCGAAAAGATCTTTCTAGAGCCAAATCCATTTCAAATAGACATACTGAACCTCAGTTCTTTGCGAGCTACACTTTCTCGATTTTGCTGCCTTGTTTCAATTTTTCCGGTATAAAGTGACCTTGCCACCTTTGAACCGAGGACACCTTTGTTCCCCATAGGTTTGGGGTATGGCAAGCAGTCCCCCCATGGGATAATTAGCATAAGGGCATCACAATCACCAAAGTAATCAGGAAATGAATCAATTTACTTAAGAATCATGACAATGTGGAAATTTTAAAATTTTCTTTGCAAGAATTTAGACATTCTAAACCCTACAATATTCCACATTTCCATGGTGTTAACACCAGGAAAATGCACTTGTATTAGCACATAGCAAGTCCACAGGAAGAGAAAAAGGTAAAGATATACTTAAAAGCTCAAGGAAAAACCATAACCAGTGAGAATTGAGCCTATATGTTTTACATCTCTGTTGAAGAGTGACTGAGGCAACCCTTTTCTGATTCAAAGGATGGTGAGGCATTAGATCCATTAGAAATTAGGAAACTCCAAATCAAAACAAACAACATTCATGAAAGCGAGGAAAGATCAAGGCCTTCTTTGAAGCGACTTGAGCTTAACAGAACCAACCAAGAAAGATCTGCCCTTGTTTGTACCCCAATTGAGCTATAAATCCTACAATGCTTCATCAAAACACCCATTTTTCTTGCACCTGAACCAATGGAACCAATTCAGCCTTCCCTCACCTTGAGAATTCAGGAGTTAAAGGAGAAAGAAGTAAAGATGGAACATTTCTGGGCAAATATCAAAATAAATGAAGAAGAAATACCTCAAAAATGGGCAGTATGGTGACTGAGAAAGTAAAAGAAAAACAATGTGAAAAAGAAGCAAGCAAAAAAAAAAAGGCAAAAAGGGGAACTTTATGTTGAAAATTCAAGATCAAAGGAAGAAGAACTGAGTACTTTGAACACGAGAATCTCAAAAGAAGCTAAACTCAAGAAGGTGGAGTCATGAACCACCTCCTTCAATTCCTGACTTCTCAAAATCCAAACACATTCAACCTTCCTATCCACAAACCTCACTCCACGAGCCATACAACAAACCCGCCTAAAAGTCCTTGTGATCCAAAGTTGAGTGAACTGTCATGTGGAGATAAGCGGTTCCCAATCTATGGTGAGGAGATGTCAAGGATGCCAAAGACTGAGAATCATGCCTATGCTCATGCTTACAAATCCATTTGGGAGATGTAACTGCTCTTGAGCTTGAGTGAAAATGAACCCTTCAACAAAAATCTTGATGAGAGTACACCCTGGTAAGTGTTTGGGTTGGAACTTGAGCACATTAAGTATGACTTATAACCTAATTTTTATTCAAATGATGAACTACTGCTGACACATTTGCATGATTTCTATGGCTGCTCACAGATTGGAAAGAGTGAAACATTCATAAGGTTTATAAATGTTGAAATCCCCTTGCAAACAATAAACCTAAATTTCTGTTTAAACATTGATTCAAGAGTAACTAATTTTGATCTTTGATTGCTCATGGGATGATAGTGCACTAATGCCAACTGTCCCATGGAGAAGTTTGTGGGTACCTTCACTGAAAACCCTCAGGAGACTTCACTCCTCCTCTAGGGATCACCTAGGGGTTTAAAAGGCTTGTTGCATATGCTAAATGCAACTGTGCTCCCTACAAAAATGGCTTTTCATTCTATTTTTAAATTTTGTCTTTGCTCAGGGACTAGCAAAGCTTAGGTTTGGGGGTGTGTTGAGAACTGGAAAATACCATTTTTCACCCCTTAATCTGGGCCTTGATAGACCCTTGAGAGAACTAAATAAGTATTTTAAGTGCCTATGTTGCAGCTAACAATAAAGACATGCTTAACCATAAAAGCAACTCAAAAGTGCCAAAAGATGACAATCCATGTCAAAGGAAGGAAGTAAAGAAGCAACCTCATCACCGTGGAAAGGTCTAAATAGAAGAGGCAAAGACCTATAAGAGAAGCAGGGAACATTTCGAACAGAGAAATGCACTACAGAGTTCTTTTCGCAAAGAACTTGCACTTTTCGTAAAGAACCTTGAACTTTGCGAAAAGAAGAAAACACTCCTCGAAAAGAAGATTGAACTTTGCGAACAGAGCTTCAGAAGTCATTGAACTTTGCGAAAAGGCCCCTAAACTCTGCGAAAAGGACTAAAACTCAGTGTAGCTTTGAAGAGCATCGAACTCCTCGAAAAGAAGATTGAACTTTGCGAGCGAGGCTTGAAGTCATTGAACTTTGCGAAAAAGGCCCACGAACTCTGCGAAAAGGTATTCGAGGATTTGCGGCTCGTCAGAAGGGTATTTGAGAAACTTTGCATGCGCTAAATGCAATCAAAAGACCAGAACATTTGGAAGGTTCCAATCAAGATCCGAAGGCATATTCCAACCCATGTGAGCGCCCAAAGTTAAATTACGGCGGAACTTCCGGAAGCTCAAACAGAATTTCAAACCCATAATGAATTGATGCTTCGGCACTTTGATTGGCGAACCAGATCGAGCATTTCCATTGGCCAAAACAGATCTGGATCCCGTGCTCAACCCTCATTGGGAAATCCAGGATCTAAAGCATTCTGATTGGTCAATCCATAATGGCGCAGGATGGAGGAAAAGTATAAATAGAAGCCATTCTACCAAATTGGGCATCCATTTTAGAGTTTTCATCTCTGTTTCCCTCATTCGGTCGGATAGCTTATCTGAACCCCTGTAATCCCTTCTTGTAGTTTACCTTTGAGAGCCATTGTGAGTGATTTGTACTTCCAAGTTCGGATTCAAGGCTGTAAGTCGAGGGCTCTCTAAGCCGTGCTCTGTAATTGTAATTTTGGATTTTAAAAGGTTCTTGTAATTTGTGTCTTCTCCATTGGAGTCATGTCGAGGGTTAATGTTCACCTTAGTGCATTAGACTTCTTTAGATTCACTCATCCGCATGCAACTTCCTTAATTCATCACCCCTATGCGAATTAGCGTTGGTAACCTAATTCTAGCAAAGCATTTCTGATGATGTTCATGTTCAACTAAAGAATAGGCCACAACTATTGGATGATGCTGACCATTTAAGTGGATGATCATAGCCATAAGTCTAAACCTATTCCTTAATTCGATTTATTTCTCTTACATGTCTTTGGTAGCAGGATGAAGATTGAATCTGCTCTGCTGAACTACAGATTCTCCATTAAAATTCAGAGGCTAAAGTACATGAAGCTATTATTTCTGCATTTGTCTTATTTTAAACATCTCCCCAACTCGGATCTGGATCATGTAGTTAGTTCTTTTCTTTATTTGCTTATAGTTAAATGTGACACAATCCAACACTCTCTTTTATCTATTCTTTTTTTTAGATAATTATAGAGCCAGATCTGGTAGCACAGATCTGGAGGTTTATCTCTCAGTTTAGACAAAATTCTCTGTGGACGATCTTGAAATACTTACTTTTAAAACTTGCTACAATTGGCCCTGATCTTGCAGGCCAGTGTTAGCCCCAATGTGCTGATATCCCTTTCATAAGTTAACATCCATATAACCTAGCATTCTTTAATTCTTTAATTTTTGATTCATAATGCACACAATTATGGCACACTTGGAGCGACAACAATGAGCTACAGTCCAAGCTCAGTAGGGAGAAAGTAATTGCAATATTATATTTACCATTCTACTTCACTAGTATTGATAGATAGAATCAACACAATTTTTTTCATTTGTTCAAAATACATAAGAAACAAAGTACTTAATTCAAAAACATGATTCAAAACATGACATATCATGATGCTATGCATATACATGATGATTAATTGACTGAATAAAGAACAGATCACGAACAAAACATATATCGAAATGATGTGCATCAAGGAACAAATATGTCAGATAACAAGTATAATCAACGTACAAACATATCAGAAAGACTCGTGTAATCCTAATGCAGCATCATAGAGCAAAACAACAAAAGAATTCAAAGCATTAGTGTCAGTATCCCGTAGCGGGAACAGAGCATCCCATAGCAGGAATAGGGCCTCAGACCCCAGGAACTCCACCCCTATCTTAGAGGCTCCACTCCCCTGTACACTAAGATCGCATAAGCATTTCAACTACAAGCACCATGTCAAAGCATCCCGTAGCGGGAATAGAACAATCCATAGCGAACACAGGGCCTCAAACCTCGGCGACTCCACCCCTCTCTTGGAGACTCCACTCTTGTTTGCCCATGATTTCAAAAATCAGACACTTTGTATCGAGGCTCAAAGGCTATAACATGATGATCAGAGACTCCAAGGTTCAACAAAAAATATATAACAAGAATGAAGATTCAATTTGACTATGCTCATGGGTTAACAAATCCAAATCAATAAGCATTGAAAACTGATTACATTTCAATTACAAATTTTTGGTGATCAAGACATGAATTTAAAATATTATCAATGGCTCTGAATCAGCATAAAAACAAAAATTTGCAAGTGAGAAACTTCCCTACCTCAGTCACGGAGGCATGCTAACTTAAAATAGAAATCAAACAGAGATCCCTTCTATGGTCTCTCATAACCGACCTAGATCATGGTCCGTTTACAAAACGCACGTGAGTGGTGAAGGGTTTCATGACCCGAGGCTCTCGTAGCCTTCCCACCATAAGACTGAAGTGGTCATAACCTGAAAGGGTCGCCCGGTCGATGTCCATGGTCACCCGGGTGAGGCCTTTAGTTTCCATGTGGCACATACAAGCATGCCCGGGTGAGAGTTGTCCAAGAAATTTTAGCCTGGAAACTCGCTCGGGCGAGTTCTGTTTCTGTGTATTTTGAAGGAATCTCTCCTGAGCGACATTTCACTTGCCCGGGAGAGTCTGACAGTTGCAAAACTTATTTTACCTTCTTCTCTAGTTCAACTTCTTCGAATTTTACATGGTCTTGCCTTCAAACCACAAGTAATCAATACATAGTTTGTTCCTACACTATCCAACAGTCATTCTATCTTGAAAATTTTCACATGCAACTAATTTTATTCGAAGATTTCGAGATTCAGATATCGGGAATATCAATGCTCTCATTTCTCACGATTCTGATTTCCCAATCTCCGAATACGATTTGATTGTGCATGATTCTAAACTTAATTTATGCAATAAAGAGACGCATGCTTGGATAAAAATACTTACCATTGTAGCATTCGCGCATGTGAGACTCATACTCTTTGATGTCAGAGATTATTGGCGTTAGATCGCTCCTTCTCTCGTGATAGATCGATTCTTGATCTCAATGGTTGCCTATCGGCGTTTCTCTTGTGATCAGATTTGTCATTATCACGGCGTGAAATAAGTGATCGAGCAAGGAGTCCAAACAGTTTTCACCTCAAGCGAATACAGAGCTCTCATGGGTTCTTTCTCAAAACTCCAAAACCAAATGCATGCAAATGCTATGCGTGTGATTTGGATTATATAGACAAGAGAACCAATCCAATGTGCGGCCTACACATTCAAGACCGTGTACGATTCTTATGTAACTAACTTAAAAATTAAATAGGTACCTAGCCCACTAATCTTAAGACCTTTCACCAATCGCTTAAGTCTTCAACTGGGGCGTTCATTCGGGCTCACGTGACTAATCGTCTAATCTGATGCGTACACTACACTTCGAATGTGCTCTAAACACTTTATTGATTTGGTCTAAATTAGAAGGTGCAAATTGCCCTTAACATAGGACACGTGTACAATACAAGCCGGACTCGGGTTCGGGATTTCTAGGGTTTACAAGTTTGATTTTTCTATTCCTGATGGACCTATCTAAAAGAGGGGGTTGTGGCCCGCTATGCTGAGGATCAACCCCATTCCCGAGTACCCTTCGTTAGCTCCCTTGGGAAAATCGATGAGGTAAGGGCAATTTTATAAATATGAAGAAAGGATGGGAACCTATTGGCGCTAGGCTAAGAATTTCGACAGGGGTTTCCTAGGGGATGGATCTAAGGCTATGCTTTTCTTCCTTCGAGACTCCTTCAAGAATCGAGGAAAGTGGGTCAGTACCACTTGCTCGATTACCCCGAGATTTCTAGAGAAAAGTCTGCAGTTCTAGTAACCAGAAACCTAGAGTACAACTCAACCCCTTTTCTGAAATCTCAGAGTAAACCTCGAATTTTCCAAAAGGAACAAGCTTTGAGAATTGATGTTGTTGTTGAATAGTGTGGGGTAGGGGACTAATTTATAGGTGTTCAGGCAATTGTGCATATATGGCTATGTGCATAATTGGGGCATTGTGCGTAGACCCCCCTACGCATAATTGAATTTTGCATAGGGTTCCTTACGCATAATTCAGGGGAAGTCGGTCACCAACTGATGGATGACCAGCTGACTGGCTCAGCTGGGGTGTTCCAGTTCTAGTCCGCTCGGGACTAATTATACGCATGTGGGAGTGCGCAATATCGAATTATGTGCATCCGTGTATGCGAATAATTTGGAACTAAAGGGTGGTGCAAGAGCGGTGTACGAAAGTGGGCTCCCAATCCAATTTGGATTGATTGTGTGCAAGCGGACCTACACACAATCGAATTATGCACATACCTATATGCGCATAATTCAGGGGCCTCCCGGGCCGGGGCGGGTCTGAGTTTGTGGGCTGATGTTGCAGCCCATAACTCAATTATGCACTATTTATATAGCGTACAACTTCCATACTATAGGGTTTGAAGGTTTCTGGAGAGGATTGACCTTTCCAGAAATCGTGGGCAAGGTCAAAGTTTGACCAAACATATTTGTATATTTTGAGAGGGCGACAACAGGGTGTCTACAGTGATGAGAGGATCATCGCCAACGGATCGGATTTTGAAACTTGTCTTGATATTTATAGATATGCCAAGTCAAAGATTGGCCCATAAAATAGAAGATTTGAGATGTGCTAACACAGGGTTGTATGTTTGTGCTTTTCATAGAAGAGTGGCAATTCTTGTAAATAGGATAAAAGCCAAAGGGAAATAATGATTAATATTCCTAATTTTTATAATTAGAAAATTAAAATTTACAAATCTCTAGCAAATCTTGGTCTTTGGTTAAATTGACCAAAATTTGACCCATCTTGCACCACTTATTTTACATTGGGAAAATCTAGGGTGCAAGATGCACTAGGTTGCATGCACCACAAGATTTGGAAGAACTTAGATATTCTCAAATTTTAAGGGCCTGAGACCCACAAAACACAAGTCAACTTAGGAGAGTGTGGTGTGGAGAGGTAAAATGGGGTCAAACCCCATGGGCGCATGGAATCTTTGGAGAGAGAGAGAGAGAGAGAGAGAATACTTTGGAAATGTGGAGAGTTGGTTTAGGGAAGTGAAGTGGTGACACATGGCGCCATATTGTAGCCCATTGTCTCCCCATGCCCTTTCAAAAACCGAAAACCATAGGGGCTCTCTCATTTCCATCATTTCTATTTTCTTCTTCTCCTCTCCACCCTCCATGAAACTCCATTAGAGCCCTAGTTTCCTAGAAAGATTCCCTCCCATCTCTACCATCAAAACCTTGATCCACCACCACCAAACTCCACTCTCTCCCTAGTGTAACATACTTTTTTTTGGGCTTCATCCTAGACCTTTCAATCACAGAAGTTGAAGCAAAACAGCAAGGAGAAGGAGCCCAAGCAAGGTAAAGTCTCGGTTTAGTACTTGTGCAGATTTCTAGTCTTGTTGTATAGGACTTCTTGCCATAGTTTCTATGGTTTATTTTGTTTGATTGGCTGAAATTTTGGGATGATCATGTCTACACATGATACCAGTATCTTGCAGGCCATGGCTGTAATCTATAAGATCACATAAGGCTATCCAATGGTCTATGACGGCCATATAGGCCTAGACTACTAGATTATAGAATCCTTTGTGACTTTTCTTGTAGTTTTCATGGTTGAAATTGATTTTATTTTTAGTTCAATAAAAAATTTCTGGAATGGGATATAGACCTGAGAAATAGGATGTCATGCATGTGATCTTTGTGTCCATGCAAGGCCATCCAATGGTATTTTTACATTTTAGCTATTTTTACATTTTAGCTTCGAATTCTTATATTTTTGGTGAAATAAAATAAGATTTTGATATAGGACTTTTCAAAATTCTAGAATGAATATAGACCTGAGATTTAGGATGTCATCCATGTGATCTTTGTGTCCAAGCAAGTCCATAGATTGACCAAAAAGGTCAAATCTTGGAAAATTTTGTATTTTCCTTGAATTTTTCTAGTGTTTTGATAAATAAATAGTTTTTAAATTAATAACCTCAAATATTTCGGTCACATGATGAAATTGTGACCTGGGATGCAATGCATGTGATCTATATGATCATGCAAGTCCATCCAATGGTCATGATGTCATCATCAAACTTGACCACTATACACTTATGTATAGAAAAATTTGTATTTTTAGATTTTTCTTGATCATACCATGTATTTTAAATCAAATGATTCTTATGGATGATAAATATAGGAACTATAGGTCATAATTATTAGTTTGTGATCTCTGGAATTAATCTCAATATTCACGAATTTCTAGGTCAACTTATGGATATAGATGCATAGTAGCTCTATTTCATGATATAGTATAGTATTGTTGTTTGCTTTGCATGAAAATTTTCATAGAATTTTATACCTGAAATTTCATGTTTTTCCTGATAGATGATTCATGAAAAATCTTAAAAATTATTGCTTTTAATCTGGTTGATCATGATAAATGAGTGATCTTGATTGACTAGACCTATAGATAGCTCGATTTGCTTGATATGTATGGATTCTTGCTTGATTTGCCTATGAAATCTTGACCAAGGGTTTAATTATTTGACTAACAAGAATTACCTTGCTGATCTTAGGATAATATGATTGACTTCCGATAGTTGATCATAAAATTTTAATGGTACTAGATGCGTGGATAGGATTAGATGCATGGATAGGTTATATATGTAATGTATAGGGATAGAAATTTAAAAGTTTGATCAAATAAAGATTTTTAAGAAAGCTGATCTTGAAAAAATGGTTTTCAAAAGGAAAATGAGTTTTGAAAATGTAATCATGCCTGATATGTTAAGCCGATCGGATGTCTCGTAAAGCCCAATTCGATATCTTGAAGTAAATTAATATCAGTGAATAGGAATTTACCGACAACCCATTAGAGCCGCTTAATTAGTCAAAATGAACCCAAAACTTGGTCCCGATGGGTCTGGGATTAACTTGGGAATGTCCTGGACTGAGATCCGATAAAGTGTGGCATTTGATGAACCACTAAGTGGGCCCCATCGAAGGCCCAAGTCTGTGGACCTTGGGGCCCACAACAATCTGTCCCAGAACAGTGAATAGATTAATTGGAAATAAATTCTATAAAAATTCCAAAAAATTTTAAAAAATACTTTAATGGATTCCCGATGCCCAGTTGAAATTTACGACCCGAACCCTGTACAGTTTGAAAGTTACGGCACCCATAGTACAAGGCAATGGAGCAGCCCTGTTGCACCTGAAAGCAGAGCTGTAATAAGCTATGATTTACGTGTCCGAAAACTTACTAGAAAAATCTGGGATTAATTGAATATAGACCTTGATCTGTCCTTAAGGGTTGGGAAAATATTTACACCACGATTCGATCAGAATTGTTGGCGAGAAAATCGGCAAAATTGCAATGCAGAATTTTGAAAAATGGCACCGAACCAGAAAACAGACCTGACCTTTGATCAGATGGACCTATTTACACCTTGATCCCTTGACCTTTGATACTTTAAATATAAATGAAAAAGTTAGGTAACTCATGGATCTTTCCAAAGAGCTGCTGATTGTTTTATTCTCCTATCGACACTAAGCGTTACGGACCCGATAGTAAGGCCCAATAAATCTGGCCCAAAACCCTGATGCGACAAAACAGATCACGGTGATCTATCTACCATGATCAGTCTTGATCATATTCTTGAATGCTACCACCTAGGAAATATGCTATTATCAGTTCTATTATCCTAGTTTTGGAAGCAATCGAAAATTCGATCGGAATAAAAAATGGCGGACGATTTACCGTAGGCTATCCGCCATTCTTTTGAAAAATTTGAACATATAAAGAATAAAGGCCTAGTAATTAGATTTTAACTCGAGACCCGTGGCTAAATGGGAAAAATCATGATCACATGGTTACTATAAAGCTAACTTGTGAAAAACCCATGGGAATCTGGTCAACCTAGTCAAAGACCTAGTTTGATGGCCCGATAAGGCCCAAATCCTAAACCCTTAGTGAATAGGATTGGCAAAGAGAACAAGAACCTCGTTTAAAGACCTGGCCCATGGCTCGACAAATCTAAATTGATTTCGTAAGATATGAGCCTAGCCCAAGACATTATGATAAAGGCCTATAACGATCGAACACACTTGATCCGGACCTTGGAAAGGTCTGTATGCCTAGGTTTAAATCTAGTAAAGGCCCGAATCACCTTGGAAATAACCTATTGTATCCCTTAGGACCTATAATCCATTAAACCCTTTGGACCTATAATCCATTGGACCCATAATTCATTAGACCCTTCAGACCCATAATCCATTGGACCCATAACCTATTGGACACCTTTGGACCCATGACCCTTTTTTACCCACATATCCCATAATTGAAATTATAGGGTAAGTAAGAACTTGAACAATTAGTTTGTTGACTTAACTCTAACAACTAGGATTTGTAAGTACAGGCACCTCGATGCCTCCAATATCGTTAGAGACAACCGAGTTTTATCCTTTATCGACAATGATAACCATAAGTCTCTCTTTGGACTTTAAATAACGATAACGCTTGATATAAGTTTAAGTCGACGAGATCCTCCACTAGGATCGAGTCACTTGATTTAAAACTCGGACCTGATTTCATGCTTAGTGACTAATCGTTTATAAATAGAAGCCTTGCAAGTGCACAAGTTCGAACGTACTAGGGCAAGTACAAGGGTGTCAAACCACAAGGATTTATCGTTTATCTGGATTTAACCTTTATTTTATAAAATAAATTGTAGCATTAGATTTCCTAAATTATCCTAAAACAAATAAAAGAAAACCTAAATAGTTTTGAAATCAGAGAAGAGAAGGCAGCCTGAAATCTCTCTTAGATTTTAGACTTATAAATAATAAACTCTATTTCTTTTAGTACAATCATGGATTTTCTCTATCCGTCGCGACGATGCACTCAATGATGGAGTTGCCACTCAGAGCTTTTGGTGACCCGGGATACCTCAAAATTGATATACAAGCACCAAAGTGCAAAAATATGACTCCAATTTACCAGTCTTTGCCAAAGGCTCTTGGGCAGGGGCTTAGGTTATCAATCGGGAAGGTGTCAGGCACCCGATTGATCTGCAAGTAAGCGGTCTCTACTATGGCCGGGACTATGTATTGGCTGTTTTACAATATATATATATATATAGAAAAAAGAGAAACAAAATGGGCGGCACTTCCTCTTGCCCGAAGGCACACCGATCCTATTGAGCCCTTCTCGCCTACCGAAATTTGGACAGCGTAACGGTTCAATTCTAGGATAGAGGAAAAGCATAGAAGGTAGAGGAGTAGAGGGGAGAGCCGGAGCTCCCAAGCCCTTATAGCACCATTGTGGACCTTCGTGTTGATGCACTTCCGGTGAGCTTTCGATAGCAAATGGGTTGAGGAATGGGTTTGAACCCCCAAGGTTAGGGAGCTAGAGGGTAGGCGAGGTAGGCTAAAAGGTAGTTCTAGCTAACTCTCAAGGTTTGGTGATGGAAGATGGGATCTAAAAGACAAATCTAAAATCTAAAATTTGTATGGAGGACTGGTGTTTAAAAATGGAGAGCGAGCACCCTAGGTTTTTCTCTCTTTTAGAAAATTTTCAAGCCCTTGAGCAAAGGGGGGGGGGGGGCGTGGGGGGTGGGGGGGTGGCTCTCTATTTATAGAGGTTGAGGTGATTAGTGAAGGGTTAAGTCACTAATGGGTTTAAAAATTAGTTAATGAGCAATCTAAGGTCTTTGGGGTTTTCTAGAGCTTAGAGAAGAGGGATTTAGGTTTAATGCTAGATGATAGGGTTGCAACTTGAATGGCAAAAGGGTGATAACTTAAGCCAATAAGGTCACCAGGGTCCTAAAGCTATACACCCCAGACTTTGGGATAATCCACAAGTCAAACTCCCAATGTCAATTTTGACCATTTTTTAAAGGAAAACCAGGCCCAAACTGTTAGAAGTTGAAGACCCGCAAGTGCTCGGCCTAGTTTTGCAATTTCCAGCACAAATTTGCAATCTTCATTTCGCCATAACTTTTGATGTACAACTTCTAATTAGGCGATCTTAGCTCATTGGAAAGCTGGAAACCTATACTTTCCAATGGTATAGGCCTCAGGTTGGGCAACTGCCTATGAAAACTTTGGTACTCCTCTTTTCATCAGTTGTTTTGGTTGGTTCAAAACTGGTTCTATGGCTCTGATTTTGTAATTTTCAGCACAAATCCCTGATCTTCATTTCTCTATTACTTTTGATATACAACTTCGAATTAGGCGATTCTTAGCTCATTGGAAAACTGAGAACCTCTACTTTCCAATGGTATAGGCCTCATATTAGGAAACTATCTATGCAAACTCTGGTACTCCTCTTTTCACCAGCTATTTTGGTTGGTTCAAAACTGGCTCTATAGGTCCGATTTTACTTTCTAAGGGTTTAGAAAGGTTAGGGTTGATTTCTAAGGGTTTGGGAATGATTATAAAGGTTTGGATTAAGTTCTAAGGGTTTGAAAGATGCTTTCAAAAGCTTAGGAGTACGCCTTTCTCAAAGTACGGGTCGATCGAGCCTTAGGCCAAGTTTGGATTCTACAGATGCATCTCTTTGGTATCCGATCACTAATGATCAAATGCCAAAGAAAAAAACATCCGAAGAGGCCCAAGGCATGCTAACGGGTCTGCCATATTCAAAGTGAACCTCAAACATTAAAAAAAAAAAAGTAAAAGAAAAATAACTAAATGGACAGTGACGTAAGCCCAACACTTGGGAAAGCGTACGTCACTTGAGAGTAGCGGAAGCCCAACACTTGGGAAATTGCCCGTTCCTCAAGGCTACTAGTCCCCATGTGCTTAGCGACATTACTGGAAAAAATCGTGATGGTATAATTAAAAATGCATGATATGTAAGATTCATTTCGAACAAGAGTGCCTCGTGAGCGGGAGGCTGATCGACTCATACTTAAAGATTGGCGTAAAGCAATGATACGAAGATCCACAGTTTGTGCCCAATCTCATGAGGCATTGAATACCCCATTTGATCGGCCACGGGTGCCCCTACGTGAGGTAGAGTTTGAGATCTTTGGGCAAACTCATCAATCTCGAGGATAATTTAGCACAACTACCCGAACGGAGCGAATATTTATATCGTAACACTTTTTGGGAGTGTGTGCCACTTTTGCTAACGATCTTACAACAGACTAACTATGCAAAAACATGGATGCATTAGGAGAAAATAGAAGCAAGGCGATGGAAGTCCTGACCTAGATCTCATTCTAAGGGATACCGTGCAGGTTTGAAGTCTGTGACCAAGAAAAAATCAAGGGAAAAAGATCCCTTCTGTATCCATATTTGAATATAGTTGCTTGATATGTAATCTCATTTAGCGGTGGAATCAAATTGATCAAAACATTGACTATTTGACCGAGATTGACACTGTCGCTCCTACTTTGAAGTAGGATCCAAAGATATAAGACAAACCTTAGATTTAGCACATTAATTTAGCGCAACTGTGTTGCTGATAAAATATTAATATTTTACCACATTGAAGCACACATGTGCGTAGTTATGCATGACGAAAAAGTTATTTTTTTTCTTTTTCAAAATTATTTTCTTTCTTCACTTTTCAAATAGACCGGACGTCGGCGGTGAGATGCTTCATCTGATCTGTCCATCACTAAGAGGTTGCCTCTGTCCAGGCTTTAGACCATTTGATGTTCTTGCATATTCTCAAGAAAACGTCAGTCCATTTTTTGTTTATATAGGTAACTAATATGCATCCTAATTAACAAAAAAACAAACTTTTACCTATAATTTTTCATTTCTCAAGATTTATATATATATATATATATTTAGATTTTTTTTTCTTTATTTTGAGATGGAATAAGATGTTGTAAATATGTACATGGACTTAAAAGGGAGTAGAGATATGTATACTTTTTTTAGATTTTTGGATTTTTTCTAATGATGATTTTTTTATTCTTTTTTTGTGATGTCTTAACAATAAGACGAAGTAACGGGTCCCTTTTTTAGCATAGTCGAACCCGTTCATGCGATCAGACCTGAGTGAGGTTCAAAATTTTTATCAAGGTCAGAATGTCCATCCCTTTAGATTAAATCAACCTTTTATCCTTACCTCAGGTCATGCATTTGACGGTGTGGTCTAAAGATCTACCTGATCAGGATCCAATTTGAGCAAACATGAGCTGCCCAGTTGGCAAACAGATAATTCAGAATTTAACCAAGAGAGTAACCGATGACTTTCCCTTTTTCTTTTTCAACCTTTTTTACTCATAGCACCGAAGACGGGTTTTTTCCGTGCTCGCTGTTGCCCTCTTTTTTACCCGTACCGCCCTTTCAAGTTTTCACTATATCTGTGGGAATGCATTTTTACCCCAAGTGCCTTTTCAAGTTTTCACTTGTTCCGCACAAGCTCGCTGTTTTTACCCATGGTGCCCTTAAAGATTTCACCACATCCATTTTGCTTTGAGCTTGTATATTATTTTTCTTTTCTTTTCTTCTTTCATTCACTTTCTCAAAGACCACGACATGGACGTTGATTCCATCATAGCCGACTGGGTGAAATTATTTTGTTGTCTCTCAGCTTGGCTCATGCTGACTCAACGGATACTGTGACTGCTCATAGACCTTAAAGAGGGTTTTCTTCAGGGATGTATCCTGGCCATTGGTTTGAAAGGGATAGGTTTGGAATTTTAAAGGTATTCTCAGGTTAAAAGGATTCCTCGATTGGGTTCCAGTTGTCATAATACACTTCTTCCTTCGGGTATTTTACAGTACATGCCCCATGATATTTCTATCTCTTTTCTTCTCTATATACTTTTTAGACATCTTTTTGAGATTTTGCTTTTCTTATTTTTTGGGATTTGATGGTAACTCTTTTTTCTCCTTTTTTTGTTTGGTATATACACTTTTTCTGTCTTCTTTTCTAGGGAGGGGTTTATGAAAGAAAGGCCAATGCTCTGTAGCAAAGGGTATGATCATTCAGGGACGCTTTTTGGCTACTTAACTTTGAAATGATAGCCTCTTTTTAAAGGATCCTTCGATAGTCACGTATCAATTTTTATCAGTACTTACCTTACCGCTAAGACTAGGAGTAGAATCGGCGTACATATCCAGCATTGATCGGCTCAAGAAAGTGATCCCCATCCATGGTGGAGAGGCGGAGCGCGTACCCTAGGAGTACCTCTCAGATGACGTACGGTTCTTCCCAGTTGGGCCTAAATTTTCCTCTTGGATCGGCGTGGAGAGACAAAAAGATTTTCTTGAGTACAGTGTCTCCCACTTTCAAATCTCGAACATGAACACGCTTGTTGTAAGCGCGTGTGATTCGCCCTTGATAGATCTGAGTATGACACAAAACCTGAAGTCTTTTTTTATCAATCAGGCTTAATTGTTCGAAGCGGGATCTCTGTCTCTCTCTCTTAGCTTCTGGTAGATTGAACTCAATGAGGATACAGAGTGAAGGCACTTCAACCTTAACTGGTAGCACAACCTCAGTTCCATACACAAGGGAGAACGGTGTTGCCCCTGTAGCAGTACGAATCGATGTTGGATAGGCCCATATGCAAAGGGTAACATATCACTCCAATCTCGATAGGTGACGACTATTTTCTCAAGGATTCGGAGTGTCTTGTTGGCAGCTTCAACGGCCCCATTGGTTTGCGACCTATATGGTGATGAGCGATGATGTTTGATTTTGTACTACTCACATAAGGCTCTGATGTGGTTGTTTGAAAAATAGTGCCGTTATTTATGATGATGTCCTTGGGCATGCCGAATTGACCAACGTTGTTGTTCTTGATGAACTTTTTGATATGATTGGCCATAATGTTTGTGCAAGATGCTACTTCTACCCATTTGGTGAAATACACAATAGAAACCAAGATGAATTGATGCCCATTCGAAGCTTTCGAATTGACTTTTCTGACGACGTCGAGGCCCCATGTGGCGAATGGCTAAGGAGTGGTCATGTTGTGTAGATCTATGGCTGGAGCATATATCAAACTAGAGTGTTCTTGGCATTTCTAGCACTTCTGAACGTACTCGTAATTGTCAATTTTCATGGTGGTCCAAAAATACCCTTGCGGTAGGATCTTCTCGGTGAGCATGTGCCCATTGATGCGGGCCTCGCATACTCCTTCATGGATTTCTTTCATGATGTTGGCTGCCTCACTTTCAGTTAGGCATTTGACCAGGATATTGTTATATGATCGCTTGTAGAGGCACTTGCCACAAATGACATATTTAACTGCTAATCGTTGGATGGCCTGCCTGTCCGTCCTGGACATACATTCCGGGAAAGCTCGTGTTTTGAGAAAATTCTTGATATCTGAGAACCATGGAGGCTCATCATCTAGCTTTTCAGATCTCTCAATCTGGAGGCAGAAGGTAGGCTCGTTCCTCTATTCGATCATGATTGGCTTCATCTCGATGCCATAGGAGATTCCTACCATTTATTCCAACATTGCTAGTGCATCGGCAAAGCGATTTCTTGCTCGTGGGAGATAGGAGAAAGTAACATTATCAAAGCATGCTATCAGATCTTTGAGGTGTTCATGGTATGGGATCAACTTCTCATCCTTTGTTTTCCAATCTCCATTTGTTTGGTATATGATTAACTGTGAGTCGCCAAACACCCTGAGATGAGTTACGTTCAGGTCGAGAGCCACTTGTAGGCCAACCACGCATGCCCCATATTCAACCATATTATTGGTGCAAGGAAAATTAAGCTTGATGAAGACTAGTACAAGTGACCCTTTTTTTGATATTAGAATAGCGCCAACTCCTTGGCCTTCGACATTTGCTACCCCATAGAAGTGCATTACCCAGGACTCTTCTGCCTCTTTTATATCATCCTCAGTCATGAACAGGATGTCTTCATCAGGAAATTCGATCCTTAGCGGCTCGTAATCAAGTAAGGGATTCTTGGCAAGATGATCAGCAAGTGCTTGCCCCTTGATTGATTTTTTGGTGACATACCTAATGTTAAACTCTGATAGAAGCAACTGCCATCGCGTGGTTCGGCCAGTGAGAGCCGACTTCTCAAATAAGCATTTCAGTGGATCCATTCGTGCTATCAGGAGCACGGCTTGGTAGCCCATACGAGAGCTAGGCATGCTTTCTCTTGATAAGAATAACGTGTCTCATAATCATTGAGCTTCTTGCTCAGATAATAAAGGGTCTGCACTCTTCTTCTAGTCTCGTCATGCTGCCCTAGGACACATCCCACCGAAGGCTTCGTCGTTGAGAGATACATTAGGAGTGGTCTCTAGGGTACTGGTGGTACCAAAACTAGAGGATTGAGGAGATAACCCTTGATTTTATTGAATGATGCCTGACAATCATCGTTCCATTTAACGAGTGAATCTTTTCTTAGTAGCTTGAAGATCGACGTGCAAATAGGAGTTAGCTGTGTAATGAACCGACTAATATACTGTATTCTGCCCAAGAAGCCTCTGACTTCTTTCTCTATAGATGGTGGAGGCATTTCAATGATAGCTTTTACTTTGATTGGGTCATCCTCGATGCCTCTTCTGCTGACGATGAAGCCTAGTAGCTTTCCCGACATGGCGTCGAATGCACATTTCTAAGGGTTTAGATATAGCCTGTATTTTCTCAGTCTTTCAAATAACTTTTGGAGGTTCATCAGATGATCACCTCTCTCCTGAGACTTCTCTATCATGTCATCAACATACACCTCAATTTCTTAGTACATCATATCATGGGAGAGTGCTGTCATGGCCCTTTGCCCTGACATTTTTCAATCCGAAAGGCATGACTCTGTAGCAGAAAGTTCCCCATAGAGTGATGAACGTTGTCTTCTCTCGGTCCGCTTCTGCCATCTTGATCTGATTGTATCCGGAGAATCCATCCATGAATAAGAGCATCCTATGCCTTATAGTGTTATTGACCAAGATGTCGATGTGTGGCAAAGGGAAGTCATCCTTTGGGCTCGCCTTATTAAGATTCTTGAAATCAATGCACATGCGAACCTTTCCTTCTTTCTTCACCACCGAGACAATGTTGGTAAGCCATTGTGGGTATTTGGAGACCATGAGAAACCCTGTGTCGTACTACTTGATGACTTCATCCTTCACTTTCAACATCCATTCCGGCCAGAGATGTCTTAACTTCTGCTTGACGGGCTTAACGTTGGGAAATAGCGACAATGATTTCTCAATTTTGAATCCTATTCCACCCTTTTATTCTTTTCAAACCACTCTCATAAGCCACATTATAACCCAATAAAAAGACCTTACTGATCTAAAATAGATTGAGCTGTCATGTGGAGATGAGGATTTGTGTGATCTATGGTGAAAAGAGTTAGAGAATTTCATAAATTAGAGCAATGCCTATGCTCATGCTTACAGCCCTATTTGAGGGCTGTAACTGCTCTTGAGCTGTGTGAAATGATACACCCTTCATGTTTATTGTGAGTGACAGCCCTGATGAGCTTTGGGTCTGAAATTAAGTTGTTGGAGGCATTATCAAAACATAATTCTCAATTTGATGGTAGGCTCTGCATTAATTTTGCATACAAAATGTCTTGACATGAACTAATTGACTGTGAAGGACTTACAGCAGAATTTTAGTTTGAAGCTGTCATGTTTCTGCTGGGAATCCTCTAAAATTGAATGGACAAGGTGTGGGATGAATTTTTATGTTGCTTGAATTTTGTTTTAACATGTTGCACTGGTATTAATTGATTCATTGGAGAAGTTTGTGGGTAACTTCACTAAAAAACCTCAGGAGACTTCACTCCTCCACTAGGGATCACCTAGTGGTTCAAAAGGCTTGATGCATATGCTAAATGCATCTGTGCTCCCTACAAAAGTGGCATTTTTTATTTTCAATAACTATTTTTACTTTCTCCTTAGCACAGGGACTAGCAAAGCTTAGGTTTAGGGGTGTGTTAAGCAGTAAAAAATACCATTTTTCACCTCCTAACCTGACCTTTGAGGGACCCTTGAGCTAACTAATAAGGTGTTTTAAGTGTGTTTGTAGATAAGAAATAAATTGTAGCCTTAGTGTAAACATCCATCTAAAAAGGCCAAAGAAGCATTCTACTGCTCAACATGTGTTCATACAGCCCAAAGGCCAGTCAATCAAGTGATCCAGAGAGCTTTAGAAGTTTATGAGAAGGTCATGGGCCCAACTAGGGATGCTTGAGACTAAGTGCAGTTGCAAGGAATGAAGATCGAACCCACCAAGAGGCTACTGAGTAGTGAACAAATGAAGAATAGCACACAAAAGATGTGTGCCAGTTGTGGAAGCACAAAGCAGAACTTGTCGAAAGGTTCTGGAGATAGAAGCCAAGCTATCGAGAGGTTCCATCAAGCTGTCGTGAGGTTCTTGAATTATAGGCCTACCTGTCGAGAGGTACTGAGGTGGAAGTATGAAGTTCTCGCGAGGTTCCAGTACTTAACAAAAGGTTGGAGGTACTGCAATGGAACATATTGAGAGGATACCTGAAGGTGCAAGGGAAGTCGAGAGGTTTAACTAAACCTGTCGAGTAGTGCAATGCAACCTGTCGACAGCTTACCTAAAGCTGCACCTAATCTCACAAGGTTAAAGAAACATGTTGAGCATTATTTCCATCCTGTCGAAAGCTCAACGGGTGCTTTACATAGATGTCAACAGGATTTTCTATAACATGTAGAGAGGATGTAATGAGACTGATAGAAGGAGAGAATTCACGCCAATCCTATCGACCAGTTCACATGAACCTGTCGAGATGTCTCTAATCTTGTCGACTAGTCAACTGAACCTTTCGAAAGCCACTTCAACCTGTCGATGAGAACACCAAGCAAACTCAGAACCTATCAAGAGATTCCCCGAACCTCTCGACACTCGAATTAGGAACTTATTTGTTCCTTTCACAGCAGTTGCCAACCTCAGAATTCTGTGCATGAGTTCCAAGGCGTGTTAATGACCCTTGGAGGTATTTTTGGAACACAACGGAGCACGAATGGGAACCCTTACCGCATCACATGGGCCTACCAATTTTGACCAATGGGAAAAGAGCTTCTAGAAGAGAAATCAGCCACATCAGTAGCTCCGAATAATAGAATTATTCTCTTGAGCTTTGATTGGCTGAAACAGATCTGAGAAGAGAGGAGAAGTGTATAAAAGCTTGAAGAATTTACAGAGCTAGCATCCAGAAATTGGGAGAACCTGAGCCAAATCTGATCTCCATTTTCCTCTAGAAATTCCCTCTCTCTTCCTTCTTATCCCCATTCTCTCCTTAGTCGATTATGGTTGGCTAAACGTCTTTAGTAGCTAGGGTGAGGTTGAGAGCTGTAAATTGAGAGTTTCAAAGGCTTTGTAGATGGATTATATGATGCACAGATTGCAGATCTGAGCACAATAGGATTATAAGTTGTATTATTACAGTATAATTATGGGTTTTAAAGTTGATTCTAATCTAAATTTTACTTTTTCATATTTGATTTCTCTGGATTAGATATTCCTGTGGCTGCTTGAGCTTGTAGCCTGGCACCCACAGCATATGCAATAGCTTACCTGTTCTGATCAAGATCTTTGAATTAGAACAATCTCTGACCATTTGAGTGGATAGATCATAGCCTTAGGATTGCTCCAATTCTTAGGTTAAGATTAGATTCTTATACCTTGCATCTGAGCTTATAGCCAGATGAAGGAATGTAGCACATCTGTCCTATGCATTGCCTTTGATTCAATTAATTTTCTGTAAAGACCAAAACTCCTAGTTGTTGTTCTCCACTTTGTGAGTTTAATCTTTTTCTCCATCCCTTAAATCTGAGTTTCAATCAAGTTCTGGATCATTTTGTATTTGATTTTTGTAGTTTTTTTTAGTAAAGTGACATATCTTAGAAACCACTCCTCTTTCCTACTTTGATTTAGTTTAAATTAAGATAGAGTGTCAGATCTGTCATAGATCTGGAGATTTACTATATTTTAGAACACATTTTCCTATGGACATACCCTTACTTACCCCTTAAAGCTTGCTGCAACAGACCTGGTTCTTGCAGGATTGCTTGCTTACCTTGACCTCATTTCTATGTGATTGTGCCTTTTATTTTGATGTTTTAACCCTTTAATAGTTATAAGGTAAGTAAGACAACAAGTTTTTGGTGCCGCTACCAGGGATCTGTGTTTTTTTAAATTGGTAGATCTAAGTTTTTCTCATTTTAGATTTAGATTTTTAATTACCTATTTTGTGTTTAACTAATTGTTGCTGTAGTTTTTTGTAATCTAATTTTGTGATTGCAGATCTGGATTTGTTGCTTTGAGAGGAGTATTGTTCTAATTGGAGGAGCAAGTTATGCTATAGTTTGCATTTCCTAACTCCTTTACTTTTGCAGATATGTAAATTTTTAGATCAGTAGCAGTAGTTGTGTGTTTTTGAATTTGTTTTACTGAAATCTGTGTTGCATTTTATTTGTGTTGTATTATGTTTCTGCTGTGTGTATGCTTTATAGAAGATCTCTTTATCCTGAGATTTCTCCTTTAAATCTTGAAGTTGAGAGGCTTCTTAGACCTAAGTAACTTATACACACACCTGTGATTGATTGTGATAGTTCTATAATGGGTGAGCAACCTAGGACATTGAAAGAATTCAATGCACCAAGGGTGTATAATTCCCCCTTCTGCATTCAATTCCCTACTGTCCAAGGGAACTATGAGATTAAATCTTCCATCATACAGATGCTACCCTCATATCATGGCTTGAGTAAGGAAGACCCCTACAAGCACATTGATGAATTTCTAAGATTATGCACTACTTTCAACATTACAAGTTTGAGAGAGGAAGCAACCAGGTTGAGACTTTTTCCTTTTTCATTAAAGGATAGGGCGAAAACTTGGTTGTCAATGCTCCCAACCAATAGTATTCAGTCTTGGAATGACCTTCAATGTCAATTTTTAGCAAAGTTTTTCCCCATGTCCAAAATAAGTCAGTTGAGGAAGAGCATAATTTCATTTGCTCAAGCCCCAACTGAAAACTTTCACCAAGCATGGGAGAGATTTAAGGAGCTCTTAAAGCAATGTCCCCATCACCAAATTTCTGAATGACAACTTGTTCAAAGTTTCTATCAAGGAATTGATCCCAAGAGTAGGGATATGGTTGATGCCTCATGTGGTGGTACTTACCTCCACAAGATAGCTGATGAGGCTTGAGAGTTGTTTGATATCATTAGTGAAAACTCCATGCAAAGGGAGACCTTGTCAAGAGATTTTGAGACCCCTAGATTGGTGAGAGAGCACACTACAAGAGGGAAAAGGTATGAGGTGAGTAGATATAATGATTTGGAAAGGAAAGTGGACAGCTTGACTCAAAAGTTTGATAAGCTCATGGGGGCAATGCAATCTCCAATGGCTGCCAAAGTGGAGGAGGCATGTGTGATATGCCAATCCCCCACTCACTCCCTTGAGGAATGTTCTTCTGCTACCTAATTTCTAGACCTTGTGATGGAACATGGGAATGCTGCTCAATCCTATGAACAACAGCCTACTCCTGGCTATTATTGGAGAAACCACCCCAACTTGAGGTGGAGACAAGATACCTTCCAAAATCAGTAGCAGCAGTAGCCACAACAGCACTCCATGCTTTATAGGAATGCCCAGACATTCCAATAGAACTACTTCCCAAGGCCCCAATACCAATTTCCTATGACCCAGCCAATGGTTCTACCTGTGTATCAAAGTGCACCAACGCCAGCACCCTCTAGATCCCTCACATTTGAAGAGCAAGTTCTGGCTTCACTGCAGAACTTAGGCCCTTTGTCACAAACTGTCAACTCTCATTGCCAAAGTATTAAGAAGATAGAGGACCACCTTGGCCAGCTATCCAATGCTTTGACTAAGAGAGAGGAGGAAAGACTGCATAGTCAGCCCATGAACAACCCCAGAGGACAGTACATGGTGGGTGAGACTTTATCACATGAAGAAGCCAAATTTGTCACCACTTTGAGGAGTGGAAGGCTGGTTGATAAACAAGTTGGTATTGAACCTGATGAGAAAAGGTAGCGCATGATGATGTGCAGCAGGAGCAGCATATAAGGAGCAGCATATAAAAAATAAGGGGGGTGTTGATATGCGCCCCAACAGAAAATTGAAAATAAAAATAAAGAAAAATATGATGAGCTTGCTAAGGCAGCAAATAGGAGATCGGTCCCCCATTTTCCATTTCCCAATACACTTCAAGAACCCTCTCCTTTTGACAAGGGGAATGCTAAAGTGAAGGAGATGATGAAAACTTTCAAACAAGTAAAGATCAACTTGCCTTTACTTGATGTTATCAAGCAAGTTCTAGCCTATGCAAAATTTTTGAAAGAATTGTGCACCCATAAAAGAAAATCGAGGATACACCTATCCAAGAAGGTCTTTTGTGCTGAGAAAAGGAACCAATTGATGTCCATTGCAACTCCAACCAAGCTTCAAGACCCTAGAGTTCCCACAATCTCCTTTATCATTAGGGATCATACCATTGAGAAGGCCTTGCCAGATCTGGGAGCTAGTGTAAACCTACTTCCATATTCAGTTTATGAGAAGTTAGGCTTGAGAGAATTTAAGCTCACACATGTGGTGCTACAGCTAGCTGATAGATCTGAAAGGAGGCCTGTGGGAATGATAGAGGATGTGTTAGTTGGGGTTGACAAGTTTTTCTACCCCGCAGATTTTCTGGTACTTGACATGGAGCCAAGCAAGTGTACCATCTCCATTCCTGTGATTTTGGGCAGACCTTTCTTGGCCACTGCCAATACTTGTATTCAGTGTAGATCAGGAGTAATAGAGGTGTCTTTTGGAACATGAAAGTGAAATTGAATGTTTACAATGCAGCCAATCAGCCTCACTTGGATAGTGAGGATTGCTTTTTAATTGATGTTTTTGATGAGCTTGTGGAAGAAGCTTTGCTCAAGCTGCTACATGGTGATGATTTTTATGATGTTTTTGAGAATGTGTGGCGTGAGATTATGCAAAAGAAGGCCCCCACACCCATGGTTCAAGAGGTGAAAGCCTTAATTTCTTATATGGGGCCAGCAACAAGGTATCCACCATGGAAACCTGTTGTGTTGCCTCTTCCACCACCATCAAACGCACCTTTGTTGCCTTCACTTATATGTCCTCCTGATGTGGAGTTGAAACAGCGGCCTAAGACCTTGAAGTATATTTTTTGGGGGGCAAACAAGAAGTTATTAGTGATCATTCCTTCCTCTCTCACTGATGAGCAAGAGAAAGAACTGTTATATTTTTTAAAGAAGCATAAGAGAGTAGTAGGCTGGACCATTGCTGACCTAGGCGGCATCAGCCCTACTGTATGCATGCATTAAATCCACTTGGAAGAGGGTTCCAAACCCTCTAGAGAAATGCAGAGAAAATTGAATCCCCACATGCAAGAAGTGGTAATGAAAGAAGTGGTAAAATTGTTAGATGCTAGAGTCATCTAGCCTATTTCAGATTCCAAATGGGTGGCACCTACTTAGGTGGTCCCTAAGAAATCTGAAACTACTATGATTAAAACTGATTCTGGTGAGCTTGTTCCAACTACAGAAATCACAAGTTGGAGGGTGTGTATAGACTATCGAAAGCTCAATTTGAAAACTAGAAAATATCACTTCCCCTTGCCCTTCATTGACCAAATTTTGGATAAGTTGGCAGACAAGGCCTTCTATTATTTTCTTGATGGATATTCGGGGTATAACCAAATCTCTGTTTATCCATAAAATCAAGAAAAGACAACCTTCACATGTCCATTTGGCACCTTTGCCTATAGAAGGATGCCATTTGGGTTGTACAATGCCTGTGCAACTTTCCAAAGGTGCATGTATGTTATATTTTCTGACATGATTGATCAGTTTTTAGAGATATTCATGGATGATTTCTCTATCTTTGGAGACAATTTTAGCCAATGTCTACACCACCTCAGCCTTGTGTTGCAGAGATGTGAGGAAACCAACTTGGTTTTGAGTTAGGAAAAGAGTCAATTTATGGTCAATCAAGGGATTGTCCTTGGCTATGTGGTTTCCCACAAAGGCATTGAGGTAGACAAGACTAAAATTGACTTGATTGCACATTTTCCCCCACCTAAAATTGTGAAACAAGTTAGATCTTTCTTCGGGCATGCTGGGTTCTATAGGAGATTCATCAAGGATTTTAGCAAGATCTCAAAACCTCTTAGTCACCTGTTGTGCCTTCCCTTCGAGTTTGATGATGAATGTCTTATGGCTTTTGAGCTTTTAAAAGGTTGTTTAACCTCTGCACCTATCCTTCAAGCACCTAATTTTTCTTTGCCATTCGAGCTGATGTGTGATGCATCAGATTTTGTTATTGGTGCAGTCTTGGGACAAAGGAAGGATAAGGCCTCTTGTGTGATTGCTTATGCAAGCAAAACCATGATTGATGCTCAGTTAAATTACACCACAACTGAGAAGAAATGATCGGCAATTATCTATGCCTTGGAGAAATTCAGGTCTTATGTATTGGGATCTAGGATAGTGGTGTTCACAGACCACTCAGTCCTGAAGTATCTTTTGTCAAAAAATGACGCAAAGCCAAGATTAATCAGATGGATCCTCCTATTACAGGAGTTTGATCTTGAGATTAAGGACAAAAAAGGGGTTAAAAATGTGATTGCAAGCCACTTATCCAGGATCCTAGCTGAGGAGTTTGATAGGCTGCCTATCAATGATTCTTTCCCAGTTGAACAGTTGTTTACTATCAGCACTTCTACACCTTGGTTTACAAACATTGTAAATTACTTGACTGTGGGTAAGATCCCCCCACATTGGAACAAAATGGGCAAGGAGTTATTCTTTTCACAGATCGGACATTACATGTGGGAGGATCCATACCTGTTTAAGTATTATGCAGAACAAGTTGTGAGGAGATGTGTCCCTGATGAGGATTTCTACAGCATACTAACCATGTGTCATGAACAGGCTTGTGAAGGCCACTTCATTGGCAACAAGACTTCTTCCAAGGTGCTCCAAAGTGAATTTTATTGGCCCACTCTCTTCAAGGATGCGTGGCAGCATTATAAAGCTTGTGACAGATGCCAAAAAATGGGAAGTATCTCCAAAAGAAACTCCATGCCTCTACAGCCTATACTTGTTGAAATTTTTGATATCTGGGGAATAGATTTTATGGATTATTTTCCTTCTTCATATGGTTATAGTTTTATCCTTGTGGTAGTAGACTATATGTCTAAATGGGTTGAAGCCATTGCGACAAGGACTAATGACCATAAGGTTGTCTTTAAATTTATCAAAGAAAATATCTTCTCAAGATTTGGCACCCCTAGAGCCATCATCAGTGATGGGGGTAACCATTTCTGTAACAGAAATTTTGAAAGCTTGCTCAAAAAATATTCTGTTACACATAAAATTGCAACTCCCTACCACCCCCAAACTAATGGGCAGGTTGAAATATCAAATAAAGAGATTAAGCACATCCTAGAGAAGACAGTTAGGGCAGATAGGAAGGACAGGGCTATGAAGTTTAATGATGCATTGTGGGCTTATAAGACTGCCTATAAGACCCCAATTGGCATGTCCCCTTTCAGACTGATGTATGGCAAGGCATGTCACTTGCTAGTAGAGTTAGAACATAGAGCCTATTAGGTTATTAAATCAATGAATGTTGATCTAACTTCTGCTAGCATGCACAGGAGGCTCCAGCTGTCAGAGCTGAAAGAGCTAAGATTGGAAGCATACTCCAATGCTAGGATCTACAAAGAGAAAACTAAAGCCTTCTATGACAAGCATTTGCTGAGGAAGGAGTTCACTGCTGGCAACAAGGTATGGTTGTTCAATTCTAAATTGAAATTTTTCTCAGGTAAGTTGAGATCCAGATGGGAGGGACCTTACATGGTAGAGCATGTATCCCCATCTGGGGCTATTGAAATCAAGGATCCAAAAGATGGTAGGATAATGAAAGTGAATGGTCAAAGACTCAAATTTTTTATTGAAAATGTGGTGGAGCCTGTGGTGACCATCCACCTTCAAGAACCTCCAAAATGTGATTGATTCTCAACAATGTATACTATGTAACATAACTCTGATTTTGTATCTGTTGCTATTTTAAAATGTATCTGGCAGTGTACATATTTGTGGTAGATTTTGCTTAATATTTGCATTTACAAATCATGAGTCAGTAGTCAGTAGGTTAAAAGCATGTGTCATCAATTCCAAAGCTAGAGAAATGAATGGGAGCTTAATAGAGTTGATAACTTTGTGTGACAGATGGACTAGGAATTAATTAGAAAGCCGTTTGAACTGAAAAACAACCTATCGAGAGGTTTAAATTGATTTTTTGACAAGATCTAGGACCTGTGTCGATTCTCGATAGGTTCTGAAGCCGTGAATGTGAGTTTCGACAACATCTTTTAAACTTGTCAAGATGTTGAGTTAGGATATCGAGAGGTTCTGAAGGAGTAGGCTTTGTCTCGACAGGTTTTGAAACCTGTCGAGAGGTTAAATGTTTAGTTTTTAAAACTTCTCGAGAGGATGTCAATACCTCTCGACTTGTAAAATCTAAAGCCTATGTACCTTGCGAGAGGTTCAGCCAACCTCTCGACATCACATGCTCACAAGGTATATCCTTGACAGGTTGAGGCAGCCTATCAACACCTTTCGCCCAATCCTATCAAAACATATTTTTCAGTGTTTTAAACCTATCAACAAATTATTTCTGCCATTCGACAGCTTCTGTGTGCCTGCTTTGTCTCCTATCTACCGATTTCGCATTTCCTTCTTCTTCCTCTCCCTCACTGGTTCAAACTCCCAATACCTTGCCATTGCTCCAAGTGCTTCAATTTCTCGAAAGCTACATTTTGCACCTATTTGAGACTGATTTTGGTGTCATGTACATTGAGATCTGAGAAACCCTAGGTTTCTGTTGGTAAGTTCCTCTTCAGCTCCACTCTGTGATTTCCAAGCTTTGTACTTCAATTTCAACTTTGTGTGGTTAATTTGATTGATCAAAGAAGTCTGTGTGGTGGTTGAGATTGATTTTGGGGGATTGAGTGACTAATGGCGGACCAAGAGGATACCCTTGCTAACCTTTTCAAAGCCCCTTCCAAATCCGCCACCAAAACCACTAGGAAATCCAGTAGGCTAGCCACAAAGCCCAAGGAGAACCCATCTACCAAAAGAAAGTTTGTCATGGATAAAGCTGAGAAATCTGACAACCTAAGAAAGCTTAGAAATCCAAGAAGGCCCAAATCAGTGAAGAAATTGTTGAGGAGGCCCCTGAGATAGAACCTAAACCTATACCTGAAATTCCTGAGCCTGAGCTTAACCCTGAGGAGGAACCTGAAGTCCTTGTGAACCTATCCACTCTCAATGAATTCATGGATGCTTTAGGCCTAATGCCTAAGACAATTTTTGACCTCCCCTATTTTTCTAAGAAAGAGGAGTGTAAAGATACATTGGATTACTTGGTGAAGGCAGGCCTGACACCATTGTTGAACCCATTGCAAGAGAAATCCTACCCTAGGCTGGTTAAATTATGGTATCAAAACTTCAGGAAGAAAGCCAAGCCAGGTTCAATTGAGCCTTGCCTTGAGATTTTAATTGATAATTGGGAGCTCTTAATGGATTATAATGATATTGGGTTAGCATTAGGGGTCCCATCAGTTTTTGATATCACCTATGGCCTAGCAGCACCTGAGAATGTGTCTTTTAGAGCAATGGCTAGGCAACTGACTCAAGGCATTGTGGGGTCTGAGGAGTCATTAATGAGGAGAGATTTACACCCCAGCATGCTCTTCATTGATTCAATTCTGAGGAAGAACATATTTGTTAGTGGCCATCAACAAGAGAGGAGAACCCCCATAGTGGGTGCCTTGTATTGGTTCTCCAAGGGCCATTTTATGAATGCTCCTCAGTTGGTATTTGAGGCAATGGTAGATGTGAATGATAAGATCAAAAGAGTATAAGCCTTACCAGGACTACCCTACAACAGGCTCATCACTGCTTTGCTTAGAAAAGAAATATTTGTGTTTCAAAAAGATGAGCATGTGGAGTAGGTGAGCCCTAAGGTATTTGGGAAGAGGACCTTGTCTACTAGTAGGACCTTGATTGGCAAAAGCAAGAAGAAATCAGCTGAGTCCTGACAGAGAAGCCCCTCAGGTGGCCAGCTCAGCAACTGCACCTAAAATCTCCAGCTCTACAGCTAAAACCTCTACATTTGTCAGATCTGAGCCTCCATTCACTTTTGTTGGTCTCAGCTCAATACTTCCATTTGTAACCTCTACACCCTTGCTCATCCCTTCCATTTCTGTGCCCTTGCCTGTTTTCAGCTTTGATATGGCCAACATCTCCCTTCCATCACCCTCTCTACCATCCATCTCAGCTCCCCTACCTTCAATTTCAGTTTCAATTCCTCCCAGCAGCTCTGCCACCCTTTCCACCATCACCATATCCACACCTCTGTCAGCCCCTCTTACCACAGACCCCATCCTTACCTTATCTTCACTACCCATCGCATCCACCTATCAAAGTAGGTCAACTGCAACCCCTCCAACCAGCCCATTCATCTCAGCTGTTGAACACTTGAGCCCTACACCATCTACATCAGCTGATCCATTTACCACTTCTCCACCATCCATACCCTTTGACACTAACCCGACTTTCTCCTTCTCACCTACCCATCTTCAAGAGCTAGACCACCTAACCACTGAGGGATATGCATCCCTAATTGACTCCATTGTGAAGGAAATTAGGTAGGAATATACCCCCTACCTGACTCCCCACAACCTACCCATTTCCAGTCTACACCCACCCCACCTTTTCAGCATGCCCCCACCTCTCCCTTCCAACCCATTAACCCCATTCCACCTATTACCCAAGCCCAAGTCGTACCTAAGTCCTCCACCCAAATACTTTCCCTTCTCACCACCATCCTTGCCCAGCTACAAACCAATACAGCTAACCAAGCTGCCATGGCCACCTACCTATAAGCCATCCAATCAACCATAAGCCCTGTTACCCTTACCTCCCAACCTCTTCCTACCCCTACTCCTTTACCCACTCCACCTCCATCTCCTTCAGCAGTGGTGTCCACTGCTGAGGTGGAACAACCAATCCCTAAACCCTCTACCAGATATTCCTCCACCCAAACAGAACCTGAGCTTGAAGACCCTCAGCCTTTACCCTCTTCATCCACCCCCTCTCCATTGCTGGCTAGCCCTTCTTCCAGTGTTGAGCAGCCCATATTTCCTGCCTCTTCCTTCTACATACTTCCATACTTAACCCTCCTACATGCCATGCAAAATAACCCATACCTCAAAAGTAATGTCATTAGAGGCATGTTGACCTCAGAAGCTCAATCAAGATGCCCTATGACACAAAGATAAATCAAATGAAACTGGATCACAAAATGGAGAGGCGAAGAATATCAAAGGACGTAAAAGAAATTCTAATTCAATTTGAAGCTCAAAAGCATACTACAACAACAGAGAAATTGAGAGCAGATGGACTGAAGAAAAGGTTAGCTGCCTCCAAAGAGGTCACAAAGGCCACCAGGGAACTGTATGAAACTAGAGTTCAACTTGCTGAAAAGAAGGCAGAAATACTCAAAAAGAGAGTTGCTGAAATGGCTGCCAGAGAGCCTGCACAAGCAGCTGAGACTATCCCTCCAGCCACTTCACCTGCTGCTGTTTTGAAGAAAGAAAAAGGAAAAGGAGTCCAAGACACATCTGAGCCAACAGAAAATCCAGATGATTAGAGTTGCACATGTCATTAGTTAGTTTGTATAATCTTTTGTAGTGATTCTCCCTTACATTATATATATTTCTGTGATATAAATGAATTTCTCTTTGATAGATTCTATTTGGTTTATTTTATGTCAGTTGTTTGTCTATTTTTTTTGTTTTAATTGTTTGTGTGTGCCTTGTTTGATGTTGTTACTTACTTTATTATGTGTCTAATTTTACCCTGCTGCACATGCACTTTGTCTTTAAATAAGTGAGGACACTGCTCCTCGTAGGTTTGGGGGTATGGCAGGGTATGCCAATGGATAGTTAATGTTAATGCAGCTATGATTGAATGAAATTTGTGAAAATAAAGTGAAGTCCCCTGATTTTTGAAAAAGAGGAAATTTAAAAAACTTTTTAAAACTGAACATTGCTATAGCACTAACATCGTCATGAAACAAATGTCAAGATTTTTTTTTTTTTAAATTGATGCTTAGTGAACTTGAAGAGAGAAAATTGTGAGGATATCCCCCAGAAATTTGATGAAAGATCAAACCCAGTGAGATTTAGGACTGAATAATTTTTCTTTGAAGAGTGTTTTGGCAATTTTTCTGCTCTAAGGATGATTGGACCTACCCTTGCTCACTAGAAGTTAGGCAAATCCAAGTTGAAACAGCTTGACAGTATTCATGACATTGAGGACATGAAGTAAGGCTATCCCTTGGACAGTTTGAGCTTAAAATGTCCCACCTTTGAACTGCCCTTGATACACACCATTTGAGCCTTAAAAATCCTAATTTTTCTTTGATAAGCACCAGAAAATTTGAATCCAAAACCTCAGTGACCTGATGCAACCTAACCCCAACCTGAGATTTCAGAAGGTGAAGGTGAAAGAGTTGAAGAAGGTAGAGCTGGTTTGATATTTGGTTAAAAGAGAAGGAAACACAGTTGGTGGTAGTTGTGGCATTCCAGCCCATAAAAATACAAAAATATTGGGAAAAATACAAATGAAAAGCATACAAAAAGAAAAAGAAAAGAAAAATAGAAAAGCAAAACAAAAATAAGAGAGAAGTCACTTCATTGGATACATTGAAATGAGGATTGAAAATTGATCACTTCAAATCTGAAAATTCAAAGAAAATGAAGATTGTGCTGAAATGAAGAAGGTGTTGTCATGGCCACCTCCTTACCTTACTGATTTCTCAATTTTGAATCCTATTCCAGCCTTTTATTCTTCACAAACCACACCCATAAGCCACATTATAAGCCAATAAAAAGTCCTTACTGATCTAAAATAGATTGAGCTGTCATGTGGAGATGAGGAATTGTGTGATCTATGGTGAAAAGAGTTAGAGGATTTCAGAAATTAGAGCAATGCCTATGCCCATGCTTGCAGCCCTATTTGAGGGCTGTAACTGCTCTTGAGTTGTGTAAAATGATACACCCTTTATGTTTATTGTGAGTGACAGCCCTGGTGAGCTTTGGGTCTGAAATTAGGTTTGTTGGGGGCATTATCAAAACATAATTCCCAATTTGATTATAGGCTCTGTATTAATTTTGCATACAAAATGTCTTGACATGAGCTAATTGACTGTGAAGGAATTACATTAAAATTTTAGCTTTAAACTACCATGTTTCTGCTGGGAATCCTTTAAAATTGAATGGACAAGGTGTGGGATGAATTTTTATGTTACTTGAATTTTTTTTTAACATGTTGCACTGATATTAACTGATTCATTGGAGAAATTTGTGGGTTACTTCACTGAAAACCCTCAGGAGACTTCACTCATCCACTAGGGATCACCTAGTGGTTTAAAAGGCTTGATGCATATGCTAAATGCATTTGTGCTCCCTACAAAAGTGGCATTTTTCATTTTCAATAACTGTTTTTACTTTCTCCTTTGCTCAGGGACTAGCAAAGCTTAGGTTTGGGGGTGCGTTAAACAGTAAAAAATACCATTTTTCACCTCCTAACCTGACCTTTGAGGGACCCTTGAGCTCACTAATAAGGTGTTTTAAGTGTGTTTTGTAGATAAGAAATAAATTGCAGCCTTAGTGTAAACATCCATCTAAAAAGGCCAAAGAAGCATTCTGCTGCTCAACATGTGTTCATACATCCCAAAGGCCAACCAATCAAGTGATCTACAGAGCTTTAGAAGTTCATGAGAAGTTCATGGGCCCAACTGAGGATGCTTGAGACTAAGTGCAGTCGCAAGGAATGAAGATCGAACCCACCAAGAGGCTGCTAAGTGATGAACAAATGAAGAATAGCACACCAAAGATGTGTGCCAGCTGTGGAAGCACAAAGCAAAACTTGTCAAAAGGTTCTAGAGACAGAAGCCAAGTTGTCGAGAGGTTCCATCAAGCTATTGTGAGGTTCTGGAAGTATAGGCCTACCTATCGAGAGGTACTGAGGTGGAAATATGAAGTTCTCACAAGGTTCTAGTACCTATCGAGAGGTTGGTGGTACTGCAGTGAAACCTGTCGAGAGGTTCAACTGAACCTATCGAGCAGTGCAATGCAACCTGTCGATAGCTTACCTGAAGCTGCACCTAATCTCGCGAGGTTGAAGAAACATGTCGAGCACTATTTCCATCCTGTCAAAACCTCAATGGGTGCTTTACAAAAATGTCGATAGGATTTTCTATAACCTGTCAAGAGGATGTAATGAGACTGGACAAAAGAAGAGAATTCATGCCAATCCTGTCGACCAGTTCACATGAACCTGTCGAGATGTCTCCAATCCTGTCGACTACCTATCGAAAGCCACTTCAACCTGTCGATGAGAACACCAAGCAGACTCACAACCTATCAAGAGATTCCCTAAACCTCTCGACACTCGAATTAGGAACTTCTCAGTTCCTTTAACAACTGTTGCCAACTTCATAATTTTGTGCACGAGTTCCAAGGCGTGCTAATGACCCTTGGGGGTATTTTGGAACACAACTGAGCATGAATGGGAACCCTAACTGCATCACATGGGCCTACCAGTTTTGGACCAATGGGGAAAGAGCTTCTAGAAGAGAAATCAGCCACATCAGCAGCTCAGAATAACAGAATTATTCTCTTGAGCTCTGATTGACTAAAACAGATCTAAGAAGAGAGGAGAAGAGTATAAAAGCTTGAAGAATTTACAGAGCTAGCATCCAAAAATTAGGAGAACCAGAGCCAAATCCGATCTCCATTTCCCTCCAAAAATTCCCTCTCTTTCCTTCTTCCCCCCATTCTCTCCTTAGCCGATTATGGTTGGCTAAACCTCTTCAGTAGCTAGGGTGAGGTTGAGAGCTGTAAATTGAGAGTTTCAAAGGCTTTGTAGATAGATTGTATGGTGCACAGATTGCATATCTGAGCACAATAGGATTGTAAGTTGTATTATTACAGTGCAATTGTAGTTGTTAAAGTTGATTCTAATCTAAATTTTACTTTTTCATATTTAATTTCCCTGAATTAGATATCTCTGTGAATGCTTGAGCTTGTAACCTGGCACCCACAGCATCTGCAATAGCTTACTTGTTATGATCAAGATCCTTGAATTAAAACAATCTCTAGGGTGATCTGTGACCATTTGAGTGGACAGATTATAGTCTTAGGATTGCTCTAATTCTTTGGTTAAGATTAGATTCTTATACCTTGCATCTGAGCTTGTAGCCAGATGAAGGAATGTAGCACATCTGTCTTATGCATTGCCTTTGATTCAATTGATTTTCAGTAAAGACCAAAACCCCTAGTTGTTGTTCTCCACCTTGTGATTTAAATCTTTTTCTCAATCCCCTTAAATCTGAGTTTCAATCAAGTTCTGGATCATTTTGCATTTTATTTTTGTAGTTTTTTTTTAGTCAAGTGACATATCTTAGAAACCTCTCCTCTTTCCTGCTTTAATTTAATTTAAATTAGAATAGAGTGCCAGATCTGTCATAGATCTAGAGATTTACTGCATTTTAGAACATATTTTCTTGTGGACATACCCTTACTTACCCCTTAAAGCTTTCTGCAATAGCCCTGGTTCTTACAAGACTGTTTGCTTACCTTGACCCGATTTCTATGTGATTGTGCCTTTTATTTTGATTTTTTAACCCTTTAATAGTTGTAAGGCAAGCAAGACAACACTTAGTGAGACCATTTGGGTTGATGAGGGTTGGGATGATTTGGTTGGGGGGTGAGTGGATGAATAAGTTGGGGATGATTGATGGTTTGAGAAGGGTGTGATGGGTGTGGAGGTGCATGGCCCATGTCGAGTTGATGGAGTGAATGAGATGGATTTATTATTTGGGGGGAATGGGGGCTTGTTGGGTGTAAGTGAAGGTGAGGAATTAGGAGAATGATGAATTTGATGATGGAGGGGAATGGGAGCTTGTTGGGCATAGGTGTATGTGACAAATTGGGGGAATGATAGAGGGTTTGAGAGTGTCACCCTCGAATTTGGGCCTTGATGGGCTTGTGGTTGGGTGGTGGGCCTTTGAGGTCCACTGGGATGGCTCCATGGGGAGTATTGGGAATCTTGGGAGGTATGAACTATGGGTGGTTGATTGAAATTTTGGGGGAATAAGGTGTGGAGATTATGTTGTGGATTGGACATTTTGGGTGGATGAGGAAGGCATTGAGAGGCCTTCCAAGCCATGTAGACCTTAACCAAATCTTCCATCATGGTCATTGGATTGGTTATGGGGATGGATGTGGATGGTTCATTTAATGGGGGGTGGATAGATGTGAGGGGGAAATTGGGCATGACCTGGGTGTATGAGGGAGAATAAGGTGTATATTGGATGGATTGGAAAAAATTGGGCATAGCTTGGGTGGAAGTTGGAAAATTGGGCATGACCTAGGTAGATGGGGGAAAATTAGGTGTATTTGGATTGGAGGTGGAGAGAAAGTGGGGTGTAGGTGGAGTGGATGAGGGAAAATTGGTCATGACCTCTGTGATGTGGGAAAATTGGGCATTACCTGGGTGGATGTGGGGGATTGGGTTGGATTTGGATGAATGTGGGAGGAAAATTGGGTATATTGGAGGTGGATTGGGGAAAATTGGGCATGGTGGATGTGGAAGGGAAATGGGGTAAATTTTGGGTTGATGTGGAGAATTGGGTTGGATTTGGGGTGGATGAGGATAGAAGATGGGATGGATTTTGGGTGGATGTCGATGAAAAATGGGGTATATGTTGGGTTGATGTGGGGGGAGAATAAGATCCGTATGGATTTGTTATGGAGGGAAAATGGGGCATGCTTGGTGTGGATGTGGATGGAAAATGGGATGAATCTTGGGTGGATGAAGGAAAGTGGGGTGTTTGTTGGATGGATGTGGAAGGTCAATTTGGAGTGGATATGGGGGAAAGTGGGATGGATTTTGAGGGAATGTTGAGGATGTGTATGGAAACATGGGTGCACCGAATGGTCCGGTGACAGTAAATGGAGGTTGGGTGAGCGGAATGGAGATAGGAATCTCCTCCGATTGGGAATGTAATGGGGAAGGTGGTGGGGATGAATCGAGGTCAGCGTAGGTTGGATCAACCTCCAAGACATGGTTTATTGGCGAGTTGAGTGCGAGTTCCTCAAGCGAAGACCAAAAACCCATCTTCTTCTTCCTCTATGGGATGAGGGAGGGTAGGGTGATGCTGTGATTCCGGCACCACAAAGCTCTCTATTTTTGGATTTTTGATTTTTTGATTTTTTGGTATTTTTGGGATAAAAAATTGAACTTCCTTTATGATGCTTTTTCGGGGCCTCGAAACTCCCTTTTCGAGTGGCGTTTCGCACCCCTAATGCCTCCCACGGCGAGATCTCGATGCACTTCGGAAGAAACAAATGAAACACCCTTTGTTCTATATGAAGGTACGAAAATCCACGCAACAGCCCGATCCCTCGAAAGAGTCAATAAGAGGGCGACCTCTCTTGACCGGCGAGTGCGCTTTGGGTGTCACAGGTGGGATTTATTGGGAATACTAAAACTATTAAGCGGGGAGCTCAGGAATGGTGAAAAAAGGCCTAAGATTTGGGCTACTCAGTCCCAAAACAGGCTAGCATGTATATTATATACACTAGGCTAAAATTTTGGAGATTTGGCTTAGTGTGTATATTATATACGCTAAGCAAAAAATCTGGAATTCTGGCTTAGCGTGTGTATTATATACGCTAGACTAAATATAAAGTTTTTTGGCTTAGCGTGTATATTATACACGCTAGGCTAAAAAGTGTATATATATATATATGTATATATATATATATATATATTGACAGTAGCAGCAAGCCTGAAATTGGTCTTTTTTTTTTAGGTTTTCTAGAAGCAGTGCTTCTGGGGACTATTTCTCCTTGTTATTTCGGGTCCCTCGTCACTAAACCTAAAGGGATACAAGGTGCAAGCGCTCCCCCAAGGGTTTTAGAGCTTTTTCTTAAGCTCGGTCACCCACCCGATATACCTCCGGCGCAAGTGCCTTCTCAGATACTGGATAGGGTGGTCCTTTTCGAAATCATCACCACTAGGGCTGCCGCTCTACTAGGAACCAGGAAAAGTATATCGCTACCTATTCCCCCCCTTTAAAATCTACCCATCCAAAAATGAATTAAGTCCCTTAGTTCACTTTTAAGGTTCAATTTTAAAAAGGGAGTTTGCTTAGGTTCAAAAATAGGTGGTGACAATCCCGTGCTGCCTCTACGAGCCGACATCCACTGATGGAATATCATCCTAGCTTAGCAAGTAACCCGCCAAACGGCTAAGGTGAGTAAAATGATAAAAAGAAAAAGATGCTCAAGTAGGCTTGCCGATCGGCTAAGGTGTGTAAATGACAGAATCGTAAATGCTCAAGTAGGGACGCCAAACGGCTAAGGCGTGTAAATGATCAAATCGTAGGGGTAAGTATAAAAAATGATAGAAACGTAAGCGTAAGTATGCAAAAATGAAAGGTTAGTAAAATGAAAGAAAAAAATTACAGGCAAAGGGCCAACTTCAAGTAGAAGCTCAAAAATATCCCCAGCGAAGTCGCCATTTGTGCAACCGTAGATTTTCTCAATCCGTTGCAACGATGTACTCAATGATGGAGTCACCACCCGGAGCTTTTGGTGACCTGGAATACCTCAAAATAAATATACAAGCACCGAAGTGTAAAAATATGACTCTAATTTACCGGTCTTTGCCAAATACACTTGGGTAGGGGCTTCAATTATCAATCGGGAAGGTGTTAGGCACCCGATCGATCCGCATGTAAGCGGTCTCTACTATGGCCGGGACTATGTATTGGCTAATTTATAATATATATAAATATATATATAGAAAACAAAGAAACAAAATGGGCGGCACTTTCTCTTGCCCAAAGGCACACCGATCCTATTGAAGCCTTCCCGCCTACCAAAATTTGGGCTACATAACAGCTAAATTTTAGGATAGAGGAAAAGCATAGAAGGTAGAGGAGTAGAGGGGAGAGTTGGAGCACTCAGGCCCTTGTAACACCGTTGTGGACCTTCACATTGATGCGCTTCCGGTGAGCTTCCGATAGCAAATGGGTTGAGGAATGGGTTTGAACCTCCAAGGTTAGGGAGCTAAAGGATAGGAGAGGTAGGCTAAAAGATAGTTCTAGCTACCTCTCAAGGTTTGGTGATGGAAGATGGGATCTAAAAGAAAAATCTCAAATCTAGAATTTGTATGGAGGAATGGTGTTTGAAAATGGAGAGAGAGCACTCTAGGTTTTTCTCTCTTTTAGAAAAATTTGAAGCCCTTGAGCAAGGCAGGGGGGGGGGTGGCTCTCTATTTATAAAGGTTGAGGTGATTACTGAAGGGTTAAGTCACTCATGGGTTTAGAAATTAGGTAATGAGAAATCTAAGGTTTTTGAGGTTTTCTAGAGCTTAGAGAAGAGGGATTTGGGTTTTACGGTAGATGATAGGGTGGTGACTTGAATGGCAAAAGGATGATAACTTAAGCTAATAGGGTCCTAAAGAAACCCACCCCAGACTTTGGGATGGTCCACAGGTCAAAGCCCCAGTGTCAATTTTATCTATTTTTCAAAGGAAAACCAGGCCCAAACTGTTAGAAGTTGAAGACCCACAGGGGCCCGACCCGATTTTACAATTTCCTGCACAAATATGTGATCTTCATTTCGTCATAACTTTTGATGTACAACTCTGAATTAGTTGATTCTTAGCTCATTGGAAAGCTAGGAACCTATACTTCCAAATGGTATAAGCCTCAGATTAGGCAAATATCTATGAAAACTTTGGTACTCCTCTTTTTTTCAGCTATTTTGGTTGGTTCAAAACTGGCTCTATGGGTCCGGTTTTGCAATTTCATGCACATATCCGCGATCTTCATTTTGCCATAACTTTTGATATACAACTCTAAATTAGGTGATTCTTAGCTCGTTGGAAAACTAGAAAACTCTACTTTCCAATGGTGTAGGCCTTAGGTTGGAAACTGTCTATGCAAAATCTGACACTCCTCTTTTCATCAGCTATTTTGGTTGGTTCGAAACTAGCTCAATGGGTCTGATTTTACTTTTTAAGGGTTTTGGAATGTTAGGGTTGATTTCTAAGGGCTTGGGAATGATTCTAAAGGTTTGGATTAAGTTCTAGGGATTTGGGAGGAGCTTTTAGAAGCTCGAGAGTATGCCTTTCTCAAAGTATGGGTCGATCAAGCCTTCGGCCAAATTTTGGTGTCTACACTTTTCTATAATGAATCTCAGGTTCCCTCGCTCTAGGCTACAAGCTCAGTTACTTCATTTATGAATTAGATAAATCTAATAATCAAAGAACCATTACATGAATAAAAAAAAAGTACCCTACAAGGCCTAGTCCGTTGGTGAATACCCTATCTAGGCTAACCCCAATCCCTACAAGGCCACTGGGATTATTCTAAATAAAATTACAATGTTAATATTGAATTCTCGATAAATTTAGAACCTCGAACATGTAATCGTAACATAAACAAAATTCAAAAATAGAAAAAGAAACAGAAATTTATTAAATACTTATACAAAATTTACAAGAGATCCCAGCCTGAGTGTGTTTAGCCTTGCATCTATTCAGAGACCTTCTTCATTGTTGAATCAACCTCTGATCGACGATTACAGTCAATCTCCCTCTATTTTAGAACTAAACAACCTAACTTAAACTATAAAAACTCACGCCAGAAGCTCTCTAGAAAAGTCTACCATGCGAATTCCCTAGAACCTAACCCTAGGGTCCTTATTTATAGAGTATAAGTCCCTAACACAGTTATACACGACAAGAAACTCTATCGCATCCCTAAAAATCTTCCAACGAAGATGAATCCAGAAGGAAATCTATATCGCTTGAGTAACCCGCTCGTAGAAGAGAAATTCAGAGAAGATCGTAAACGCCATAAGATATCCACAGCTGGACCTGATTCTTCACGTGGAAACTCTACTGTGACCGGTCGAAACTGGATTCTCGACCAGTCAGGCTTCAGATTAGTTCTCCAAGTCGCAGATGCTTCATGGGGTCTTCAGAATAGCTTGCATTTCTGACCGGTCGAAAATATATATAAATGTTTGGATGTTCTATTTGCTTAAATGGTCAAACAGGTTTTGACTGGTCCGCTTTGATGTTTCTGAAGCCTTGGAGAGAACTGACCGGTCGAAATGGCTATTTCGACCGGTCCATTTGGACTCTTTTCTTCTTCTCTGATTTTCTCTTGGATTGCTCCTTACTAGGCGATCCTAACTGGTCCAATTTGCAGTCTCGATTGGTCAGAGTGACCTTTTTCAGCATTCCTTCATGGTTTCTTCTTGGATTCTCTTGCCATTGCTTTGGATTTCTTCTTAACTTTGCTCATTTATACCATTTTAGAGACCGATCACACCCCTAAACCTCAACATTGCTAATCCTCGAGCAAATGTAACTTTAAAATTCATAACCCAAAAGCAAACTAATCTAATATTGTACAAGGTAATCTAGGAAAATTAAAAGTCACTTTCGTAGGGAGCACGATTGTATTTAGCATATGCAACAAGCCTTTAAATCCCTAGGTGATCCCTAGTGGAGGAGTTGTGTCTCTTAAAGGTTTTCAGTGAAGATGCCTACAAACTTCTAAAATAGTTTCAAAGCCATCGATAAAAGAGTTTTTTAAATTTGATTTTCATATGATATATACTTTTGAAACTAAAAACCAAGAATCACATTTGCATGCAAATTTTTATTCTCAAATACCGATGTCATGTCAATCCCACTGTTGCTTATTCAACAAATCCAATGCTCCGATCCTTAGCATTCATGCCTAGAGTGTCGTGTGTGTATGGGTCAATGCTTAAATCATTCTATCACCGGATTAATCCAAATCAGGAATAGTCGAATCCCAAGTCTCAATTCAATCCTCACCTTAGGTATACGCTCACAACAAGTTCGCTTTGATGAATGGGTTACTTTTTTACTCACATATGAGATAGAATTACAATATAAATTAAAAGATCTCACAGGATATAAGAAAGACAAGGCATCAATGAATTTAAAAGTAATCTCATAAAGAATGATGTTTGTATCCTAAGCATGATATATCAAGACACCATAAGCATTGTATCATCACTCTTCACAAGGAATTTATCAACCGAGATCAGATCATAAAGGTCTTTTCAAGGTTGTAATGAGACTCGGGTGAAGGTTATGAAAGAAAGGGAGATTGGATTCAAATTTATTTGAGAAACTGGAAAAGGATCATCTTTGATATTCTCATCTTCTCACTCTTCTTTTTCGAATTTTTCAGAATTTTTTTTTTATAACTCTCACTTCTTTTCATTCATTCTTTTTCTTTTGGATATCACCTCATATTTTTCATTTTTCTCTTTTTCTACCTTTTTCGCATACATGTATTTTTTTTTCTTTTCTTTTTCTCTCTCCTTTTTCAACATATTTTTGCCATATTCTCCCTACAAGCATTACTCCATGCCTTTCTACTTACTCATCCCTCTTTCCCAATTTCTCAAAGATTGAAGGGTAAGGTTTTGCATTTCTAGCACTGGTGTGGGGTATGGTTAATGAAGTTTATCAAGAAATATCTATGATAAAAAAAATTTAGTAAGGCTCAAAAGCGGTGCTAAAAGGTAATTTAGTATGAGGTGGGGCATTTTAGGTTCAAACGAGCCAAAGATGGTTTTTGATCATTTCCTTTCAAGGTGGTAAGGATGCCTATTTGTCTTGAATTTAAATACCATGAGTTCTAGTGCAATATTATAAAGCATGCAAAATAAGCAAATCGAGATAAAATGTATGAGATTTAAACAAGGTCAAGATTCAGGTATTATGGTAATATGCTTGAACATGCTTGAACATGTATGAGACATGCTTGAATATGATGGTAATATGCTTGAACATGCTATGAAACCATGCTTGAACATGATGCTTGTACCTGCCCAGTGATAAGCTTGAACTTGTACATGAGCTTGAAATTGCCCTTGAGCTCGATCTAGAACTTGATTTAGAACTTGTATTTGAAGTGGAACTTGAACTTGATTTAGAACTTGCATTTGAACTGGAACTTGAACTTGATTTAGAAATTGTATTTGAACTAGAACTTGAACTTGATTTAGAACTTGTATTTGAACTGGAACTTGAACTTGATTTAAAACTCGTATTTGGACTTGAACTCGTGCTTGATCCAGAACTTGTACTTGTGCTTGAACTCATGTTTAAACTAAAACGTGTGCTTGACTTGAACTCATGCTTGATCTAGAACTTGTACTTGTGCTTAAACTCATGCTTGAACTAGAACGTGTACTTGAACTTGAACCCATGCTAGAATGTGTGTTTGACTTGAAGTCATGCTTGAATTAGAACGTGTGCTTGAACTAGAATTATACTTGTGCTTGAATCCATGCTTGTGCTATAACTTGTACTAGGACTTGAATTCATGATTCTGCTGGAACTTGAATTTGAACTTGAACTCATGCTTGAATTAGAATGAGCTCTTGAACTTGATCTCGAACTTGAAAGTGAACTCGAATACTTGAACACTTGAATACTTGAATACTTGAATACTTTACCACTTGAATAGTTGGATACTTGAATACTTGAACACTTGAACCCAAAATGGGTACTTGAATGCTTGAATCTTGAACCCGAAAGGGTACTTGAATACTTGAATCATGAACCCGAAATGGGTACTTGAATACTTGAATCTTGAACCTGAAATAGATACTCGAATACTTGAGTCTTGAACCCGGAATGGGAACTTGAACTTAAACTTTTAAGAAAGAAGTATACTTGAACTTGAATATGAAAATCCTGAATATACTAAACCTTGAACATTCATTACTTGATAACGAATCATAAAATCTTGAAAGTGAAAAGCGATACTATCTTGAACTTGAAAGCCTCACATAATTGGTCATTGTTCTCAAGAACAGGCTAGTATGAGCACCCTGTACTTGAAAGGATCTTGAAATGTCAGCTAAGGATCAAGTTTAGTTAGACCTAAAGGGTCATTAATCCTTGCCTTAATTGGCTAAACGGTGGAGAGTGTCTGCCTTTATTCGCGCAAGCATTGGCATCTTGAATCTTGGACCATGGTTGGTGCTCTGGCATCGACACTGAATTAATTAAAAGACAATAAAAATAAACAAATGTCATAATAAATAAACTAGATGTAAATAAGTAGAAAATTGACATAAATAAGTTTACGAACCTTAACGTAACTTGTAATCTTGTTAGTTGTGAATATGTAGAATAATATTCCATGCTTTAGATGTAATCTCATTATTTTCTGCTTTATTTATAATTTGCACCTCCTAAGTTGTTACTTTTTAATGGATGATTACTTCATGTCGATTAGAATATGCTTATGATAATTGCACTTAGAATTTCTGTTAAATGCTAGTCTGTTCTTGCTTAGTTATACTATTACAACTGGTGGAAACCCCACTTGCACTTGCACCTATGAAATGCTTTTATACTACTTGTACTAGAAACCTATTACAACGCTAACTAAGACTTTATTGAGCTTCATCGCTTACGGTCGTTTCATGACCCAAAAATTTTATAGGCCAGTTAGCAGCTACTTAGCCAGGATTAGAGGAGCTAGAAAAGGAAGGATCTCGAAGCAATCACCAAGCTGATAGTTAAGCTTATTTTGATTATAGAGCTACCAGCACCCGCACTTGACTTTTGATAGGATCTTTTCCTTTGATTTTATTGATCTAGTTTTAAGTCCATTACTTTGAAATAGTTGTTATAATTTTGTAATTGGGCTTGTATAGACATCGACACTTTTAAAGTCTTACTTTTGTGAAAAAGGCTTTTAAAGTTGTTTTAATTTTATTTTTTTACTCGTCAAAATCTGTTATGATCAAGTCGTAAACCTGAACATGCCCGATCACGTCAACGAAAATGGGAAGTTAAACCGATATTGTTTAACTGAAGTTTCCGTGACTACTTTGATAAATTAAAATCAATTGTTTTCACACATAAGGTATTCTCTAAAATATTTAGAAAAAAAAAATATGTGGTAAATTTACGTGAAAAGAGAAATATAAGTACATGTACATGAAAGGCATGCTCATCGCTCTGTAGCGTCGCCCCCGCCCGCATCCGTCGTCGACTGACCACGAAGGCTTGGGGAGGGGTCTGTGGTGAGGTGAGGGCTGTGACACTAACGCATTTTCTAAGGAAGGGATGGCACCTCTATTCGGCACATTTGAAGCAGAATTAAAGTAAAAGGATACTCACCTTGTTACTAGATGCAGGAAAAAGATTTTGTCGCTTTGATATTTCTTACTATGCTCTGATAAGATTAAAATTAGGAGGGCAAAGGTGAAAAGTATATTGTGAATTTTTAATTCATAAATTTGTTGCCTTAAATAGTATTTTCGAATGGAAATGTTGGACATTGCACACCACGATGTCACGTACCATAATCCCACCCGCCTCGCCCCACTCCTCATTTAATGTTCTGATAATGATAATATATTATATAAGGCCAGATGTCGCTTCGAACAAATTGGTGTTATGTGTCAACGTCAAATGCACTTCGTGTCTTTTAGAGGGCACTTTCCTTCCTTAACGGCGCCCTAACGCTTCATCATAGACGTGCTAGCGCGCTGTCAAGAAAGGGGTAGTGCTTCGTCTACGAGCACTAGCGCGTCGTACGAATGAGGCAATCTCTTCTGACAGAAGCACCATTAATGTTGAACGTTCGGGCAATAAATGTTCTTCCCGAAGGGGCACCTCAAATAATCATTTCGAATGGTAATGATGGCCATACAAACCATGATGTCACGCGTGGCTTCACATTTAATATTCAAATGTTGCTTCGCACGAAATTGTGCTACGTGTCATTTAATGCTGCCACACGTCATATGGAAAGCGCCTTCCATTTCTTGACAGAGCGCTAACACTTCATGATAGTTGGCTAGCGCGCCATTAAGGACACAATTACACATCTTGTAAGAAGGGTTAGCGCTTCTTCTAGAAATGCTAACCCTTCTTACGCCAGCTTCCTTAATGCTAAACATTCAGGCAATAAATGGTCTCCCTGAAGGGCACCTTAAACAGTCTTTTCGAATGGTAATAATGGTCATTACAAACCACGATGTCATGTGCCACTTCTCATTTAATATTCTGACAACGGTAATAAATGATATAAGGTCAGACGTCGCTTTGCACAGAAAATGTGCTACATGTCATTTTGTAAGCGATGTCCATTCCATGAGGGAGCGCAACTGCTTCTACTAAGAGGCGCTAGCGCTCGTATAGGAAGTGCATGCGCTTCCTTTACGGATGCATAAGCACTTTAGAAGATGAAGCGGACTATAAATTGATTTGAATTGGGAGAATAACGGTCTTTTCGAATGAAATGATGGCCATATCAACCCCGATGTCAAGGACGTATCCCCTATGCTTTACACTGCCCATTTCAAATTATGTCAGTGGTAACTATGGTTAAAGTGGGGTTAAATGAGGCAAATATTCACATCAGCCGAAAAGGCGCTACGTGTTGAGCTCCTATCAATAGGCATAGAGATTTCTCTACGCCCTGGCGCATATCCCCGACCCTCTTAAATTTTTAATACATGATTCACTTGAATCGGCTCGTATTAGTAATTAAGACCGTACCAATTCATGAACCGGTTTGCAAATCACATGAAACTGAAAAGGTTCACAATTTGCTATGTTTGGCGAGTGAATCTAATAACTATGTTCCTTCCTGCCTGCAAGCCCTGCACTACTAGTCCAACACGTACTGTTAAACATTGAAAAATATCATTTTTCACCTTCTAACTTAGCCCTTACTAGACCTTAGAGTTGTTTAATAATTGCTTTTTGAGTGTTATTTTGTAGTTAGCAATAATCTACAGAGAAGTGCATAAATTCATGTAGCAAAAGCCAAAAGGAGGGAGATTTGAGTCAACAACTGACTGATGAGAAGACTCATGCATGATAGAGTGTTGTAGCAGACTGTCCATCAGCAGCAAGGGTTCAAAAAATGAAGCTCGAGCAGTTCTCGAGCACATTTGACTTGTAGAAAAAGACTACTCGAGCAGTTAAAGTATCCTCACGAGCTGCTGAAGTAGACCTCTTGAGCAGTTGCTGAAGCTACAGTGATGTTTTCGAGTGGTTCATGGATGAAGCAACCATCCTGTCGAGTGTCTAATTCAACCACTCGAGCTGAAGTGCTGAAGGATTAAAACCACTCGAGTGGTTCCCTGCACCTATGAACCATCCTGTTGACATGTTGTTTGAACAACTTGAGAATGAGCCTGAAGCCAGCCATCCTCACGAAGTTGCAGTGTGCTGAAATGAGTTTAAAAAGAACCTATCGAGCAACTTAGCGAGATCCTATCAAGCTATTGTCTGCACTACTCAAGTTATATTTTTGAAGGCCACTGATCTACTCGAGATTCATTCCTGAAGGCTTTATCCTGTCGAGAACCTCTCGAGGTTGATATTTTGAGGCTCAAGCTGCTCGAGGCACGAGTTCAAGCAACTGTCTATTAGCTTTGAAGGGCATTTCAGAAATTCATCAACACAGAGGACACCTGACCTAACTGCCCCACGTGTGCACAGCTGTTCTAATGAACTTGGGGCAATACTTGGAGGAAATGCAGCCACCTCAGCAAGTCTTATAACTGATTTGATTCTCCTCTTCTCTGATTGGCCAAGGCAGATCAAGTTCACTTAGGAATTGTATAAATAGGGAGGGATACAACTGATTTGGACATCCAAAGATTTAGGAATTTTTTGAACTCTTCCCACCTTTTCTTCTTGTTGTTGTTCTTCTTCTTCTCTGCTTCGCACAACCATGGCTGGCTAAATCTCTGTAACAACTAGGGTTAGTTGATCTATAATTTGATTTGTGAGAGCATTGTATGAGGAGTGAAAATTGCAGAGACTGCAGATCTGAGGGTAATTTATTATAAGTTATTTTTAAATCAATGAATTATTGGTTTTAATGATCATTTAATCTGTAGATCTAGTGATTCTTTATCAGATTTTTATAGATTTTATGCACCTATGGATGCATGAGCTTGTAGCCTTGCATCTATAGAATTTGCAGTGGTTTTACTATTTCATTTCTTTCCTCATGACTGAATTATATCCATGGGATACTATGTGACTATTTGAGTGGACAGAGTATAGCCCTAGGACTAGTCCATATCTCAGGGTAGATTTGGATCCTACTACCTTACATTTGTGCTTGTAGCCAAATGAAGGATTGTTGCAGATCCATCTTCTACTCTGCTTCGTAAATTAGTTTTACAGTGAAAATTATCTCCTAGCTGTTCATTCTCCATATTTGAATTTTATTTTACCAAACATCTGTTATCTTCCTCAATTCTCTCTCCCTTTATCTCTGATTTAATTTTTCAATCTATTTTTAATTAGATCTAGTCTATTTCTATTTTTAGTTTAGTGACAACTACAAAACTCCATCTCTTTTTCCTATTTTCCTTAGTTTCAAGTTAGAATAGGATTAGGATTGCCAGATCTATAGCAGATCTGGAGATCTAGTACCTGTTAGATCATAAGTCTCTGTGGGACAAACTCTTACTCATTTAAAACTTGCTTCAACAGCCCTGATCTTGCAGGACCATGTATAATTGTTGTTGTTTTTGTATAGTTTTATTCTATTTTTGTGCCATCAGTTATATATCAATAAATTTTTGGCACCATTGCCGAGGATTTCAGATCTGAGGTTTTCTTTATATTAGGAGATAGATTTGTTTTTTTTTGTCTTTGTTGTATTTGTATTTGAATTAATGCTGCTGTAGTTTTTATAGTTTTTTTATTTAATTTTTTTAGATCTGGAGTTGTAGCCAAGAGAGGGGCAAATTGCTTGTAGCTGGATCTGATTCTGCCTGAGTTTGCATTTCGTGTTCCTTTGATTACAATTTCATTTCTGTAATTTTGGAATTTAGCAGCAGTACTTAGTGTGTTTGTTTTTATGTGTTTGTTTTTATTAGCTATAATTTGTTCTTGTTGTGTGTTGTATGTTTGGTAGAACGAATCTTAATCCTGAGAGTTTACCTTTAAATCTTGAAGTTGAGAGAATCCTTAGAGCTAGACAACCAGCACACATCCCTGCTGATCATTGTGTAATAGTTGAGATGGGTGAACAACCAAGACTATTAAGGGAATATTATGCACCAGGGGTATGCTCATCCCCCTTCTGCATTGAATTTTCCAATGCTGAGGACAACTATGAAATTAAGGCCCAAACCATCCAAATGCTGCCATCTTTCCATGGGCATACTAAGGAAGATCCTTATAAGCACATCGATGAATTTTTATCTTTATGTACCATATTCAAGATTGATGGTCTAGGAGATGAGTGTTAGTGTGCACTTTTTTTGGGTTCCACTCGCTCCCCGTTGAATCAGTGGCCCAATTCTGTCCAAGTGGACTCTAGCAATGCGGCGTTTGGAATGTTAGAAGTAAAATAAAAAGGGAGATTTCTAGGAAGATTCCTAGTTTGTTGCGATCGTCAGCTGCAGATATTTAACGACGCTGCAACACGTCAGTGATCACGCTTTAGAGCGGGTGTGGGTTACTTTTATACTGAATTGTCCGCCTGCGAACGTCAGCAGTTATGGATCTTCCTTATAGTTTAGATGGTTTAGTTTTCCTTTTCTTTCCTGTTATCATAAGTCTAGCGGTGTAGGTTTATTATAGTGATTTAATCTAATATTATAATTCTATTAAGTGTCTAATTAATTTAGTTTCCTAATCCTAATTAATTTAGTTTCCTAATACTACTAGAAATCCAATTAATATCAGTCTCCTGATTGTATTAGGAATGCCAACATGTTAATTCTGATAAACTTTAATTAAATCAAGCATGTTGGTCGTACTAGAATTCTAAGTAAAGCAATTATAATAATTCTACTGCAATTCTAATTGAAATAGAGAACTAATTTTACCAAGACTCTAATTTAAGCAATAAATTAATTTTATTAACATTTAATTAAAACAAATAAACTAATTTTATTAAAACTCTAATTAAAATAAATAAATCAACTAGACTAAAGTCTAATTAAATAAAGGAACTGATTTTTTTCTAGAATTAGAATCAAAGCAATGTATTAACTATACTAAAACTTTAATTAATAAAAGAAGGAGAAAGTAACTATACCGGATTCTAATCAAGCAACAAATTAACTATGCTAGAATTATCTAATTAAAATAGAGGAATTAATTCTATTAGAATTCTAATCAAAGCAATCATTCTAGGGATCTAATTAAAATAGAGCATGTAAATTAATTATACTAAAAATCGAGGAAAACTATGGACTTGATTTTCTAATCCTAATTAAAGTAATAAAATAATTCTAAAAAAAAGGGTTTTGGGCCCGCTATGCTAAGGAGGATTGGCCTCATTTTCGAGTACCATCTGTAAGCTCCCTTGGGCAAATCGGGTGGCTAAGATTAAGGATAAATTGAATTTTTGGATTATAAAATAGTATTTTTGAATTTTCGGAGTCATTTTCAGGATTATAATTAAGAATTAAATTTTAAAACTAGGATTGTGGAAGACTAAATTAATGTTTGGGATTTTAGAAATATTAAACTAAGGAATTAAAACTAGAATTTAAAAGTTTAAGGACTGAATTCGGGTTCGAAATTAGAAAATAAAGCCGTATGATTAAGGACTGGTTCTAAAAACTATGAACTTGAACCAAAGATTAATGATAGGATTGGAGATTAAGATTTTAGAACAGAATTTAGTCTATAGTTGGTGGATTGGGCCGTCAGATTAAGGACTGGTTCTAGAAACGAAGAACTAGAAACGGATATTAAAATTACTGTCCGAAAAAGGGTGCTACGGTCTAAGACTGAATTAATATTAATAATTTGAAACTAAGAAAATCCTAAGTCTTAGAACTAAGAACTACGGTCGGAAATTAAAAGTTAAATTCTTACCTAAGGTCGAGGCTGCGGAGAAAAATCCCGAAGGTTCGAAGCTTGAATCTCAGCTAGGTTGCTCTACGGGTTCGTTCTTGGAGTTCTCTGGTTTCAAAATCCCAAAAAATTCCATTCTCCTAAAATTCCAGCCTCTGTTCGGGTGAATTAGAAAAAAATCTTTTATAGGTTTTTCTCTAATTAAACGCCTTATTTCAGGCATTCAACTAGATTACACGTCAGTCTCCCAGTGCTTAATCGCTTTGAGTCGATCACCGACTCAATGAGCGACCGGTTGACTTGCTCAGCGAGTTTCCTAATTCTAATCACGTTAGAACTAATTGCGTGCCCAATGTGGGGTGCACAATCCGATTAAGAGTCACATTTTAAGTGCTTGATTGAGGAATCTTAGGGGTCAAGGACGGTAAGACTAGGTCGGGCGTAAGCCAATTGCGCACTGGTGGTGGGGCCCTTAATCCGATCGTGCGTGTCGTGGTAGGCGCGTGATCGAGTCTCGAGGTGGTCTGGGAAAGAAAGTCTGGTTTGAGAGGGGACTGATTGCACGTGTGTAGTTTAGCGTGCAATCGAATTGCACATGTGATTTTAGGCATGTAATTCGGGGCTATTCAAGTTCGGGTCAAGTCTGAAATGCTAGACTATTATTTCAGCTTGCATTCTGACTATATACTATTATTTCAGTATATAGTCTCCCTATGTTGAGGTCTGAGCCACAGAGCTATTATTTCAGCCTGCGTTCAGCCATGTACTATTATTTCAGTGCATGGTTCCTAAGTTAGGGTCATAGGGCTTGAGCCACAGAGCTATTATTTCAGCCTGTGTACAGCCATATACTATTGTTTCAGTATTTGGTCCCACATTGGTCATGGGGCCTGAGCCACAGAGCTATTGTTTCAGCCTGTGTCCAGCCATATACTATTGTTTTAGTATATGGTTCCCATATTAGGGTTATAAGGTCAAAGGTTGACTAAATAGATTTGTATGTTTTGAGAGAGAAAAATGGAGGTGTCTATAGATGCCCCTCTTCCGCACACTCTTGAGAAGTAAGACGCGTCGAAGAAGTAGACACCCCTCATTGAAGGTGTCTTCTCGTTTCTTTTGAAAAATCACAAATGTGAACTAGTGATGCTGATGTGACATGCTTGGCTTTCTTATCTATCAGTGCAAGCTATGATGGAGCATTCGGGGGCCCAGTGGTAGCTATCGAAAGGCGTGTTGCATGTCGTGGATGCCCAGGGGCGATCCCGTCGCATATCGAGACCCGCCACATGTCGCGACCTGCTGCAAGGGGCAGTCAAACCGAGGGGTATGACGCAGTCGAGGTACCGAGGGGCATCATACAAATATCCATAAATAGGTTTAGGGTCCGATAATACAATGTAATATAATGTTGAAGGCTTTTGCAAGTCATGTCAGACTGGGCACTCTATTGCTCACACCCATGCATGCAGGCGTTCATTTTCCAATAGGCGTTTATAAGTTCTTAGATTAAATATACTCATTATTAAGTTTCCCAGGGGAATGGCTGGTTTAGGCCGGTAATTGGGCTGACAATTGAAGTAAATTTTGGTTGGTAAGTCACTTTGTCTATTTTTATTTTGGTTTCTTTCTTGTTATTTTTTTTATTTTGGGGATAAGATTTTTGGTTTTGGAGTAAAAGATTTTTAGTTTGAGAAGTAAGAGGTTTATTTTTATTTATTTGGGAGTAAAAGATTTTATTTTTTTTGGAAGTAAGTAAGGGGTTTTGAAATTTTGGGAGTTCTAACTTAAGATCAATTCGGTGGTAAAAGGGTGAAAATGTAGCTTCCGAGACGTCGCTAAGCAGATCAATCAGTATGGGATTTGTGGACCCGACCATTTATGTTGTTGTCAAAATGACACTTGGCATGCCGAAAACTCCGTCTAACCTTCTCGGCAAATACTGATGATTGTCTCTTATGGGAGGACTACAGTGATTCACGAGTCAAGAGAGATGAGTTTTGAAAACATTTGACTTAATCATAACTAATTATATTTTGGAAGAAATATCGAGTAATTGAAAAGTGGGTAGTACTTACATGGGGGGTGATACTTACCTGAATTGTGCATAGCTTGTACGGTCCGTGATGGTGTCGTAGTGTCGCAAGGAGACTTTGGAGATTTCTTCTCCTTTCTTCATGTCTGCTGTGGTAGAGCTTGGCGGTTGCCAATGTGATGTAATGTCTTGGAGAAGTGATGTCGCAATGGGACTTGAGGATTCTCCCTTTCTTTGGTTGCGTGCTGGGAAAGTCCTGGTGGGACGTGGGGCTATTTCGGGAGAGAGAGAGAGAGAGAGAGCTCCTTGCTTTAGCGATGGGACACGATTGAGCTTTCTCCCTTTTCATCATACGGCGTGGTAGGTGTTGTCTAAGCCCTTTTTTTTGTTTTCAAGTATTGATGTTTGTGATGGGATATTGGTTTAACACAGTTAGTGATGGGACGCTAGTAGGATATTTGCGCGATAAGTGTGTCTTGTTTTTTTCTTTGACAGATCTTGGGTTATGAAAGAAAATCACGTTGTGGTTGCGTCGTGATTGGCTTAGTTTTTTTGGCAGTATGCCCACATTTTCGGAGGATTTTCTTTTGGCTTTTAGTGATGGAACATGAGGGCATGGCTAATTTATTACGATGAGACTTGATATTGAGGTGGTATCATGTGTGTGTCTTGTGGTGGTGGGGTGTGCGTGAGTGGCTGTCCCCTTTCTCTTTCTTTCTCTCCGAACAGCCTGTGAGGCTATGCGATGGGATAAGGGAGTTTTGATCAAGGTGAGGTAGAAAGATATGAGTGTATAGATTCTGTCCAAAGTCAGGCATTGCACGCCTGGTTTAGGTCACTCAATATATTTGTGCGCCTATTTTTGGGCGTGCGATCACGAGTTCGAAGGGTTGTTTATGCGTGTCTGAGTATGCATGTGATTGTATTATGCGCTTTGATACTAGCGCGTGATTGAGGCGTCACCAGGTCACTGTGCGAGTGACCTTTTGTATTACGCGGCTGTGAGTGATTCATTTGATGGGATTGCGCGGTTCACAATGAGTGCGTGATCGGAGTGTCGCGCCGTCGGCGCAGGCAATAGTTTATTTGCACGCTCGATTCGAAGCGCGGGTTTTGGATTATGCGCATCTTATAATGCGCGTGACCAAGTTAAGAGCACGTGTCTAGGCGCGTGATTAAGTCCGTACTCTATATAATCGAGGGAGCCTTCATTTATTTCTCATTCCTCGGTTTAGTTCAAGTTTTACTTTTTCTGGATCTCTTAGGTTCTAAAATTCGTGTTTTATCAATATCGGATGATCTAACCGTCTAATTGCGATGTTGTTTCTTCCCATGCGTGTGATTTCGAGTGATCTTCATCCTGAGGTGATGCTCGAGGGCGTCATTATTCTGGGAATGGGCGGTATTGGGAATAAGGGTGTCGGTCTTCACATCGATCCCTTTTGGGGGCAGTGAAGGCAACGTAGAGGAGGCGGCGGCGGAGGAGATGAAGATGGCAAAAGAGAAGGTGTTACAAATGGAGCGATGTATTACCCAACCAATCCTTCTTGAAGCCTCCGATTGGACGCTCTGCTCCTCGCTTTGTGTTGATTTCGTGTCCAATTTTTCATTTTGGGTTATAAGTTAGGTTCTAGGTTTTTGTTATGGGTTGTAAGTTCAAGAGGTATGCCTCCGGTGGTACTTGTAAAAAAAATTTTAAGTTATGAATGAAGATGCGTTTTTATTTATTATGCAAATTAATTTGTTTAAACTTATTTAATGGATTAGTGAATGCGTATTTGATTTGTTTGATTTAGTTAAAGATTTAATTTAGCTTAGGGTTTATCCTGAGATCAATTTGTTCTATTGAGTTTTGTTTAGATAGTTTACTTGGTTCTGTTTGGGTTTGTTGGGGGCATTTTTTATGTGGTCCTAAACAAGCTAGAGCTTCATTTTGGGAAAGCCCTTTTTTGTTGTTTGTTTTGTCTAAGGTTTAGGGTATTTTGTTTTAGTCCTTTTATTTAATTTGATATGACACTTGTTGAAAGTGTGTGTGAATTTAGGGTTTAATTTAAGGTTTCTAGATGGAGGTTAAGTGTTTGAATCCTATTGGTTTATTTATTTTGCTTTGAGTTTGTGTTCTCTTGGAGGGGTAAGTGTTGTGTGGTTATTGGTTTATCTAGGTTGTCATGAATTGTGGTCTTTCGAAGGGGGTATGTGTTTGGTTTTGGATTCAATTAGATTGGAAGGGTTAAAGGTGTGATAGTTGTCCCTCTGGTAATTTAGGAGGTATAGCTTATAAATGTGAGAGCTAAAGGCTTTGGTTCTTGTTGTTTTTGGAATTTCATTTCAAGTTTTAGAATTAGAAGTTTTGGGGCATTTTTTTGAGCATGTGATTTTGGGCATTTTGGGCATTTTGGTTCATTAATGTCTTTTCTTCCTTTCTCTTTTGTTTCCCGGGTATTGAACCCGAAGGGTTGTGGTTATTAAGTGGATTATTGGGAATGAACGGGATTGGAAATTCAGGGTGATACTTGGGTTGGTGCTATCAATCCAACTCGAAGTGGTTTCTCGAATAAATTTAGATTCGGGCATTGCCTGAACATATGGATTTTAAGTTTCTTGTTTTAAGTTGTATATTCAGAGGGTATGCCCTCGGTGTGTTTTGTAATCATTCTTTTTATTTATGAAGTGATTATATTTTTATTTCATTTGTGATAATTTCTATTTAATAAATTTTGGTTTGGTTTATTTGGTAGCTTGCTTCAACTTTTTTTAAGCGTGATGCTTATTTATTTAAATTTGGTTTGCTCTTAATTATTCATTTTGATCTGGGATGTGCTAGGAGCAGTTTTTTTTTGTTTAGTTTAGTTTAGGTTCAAGTGCATGAATGAAAGGGGGCATTTTTTGTTGTTTTTTTTTTTCAATTTGATCTTACTGGAAGTGTGTAACTGATGTTGGTGGGCATTTCTTCATTTTTTTTGTTTAGTTTGATATTAGTTGAAGTGTATAAATGATGTTAGGGGGCATTTTTTTTTCATTTTTTTGGGGTGTATATATTTTTCGTCAGAAGTGTTTTTTGATTGGTCTTAGCAAGGAGTGCACCGACATGGGAGCGCACTTTACTCCTAATTTTGTCTTGCGACGCTGCTGTTCTGGGCACATATTTTGTGTTTCTGGGGGATTACGCGCTTTACTACGAGTGCATAAACTAATTGTGCGCTGGCATGGGAGCGCGCGTTCCGGATGATTGGAAGGTCATTACACGTCGGTGTCTGGTCGTTTAACCGAGTTAAACGCATGTTATGGGGCAAAGGATCAAGGTAGTGGTTGGTCACTGTTACAGTGACTGTTGGCATTCACGCGCACGGGTTCGGGTGCGTGAGATGATTACGCGCCTGGTGGACTAAGCGCAGCCAGGTGGTCAAGTTAGTTTGAGCGGGCGACAATCCGTTCATGCTCTCAAAATTGATCGTTTGATCCGAATTAAGCGCGGAAACTGTGGTGCGTGATTCGGTCAAGCACCTGAGTTCACGCGCGTGATTCAGCCATGTCTTATAAATAGTTTAGAAACATTTCATTCTTTCCGCGCTATCCGTTTTGGTGCTTGATTCTTTGTTTTCTTGCGCTCTATTTTTTGTGTTTTCGTGATATCTTACGATCCGGTCGTCTATTTCAAGCACCGTTTCTTCCGTTCTTTCTAGTTTTTTGAGTTCTTTGTTCTAGGATGGAGGGTGAGAGTGGTGATCGGCATGATCTTACTATTTCTAAGTTGGAGAGGATGATGATGGGGGAGATAGGTGAGACGTCCGAGGCTCAGACCGATGTTATTGTTGGGGAGGATGTCAGGGAGATAGTTAGATAGGAGTTACCATAGGGTGACCAGATGGAGGTCAGGGAGGGGCACTGAAGATTGAGCAGGGTATAGTTGAGCAAGAGGGTGAGAGGGACCACCAGAGTGAGGAGCGTCGAGATCGCAGACACTTCCTGCTGGAGGATTTCTTCGCCAGAGGCCGGGTAAGTACCCGTGAGCAAGAGTTCCTTTATTATCCTAGGCATTTAGGTTATGACATAGACTTATTAGGATCTGAAAACACTTTTAATTTATGTCGAACCTGCATTGATTATTGATTGGGTGATCGCTCATGCATCATGACCGCATCTGAGATAGGTCATGTTTCTATTCAGTTATTCTTATCATATTTTGTGTATTCATTATGAGTTGTTATTATGTTTTGGGGCATATTTAATTTTCTTTTAGCTCTGGGTATGTTCGTCTTTCGTCATGGGTATGTGTGTTAGTCTTATTTTCTTCTACTGGTGTTTCATTCGATAGGAGCCCTCGCAGCTGGCTATTAGCTAGGCGTGGACCGAGTCCCATACTTGGTATCGTGCCTTGCCAGAGTTTCAGTGGGCGCTATTGGTGTCTTTCAGTTTCAGGCTGATCCTAGAGCTAGAGCCCTTTTAGGTCGATCGTGGTCTAATTGCGACGATTCTGGAGAGGTGGAGGGAGGAGCATCAGGTGATTCTCTTTCCAGTTGGTATGATGTTGTTGATTCTAGAGGACTAGGTCTGCATTAGTGGTCTTCATTTTGAGGGTGAGCCAATTACAGGGCGGATGGCGGGAGACTATCTGGAGGTGCGTGAGGAGATTTTGGGTGTGCCATATAGATTGAGTGGATTAGGGTTGAGTGTAGTTCGAGTCACTTAGTTCTTCGATACATTTGCTAGTGGTTTCATCCCTCTGAGGGATCATTCAGAGGCGAGGGCGTCTTATAAGGCGCGGTGTGTGGTGTTGGCGGGTCGGGAGCCCATGGTTGAGTCGGGGTTGGCTGCAGATAGGGTGCTCCGATCGTTCTTGATGCACTTCCATGGTGCAGTACTCTTTTCTTTTTTTACTCAGAGATGCGTCACCAAGTTGTTTTTTATGGTTCTCAGGGCCTTGGATCGGGTCCCTACCTATGTGTGGGGTGCGGCAGCATTGGTGCATCTCTATGAGTAGCTTTATCATTGGGGACGAGGCGTTGCGACGATTGGAGGTTTCCATCCCTTCCTCCAGGTGAGTCTTAGTTAATCAATGTCATGACGTCTTTATTTTTTTTATCATAGCAGCTATTTAGCATTTTTTCTCATGTGTTATTGTTTTAGTTTTGGGCGCATGATCATTTTTCTTTTCTTCATCCCGGGGTTCCGTTGGAGGTGAGGTTCACATTTTAGCAGATGCATGTGTGGAGGGTAGCGCTACGGAGTCGTCGCTAGTCTTCTGATCTTCAGACTGCAGGGGGCCTTTTTGAGGACATGCATGTGGGGCAGGTGTATATGATCATGTGTATATTGTGTTTCAGTCTTTTAGGATCTAAGGCTTCGTTGATGGGTTGGCTTGTTTAATTGGTTAGGTGATTTAGAGGCCATATGCAGCCGAGGAGGATGCGGGTGTGCCAGTGATCCAGTCTAGTTAGCCCTTCTTTTACGTGGACATATGGGTCCATTGTTTTGAGAAGGTGGAGAGCATCCACCTATCTCGGGTGGTGCGGCAGTGGGGGCTCGCTCAGGGAGTCCCCCCAAAGATTCACCACAAGGTGGCGAAGAGGATGACCGGCACCCCTGGTCGGAACTTTGCGGAGCGGATGGTGCTTCAGATAGTGAATTTTAGAGCTGGGAGGACTAGGGTCACAGGGGTGCATGACGAGGCGGATGTCCGAGAGTATAGGAGATGGTTTAGTGCATTAGGTAGTGGGCGCCTCTTCACGCGTCCCTTCCACGGGAGTGGTTCTTTCCCGATCGGCGGGCTGGAGTTGGCATCAGCATTGAGGGAGAGGCTGGCTGCATTGGAGCAAGCCCATCTCACAGCGAGTGTGCGGGGTGCGTTAGATGCTCTCCACAGGGTGATGGAATAGATGGGATGTGCTCCTCGTCCGGATGAGGAGATGCTGCACCCCTTGGCCCTCTCGGTGGCTCAGGCTAGGGGAGCGGACGATGAGTTGGGGGCTCGGCTAGCACAGACTCAACGACTCTTGGTGAGTTGATTTATTGGTCTAATTATTTATATATTACGTTGACTTGGTCTTCCGATCGTTCTGACATGGTTGTGGTCTCTCATTTTATTTTGGACAGTCTGAGAGGGAGGCCGAGGTTTCCAGTCATGCGACAATGATCGAGTTGTTACACTGTCAGCAGTAAGCCAGCCGAGAGGTGGAGGTCAGTTTGCGATCTGAGATTGATCGATTGGTAAGTGTCTATATGAACTTGGTTTGGTTAATTGTTAGCATGGTGAGCTTGCCAACTGATGTGTTTATTGTTAGTCGTAGAGAGCCAAGCTCGCTACTAGAGGTCCCACTCCAGTGTTTGATCCATCTTCAGTTGCTTCCTCCAATCGGGAGGCTCCAGTGATGGCTCAGCTTCGGGCTGAGCTAGAGCATTGGGTAAGTTCCATTCAATCTTTTATCTGGTTTGTGTCATTGCATTAGTCTGTGGGATGTTATTATTTCGCTTTCTTAATAGTTTACTAACTTCGCATGGTATTTCAGCGTCGGGTTGCCGAGGATCTTCAGACGAGGGAGGCAACTACTGTCTCTCTATGCCCGGAGAATCAGGTATAGTTTCTGGTGTGGTGTTCAGTTTAGGTTATTTCATTTAGTTTGTTCTGGCATACTTAGTATTGGCTTGTTTGGTTCTCTGCGTAGGCTATTCCAGACTCTGCTCCTAGGGCTCCCCCTCAGGAGTCTATTCCTATTCCTTCTCAGGTGTGTTTTAGTTATTATATTTGTAGTTTATTTGTCATTATAGTATTTTCTTATGCATTGGTTTGTTCTTGTTGCAGCCACCTACGTTTGATGTCCCTTCTACGCCTCCTGCTGATCCAGTGACCACGGCGATGATTGAGTGACTTCTGGAGGAGAGGCTGGATCTGGTATGGTTCTTTCTTTCTTTTTTTCAAACTTTTTTTTTTATGTTCATATATGTATATTGGTTTTCTTTGACTTGGTGTGGTTACACAGGTTCGTCAGCTTGAGGAGGCACGTTTAAAGGCGATGCGAGCGCACGCCACTCCCGAGGTGAGACGGATCATTGGGGAGATGTAGAGTCGCGACGACCTGTTCGTTGAGATGATGGTTGCACAAAAGACTCAGGCTGAGGCACTAGAGGCGGTGCGTTAGACAATGCAGGCAGAGATGCAAGTGTCCCTAGATCAGCTGCAGTATCGTCTGACGGGGAGTGACCGAGGGGTGCGTAGGCTGGCTAGTCAGCTTGATGGATCGGAGTCGAGGGCTTCAGGTTCCTCAGCTGGGTAGTTTTGTCACACGTCATGTGGTCATGTCAGGGGTGATGCTCGTGAGGATTCTGTCATTCGTGAGATTCTCACTGGGTATGCTCCTCATTCGCGATCGAGGCGATCTGTTAGTCAGATGAGCGAGGGGGGTTCTGTGGCAAGGCCTCGTCGTCTAGAGGTTCCAAGGATCCGAGTGTCGGGATTGTGTTTTCAGAGGACCAGTCTACGGACCTCTGAGCTGATGATACTGGGGACAGTGGTGCTTGTCCATCCCAACGGCAGCAAAGGGGGTAGGGGTGTGTGTTTGTGCATTTATTCTGTCCATTGTGTGTGCAATGTATATAGGGGGGATGGCCCCGGTGACAAGTGTAAAAAGAAAAGAAAACTTTGATATATATATGTAGATTTTTTTTTGGTCTAGATGTACCTAATTGGCTCCTTTCCTTTTGATTACCTCTTGCATTTGTCTTTCCGCTTTTTAGTTTCTTTAGTGCCGTCAACTGTCATTGGGACTTGGATGCTTCCTAAGCTGGCCCGGTGATGGTTAAAGGTTGCTTCGTATTTGCGCATGTAAAGGTAACACTATCAGTAGTTTTTATTCTCCCTCTTGCTAGTTGTCAAGGGGGGAGAGTGTCTCAGACCGGGGCCTAGTAGTAAAAGATAAATATATGCTCCTTTTTTTTCTTTTTTTTCTTCTTTTTCTTTTTTTGAAATAAAAATAATGCAACAGGGAAAGCAAATAACTAAGATAGAAATAAAAAAAATAAAAATGTCTCAGTGTAGGAGCGTGGTAGGGTTGGCAGTATAGTATATTCGGTAGCATTCTCTGAATGGTGACTTCATTATTTTGCATCTTCCTTGTGGACGAGTCGGCGCTTCTAAGGTGATTCTCCTTCTAATTAAAAAAATGCCCCAGTGTACAAATGTCGTGGAGCTTTTCTAGGCTTTAGATGAGCACTTTGGGTCTATAAGAAGTGATGGGTATTTGGTGAGTTAGTTTTGAAGAAAGGTTGATCAGTATTGTCATTGAACCGAGGGAGGTCTCTTTGATTAGGTTAGTTGCCTATGGGGGTTTATCTTAGGGTGGTGGCCATCCTATCCCGTGGTTATTAGGGAGAAGTATGGTAGGCATAGTAGGTGATTGCATCAGTCATCATTCATCGGTTTTCAATTTCATTTCTAGGAATATCCCACAAGGCTTTTGACTCATCATCCGAAATAACATAGAAGAGGGGCCTAAGGCTCAGTGATGTGGGGAATAGTTTGTATCTAATACTTTCTAAAAGGGGTGAGTAAAAATCTTTTTCCTAAAGGGATACGGGGTTCCATGATTGAGCTCTTCGTCATGTTTCGGTACCATCAAGATCTCATATTCTATGGTTGCAGGGGTTTGTCCTCCTCCTAGCACCTTACGACATCTAGTAGTATAGGGACATCGGGGGTGCCCTCGCAGTTTGGTTATACACTTCTAGTAAAGTACCAGATATGTCCTCGCGGCCTGCTTATGTTTCCCTGAGCTCTTTGACTTGTTCATTCGTCCTAATGCTCCCACTCAAATTTTTTTATATATGTATTTTTGAAAGCATCCCGCTAGCGCAAGAATAATGAGTATTGATTGAACCTAACATCTTTATTTTTTTTCGCTCAAATGTCTCCTCCAATGGCGGGGGAAGGGGAAATGAGAATCGGGTGTTACTTATACTTTTGAAAGAGCTTAGATAGGTCATTAGTCCTTCAATCAGATTGCCCGAGTAAGCATGTGGGCGATAAACTAAAAGTCTTAATGATATTCTGAGAATTGATGACGTATGACCAATGAATGGGTCGTGATGACTATGGGGGTGATAAGTATAAGTATTTAACCATGAGGTGCGACGATCATAGGGCTAAGGGTAGTATTTTCTAAGGTACATGGCGTTCCAAGGGCTAGGGAGTTCTTCCCCATCTTGGTTCGCCAGTTTGTATGCATTTCCAGGGTATGCGGCTGTTATAACATAAGGGTCTTCCCAATTCGGTTTCAGTTTTCCTTTTGGATGGGCGTGCTTGGAAGGCATGATTTTCTTTAAAACTAATTCTCCAATATTAATGATTCATTCAAGGACTTTCTTATCATAAGCCCTAGCCACTCTCCTCTGATATACCAGAGTGTGATCTGCTGCCCTTAGAAGTGTTTCATCAAGTTGCTCTAGCTGCGTGAGTAGGGTGATTCTCCTCTCGTCTAAGAATAGCTCATCATCGAGTTGAATTCGTAAGGATGGTACTTATATCTCATATGGTAAGATTGCCTCCATCCCGTAGATAAGGAGGTAGGGAGTTTGGCCAATGGCCATACGAATAGAGGTCCTACAAGCCCAGAGTGCTTCTTGTAGTTGTTCAGGCCAGTCAGCTACATTGCTTATTTCTACTGTGCGCTTCAAAATTTGAATCAGGATTTTATTTGTAGCTTCTGCTTGTCCATTGCCTTGGGGGTAGAATGGTGATGAATGGTGTAAATTGGCATATGCCGAACCTCTTACATAATTTCTTCATCTTCTCTGCGATGAACTGCAGACCGTTGTTAGTAACGAACATTTTGGGTACTCCAAACCTGGTGATGATATTTCGAATAATAAACCTTACGAGTGTTGAAGCAGTGATTCTGATATGGGATTCAACTTCTGCCCATTTGGTGTAGTATTCAGTTGCCGTAAGTATGAATGGGTGCTTGTGAGTGTTCCCAATTGTGTCTGTGAAAGGTCCAATGACGTCAAAGGCCCACATCGAAAATGGCCACGGCGAGGTCATAGTGTTCAATGCAATTGATGGAGCTTTGATGAGTGCGATGTGTTCTTGGCATTGCTTACAGAATTAGACGTAGAGGTGGCAATCTCTGATCATTGTCGGGTAGAAGTAGCCTTATCATGCGATTTGATCGACGAGTCTCTGTCTACCGACATGGGCACCGCAGGCGTTGGCGTGTGCTTCTCGAATGATGTATTGTCCTTCGACAGTTGTGACGCATCGTAGTAGTACTCCTTTGGTAAAGGCTTCTTTGTATAATGTTTCATCGAGTATGCAGAATTGGGCGCATCGGTTCCTTATAGTCTTCCGTTCGATCCTCATGGCATATGGAGGGACATGTTGATGCTTGGAGTTCCAAATATCGAAATACCATGGCTCTCCGTCGTTGGTTGGTGATTTTTCAAATCTGAACATAGCTACTTCGATTTTTGACTTGACATACTTGTCCGAAGCGATTGCTTCATCTGGTCTTGTGCCGGTGGGGAGGATTGGTAATTCTCTTTTGACTGTCCATACTACCTTGTGGGTGGGTACTGTTAATTTTTTGATGAAGGTCTTGGTACTTTGTCCGATAGGTATTTGGATGACTAAGGCTAGCGTGGCAAGAGAGTCTGCGAGCTCATTTTCTAATCTAGGGATGTGTGTGAAAGAGATTTGTTCAAATTTTTTTACTAAATATTAAGTGGTTTCTAGATATGTCATTAGTCTCCTTTCCTAGGTTTTTCATTCGCCAATAACTTGTGAGATTACGAGCTTGAAATCATAGATGGTTTTCAACTATTTAACGCCTAATTGTAGTGTTGCTCGTAGTCTAGCTATGAAAGCTTCATATTCTGCGATATTATTAGTGACAGGGAAATCTAGTTGAAAAGCTTTAGGTATGACAAGTCCTTCCGGGCTTAGTAGGACTATCCCAATGCCTTTTCTTTTGTGATTTAGAGCACCGTCAAAATAAAGGTTTCATGACATCTTATCGGGCTCTTTGTTATGAATCGTGAGTAGGTCTTCATCGGGAAAATTCGTGTGTATAGGCTCGTCACTCGAGAGTGGGAGGTCTGCAAGATAATCGGTGATTGCTTGTCCTTTGATCGACTTTTGCATGACGTAAGTGTTGGTGGACGCTTTTTCTGGGTTCCTCTCGGTCCCCGTTGAATCAGTGGCCCATTTCTGTCCAAGTGGACTCTAGCGATGCGGCGATTGGAATGGTAGAAGTAAAATAAAATAAAATAAAAAGAGAGGTTTTCTAGGAAGATTCCTAGTTTGTTGCGATTGCCATCTGCAGATATTTAATGACGTTGCAACACGTCTATGATCACGCTTTAGAGCGGGTGTGGGTTACTTTTATACTGAATCGTCTGCCTGCGAACGTCAGCAGTTATGGCTCTTCCTTATAATTTAGATAGTTTAATCTTCGCTTCCTTCCCTGTCATTATTGTAATTCGGATTGGTTCAGATTCCCTAATTCTATTGAGTCTAGTGGTGTAGGTTTATTATGGTGATTTAATCTAATATTATGATTCTATTAGGAGTCTAATTAATTTAGTTTCCTAATCCTACTATAAGTCCAATTAATATCAATCTCCTGATTGTACTAGGAATGCAAGCATTTTAGTTCTGATAAAAGCTCTAATTAAATCAAGAATGTTGATCATACTAGAATTCTAAGTAAAGCAAGTATACTAGTCCTACTACAATTCTAATTGAAATAGAGAACTAATTTTACTAGGACTCTAATTTAAGCACGGAATTAATTTTATTAATTCTAATTAAAACAAATAAACTAATTTTATTAAGAAAAACTAATTAAAACAAGTAAACTAACTATACTAAAAATCTAATTAAAATAAAAAAACTAATTTTATTAGAATTAGAATCAAAGCAATTATTCTAAAGATCTAATCAAAATAAAGCATGTAAATTACTCATACTAAAAATCTAAGAAATTTATGGACTTAATTTTCTAATTCTAATTAAAACAACAAAATAATCCTAAAAGAAAGGAGGTCTTGGGCCCGCTATGTTAAGGAGGATCGGCCTCGTTCCCGAGTACCCTCTGTAAGCTCCCTTGGGCAAATCGGGTGGCTGAGGTCGAGAATAAATTAGATTTTGGATTATAAAATAATTTTCTTTTTAGATTTTTGGAGTCATTTTCAGGATTATAATTAAGAATTAAATTATAAAAATAGGACTATAAAAGACCAAATTGATATTTAGGATTTTAGAAATATTAAACTAATGGATTAAAACTAGAATTTAAAATTTTAAGGACTGAATTCAGGTCTGAAATCAGAAAATTAGGCCGTATGATTAAGGACTGGGTCTAAAAACTATGAACTAGAACAAAAGATTAGTGATAGGACTAGAGATTGAGAATTTAGAACAAAAGTTAAGTCTACGGTCAGTGGATTGGGCCGTCAGATTAAGGATTGGTTCTAGAAACGAAGAACTAGAACCAAATATTTAAATTACGGTCCGAAAAAGGGTGCTACTATCTCAGACTGAATTAATATTAATAATTAAAACTAAGAAAATCCTAAGTCTAAGGAATAAGAACTACAGTCGGAAATAAAAAAATTACCGAAGGTCGAGGCTGCGGAGAGAAATCTTGAAGATTCGAAGTTTGAATCTCGAAATTATGGCTAGGTTGCTCTATGGGTTCATCCTCGGAGTTCTCTGGTTTCAAAATCCCAAAAAATTATGTTCTCTCTTGTTGTGTTGTCTTTTTCTCTGAATCAAAATTAAAAAAGCTTTTATTGGTTTTTCTTCAGTTATGCGCCCTGTTTCAGGTGTTTAACTAAATTACGCATTGGTCTCTGGATGCTTAATCGCTTTGAGTCAGTCACCGACTCAGTGAGCGACCGGCTGACTTGCTTAGCAAGTTTCCTAGTCCTAATCACATTAGAATTAATTTTGTGTCCAGCTTGGAGTGCGCAATCTAATTAAGCGTCTCATCCGAAATGCTTGATCGAGGAAGCTTAGGGGTACGGTAAGACTAGGTCGGGCGTCGGCCAATTGCACGCTGGTGGGGGGGCGCTCAATCCGATCGTGTGTCTCATGTCAGGCGCGTGATCGAGTCTCGAGGTGGTCTGGGAAAAGAAGGCTAGTCTGAAAAGGGACTAATTGCACGCTTGTGGTTTGGCATGCAATCTAATTGTGCATGTGGTTTTGAGCACGTAATTCGAGGTTGTCCGAGTTCGGGTCAGGTCTGAAATGCAAGACTATTGTTTTAGCCTGCATTCTAACTATATACTATTATTTTAGTACATAGTCTCCCTATGTTGGGACCTGAGCCACAGAGCTATTATTTCAGCCTGCGTTCAGCCATGTACTATTGTTTTAGTGTATGGTTCCCACGTTAGGGTCAAGGGGTTTGAAATGTCAGACTATTGTTTCAGTCTATATTTCGACTATATACTATTATTTCAGTATACAGTCTCCCTACGCTGGGATCTGAGCCACAAAGCTATTATTTCAGACTGCGTTCAACCATGTACTATTATTTCAGTGCATGGTTCCTATGTTAGGGTTATGGGGCTTGAGCCACAGAGCTATTGTTTCAGCTTGTGTCCAGCCATATACTATTATTTCAGTATATGGTCTCACATTAGGGTAAAGGGGTCTAAAATGCTAGACTATTGTTTCAGTCTGCATTTCGACTATATACTATTGTTTTAGTATACAGTCTCCCTAAGTTGAGATCTAAGCCACAGAGCTATTATTTCAGTCTGCGTTCATTCATATACTATTGTTTCAGTGCATGGTTTCCACGTTAGGGTTATGAGGTCAAAGGTTGACTGAATAAATTTGTATATTGTAATATCCTAAAAAATCACGTTAAACAGTGACCTCGGGATCCGTTCTCGATTGGTCACAAGTTTGACCAATTAGGAGATCAAGGATTAGCATAGAGTGTGATGAACGGATGAGATGTGATGGGTTGAGTGTTTATGTGGTGTGTGATGGGAATGTGAAGTCGCGTACACCTATCGCGGTGTATGTGCTCAACGCACAAGAGAGGGGATAGATAAAAGGGTTTAATAACCCTAAAAATCTGTATTTTGGTTGTTGAGAGAGGAGTAAAGAGATTGAACAAGAGTTATTGTGTGATTGGAGGGGGGATTCTAGCATTAAAGAGACCGATTCAACGCGAGGAATCCGTTCAAGCAAAAGCTGAAACCCTAGCCTTTCCAACCACTTGATTGAAATCAATTTGAGATTGATTGAAGGTAAGATTTTTGTAGTTTAAATGCATGGATTGAAAGGGTGAATAGTGGTTAGAAATAGTGTGAAATGTAGGACAAAGGTTTAGAGAAATGGAGGAAAAAGTAAAGGAAGAGATTGGGAAGAACAGCCAAAAGGGGGCTGAATCTGGCAATTTCGATTAATCGAAATTGGGTTTCGATTAATCGAAATTGGCCAAGAAGTTGAAAAGTCAGAGGACCTCGATCTCGATTAATCGAATTGAGTTTCGATTTATCAACTTTAGATTTCGATTAATCGAATTGGGAATCGATTGATCGACTGGGAACCTACAGTGAACTCCAGTGGAGGAAAGAAAATAGCTTGGAGAAATCGACTAATCAAAATGGGAATTCGATTAATCGATTTAGAATTTTGATTAATCGATTTGGGATCGATTAATCGATTTTAGAAATTCGATTACTCGAATTGAGAATCGACAGGATAGAGCAGAGAATTTCGATTAATCGAATTGGGTTTCGATTAATCGAATGGGAATCTCGATTAATCGATTTGAGAATCGATTAATCGATATTGACTTTCGATTAATCGATTTTGGAGTTCGATTAATCGGCTATTTGTTGCTATTTTACTTTTGAGTTTGACTTTAAGCTTCATGGAGGGTCTTGGACCTCCTTTATTGCATCTTTAGTGATGTGTTTCACATGTTATGTGGTACCATAGGTGGTACGTGTGAGCTAGTACACAAGGAGCCACGTGGGACCTTGATGCATTGATCGAACGAAGACTTGAGGTAGGGAACTCCTTGAACATGTACCTTATTTTACAAGAGCATGTATGTAGTGATATAGATTTAACTTCAAATGTTTTATAAAGGGTTGTGAAGAAGTGTGTGTGTGTGACATAAATAAAAGTAATCATAATGAGCCATCCCCAGGGGATGAAGAAGTAAAGAGATTTGAGCATCAGGTGTGATACAAGTGAATGGATACATCCCAAGGATGTATCCAAGATTGGATCATGTTTGATAGGGCCTAATTGATATAAGATAGCATATTTACACAGTGAATAACTATATGTAAGGCACCAATATTTTTGTTATTTGAGGTTTGATAGGGTACCCCACCGACATGGCGGGATATCCACGACTGACACGGCAGGATATCCGTGACCGTCTGGCTGAAAAATCGTAGGCGGTCACGGAGGCTTATCCGCTACGAAGCACACCCCAGGGGTGTTGATTGAGACTAGTGAAACCCAGCCACCAATCCCCAGGGGAAAAGGGGCTTGGGTACTAATTGTATTCCCAGGGAATACGTTAAAACTGTCTATATAGATGACGATGATGGGTATCTCATCAGGGCTCGATGCTATATTGCTCGGGGATTACTTAAGTTGAAAGTTTAAGTTTTGCTTTAGGCCTTTTCAGCATCATTCATGAATGAATAAAAACATGAGTAAACTACCAGTAAAATATAATGCTTTTTAACTATTTTCATCAGTAACTGCATAGACACATCATGCATGGCATATCATGGAATATATGTGAGTAATAATTTATATGTTCAACTGTATTTTGTTCCCTATTGAGCTAGGATGTAGCTCACCCTATAGACTATACGTCGCAGGTCCACTACTAGCAGTTGCCGAGGCTTCAGGAGACACTGACCCCAGTGAGTCGGACCTTGCGGCCGGTGAAGAGTTGGAGCCACCACTTGAGGACTTCTTCTAGAGGACTCCGTTGTGCCACTTTGAGGGTTTTTGGAGAGATTTTGTACGGCTTGGTATGTCAAGCCTTATTTGATTAAACAATGTACATGTATAAATTGAGATTATTCTTTTGGGGCGAACCATCCGTGATGATTTGCTATCGTCGATGGTTCGGATCGGTTCTCCATTCATGCAGAGGCATGAGGGTAGAACTGTCTTTTGAGAAATGCTTTTATATAGATTTAAATTTCGCAGCTTTATTTACTATTTCATTTTTGCTTGATATGCCAATGTTCTGTGCTTAGCAAAGGGGCACGGTCAAGATGATCGTGCTGATGACACGGGTTTCGGGGTGTCGAAATCCAGGCTGTCACATATATTCTGTGAGGGAAAAATGGGGGTGTCTACAGATGCCCCTCTTTGGAGCACTCTTGCGAAGTAAGAACATGTCGAAGAAGTAGACACCCCTCATTCGAGGTGTCTTCTTGTTTCTCTTGGGAAATCACAAATGTGAACTGAGAATGTTGACATGACATGCTTGGCTTTCTTATCTATCAGTGCAAGTAAAATAGAACATTCGGGGCCTAATGGTAGCTGTCGAAAGGCGTGTTCCATGTCGTGGATGCCCAGGGGCGATCCCGTCACGTATCGCAACCTGCTGTCATAGACAGTCGATGGGGGAAGTCAGCGTATACTATTCCACGAGTGCAAGGGGCATCCCGTTATATGGCGCCACCTGCTGTGATTGACAGTCAAATGGAAAGGAGAATCACCATATCCTAATCTGTGGGTGGAAGGGGCATCCCGTCGCATGTAGCGACCTGCTGTAAGGGGCAGTCAAACAGAGGGGTATGATGCAGTCGAGGTACCAAGGGGCGTCATATAAATGTCTATAAATAGGTCTAGGGACCAATAATAGTACAATGCAATATAATGTCAAAGACTTTCGCCAGTCATGTCAGACCAGGCGCGTCGTTGCTCACACCAATGCGCGTCAGGTGTTTCGTTTCCAATAGGCGTTTGTAGTTCTTAGATTAAATATACTCGTTGTTCGGCTTCCCAGGGGAATGGCTGGTTTGGGCTGGTAATTGAAGTAAAATTTGTTGAATTTTGGTAAGTGGGTCTCTTTGTTTATTATTTTTTGGTTTCTTTCTTTTTGGTAGTTTTTTGTCATGGGAGTAAAAGATTTTTGGTTTTGGAAAAAAAAAATTTGGGTTTTGGAATAAGTGGTAAGAGTTTTTTTTTGCTGTTTCTTCTTTTTTTTTTCTGAAGTAAAAGATTTTTTTGTTCTGGAGTAAGTAAGGGGTTTTGAAATTTTGAAATTTTAGGGAATTTAACTTGAGATCAATTCGGTGGTAAATTGGTAAAAAATATGGCTTCCGAGACGTCGCTGAGCAGATCCATTGGTATGAGATTTGTGGATCTGACCGTTGATGTGATTGTTAAGATGACACTTGGTATGCCGGATACTCCGTCTAACCTTCTCCTCAAATACTGATTATTGTCTCTTATGGGAGGACTACAGTGATTTGTGAGTTGAGAGAGATGGGTTTTGAAAACATTTGACTTAATCATTGCTAATTATTTTTTGGAAGAAATATCAAGTAATTGAAAAGTGAGTAGTACTTACTTGGGGGTGATACTTACCTGGATTGTGCATAGCTTGCATAGTCTGTGATGAGACTGATGGGTCGTTGGGATTTCTGTATAGCTGGTAGCAGGACCAACTGGTTGTTGTCGTGACATCGCGATGGGACTTTGGAGATTTTTAGTTTTCTTCATGTCTGCTACGGCAAAGCTTGGCAGTCACCAATGTGATGTGATGTCTTGGGGGGAAGTGATGTCTCGATGGGACTTGGGGATTCTTTTTTTGGCTGCGTGTTGGGTGAATCCTAGCGGGACATTGCAGGCAATTTGAAAAGCGGGCTCTCTGCTTTAGCGATGGGGCATTGGGTGAGCTTTCTCCCTTTTCATCATATGGCGTGGCAGGTGTTGTCTGAGCTTTTTCGTTTTCAGGTAGTGATGTTCGTGATGTGATATTGGCTGAACGTAATTAGCGATGGGACACTAGTAGGATATTTGCGCAGTAGGTGTCCTGTTTATTTCTTTGGCAGATCTGGGGGTTGTGTAAGAAAATCACATTGTGGTTGCATAGTGATTAGATGTCTTTGGGCGGTGTGCCTGTGTCTTCGAGAGATTTACTTTTGGCTTTTAGTGATGGGATATGGGGGCATGGCTAATCTATTGCAATGGGACTGGATATTGAGACGGTATCATGTGTGTGCCTTATCGTGATAGGATGTATGTGATGGGGCTACGCGATGGGGTTCTCCCTCTCTGGTGGGCTCGTGAGGGTGTTATGGTAAGGGATGTATGTCTTGCCGCGATGGACAGGAGAATTTTGGTCAAGATGGGTTGAAAAGGTGTGAGGGTCAACTAGGTCAGAGATTACGCACTTGGCACATACTGCATAATATGATTGCGCACCTATGTCAAGGCATACAATCATAGGTTTGAAGGGCTGTTTACGCGTATCTGAGTATGCGTGCAATTGTATTACGCGCTTTCATCGTGGCGCTTGATCGAGGAGTCACCAGGTCACTGTGCGAGCAACCTTTCGTATTGCGCGGCTCATGCGAGTCGCTTGATGGGATTGAGCAGTCTGTAATGAGTGCATGATCGGAGCGTCGTGCCATCGGTGCGGGCGATAGCTTATTTGCGCGCTTCGGTTAAGGCGCGTGTTTTGGATTGAGCACATAGTGTGATGTATGTGACCAAGTTAAGCGCATGTGTTTGGGCGCGTGATTAGGTCTGTACTCTATGTAAGCGAGGGAGCCTTTATTTGGTTTCATTCTTTAGTTTAGTCTCAAGTTATACTTTTTCTGGATATTTTGTATTCTAAAATTCGTGTGTTAGTGATATCGGATGATCTAACCGTCCGATTGAAATATCATTTCTTCTCATGTGAGTGATTTAGCGTGATCTTCATCCTAAGGTGATGCTCGGAGAGGACATTATTCTGGGAATGGGTGGTATTGAGAATGAAGGCGCTAGTCTTCACATCGATCCCTTTTAGGGAGCAGTGAAGGCTACGTTGAGGAGGCGGCGGCGGAGGAGGTGAAGATAGCCGAAGAGAAGGAGTAACAAGTGGAGGGATGGGTTTCCCAACCAATCCTTCCTAAAGCCTTCGATTGGACACTCCAAGACTGGCGTTGCTCTTCGCATTATCTCAGTTTTCATTTTAGGTTGTAAGTTAGGTTCTAGGTTTTCATTTTGGGTTGTATGTTCAGGAGGTATGCCTCCAGTGATACTTGTAAAGATTTTTGGTTATAAATAAAGAAGTGATGTTTTTTTTTCTATTGTGATTAGTTTAACTTGTTTAATGGATTAATCATGCATATTTGATTTGTTTGACTTAGTTTTAATTTAGCTTAAAGTTTTAGGATTCATTCTGAATTTATTCAGAGCTTATCTCGAGGTTAATTTGCTTTGTCGGGTTTTGTTTAGAGAGTTTACTTGGTTCTTTTTGGTTTGTTGGGAGCATTTTTCTTGTCTCAAACAAGTTAGGGTCTCACTTTAGAGAGTTTTTTTAATTTAAAGTTTAAATTTTTAGGTACTTTGTTTTGGCCTTAGGTTTGATTCAACTTGAGTTTTGATCTTTTGTTTGATTTACCATGAGACTTAAAAGGGTGTGAGTTTTCAAAGGTTCTAGATGGTTGTGGGGGTGTTGTAATTTTTATTTGTTTATTTACTTTTCTTTGGATTTGTGTTCCCTTGAAAGGGGTAAGTGTTATGTGATTATTGGTTTATATAGGTTGTCATGGATTGTGGTTTTCCAAAGGAGGGTATGTATTTAGTTTGGATTTAATTAGATTGAAAGGGTTTAAAGGTGTGACACTTGTCATTTGGTAATTTATGAGGTACAGTTTATAAATGTGTGAGCTAAAAGCTTTGGGCTCTTGTTGTTTTGAATTTTATTTCAAGTTTAGGATTAGAAATTTTGGGATATTCTTTTTTGTGGTTTGTGATTTTAGGCATTTTTGGTTTATCAATGTCTTTTCTTCATTTCTCTTTTGTCTTCCGAGTACTAAACCCAAAGAATTGTAATTATTAAGTGGATTATTGAGAATGGACTGGATTGGGAATGCAAGGTAGCAGTCGAATTGCTACCATGCTAAAGAAAGAGGTGGAGGAGAAGAAGGTGGTAGAAAGGAAACCCAAGGATAAGGCAGGGTCAGAGTGCTCGTGATCGGCGCCTATGTTTTCTCAGTAGGCTCTGTTGATTCAGCGTTAGTTGCTCCTCCTTTTTAGGGTTTCCAAGGTGAGCTCCCAACGGTGGATCCTGCAAATCCTGGGTGGCTTTTCGTGAGCCACTCTTTCTTTTCTGCCGACTCGGGGCGAGGGGAAGAGGTTGTCATGGTTAGAATTCGTTCAGGGTGCAGATTTTAAGTTTTTTATTTTAAGTTGTATATTCAGAGGGTATGCCCTCGGTGTGTTTTGTAATTATTTTATTTATTTATGAAATGATTATATTTCTTTTATTTATGATAATTTCTATTTAGGTAAATTTTGGTTTGGTTTATCTTGATAGCTTGCTTCGACTTTTTTGGGCGTGATGCTTATCTACTTAAATTTGGTCCGCTCTTATTTATTTATTTTGATATGAGGTGTATTGGGAACATTTTTTTTTAGTTTAGTTTAGTCTAAGATCAATTGCGTAAGTGATGGGGGGCATTTTTTTTTCTCATCTTTTTTTTAGTTTAGTTTGGTCTCAGTTGAAGTGTATAAATGATGTTGAGGGGGCATTTTTTTTATTTTGGCACGAGGTATATATTTTTCGTCAAAAGTATTTTTGGATTGGTCTTAGCAAGGGCGTAGTTTAGGTCGATAATTAGTGTTGGAAGTCTCCTAATTTGGTCTTGTGACGCTGCTATTCTGGGCATGTATTTTTGTGTTTCTGGGAAATTGCGCGCTTTACTACAGGCGCATAATCGAATTGGCGCAGGAATGGAAGTGTGCGTTTCGGAGGGTCGGAAGGTCATTAAGCACCGGCGTCTGGTCGTTTAATCAATTTCAGTGCATGATATGAAGCACAGGATTAAGGCGGTGGCTGGTCACTATTGCAGCGACTGTTGACATTCATACACTCAGATTTTGACGCTTGAAGTGATTATGCGCCTGATGGATGACGCGCAACCAGGTGGTCGGGTTGGGTTGAGCGGGCCGTAATCCGTTTACGCGCTCAGAGATGAGTGTTTGATTCGAATTAAGCACAAGTATCATGGTACGTGATTCGATCGAGCATGTGCATTCAAGCGCGTGATTCATCCAAGTCTTATAAATAGTTCAAAATGTCCCATTCTTCCTGTGCTATTCATTTTAGTCTTCAATTCTCTAGTTTCCTAGTTTCCTAGTGCTCTATTTTTTATGTTTTCGTGATATCTCGCGATCTGGTCATCCGTTTCAAGCACCGTTTCTTCCGTTCTTTCTAATTTTTCGAGTTCTTCGCTCTAGGATGGAGGGGGGGTATTGGTGGGTGTGATCTTACTATTTCTGAGTTGGAGAGGAAAATGATGGGGGAGGTAGGTGAGACATCCGAGGCTTGGACTGATGCTGTCATCAGGGAGATAGTTGGAGAGGAGTTACCAACGGTTGACCAGATGGAGGTCAGGGAGGAGGTATTCGAGATTGAGCAGGGCATGGTTGAGGAGGAGGGTGAGAGGGCTGAGGGTGATAGAGCTAGAGATGAGAGGCTGAGGAGCACCAAGGTGAGGAGCATCGGGATCGCAAATACTTCCCACTGGAGGATTTCTTCGCTTAAGGCCGGGTAAGCACCCGTGAACAAGAGTTTCTCCACTTTTCTAGGCATTTAGGTTATGACATAGACTTATTAGGATCTGAAAACCCTTTTAATTTATGTCGAACCTATATCGGTTATTGATCACGCTCACTGATACATCATGACAGCATCTAGAGGTAGGTCATGTTTCTATCCAGTTGCTCTTATCATGTTTTATGTATTCATTATGGGTTGTCATTGTGTTTTCGAGTCATATCTCATTTGCTTCTAGCTTTAGATCCATTCGTCTTTCGTCATGGGTATGTGTATTAGTCTTATTTTCTTCTGCTTGTGTTTCGCTCAATAAGAGCCCCCGCAGCTGGCTATCAGCTTGGAGTGGACCGAGTCCCATACTTGGTATCGCGCCTTGCCGAAGTTCCAGCGAGCGCGGTTGGTATCTTTTAGCTTCAGGCTGATCCTGGAGCTGAAGCCCTTCAAGTCGATCGTGGCCTTATTGCGGCGATTCTGGAGAGGTGGAGGGAGACGCATCAGGCGCTTTTCTTTCTAGTTGGCATGATGTTGCTAACTCTAAAGGACTGGGTCTGCATCACCGGTCTTCATTTTGAGGACGAGCCGATTACAGGGCGGATGGCGGGTCATTATTTGGAGGTGTGTGAGGAGATTTTGGGTGTATCGTATAGATCAAGTGGATCGGGGTCGGGTGTAGTTCGAGTCACTTGGTTCTTTGATACGTTCGCTAGCGATTTCGTCCCTCTCAGGCATTATTAAGAGGCGAGGGATCTCATGAGGCGCGGTGTGCAGTGTTGGCGGGTCACCCATGGTTGAACCGGGGTTGGCTGCGGATAGAGTGCTCCGAGAGTTCTTGATGCACTTCCTTGGTGCAGTACTTTTTTCTTCTTCAACTCGGGGATGTGTCACCGAGCTATTTCTGATGGTTCTCAGGGACTTGGATCAAGTCCCTACTTAAGCGTGGGGTGCGGCTGCATTGGCGCATCTCTATGAGCAGCTTTATCGTTGGGGACAAGGTGTCGCGACAATTGGAGGTTTTCTTCCTTTCCTCCAGGTGAGTTTTAGTTAATCAGTGTCATGATGTTTTTAGTTTCTTGGTCATTTAATAGCCATTTAGCATTTCTCTTTTGTGATTTTTTTAGTTCTAGGCGTATGATCATTTCGCCTTTCTTCGTCCGGGAGTTCGGTGACATTCATGTTCCCGCGGATGCGCGAGTGGAGCGAGGCATTGAGGGGTCGTCGCTAGTCTTCGAATCTTCAGACTGCATAAGGCCTTTTCGAGGATATGCACACAGGGCAGGTATATATATTATCATGCATACATTTTGTTTCGGTCTATTTTGGGTTTTTAGGCTCTAAGTCTTCATTGACGGGTTGGCTTGTCTATCTGGTTAGGTGATTTGGAGGCCGTACACGGCCGAGGAGGATGCAGGTGTGCCAGTGATCTAGTCTGGTCAGCCCTTCTTTGATATGGACATATGGGTCCATTGTTTTGAGAGGGTGGAGAGGATCCACCTATCTCGGGTAGTGCGACAGCTGGGGCTTGCTCAGGGAGTCCCTCTGGAGATTTGCCACAAGGTGGCAAAGAGGATGGCCCTGGCCAAAACTTTACGGAGTGGATGGCACTTCATAAAGTAGATTTTAGAGTTGGGGGAACCAGGGTCACAAGGGCGTGTGACGAGGTGGATGTCCGAGAGTATAGGAGATGGTTTAGTGAATTGGGTGGTGGGCACCTCTTCACACGTCCCTTCCAAAGGAGTGGCTCTTTCGCGATCGGTAGGCCAGAGTCGGCGTCAGCATTGAGGGAGAGGCTGGCTGCATTGGAGCAGGGCCATCTCACAACGAGCGTGCGGGGGGTGATAGATGCTCTCCATAGGGCGATGGAGTAGATGGGATGTGCTCCTTGTCCGGATGAGGAGATGTTGCACTCCTTGGTCCTTTTAGTGGCTCAGGCTAGGGCAGCGGAGGATGAGTTAGGGGCTCGGCTAGCAGAGACTCGACGACTCCTGATGAGTTAATTTATTAGTTATTGTGCTAAATGGACTTGGTCTTCTTGTCGTTCTAACATGGTTTTGGTATCTTGTTTTATTTTGGACAGTCTGAGAGGGAGGTCGAGGTTGCCTACCAGGAGGCCCTACTGGAGGTCTATCGCAGTCAGCAGCAGGCTGACCGAGAGGTAGCGGCCAGTTTGCGATCTTAGATTGATCGATTGGTAAGTGTCTATATGAACTTGGTTTTGGTTAATTGTTAGTGTGAGTTTGCCAATTGATGTGTTTATTGTTATTCATAGAGAGCCTAGCTCGCTGCCGAAGGTCCCGTTCTAGTATTCGATCCATCTTCAGTTGCTTCCTCCAGTCGGGAGGATTCAGCGATGGCTCAGGTTCAGGCTGAGCTAGAGCATTGGGTAAGTTCCATTCAATCTTTTTATCTCGTTTGTGTCAATGCATTAGTTTGTTGGGTGTCACTGTTTCACTTTCTTAATAGTTTACTAACTTTATGTGGTATTTCAGTGTCAGGTTGCCGAGAATCTTCAGACGAGGGAGGCAACTGCTGACTCTCTACACCCGGAGAGCCAGGTATAGTTTCTGGTGTGATGGATTCTTATTTGTTCTGACATATCTTGTGTTGGCTTGTTTGGTTATCTACGCAGGCTGTTCTAGACTCTGCTCCCGAGGCTCCCCCTCAGGAGCCTATCCCTATCCCTTCTCATGTATGTTTTAGTTATTGTGTTCATAGTTTTTTATCTTTACAGTGTTATCTGATGCATTTGTTTGTTCTTATTACAGCCACCTACATTTATTATCCCTTCCATGCCTCCTGCTGATCCAGTGACCGCTGCGACGGTTGAGTGCCTTCTGGAGGAGAGGCTGGAGCTAGTATGGTTCTTTCCTTTTCAAAGCTTTTTCTATTTTCATATATATATGTTGGTTTTCTTTGACTTGGTCTGGTTACACAGGTTCATCAGCTTGAGGAGGTGCGAGCGCGCACCACTCTAGAGGCGAGACGGATCCTTAGGCAGATGCAGAGTCACGAGGACCTGTTTGTTGAGATGATGGTCACATAGAGGACTCAAACTGAGGCGTTGGAGGTGGTGCGTCAGACGACACGGGAAGAGATGCAGGTGCCCCTGGATCGACTGCAGTATCGTCTGACGAGGAGTGAGTGAGGGGTGCGTAGGCCGGCTAGTCAGCTTGATGGATCGAAGTCAAGGGCTAAGGGTTCCTCGTCAGGGCTGTCTCGTAGCACGTCACATGATCGTGTCAGGGGCGATGCTCGTGAGGATTTGGTCGCTCGTGAGATTCTCGCTGGGTATGCTCCTCATTCTTGATCGAGGCGATCTATTAGCCAGATGAGCGAGGGGGGTTCTGCAGCGGGGCCACATCGTCTAGAGGTTCCGCCGACTCCAGGTGTCGAGATTGTGTTTTTGAAGGACCAGTCTACGGATCTCCGGGCTGATGATACTGGGGACAGCAGCGCTCGTCCATCCCAGCGGCAGCGTAGGGGGTAGGGGGTGTGTGTGTGTTTATTTTGTCCATTGTGTGTGCATTGTATATAGGGGGGATGCCCCCTGTGACAAGTGTAAACATAAGAGAAACTTTGATATATATATATATATAGAGAGAGAGAGATTTTGGTTTAGATGTACCTAATCGGTTGCTCTTTCTTTTAGTTACCTCTTGCACCTACTTTTACTTTTAGTTCCTTTAGTGTCGTCCAGAGCTGGCCTGGTGACGGTTGAAGGTTGGTTTGTATATGCACGTGTAAAGGTAACACTATCGGTAATTTTTGTTCTCTCCCTTGCTAGTTTTCAAGAGGGTGAGTGTCTCAGACCGGGGCCTGGTAGTAAAAGATGAACATATGCTTCTTCTTTTGTTTCTTTTTTTTATTTTTATTTTAAAATAAAAATAACACAACAAGAAAAGAAAATAACTAAGATAAAATACAAACAAATAAATAAATAAAATAAAAAATAAAAATAAAAATGCCTAGTGTAGGAGCGTGGTAAGCTTGGCAGTATAGCATCTTCAGTAGCATTCTCTGGATGGTGACTTCGATATCTCACATCTTCTTTATGGACGAGCCGACGCTTCTAAGGTGATTCTCTTTCTGACCCAAAAAAATGCTCCAGTGTCTAGATGCAATGGAGCTTTTCTGGGTTTTAGATGAGCACTTTGGGTCCATAAGAAGTCATGGGTATTTGGTGAGTTAGTTTTGAAGAGAAGTTCATCAGTACTGTCACTGAACCAGGGGAGGTCGCTTTGATTAGGCTAGTTGCATATGGGGATTTTCCTTAGGGTGATGGTCGTGCTATCCCATGATTATTAGGGAGAAGTATGGTGAGTATAGCGGGTGATTGCATCAGTCACCATTCATCAGTTTTTGGTATCATTTCTAGGAGTGCCATGATCGAGCTCTTCGTCATGTTTCGGTACCATCAAGATCTCACATTCTATAATTAGCAGGAGTTTGTCCTCCTCCCACCACCTTACGGCGACATCTAGTAGTATAGGGACATCAGGGATGCCCTCGCATCTTGCTTATATGCTTCTAGTAAAGTATCAGAGATGTCCTCACGGCCTGCTTATGCTTCTCTGAGCTCATTGACTTATTCATTCATCGTAATGCTCTCGCTCGATTTTTTTATATATGTATTTTCGAAAGCATCCTGCTAGTGCAAGAATAATGAGTTTTGATTGAACCTAGCATCTTCAATTTTTTTTGCTCTAACGTCTCCTCTAATGGCAGGGAAAGGGAAATGAGAATCTGGTGTTACTTATGCTCTTGAAAGAGGTTAGATAGGTCACTAATCCTTTAATCAAATTGCCTAAGTAAAAAAGTGGGCAATAAACCAAAAGTCTCAAGGATATTCAAAGAATTAATGACGTACGACCAATGAATGGGTCGTGACGACTACGGGGGTGATAAGTATAAGTATTTAACTACGGGATGTGATGATCACAGGGTTGAGGATAGTATTTTCTAAGATGCATGGCATTCCAAGGGCTAGGGAGTTCTTCCCCGACTAGGTTCTCCAGTTTGTATGCATTTTCAGGGTATGCGGCTGTTATAACATAAGGGCCCTCCCAGTTCAGTTTCAGTTTTCCTTTCAGATGGGTGTGCTTGGAAGGCATAATTTTCTTCAAGACTAATTCTCCAATATTAAAGCTTCATTCAAGGACTTTCTTATCGTAAGCTCTAGAAACTCTCCTCTAATATATCTGAGCGTGATCAGCTGCCCTTAGACGTGTTTCATCGAGCTGCTCTAGTTGCGCAAGTAGGGCAATTCTCCTCTCGTCTAAGGATAGCTCATCATCAAGGTGAGTCCATAAGGATGGTACTTGTATCTCATATGGTAGGACTGCCTCGATCTCATAGGTAAGGAGGTAGGGAGTTTGTCCAGTGGTCGTACGAATAGAGGTCCTATAGGCCCAGAGTGCTTCTGGTAGTCGTTCGGGTCAGTCGGCTCTATTGCTTGTTTCTACCGTGCGCTTCAAAATTTGAATCAGCGTTTTGTTTGTAGCTTCTACTTATTCATTGCCTTGGGGATAGAACAGTGATGATTGACATATATCGACGTCGAATTTCTTGTATAACTTCATCTTCTCTGCAATAAACTGTGGACCATTGTCGGTAACGAACATTCTGGGTACTCCGAGCCTGGTGATGATATTCCGAACGATAAACCTTGCGAGTGTTGAAGCGGTGATTCTAACATAGGATTCAGCTTTTTCCCATTTGGTGTAGTATTATGTTGTTGTAAGTATGAACGTGTGCTTGTGAGTGTTCCCAACTATATCTGTGAAAGGTCCGATGACGTCGAAGGCCCACATCAAAAACGGCCACGGCGAGGTCATAGTGTTTAATGCAACTGATGGAGCTTTGATAAGTGTGGCGTGTTCTTGGCATTGCTTGCAGAATTAGACATAGAGGTGGCAATCTCTGATCATTATCGGCCAGAAGTAGCCTTGTCGTGTAATTTGATCGACAAGTCTCTGTCTATCTACCAGCATGGGTGTCACAAGCACTAGTGTTCTCGAATGATATATTGTCCTTCAGCGGTTGTGACATATCGTAGCAGTACTCCTTTGAAGAAGGCTTTTTTCTATAATATTTTACCAAGTATGTAGAATCAGTTGCATCAGTTCCTTATAGTCTTCCATTCGATCTTTATGGCATATAGGGGGACGTGCTGATGCTTCAGGAAGTTTCAGATGTCAAAATACCATGGTTGTCCATCGCTGGTTGGTGATTTCTCAAATCTGAACATAATGACTTCAGTTTTTAACTTGGCATGCTTTTTCGGAGTGATTACTTCTTTTGGTCCTGTGCTCGTGGGGAGGATTGGTAATTCTCTCTTAACGTTCCATGCTACCTCGTGGGCGGGCACTGTTAATTTTTCGATGAAGAAGGTCTTGGTACTTTGTCCGATGGAGCTCATTTTCTAATCTAGGGATATGTGTGAAAGAGATTCTTTCAAATTTCTTTACTAAATATTGAGCGATTTTTAGGTATGTCATTAGTCTCTTTTCCTTGGTTTTCCATTCTCCTATGACTTATGAGATTACTAGCTTGGAGTCACCAATGGTTTTCAACTATTTAACACCTAATTGTAGTGTCGCTTGCAGTCCAGCTATAAAAACTTCATATTCTGCGACATTATTAGTGACAGAAAAGTCTAGTTGAAAATCTTTAGGTATGACGACTCCTTTCAGGCTTAGGAAGACTATCCCGATGCCTTTTCCTTGGTGATTTAGAACACCATCAAAATAAAGGGTCCATGACGTCTTATCGGCTTTTCATTATGAGTTATGAGTAGGTCTTCATTAGGGAAATCCACGTGTATGGGCTTATTGTTCGGGAGTGGGAGATCTGCGAGGTAATCGGTGATTGCTTGTCCTTTGATCGACTTCTGCGTGACGTAAGTGATATCGAATTCTTGCAAGAGTATATGCCAACGAGCGATCTTTCCTGATATTACAAGCTTTTCGAATACATACTTCAGAGGATCCATTCAGGCTAGTACTAGTATCTTATGTGCTCTGAAGTAGTGCCGTAATTTGGTTGAGGCCCATACCAATGCAAGGCAAGCCTTCTCCATTGGAGTGTATTTTCATTCGTACTCGACCATCGTCCTACTGAGGTAGTAGATAGTCTTCTCTTTCTTGTTGTCTTCATATTATCCCAGAATTACTCCCATTGCTTTGTCATTCGCTGAGAGGTATAGGATTAGGGTCTTCCGAGAAGTGGTGGTAATAGTATTGGCGGATTAAGGAGGTACTTTTTTATATTATCGAAGACTTGCTGACACTAATCATCCCATTTGTACTCAGCTCCTCTAAGTAGTCTGCAGAAAGGGTCGCACTTGTCTGAATGTTGGAAGATAAATCTCCTGATGAATTGCAACCTTCCTATCAGGCCTCATAATTCTTTGATATTGCTAGGAGGTAGCATCTCAAGGATGGCTTTGACTTTTGCATGATCGACTTCGATCCCTCGCTTACTGACTATGAAATCGAGTAATTTTCCAGAGGTGACTCCAAAGACACACTTCTTTGGGTTCATCTTCAGTTGATACTATTTAGCTCTTTGTAACACCAGTAGGAGTGCTTCAACATGTCCTGCTCATGTTTGGGACTTCACTAATATGTCATCAACGTAGACTTATACACATTTATGCATCATGTCATGAAAAATAGCCATCATGGCGCGTTGATACGTAGCTCCTGCATTCTTGAGCCCAAAAGACATGACGACATAATAATAAGTTCTCCATAGTGTGGTGAAAGAAGTTTTCTCTTGGTCAAACTCTGCTAATTTGATTTGATTATACCCAGAGAAACCATCTATAAAGGATGGCATCTCATGTCCAGCGGTGTTGTCAACTAGAATGTCAATGTGCGGAAGTGGGAAGTCGTCTTTTGGGCATGCCTGGTTGAGATTTTGGAAGTCAATGCAAACCCACACTCTTTCGTCTTTCTTAGTGATAGGTACTATATTGGCGACCTACTTGGGGTAGAGGACGACGTAGATGAATTTGGATTTGTGTAATTTGTCAACTTCCTCTTTAACTTGAAGGGTTGTTTGTGGGTGCATCCTACGGAGTTTCTGCTTAACAAGCTTTGCATCGAGTTCTAAGACAAGGCAATGTTCTACTAAACTTGGGTCTAAACTAGGCATGTCCTCATAGGACCATGCAAAGGAGTCGAGGTGCTCTTGTAAGACCTGTGCGATTTGTTGACATTCCTTAGAATTAAGGATTGCGCTAATTAGTAATCTCTTGGGCTTCTCTTCAATGCCAAATTTAATTTCTTCTATGGGTTATGCGGCAACTTGAGTTTGCTCATCGAAACGCTTGATAACCCGTTGGAAGTCTGGCGCCTCTTCGACGGTCGGTGTTCCTTCATCTTCGGTAAGCTCATATATTGCAAAATTGTTACATTGGGGATATGATTTTGCAAAAGGTAACCCCTCATTGGTACAATTTATGACAGAAAGATCTTTAGTAAGGTGAAGGTCAAGGCTATTGATCCTTTTCTCAAAGTTGCAAAGTATCTCATCTGGTATGATCACCGGCTTATTGTTTAGCCTGGATGCTTTTCATCCTCACGCGGGAGATGGGGCAGAAGTCTTAGGAGGAAAGTCTCGTTGTTGGTCACAAACTTGGTTCGAAATGAAAGGTTCCTTTTCTTTTCTGGGGTTTTATGATTTTTTCAGATTTTGTATTTTTAGAATTTTAGGGTTTTCTTCTTTTCCTATTTTTTTTATTTTCAATAGTAGATATGGTACAGGGTCGGTCACCTCAAAAGGCACCGGGAGATTTGCTTCCTCTAATTGAGGGAGCAGACGGCTGCTGGAGCCGTTCAAGTGATTCTCTGAGAAATGTGGATTTCTTCTGAATTTGACATTTTCTTTTGGAGTCCTCAGCTGATGAGGTCTTTTGAATAAGCAATGCTAGTGGCGGCGGTATCGACGTTCGGATTTCCTCTATCACATTGATTGCCTCATCTTTGAAGAAGCTCTGGGGATCGTAATCAGTCGAACTATCATCCTCTGAATTATACAACTATTCTTCTCCCTGTTGAGGGTGATCTCCCAAGGGATCCTCAGGGGTAGTGAGTTCTTTCCCTTGAACTTCATAGTATGTTAGGATGAGCGCGCACGCTCGGCAGCGAGGCTGGTAATGGTGAGAAATGCAGGGAGATCCCCAAGAGCATTCCCATCCTTGTGGGTTGGAGTCAAGGCCGGTATCGAACTCATCTTCTTGATCTGACAGCGCTTGAAATCCTAGGTTGGCCCGCTCCGCTGGTTCGAGTGTAGGGAGGTCTATCCAGTAGTCCTCGTCATCACTCTAAGTGGGTTGCCATTCTTCCTCGAGAGATTTCTAAAATATTTAGAGTTGTGGCATGTCCGAGGATGGAGGAGTGTCTAGTTCAAGTCCCTCTTTAAACTCAACGAGGGCAATGGGGAGTGTTTCTCCCTGGGTCAACCAGATGACTGTTGAAATTTTCTTCTTCTTGCACTAGTAGCCGAATTGGTGGGTCGTTACTTACTTCCGTTGTTAGGTTAGAGTCGTTTGATTCTACCATTGCAGAATGTCAGACCCAGCTAGCAAAGCATTCCAATATGTTGGTGCATGCCCTACAGCGGGATTGATATTGGTGAGCGATACACGGGGAGTCCCACGGGCATTCCCATCCTCCAGGGCCAAGGCCGAGGCGTATGCTATGCAAGTTAGGATCCCCTTGTGGAGTGTCATCCTCCTCCCATGTTAGGTGTAAGTACTCTTCACTATCTTATATGGCAGCTATGTGGAAATCTTCGTCGTCAGTGGATTCCACATCTTCTACTTGAGGCTTGAGTTTGGAAGGTTCTCCCTTTCTCTCCTCTATAAGCTCCTTCAAACAAAGGTTTGACCCCTTCGAGCAGTTCATTAATATCGTTGTTTAGATTCGTCAAATTATTAAATGCTTTAGCCATTCGTTCAATTTTCGCTTCTTGAGATTTAGTGAAGGACACTTCTTTCTGCCTTAGTATATCTGCTTTCTCCGTGGTCCCATAGATGAAGTGGTCATATAGAGACCATTTTAGTGAGGTAGGGAACAAGCCAGCTTGTGAGCCGTCTGATTGGTAACCTAACCCTATGTGCTTGAGTATTTTTATTTGGACAACGGGTTTGACGCGACCTTGATTGTTTTTACCAAGTCCGGTGTGGGGGATGTACCTGAGCTGATACATAAGGTCTCAACCTTTTATCGCGGTAGGGTTAATGTCATAGAGTTTGGCGAGGTTTGAGCCAACCTCTCTTCTCATTAGTTTTTGTTGACGTGTTGGGAGAGAACTAGGAGGGGTAGGGGGACGGACTTCCGCAATGGCGGTCTCATCAGGGATCCAGGCCTTCTAAATGTAGCTTGTGTTCAATACAGAATCATGGGCTATCAAAATACTCATAGCGTAATCAGTGTACATCTCCTGGCGGGATGCATCAGTGTACATACAGACAATGGAGTCCTTGTACGAGAATTTGACGCATTGATGGTATGTGGATGCGACAGCTTTCATTGACTCTAACTATTTTCTTCCTAAGATAAGATTATACATGCTAGCGGAATCAAAAACATGGAAAATGACATCTTTTGTTATAGGTCTAAGGTGAACCTGGAGTTTGATAGTTCCTTCAACGAAATAACGCGAGCCATCATAAGCTATAAGTGATAGTGCAGAGGGTCTGACATCTTGCTCTGTGTATTCGAGTGTCTTTAACATTGTGATAGGGCAGATATTGAGTCCTGCTCCGGTATTGACCAACGCATAGGGTACGGAGATTCCTCTGATTATGACTGTAAGGTATACAGGAGATGTGCTTTCGCGGAGTGACTCTTTAGGCATGTGCCTATAAAAGTGAGCGTTGGGAGTTGTGCCATAACTGAAAAAATTTGATAAAGCTCGTCTAATGTTGTGTCCACATCCTTGTGTGTCCTCAAGTGTCCTTGTCAACAATCGGTGATGGTCATGCGATTTCTTGATGAGTTCCAGTATAGATATCTGGGTCAAAATCTTTTGAAGATGTCGTAAAAGGTCATATTCTTGTCCTTGCTTCGCCGATGAGCCTTAGGTGCAGGTGGTTGGAGCAATTGAAGTGCAAGGATTGGTGGAGGAATAATGTGAGGTGGGGGCGACAAGTTAACTTCTCTTTGTCGCACGTTCCCCTCTGGTGGTTGTGCGTTCGTGAAATCCTTATTTCGAGGGAAAGGTAGAGGTGGGTAATTGGTTCCTGATTTAAGTATCGAGCAAGTCTATTATTGACCAAACCCGGTGTGGCTCGACGTCTATTTATTTGTGAAGTGAGTGAAATTCAAGGTTGGAATGCGTACTTACATGGTGCCGCTCTAAGGTAGGAGGTACTGTGTGTAATTGTCTTCTTCTAAGATAGTAGAGACCGGCGTCTCACATAGGTCAGGATATTCTTCTCACTCACTTTCTTCTATGTTTAGTGAACACTTAGTCTTCATTTCGCTTTCTTGGCTTGAAGTCCTTTGGGTGACACTTTCTACCCATGCGGGAATTTGGGCTACAGTTTGAAGAACATGGTCTCCATACTCGGGCTCAGAATTGGATAAAGGGAGTGGCAATGGCGTTGGCTTAGGATTTGGAGGGGTTGAAGGTTTTGGTGGGTGACTACGAAGGAATGGTCTCCGGGCCCTAAAAGAGTGGACTCGTATCTGAGCGAATCTCGGGTGAGGAGGCGAGCTCGACGGGGTGATTCGAGTGATCAAGGTCGAGGGATGCTGGGGTATAGGAACTCTCGTAGGGGGTAGAAAGAGTGTGAAAAGGTGGGATGCGAGTGATTAAGGTGGAGGGGTTGGAAGGAGGATCGACCGGAGAGATCTACGGTGGTGACCTAGCCGGTGTTGCTTGGTTGTGGATAGGCATGGGGTTATTAATGATCCCTAAATTTTATTGGGGATGGTTATTGCTATGGTTAGGATTTCTAAGTGCTTCCCAGTCAATTTGATTTTGGTCGTTCATGTCATATATTACATCCCGGAGGACCCAGCAGTCTTCTAAGTTGTGTCCCGCGTATCAATGGAATGCGCAGTATTTGCTATAATCTAGATTCGTCGGCCAGGGCTGGGGTCTTTCCTGCGAGAATCGGAGGAGATTCTGAGTGTTAAGGAGATAGAAGATGTTGGGGATCATATGAGGCAAAGGGGGATAGTGTTCCTGCCTCAGTTTGTAGGGACCTCTAGCTGGGTTGAAGTTTTGCGGTGGGGGTACGTTATTGTAGTTCGGTGCGTGGGCCGGTTGATTTTGTGTCGTATTTTGGTTCTGGTAGGTGTTGGGATATTGGTTCCTGTTTTGGTATTGGCCCTGATTCTAGTTCTGGGCTTGGTTTTGGTTTTCATATCTTGGTTGATTGGTGCCTTGGTTTTGGTTCATGTACCGTTGTCGATTCTGATTTTGCCTGAAATTTCTCGATTGGAAATTTCTTTTCCCGGAGTTTTGTCCTTGGTTGACAACGGTGTTAACTTGTTCAGTTCCTGAGGCTTTCATATTATTTTTTAACTTTGATTCACTAGAAGAGCCTACTTTCGATGTGACAATGGATAAGGTGAGGTTTCTGCCTTTAATGTGTCACGCTAGTCGGGATGCTCGGGAGTGGAGTGCAGTAAAGTCGAGGCAATCACTTATGACAAGCGCGCTCTTCAACGGTTCCCTAGTATTGTCGATAATAATATCAATCGAGTCTTTCTCTTTCATTAACGTGTCGGTCCTGACAGCAAGTTTTCTCCATCTGGCGACGAAGTCAGTAAATTCTTTATCGGGCCCTTGCTTGGCCGCCATCAGATAGCTGAGATTGACTGTCTCTTGGATTAAGTTCTTGTATTGGTCTAGAAATTGATCGACTAATTCATAAAATGTTTCTATTTTATAGAGCGGGAGTCCCGCAAACCAATCTAGAGCTTCTCCTTCTAATGAGCGTTGGAAGTAATGAATGAGAAGTCCCTGATTATCACGTATTAGTCGACAATCGTTGCAAAAGAGGGCTAAGTGATCGTTCAAATTTCTGTTGCCACTATATTTGATAAATTTTGGCGCTTTGAATCCTATTGGTAAGTTAAACTCGATGTCCCGACAAAATTTGTCGAACCCGAATGAGTGATCAGGGCGCTCCCCTCTTGGCCATGTATTCATCGAGCATTTTAGGGAGATCTTCAATTTTAATAGTGCTATCTTTTGGAGCGGCCCGTGAGCAAACCTTGTCTCGAGAGTCATCGTTGAAGAATGTGTGGGTAGGCTGTCTCAATGGTGCGACGCTGGCTGACACTATGCTCAAGGTAGGCGGTGGCCTTTCTTGTCATTCTTGGCCTTCTGAATATTGTCGTGACCTAATGGTCTCATATGCTGTAGCCAATCCTCGAAGCAATTCCTCAGAGTCATCATCACCTCTTTGTATTCTTTGAATACTGAGCTCTATGATTTGTTGAGCAGTAAGGTTTTGTTCAATGTTACCATCTCTCCCATTATGATTATTCTCGGTGTGTGGGGTAGAGAAGGGATTCTCTTGTTCACCAGCCATGTTATCTCGAGTTGTCGTAGGCTGGAATGGTAAAAGGGTTCTCCATATATGGGGTTGTCATGATATCCCCACAATGGTGGGTCTCCTATACTCACTCTCCGTATGCCAGACATCTCGAGTCTTTGACGAAGACTCATGTATCTAAAGGGATTCGAAATGATGCGACGGAAAGTAAAACAGGGAAACAAACTAAACTACCTATCTAAAGAAAGGGAAGAGTTCAACAAAAAAGTACCATCGTGATCGCTAGTCTGTTGGTGCACACTTTTTCTAGGTTCCTTTTGGTCCCCGTTGAATTAGTGGCCCAATTATATCCAAGTGGACTCTAGCGATGCGGCGCTTGGAATGTTAGAAGTAAAATAAAAAGAAGGATTTCTAGGAAGATTCCTAGTTTGTTGCGATCGCCAGCTGCAGATATTTAACGATGTTACAATACGTCAGTAATCACGCCTTAGAGCGGGTGTATGTTACTTTTATACTGAATCGTCCGCCTGCGAACATCAATAATTATGGCTCTTCCTTATAGTTTAGATAGTTCAGTTTTCCTTTTCTTCCCTGTTATTATTATAATTTGATTGGTTTAAGTTTCCTAATTCTATCGTGAGTCTAGTGGTGTAGGTTTATTATAGTGATTTAATCTAATATTATAATTCTATTAGGTGTCTAATTAATTTAGTTTCCTAATCCTATTAGAATTCTAATTAATTTAGTATCCTAATACTACTAGAAATCTAATTAATATCAGTCTCCTGATTGTATTAGGAATGCCAACATGTTAATTCTGATAAAACTTTAATTAAATCAAGCATGCTAGTCGTACTAGAATTCTAAGTAAAGCAATTATAATAATTCTACTGCAATTCTAATTGAAATAGGGAACTAACTTTACCAGGACTCTAATTTAAGTAATAAATTAATTTTATTAAAATCTAATTAAAACAAATAAACTAATTTTATTAAAACTCTAATTAAAATAAATAAATCAACTAGACTAAAGTCTAATTAAATAAAGGAGCTAATTTTTTTCTAGAATTAGAATCAAAGTAATGTATTAACTATACTAAAACTTTAATTAATAAAAGAAGGAGAAATTAACTATACTGGAATCTAATCAAGCAACAAATTAACTATGCTAGAATTATCTAATTAAAATAGAGGAACTAATTTTATTAGAATTATAATGAAAGCAATCATTCTAGGGATCTAATTAAAATAGAGCATGTAAATTAATTATACTAAAAATCTAGGAAAATTATGAACTTGATTTTCTAGTCCTAATTAAAGCAATAAAATAATCTTTAAAAAAAGGGTTTTGGGCCCGCTATGTTAAGGAGGTTTAACCTCATTCCCGAGTACCCTCCGTAAGCTCCCTTGAGTAAATCGGCTGGTTGAGATTAAGGACAAATTGGATTTTTGGATTATAAAATAGTATTTTTGGATTTTCGAAGTCATTTTCGGGATTATAATTAAGAATTAAATTATAAAATTAGGATTGTAGAAGACTAAATTAATGTTTGGGATTTTAGAAATATTAAACTAAGGAATCAAAACTAGAATTTAAAAGTTTAAGGACTGAATTCGGGTCCGAAATTAGAAAATCAGGTCGTATGATTAAGGACTGGTTCTAGAAACTATGAACTAGAACCAGAGATTAATGATAGGATTGGAGATTAAGATTTTAGAATGGAATGGAGTCTATGGTTGGTGGATTGGGCCGTCAGATTAAGGACTGGTTCTAGAACCGGATATTAAAATTACGGTCCGAAAAAGGGTGCTACGGTCTAAGACTGAATTAATATTAATAATTTAAAACTAAGAAAATCCTAAGTCTAAGAACTAAGACCTACGGTCGGAAATTAAAAGTTAAATTCTTACCTAAGGTCAAGGCTACGGAGAGAAATCCCGAAGGTTCGAAGCTTGAGTCTCGGCTAGGTTGCTCTATGGGTTCGTTCTCAGAGTTCTCTGGTTTCGAAATCCCAAACAATTCCATTCTCCTAAAATTCTAGCCTCTGTTCATTCGAATTAGAAAAAATTCTTTTATAGGTTTTTCTCTAATTAAACCCTGTTTCAGGCGTTTAACTGGATTGCGCGTCGATCTTTCGGTGCTTAATCGCTTTGAGTAGGTCACCGAGTCAGTGAGCGACCAACTGACTTGCTTAGCGAGTTTCCTAGTTCTAATCATTTTAGAACTAATTGTAGGCCTAGTGTGGGGTGTGCAATGGGGCGCTCAATCCAGTCGCGCATGTTGTGGTGGGCACGTGATTGAGTCTCGAGGCGGTCTGGGAAAGGAAGTCTGGTCTGGGAGAGGACTGATTACATGTGTGTGGTTTAGCGTGCAATCAAATTACGCGCATGGTTTTAGGTGCATAATTCAGGGCTGTCCGGGTCGGGTCGGGTATGAAATGCCAGACTATTATTTCAGCCTGCATTCCGACTATATACTATTGTTTCAGTATATAGTCTCCCTACATTAGAGTCTGAGCCACAGAGCTATTGTTTCAGCCTGTGTTTAGCCACGTACTATTGTTTTAGTGTATGGTTCCCAAGTTAGGGTCATGGGGCCTGAGCCACAGAGCTATTGTTTCAGTCTGTGTCCAGCTATATACTATTGTTTCAGTATATGGTCCCACATTAGGGTCATGGAGCCTGGCCACAGAGCTATTGTTTCAGCCTGTGTCCAGCCATATACTATTATTTCAGTATATGTTCCCCATATTAGGGTTATGAGGTCAAAGGTTGACCAAATAGATTTATGTATTCTGAGAGGGCAAAATGGGGGTGTCTACAATGAGGCCACAAAACTGATACTTTTTCCTTTTTCACTAAAGGACAAAGCCAGAAATTGGCTCAACATGCTCCCTCCCAACAGCATAAACTCATGGAATGCCTTGCAATGTCAGTTTTTAGCCTAATTTTTCCCTATGAATAAAACCATCCAGTTGAGGAAGAGAATCATCTCCTTTGCTCAATTTTCAACTGAGGATTTCATGAGGCATGGGAAAGGTTTAAAGAGTTGCTAAGGCAGTGCCCACACCATCAGATCCCTAAGTGGCAGCTTGTCCAGAGCCTCTACCAAAGGATTGGCTCTAAGAGTAGAGGAATGATTGGTGCCTCATGTGGTGGCACATACCTCAACAAAACTGATGAGAAGGCTTGAGAATTGTTTAATGTGATAAGTGAAAACTCCATGCAGCAGGAGTCCTTGTCAAGAAATGACATTGAGCCAGCTGTTAGAGTGATAAAAGAGCACCCTCCCAAGGAAAAATTGTATGAGCTTATTGTGTACAATGACCTAGCTAATAAGGTGGGTATCTTGTCCCATAAATTTGATAGAGTGTTAAGTGTGCTGCAGCCCCAAGCTGCTGCATAGGTGGAAGAGGCATGTCTGATATGCCAGTCACCTACTCATTCACTCTTGGACTATCCCTCAGTTGGTCAATACCCTAAACTGGTTATGGAGCATGCCAATACTGCCCAATCATATGGACAATAGCCTGCTGGGTACCCATGCAGAACCGCTCCAATTTGAGGTGGATGCAGGACAATTTCCAACAACCCCAGCAACAACAGCCAACATTGCCATATAGACCAATTCAGTAGTACAACCAAGGTTATGCCCCTAGACAACAATTTGTTCAGTCTGCCCCACAACCAAGTCAGTTAGCTTTGCCCCACCACAGCCTAAAGCACTCTCATTTGAAGAACATGTTTTGTCCTCACTACAAAACTTGAACTCATTATCACAGATTGTGAGCTCTCACAGTCAGAGTATTAAAAATTTGAGGACCAATTTGGTCAAATCTCTAATACTCTGACTAGGAGGGAAGAGGGCAGATTGCCAAGTCAACCAATGAACAATTCCATGGGTCAGTACATGATTGGTGAAGGTTCTTCAACCCATGAGGAAGCTAAAGCAATCACAACCCTAAGGAGTGGCAAAGTGGTAGACAATCAAGTGGGCATGGAAGCAAGAGAGAGTGTGGGAGAAGAGGATTAGTCCATGTCAGTATGCAGTAGGGATAGCATGAGAAAAATAAAGGGGCTGCTATTGAGCCCCCACAGAAAGAAAAAAATAAAAACAAAGAAAAAAATGATGATACAGCAGGCGAGCAGCTGAGGTATCAACAGTACCCCAGTTGCCATTTCCTCGTGCTCTAAAAGGCCCTCTCCTTTTGATAAGGGGAATGCTATAATGAAGAAAATGTTGGAAAGCTTTAAGCAAGTTAAGATCAATTTACCTCTGCTTGATGCCATCAAATAGGTCCCAGCCTATGCTAAGTTCCTAAAGGACCTGTGCACTTAGAAAAGGAAGGCAAGGATTCATTTGTCCAAGAAGGTCTTTGCAGCTGAAAAAGTCAAGTCAGTTTTGTCTATTGCTACACCAGTAAAACTTCAGGACCCAGGGGTACCTACTATCTCCTTCATTATTGGTGATCACGTCATAGGTAGAGCTCTCTTAGACTTGGGGGCCAGTGTAAACCTGCTGCCATACTTAGTATATGAACAGCTGGGTTTGGGGGAACTGAAACCAACACCTGTAGTTCTTCAACTGACTAACAGGTCTGAGTGAAAGCCTATGAGAATTTTTGAAGATGTGTTGGTGGGGGTGGATAAATTCTTCCATCCTCCTGACTTTCTGGTATTGGACATGGAACTTTTCAAGTGTACCACCCCAATCCCTGCTATCTTGGGCAAGCCATTTCTAGCCCCAGCCAATGCTTGCATTCAATGCAGGTTTAGGGTGATGGAGGTTACTTTTGGTAACATGAAAGTGACGTTAAATGTGTACAATGCTGCAAAGAAGCCTCAACTGGACAATGAGGACTATTTTGTAGTTGATTTACTAGAGAAATTAGTGGAAGAAAATTTATCCAATCTGCTAATATTTGTGATGATTTTGAGGATGTATGGAATGAGGTGACTGAGCAGGAGGCCTCAACTTACATAGCTGAAGAAAGAAACACATCAAATTCTTCAGTGGGCCTAGTGCAACACTCCATTTGGAAACCCACATTGTTGCCCCTACCTCAACCCTCCAAGGCACCTTTGCTACCTTCAATAGTTAGTCCACCAGATTTGGAACTCAAGTAGCTACCAGCATCCTTGAAATATGCTTTCTTGAGAGAAAATGAAAAGCTGCCTGTAATTAGCTCTTCCTCTCTTACTGTGGAGCAGGAAGAGGAATTGTTGTGTGTCTTTAGGAAACATAGAAAAGTAATTGGCTGGATTATTGCAGATTTGAGAGGGATAGACCCATCAGTGTGTATGCACAAGATTCATTTGGAAGAGGGTTCTAAGCCCTCAAGGGAAATCCAAAGAAAATTAAACCCTCATATGCAAGAAGTTGTCTTGAAAGAAATTGTGAAACTGTTGGATGCTGGGTTATTTACCCCATTTCAGACTCTGAGTGGGTCTCACCTATCCAGGTGGTCCCTAAAAAGTCTGGCATCACAGTTATAATGACTGAGTTTGGAGAGTTAGTACCAACCAGGGAGACCATTGGTTGGCGAGTGTGCATAGACTATAGGAAACTGAACTCAAAGACCTGAAAGGACCATTTCCCATTACCCTTCATTGATCAAATTTTGGATAAGCTAGCAGGAAGAGCATTTTACTGCTTTCTGAATGGATACTCTGGTTACAATCAGATACCAATGTATCCATAAGATCAAGGGAAAGACCACTTTTACTTGTTCATTTGGCACTTTTACTTATAGAAGAATGTCATTTGGACTATGTAATGCTCCTTCCACCTTTCAAAGGTGCATGTATGTAATCTTTTCTGATATGCTTGATAAATTTTTGAAGATTTTCATGGATGATTTCTCTGCGTGTGGGGAGAATTTCAGTCAATATTCACATCACCTCAATCTGGTTCTTCAAAGATGTGAAGAGACTAACCTGGTCTTGAGATGGGAGAAATGACATTTCATGGTTACTCAAGGCATTGTGCTTGGCCATGTGGTCTCACATAAGGGCATTGAGGTTGACAAAGCAAAAATTGACTTGATTGCACACTTCCCCCCCACCAAAAACAGTCAAGCAAATCAGGTCTTTTTTAGGATATGCAGGATTTTATAAGAGGTTTATCAAGGACTTCAGCAAAATTTCCAAACCTTTGTGTCACTTGCTGTGTCAAGATGTGCCATTTAATTTTGATGTTAAATGTCTTGAAGTATTTGAGGTGTAAAAGAAATGTTTAACCTTTGCTCCTGTGATCCAAGCTCCTGATTATACCCTACCATTCGAGTTAATGTGTGATGCATCTGATTTTGCTGTGGGAGCTATGTTAGGTCAGAGGAAAGATAAACTGCCTTGTGTGGTTTATTATGTCAGTAAATTTTTGACAGAAGCTCAGCTGAATTATATAACAACTAAGAAAGAGCTTCTGACAGTGGTGTTTGTTGTGGACAAATTTAGATCCTATTTACTGGGGTCTAAAATTATAATCTTCACTGATCACTCTGCCCTAAAGTACCTACTGGCAAAGAAAGATGCAAAGTCAAGGTTGATTAGATAGATCTTGCTGCTGCAGGAGTTTGATCTTGAAATCAAGGACAAAAAAGTGGTAGAGAATGTAGTGGCAGATCATTTGTCTCGAATTTTAGTTGAGGAGTGTGCTACTACACCTGTGAAAGATTCATTCCTTGATGAGCAATTATTTTCGATCAAGTCAGTTGTACCTTGGTTTGTCAATATAGTCAACTACCTTGTTGTAGGTAGGATCCTTTCTCACTGGTCCAAGATGGGCATGGACTTGTTCTTCTCATAAGTCAAATATTTTTTCTGGGAGGATCCGTACCTGTATAAGTATTATGCAGACCAGGTTATTAGAAGATGTGTCCCTGAAAGTGACACCCATAGTATTCTAACAATGTGTCATGAATATGCATGTGGGGGTCACTTTAGTCGAAAAAAGATAGTAGCAAAGGTGTTGTAATATGGGTTTTACTGGCCTTCTTTGTTTAAGGATGCCCATGTATACTGCAAAACCTGTGTAAGATGTCAAAGGATGGGTGGCATATCAAAGAGAGACTCAATGCCACTGCAACCCATCTTTGTTGTGGAGCTGTTTGATATTTGGGGGATAGGTTTCATAGGCCCCTTTCCTCCTTCAATGGGATTTAACTTTATCCTTGTGGCTGTGGATTATGTTTCTAAATGGGTGAAAGCTGCTGCCACAAGATAAATTATCATAAAGTTGTCCTCAAATTTATCAAAGAAAATATATTCTCCAGATTTGGCACCCCTAGAGCCATCATCAGTGATGGGAGGAGCCATTTCTTTAACAGACACTTTGAGAGCCTGCTCAAGAAGTATGATGTTACACATACGGTTGCTAGTCCCTACCACCCACAGACCAATGGGCAAGTAGAAATTTTCAATAGGAAAATTAAGCATATCCTGGAGAAAACAGTTAGAACTGATAGGAAGGATTGGTCAATGAAATTAAATGATGCTTTGTGGGCTTATAGGAGAGCCTATAAGACCCCAATTGGAATGTCCCCATTCAGATTAGTCTATGGCAAAGCATGTCAACTTCCTGTGGAGTTAGAGCACAAGGCCCTTTAGGCCATTAAAAGCTTGAACATGGACCTAACTTCTGCTGGTGTAGACAAGAAATTGTAGTTGTCTGAGCAAGAGGAACAAAGGCTGGATGTGTACTCAAATTCCAAAATGTACAAGGAAAAAGCCAAAGCCTTCTCTGACAAGAACCTGGTGAGAAAGGAATTTGCTAATGGGGATAAGGTGTGGCTCTTCAACTCTAAACTAAAGTTCTTTCCTGATAAATTGAGATCCAGATGGGATGGACCTTATACTATTTTGCATGTATCCCCATCTAGAGCTATAGAGATCATGGACCCGAAATTGGGGAGGGTAATGAAGGTAAATGGTCAGAGGCTCAAACCTTGTCTGAAAAATACTGTGGAACCCTCTGAGACCATCAGCCTCTAAGAACCTCCCAATTGAGATTGATCTTGAACATGTACAATATGTATCATATATTTTGTTTAGCTTATAAATTTCTATTGTTTTTGCCTAGGTTTTCAGTTAGTCTATTATCTAAAACATGTGGTGTCCTTTGATGCTTGTTTGTGGTCAGAAATGTGTTAGTATCTGCTGGTAATGAGTTGTCATCATTGTTGTTGTGAGTGGTGGATAGTGCAGAGTGAAGTGTTGAGCATATCTGCAGTTCTGAGAGTTATCGAGAGGTTTTAAGTACTAGTCGAGAGGTCCTGAGTGAATTTTGAGAGGTTCTGAAAGCTTGTTGAGGGGTTCTGCCACTGAAAGGCAACCTCTCGAGTCTTACTTTCTGAAGAGTCACTACTTCTCGAGTGGATCAGGCAACCTCTAGAGCCCATTGTTCTGAAAGCCAAATTAACTCGAGAGGTTCCCACTGCCAAAGTGATCTACTAGAGATCCACTCAAGGAACTGCTCGAGTAAATTTTTCTAAAGCTCCCTGAAGCCTTCTGTGCATCAATAAGATTGATACCACTCGAGGAACCACTCGAGGAGTGCATTCTGAAGCTCTCTGAACCACTCGAGGTGTTTACAGTGCTTTGACAGGTTGAATCTAGTCTAAATCATCTGCTCGAGAACTCCTCGAGGATTCATATATGAAGCCCTCAACTTGTCGAGATCGGATTTTAAGGTTTTATAACCTCTCGTGAGGTGCATTCCTTCATTTTTCTCATTCTATGCGACACCCATTCCATGAGAACTGTTCTTCTTCTTCCTGTCCAGCTCCACTATTGAACCTCCATTCACCCATTACTTCTATCGGTTGGAGCAGCATTGAAGTCACCATTTTGCACCAAGCTTCTTTCGGTTTGGTTCTCTGTGCTCAATTTGGTGTGAAACCCTAGCAGTAGGGTAATTTCTTTATCATTCTCTTTTCAAGTTGTTTTTTCTGTTTTAATTTCTTTTTGGGCTGAGTTCAGTGTGCTGTGGATCATCAATTGGTTAAGGATTTTGATTGTTAAGAGTTAATGTTATGATTGAGATAAGCTAGGGTTTACTGTAGCTGAATGGCTGACCCTGGGAGATTTGATGATTCCCTAACCAATTTATTCCAGCCTTCCCCAAAATCACTTAGGAAATCCAGTAGAATAACATCTTCCCAACCTCAATCAGATCCGCCTGTGAAAAGAAAGTTGAGTGCGTCATCTGAGCCTACTAAGAAATCTAAAAAATCCAAGCAGACTAAAAAACCCAAGAAAGGCAAGAAAAGTAAAGGAGTTATACCTGAATTTGACCCCCTTACAACTCCCAATGAGTTTGTGGATGAATTGCAGTTGGTACCTGAGACTGTTTTTGATGTACCTTACTTCACTAAGGTAGAGTGGGGTAGTGAAACCTTAGCCTATTTGGCTAAGGCCTCCTTGGAACTCCTCCTGAGCCCATTAGATGAGACTGTGTATCCCAGGTTAGTGAAGCTCTGGTATCAAAACCTCAGGTTGCATGAAGCTAGTGGGGCAAATGAACTTGTTTTTGTGATATTGATAGATGATTAGGAGACTGTGGTGGATACTATGGACATAGCACTTGTATTGGGAATCCCATTCCAATATGATCCTTCTTGCAGTCTAGGAGCTCCAATCAATATTTCATTTAGGGACATTGCTCAACATCTAACTCATGGAAAAATTGGATCTGGAGAATCACTGAGAAGGAGGGATTTTGACACCAGCTTGTTATTCATGGACAACATTCTAAGGAAGAATGTATTTGTAGCTAGACATCAGCAAGAAAGAAGGCATCCCATTGTGGATGCCCGTTACTCTTTCTCAAAGGGGCATTTTTTCAATGCTCCTGAGATAATCTTTGAGGGGATGTGTGACATCCATGGGAAGGTTAAGAAGAAGCAAACAGTGCTGGGTTTACCTTACAACAGGCTCATCACAACCTTATTGAAGAGAGGGAAATATGTTTAGATGGAGGGAGAGCCAACTAATGACTTGCTCCCTGTGGTGTTTGGGAAGAAGTTATGAACAACAAGTATGACCTTGATGGGGAGGAAGAAGAAGGGGACTAAGGATACATCTGCAGCTACTCCTATGGCCACAATTGTTGCCACCACTGCTACACCTTCTGCTGACAGCTCAGCACCATTGCCATCTCCATCAATAGCTTTAGTACCCATTCCATCGGCAGACACTCTAGCAGCTTCCCTTGTGGAGACCACTCCTGCCAGTTTAGTGCCACACACCATCCCCTCATCAATCATCTCACATTCAATTCCATCTTCCATTCTTGCGCGTATGCCTATCATTTCCACTTCAACACCCTCCACAATCACCACCACCATCCCTATGTCAGCTCCAACTCCAACTCCCGACTTTCCATTTACCCTTCCCACTCCCACCATCAAAAGAACATACCAAAAGAGAACCCACCACCCAAAATCAGCACCCATTACACTTAGCCCATCCATTTCCCTACCTCCACCAAGTTCTCCCATTCCAATTCCTGATCCCATTGCCATACCCAGTCCTACCTTGGTCCCACCTTCCTCATTTCCCTATGACAGTGTGCCTATGGCCACTGACTTTGAACCCATTCACCCCACTGAGCCAGTTACTTCTCCTACCCATTCCCTGCCACCTATAAATACTCATGACCTGGAGCAGTTCACCACTGAGGGGTACTCAGCCTTGATTGACTCCATTGTGGAGGATATTGGGCATGAGCACACACCCCTTCCCGACTCTCCACGGCCTGACCATTTTCACCATGCCCCTACATCACCTTTCCAGCCAATCCCACCTACCCAAACTGTTACCCAAGCCTTACCAGACTCTTTTGCCCAAATTATTTCCCTCCTTACCTCTCTCCAAACCCAAATCCTTACCAATACTAAACATCATGCCACCATGCAAGCCAGCCTACATTCCATCCAATCAACTCTTCAGACCTTACACCCAACAGCCCAACAGCCTACACCTACACCTACACCTACACCCATACCTGTACCCACACCACATCCTTCACCCCAGCCTTCTACTTCTGTGGTAACAGTAGTTGCTGCCACCCAGACAGACCTTGATCATGAAGAGCTGGACCTTATCACCTCTACCTCCACACAAATTGATTTTGAGGTAGAGGGGCTGCTCCTGATACCATTGACCTTTACCTCCACCTTCAGTCAGACTGACCCCATTGAGGAGGAGCTGACACCTCTCCTTCCACCCTCATCATCTCCACCTACCTACATTGACCTGGCCACCGCCTTTATTTTACACCCTAGTATAGCTGACCCTGAGGAAAAGGCCATTGTCCTTGCTTCATCCATCCCCATTCCCTAGTTTTACACCCTCACAAAATCCATGAATGCTAATCCTTATGTTCGGAGGGATGTCCAATTAGTGGTGGAGAATGTCACAGCATTGGTGTAGCAACAATATGAATACCAGATTTCTCTTATGAGGGAGGATAGTGTGAAGGAGAAGAAGGTGTTGTGGCAACAAGTGCTCAATGCTTTGTCCCTGTATCAAGTGTATAAGATGAAGTCAACCTAGTTGGCTAGGCTAGTAGACACGCTAACCTCAACCATTTCAGTCATGACTCCTTCAATGCTGTATCTTTCAAGGAACCTTTCATGGAGAAGAGCAGCGCCAAGCACAAGAAACCAATAGCAACAAGATCCAAGGCTAGTGCTGCCCAAGCTGAAACTGTGAAAAAAGGGAAGGAAAAAGCTGAAGAGGACCCCATCGCCTTAGATTCAGATTCTGATTAGGATTTAGTGTAGCAGTTTGTACTTAGGTTTTGTTGTCTGTATTTTCTGTTTTAGAATGGTTGTATATTTTCCGTCTCTTGTTAATTTTGTACATACTCTTGGTTAATATTGATTTTGTTAATGAAAATGACTTTTGTGTGTTGATTTGCATTATGCTTCTTTGTTTATTTTTTTGCATTGCTATTGTACATTCCTGTTTTCTATTGTATATGGTTATTCCTTTGCCTATCCTGCTGTCCCTACCTACCTGTCCTTTGTAACAATGATGACACTATTTATATTAGGATTGGGGGTGTGGCAGGGTAGACCAATGAGATGATTAAGGTAAGTGCAGCAATAGTAGTCAGATTGAAACAAATAAAGTAAGGTTCCACCTAAGAAATTTTGAAAAAAAGGAAAATTAAAATGTAAGGTAGACTGTTTAATACTGAATTTTTTTAAAAAGTTCAACACTTCCATGAAGAGATCATCAAGAAATTTTTTCACAATCAATAGATAGTGAACCAGTAAAGAGAGAAAAAGGTGAGAACATGCACCATGAGTTCAATTGAAGACCATACCCAGTGAGATTTGGGCCCATACAAAAAAATTTCTTTCGAAGAGTGTCGTTAGCAATTTTTGTGCTCTAAGAACTGGCTGACTCAAACCTTTTCACTAGAAGTTAGGTATTTCCAAATTGAAACTGTTAGCAGAACTTATGACACTAAGGGCATGATCTAAGGCCATCCTTTGGACAGTTTGAGCTTGAAATTCATACCCATTGAACTGTTCCTTTGCATACTCTTTGAGCTTGAAAAATCTATTTTCCTTTGAAAAGTACCAAACTAATTGAACCTGAACCTCTTGACCTGATTCAGCCTTACCCTCAATCTGAGAATTCAGAAGGTGGAAGGAGAAGAAGTGAAGATAGGTGAGCAGGTTTGAATTTGGTGGAAGGAGAAGGAGAAAGGAAGAAAATCTGAGTAAAGCAGTGTATTAGTTGTATGGTTGTGGCAACCATCATAATATATATATATATATATATATATATATATATATTAAAAATGAAAAAAAAAAAAAAAAAAGAGAAAGAAAGAGAAGTCAAGTGAAATACTTCATCTGGAAATTGAAAAGAAAAGAAGAAGTGGCCACTTCAGATCTGAAAAACTCGTTGGAAGGTGAAGTTGTGTTGTAATGAAGTAGGTGAAGTCATGAATCACCTCCTCCCCTTGCTGATTTCTCAATTTTGAATCCATTCTATCCCTTTATTCTTTAGAAAACCTCAACCCTAAGCCACATTACAAGCCAATAAAAGCCCTTAGTGATCCAAAGTGGATTGAGCTACTATGTGGAGATGAAGGGATGTTTGATCTATGGTGAAGAGAACATGACAAAGTCAGGAAATAGAGTAAATGCCTATGCTCATGCTTACAGGCCTATTTGAGGTCTGTAACTGATCTTGAGCTAGAGTGAAATTGAACACCTTTCAATTCATTTATGAGAGATTGCCCTGGTGAGGATTGGGTCTGAGATTGTATTTATTGGGGCATTGTTTGAACCTGATTTTTGAATTAATGGTGAACTTTATACTAATTTGCACACATTACACTCTTGATGTCTTTAGTCTGGTTATGATGAGCATGCATAAGGATTTAAGTATTAAATTATTTACATTTACTGTTTTAAAATTTCTCTAATTTGAAAGAGCAAGGTGTGGAATTAAGCTTGGTATGTTGAAATCTAAATTATCATTGCGTGCACTTGTTTTTATTGTTTTCATTAGGAAGTTTGTGGGTACCTTCACTAAAAACCCTCAGGAGACTTCACTCCTCCACTAGCGATCACCTAGGCGTTTAAAAGGTTTGATGCATAAGCTAAATGCATCCGTGCTCCCTACAAAAGTGACATTTAAATTGTTAAAGTAGTATTTAATTTTTGCTTTGCTCGAGGACTGGCAAAGATTAGGTTTGGGGGTGTATTAATCACTGAAAAATATCATTTTTCACTTCCTAACCTAGCCCTTACTAGACCGTAGAGCTATTTAATAATTGCTTTTTGAGTTTTGTTTTGTAGTTAGCAATAATATGCAAAGAAGTGCAGAAATTCATGTAGTAAAAGCCAAAAGGAGGGAGATTTGAGTCAACAACTGACTGATGAGAAGACTCATGCCTGATAGTGTAGTAGAAGACTGTCCATCAGTAGCAAGGGCTCAAAAAATGAAGCTCGAGCAGTTCTCGATCACATTGGACCTACAGAAAAAGACTCCTCAAGCAGTTAAAGTATCCTCATGAGCTGTTGAAGTAGACCTCTCGAGCAGTTGCTGAAGCTGCAGTGATGCTATCGAGTAGTTGCCTGAACCTGTCGAGTGGTTCATGGATGAAGCAACCATCCTGTCGAGGGTCCAATTCAACCACTCGAGCTGAAGTGCTGAAGGATTAAAACAACTCGAGTGGTTCCCTGCACCTATGAACCATCCTGTCGAAATGTTGTTTGAACCACTCGAGAATGAGCTTGAAGCCAGCCATCCTCACGAAGTTGCAGTGTGCTGAAATGAGTTAAAAAAGAACCTATCGAGCAACCTAGCGAGATCCTGTCAAGCTGTTGTCTACACTACTCGAGTTGTATTTCTGAAGGCCACTGATCTACTCGAGATTCATGCCTGAAGCCTTTATCCCGTCGAGAACCTCTCGAGGTTGATATTTTGAGGCTCAAATCGCTCGAGGCACGGGTTCAAGCAACTGTCTGTTAGCTTTGGAGGGCATTTCAAAAATTCATTAGCACAGAGGACACCTAACCTAACTGCCCCACATGTGCACAGTTGTTCTAATGAACTTGGGGCAATACTTGGAGGAAATGCAGCCACCTCAGCAGGTCTTATAACTGATTTGATTCTCCTCTTCTCTGATTAGCGAAGGCAGATTAAGTTCACTTAGGAATTGTATAAATAGGGAGGAATAAAATAGATTTGGGCATTCAAAGATTTAGGAATTTTTTGAACTCTTCCCACCTTTTCTTCTTGTTCTTCTTCTTCTTCTCTCCTTAGCACAGCCATGACTGGCTAAATCTCTATAACAGCTAAGGATAATTGATATGTAATTTGATTTGTGAGAGTATTGTATGAGGAGTGAAAATTGCAGAGACTACAGATCCAAGAGTAATTTGTTGTAAGTTATTTTTAGATCAATGAATTATTGGTTTTAATGATCATTTAATCTGTAGATCTAGTGATTCTTTATTGGATTTCTATAGATTTTATGTTCCTATGGATGCATGAGCTTCTAACCTTGCATCCATAGCATTTGCAGTGGTTTTACTGTTTCATTTTTTTCCCTCATGACTAAATTATATCCATGGGATACTCTGTGACCACTTGAGTGGACAAAGTATAGCCCTAGGACTAGTCCATATCTCAGGGTAGATTTGGATCCTTCTATCTTGCATTTATATTTGTAGCCAAATGAAGGATTGTTGCAGATCCATCTTCTACTCTGCTTTGCAAATTAGTTTTACAGTGAAAACTATCTCTGTTCATTATCCATATTTGAATTTTATTTTACCAAAACATTTGTTCTCTTCCTTAATTCCCCCTCCCTTTATCTCTGATTTGGTCTTTAAATCCATTTTTAATTAGATCTAGTCTATTTATGTTTTTAGTTTAGTGACAACCACAAAACTCCATCTCTTTTTCCTGTTTTCCTTAGTTTCAAGTTAGAATAGGATTAGGATTGCCAGATCTGGATATCTACTACCTGTTAGATCACAAGTCTCTGTGGGACAAACCCGTACTCATTTAAAACTTGCTACAACAGCCCTGATCTTGCAGGACTGTGTATAATTGTTGTTGTTTTTGTACTATTTTATTTTATTTTTGTGCACAACAATTATACACCAACACGTACTACCAACTCTATAGCAAATATAGTGTCAAAGGCTGCATTTGGCTTAGCTCTTTCAGGGCAAAGAGCAGCTCTATTGCTCTTTGGCTCCAGAAGAGAATTGCTTTTATGTTTGGTAACACAGCTACTCGCCCCATTTGCTTTGGTGGAGAGCTGTTTTAAGTGATAAAATTGCTCTCTGTCAGAGCAGATTTTTATCTGCTCTGAGAGAGAATATGAAGAGAGTTGCTTCCGCTCTTATAAGAGCTAACCCAAACATAGCCAAAGTCTCATTTATGAGATCTAGCAACCCCATATTTATGATTTGGATGATATGTATCTGTCATTTTGGCAAGCAGTTAGGCCAATATAAATTAGCAAATATTGATATATATATATATATATATATATATATATATATAGTAGTTGTCTTGAGTCTTGAACAATATTTTAAAACTTTTTTGGAAAAAAAATAAAAAATTATTTAAGAGTAGTAATATTCGCAATTAAAGGTTCTTTTGGTGCAACTAAAGGTTCTGACATTAACATTGTTGACTGTCTTGATTTGAAATGATGGAGATTGTTTTTAGTCCCAATCACTTGGACAATAAATCTTGAGATCATAGCTCACCTATCAGCAGTCAAGTGTTGATTCCGCGTGGCACACATTCCTGATAATGGTAAACTATGAGAAGGGTTCATGTGCTTTTGGGGATGTGTTTCATGTGAAACCAACATTTGGCCGTACGATGATTGGGCATGATTTCAAATCTATCGTGTAAGAGATTGGGAATAAAACAATCTCCATCATCTGATTCAGGCAGTCAACGGTGTGCAAAGAACAAATCAGTTGCGACGAAAAAATCTTCAATTGCGAATACCACTGTCCAAGTATCAACACAGGCAATGGGTTTCAGTGTAGGCGCCTTTAATAATTGGGTAGGTGCGAACAGAGCTACCTAATAAACAAAACATTTCGTTAGGGTGTTGAAGCAAGGTAAGCTGGCTTTCTTTAAGAAGTGATGGCAAAGGAGCTAAAAATCCCAATGCCAAGAATGAAATTGGGCAATCAGGGATTAGAGGTAAGAGCTAGTTTAGGTGTCTTCTACTGAATTATATATTGCCAAGTTCTTGAATTTTTTTAGATGGGTTGACTCTCCTCAATAGCTTCTTCAGATTATCACCTCTAAACACCATGCTTTATAATTTCATATATAATTTATATATTGATGTGTATAATTGGGATCAGATCATGATGTTAACTAGCTCTCAAGTTTCTTAACTCACACATTTCCACAAGGTGCTGCATTCATGTGTTGAATCCTGTAATTGCAATTGATCACCTTCTTTGATGCAACCCGCTATTCAATCAATTCATTTGTTGTAGTCCAACTTTGATATCCCATATAATTTCCTGCAATATCTATTTCTTGTGGCCACATTTTTCTTCAAAATTTCTTTAAGAGTCTTCTCTTTCCAGCTATATCAATTCTTGCAATCTGAAATAGTCTGTTTTTCTTCCTGTTTGAAATGAAATAGATTTCTTGATTAATTTTTACCAAACTCTTCCTTCCTTTATTATATTTAATCAGCCTACAACAGACCTCCAAAAACATATATATAAAAAAGCTCTTTTGCCCAACAAAAAGGGCACATCTTGGGCAAAAGAGCATTTTTTATAACATCTTTATCCCCCAAAAAATAGTAATGATTTTTTTGTACCTTTTGCGGAACCATTATGCGAGAAACTCATTTAATTGGTCTAGTGTGTCAGTCTCTATTCAATTTTTACTTATTTATTTTTTAAATGCAATATTTGATTATCTTATGCTTGTTGTTTAATTGTTATTGTTGAAACCTCCAATCTTGCTAGTTATGCCTTCGATTATGCGTTCATATCCATAGAGCAATTATTCTCTTCTTTTTTTCCCAATATCTAGGTAGAGTTATCGCCATCTTCGTTTAGAAGATGGCCATTCCACAGTCCACACCTCTTCACCATTGAAGTTCATTATTACTTCCAACAGACATCGTTCTACCCTAGAGTGTTGATCATAGGCAATGGTTAGGTTCAATTGGTCGAACCTAATTTCGTTTTCAATCAGATTTGCAGCCATTGGATAAAAGAGAATCTTGACTTTCTCTATTCCCATTTTTATATGATGATAGGAAGTCAACAATCTCTCCTATTCAATGGTTATAAAATTGGTTGAACATGGAATCAGGTTGAACCATTTAGACCTAACCATTCCTCGTGTGATCATTGCCAGTTGTGACTTAAGTCACTCAACACACAACCTATCGAAGAATTTGAATAGTGGGTTTTGCTTCACTTAAAGTTGTTTTCACGAGTATTCTGGTTGCTCAGAAATAATAGTGATGTTCAGCTGTCTCCAATCAGCTTATGTTATCTCTACCTATAAATAGGAATCTCCAACTTCCATTTCACAACAGCAAAACACGACGTAGTTTTCTTAGTTTGAAGGAATTAGTGTAACAATTTAGTAGAGAATCTCAGGCCTTTAGAATCCAAAGCGCAACAATACTAAGAGATCCATACCTAATTTTGCATTTATTCTTTGTTGTGTTCGCTTTTTTCATTTGTAAGGAGTCTTTGTTCATAAGTTCGTTGGATCTTTGATTATTTGAATAAGTATCAACTTTTTAATACAATTTAATTCTTGTTCCCCCTCTTTTTGCTTTATCCCTTATTCTTGAACCAGTGTCATCAACAAATTAGAGCTGTAAGAAAGTAGCTGAAATTTTTTCTTGTTGTGGCTGCCTAAGGAAAAAATGGAAAAAAAGAAAAAAAGCCCACACTTAATTGGCATGGGATGAAGGGGGAAACTTGAAAGAAAATCTGATTGGGATTGATGATATGGGTCAAAAGGATCTGATAAAACAGGAAATGATTAAAGCTCACATCTAGCCTATGCATTTTTCTAGTGTATACATTGAAATGAATATGATAAAACAGGAAGGGAATCCAAGAAAGAGGAAATTAAAACATGAAAATTAAAGTGTACCTAATAATCTATGACTACGAAATAAGAGAGCATCAAACTTGAGATGCTAATATTTGTAACTAAACTCACGAAATTCCACATCAAGCTCATATAATATGCATGCCATAAGGGTAGGCATCATACAACATTTTGCTCACATTTTTTATAAATATTTAATTGTATATAATAAGTGGATATTAATTTTAAAGAATTGATGATGATTTAATAGTATGATATATATATTTACATATATCTAATTTTTAAATTTAAGCTTAATTTAAGTAGGGAGAATTCCTACAAATTAAGCATTATTTGATCTACTTACACATTAAAAACTAAAAAGTAAAATCTGAAATAAAAAGAAAATGCAAGCATCAACTAAACTATTTAACTTCAACTTCTAAGTTCAAAGCAACATCTCACTCCCAAATTTCAATATTCAAAGTGAAAACATCAAGCTAAATTATGGTTCAAATGCCATAATTGGCATCAACTCATCAAATATGAAGTCTTTCATCAAACGCTCCAATTCTACCATTCTCCTCTTTTTCATTTTCTTCATCACCAACGTGATCTATCGTCAACGTAAGATTCATCATACTCGATTTCATTTGAGACTGACTCTTCTTCAAATATTTTTTCGTTTCTCATATTATGTGATCTTGTACTTGATGTTGCTTTTGTGGAAATACCAAAAACTGAACTTACCGAAGTTTATTATCGTCTTTAATCTTCTTAAAAAAACTCTCATTGGTCATCTTTACAAAAATAACTCTTTTATCTCCCGCCCATATGACACCAACACCAACAACGTAAAATTCTTCCATATTTAGTTCTTAAAATAATTAAAGAAGGAAAAGCGAAAAAATGGATATAATAAAAAAACATGAAAGCCTTAATATTGGCTTAAAATAAGTTTGGTAAAGGTTTAACTGAACCTCCAATAAGTTCCATACCCAAGATGGATGGAGAAATTTCGTATTTACCGTAGGGCACTTTAATCGAAGGGGATGTAGTAAAAAATTACTTGCACACCATCGCATCTCAGCTAGGTGAGGCTGCACATAATGTGCACATATCATTAATCTACGCACCACCTAGCCTAGTTGATGTGTAGGATCCCTAAAATTCACTGCATCACACCTAGACACACATTTGACTATGTTGGATATAAATGTAATGTGTGAGAGTGATGTATGTAATATGAGTATAATGTGTAAGTGCTTTGTATGAGAGCCTTAGTATGTAGCTTAAGTGAGTGAGTAGGGTTTAGTCCAACATCAGGTAAGTAGGAGTTTTGTCTTATGTTGTTGCTCTATAAAGAGCTTTAGTTGTAACCCTTGACATTACAATGCAATAGATTTAAAATGTAGCATCTTTGGTAGCTGTGCTTCTCTCTCTTTTCTTCTTCTTCTTCTCTTTCCTTTTCCACCATCATTCTTTGATACGACAATCTATATTTTAGTTTTAGTTATATGTTTTTCAAGTGATTTCACTGGCTATACATTTTGGTTGAATCCATGTTTCAATTAAGAGAACCATTATCTTGTTCTTTAGAGATATTGTTGAACACTCACAAGCTCAAATCCCTTTAGGCGCTGATACCGTATGGTGACAAAAGATAATTCAAGTTTTTATATGAAAATACTAGCAACCCAACCAAATTTTCAAATCATAGTCAAAACCAGGAGCCCAAAATTGCTCAACCAATAAAGAAACAAAGAAAAGTAGATTCAGGATGAACAATAACTCAAAGAAACCATTCCACCAAAAATATCCTACACTTCGACAACAATTAAAATGTAGGCGGCAAGACAAGATAGAATACTTTTCTTTTTCTTCAGTAAAAGCTTCAATTACCAAGTAGGAGACACTGGCTTTATTTTCTTGTTCAATACATATTATTAGCAAAAAGAGAAGCCTTACTTTGTTCTTTAGAGTTATTGGTGGACCCTTACAAACTCAGATCCTTTGAGGCACTGATGCCATATGGTGAAACAAGATAATCCCAGTTCTTATATGACACTATGGATTTGATTTCCTTTGAAGATTGTTTTTTTCCCTTCAAATTCACGCACGAAGAAGACTTGGAAAGAGTCCTTGATGCTGAAGGCTTGACTATTGTCGGTCGACCACTAATCCTTCGTAGATGGTCTCCTGACTTGAGCAGGATCTGTTTACCTAAACTTCCGATTCAATGCTGGTCAAGCAACATCTTGGGGAGAATTGCGGGTAGCCCAAGGACTCTTATTCCTGCAGATGGGTCTATTTTAAAGCGATCTCGTCTTTCTTACGCGAGAATCTGTTTGATATCAGGGACTCTTATTGCATAGTAGTTGCATAGTATCTAAATAGGAATTAGATTCCTTATGTTTTGAGTTTTTAATTGTAAGTTTTTTTTATTAGAATTAATATATGATATAAGAGTTTTCTTCCTGTGTGCTTCTTCCTCTTCCGTTACTACGCTTTCCCCTCACTCTGTGTTTGGTATCAGAGTCATATCTGGCCAAGCCCGTGGTAATTATATATGGCGGGTGGCTAGTGTTAGAATATTGAGAGGTAGTAAATCGTGATTAGGGTAGCTAATCATGGACGTATGAACTACTGTTCATCGTCTTCTTCAGTGGTTTTTATGGATGACTTGTAATGGTCTGTTTAGATTTACTACTATGTTGTGGTAGCGTGGGAAGTCGCGTTGGGATGATTTTATAATATTGTAGCAGTGATTGCGTTGTTGCCAAGTTATTCTCCACAAAAGTTATCGTGGACGGGCGCAGTTTTGCAACAACAATCTAGTAGTAAATCTAAATGAACTTTTGTAAGAAGTCTATGAAAATTTATGGAGAAGAAGGTAAATAGTATTTTACTATGCTGATGAATAGTATTTCGAATCACTATTCACTATAGTAAAACTATTCCAACATTACTATTTCCATATGTAATTACAGTCTTATTGGTTTTCACCAAAGCTCTTTTACCCTTTCGTTTTTACTGTTTTAATTTTTTTTTTTAAATTTCCTTTTGTCTCTTTTTAATTTTTCATCCAAAAAATTAATCAAAAATAAACAATTAGGCAAATGGTCTAAAATTGATGACCAACAAAACCAATTAAATCGATGGACAATTCCTTCCATTAATCTCAAAACAATCTATCAATACGGATGGAAAGATTGGTCCACCGATATGTCAATCAAAACTACTGAGCAAACTCTCAGTATAAATGAAGAAAGTCAAAATGAAGGTTTTCAATTACTTTCAAATGAAGATTTATTGCATGACCATCGCTTCAAATTTCTTCATTTAGGATGCATTCAAGTTGCATTCAAACCCTTGACCTTGTTAGGTCTTGAAGAAAGTAGTCTACTCAGCACTCTTAGAGATGCTAGATGCCTTAGCTGGCGTTCATCTCTTACGGCTGCTGTTGAGACCAGCCTATGCTTTGGTCCAGTCTACTACAATCTTTTTCCCAACTTAACTCTATCATTATCTGATAAAAATATTCTTCATGCTTGTACCCTTAATCTACAAACTGAAGGATACAACTTCATGTCTGGATCAGAGACCATTGCTTTGATCTATCGCCTTCATTATAAGGTGATGACTTCCCTGGCTCCAAAAATTAACTATCACACTGAACCAGGAAAGAAGATTTTAATTGAGACCAACAGCACAACAACCAATGTTGCAACACCTAAACTAATTGAATGGAAAAATATTACTTTTCCGGATGCTTGGCGTATATCTCAAGTTGTCCCTCCTAAACCAATTTTACATCAAGAAATTGAACAAATAGTTCAAGATACTTAAGGAGATGTAATCTTAAAATTTGATAGATCTACATCCCACAGAACTTCTTATAGGAGTTCTTACTCTGAATCAAGGTCTCGAGGTCCTTATAGAGTCTCTATACCCTCGACTGCTCGGTCATCTTATTCAGAAGTAAACTCATTTGTTCCTTCTAAATATAATCAACCTAATCTTGAAAGAATCCAAGTCTCTGAACAATAGATTCCTCATGGGATATATACTCAACAGCAGAGGGAATCCACTACTGCTAGCGAGATAAATTTCTCAATCCATTAATAAAGTTTTTATGGATTGTACAAAGCCTGAAAACTTTGTTATCAATAGACAAGAAATCAATGCTGAATTTCAGCAATAAATCAATGCACCATTCCGTGAATGGTATTTTAAAAAAATTTCTGCATCAAAATTGTAAGAATTCAAAGAACAAATTTACAAATATATTGAAACTTTTTCTTAAGTAATTCCATTTGTTACTTGGTTTAAAATAACAAAATATCTTGAAATGAATTAGGAAGAAAGGAGAATATTTCTCCTTGAAGATTTTAAAAAAGAATGGCAGAAACTAGATGGTTCAATCGTTCAATCGGTTCATCCTCCTGTTGAAGCCCTCAAACTTACTCAACCTAATTCAACAGCTACTTTGGAAGCCACTGCTTTCATAAAATCTGTTGAACCTATCCCTCATTCAACAAAAGTTGATTTACCAAATCTATATAAACAAAATAATTTTACTAATTTGAATTTACAAACAATTAGTATGCAATTAAATAGGATTGAAAATATTCTTTCTTCCTCACCAATAAACAAAACATCAATCTTAAAGGTAGAACAACCAAACATAAAACCTCCCCTAGAAATTTCTGGATTAAATCTGTCATCAAAATCTTATATGATGAAACAAGATGAATTTCTTGATAAATTAACTTCCAGATTACAAGCTTTATCAATTAAACCTGAGAAGAAAAATAATTTTCAAATCAATGTATTAACCGATAGGGAAAATGCCAATTTAGCGGAAATACAAGAAATTTAAAATAATTTTGAATCCTTACAAAACAGCATGGAGCTTAATAAACTCCAATATAATTGGGACGGTGGCAATACTCGGTATTACTACTATAGACCTACACCTTAGGATCTTCTTTATGAAGAAAATCATATCGATATTTAAAATTTTTATGATTATCGATCCATTTATGAATGGAGCATTAATAGTAAATCCGAATATGGGATTTTTACTGTTTTACATAAAAATTTTATATACAACACCATTTTAAAACAACATCAAAATTCTGATCAAACAATTGCTTGATATATTACTACTAGGTTTTCTGGTATGTTGAAAGGTTGGTGGGATAATGTTCTCACAGCTGCTCAACGTGATGAAATCTTAACTTCAACTAAACCAGTTAAAAATGAAATTACTGGCCTAATGGAAACTAGGGAAGATGCAATTTATACTTTAACCCAAACTATCATTTTTCATTTTGTTGGTTCTTGGAATCTTCAATATGAAAGAAGTAGAGAACTACTTCAAAATCTTCGTTGTCCATCTTTAACCCATTTCAGATGGTATAAAGATATTTTTATGACTAAATTCATGCAACGAAGTGATGCCAATACTGAATATTGGAAAGCCAAATTCATTGATGGTCTTCCCAGCCTATTTGCTGAGAAGGTTCGCAATAAACTCCATAATCCCGATGATCAAACTATCACTTACAATCAATATACTTATAGCCAACTCCAAAGTATCATTGTGCGTGAAGGATTAACATTGTGTAATGATTTAAAATTACATCAAAAATTAAAACAACAACTTACTGGTCGTAAGGAATTAGGAGAATTTTGTGACCAATTTGCTTATGACACAAAAATTAATTATCCTTCAAAAAGACGAGATAATAGAGAAATCTCTAATTATCACTGTCCTTCAGAACGACGTCGTCATATTTTCAAACAAACAAATAATCCCTCAGCTTCTCAACAATATCGAGAAAATAGAGATCCCTCTTTTTCTCGCAAATATCGTGAGAAAAGAAGAAAACCAACAAATAGACCCCTAAGAGAAGTTAAATGTTATAAATGTCATCGATTTGGTCATTATGCCAATAAATGTACAATTGAATAAAGAATAAATCAAATTCATGATGGAGGCTTAAAATTAACCTTATCAAAAATTTGGTTAGATTCTAGTCCTTCTGAACATCCTTCTTATTCAGAATTCTCTAATTCTGATAAAAATAATGGAATTCATTCCACTTCATCTTCCTCATCCTCCTCTGATGATGACAACCCTGCAAATTGCAAATGTAATCATATCCATACGTCAAAAGATTCTTGACAAGCATTTGCTGCTATGAACAATCTCAGTATTAATGTTCTTACTGAATCCCAACAATCGTTATTAGACTTAGTTGACAAAACTGAAGATCCATTAATGAAATCCAAATTAATTGAAGCCTGTATTTCGACAGCCCAAAAGGAAACTAAAAAATCTCTAATAGTAGAAAATTCTTACTCTATTAGAGAACTTTTTCATCGACTAGAATCCCATAGTTCTACTAATCCGATGACCAATGCTACCCATAATTCTTCTATGGTTGCTAATTTCTAGCAACAAATAGAATCTCTCAACAATGAATTAATTACTCTAAAGCAACATTTTGCTAAAGAAATTTCCACCATTAATAATCGCCTTAATCATTTGGAACATAAAGAAGCCTCTTCTAGTGCCACCTCACATACTTATCTGAACACTCTCCAACAGGTATCTTCTCCAAAATGGTACATCAAAGTCAATTTATTTATCAATTCCAATTATACAATTTATGATATCATCACCCTTATTGACAGTGGTGCTGACATGAATTGTCTTCAGGATGGGTTAGTCCCTTCTTCATATTTGAATGTCATTCGTCAGAGTCTCACTAATGCTAGTGGATATCCCATACCTATCCACCACAAACTTGACCATGCTGCCGTCCAACATCATAATATTTCTATTCCCACTTCTTTTGTGATTCTCCCAAATATCACTCAAACCCTTATCTTAGGGATTCCTTTTATTTCTTCCATCTTTCCCTTTACCCGGGTTGATTCTCATGGCATTTCTGCCCAATTTCAGGGTCATCCCCTTCGATTCCATTTTTTCTCCTCTCCTTCTGAGGACACCATTCCTCACCTTTGTTGTGTCTCCCTTTCGGGTAATAACCAATTCTGGGGGGATCCTCACTATAATCACACTACTCACAATAATCGAATTATTTATTCCCATTTGCATGAGCATTTGCATTTGCATACCACCAACCCCATGGTTTTATCTTTATGCGGTGATCCTACCAAAACAGTAGATCACCAACTAATCACTAGTTTTTGTGCAGAAAATGACTAGTCTTGCAGGTAGCTCTTCTGCCCAATCTGCCAACTCAGCAGAAGACATTTCTTCTCCACAACAAAAACTTTATATTGTCCTCCAAGGATTCCAACCAGGGATTTATACTTCATGGTAATCTTGCCATAGCCAAATTTATAATTTTCCAAATCCATTATACCAAATGCATAACTCCATGAGAGACGGCCGAGCTGCTTTCAAAACCTTTCAAGCCATGTAATTCCTGACCACATCTCCCATTATGGAGGTCAAAGAATACTCCAAATCTAAAATTTTTAACATCAGCCATATCCCTGATTTTATTAACCCTGACATTGCTCCATCCATGCATCATGATATTAATGGAGTATGGAAAAATCATATTGTCAATAATAAGAAAAAAGTAAGACAACATTTGAGCGTCCTTACATCCAAAATTTAGGCTCAAGAAGCCCATATTCAACAAATTTATGAAGGATTACTCTCCCTGCTCAAAAACTTTAATTGGGAAGAAAAAATCTTTTCCATTGAGAAAATTTCATATTTCCTCAACCTCATTGAATTGGTGAAACAAAATGATTCAATTCTGCATCGCCTTAAAAGAATCTGCATGTTTAAAAAGGCCAAACATGTCCTTCCAATTGACATTTCCCAAAATATTGTATCTCAAATTGAGAATTCTGCTACTGAGATCAAACAAATCTTATTGCAGAATTATCAATTTATCAATCATCTTCAGGGTTATCATCTCCCAAAAATTTCTTTGTTTACTCCAGATTATCCTTATAATCTTCGGCATGGTCTTGATTGGGGATTGATCAACCAAATCATTTTCCCACTTTCCAATATTCCGGATTTTCCTCGAATGATTAACTCCATGGTCTTTTATACCTCCAAATGTTTACACAAAGATATTTACCTTACTTTTTGGATCACTAGCACTCTTGGCTGGCGATCTAGAGAATAATTCTTCCAACCATATCAAATTTGGATTCTTCGTAAAACACGGATGTATGAATTTTCATATATCAACAAAGCCGATCCTTTGGCACAGTCTAATGCCCTATCAATTTCTCCCAAATCCTATTGGATTCGTTCCCTAATGCATTTTTCTCAACAAGCTAGAGAAATTTTTAAGGACCATTATTCTTTCAAAATTACTGATGGTCGACGAATTTTCATCACTGATTTCCTTATGGAATATATGGCGACTCCTCAACAAGAAGAAGCAGAAAAATTTCTCCAACAATTGATCAGTAGGAGCAATCTCCATTTGCTTGCCAACTTAGAAATTGAAGCTTCTATCAAAGAAGAAGAGTTGTTACATGATGTACCCGATTCAGATAGTTCCTTATCTGGTGACTCAATATTTTATCAGAACCTTGACAATCGCATGAAACCATGAGGTCTGAATATCAACAGGACAAATCAGCCAAAACAGTTGTTTGTTCAAATTAATAATCTTCACAAATCATAATGGACCCCGCCATTCAGATTATTGTTGGCCAATAAAGCCTGCAATAGTCCATTCACTAGCTGTGCTAACTGTCGATGACGCAAGCCATGAAGTCATCTTCCAAATAATGAAGCCCTGACACTTGCCATGACGTCAGAACATAATTATCAAGGGACGAAGCGACTGCATCCAATCTACATAGCACATGTGTCCCACTCAGTGGCGGATTTCAACCCGTTACAAGTCCGCAAACATCTATAAAAGGGTTAGCCTGGGGATTGTCCAAGACACCGAGCAATTTACCGAGTATTCTACCTAGCAATTTCCTTACTTCCTTCCCTGCTTTCTTGTTCTTTCTTTTATTTCGGTGTGTATCGGAGAAGCTCTCCATATCGGTAAGCTTACTCTGCTTTGTTTATATTAGTTTATGTATTGCATAGTAGTTGCATAGTACCTAATCCTTCACGCACAATGATACTTTGGAGTTGGCCATAAGTATATTGATTGTAAGTGATACTTTGATCATCGGGATTACGGAGTTTATTGCAAACCCTAAAATAGCTCTATCTCATTGACAGAAGTACCAATGATTTGTGGCAGACCTACGCCCGGATTCTGGTGGCCACCGAGCACTGTGAGAATATCCCTAGATTCTGTGAGGTACGCATCAACGGTTAAAAACATAGGGTCCTCATATAAGTGGAGTTGATGGAGAAGGTGCTAGTCCCTCGACAGCTGCAGGATGAAGCAGCGTTGTTCGGGAGTTCCGACGAAGACGTACTTGCTGGTACCACAGAAGAAATCTTGCCAGAGATGAACCCATTGAGGGACGAGGTAGAATGGTCCGTCGATGTGTCTACTCATGCCTCGAAGGGGTGCTCGCCCTAGGATCTGTCACTCCATCAGTGATCGTCCTTGTCACCGGGGCTAGAAGTCATTTTCTGGATGATTGAAGTGAAGATGGGTTGGAAGAGGGTGAAATCGAGATCTGGTCTGATGAGATAGAGCTATTTTAGGGAGTGGCAGTAGGCGGGGAGGGCAGACGTACACTACCGTGGTGCGCCACCCTAAGACGGCGGACGTTTCTCAGTTGTTGATTCCTCCTAAGAGTGATCTCTCTCTGTTGATCAATCAAACAGTGGGGATGACGTCATGTCCAACATACACTGTTTCGATTTTTGAATTCCTAAATGTTGAAGAACTGACCTAGACGTCTGTTATAAGGGATGAGGGAATAAATAGGTTTGGGATCCTATGACACTAGAGGTGACACATGCTCATCGGGCGACAGATGGCAACATCTATCTACAGGGTAGTGAGGTATATTCCAAAGCTAGAGCTCCTTCACACTCTCATTAGTGGAATAAGGATGGGATGGCCTTTTCGATTTCCTTGGCTAGGGGAGTGACACGTGGTGATTAGGGGAGAGGCCTTGATGGTTTTGAGGTGGTTTCCCAACACCAGCCCACAAATTCCAACGGCGGTTTGGCTTTTTCTTCTTTGAGGTATCAAGTGGTGGACAACCACGTGCCCTCTTAGCTTTTCGGGATGGGCCCTGTTTGTTTATTTTTCTCTCGCCAGCCCGCGTGCCTCTTAGATCTCCTCTTGGTGTGGGCTGGCCCAAAGGCTTCTAGACCGCCCCTTCTTCACCAACAATGTCCCATTTCTTTTGTTGCGGGCTAGCCCAACTTCTCTTGCAGATCAACAACCGACCTTGTGACAGCCTTTGGGTTTTCCTTTTGGGCCTCCTCTTGGTGGCAGAAGTAATCCCACGTGTTCTCCTTGCTCCTCAGGGATCGGTACACATGCTGCCACCCCTTTGCCCTTGTCTTTTCTTCTCAGGACTGATGACCCACGTTCGCTCTTCCTCGGATTCTGCCTCTTCTATGGACTTGCTTGATATCTCAAGGATCTCTTCACCGTTGGAGGACGTCTCTGACTGCTCTTTTTCTTGTGCGAACATCCTCCCTATTAGATCTCTGAGGAGCAATGAGGAGGGTCCATGGGTTGACTTTTCTCCCCTTGGTCCTAAGAATTTGTGTTTTGATGGGGGTCCATGTTCCACCTTCTCTGGCGGTGGCTTGGATTTATATTTTCTCGATGAGATCATCAATTTCGGTAAGGATCATGGGATGCCTTTCAAGGGTCCCGACGAGGCTCTTCCGCTGGTGAAAGGAAACCTAAATCTAGGGAACTAGCGAGACTAAAGTGGGGCATGTCTGATGAGAGGGGTTCAGGGTCTCGGTGAGGCTCCTCTCTGCTTAGCTGTTCTATATTTCTTTATGAAGATAATGTCTTGGAATGTCAGGGGAATTTGTGACCCTGAGAAGAAATTTGGAGTGAAGCAGGTTGTCGTCTCCCATAATCCAGCAGTAATCACTTTGCAAGAAACGAAGTGGGGTAGTTGTGATCGACCTAAAGTGACGTCTGTGTTGGGTGGTAATAGGTAGGATTGGATTGGGGTGGATTCGGTTGGGGGCATAGTCACAAAAGTCGCCAATTTTTTTAAAAAGTCACAGAATTGGGGTGACGTCGAACCATTCGGTGAATTAATGAAAAAATCAGTAAATTCGGCGAATTCACCCAAATTCAGGCCGAGTTCGTTTTTTTTTTTTTTTTTCTGAATTTGAATATTTGACATCAAAATCATGCCAATTTGCACATTTCATTCATGAAATTGATTATTTCTAACTTTAAATACGTTAAAATATATTTTTAATTATTTTTCCCGAATTTAACTGAATTTTGACGAATTATGTCGCTTTTTCTCAACTTATACCCATGCCGATTTATTGTCGAACCTTGAATTTGTGACTATGGTTGGGGCTTCCTATGGGATCTTGCTTGCTTGGAATTCCATTCTTTTCCAAAAGGAAGACGAGGAAATCGGGGTCTTCTCTACCTCTATGGTGCCAGTTAACAAAGACGACAATAAATGGGCTTTCACAGGGGTCTACGGCCCGATTGATGTTGACAGAAAAGGCAACTTCAACGCAATCCAGTATCCCCATAATACGCCTGGGGGTCCTCTGTATCGGGCTATCATGGCTAATATCAACTCCTTCATCAATGACTAGGCTATTGTCGATATGTCGCTATTGAGGGATCGCTTCACATGGTCCAATCTTCAGAATGTTACTTCGTTTAGCCTTCTGGACCGTGTCATTGTGTCCACTGATTGGCTCAATTTATTCCCTCATGCTTCTCTTCAAGGCTTTGTTAGGGCTACCCCTTCTTCTCGATTGTGGGTTAATGAAAGAGGTCCTTCACCCTTCCGAATCAAGAATCAATGGCTCCTTAATGAGGACTTTAGATCCCGAGTGCAAGAGCTGGTGGCAGGAATCCAATCCCCAAGGCTCGGATGCCTTTAGATTGATCTCTAAACTCGGTATTTGAAGGGCTGCATTAAGAGTTGGAACAAAGACATTTTCGGTTTGTCCCATGTGTGGAAATCTATCATTCTCGACCGGCCTAAGGAACTATACCTTATCGAAGAAGATAAGAGCTTGGACGATACCGAAAGCAAAGAAAGACTCAAACTCAAGATGGATTTCAGCGATCAGAGCCATCAGGAAGAGGTGTACTGGAAACAGAAGCCTAAAGTGCATTGGCTGAAGGTGGGGAACAACAAAACCAAATTTTCCATGTGGTTGCTAACGCCAAATCGAAGAAGAAACTCATGACCAGAATTTCTGTGAACGGTGTGGAGTATTCAAAGCCAGATCAAATTGTCTCTAATTTTTACCATGAGCTTTATGAAGATGATGGTCGGGTTAGGCCTTAGCTAGACGATCTCTCTCCCTTCCATTTGCTCGGAGGATTGGGATAATTTGTAGAAATTACCGAAGTGGAAATTTGGGAAGCCATTAAGCACAAGGGAAAGAATAAATCCTCGGGTCCCGACGGTATCACTGTGGAAATTTATATGTTCTTCTGGTCCACTCTCAAAGGAGACTTCTTGGACTTCTTCAGGGAGTTCCACTCTCAGGCCTTTGCTTGTCGAAGCTTCAATTCCACATTCCTTACCCTCATCCCAAAGAAAGAGGGTGTGGTCGATCTCCGAGACTTTCACCTTATTAGTCTCATTAATTGCCTTTTCAAAAATTTGACAAAGGTGTTAGCTAACTGCCTCAAGCTGATTATGGGATCCATTATTTCGGAGACTCAAGGGGCCTTTGCTCATGGTCGCCAACTCATGGATATGGTTGTGATCATGCATGAGGTGGTCCATTCAATCTATTTTGATTGTTTTCCGGTCTTCATTTGGAAGGTGGACATGGAGAAGGCGTACGATCAGGTTAGTTAGTACTGTTTAGAGTATATGATGCTTCGATTCGGGTTTGGAAACTTTGGGGGAAATAAATGAGAGCTTGTGTTTCCTTGCCTTCATTCTCGGTCATCATTAACGGCTCTCCCGCAGGTTATTTCAAAACCTCGAGGGGTCTTCGACAGGGGGACCCCCTCTCCCCCTTCCTCTTCAACATGGTTAGTGAGGCCTTGGGTGCCCTCATTTCCAGATCTTGCGCTTTAGATCGAATTTCTGACATCCCAGTGGGCAGTAGCGATTGTGTCGTCACTCATCTACAATATGCAGACGACACAATTCTTTTTGGCAAAGCTGAGCCGGATGAGATCAAGGCCTTTGCTAAACTCCTATCGGTCTACGAGCCAGTGTCTAGTCAAAGTGTCAATTTGCTGAAATCTACAGTCTCCGAAATAGGTATAGAGATCCTGCAGTTGTCGACGCCTTGACTGGTGAGGTAGACGGCGTGTCCACTCCCCTTCCTATTACCTATTTGGGCCTTCCCTTAGGGATCGGCAAACCCAAGGCCAATGATTGGGATTCGGTTATTCAGTGGTTTGAAGGGAAGTTGTTGGCCTGGAAGGGTAAGCTCTTTAGCAGTGGGGATCGGTTACAGTTGCTGAATTTAGTTCTCTTCAATTTCCCTATTTTTTTCATGTCTCTCTTCAAGTGCCGTTTGGAAGTTATCCATACTCTTGAGAGGATTAAGAGAGATTTTTTGTGGGAAGGCTGGGGTTTAGAGAATAAATATCATTTGGTGGCTTAGGAGGTGTGTCAGTTTCCTAAATGCTTCGGAGGCTTGGGTATTCACAATTTTCACCGAGTCAACTTAGCTCTCCTCGGAAAATGGCTGTAGCAGGTTGGTTTCGAACCTGAAAGAGATAGAGTATGGGTTTCGGTCCTTCAGAAATATGGGAGTATGCCAGGATTTTTGGGGGTCAACATCAATCTATCCAGGCGCGCCTCTACCTGGTGGAAAGCTATCAGCTCGGTTTGGCCTGAATTCTCGAGATGGGTCCACTTTAGCTGGGGTGATGATACTCGAATTTATTTTTGGGATGATCCCTGGTTAGATCTTTACTCGTTAAAAGATAGGTTCTTCACGATCTTCAATCTGTCGGCTCACCCCCATTGCCTTGTCGTGGATATCTTCACTGAGAATAGGAGAGTCCCTGCCTGGGATTGGGCCACTAGGAGAGCCTTAGGAGACGAAGAGTTGGAGCATTTCCATGAGCTGTTGGCCGCTCTTTACAAGGCTTCCAGGAATCTGCAACACTGTGATATGAGGAAATGTGTGGCCAACAATAACAGAGATTTTTCGGTTAAAGTTAGATTTTTTGTGTGGACAGCAATTAAAGGGCGCGTTTTGACTATAGATCAGTTGAATATTCGCTGCAAAGAGATCCCCAATAGGTGTCCTATGTGCCTTCTCTCGGAGGAGTTGATTCCTCATCTCTTTATACACTGCTGGTTTGCCTCGAAAATCTGGGGCACAATTTTGAAGTCCTTTGATCTTAGCTAGGTTTTTTTTCGGAGAACCTTTCTCAGCTGCTGGTTTCGTGGAATGGGTTTAAGTGGGAAGGGCCTCAAGGCACGTTATGGAGGGTGGGAGCTTACGCGGTGTTGTGGAGTATTTGGCTCGAAAGAAATGCTCGCATATTCAATCGCAAGCGTTGCCCGATAGGCTCCATTTTAAAGTCTGTTAAAGATTTGATGTGCCATTGGGAATCCTTGATAAGTATGGGGGGCAGGGGAGTGATGATCTCTGTATTTGAAGTTTCTTTTGGTTTGTAATTGGGTTTAGGGGGGTGGGGTGTAGGTTTGTAGGTAGCCCTTGTTTTCGGCCTCGTTGTGGCTGTTTGCTTTTCTGGTTTTTCTTCCTTTCTGGTTTTTTTTTTCTCCCGTAAGCTTCTCCAGCTCGTCACTGGCCTTTAATGAAAGTTCTTTTTTACCGATCAAAAGAAAAAGAGGGGCCTTGATTGCATAGATTTGGGGAAGAGATGGAAGTAACATTGTATGAAATTTTCAATTGCATAGAAATTTGGGAGATGCAGAAATTGAAATGTACAAGATTGATGGAGGACTTGGAATTCTTGGGAGGGGCTGGGGTGCAATGAAGATAGTCGGGTGTGGAAGAGCGAGAAGAAAGGCAAGTTCTCGGTAAAAATATGATTTCCATCGACATAGATCAAGGATGATAGCCTTTGATAAACTAATATGTATAGATAGTTAAAGTACAAAAGTAGCCAAAATATGCATTATTTGGAAAATTTTAATCATATGAACATCAAGAAATGCTACTGCAAAGTGAGTAATTAGATAAATGAGCATGAGTTTGCCAAGATTATAATTCAAGTATTTGTTCTACAAGGTTGTTTAATCATGACATGGTGATTCAGTAATTTAGGATTATATATATATATATATATATATATATATATATGGGACAGGGCAGTGATGACTCTGATGATGATAGTAATGCCTATTTGTTTCCCTATTTGTATCATTTAATTGCTTTAAGATCAATAAATTTTTTGTGTGTGTTCTTTTATCTGTACTTTTTTTTTTTGAGTTCTTTGTTACTGGAATGCTGTGTCTGCATTTTTCTCATGCAGAGAGCTTGGTATTGGGATAGTTGCATATAGCCCTCTTGGTCGCGGGTTCTTTGGTGGGAAGGCAGCTGTGGAAAATTTACCCGCAGAGAGCATATTGGTATGGGCATGGATTTTTGTGTAACATTATCTTGTTTTAATCTTGACATTAATCACACTAAAAAATTAAAAACTTCCATCGTTTTCATGCGAGTAATTGGATCAAGGTTTCAAAATCTTGGTAAATATGCCTTAAGTCGATACTATCATATATCATCTCAGTATCATCCAAAAAAACTTCGAAAAATGGGTCCGTAATGGTTTGTATCGTCTGCTACAAGCCGCCGATACAGGTTTGGTTTTTGATGATACATTTCTGTATAGTCCAATATTCTGATCCATGAATTAGATCCTAGACTTTCTCACGGATTTATTTTTTTGATCAGTAGATCATACAGAGACTTACAACCTATATATTGTAATCAGGCACAACATCCGAGGTTCATAGGTGAGAACTTAGACAAGAACAAACTCCTATACGCAAGGGTCACAAGCTTAGCTGCTAGGCATGGGTCCACCCCTGCTCAACTAGCCCTTGCATGGATTCTCCATCAAGGAGATGACGTTGTTCCGATCTCTGGTAATAAAATGCTCTCAATTTCCCTTATCAATGCCATATAAGCAACATGTTTTTTATTATCTTCTAGAGGATGTTGAATTATATCGGAGGCTAAGTGATGAGGTAATTATATGACATTTATTTATTGGCTTCTTCAATTTGAAACTTTAGGGACAACTAAGTTTAAGAACCTGGACGATAATGTCGGGTCTTTGAAGGTGGAGCTTACAGAAGAGGAGTTGAAAGAAATTTCAGATGCAGTGCCCATTGATGAGGTAGGTGGCCATAGAGATTATGATTTCCACTCTCCGAACTCATGGAAGTTTGCAAATACCCCACCAAAAGATAATAATAAATAATAAAGAGCTCACAGAAATTTTCAGGTTACTTGGTTATATTGGTTTGTGATATATTATTGCTTTGCTTCTTCCTTGTGTCTAGGAGTGCCTCCCCTTTTTGCATGAGTTTTGTTTGGTTTTTTTGTTTGGGTAATATTCTTTATTTTGTACGGGTATACTCTTTCTATGTTCATCCAGTTTGATTTACCAATAAATATACGCTTAAGAAGTGCCTTTAAGCCAATAAATCCAATTGAAGTTTATTTCCATGAATTTAGGGGCCTTAAAATTTGTGGAAGTTGGTTTTTTGTTTATTTGTGGTGACTAAAACTAGTTTTTTGAAAACCAAAGTGCGTGCTACACCAGCAAAGTGTCCAATCTGGTTCAAGCCAGTCCTCACCCTTGCCAATCATTTCAAACCATTTTATATACAACTTGCATGTAGCACGTACTATGCCCATGGAGAGAGATTTTATGGGGATGATAGATTGAGGGAGCGGAAAAAAGAGCCAATTTATTTTTGCAAATATACCTTAAATAATTTTATTAGATTTCTGAAAATAATGCTAGACGAAAAACGTAATACTTTCGTCTCCCTTCTCGCTTTATAATAGTGAAGATATGGCCTTACATATTTTATATAATATAAAACGAAGCTTTTCCTCATCTGTCTCCATACAATTGGTCAGTTAGTTATGCTCTCTCTCTCTCTCTCTCTATAGGGAAGGCTGCAAGGTAGGGGAAGGGAAAGGAGGGGCAGTTCTGCCCGACTCTCACACCATATATATATATATATATATATATATATATATATATATATATATATATATATATATATATATATATATATGTGCAAAGGGGAAAATGCGCTCGGGCATAGAGATTTCTCTTGCCTCTCCCAATGGGGAGCAGACACACGGAAAGTGCATTTGCACTAACCCGGGTTAGCCACAGTAGGGTTTTCCTAATGTCAGTGGTAGGTAAAGTAAGCAGTAGGTATGTACCAAAGGTTATACCTGTCGGAAGAAGGAAGCGTTGTCTCCAAGGAGAAGGTCTTGTCATGATATGGCAGTAAAACAATTCATAAAATGATATATGTTTATCTTCTTTCCTTCCCTCTTCAGGTTCTTTCTCTCTCTCTCTCTCTCTCGTTTCTATTACCTCGTTGCATAGTCTCTCTCACTGGAGCTCTGACACATTAGAAGCACACAACTTTTTTTTTCTCTCTCTCTCTCTCTCTTTCACTGGAGCGCTGACGCTATAGAAGCGCGCAACTTTTTTTTTTTTTTCTCTCACTGGATAGAAGCGCATAAGAGACAACTTTCTATTTTTTCTGAAACTCGTACTTGATAGAAGCGCGGAAGAGACAACTTTTTTTTCTTCTGGAGGTCGTACTGGATAAAAGCGTAGAAGAGACAACTTTCTCTTTTTTCCTATAGGTTGTATTGGATAGAAGCGCAGAAGTGGCATATTCCTTTTTCTTTCTGGAGTTCGTGTTGGATAAAAGCGCAGAAGAGACATATTTCTCCTTTTCCCTTGAGCTGGGGCTTGATAAAAGCGCAAAAAAGTGACATTTGAGGTAAGTTTGGACGTATTTGTGTATTATTTTTAGCTTACATATCATAAAATTATAAGCTATAACATATATATGTTATAGATTCACCCAGGTAGCGCTTCGAAATAGTCTGTGACATTACTTCGTATGTGAAGCGATTTACTCATTTGCTCGTAGTTGATGGATCTCTTCACTTCTTTACAGGGTGGTAATCATAAAATTATAAACATTCGAAAATATATAAATTATAATTGACGTAGAAGCACACACTTCATATGTGAAGCGATAAAAAGCGATAGGAAGCGACGACGCTTGGATGTAGAAGCGAGAACTCTTCTCAATCGTAGCGCCATCGTTTCCATATTGAAGCGTTGACGCTTTTTATGGCCGTGTCATCGCTTCATTGTGAAGCACATAATAGACATATTTCTCCTTTTTCCTAGAGTTGGGGCTTGGTAGAAGCGCAGAAGAGTGACATTTGAGGTAAGTTTGGACGTATCAGTGTATTAGTTTCAGTTTACATATCATAAAATTATAAACTATAACAAATATATGTTATAGATCCGCCCTATCTCAGGGCAAATTATTTCGTAATTATTTCGTATGTGAAGCGGTTTACTCATCTACTCGTAGTTGATGGATCTATTCACTTATTTACAAGGTGGAGATCATAAAATTATAAGCCTTCAAAAATATATAAATTATAATCGAAGTAGAAGCACACGCTTCATATGTGAAGCGATAGGAAGTGATGACGCTTGGACATTGAAGCGACGATGCTTCTCAACTACGAGTAGGAAGTTATGGCCGCATCATCGCTTCATTGTGAATCATTTTCGTGGACTCCATAGTTGATTTGATTTTCGTCTAATGTTGAGCTTGTAATGAACTCCATTGGAGGATTCAATGTAGGTGCTCTTGATTTAAATCTCATCCCTGAGACGTTTTATTTAGGAGTTTCACTTGGTTGTGATAGTGATATGGAAATGCTGGATAGTTGTGTAGGGTCTGAGAATACCAAAGAGGAATGGAAGCCACGTATCGGCTTGAAATTCAAATATGAAGAGGAAACATATAACATCTATAACTTATACGCCAAGAAAGTTGGTTTCAGCATTAGGAAAAGTAGCATTTACTAATCTGCAAAGGGGAAGATTATAAAGAGAAAATATGTACATTCGTTCGAAGGGTTAAAGCAGCCTGACAAGCGCAAAATATATTCAGATATAAAGTGTTTAAGAGATAACATATGTGGATATGAGGCAAGGTTGAAGATTAGGATCAACAACTAAAAGTTGTGGGAGGTAATAAAATTTAAAGAGCAGCATAATCATTAGTTATATACACCTAAGAAGGTGAAGGAACTACGATCACATAATAAGATAATTGGGACAAGTAAATCGTTGATAGGAACATTTGATGATATAATTCCCCCTTCCAAGATTTCAACTGTTTTATCGAGTTTGGATGAAGATGTTGGGGCGATGGTAAGTCCTCAGCATACTCAGGATTACCTAAAGAAGGTGAGAAATGAGAGTAACATCCATCCGATGTGCATGAACGTGATCATATCTTTTATTGATAGGCTGAACAAAGGAGATGGTTTCTTCTTTGAAGCCAAGCTAGACGAAGAATATCGTATGCGTAGTATATTTTGGGCTGATCACAGGTCACGGATGGCGTATGAACGTTTCGGTGATGTAGTCGTATTCGACACCACTTACAAAACAAACAAGTTGCTGCTACCTTTCACCCCATTCGCAGGGGTCAACCATTATTGGTAGACAACGTTTTTTGGATGTGTGTTGCTCACGGATAAGATAGAGGAGATATTCATTTGATTGTTTAACACGTGACTGAAGTGTATAGGTCATAAGAGACCTAATGCAATCATCACTAATCAATGCAATGAGATGAGCAAGGCCATCGCCGATGTTCTTCCAACGATTATGCATCGCTTTTGTATATGACACTTAAGGAGCAATGAATTAAACCATCTCTCTCAGTTGAAGGTGAAGTTTGAGAATTTCAGGAGGAAGTACAATCAGTGCAAGTTCAGTCAAACGGCTGATGATTTCGAAAGGAGATGGACACAACTCGTCAATGAGTTTCAATTGCAAGACAACCCATGCCATCAGCACGATCATCTTGACCGTGTCCCTTTGGTAAGCACGGAACATTGGCATATCAAGCAAAAATGAAATAGTAAATGAAGCTGCAGAATTTAAATCTATATAAAAGCATTTCTCAAAAGACAGTTCTACCCTCATGCCTCTGCATGAATGGAGAACCGATCCGAACCATCTTCGATAGCAAATCATCACGGATGGTTCACCCCAAAAGAATAATCTCAATTTATACATGTACATTATTTAATCAAACAAGGCTTGACATACCAAGCCGTACAAAATCTCTCCAAAAACCCTCAAAGTGGCACAACGGAATCCTCTAGAAGAAGTCCTCAGGAGGTGGCTCCAACTCTTCACCGGCCGCAAGGTCCGACTCACCGGGGTCAGCGTCTCCTGAAGCCTCGGCAGCTGCTAGTAGTGGACCTGCGACGTATAGTCTATAGGGTGAGCTGCATCCTAGCTCAATAGGGAACAAAACACAGTTGAACATATAAATTATTACTCACATATATTCCATGATATGCCATGCATGATGTATCTATGCAGTTACTGATGAAAATAGTTAAAAAGCATTATATTTTACTGGTAGTTTACTCATGTCTTTATTCATTCATGAATGATGCTGAAAAGGCCTAAAGCAAAACTTAAACTTTCAACTTAAGTAATCCCCGAGCAATATAGCATCGAGCCCCGATGAGATACCCATCATCGTCATCTATATAGACAGTTTTAACGTATTCTCTGGGAATACAATTAGTACCCAAGCCCCTTTCCCCTGGGGATTGGTGGCGGGGTTTCACTTGTCTCAAATCAACACCCCTGGGGTGTGCTTACTGTGTACGGATAAGCCTCCGCACTGGCCTACGGTTTTGCCGCCGTATCGGTCACGGATATCCTGCCATGTCAGTCGTGGATATCCCGCCACGTCGGTGGGGTACCCTATCAAACCTCAAATAACAAAAATATTGGTGCCTTACATATAGTTATTCACCGTGTAAATGTGTTATCTTATATCAGTTAGGCCCTATCAAACATGATCCAATCTTGGATACATCCCTGGGATGTATCCATTCACTTGTATCACACCTGATGCTCAAATCTCTTTACTTCTTCATCCCCTGGGGATGGCTCATTATGATTACTTTTATTTGTCACGCACACACACTTCTTCACAACCCTTTATAAAACATTTGAAGTTAAATCTATATCACTACATACATGCTCTTGTAAAATAAGGTACATGTTCAAGGAGTTCCCTACCTCAAGTCTTCGTTCGATCAATGCATCAAGGTCCCACGTGGCTCCTTGTGCACTAGCTCACACGTACCACCTATGGTACCACATAACATATGAAACACATCACTAAAGATGCTATAAAGGAGGTCCAAGAGCCCCCAAAGATCTTAAAGTCAAACTCAGAAGTCAACATCAATTGGCCCAGTCGATTAATCGATTTCCAAAATTGATTAATCGAAAGTCAATATCGATTAATCGATTCTTAAATCGATTAATCGAGATTCCCATTCGATTAATCGAAACTCAATTCGATTAATCAAAATTCTCTGCTCTATCAAGTCGATTCTCAACTCGAGTAATCGAATTTCCAAAATCGATTAATCGATCCCAAATCGATTAATCGAAATTACAAATTGATTAATCGAATTTTCATTTCGATTAGTCAATTTCATCAAGCCCATTTCCTTTCTCCACTGGAGTCCACTGTAGGCTCCCAGTCGATTAATCGATTCTCAATTCGATTAATCGAAATTCAAAGTCGATTAATCGAAACTCAATTCGATTAATCGAACTCCGGGTCCTCTGACTTTTCAACTTCTTGGCCAATTTCGATTAATCGAAATTGCCAGATTTTGCCCCCTTCTGGCTGTTCTTCCAAATCTTTCTCCATTTATTTTCTTTCTTTTTCTAAGTCTTTAATCTATGATTTTAACCATTCCTAACTACAATTAACCTCCCATATCTTATGCATTTAATTCACAAGAAATTTACCTCAATCAAATCTCAATTTGATTAGATCTAGTGGTTGGAAAGGCTAGGGTTCCAGCTATGGCTCTAACGGATCCAAACCGTATCGAATCCGGCTTTTATCGCCTGAATCCCCCTTCCAATCAGTTGCAATAACTCCTCTTTTTACTTTTCTCTCTCTCTCTCTTCTTTACTCTCCTTCAACAACCAAGATACAGATTTTAGGGTTATCAAACCCTTTTATCTCTCCCCTCTCTTGTGCGTTGAGCACATACACCGCGATAGGTGTACGCGACTTCACATTCCCATCACACACCACATAAAACACTCAACCCATCACATCTCATCTGTTCATCACACTCTATGCTAACCCTTGATCTCCTAATTGGTCAAACTTGTGACCAATCGGGCATGGATCCCGAGGTCACTGTTTAACGTGATTTTTCGGGATATTACAACGATCTTGCCGTCCAATCTCGTCATGATAAAGAAAATAGAGAGGATCTCGTCTCAATGTTTACGATACCGGAGCTCTTGTTTGAAAATTCAATCGAGAGCCATACCGCTGTTGTATATACGAGAACCATGCTCAATAGATTCCACTCCGAGTTCTGAAAGTTGCCTCTTTTAAGGCTTAAAAGGTGGTCGAAGAGGAAGCCGGACCAGTTATTATATACCAAGTGCGTAGAAGTGTTTGGGATGGCACGGAGGATAGCGGTCAACATTCAAAGTTTGTTTCGAACGTAGAGATGTCACGGCCACTTGTGATTGCAAGCACTTCGAGACAGAGGGTTTGTTGTGTTCTCACATCTTCTATATTTACTTCAAAGAAGAGGTAGACCAAAATCCTTCTAAGTACATTCTACCTCGATAGATGAAAGATGTTAGATACAGTACTATACGTTTAGGGGTCAGTGAGAAAGAGGATTCTAATTTTGAATCTACGATGAAAATATGGAAGGTAAGATAAGTTGGACTAAGTTAATTCAGTTGGGGATAGAATTGAATCATTTGGTGGATTACACGTTGGAAGAGATGATGAAACTATTAGAAGGCGCAGAGGCCATTAGAACGGAAGAGGACAATAAAAGACGCACTAGCATTGTGGCATCTCCGGGCGGCTCCTCTCAGACAAACGATGAAATTTCATTACAAGAGCATGCCAACATTACAGTGTGTGATCCAATACGATATGCCACCAAAGGTAGGCCAAACAATAATGATAGAATGAAGTCTGGAATGGAGGTTGGTTTTGAACAATCAAATAACAAGAGACGCCATTGTAAGAGCTGTGATGAGTTGGGTCATAAAATCACAACTTGTCGGGTAAAGAAGGTCAGGATGATGGCTGCTACCACTGAACAGAGTCAAACAGAACAGGGGACCATGGAAAGTGTTGTATCACAGATTTACAGTGAATTAATTTTATGAATAACACAATTGCTTCGTGTAGGATGCGTAGGCGCTACTCATTCGAAGCGTGGTCGCTTCGTTTTGAAAGCATGGGCACGTCGCATTGGCGCCTCTTTTTCAATGGTTTATAGTGCTTTAGAAGCAATGACGCCTCATACGAGAAGCGACGACACTTCCGAAAGGAAGCGACAACGCTAAAAAAATGAAGCACGCTATTGTTTGATCTTCCCCATTGCGTCTATTGTTAAAGCGTCAACGTTGTTTGTTAGAGCCAATTAATTGAAGCGTCAATGCTATAATTAATACGTGGCAGAAAGAATACTGCGCGTGAACATCCACAGGATAAATATTATTTATTGCAGCGGCTGTTCGTATCCCAATAAAAATATCTTTTAGCCTGTCGTCAGTTTAATCTTTACTCCATATCCTTTTTTTTGCCTTCCGGCCCCAAGCCAAATCCCCTTCGCCATGGCGGAACAACCCAACTTTGAGATTAGCCAAGCCTTCAGATTCCTTGATCATATCATTGAAATTGAGAAGGCGAAAGTTCTGGAGCAACAGCTCGCACTTCTGGCACAGACGAAGGCACGGTTTGAAAGGGTGAAGGACGAGATGGAAGCGGATGTGACCGCAATTGAAGATGTTTCTGCCAAGTTTGAGGGGCGGCTGCGCGAACTAAGACGTCGGTCGAAGGGGGAGTCGTCTACCCCAAAATGATGGCTCCACACCCCCCTTGATGGTGTCTCAGTCGGTTGTGCTGATATCTGTTTGTAGATTTTTTCTAGGTTTTCTCATCTTTTTTGTACAGAGTGTTCTGTTATATGAATGCAATATTGTTTTTCCTAGGTTTTCTATCATTGAAGAGGGAGAACAAAAATAAACCTTAAAAATATATGATGGTGCCGAGTGCACCGAGCATAAGATCTGCAAGCAAAGTCAATAACTTGCCCCAAACTTTGGAGAATTCACGTTCGGCATAGCTCCACAAAAGCGTCAGCGCTTCAGTAAGATGATTATTGAAGTGTCATCCCTTTTAAGCAGAAGCATCATCGCTTCTAAGTTGAAGCGCCATCGCTTCAAAATTGAAGCACCATCGCTTATTGCAGTAAATAAAAAAAACAATAGTGTTTCAGGAAGAAATCGTCTACGATTCATTTTTTGAAGTGTGGGCGCTTCGCTTATAAAGCGACATCGCTTCCCATTTGAGTAACGATGCTTTTTAGCGAAGCGAAGCTACTACATGTATAAAGCGCGTGTGATTCAACCTGGTACCAATGACTGTAATTTTTTCGTGAACACACTCCTGTGGCTTAAAGCTTTCATATAGTCATAAAGCTTTATTTTTTTTACTCAAAACTATTTATCAAGTAAAAAGAATTTAATAATCATGCAAAAAGATTTCATTTATAAATCAAATTATTTCTATACAGTCTTCCTATACACTGTCTTCCTTTATCATAAATGGGTTTGATAAAATTGAACATAGTTCTGATGCATTGGACGATCTAGCGGACTCTGATTCAGCCCTTTGAAGTCATCGCAAGGATCTGTAGGAGCAAAGATTATATTGTCGACAAAATATCACAAAAGATACGTCGACACAGTGGGGATGAGGAGGCTAAGGCCGAGGGGGAAGAAGCAAAGAGAATGAAAAGAGGTAGAATGAAGGGAGGCTGAGCCGGTGGCACACGCGGTGGGTGGGGGAGGCTGTGGTGGAGGCGACGAAAGTGGAGGAGGTAGCAGTGGAGGTAGAGGTGGAAATGGTGTCGGAAATGAAGGTAGAGGTGTAGGCAGATGTGAGGAGTGTGTTATGCTGGCGGTGGTGGATGAGGAAGTGGAGTTAGAGATGATAGCGGTAGTGGTTGTGGCTGGGGTGGAAGAAGAAGAACCGACTGCAGAGCCGGGAGAAGAAGCACCGACTCCGGAGCCGAGAGAAGAAGGGGCTCTGGGTCTCCCACCACCGGCAGCATAATGGGAAGGTTGTCATTGTCCGGAATGACGATAACTTCATCAGGGGGAGGGGGAACAACATGCTCGTTGTCGGGGACGACAACCAGCTCGTTGTCGTCGGCGATGTTGATAATCGTACCATCGTAGGAATTGACACAACGCTGGCGTACTAGGCGATGGCTCATTCTCAAACTGTTATGATGCATTTCAGTATGGGCTGAGGAAGATGAAAAAATTAGAGCGCTATGATGCCCCTTTAAATAGTAATTTGTCATACAACTTCATTAAATAGACTATTGTAGTCATCATGGTGTATTGCCATCAAAACGATTTCGTAAGTCATTGGGCTTCATATTTATTGCATCGGCCCTCCCTATTTCACCAACTTCTCTCGAATTACGATAAGAACATGCCGCGGTTTGAAGTTACCCATGACGCTTATTATTAGAAGCATCATCACTTCAATAAGACGTTTCCCGAAGCGTCATCGTCTCTAAATTGTAGCGTCATCGCTTTCAATTGGAAGCGTTCGTGCCTCAATAAAGGGCGATGACACTTCTTGACGATAGTCAGTGTTTCATTTCTTACGAATTTTGAGGAGTTTGAAATTTTGGATTGCGTTATCTTTTTGCGCGGTCTTTTCTAACATAAATTACTCTGTAGCGACTGTTCGTATCCCAATAAAAACACATTTTTTCCTGAAATAAACAAGTGAGCCATTACTTGCACTCGTTTTTTAAGTGATTGCACTGAGGGGTTAAACAAAGACTTGTGACATGTGAAAACGCAATCTGAGCCGTCTGATTTAAAGTTTATGATCTATAAATCCTTAGTGGATAAGATTGACACGAAATATAATCTTCATCATGTGAATAAATATAGTCAAATGCTATTATTTGATTCTACGGTTGACAACAATAGATCATATGATAAATATCGTTTATATTAATACAATCTCAACTTTTCTCGTTCTGGTCGGAGACGCATATCACTTATTGCTAGAAGCAGCAGCGCCCCAGTTAGCCCTAATATTCATGCCGCTAGGTTGAAGTGTTAGCCCTAATAATCTGCGCGCTTTAATTAGACGCGTCATCGCTCCTTAACTGAAGAGTTGGCGCTTCTACTAATGAAGCGTCATCACCTCTTAATTGAAGCGGGGACATCATCATGATCAAAATTATTTATTGCAGTAGCTGTTAGTATCCCTAATAAAGAAGCAAACCTTAATATTCAACTCGCTTCATTAAGACACACCATCGCTTCTAACTCGAAGAGTTATCACTTCGAAGCTGATGTGTCATAGTTTTGAAATGGACGCGTCATCGATTCTAACTAGATGCGTAGTCGATACTAACTCAAAGCGTCATCGAAGTTTAATTGAAGTATCACCGTTTCAATTAACTGTGCGCTAATTGTTCTAGTCTATTTACAAATCTGTAACTTTTGGGATAATATACACAAAAAGAAATTTTCTATTAATATGGAAATTAATATTTATAGAGATTAACAAAGAAGTTGATTACATAAAAGATTAACTTAGGAAAAATCTAGACAATGACTGACACGGTAAAGTTTGCGATGGAGATCTATCTCGAGGTCTGTAAATTTTTGACTATGTCAAGAGAGATGACTCCCTGTTGCTGTAAATTTCCAACCCACCATCCTCATAGTTTATTGTAAATTTTTGGCTCTATTAAGAGAGATGTCTCTCTCATTCAGCCATTGATGAGGTGATCACAAGGATCCGTAGGGGCAAGGATTACACTGTCGATAAAATACCACAAAAGATACGCCGAGACAGTGGAGACGAGGAGGCTGAGACCAAGGCAGAAGAAGGAAAGAGAACGGAGGAGATAAGGGGAGTTTGCGATGGAGATCGGTCTCGGGGTCTTCAAATTTTTAGCTTCGTCAAGAGAGATGACTCCCTTTTACTGTAAATTTTCAACCCACTATCCTCATAGAGGAACTCGTACTGAGGATGCAACATTTGATGGTGAGATTGGTGAGATTGTGAAGAAGTGGGGGAAGGTGAGAAGTTGAAAAAAATGGTCGATTTGGGACGAGGTTTATGGCAACAGGGAGGTCTCGATAGACGATTCAGCGTTTGGAATGGGTCGCTGATACTTCAACTTTTCTAATATCTTTATTGCAGCTAGAAGTTCGACCCTTTGCTTTTCAAGGATTTGATCAAGTCTTCTACTTAGCTTGTCATAGTCTGGTTCTTTTATCATGAGGTTAGGGTTAGGAGACGGAGAAAGACGATGAGTTTGGAATGGGAAAGGTTTGTGACGGGACATGGCTTTATAAGGAAAAAGGATAGGGTTTGAGACGTCACTTCGAAATAAATTTTGAAGGTTGGTGGCAGGTAGCGTATTCTGCAAACTTCTCTCGAATACCGATAAGAAGCGGGTTGCTGTTTGATGTTACCCATGGCGCTTGTTCATAGAAGCGTCAACGCTTCAATCAGACGATTGTCGAAGCGTCATCGCTTCTAATTCGAAGAGTCATCACTTCTATCACGGGCGGTGATGCTTTTTTACCTAAGTGGCGTTTCGTTTATCTCGAATTTTAAAGACTTTGAAATTGTAAACTGTGTTGTCTTTCCTCTTTTTCTTTTCCAACATTATTTATTGCAGCGGCTGTTCATATCCCAGTAAAAATGCTTCTTTTCGCACAGTCTTTTTGAACAGTACGAAAGCAGCAATTTTTCATATTCTAATCAAATAAAAAGGTGGCTTTGCAGTACGGTCATTTATTCATTTTGACCATATCCTTTCTTTTGCCCTCCGTCTCCAAAATTCCTTTCTCTAAATCCTCAATCATGGCAGAACAACTCAGCTGGTCTGAGATAAGTGAAACCATTGATCGTCTTATCGAAAGGGAAAAGTATGAGATATATGTGCTTTTGGCTAAGGAGAGGCTGATTCAAAGGCAGAAGGCCACACTTGAAGCGATTTTGACCAAGAAGGAGAGACAATTTCGCTAACAACAACGCATTCTGAACGACAATGAGTCGTCTACCACATCCCCCCTCGCCCTACACCACACCCTAACTCCCCACCCTCTTCCCCATCTTCACCTACCCCTACCCTCTCGAAGATGGCAAGTAGATGACATCCCGATGCTGGGAAGAGTTGCTCTTTTTGGCGGGATAAATTTTGAAGACGACGCACAATGTTTCTCATTTGTCTGACTAGTTTTATTCTACGTTTTCTTTTCCTTGTATAGTTTATTTTTGTAATCAGTCACAACTTATATGAATAAAAACTCTTTCGTTTAATTTCACCAAGAGGATAATACGTCTGTTGAAAAAGAAGTAAAATATAAGTTACAAATGCATTTAGAAAATGGAGGCACTGACGCCCACTTGTGAAAGCGTTGACCACTCATTGTCAAAGCGCTGACACCCCATTGTCAAAGCGTTGACGCCTCAATGTCAAGCTGCTGTTTGATGTTATCCATGACACTTCTTCATAGAAGCGTCAGCGCTTCATTCAGATGATGGTCGAAGCGTCATTTCTTCTAATTACAACGTTTCATTTATTATGAATTTCAAGGACTTTGAAATTTTGGACTGTATTGTTTTCTCACGCAGTCTTTTCTAACATTATTTATTGAATACAAGCTCAATTGTTCTCGTCGTGGAGGCGCCGATGTATCAAATAAAATGCGTCAGTGCTTCGAAATGGGAGATTAACAATATATCCTGTGAATAAATCTCGTGTATTAAAAAAATTTCGTGTAATATGTTCAGTGTACATTGTATATCTATCCTACGTAAGTAGTCCTATGTATATATAATCTTCAGTACAATGTTATATATGTCAACAAATGTAAAAGTATATTTATGTATAACAAATAATTTATAGAAGCGATTCACTGACATCCCAATTCTATTTCTTATGCGTACCGATGGCATGCCCAATCTCCGCCCTGAAAGTTTCGATGTCTTCTTGCTTGAAATCTAGCTGCAGTTCCCTGCTTAAATAATCTAAGTATTCATCACGAAAATCTTGCAGCCATAATCGTTTGTTTGGCGCAGCGCATCAATAGCCTTACTGTCCCAAGGTCATTTGTAAAAAACAGAAGTCGGTGCGCCGTGCATATGAACCATAGTTGGGAGGTAATGCGTATGTCAATAAAAAAGAGAGTAAAATATTAGTTATGCATTTGTTGACATACAATGGAGCGCTGACGCTCCTTTGTATAAGGGAGTGTTGACGCTCCATTTCAAAGTACTGACGCTCCATTTTAAAAGCGTTGACACCTCATTGTCACAACGCTAATGTCCCATTGCCAAAGCGCTAACAGCAAAATGACAAAGCACTGACACCCTATTTTGGAAGTGCTGACGCCCCATTTTAAAAGGGTTGAAGCCCCATGTCAAAGTGATAATGTTCAATTTTCAAAGCGATTACGCCCCATATTAAACATGACAATGCTTCTGCTAAGAGCCATAAGCGACTCCGGCGTTACGTTTGAGAGTATTCTAGCGTAACTTACTAGTGTCCCTATCGTCTCACCAAATTTGATTTTGGGAGGACGATCTGGGAGGGGGTCAAGGACATCGATTTTATGAGCTGAGGGGGTCGCCACAGTAAGCTCTCAATATCCTAGCTTCTCGATGTGAATTGGAATAAAAAAAATTTCACTGTCCATCGCATTCAAGGCTCGATTTTTATTTATGATGAAACATTGCAACGACGGCGTGCCATGATGTGCCAAAAAAGAGTCTGCATAGTATCTGCTCCGTCCCGCCATGTCAGGGGGCGCGTATTGACCACTCTCTTCAATGTACCTCTCAAAATCTCTTAAATTCGTGCTCATACAGTTGAGTCTAATGGCGGCCATCCGAAAAGTCTTCTTTTTCTCAATGTCTTCTCGCTTGTCCATGGCCCTAAAGTACGCGGTCATTATCTGCATACGAAAGTGTAAATATCAATATGGAACCAGGGAAACGATAAGGCTGAATAGGGATTAATACTTACTGTGTCTTCTATTTCCTATTTGGATCGCAGGCAGCGTATCAACTCGACGATAATACATCGGGACCTAACGGTTGAGATGACAGTCCTATGTTCAAATTAAAACATTAGTGGATCAGTCTCTAGCGTTTCGAAGTAGACATGTTAGCGCTTATTTTACAAAGCGCTGAAGCTCTCACCTAAAGGCGACGACGCTTCGACAACGATGCGTTGACGTTTCGAAAAATATGTTAAAATTTGTATGGAGGGAATATACTTACTCGTTTTCTCTGTTGGGCATTTATCAAATAGCATCCATATAGGTTTGAGGTGATGCATCACCCGCCGATAAACCCACCGCTTTGACCTTTTTATGGGTTTGGAAGACTAGCTCTCCCTTTCATTTAGAGTGAGTTTGTGAGAGAGGAATCGTGAGGCCTTTAGCCTGGTTCCTCTCACTTCTCCTGAAGTGAGAGGGGGGGGGGATTTGTCCTCCACTTCTTCTTCTCTCACCGATGACGTCTCCTTGGTGCATGCTTGTGATGGGACATCTCAGGACCTTGGTCATGAGTCATAGTAGACGGTGGTGGTAGTGGTGGAGGCAGAGATTGTGGTTGGGGATGGGGTTTATCCTTTGTAAGAGGTTGAGTTTTGGACCGTGGTGGTGGTGGAGGCAGAGATTGTGGTTGAGGATGAGGTTTCTCCTTTGTAGGAGGTTGGGTTTTGGACCGTAGTGGAGGCAAGACTTTTGATTGGGTAAGAGCTTCAAGTTTGGAGGGAGTAGGAGGATAGGGTTTGGGTTGGGCACATATTCTGAATATGGTTGGGGCTGAGGCTTGGTCTGTGGTTGTGGTTGCGGTTGCGGGTGGGGCTAAGGCTGTGGTTGAAGTTGGGGTTGGGGTTGGGGCTTGTACTTGGGCTTGGACTGGGGCTGTGATTGGGGTTGGGGTTGGGGCTTGGACTTGGGCTTGGACTGGGACTGTGGTTGGGGTTGGGGTTGGGGTTGGGGCTATGGGTGTGGTTATGGTTGGGGCTGTGGATGGGGTTGGGGATGGGGCTGTGATTATGGTTGTCGTTACGACTGGGTTGGGGTTATGGTTAGGGCTAGGGTTGTGGGTGAGGTTAGGGATGGAGTTGTGATTGTGGTTGTACGTGGGGTTGGGGCAGAGGTAGTCCTTTGGCGTTGGGGGACATATGTCTGATAACCCTCAGCGAGGTCTAGCGGACTTTTCGTCATACTGCGGGTCTGCAATATGATAAGGATACCAATTCATTTTAAAAAAATAATTAACATGTAGAAGCGTTCGCGCTTCATACCTGAAGCGTTGGCGCATCATAAAGAAGCGTCGTCGCCTCCTGTAGAAGCGTCAGCGCTAGATATGGAGGCGTCGACACGTACTCGTCTACTTAATCGGTTGCTACTCGATAAGCGAACATTCTAAGTATGGCTATCATCTTTTAAATAGAAGATAAACCAAGAGTTCCAACACAATTTCTTGTTTAGATAAAGAATGAATCGTGAGCTTCTATCGTAGAGTGAATACAAAGGAAAAAAAAAATGATTCATCTGAAACCTCATTTGAAATAATTGTAGAGGATATACTGGTAAATCAACAAAATAGTCTTGAAATAGCCTCTAATGGCTTTGATAGAATCACGATCGATGAGCACACGTCTCGGAATGGAACCATGGTGGGCTCTGCATTCTCTCCGATCCTCCAATTATTTTTGCGGTAGCGGATTACAACTCATCCTCAAAGTCGAAGTCTTCAACCAACATTTTGAAGACATGATTGCTAAACATTTGAGAGAAAGTGAAGAATGAATAATGTAGAGAAAAAATATAAGAAATTAATGAAAAATAGCTAATTTTTTATGTAACAAAAATCATAATAGATTGGTCTATAGTATAGTCGAGTGATCTTATTTTTAAATGAAAGATTATGATCGTTGGAAAAATATGACCATTGAATAAATTATAGTTGTTGGAGAATTCTAGCCGTTTAAGAATATGACCGTTGAAAAAATATGACCGTTATAAAAATTGTAATCACCCTGATCATTATATATCATTGACTACCTGGCACACATGCTCTATCATTCTCCTCACGTGACATGCAATGTTTCCTTCGAGCCCAAGCATCTCACAACTACAATCGCCAGCCCACCTCAATGTAATTTCTTGTCCTATTTTGTCTTTGAGATAATCATAAATTTCTTCTCTCTCCACTCTTAACATATTACTAAAATCGTATAAACTTTCGTCGAAATAGGTAGGTCATCATCTTATCTTCTCCATATTTTCTCTAAAATTTATTTCATGCACCTCTAATTTCTCTTTTTATACTAAAATACCTCAAGATCTCAGTCACCTTGCACTTTATTTAAAATTTATATGTTTGTTGTGATTTAAAATCTTGTTTTACTTGCAAGTGTACGAATTGGATTGTAGTAATCGGGTATAGAGTACTAGACCGTTCCCATGAAGATTAGTAAGAAAATTTAAAAGAGAAATAGAAACTAACTAGGAGAATATCCACAGATTCAATACAATATAAAACTAGTTTATGATTTCTGAGAGTTTGATGGATGAAATAAATAAAGAACAACTTAACTAAAACTTAATTTGATAAAAAGAGATGAGGTTTGGGCTAGTAAATCCTCCTATCCTTGTTTCTTCATTTACAATTATAGATCTAACTGGTTTGAATTTAAAAGATGCTAAACACATAAACACCAAAATCCATAATTTATGGATGATAGAATGTTAAAATCGCACAATAAAAAGAGACTATTGTTCTTCCAAAACCGCAAAACAAATGGGGCAAAACATTCACCGTAAAATAGGTTTTTAATGACGATAAATAAATATCAAAGAAATGGGACAAAGCATTCATCGTAAAAGAGATTTCTAATGACGATAAATAAATTCTGTAAATATTAGCAATAAAAAACCCGGTGTAAATTCTGAATCACAAATCCAAGATCATGGGAAGAGCATGACTAAATCTCATATCTTATATTGGTGATCGATTTTTATGGAGATCGGCAAGAACAAATAAGTATTAATACTTAAAGCATCGTCAAATATAAATTCCAATCATAGATCTATAATTATATATAAGAACCTCGAATGACATTCATTAGATCCCAACCCTCAAAGAAATTTAGCCACACATATTTGAATTGAACCATATACTTGAAAGATAAATTGAAATGGACATTAAAAATATCTTAAAGAGCTTTAACAATTCCAATGCAATAGCTTTAATCCACCCGGTACAATCCCTTTTGAAGCGTAAAAATTAAACTAATCTATGACCTAAAGCTAAAGTAGAATGAAAGAACAAATGTTTGGAAGATAAAAGGTAAAGCTAGAATGAAACTAAAAATTGCTAAGGAAAAATAAAGCTACTCCTCAAAGGAAGAGATCACTGACCCTAACTCTAACTCTGACTTATATAGGATCCCTGCTCGAAATTTTAAATTTCAAAATCGATCGATCGAATTTAGACCAAACAAAGAGCAGTATAATATATATATATATACCCGATCAATCGACAGACAAGGTCGATCGATCGATTCTGACCTGTAGACTATTCTTCTCAGTTTAGATTATTCTTCTCAGCTTTGATAGATTGATCGATGGTTCGATTGATCGGTCCCTTCATGAATTTCAGGGCTCGACAATTTCTTTGGTTGAATGTTCCAGCGTTGGCTGTTCTTATGCTCTTCTATGCCATCAAATGCATCTAACAGTCAGATTTTCCTGAAATTATCAAAACTCCACAAAACTATCAGATTAGCCTTATCGGATGGCTAAATGTACGTTTTGGGATATGAAATATGATCACATTTCAGCGCTCATTAATGTTCTATTGACGAGATTAATCACGGGTTTCGGTGTGGATTATCATTGTACATAAATGAAGGAGATCGACCATCGGTGTGGAACCCAGAATATTCGGTCAAACAATTGGAATAGTTACGTTAGTCCATTGCGACATTAGGACCCAGGTAGGCAAAATTTAATTATCTGATTTATTCATTTGGCTAATTAATTGTGTATGTGATTTTTTATGATCAATCGTAACTCTAATTTCATGCAATCCTACTTTTTCCCGATCAATCGCGACTTTTCACAATCATTCGTGACTCTAATTTCATGCAATCTTGATCTTTCACGATCAATCGTGACTTTTCACAAGACTTCTTTTGTCAAATCACGATCAATCGTGATTCACAATTGCAAGTGTCTTCTTCTCTGAAAACTTTATATTTTATTTATTTCTTGTCACGATCAATCGTGATAATAATTTCATGCAATCGAAAATTAGGATTGATCGAGCTTTCTTCTCTGGAGTATATAATTTTGCTTCTCTTGCAATTGTCGAAGGTCGCGATTAATCGTGTCCTTGCTCCACTTCAATCCTGATCCTCACGATCCATCGCGGGTTCTAATTTATGCAATTGTGCGATATCCATCAAAAGTTGAGATCTTTGATCAATCTTTGACTCTTTTTTTCTCATTGATCTTTTCACTCCAGGGTTAAAGTATCCCCTTAGCTTTCGATCAGCTCAGACTCTAGATCACTCTTATACTTTTGGATCAGATGCATTGCAAGCTCAAGTCACGGAATTAACGGTCTGATATTCTAAATTTTTTCGCATGAAATTTTGGGTTGTTGCGAAAATATAGCCAATTTCATAGAATAACCGTTAGAGAAATATGACCATTGGAAACTTACGGCCGTTGGAGAAATATGATAGTTAGAAAATGTGAATATTTGAAAATTTGAGTGTTGGTATGACTTTTCGAGTTCGGTTTCAGATTCAGTTACAATTTTGGTTTGTCTCTTCGATTTCAAGTTCGATTTTGGGTTCGGTTTTGATTTCGATTTCGGGTTCGATTTAGAGTTCGGTTTCGATTTAGGAAAATATGATTGTTTGAAAAGGTGAATATTTAAAATTTTCAGTGTTTGTAAAGACAATAAAATAAGAATGAATAATAATATTTTTAAAAAAGGAGAAGCTAAAATGGAGAATCTGTTAGAGTGTGTATTGAAAAAGCAATATCTAAAATAGAGAATAATAACTAAAAAAGTGTTTAGTTATTCAAATTTGACTATTCTTGGTAGAGATGCTCTTAGAGCACGACACTTTAACCCATTTTTGATATTTTTTGTTTACCCGTTTTAACTTTGAGTTAGAATTTGGAACAGGGCTTGAGCCTTGACACTCTTGGTACTCAAGTCATTTATGGAAATTGTGCCATATGAAATCATTATGCGAACCATGTGATTTAACACCCACGATTTCAAGATAAACACGATTTCAAGATAAACAATAAACGAAGATTAAAACGGAAAATGATCTCCATCATCTAAAAAGATTAAGATGGAAAATAATCTCGATGTGGTCAAATACTATTTTTAATTAACGGTATGTTGTATTTAAATGGTAGCTATTAATTTTACCAAAGTAATACGAATACCAAGCCACCTAGCGCTCATTCCACTTAGCTATCACTAGCCTATGTTACTTCGCTGCCGAATGAATGCGGCCCCGGTTCAGCATGATAGGTAAACCAGTCTAAAGCTGAATTTGTTTTAAAAGCTTAGAAGCCATCATAACCTCTTTTTTTTTTTTTTCTATATAAAATGCCAGCGTAACTTGAGCACATCGTTTTTTACCTATTGCCTGAGCAAGTGACTTAAAATATAGACTTTGTATGATAACATCCAAGGATTAAAATTTCGGCCAAAATTTCGGTTTCGGACATGACCGAAATAGAAAATTTGGACTGAAATTTTAGTCGAAAACCGATAATTTGGCCAAAATTTCGGTCGATAATTTCAATTCCATACAAAATATGACCAAAATTTCGGTTCAAGTTATCGTTTCAGTGAGGACCGAAACTGATAATTTGGACTGAAATTTCGGTCATTTCGGCCGAAATTTTGATTCTTGATAACATATAGCTTTAAAAAATAAAGTGATTCTACTTAGCTTTAAAATAATAATAATAATAATAAAATGATCCTACCCACAGCAAATTGGGTTTGCATGACAGCAGCATATTGCGATACCGAATTTGAATCCGGCAACTTATTTTCTCTGTTCCCCCGTTGGAAGAGAATCCTTAGTTACTTCTGCCCCTCAAGGCTATGTAAGTGAATGAGATTATAAGAAAGAAAAGGGTCGATCAAAAATACATTAACAATTTTCAATATCATAGAAGAAGTTGAGGGGGCTGAAGAATACAAATAAGACATGCATTCCCTCCCTCCAAACAAGTTTCATGTTCCAATCAGTAAATGCAGCCAAATAATTTTTTATTTTTGATATAATAATTGGTAAAGTAGGTGATAGAGTTGGTAATTAAATTTGATCTCCAGCCTTTGAACTCCTAGAAGAAAGTCATAAAATTTGTCGAATATTTGAAAATTTTGCAAATAATTCCAGAATTATAGGTTCTGCAAATAAATCATAAATAATTCCCAAATAAATAAATTTCTGATTTTTTCAATAAATTGTGATTTTTTTCTTTTCAACATTTTGATCTTATTTTTATTTTCTATCCTAATATTTCACCGAGCTTGCCAAATTTTGCCAGAAAAAATCTAATTTTTAATATTGTCGAACCCTGATTTGGTGACTATGCCTAGATCTCTAAGCAATACCCATAAGATGGCATGTAATTCAATCTTACTTATGTCAAAATTATATCTAAAGTTTGATGTATAACCAGTTATGAGAGTACCTTTCACATCCCTTTAAAGAACTCATCCACGGACTCGTAGTCGTTCATCGCGGCTCATCCTACCTATTTTAGGCAATCACGCTCTATTCGCAGAAAATATTTTCATAAGTTCAAATAAATTATAAATTTGTCCAAAAATATATAATATAATATTTGGGGAATTAACAGTAGTGCATGGTACAAGAGTTTGTAGAGACATTATGTAACAGTCGGATTTTTTCGACACATTTTTTTTTTCACATGGATCTTCGGAAAAATCGGACCGTTAGATCGCAGATCACAATCCAAATACAAAATACTTGGCACATTCACACTAAATGCGGAAATTAAAACAGATAATACATATGATATAATTAAAATCTCTAGTTCTATTATCCAACATGAATAGTAACTAAAACAAACCATCAGTGATGACTGACCATCATCTGCACAGTGGTATACAAATACATACAAAAATGGAAACTCTATGATATACTAAGCTCAAATTTAAAAAATTATTGTACTAAAGTTAGTTAAACTTCTTCCTCCAGTAAGTAACTTGGATTCTCCTCAAGTCCAAAGTCCTAATCAAATTTCACACCTGTGACGTATAGTGGGGGTGAGCTAACAGTCTAGGCTCAGTAGAAAAAATATCAATATCAATTTCACATCTCATAATATCAATACAGATATTCATGACAGAGTTCTAAAAGATAATTTACTATCAAAACAGAATTTGTATATATCCTTAAATCGAAATCAAAATCAATAATCCAGAGTTTCACAAAAATTTCAATTATTCATTCTCAGTTCCCAAATCCATATTTGAATTCAGATTCAGAATTTCTATTCGGATTCAAATACGTACAGGTATAGAATTTAGGTTCAATGACATACGATGTTAAGATTTCCATCATTCACATCCTTCAATGTCCAAATTTTCAGTTCACATCTTACAGTATTCTGATTTCTAGTTCATATCTCATAGTGTTCAGATTTTCAACTCATATCTTACAGTGATCTAAATTTCTCATTTGCAGTTGTCCAGTCAGTATCCAGTCAGTATTCAGTCAGTATCCATAATATGCGATGCGTATGGATAACCCGCCGTATCGGTCTAATATTAGTATGCAGTGTACAGTATACAGTGTGTATGAATAACCCGTCGTATCGGTTCAGTATGCAATATGCAGTGTGTACGGATAACCCGTCGTACCGGTCCAGTATGCAGTATACAATGTATAGTATGTAGTGTGTACGGATAATCCATCATCATCGGTTCAAGATGCATGTATAGTATAGTATGTAGTCAATGATCGATGGTCGATCGGTTTATACGAATTCAAAATTCACAGTTCACCTTCAAAATTCACATCAGGTTCAGTGTTCATCTCAGTTCCTATCAGATTCTATTGATTCAATATTCATATCTTTCGATTCATGCCCCATATTCAAAGTCCATATTCGGAATTCATATTATTGTTCAGAGTTCGGATTCGTATTCATATTCACAGCTCATGTCCAAAGTCACTTTTCCAAATTCATATTCACTTTCGGATGCAGAGTTCATATTACATGTACATACTAATAATTTCAAGATAAATCGATCTTATTCTAACTCAAAAGTTTCATATTCCATATTCAAAATTTCAGATGCAACTAATAATTCCAAAAACTTCAATTATATCTCAAAGATTCAAAGATTTCATAACATCAGTCAATTAGATTCAAATACAGATGTCTTTTCATATCAAAATCAAATTCATATTCTAAGTTTAGCAATTTCGATACATTTCAAAGAATTCAAAGTTCTAATTTCAAATAGTTTCATCTCTAACTCAATGACAATCAAGCTCATCACATTTCATTAATCATTTCATAACATTCTACGAATCAAAGTCAAATCACAAGTGTTAATGCAATCTAATCATATCATGAGAATCTATAAATCAAAGACAAGGATGAAATTAAAGGTTAAATTTCCCCTACCTGAAGTTTGAGACACGCCAAACGATGTAGAGATCCTAATGAACGATCCTGACCTTCAATGATATCCTATAATAGTCAATGACCATTTATCAATGCTCAAGAAGTTATAAAAATTCCAAAGATTTTCTAAAGAAAATCTTAAATAAGCCAAATTGGATCAGTCGAGCTAGTGACTCTCCTGGTACACTCTTAGTCGCGCGAGCGACTGATACCTCTAAAATTTCAAGCTATTCTGAAGCATATCTCACTCGAGCGACTTTCAAGGTCGCGTGAGCGACTATCGGGATTCTTCAGACATGCCCGTTTTTCTTCAGATTTTTCTCTCATTTTTCTCTTTCATTCCCACCCACAATGATTACAAAAACTTTAAGACAATTAATCTACAAATTAAACCACAATTAAACCATAAAATCTGACCTATCTAGCTCGTAAAAACCATCCCACATAAAGATAAAAAATCCGGATGATCGACACTTTCGCCTCACGCTCAATGGGTTTTGAAACCCACTCTCTCACGATCGTATCAGAAAGTACGTGAAGACCAAATCCTTCCTAACGTATACAATCAACTACAATCTCACCCACGAAGGAAATCACCAGACGGAGCTCTCTACGAAAGAGGGTTTCAAATCGGGGTTTCTAACTATAATAAAAGGGGTTTGGGGAAAATGGGTTCCCTCACTCTTGAATCATCACCACGTCGACGATCAATGTTCCCTTGCGACTATTTATCGAAGAAGAAGATAAATGAGGAGAAATCGACCGAAATACAAGGGGCATGCTCCTCCTTTTTCTCTCGAGCTCACTCTTTCTTTCTCTCAAAACGATCGAACTTGACGGTGTCGAATTTCGTGTTGGCGGAAACAACCACGATCCTTGTGAAGCAAGAAAATCTTTGAGAGAGATCAAAGGTTAGTGTTCTTCAAGGAAGAAGAAGAAGAAGGAGGAGGAGGGTTCTCTCGGAAGAAGAAATCGAAGGTTCAAAAATCACGCGAAAAATGAGAAGAAAAGGGCACACAGGCCTTATATAGACTCAAAGTTGCGTGAGCGACTTTCAAAATCGTGCGCACAAATTTCCAAATTTATGTGGGCTGTCATATGGTTTCAACCCGACATTCCATCCTTGTACTTAATCTTTGCACAACCACATGTGCATTCATATACGATTATACTTAACTAAAAATAGAATTTCGACCACCAAGTACGCACACATAGTTGGGTATTAAGGTTTGAAAATTTTGGGTTGTTATACGTCATGTTGTGATTCGAATTTGATGTCTTTAATACACCTAAATTATGTGCTTGTGCTTAATAACCTATTCACCGCATTCCTCGACTTTTCAAAACGTTTTAACTAAAAATACATGTTTTGGTTTTCCAAGGATTTATATTTATTTTTGTCATTAATGGATACAAGTTGTGTAATAGCCTGCTGGCTAAAGCCTTGAGTTCTAGGCAAGAGGTCTAGGGATCGAACCTTATTATTTATGTCCTAAACTTCATTTTAGACTTTGAGGTAAAAGCCTATAAACCCTTCCTTGGTCTGTTAGCTTAATACCAAATAATCTCCAAAATATTATAAATAAGTGTTTTAATCATAATTTCATTTAGAGTTCTTAAGAATAGAGCCGTCAAAAATCCTAGAGACCTTAGAGAAGAAATTCTAGATCTACCTTTCTAGAACCTTTCTTTTGGAAGATCGAAATCCTAGAGACCTTAGAGAAGACCTTCGTCTCCTTCTAGAATCATCATCATTGTTGGGATATCGATCTAATTGTGGTGATACGATCGATCTAGGTATGAAGAAATAATACTTTTCATTGAACTTAAAATAATATACGATTGAAATACACATGAAACGAACAAAGATCTTTAAAAACAACTTCAATAATGCTTCGAATAAAAAAAATCATAGATCTACCTTTTTAATACGCAATTTTGACTCCGAAAACACCTAAATCATAACTCCAACTGAGAAATCTAGAGATTGGGAACCAGATCACGATCCGTGATTGAGAATCTGGAGATCAGAGCTCTGAGTTCACCGATCTAAGATTGGGAATCAGTTCGTTGATCTGCAATTGATGGTCGGCGATCTGATCTCAACCTAGGTTAGGGTTGTTGATGCGAGGGAGGGAAAACGAGAGAAGGGGATCTGATCTCAACCTAGGTTAGGGTTGTTGGTGAGGGAGGGAAAACAAGAGGAAAAAATATTGCTCTCCGAGTCTGGGAGAACGAGAGAAAAAAATAAAAAATTGGGCGCCGTGATGGAATAGTTGTGCTAAAGCAGCTATATAGGCATTAGGTAAGTGGCTTCGCCTCTAAAACTAGAAGTACCGTATACGACAATAATGATGGAGACGGCTTGAAGTCGTCTCTATTGGTGTTAATGGGACTTTTAGAGACTAATTTTAATGTGGTGTGTAAAGTTTTCACTTACCTATACATGAAGTGAACTTATGGAAACGGTCATGACCGTCTCTATATATTATTTTATTTAGGAAGACGGCTTTAGCGGTCTCTAATAAAAGCATCCGAGACGGCTTTTGAATGACCATCTTTAATAAATGGTTATTATAGACAGCTTCGAAAAGCCGTCTCTAATAATCGTCTCCAAAAGTCATTTTTTTTGTAGTGAATATTAGTTTTTAATTGATTGTTTATGTAAATTAGTATAACTATTTCATGAGTAATGATTGAATAATTAAATGAGATGTATGCTATGCTTAATGATCTTTAATGTTGATAATTTTGATTAAGACGAAGACGGTTGAAATCCCACTATGTGATTTGATCTATTCTGAGGTGTGCTCACGGATTGGAATCAATAAATTGATTCTAGAAAATCAATCTATTGAGTCTGAACACAAATTCAATAGATTGAGTCGAACTCAATAGATTGAGTTTGAACACTAACTCAATGGATTGAGTCTGAGCATGGATTTGAGTCAATCGATTGAAAAATCAATCGATTGAGTCTAAACAAATACTGATAAATGAAATTGCTTTAGAAAATGTACGAATTTGAGTCAATCGACTAATCTTGAACATATATTGATAAATAAAATTATTTTGGAAAATGCATGGATTTGAGTCAGTCAATTGAGAAATCAATCGATTGAGACTGAACATGAAATCAATAGATTGAGTCTGAACACAAACTCAATAGATTGAGTTTGAACACTAACTCAATGGATTGAGTTTGAGCATGGATTTGAGTTAAGCGATTGAGAAATCAATCGATTAAATCTGAATAGATACTAATAAATGAAATTGCTTTGGAAAATGCATGGATTTGGTCAATCGATTGAGCCTAAACAGATACTGATAAATGAAATTACTTTCGAAAATGTACAGATTTGAGTCAATCGATTGAGCCTGAACATGAAATCAATAGATTGAGCCGAAATCAATAGATTGAGTTTGAACAGTTAAGTTTTATATCCAGTTCTTCTCATAACAGTGCCATTAAATGTCAATATTTATGTACCGTAATCGTATTATGTGTACTTCAATATTTATGCACCATGATTATGTATACTTCAATGTTTATGTACTATGATTAAATACACTTAAATGCTTACATATTATGATCTTACTCTTATACACTTTACATGTTCCTTGATGATATATACAATGCGCAATCAAGACACGTAAATCATGATGAAATATCAAGTAATGATTAATGAATATTAGACCCAACATCTTATACATGATGGAGTCTAAGAAGGTATTAGACCCAACATCTAGTGCTTGATGGAGTCTAACTAAACATAATTAAGAAATATTAGACCCAACATCTTATACTTGATGGAGTCTAAGAAGGTATTATACCCAAAATCTTGTGCTTGATGAAGTCTAACTAAACAAGAACATGATGAGTATGATTAAACCCAACGTCTTGAGCGGGATAGAGTTTGACGTGCAATAATGATATGATTGATTAGACCCAACGTCTTGAGTATGACAGAGTCTAATTAAACAAGTGATAAGTATGATTACGACCCAACGTCTTGAGCGGAACGGAGTCTAGCGTGTATTAATATACAAGAAAGATGAAATTAAAAGAAATGATATATTTATGCAATATTGATATTCATTTTTATGTTTAGTTCATTTTAGCTTATTGAGATTATGATAATATTCATATAAGTATAATTGATATTTTATGTTTCAATGGATTGTATGTCTGGTCCATACAAGTGTAAACTTGCACCCCTTGTTGATGTGGGTGGCCAGATGAGACAGGTATAGTTGAGGACAATGTATGAGTTCAGGAACCTAAAATGAATGACGATGAAGGTTTCGTGGCCTAATTATATATTTTCCTTTCTAGTTATTATTACAGATTTTTAAATAAATGAGACAATAATCAGTTGGTATTTTATTAAGACTGTTTAAGTTTTAATCATGTTGGATTTTGTTATTGGAATAAGAACATTTTTATGAATTTTATTTTGATTAATTAATATTTTTAAAAAAAATTATCTTTCATTTTTTAAGGCACTTTTAATGTCTTATTATGTTTTTATGGTTCACGATACGAATGTCGGTCTAAGATTTTACAATCAAGAGGCTGTGAGATTTCGAGTCGTTACACATCACACTTAATCCCACGAGCCAAGGTTTGATTCCTCCTTAGAGCTTTTTCATAAACTACAGCTGAATAACGTGATAGGCCGGTTTGCTCACTATTGACGAACCCGAGCGAATCGAATCGCGAATTAGTTTGCGGTTGGCATGGTTTCCAAGCGAATTAGGTAACCCTGCTCTAACCGTACAATTGCAAACAATGTAACTGATGAATGTTTCATTAAGGGTGTGTTTGGATATAGGGAAAATGATGGAAAATGAAGGATCGGATATAATTTCAACATTTTCCGTTGTTTGGATTGCAAATATGGCTAGGAAAATATAATCCCAACTTCCCATATTTTACGAACAAAAATTTTGAGAAGGGCCATCGAATTCTCTTTTCTGTCCCTTAAGAAAATAATAGCCGCTCTCTTTTATTTTATTTTTGGGTGTCATTATTTTTACCCCCTGAAATCGTTACCTCGCCTTATTTCCTTCAGATGGCATGCATTTACTACTTTGAACCAGACGATAGAGTTCATTTTTCATCGAAATCTTTCACAAAATTGAGTTTGAGATCACGAGCATACCATCAAGTGGTCAGTTTTTTTATTTTGTGTGACACACTAGGGCTCTTAATGGGCCGGATTAGGGCCGGGTTGGGGTTCAATCCGGCCCTAACGTACCTGTACCGGGTTCCCAATTTTTTCAGCCCGGCCCTAACTTGGGCTACGATGTACTCAGCCCAAGCCCGACCCCTATCGGGCGTGGCCGGGCGCGGGTGTTTTTCCGAGCTTTTTTTCGACTGTTTTTTTTTTTAATAAAATTTGGTTAAGCTATTTTTTGGGGCTGTTTTTTCTAATAAAATTTGGTTGAGTTATTTTTTTTTTCTAATAAAAGTTTGAAGAAGGTTAAAAATTTAATTAAATAGTTATATTACCATTATAGAGGCTTAACTACATGATTTTATTTCATCTCAAAAAAAAAAAAAAAAAGTGCATGATTTTATTCAAATATTTTATTTTAATTTGTTATATAGGTTATAACGGACAACGGTTGCTTGAAAATCTATTAACAAGCTATCCAAGTTGTGTAGCTAAAAAGCTATGCAACGGTTGCTTAAAAATAAATTAAATCATCCAATTTGTCCAACCAAAAAATATATGTACAAGGTTATTGCGCTTTTCACTTAAATGCCCCAAGTTTAAACCGTTCAACGGTTTAATCTTAAGGCATTTAAGTAAATCATATTTAATTATATATAAAAAATTATAATTTTAAAAAGATAAGTATAATATATATATATATAATATCCGGGCCGGGTGTGGGCTGGATGTTGCAACACTAAATCCAAGTGCGACCCGGATTTATCTGGGTTGCAACATGCTTAGCCCGATCCGGATACTAGGCCGGGTTTGCTTAATAAAAGATATCATTTTTTTCGGGCCAGGTGTGGGCTAAAATCTGGGTTGGCCCGGCCCATTGAGAGCCCTATGAGACACAACCCAAAAGTGACTCTAAAATCACATCGCCATATCACATTCAAACGTGTTTTTAGGATATTTTTTGAAATGTGTGCCACGTAAAATTAAAAATTGACCATTTGATGGGACTCCCATAATCTACCGAATGATTTTGTGAAAGATAAGCATCAAATATAATCTCCACAATTTGATTCAAAGTAGTCAATGTAGGTCAACCCATACCTTATAAAGCATCAAATATATATATATATATATATATTTTTTTTTTTTTTTTTTTTCTGATATTAACTAACATAACTCAACCCATACCTTATAAAGACAAGGGTGGAAAATAACGTGGAGAACGAACATCGAACTCACGACCTCCTCCCTCACAATGAAGGGAGGTTAGCAACTGGGCTAATGCCTCTTTGATATGTACCAATATTTCTCTCTTGGCCATAAAGGCCGAAATACATTGATATTTATAAGGTTGCCAACCATTGGCTGTTTTAACATGATTGTGACCAGATTTTATCAACATTGCTGTTTTAGCCTATCATTTTAAACATGCTATATTATATTTCAAAGGGAGCCATTACTTGCACACGTTTTTCAAGTAATTGCATTGAATTTAAAAAAAGACTTAGTATTTTAGGGGCATGTGATATGTAAAAATACAATATGGACTGTCTGATTTGAAGTTCATGATCAATAGATCTCTGATGTATAAAATTAGAGCAAAACACGATACATGTCAGATGATTTGTTGTAATCAACTGTTGAATTATATAATAGCCTTTGACTCCATTTAATCAAATAATAAAAATTATAGTTTGCTATAATCATTTGCAATTGATATTTATAAATCATGACCTTCAAATCAAACGACTTAGATGGTGTTTTCATATAATAGCGATCGCCAAATTTAAAAGTCTTTCTTTTAAATTCGGTGTAATCACTTAAAAAAGCGTGTGCAAGTAATGGCTCTCTATTTCAAATTAACAATTTCATGATGTTTTACACTCCTGGATTACAAATTTCATGAGGTTTTACACTTACTTGATTTTCCCCCATTATCGTGGCATGATAACGATTGCAACCTAAGCTCGTATGGTAACGTAGGATCTTGAAATCTGTGCCACATTCAAGAGCTCCATTACTCGCGCCAATTGAGGATTAAAATTTCAGATTTGGTTTCGATTTCGTACAGGACCCAAACCAAAATTTTGAATTTCCTTCACTATAGATCGAAAATTACCAAAGTTATAAATTTTCATTTCGGTTTTGGTGGGGACTGAAATCGAAACATTTTGACTGAAATTTTGAACACACACACAAAGTTAGCCCATTTAGAAGAAGGGTACTTCTCTTCGTGCCCATGTGTTCTCTGAAAGCGCTCACGTCCTAGACCCATAAAAAATCATTGATTGTTTTGGATCAGAAGATGAAGATCTTTTTTCACCCCGATCTTCCACATGATGGATCTTGAGTTCATGCCACACTTATTTGAAGGTAAGTTTTGATTCCATGTGTCACAGATCCCCCAAAAATGGCTCTTCAATCATATGACATACATCACGCTCAAACGTTATTTTAGGGCCATTTTTTGGGGATTTGTGACATATGGAATAAAAAATTGACCGTCTTATAGGTGCGCCATGATCTCAAGATTCCTTGTGTTGAAGATCGGGATAAAACACAATCTCTATTATCTGATTCGAAGCAATCAACGATTTTCAAGGGGACTGGGACGTGGGTGCTTTCAGAGAATGAATGGGCGTGAATAGAGGTACCCTTAGAAGAGACGACATTTTGGGGACTTTTTTTATCTGGAAATTCTATCTAAGCCGTTTGATTTGCAGGCCATGATCTAAAGATCTTTGTGTAAGTGAGTGGTACGAAACATGATCTCTATTATATGATTTATTGCAGTCAACCCTTAGAGCGTGTCACAACCCAGAATCCTAGCCAATCTCAAGGGCCTAGAATTTCGTGTTATGACCCCGCATGCTTGTTAAAGCAATAAGCGGATATATATATATATATTTACTAGATCTTACATAAAATGGGCTCCCAAAAATCGTGAACGAAATTTTTTTTCTCATATTAAAAATTCCCTTCATTGAGCTTACATTTAATTTTGAGTCCATTGTACAAAATGACTATAAATAAAGGTACGGTTAACTACTGGAAAGTCTTCCTAAACCATTACTACATACATAACAATATCAAGTTGGTCGTCCATATCGTCACTCTCACAATCCGTATCATCTACCAATGCATTAAGTCCACTAGGCAGTGTAGTCCATAACATCACCTGCAGCTGTTAGTTTTTTGTGGGATGAGTTTACTTAGTCACGTAAACTCAGTGGGTTGCACAATCGATCTACCATAATCTACCTAGGTGATCGTGGATGTAACTTCGTGAGTGGAAATGAATCATTTATAATTTCATAAAAAAAAAACATAACAAATATTTTCATAAACATATCATAACTGTAAAGCTAAAAGAACGTAACAGATTTTAGTGCATATGATGCTTCTAATGTTTATCACTTTTCTTACTTGTCTTATCAACTTAACTTACGTGGCATATTGAAAGTCTTATTATTACTCAATACGCCTATGCAACGTACTTCGTATCTTATTTATCTTGTTTAAACGATTTGTGTTAAGATCACTACTCGAGCCTATCACGCGAGGTCCATGTGTAGATAATCACCTAACCTTCATATCATAACATAAACTACCATCCATCTAGATGAGGTTGCGAGCATAGTAATCATAATGTCTCCCTTCGCTCGAGACAAAGCTATCATATTGTCCTTAAGATCAGTCTCAATTGCAGTGGTTAGATCCTTACGGTGGCTCGTAATGTATGACACGTATAGAAATTTAATTCATATTCAGCTGGCCTTCACAACGTGTCTTAACATTTCTTATTATTACTCGATTCTGGGCTTCGGTCCCCACTCCGATTTTATTTTTGAAATGGGCGCTACGTATCGCCGTCCCCATATCGTTTATCCAATGGGCGCTATATATTGTCGTCCCCATCATTTATCTAATGGGCGCTACGTATCGCCTTCCTCATTCATATTTGTATAGGCTTAAGTTCACACTTTCATAACATCTTGTAGTTTAATATACTCATATTAAATTTTTTCTCAAACTTAATTAGAAAGAGCCACAATGCAATAGGATTCATAAACCATATTTTCTAAGAGACGGGTTCTGTGGTAACCTGGATGTACTTTGTGTGGCATCCCATACAACCATAGAGGTTTGCATCCGTACATGGACACCCATATTCCAAGTTTTACGTGACAGTGAAAGAAATCTGACCGTGAGAAAGACTTAAAAGTTGTGTGTCGTATCTTATTTATTTAATTTCCTTATTATACATATGCCCTAAAACACTTCTAAGTGATAAATGTCACATAATGTAGATGAAATATGTAATAAGAAAATAACTAACCATAAGAGAACTAATATTACTCGTAATATTTTGAATTATGATTCAAACATACAAATCAATCATAGGGAAATGTTAGAAATACTAATATCAAATCGGTATCTATAAAAAGGTAAGTTAGACTTTAACTCTCTGACATTGGATTGAACTTTAAGACCTTAACGTACTTCTAAGTGATAAATGTCACACAATGCAGATAAACCATGTAATAAGAAAATAACTAGCCATAAGGGAACTAATATCACTCGTAATATTTTGAACTATTAATCAAACACACAAATCAATCATAGGAAAATGTTAGAAATACTGATATCAAATCGGTATCTATAAAAAGGTAAGTTAGACTTTAACTCTCTAATATTGGATTGAACTTTAAGACTTTATTGGGTTAAAGTGTGGTCTAAGAGTAACTAAGGGTGTCTCTCTCATCTTTAAGGGAGAGAGAAAAGTGACCTATAATGAAGGTACATGAGTTCTAAAATTGTATTACAAAGTGATGTTAGACTAATCTCATCAGATAGGTCTTGTCGATCTGATGAAAGTCAACTTGTCATTTACATGATTCCGATTAGATTTAATCTTAGTATGACTCAATCACTTATAAATTATCGAATATTGGATACCAATGATCAAATATCGGTCAAAATTTTAGTTTCGGGCATGATCAAAATCGAAAATTTGGATCAAAATTTCAGCCAAAAACCGATAATTTGGCCAAAACTTCAGCCGATAATTTCAATCCCATACAAAATATGACTGAAATTTTGGTCAAAGTTATCGTTTCGGTGAGGACCAAAACCGATAATTTGGACCCAAATTTCGGTCATTTCAGCCAAAATTTTGATCCTTGTTCGATACGCATATTTTAAGAAATGTAATCGAGTTTAGAATAATCTAATCCTACTGGTGTCATCAGTGTAATGGATTTTTAGATACCATATGATTGTCACTATTGGTTTGATCATTTAGACCATTAACTAAATGGTTCAGGATTTTGATCATGGTCGTATCATCGTATAGTTATTGAGTAGTGTTGTAATATTCTGAAAATTTGAGCGTTAAGTAGTGACCTCGAGATCCGTGCCCGACTGGTCGTAGGTCTGACCAAGTGAGTGTCAAACAGTGGACTCATGAAGTGATGGACTAATGTGATGTAAATTTGACCTAAGTATAGTACATGGTGTGAGTTTAAGGCCACATACACCTATCTCTAGTGTATGCACTTAACATCGAGACTAGAGAGAGGATATAAGGGTTTTAATAAACCTAGGTTGCTTCTGTTTAGTTGGTGAAAGAGAGTTAAGAAGAGAGAGAGGGAGAAACCAAGATGAGTTATTGAGCTAAGAGTTAATGCAAATTAAGAGGGGACCAAGCATTGATTGCCGGATTCGACGCGTGAAAGACCGTTGAACTAAGGGCTGGAACCCTAGCCATCAAACCAAACGAATCAATCCTTTAAGGGATTTATTGAGGTGAGGTTTGTTAAATTTCAATACCTAAAGATTTGATGAATTTAATTAAGTCAAGTATAGTTAAAAAGATAGATTAAAGGCATAGAAAAAGGGAAGAAATTGATAAGGAAAAGATTTAGAAGAACAACTCGAAAAGGGGTGGAGTCGGGCCAAATCGATTAATCGATTTTAGTCTAGAAGTTGAAAAAGCATGGATGCCCGATTTCGATTAACCAATCTGGAAATCAATTAATCGATTTTGAATGTTGATTAATCGATTTAGAAATCGACTAATCGACTGGGTACCTCCAGTGGTTGGAAAGATAAGACTTGGAGAAATCGACTAATCGATTTGGAGAATCGATTAATCGATTTTGGATTTCGATTAATCGATTTGGGATCGACTAATCGATTTCGGAAATTCGACTACTCGATTTGATAATCGATTTAACCATTTTAGGGATTTCGATTAATCAATTTGGGATCGATTAATTGATTTTGGATTTCGATTAATCGATATTGGGAATCGATTAATTGATTTAGGGTTTGATTAATCGATTTTGGGAATCGATTAATCGATTTTGACAGTTTAACTTGACTTCTTAATTGGACCTTGAGGTTCATAAAGAGTTTACGACCTTCTCTATTGCATCTTTAGTGATATGTTGTACGTGTTATGATGTACCATAGGTGGTACGTGCGAGAGCAAGCATAAGGAGCCGTGTGGGACCTTGATGCTCGAACCTTCAGAGACCTGAGGTAGGGAGCAGCTTGAACATGTACTTTAATTGCAAGAGCATGTATGTAGTGATATAGAAATCAAACTGAAAATATTTTAACTGTATAAATCTTTGTAAAAGGGGGGTGTGTGTGACACCAAGAAAGTAAATGAAAATGAGGCATCCCCAGGGGATGAGAAAGTGATAAAGGCATCAGTGTGATACGAGTAATTTAGACATCCCAGGGATGTTGGTAAGATTGAATAACGACTGATAATGCCTAACTGATATAAAGTAGCACTTTTACATGGTAAATAACTATATGTAAAGCATATAATATTTTTGTTATTTAAGGTTTGAATAGAATACTCCACCGACGTGGCGGGAAACCCACGACTGACTCGGCAGGATATCCGTGATTGGTACGACGGTCAATCTATACACCGGTACGGAGGTTTATCCGTACACAATAAGCACATCCCAGAGATGTTGAGATGAGATTTAACCCCGCCGCCTATTGAAAAAGGGGTTTGGATAGTATTCACAGGGAATACATATAACAACTGTCTATTTAGGTGACGATGGAGGGTATTCCATCGGGGCTCGATGCTATATTGCTCGGGGATTACTTAAGTTGAAGATTTAAGTTTTGTTTTAGGCCTAATCAGTGTAATTCATGAACAGTTGAGAATAAATGAAACATGTAAACTACCAATAAACTTCAAGGCATAATTATCATATTTTAAATTATTTTTCCAGTAAATGTATAGATTCATCATGCTTAGAATATCATGGAATATATGTGAGATTTTGATTTATATGTTCGTTGTGTTGTTTTCTATTGAGCTAGGATGCAGCTCACCCTTTAAACTATACGTTGCAAGTCCAGTATTAGCAGCGGCCGAGGTTTCGGGAGACGTGGATCCGGGTGATTCGGATTACGTGTCTGGGGAAGAGTTAGAGCCTCCTCCCAAAGACTTCTTCTAGGAGACTCTGCTGAGCACTTTGATAGAGTAGTTTTGAGAGCTCATTGTACGACTTGGTATGTCAAACCTTTATTTTGATAAACAATGTAAATTCTTGATATATTCTTTTTAGTGAACCATCTGGGGTGATCTGTTTATCACCGATGGTTCGAATCGGTTCTCTGTTCATGCAGTGGCATGAAAGTAAAACTGTCTTTTGGGTTTATACTTAGAGTAGTATGTTGATTTTCGCATTGCTTAGTCATTTGTTATCTTGTTTTGTTATTGCTTGCCGTACCAATATTTCGTATAGATGAATGGGGCGCGGTCTTGAGGATCGTGCTGATGGTACGAGTTTCAGGGTGTCAAAATCCGGGCTGTCACAGTTGGTATCAGAGCATTTTCTTTTAGAAATTCTGATAATCATTCTTTTGTCAGAGCATAGGGACTTCTGCTAACGAAACTTTGGTTTCACGTGCAGAACCGTTATGTCTTCTAGAGGAAGGGGCCGACCCAGGGGCGGCCATAGTAAAAGTTTGCGTAGCCGAGATGATTTTATCTCGGATACTATAGAGTGCCTATGGGTGATAGAGGGGCTTCAGGCAGTGGTGGCCAAGGGAGCCAGGATCAGGCAGAGACTCAGGATCGAGATCGTCAGAATCGAGATCAGAGAGAATAAGAGAGAGTCAGAGAAAGAAACGAAGATAGAGAGGAGCGTCAGAGGATGATGCACACTATGGAAACCATGGTGGCTGCTATGGCCCATTAGGCAGCATCCTTGGCAGCTCATACTGCTCATGAGCAGTATCAGCCACCGACACCGTTAGTGTCTTCTGCGTTTACTGAGTTTAGGAGGATGAGACCTCCTAGTTTTTTGGGGTAGGCAGAGCCCATGGCAGCTGAGAACTGGCTGAGTGGGATGGAGAAAGTATTCAATGTGCTCACCTGTACAGAGGACGAGAGCATCCGTTGGGCAGCCTACATGTTAGATGGAGAGGCTGGGTCTTGGTGGAAGTCTATTTCACGGACTAGGGCTCAGGAGACTCCAGATTTGCCCTGGACGTGGGATGAGTTCGTTGAGGAGTTCAATAAACAGTACTTCCCGGAGGTAGTGAGGAACCAAATGGAGATTCAATTTTTGCAGCTTGTGCAAGGGAAGATGACTGTTAGAGAGTATGGAGTGGAGTTCATGCGACTCGCTCGCCTCGCGCCTGACTACGTCATCACGGAGATGATGAGAGCAAAAAGATTTCAGCAAGGGTTGAGACTAGACATGAGGGGAGGAGTGGCACCATTCCAGATGAGGACCTATGGAGTGGTCATGAGCAAGGCGCTCGTAGTAGAGGAAGAAAATAATAATAAATACCATCAGAGGGAACAACAAGGAAGGTGGAATGTGGACCAAAGCAGAATGGGGAACTACGAGTTGGTGAATAAAAAGTTGAGATTCGTACCAAACAATAAGAGACTACCGTTCCAAGGAGGTTATGGGAGACCGGCGCAGTAGACCAACCAGCAGAGATTCTATTGCTTGCGTCGGGGAGACCGATAAGATATGAGAGCCCTGCTATCACTACTGGAGCTACAGTTACACAGGATTTCTCGCGACTAGTTTCTTCCACACCTCGGGAGACTTGTGCCACATGTGGCAAGTCTCATAGAACAGCGGACTGTAGACAAGGAACTTTGGGCTGTTTCAGATGTGGCAAGGTGGGCTACTTGATCAAAGATTTCCCCGAGGCAAACAAGGGGAAGACGGCTTCGGCTCCTATGCCACGACCTATCCAAAAAAGGAAGCCGATCGTCCAAGGGAGAGCCTACACAGTCACAGCTCAAGAGGCTCAAAATACAAACAACGTGATCTAAGGTGTGATTTTCTTTTAAATAAAAAATTTCAATTCTTGACAATTTTTAGATAGAGAAGGTGCATCCATATAAAAAATAGAAAAGAACTTACATGTAATAATTTCCAGTATGATGATATACATTATATATATATATGTATGTATGATTAGGTGAGTTACAAATCTATAAGAAAGGAAGCGATGTCACATATGAAGCTCGAGTGTTGATAGACCCAGGGTCTACCCACTCATTTGTTACCCATCGCTTCACAAAGAAGATGAAAGTTAACCCAGAGGAGTTGGACTTTGTGTTAACCGTGACTCCGACTGGGAAATCGATAGATATCGAGAAAGTTTGTAACTCCGTGATCGTGAGAATCATGGATGGAGACGACTTTGAACTACCCGCGAACCTAATTCTGTTAGACATGCAAGGATTCGACGTGATCCTTGGCATGGATTGGTTGTCGACTCACTGTGCGACGGTTAGATTGCAAGAACAAGGTCGTCATCTTTAGACCCAACACGAGGAGATTATTTTGATTTCGAGGAGAGAGGCCGACGCATATGCCACTTATCTCGGCAGTCAGGGCCGAGTGCTTGATCAGAAAAGGTTGTAGTGGTTACTTGGCATTCTTGAAGGAGGATAAAGAAGAGAAGAATATTATCTCCGAGATAGCCGTGGTGCGAGAGTTTGAAGACGTGTTTCCGGAAGAGTTACCAGGATTACCTCCAGAGAGAGAAGTGGAGTTCGCCATCAACTTAGCACCAGGAACGGAGCCTGTTTCTAAAGCACCATAGAGAATGGATCCTGCTGGGTTAAAGGAGTTGAAAGAGCAGTTACAAGAGCTCATGGATAAGGGGTTTGTTAGATCGAGTGTGTCTCCATGGGGAGCACCGGTCTTGTTTGTAAAGAAGAAAGATGGGTCAATGCGTCTGTGCATTGACTATCGGCAATTGAACAAACTTACCATTAAGAATCGATACCCTTTGCCTAGGATAGATGACCTATTTGATCAATTATAAGGAGCAAGGTACTTTTCCAAGATCGATCTGAGATCTGGATACATCAGTTGAGAGTCAAGGCAGAGGATATTCAAAAGACTGCTTTCAGGACACGATACAGACATTATGAGTTCTTAGTGATCCCGTTTGGGTTGACGAATGCACCGGCATCATTTATGGATTTTATGAATCGAGTGTTTAAACCACACCTGGACTCCTACATCGTGGTGTTCATTGACGATATCTTGATATACTCCAAGTCAAAGGCAGAATACGAAGAACACTTGAGGATTGCTCTACAAACTTTACGTGAACACCAACTGTACGCCAAGCTCAGCAAGTGTGAGTTTTGGTTAGAAGAGGTTAACTTTTTGGGACATGTCGTCTCAAAGCATGGTGTCACTGTAGATCCAGCGAAGATAGAAGCAGTGGTCAATTGGGAGCAACCAAAGACCATGACCGACGTCCGTAGTTTTCTTGGATTAGCGGGTTATTACCGACGCTTTGTAGAGGGATTTTCAAAACTATCAAGACCTCTTACGAGGCTTATAGGGAAGGATTCAAGATTTGAGTGGAGTGAGGCATGCGAGAAGAATTTTCAAGAACTCAAGAAGAGACTTACTTCAGCTCCAGTACTAGCGATTCCTTCAGGCAGTGGAGGGTTCGTGGTATATAGCGATGCTTCGTACAATGGTTTGGATTGCGTGCTCAACCAACACAGAAAGGTGATAGCTTACGGGTCGAGACAGCTGAAAGAACATGAGAAAAATTATCCGACACATGATCTTGAACTAGCAGCGGTCATATTTGTACTAAAGATTTGGCGACATTACTTGTACGGTGAGACTTTTGAGATTTTTACCGACCACAAGAGCCTCAGATATCTGTTTACACAGAAAGAATTAAATATGAGGCAGTGCAGATGGATGGAGTTCCTCAAGGACTATGACTGTTCTATACAGTACCATCCAGGCAAGGCTAATGTAGTGGCCGATGCCTTAAGTTGGAAGGGTTCAGCTCAATTGGCTAGTTTGACTTTTGGTATGCACAGATGGAAGTTGTTTGAAGATCTGGCACTGTATGATGTGAATATTGAGTCAAAAGCTACAGGAGCCTTTTTGGCTAACATATCAGTGAGACCAATGATATTCAAGGGCCGTCTCTGCATTCCGGATAATGCCGATCTACGACAAACTATTCTTGATGAATCTCACGAGTCTAACTATGCGATTCACCCTGGTAGCACGAAGATGTACCAAGATTTGAAAAAGAATTACTGGTGGAGAGGCTTGAAGCAAGACGTGGCAGAGTACGTGTCACGATGTTTAACGTGCCAACAAGTGAAGATCGATCATAGACACCCTGCAGGGTTATTGCACCATCTACCTATACCGGAGTGGAAGTGGGAATCGATCTCTATGGACTTCATCATTGGCCTACCGCGTACTGCAAAGAGGTACAATGCCATTTGGGTAGTGGTCGATCGATTGACCAAGTCAGTGCACTTCTTGCCTTACAACACGATGTACACGGCGGGAAGACTTACAGAGCTATATATGAAAGAAATCGTCCGTTTGCATGAGATTCCGAGTAGCATTGTTTCTGACTGTGACCCATTATATACATCAAAGTTTTGGAAGAAATTTTAAGAAGGAATGGGAACGCGATTAGATTTCAGTTCAGCATTCCATCCGCAAACCGATGGGCGAACAGAGCTGGTCAATCAGGTCATTGAGGACATGCTTAGGGCGTGCATGTTAGAGCTACAAGGATCATGGGATCGGCACCTACCGTTGATTGAGTTTGTATATAACAACAGTTTTTAGACGAGCATTGGGATGACACCGTATGAAGCTCTTTATGGATGGCGATGTAGATCGCCCATTAATTGGGAGGAAACCAATGAGAAATTTGTTTTGGGACCCGAGATACTTGAAGATAATGCCACCTATGTTCGGATGATAAGGGCCAAACTCAAAGCGGCTCAGAGCAGGCAGAAAAGCTATGTTGATATCAAGCGGACGAGTGTAGACTTTAAGGTGGGTGAACATGTGTTCGTGAAAGTGTCACCTATGAAAGGGGTGATGAGATTTGGAAAGAGAGGAAAGTTAAGTCCCCACTATCTTGGACCATTTGAGGTTTGGGTCGAGTAGGGGAAGTTGCTTACCGCATTGGATTGCCACCGTTATTTGATCGGGTACACAATGTGTTACAGATATCTATGCTCAGGAAATATCTTAATGGCCCTGATCACATGTTGAGCGGTCAACCATTAGAGATGCATAAGGATATGAGCATGATCGATGAACCGGCAGAGATTTTGGATCGAAAGGAACAAGTGTTGCTGACAAAAGTGATTCCGTTAGTGCTTGTTCGATGGAAGAATCATCCGACGGAAGAAGCTATGTGGGAACGAGAGGTCGACATGAAGGAACAATATCCAGACTTGTTTGCGACGACTTGAGAGCCAAAATTGTATCACCGCAAGCATGTTTGCAGATTTAAACCATATGTTGTAATCTAATGTCGATCTTTTGGTCAATTTATTCAGTAGAAACAATTTCAATCCGCATAGTGTTCCTAATGCAATGTTGAATGCATAGTCAAGATTCATCATAGCCACGAAATGGCTGTGAAGACATGTTTCACAAAACCAGTGACCAACTGGTCATATTTTACCAAGAAACCAAAAGAGACATAAAAATAAGAAAATTTTAAAAATCTGATCAAAACTGATTAATCGATTTTCAAATCGATTAATCGATTTTCAAATCGATTAATCGATTTGGGAATTCGATTAATCGATTTTGGTCGATTAGTTGACTGGCATACGCCAGTGAGTGGAGATTGAATGGGGATTCAGAAAATTAACAAAGTGAAATTTCGATTAATCGATTTGGGGATCGATTAATCGATTTTGGATTTCGATTAATCGATATTGAAATTTGATTAATCGACTTACTCATGTCAGTAACTTGAGAATTTTAGAAAAATTTAGGGACACTACGATTTCGATTAATCGAGGTGAAATTCGATTAATCGATTTTGAGAAATCGATTAATCGACTAGCACACGCCAGTGAACTGGAAGGCCTGGAAATTTTACGTGACCACGATTTTGATTTATCGATTTTGAGTTTCGATTAATCGATTTTGGAAATCGATTAATCGATTTCGCGCGGCTGGAATAAGTTTTTAAAAATTGATTAATCGATTTTAGAAATCGATTAATCGAATCAGGCCTATATATGTAAATCGAAGGGGGTTTCTCCCCATTTGAAAATTTTAGGGTTTTGTTCTCTTGCTCGCCACTTCGTCTTCCTCCTCGAGCTATCATACCAGCTAGGGTTTTGAGAGTTTTGCATCGATTTAGGGTCGAAATCGCTTGCATTTGGATCAAAACCTAAGGTAAACCCTAGAATTCAAGTTTCTTTTTGTTTCAAGCTATAAAACCCTATTTTTCCTTACATTTTGATTTTAAAAATGCCACCTCAAACTTGCTTGACCACGAAGCAAGCTGCTTCGAAGCTCTCGGTCCGGCATAAGAACGCCGCACTGCCACCACCTACCCCATCGCCGGTAAGAAGCCCATCATCGTCGTCATCGAATACCACATCCGGTTCGATGAGCGCGTCTTCGTGCGAGTCTTCTCCGACACCACCACCACCCGTAAACGTGCCCCAACCAAATGATTGGTGGGCAGCAAAGAGCTTTGAAAATGAATACATCATTGATGAGGATTTGTTTACCGACCCCGACGTCGAGGGTGAGACCAAATGTGTGACAGCCCAGATTTTGGCACCTCGAAACCCGTGCCATTAGCACGATCAGCTTGACCATGCCCCTTGGCTAAGCACAGAACACTGGTATATCAAGCAATATAAATGAACTGAAAATGATAATAATGATTGCGAAAATAATTTACTCTTTAAATACTGATCAAGAGACGGTTCTACCTTCATGTCCCTGCATGAATGGAGAACCGATCCGAACCATCGATGATTGTCGATCATCACATATGGTTCGCCCCAAAAGAATAATCCCATAATTTAATTACATTGTTTAACAAAAACAAGGCTGACATATCAAGCCGTACCAAACAAGCTCACAAAAACTCTCAAAGATGCACAACGGAGTCCTCTAGAAGAAGTCCTCAGGAGGTGGCTCCAACTCGTCACCAGGCGCAAGGTCCGACACACCAGGGTCAACGTCCCCTGAAGCCTCAGCAACTGTTAATAGTGGACCTACGACGTATAGTCTAAAGGGTGAGCTACATCCTAGCTCAATAGGGAACAAAACACAGTGAACATATAGATTAAAACCTCACATATATTCCATGATATGCTTATGCATGATGTGTCTATGCAGTTACTGAGAAAACAGTTGAAAAGGAATCACATTTTACTGGTAGTTTACACATGTCTTTTAATTAATCATGAATGACACTGAATAGGCCTAAAGCAAAACTTAACCTTTCAACTTAAGTAATCCCCGAGCAATATAGCATCGAGCCCCGATGAGATACCCTTCATCGTCATCTATATAGACAGTTTTTAAACGTATTCCCTGGGAATACAATTAGTGCCCAAGCCCCTTTCCCCTCGGGATCGGTGACGGGGTTTCAACTTATCTCAATTCAACACCCCTGGGGTGTGCTTACTGTGTACGGATAAGCCTCCGCACTGGCTTACGGTTTCGCCGCCGTATCGGTCACGGATATCCTGCCGCGTCAGTCGTGGGTATCCCGCCACGTCGGTGGGGTATCCTATCAAACCTCAAATAACAAAAATATCAGGTGCTTTACATATAGTTATTCACCATGTAAGTGTGGTATCTTATATCAGTTAGGCCCTATAAGACATTATTCAATCTTAGATACATCCCTGGGATGTATCTATTCACTTGCATCACACCTAATGCTCTTATTACTTCACTTCCTCATCCCCTGGGGATGGCTCATTATTAGATGCTCTTATTGATGTCACAGACACACACTTTTCAGAAAACTTTAAGCAATAAAATAGTTTTCAATTTGATTCTATATCACTACATACATGCTCTTGCGAATTAAAGTATATGTTCAAGGTGTTCCCTACCTCAAGTCTCTGATAAATCACGCATCAAGGTTCCACGTGGCTCCTTGTGCCCAAATTCACACGTACCACCTATGGTACAACATAACACATGCAACTCATCATTAAAGATGTAACAAGGAAGGTCCAAGACCCCCCGAGAATCTTGAAGTCAAACTAAAAAGTCATCAAAATTTAGGTCAGTCGATTAATAGAACTCCAAGGTCGATTAATCGAACTCCAAGGTCGATTAATCGATTCCCAAAATCGATTAATCGAGGTCCCCATTCGATTAATTGAATCCCACATCGATTAATCGAAATTCTCTACTCTATCAATTCGATTCTCAGTTCGAGTAATCGAATTCCCAAAATCGATTAATTGATCCCAAATCGATTAATCGAGATTCGAAATCGATTAATCGAAATCCCATTTCGATTAGTCGATTTCTCCACTTTCCTCCATCCAATCGGAGTTCACCGAGGTTCTTCAACAATTAATCGACACCAAAATCGATTAATCGAAAATCATAAAGTCAATTAATCGAAACTCTCATTAATCTAATTCGCTATTTTGACTTTTCAACTTTCAAGTAAAATCATTAATCATCGACTTTGAATTTCGATTAATCGATTTATTCTTTTTTGTTTCTTCCAAATCTCTTCCTACTCTTTTTCCTTCATTTTTCTAAGCACTTAATCTATCATTTTAAACATTCTTGACTGAATTTAAACCTCTATAACCTATGCATTTAATTTATAAAATTTTACCTTCAATCAAATCTCAATTTGATTGGATCTAGTGGTTGGAAAGGCTAGGGTTCCAGCTTTGGCTTGAACGGATCCTTCGTGTCGAATCGGCCTTTTAAATGCTTGAATCCCCCTTCCAATCACCCACAATAACTCCTTGCATTAACTATGCTCTCCTTCTCTCTCTCTCTCTCTCTCGTCTTTACTCTCTCTCAACAACCAAACAAAAGAGAAACTAGGGCTATTAAACCCTTTTATCTCCCCTCTAACTTGTGTATTGAGCACATGCACCAGAAATAGGTGTATGTGACTCTAGATTAATCTCACCCTCCACACACTCACTTAATTTCTCACATCTCGTCCGTTCATCATATCCTACGTCAACTAGTGAACTCTTACATGGTCAAACCTATGACCAGTCGGGCACGGATCTCGAGGTCACTGTTTAACGCATAATTTTCAGGATATTACTGTTGAGAACTAGAAAATACCATTTTCCACCCTTTAACCTGGGCCTTGATAGACCCTTGAGAGAACTAAATAAGTGTTTTAAGTGCTTGTGTTACAGCTAACAATAAAGACAGGCTTAACCATGAAAGCAGCCTAAAAGTGCCAAAAAGATGATAATCCATGTTGATTCAAAGGAAGAAAGATAAGGGACAACCTCACTAGCTGTCAAAATGCCTAAACTGAAGAGGCAAAGACCTGGTCTCAACCTAGAAAAGAAGTGTGGAGCAATTCAAACAGAAGAAAGCAGTTCAGAGAACTTTTCGTAAAGAATTTGAACTATTCGAAAAGTTTCTGAACTTGTCGAAAAGAAGCTTAACTTTGCGAAAAGAATCAAAAGCTCCAGGTTTAGCTTTCGAAAAGCACTTGAACTCTTCGAAAGGATTTCAGACCTATTTGAAAAGAAGAGACTCTAGCGAGCGCGCCAGCTTTGCGAAATGAACTTCAGAAGGCACAAAACTCTGCGAAAAGTCCCCCAGACTTTGCGAAATGATTTTCTGAAGATTCTAAGCATCTGCAATGGTAATTCAGTAATCTTTTGCACGTGCCCCAATGCAGATACAAACCAAGAACATTTTAGAAGATTCTGAGCACGAACCAAAGGCATATTCCACCCCATGTGAACACCCAAAGAAGAAATCACTTGGCGGGAACTTCTAGAAGCTCTAACAGATTTTCAAATTGCATAACAGAATTGATGTACATGCTTTGATTGGTTGAACCAGATCGAGCAATTCTGATTGGCCAGAATAGATCTGGATCCTTGTACTCGACTCCTATTGGCTGATATGGATCTAACCAATTCTGATTGGTTGATGCACATCTGAAATGGACTTAAGGAAAACTATAAATAGAAGAACGATTTGCCCAATTTGGGTATCCAGATTTTGAGTTTCATTCCTATTCCCCCATTTCCAAATCAGCTAGCTTGTCTGAAACCCCTGTAATAGCCTAACTTTTACTTGCAATTAAGAGCTGTGAGATACCTCTGTAATTCAAAAGAGAATTGTATTCAAGATTACAAATCTGAGAGCTATTTAAGCTGTGCTTTGTAATTGTAATGGTGAATTTGAAAAGGTTGCTGTAAACCGTACATTCTCAATTGGATTAGTGTTAAGGGTTCCCTCTGATCTCCTTATTGCACTAGACTCCTTTAGATTTACTGTTTTTCATGCAATTTCCCTTGATTCATTAACCCTATGGGAATTAGTGTTTGTAACCAAATTTCTCACAGCATTTGTAGTGATATTTCTTATTCTAAATTAAGGGTTTAGATTAAAGACTATTGGATGGTCTGTGGCCATTGAAGTGGACAGACCATAGCCATAAGCTTAAATCTAATCCTTGAGTTAGATTTATTTCTCTTACATCTGTGCTTGTAGCCAGATGAAGATTGGATCATCTCTCATTTGATCTGCAGTCATTCTCATTGTGTTTCAAGGACCAAATTAAAGTTAGATATTATTTCTCCATTTTTATAAGTTTACATCAAAATTCCTCCAACTCAGATCTGGATCATTTAGTTTAACTTTTACTTTTATCATTTAGTTAATGTGACAAATTCAACCTCCCATCTTATGTGCTTTGTAGATAGGCCAGATCAGGTAGCCCAGATCTGGAGGTTTATCTTGCATTTTAAAATCAATTCCCTGTGGACGATCTTTTACTCACTTATATTTTAAAACTTGCTACAATTGGCCCTGATCTTGCAGGCTAATTGAGATCTCTCTGTGCTGATATTTTCGTATTCTTTTAGTAAATTCATCCTCTGTAAGTCTGTTTTCAAAACACAAATAAATCATGCACACTAGAATCACCAACAATTACATCCTCCCCACCTTGGGAATTTTCGTCCTCGAAAATATCCCAAAGGTGAGTCGGTATGGGTCCCCCCCCCCACACTCTCAGGTGAGGTGGCCCAGTCAAGGTACACAAGATAGAACAAACACACAGACATAGCATGAAAGATAACAATCGTAGAAAATTAACAAAATATATATATTCACTAACAAGATGTTTACAAAATGTTTACAAAAAGTTACACCACAGTACAACCAAAATTTTCCATTCAACCAAATTACAATGGAAAGTATGGTGGCCCAAGGCTCATGCAGTCCCCTCTCCAGGCTGGTGCAGTCTTTGGGCAGGCTCCATCTGGTCGAGCTATGAGCTATGGGGCTGGTCTCTTGGAGCTGGTGGGTGGTGGAGGTAGCTGACTCTTGTGGCTGTGCTGGCTCCTCTGGGGGTGGATGGCTGGTCGTAGTCGACGGTGGCGGCTGGCTGCGCGGTTGGCTCCCACTGTGGGGTGTCGATCGACGTCGATGGAGCAGAAGCGGAAGCACTAGGCCCGGCGGCACGCGGGCGATACCTGGTGTGGAAGCGGTATGTCGATGGTCCACGCTCCTCATTCAACCGTCATTTGGTAATCATGTGGGTAGATATGTCTCATAGTGTGGTACATGAGGAAATCCATCTGGCGGTTCATGCGTACGTTGTTGGCCTCCATACGTGCCAACAAGTCCTCTATAGTAGGGCCGGAAAGAGCTACGGGTCGGCGACGGGATGAAATCGGCGTCACCGGAGCTGGTCGAGGTGGGGGTGTAGCTGCTGTGGTAGGAGGTGAAATGATGGGCTGGCTTGCAGTCGGTGGAATAACAGGTGGGGCCTCCCCCACAGGTGGTGCTCCCTCGACAAGAAGGTCTGGCTGTGGTGGTGGGGGTGGTGGGGGTGCTACAGCTGCACCCTAGCTGGTAAGGCCTTCTTTAGAAGGTTGTAACTATGGTTTCACGAGGAGTGTGAGATCCATTTAATCTTGTTCGTCGCCCGCACCTCGTGGGGCGATATCGTGTACGCCGGAGCGACGGAATAGCTCTCCAATATGCTCGAGATGAGTCGAGCATAGGGCATTTTTTCTTTGGGCCTTAGGTTGCCCTTCATTAGCTTGCCCTTCATGTACCTCATCCCCCCGAGGATGATCATGGTGGCATCGAACCACCGGCCCTTGTAGGTCGCATACAATGCTTGCTGAACCAAGTCTACCCGCTCGGTATCGTGTCGCATCGGGTAGAGGTTGCACTTGATGATGGAGTCGAGCATTCACATATACGGAGGTAAGTCTACCCTCCGAATTGCGGTGCCCGAACCCCTCTTCCCCTTGGTCATGTCGCGGATGATCTCCTCGACATCCACCTCCTCTGGAAACGGTGGGAATAGGGTAGTCTCAGGGATAAAGTCCAAATGGCACTCGAGTGCCTCATGGACATGGCGACGTGTAATGGTGTAGTCTCGACCCTCTATCTTGGTCAAGACCACGTCGTCAGTAGGGCCATCGGTAAGGCCCTGGTAAAATAGTCGAACCAATCGAGGGTAGTAGGTCCCACGGGTCGATTTCAAAAGATTGCCGAGTCTGGCATTTTCAAGGTACCTACGAACCCAATTGGTCTCGCCTTGCACATTAGGGTTTGTGAATAGGGTTGGGTCGATAATGAAATCGATCCCAATGGTCTTAGCCGCCCACCACTCATTGGGTTGAACCACATTGGTGGGTGGTGGTGGCATAGGTGTGGATTCACGTGACGGTTCACGCGAAGATGCGCTCGTCGACTCGAACGTGGTGTCCGATGGAGATGGCGATGGGGTAGGTGGTGGCGGTGCGGCGTTCTTACGTCGGACCGGTAGTTTGGAGGTTGCCTTCTTCGAAGACAAACGGGTTTTGGGCGGCATTTTGGTGAAAATTCTGGTAAAAGCTAGGGTTTTCAACTGGAAATTGAAGAAATACGCGATCCTAGGGTTTACCTTAGGTTTCGGATGCGAATGTGTGTGATTGCGGATGCGAAATGGACGGAAAAATCCAAACCCTAGGTCTCTCGGTCGGTTGGAGAAGAAGAAGAAAATGGCGCCCTGTTGTAAAAATTTCGAATGGCACCAAAAACCCCAACTTATGTATATATAGGCTCCGACTCGATTAATCAATTTCCCAAAATCGATTAATCGAGTTTCAAATCTAAGTTCAACCGTTCGAAATCGATTAATCGATTTCCCAATTCAATTAGTCGACTTCAAAATTGATTAATCGAAATCCATTTCGATTAATCGAAATCCATTTCGATTAATCGAAATCGTAATTGTTTAAATTTTTGAATTTTGGAGCTCACTAGTGTTAGCCAGTCGATTAATCGAATTTCATTTCGATTAGTCGAAATTCTAAAATCGATTAATCGAATTTTACTTTGATTAATCGAAATCGTATGGTCCTTCACATTTTCCCAATATCGTTAAGTAAGTCGATTAGTCGAATTCTCCAGTTCGATTAATCAAGTTTCCAAACCGATTAATCGAATTTGTCATCGATTAATCGAAATTGCACACTATTCCAATTGTTCATTTAAAATCCCTTAAGTTAATCGATTAATCGAATCTCAAGATCGATTAATCAAAATCCAAATTCAATTAAACGAAACCTAGATCGATTAGTCGAATTCAACATAACCTTAAATCCTTCAAATATCAAGCTCACTGGCCTCTGCTAGTCGATTAATCGAATTCCATTGTTGATTAATCGAATTCCCTTAATTAATCGAAATTTTCCAAATTTTTCATCTGTCAAATTTTTTTTTTTCTCACTGGCTGATGCCAGTTGATTAGTCGACCAAAACTCGATTAATCGAGTCCTCAAATCGATTAATCGATTTGAAAATCGATTAATCGGTTTTACCCGACTCTCGAATTCTGTTGTTTCCTTTTTGTCCTTTATTTTCATGGTGATATTTATCTCAAAATTGTTCAGATTCTCATTGAATATATTGACCAACTGGTTATCATTGAATTACATGAAAGATGAGAATCTGCATACATTCTTGCGGCATTACAATTTGGTACTCAGCTCGTTGTAAACAAGTCTGGGTATTGTTCTTTCACATCGGCCTCTCGTTCCCACGTAGCCTCTTCGGTCGGATGATTCTTCCATCGAACAAGCAATAAGGGAATAACTTTAGTACGTAGTACTTGTTCCTTTTGGTCCAAGATCTCCACCGGTTCTTCTATCATGCTCATGTCCTCACACATCTCCAAAGGTTGACTTCCTAACACATGAGATGGATCATTCACGTATTTCCTGAGCATTGATACGTGGAAAACATTATGTACTCGATCGTATAACGGTGGTAATCCAATGTGGTAAGCAACTTCGCCTACGCGACCCCAAATTTCAAATGGTCCAAGATAACGGGGACTTAACTTCCCTCTCTTGCCAAACCTCATCACTCCTTTCATAGGCGATACTTTCACAAACACGTATTCACCCACTTTATAGTCGACACTAGTCCGCTTGATGTCGGCGTAACTTTTCTGTCTGCTCTGTGCTGACTTCAGCCTTTCTTTGATTAAACGTATGACGGTGGCGTTGTCTTCAAGTAGTTCTGGCCCCAAAATAAACTTCTCACCTGTTTCTTCCCAGTTGATGGGGGATTTACATCTTTGTCCATACAGAGCTTCATACGGTGCCATGCCAATGCTCGTTTGGAAACTGTTGTATGCGAATTCGATCAATGGTAGATACTGATCCCAATATCCTTGCATATCCAGCATGCACGCTCTGAGCATGTCTTCTATTACTTGGTTCACTCGCTCTGTCTGCCCATCAGTTTAAGGATGGAAAGCTGAACTAAAATCTAGTCGTGTTCCCATTCCTTCTTGAAATTTCTTCCAAAACTTGGACGTATATAGTGGGTCACGATCTGAAACTATGCTGCTCAGAATCTCGTGTAATCTTACGACCTCCTTCATGTATAAGTCTGCCAGTCTTCCTGCCGTATACATCATATTGTAAGGCAAAAAGTGTGCTGATTTGGTTAATCGATCCACGACTACCCAAATGGCATTGTGTCTCTTGGAAGTACGCGGTAATCCAATAATGAAATCCATAGAGATCGATTCCCACTTCCATTCTGGTATTGGTAAAGGCTGCAATAGTCCAGCAGGACGCCTATGGTCAATCTTCACCTGCTGACAGGTCAAACACCGTGACACGTATTCGGCCACATCTTGCTTCAAACCTCTCCACCAATAGTTCATTTTCAACTCTTGGTACATTTTGGTGCTACCAGGGTGAATAGCATAATTTGACTTGTGCGCTTCATCAAGAATCGTTCGTCTTAGATCGACATTTTCTGGAATGCAGAGACGGCCCTTGAACAATAAAGAACCATCTTCTTTCACTGAGAAGTCCGGCCTGATGCCTTCAATCACGTCTTGATGAATCTTTGTTAACGTCGGATCTTTCATCTGTAGATCGTGGATATGCTCAAATATCACTGGTCTCACTGATATGTTAGCCAAAAAGGATCCTATAGTTCTCGACTCAATGTTTGCATCATAGAGTGCCAGGTCTTCCAATAATTTCCACCGGTGCATACCCAAAATCAAACAAGCTAAGCGAAATTTGAACTCTTGAGCTCAAGGCATCGGCACTACATTAGCCTTGCACGGATGATGTCGTATAGAACAATCATAGTCCTTGAGGAACTCCATCCATCTCATTTGTCTCATGTTGAGCTCATACGTGTAAACAGTATCCGAGGCTCTTAGGATGGGTGAAAATTTCAAGCGTCTCACCATACAAGTAATGTCTCCAAATCTTGAAAAAATGATTCTTTGCTAGCTCTAAGTCATGAGTCGGGTAATTTTCTCGTGTTCTTTCAAATTTGTCTTGATCCGTAAGCTATCACCTTCTTGTGTTGGTTGAGCACACAACCCAAAATTTTGTACGTATCCTCCATTTTGATGAAGGAATCGCTATGCCGGAGCTGAAGTGAGTCTCGTCTTTAGTTCTTGAAAACTCTTCTCGTATGCCTCACTCCACTCAAACCTTGAATCCTTTCATGTCAGTTTCGTGAGAGGTCCCGATATCTTTGAAAACCCCTCGACGAAACGTCGATAGTAGCCTGCTACCCCAAAAAAGCTTCGAATATCGGTCACTGTCTTTGGTTGTTCCCATTTAACCACTGCTTCTATCTTTGCTCGATCTACAGTGACACCGTGCTTTGAGACAACATGTCTCAAAAAGCTAACCTCTTCCAACCAGAACTCACATTTGCTGAGTTTGGCGTACAATTGGTGTTCATGTAGCGTATGTTGAGAAATCCTCAAATGTTCTTCATGTTCCGTCTTGGATTTGGAGTATATCAAAATATCATCAATGAACACTACGACGCAGGAGTCCAGGTGTGGTTTAAACACCCGATTCATCAGATCCATAAATGACACCGGAGCATTCATCAACCCAAATGGCATCACAAGGAATTCAGTGTCCATACCGTGTCCTGAAAGTTGTCTTCTGGATGTCCTCTGCCTTGACTCTCAACTGATGGTATCCAGATCTCAGGTCGATCTTGGAAAAATACCTCGCTCCTTGCAGTTGATCAAACAGATCGTCAATTCTAGGCAAAGGGTAGCGGTTATTCACAATGAGTTTGTTCAGTTGTCGATAGTCAATGCATAGACGCATTGACCCATCCTTCTTCTTGACAAACAAAACCGGTGCTCCCCACGGAGACACGCTTGGTTTGACAAACCCTTTGTCCATGAGCTCTTGTAGTTGCTCTTTCAACTCCTTCAACTCAGCCAGAGCCATTCTATTTGGTGCTTTTGAAATAGGTTCCGTTCCCGGTGTTAAGTCAATGGCGAATTCTACTTCTCTCTCTGGAGGTAATCCAAGCAATTCCTCTAAAAAGACGTCGGCGAAGTCTCGCACAACTGCTATCTCAGAGATGACGTTCTTTTCTTCCTTGTCCTCCTTTAAGAAAGCCAAGTATCCACTGCAACCCTTTCAGATCATTCGTTCGGCCCTTACTGCTGAGATCAGTGGCATATGTGATGACCTCACTCCTTGAAATCGAAATGATCGTCTCATGTTGGGTCTGAAGATGACAACCTTGTTCTTGCAATCGATCGTTGCATAATGCTGCGCCAACCAGTCCATGCCAAGGATCACATCAAACCCTTGCATGTCCAGCAGTATCAACTTTGCCTCCAATTCATGCACATCCAGGTCTCGAATTGCTACGATGACGGATTTGCAACCTAGCTCCGTGTCCACTAACTCTCCAGTCGGAATAGACACAGATAGGACAAAGTCCAACGCCTCTGGAATAATCTTCACCCTCTTGGAAAATCGTGGAGTGACGAATGAGGGGGTAGACCCTGGGTCTATCAACACTCTATCGTCATATCCAATGAAACATCCTTTCTCATATACAGTTTGCATACCTATAATAAACATACATACATGCAATAAATTACATATCAATTTACACTCCTAATTCACATATAAATTCAGTGTTTAGAAAAAGAAACTATACTATTTCCTAATGAATGCACCTTCTCTATCTAAAACTTCAATAAAATTGAAATTCCTTTATTTAAAAGAAATCTCACCTTGGATGACGTCATGCACATTCCCTGCTTCCTGAGCAGTGACTGCATAGGCTCTTCCATGAACGACCAGCTTCCGTGCTTGAATGGGTTGTGGCGCTGCAACTGAAGCCGTCTTCCCCTTATCAACCTTGGGACAATCCTTGATCAAGTGGCCCACCTTGCCACATCGAAAACAACCCCTAGTTCCCATTCTGCAATCAACGGTCCTATGAGGCTTGCCACACTTGGCACAAGTCTCGAGGCGGAAGAAAGCTGACGAGAACCACGTGTGATGCGCGATGAACATGGTAGGGCTCTCATAGCGTAAAGGTCTCCCCGATGCAAGTAGTAGAAATCTCTGTTGGTTGTGCTGCTGCGCATATCTTCTGAAACCCCTTTGGAACTGTGGTCTCTGATTTTGGGCCACGAACCTCGACTTTTAATTCACCGGTTTGTAGTTCCCCATTCTTCCTTGATCTGTGTTTCCCCTTTGTTGTTCTCTCTGCCTATATATGTTATTATTCTCCTCTTCCACAACTAGTGCCTTGTTCATGACCTCTTCATAGGTCCTCAGCTGAAATGGAGCTACTCCTCCCCTAACTTCAGGCTTCAAGCCTTGCTGAAACCTCTTCGCCTTCATCACGTCGGTGGCGACATAATCAGGAGCAAAACGGGTGAGTCGTAGAAACTCCACTCCATACTCTCTCACGCTCATCCTCCCTTGCACTAATTGTAGAAACTGAATCTCCATTTGGTTTCTTACCACCTCTGGAAAATACTGTTTGTTGAACTCCTCAACAAACTCCTCCCAAGTCCACGGCAACTCTGGGGTCTCCTGAGCCCTAGTCCATATCACGGACTTCCACCAAGGCCCAGCCTCCCCATCTAGCATGTAGGCTGCCCATCTAACACTCTCATCCTCCGTGCATGTCAGCACACTGAACACCTTCTCCATTTCCATTAACCAATTCTCTACTGCCATCATGTCTGCCTGCCCAGAAAACGTAGGAGGTCTCATCCTCCGGAACTCAGTAAAAGATGAAGGCACAGGCAATGTAGGTCCTACAGGTGGTGTAGGTGGCTGCTGCTCTCTCGCTGCATGAGCTGCAAAGGATGTGGCCTGTTGTGCCATGGCAGCTGCCATGGTCTCCATGGTATGCATCATCCTTTTGCTCTCCTCTCTATCTTCCTGTCTTTCTCTCACCCTCTCCTGTTCTCGCTGATCTCGATCCTGACGATCTTGATCCTCATCCTCACGTTGTCTACTACTGCTGCCCCCTAGGGCTTCATTACCTCCTAAGGGTACTTGATTGGTAGGAGAGATGTAACCATCTCCACTACGCAAACTTCTCAGCTGGCCTCCTCTCGGTCGGCCTCTTCCCCTAGATGACATTGACGGCTGCATTTAAAACTAAATTTTTGTTAGCAGAAGTCCCTATGTTCTGACAAAAGAATGATTGTCAGAATTACCAAAAGAAATTGCTCTAATATCAACTGTGACAGCTCGGATTGTGACACCCTGAAAACCGTGCCATCAGCACGATCATCTTGACCATGCCCCTTGGCTAAGCACGGAACACTGGTATATCAAGCAATATAAATGGACTGAAAATGATAACAATGATTGCGAAAATAATTGACTCTTTAAATACTGATCAAGAGACGGTTCTACCTTCATGCCCATGCATGAATGGAGAACCGATCCTGTAACATCCCAACCTTTTGGGCCTTGATCAGTAAGACTCGGTTCGTGTACCGACGGATCATGCACCGAGGACCCCCCTTTTTACAATGATGTAATGTCTATAGATCAAATACAACGGACCAGATTGATCTTATGAAGACTGGATGTGGGAGTTTGAAACCCTCACATGCGTTCCTTCAGTGTAGCTGTCCTACACTAAAGTATAAGAGCTAAGGTATAAAAGGAAACCAAGGGCATTTAATTGCATATTAAATGCTTGTGAACGACAGTTAAGAAGAGAGAGGATAACCTTAAGGCATTGAATGAGATCGATTAGTTAGCATGGAGAGAGGCAGCTGCTCGATCGAGGATCGGATTGATCTACTGTGACTCAGAGAAAAACCCAAACTGTTTTTGAAGCAAGGAAGAGGATTCGTTTGAAAGCAAGATAAGGGGTGTGAATATTTGTTTTAGATCCGTAGTGTGGAGTTAAATTAGTGTGTATCCATGTGGGGATCATAAGAATGGAGATGGATTCAAAGTGAAAAGTGATTGGGAGTGAAAAACCCAAATTTGAGTGAAATTTGCTCATTTCGATCGATCGAATTATGGTACGATCGATCAAAATGACAGTGAAAATGGAAAAAAATGAAGTCCTGAGAAATTCGTTCGATCGAACTTTATTTCTATCGAACGAAAAGTTTTCGATCGATCGACCCTGTAGTTTGATCGATCGATTTGTATAGAAACAAAACATTAGAATTTTTGTTGTGAGAATTCGACCGATCGAATTATGTGTTTTCGATCGAAAGAATTGGGATTCGTCCGATCGAACTGTGTGAAGGTAGAATGCCTTCTGTGGAATTCGACCAATCGAATTTTATTTCGATCGATCGAATTACTTTCATTCGATTGACAAGAAAAACTCGTCCGATCGAATGAGGATACACTTTGTAATTCTGGAAGAGGTCGACCGATCGAAAATGGATTTCGATCGATCGAAACAAGGATTCGATCGATCGAATTTTCCTGATTTCTGCGTTTGGTGAGTTTTGACTGTGAGATTTTACAAGGACTTTTGGCAATGTGTTTTGCCTCATTCTAATGAATAAAAATGACCATGTTTAGGTAAGCTTCGTGATTAAGGAGGACCCGACCTTTGTGAAGGCTTGAGCAAGCACGGGTCCGATCTGTGAGGTAGGGAAAACTTGATATCATGGGTATTGATTTTGTTAACACGTGTGTTATGATATGATGCATTTCCGCTTTGACTATGTGCTTTCCGTACCTTCGAGATTAATGAGGCGTGTGATACGTGTGATTTGAAAATATGTGGAGTTTATGAAATCTTCGAGATCCTTTGTGACACGTGTATGTGAGATCTTCACACTTCATTCCGGTTTTGACATAAACTATGATTATCACTTTACACGGCGACAAGCTATATGTATGCACTTACGATTTAAGGTTATGTGAATACCTGACCGACGCGGCGATATAACCATGACTGACGCGACAGGATATCCGTGACCGGTACGGCGGCCAATCCGTACACCCTTTGTGTGATATGTGTATGTGCTATGTGACTCCTACCGTATAACGGTAAATTCGTTCGGCCAAGTGTCCAACTCTATGGGACCCTAGATATATGTGCATATGACTAATGTGAGTGACGATGGTGGGTATTCCATCGGCGGCTTGAGGCTATAGTTCCTCATTCTATTACTTTAAGTAAATCATCTTTAAGTTTCTTCTTTCTTATGTCGGATTGGAAATGTGAGCATGTTCATGAAACCATTAGCATTGCATGTGTGTGTTAAGGTTATGAGAATCACCACTTCACATGTGTTGAGAATTGTTTCATTTTCGTCGTTCCATAAGATACGTGTTTGATATTATGATCAGCATGCTATGAGATATTTCCCTACTGAGCTTGGATGAAACTCATTCCTTTATTAATGTCTTAGGTTCAGGTGAAGGTGTTGAGGCGGAGATCCCGGAGAAGGAAGATCCGGACTACTCCCCCGACGAGGACATTGAGGAGCCCCATCCTGAGGATTGTTTCCTTTGTGCTAGACCTGGGTAGGACTAGCCCTGAGTGGCGTATTAAATTTTGTCATGTTTTGGTTGTAAGGAGATAAACTCTCAATATTAGTTTTTTTGGATATTTTTGTTGAACCATGTTTCGGTAAGGAAGGGTCCTTACCGGTGGTTCTCAATGGTACTTTTCCCATAGGCTTTTTATGAAATTAGAACCATTTGTTTATTGTGGGTTTTTGGGATTGAATGCTAAAATACTTATTTTGCTTATGCTACGAGTTGGAATTGGTTCTGCTTAGATTCCGCTATGCATGTTGTGACGCGATGTGTTCCATTTTCAGGCTCGGCATTAGCGCCAGCCCACCGACAACACGGGTTTTGGGGCGCAGAAATCCGGACTGTCACAGTTGGTATCAGAGCGTGGCTTTAGAGATGCCAGACAAGTCTTAACCTTTCGAGATTGAGATTTGGTTGTGTACAAGGGACCTTCTGTTATGAGACTTTCATTTCATTGTGACAAATCCTAATGGAACATCGTGGAAGGGGTCGACCGAGAAGTAGTCGCCAAAGAGGTGAGAGGCATACCGAAGATATTCCTTCAGGATCCGGAAGAGATTTGAGACCGCCTCCAGTTGTGGAAGAAAGAAGCAGAGATGAACCTTTGGACAAGTTGACAAGGGCCATGGAAACGATTGCTAATGCAATGGCCCAGCAGACGGCGTTGCTTGCTGCCAACAACAACCAGCAACATCAGCCACCACCACCACCTCCTCCTGCCCTATTGCCATCATCATTTGTGGACTTCAGGAGATTGAGACCTCCTGTCTTCCATGGGCAGACTGATCCGCTTGAAGCGGAGAAATGGTTAAAACAAATGGAGAAGCTATTAGAGAGACTACAGAGCCCAGAGCATGAGAAAGTAGGATGGGCATCTTATCAGTTGGAGGGTGATGCAGACGCATGGTGGAAGTCTGTTATACGCAAAAGAGAAGTGGAAGGTCCATATACTCAATGGACTTGGACGGAATTTGTTACGGCATTCAACAAGGAGTATTTTCCCAAGCAAGTCCGCAACCAATTGAAGAAGGACTTCACGAATTTAGTCCAAGGGAACATGACCAAATGCAGATGCACGGCAATGAATTTAATGAGGCTATGATTTGCTCATGACTAGTTGCTACGAAAGAAATGAAGGCCGGTAGATTTGAAGAAGGCCTAAGACCAAACATCCAAGAAAGGGTATCCATTTTTGAGTTAGAGACATACGCCGAAGTGATGGGAAAGGCGATTGTAGCAGAGAGGGATATAAACAAGAGGAAAGATTGGAAGAGTAAACCAAGTTTAGGAGGGGCAAGTGAATATGACTACTCGGGGAATAAAAAGCCGAGGACGTCTGCACCTGCTCGGGTTCCAAGACCAGCCAATTCAAATTTTCAAAGGTCACCCGTTCCGGCGAGAGGCCCTACCAGACTCATAAATGCGGGTATCGATCCACAAGGATCTTCTCGAGCTGCATTTACCAGTCCCCAATTGAAGTGCGCTCATTACGGTAAACATCACAAGACATCCGACTGTAGAAGGGACACAGGCGGATGTTTTAAAGGCAGAAAAGTTGGCCACATGATTGGGGAGTGCCCAGAGATGAGGAAAGAGGGCTCCGTTTCGGCTACTATAGTATCGAGGCCTGCACAGTCCACGAAACCAGTTGTGAAGGGCCGTGCATTTGCTATAACCGCCGAAGAGGCCCGCACGAGCAACGACGTGATCTAAGGTATAATTTTATTTTGAGTTTAAGAGTTTAATGTTTTGCATGAAGAAAGTGCATTGATAGGAAAGATCTAGGTGCATATTGATGTGTGTGTGCATGCAATGCATGTCTGAATGTTAGCTTGTGTCTTAAATCATATAGGTACACTCCAACTCTATCGTGAAAACGACGGTGATCATTGTGTAGCACGAGTTCTGATAGACCCAGGGTCTACCCACTCGTATATAACCCCGGAATTCGCAAAAAAGTTAAAGATTACACCCGAGGAGTTAGAGTTCACACTGGACGTAACAGTTCCTACGGGTAGTGTCGTGACTGCAGACACTTGTTGCCGATCAGTCATTGTGCAAGTGGAGGATCAGAAGACAATCACAGACCTCATTTTGTTGAGTATGAGAGGACTCGACGTGCTTCTTGACATGAACTGGTTATCGGCATATCATGCAAGCGTGGATTGCCTACAAAAAATAGTCACTTTCCGTCCTCCGAGACAAAAGTCGTTCTGATTTGTCGGTGAAAAAGGGAAGGTAGCGCCGATCATCTCCGTAGTGAGAGCTGAACGGATGATGAGGAATGGATGCGAAGGGTATCTGGCATTCTTGTAAGAAGAAAAGGAGGAAAAGAATGTCATCACAGATATTCCAATCGCCTGTGAGTTCGAGGACGTATTTCCCAACGAATTACCAGGATTACCACCCGACCGGGAGATCGACTTCGCAATCGATGTGGCACCAGGAACCGAACCAGTATCCAAAGCTCCATATCGAATGGCTCCAGCCAAATTGAAAGAGTTGAAGGAGCAACTGCAAGAGCTATTAGATAAGGGTTTTATAAGACCGAGTGTGTCTCCTTGGGGAGCACCGGTCCTGTTTGTTAAGAAGAAAGACGGGTCGATGAGACTTTACATCAACTATCGTTAGTTAAACATGCTCACGATTAAGAACAAGTATCCATTGCCTAGGATCGACGATCTGTTCGACCAGTTACAAGGAGCAAAATACTTTTCAAAGATTGACTTGAGATTCGGGTACCATCAATTAAAGGTGAAGGCTGAAGACGTGCAGAAGACTGCATTCAGAACTAGGTACGGGCATTACGAATTCCCAGTGATGCCTTTCGGCTTGACGAATGCTCCAGCGTCATTCATGGACGTCATGAATCAGGTCTTTAAACGATACCTTGATATGTGTGTAGTGGTGTTTGTGGACGACATTCTCATTTATTCGAAGACCAGGGAGGAACACGAACATCACTTACGCATTACTTTACAGACCCTTCGAGAGCATCAGCTATATGCCAAACTTAGTAAGTGTGAGTTTTGGTTGGAACAAGTGAGCTTTCTTGGTCACATAATATCTGAAGCAGGCGTGACTGTTGACCCAACAAAGATCGAGGTAGTGCTAGATTGGGAGCAACCCATGACCGTGACAGAGATTCGTAGTTTTCTCGGTCTAGCAGGATACTACCGACGCTTTATTGAAGGTTTCTCCAAGATTTCGGGACCACTTACCCGACTTACAAGGAAGAACATAAAATTTGAATGGACCAAAGAATGTGAAGAAACCTTCTAAGAACTCAAGAAACGGATTACTTCCGCTCCCGTGTTGACCATTCCATCGGGTAGTGGAGGTTTTGCTGTTTATAGTGATGCGTCATATGGTGGTCTGGGGTGCGTACTGAATCAACACAGTAAAGTTGTCGCCTACGGCTCAAGACAGTTGAAAGAGCACGAAAAGAATTATCCGACTCACGATTTAGAGTTAGCCGTGGTGGTGTTTGCGCTCAAAATTTAGAGGCATTACCTGTATGGTAAAACCTTTGAGATTTTTACGGACCACCAAAGCCTCAAGTATTTATTTACGCAGAAAGAGTTGAATATGAGGCTACGACGGTGGATTGAGTTTCTGAAAGACTATGATTGTGCGATTCAATATCACCCAGGTAAAGCCAATGTCGTGGCTGATGCACTGAGCTGGAAGCACACATCCCAAGTAGCTAGCCTCATTGCGGGACTTCATAGATGGAAGCTATTTGAAGATCTTTCACTGTATGATAAGAACATCGCAGTTAAGGATACCGGAGTACTATTGGCAAGCGTTACGATCAAGCCAATTATTTTTGACCGCGTCTATGAGCTTCAGATGAAAGATGATGAACTCGTGAAACTTCGACGAAAAGCAACTGAAAATGGGGACTTTACTATCAAGGAAGATGGGTCATTACTGTTTCAAGGACGTTTGTGTATACCTACGGATGCCGAGCTGAGACAAACTATCTTGGATGAGGCTCATAGGTCTAAATACGCCATCCATCCGGGTGGTACTAAAATGTACCAAGATTTGCGAAAATGTTATTGGTGGAGGGGATTGAAGAAAGACATTGCAGAGTATGTGTCCAAATGCTTGGTGTGTCAACAAGTCAAAGTGGACCATCGACACCCATCCGGTCTAATACAACCTCTACCAATACCGGAATGGAAGTGGGAGTCCATTTCGATGGATTTTATTATGGGATTGCCGAGAACGTTGCGACGCCACAACGCCATATGGGTAATAGTGGATCGACTGACCAAGTCGGCACACGTTTTGCCCCATAACACAACATACACTGCAAGCAAGTTGGCGGAGTTGTATATGAAAGAAGTTGTCCGACTGCATGGCATTCCTACAAGCATCGTGTCCGATCGTGACCCATTGTACACTTCTGTACTCAGGCAAAGATTTCAAGAAGACATGGGCACGAGGTTGGACTTTAGTTCAGCTTTCCATCCGCAGACTGATGGACAGACAGAGAGAGTTAATCAAGTCATTGAAGACATGTTGCGAGCATGTATGATAGATTTTCAGGGATCATGGGATCCACATCTGTCGATGATAGAATTCGCTTACAATAATAGCTTTCAGCAGAGCATTGGGATGGCTCCGTATGAAGCTTTATATGGACGGAGATGTAGGTCTCCGATTAACTAGGAGGAAATCGGTGATAAATTTGTGTTGGGACTGAAAGTTATCAGGAAGAACGCCGAAACTGTGCGGATTATCAGAGAAAGAATCAGAACGGCACAAAGTCGTCAGAAGAGCTACGCAGACATTAAGCGTACGAGCATGGATTTCCATGTGGGAGATCATGTGTTTGTTAAGATATCTCTAATGAAGGGGGTGATGCGCTTTGGGAAGCGCGGAAAGTTAGCTCCTCGCTACATTGGACCGTTCGAGGTATTGGGGAGAGTTGGTGAAGTTGCATATAGGGTTGCATTACCCCCGCAACTTGATCGAGTGCACGACGTATTCCATGTCTCTATGTTGCGGAAATACGTGCACGATCTGACTCACATCCTCGATGCACCGCCAGTTGAAGTCTACCGAGATTTGACGATCATCGAAGAACCCATGCAAATCCTAGACCGAACTGAGCAAGTTTTGTGCTCAAGACAGATTCCTCTGGTGTTAGTTCAATGGAAGAATCACTCCAGAGAGGAAGCGAGATTGGCGCCGGTATCCCTCTTTGTTCTCAGATTGAGAGATGAGAGAATTTGTTGCAGATGTCAAACCAAAAGCTTGACGTGTAAAAGCTAGTGAAATTTGGATTATAAAACTTGACTTTCTGATTTATTGTGTCAAATTGTAGATGAGCATGCGAAAATACAAAGATCAAGTATTTTCTGGAAATTCGACCGTTCAAAATTCAATTTCGATCGATCGAATTATGAGTTCGACCGATCGAAATATACTGATAGGGACAAACAACAAATTTTCTTCTAGCTAGATAAATTCATTCGATCCAACTGTATTCGATCGATCGAATTATGATTTCGACTGGACGAAAATTTATTTCGTTCGATCACAAATTTTGAAACCTGAGAAAATTCGACCGATCGAAATTTAATTCGATAGATCGAATGTTGGGAATTCGACCGATCAAAAAGTTTTCGATCGATCGAATGTTTGGATTTCGATCGATCAAAAAGTTTTTGATCGATCGAAAGGGGTGGAACCCAGTTGTTACTAGACGAAATAGACCGATCGAAATTGTGTTCGATCGATCGAAATCATTTCAGTTTCTGTTAAAGTCGATTTTCGACCGATCGAAGCGATTTCGATCGATCGAATTTCTTCTTTATATATATATATAAACTGTGTTTTTTTTCTTTTGTCCGATCGAAATTTCTGAGGCATTGAGCGAGCCGTTTGGGTTTTCATCCTTCGGAGCCTAACGGACATCAAATTGCGTCTTTTCGCTCCGGGAATCAAAAAACTAACGATATGCAAATGGTAAGCAATTATTTTTGGGTTATAGATTCTTGATTCTGACCTAAATATTTTTGAATTTCCCCTAAAACCCTAGTTTTGCTTCTAAAACCCTAAAATTTGTTCCAAAACCCAAATTCTTTTTATGGCACCTAAACGGAATGATGCCAAAACTACAACTCCTACTTCGAAGGGACCCAAATCCGCTACGGGTCCTTCGCAACCGCCCATTTTGCCACCTCAACCACCCATTCCGCTACCTACATTGCCTGCCGAGCAATCGAATGCTCCGCAAGCACCTCAACGCATTTTACCCAACCAATGGTGGGCGGACAAGGGTTTCGCATACGAGTATACCATAGACCCAGCCCTTTTTGAAACGCCCAATATGCCCGGCATCGATGCTTGGGCACTCGACTACTTGGGTAAGGTCAGGCTTGACAACTTCTTGAAGCCCATTCACCCTTATTACTATCCACGTCTTGTGCGATTATTTTATCAAAACATGTTTGATGGGCCAAACCCTGATAACACGATTTGTACTAAGGTCGATGGCAAGACCTATACGTTTAGCCATGCGATGGCCTGTGCGGCCTTACAGTGTTTTGACGCCTTCGGTGAAGGTATTGACTTGTTACCACCAAACCCCCTAACCTAACCCATACTTTTATAGCCCAACGAATGACGCAAGGGCGTGTTGCCAAAGGGCGAGCCATTAACCGAGCTACATGTGGATCCTCGATACCATTTTTAAGTGTAATCTATATCCGATCCGCCATAAGACCCAATGATTGGGCGTCTTGATGAATGCACTATTTGCTGCCTTTGAGGGCAAATGGTTTAACGCCGTAGCCGTCATCTTTGAGGGAATTAAACACGGTAGGAAGAAGCTCCTACCGGGAGCAGAGAAACCCGAAGATTACATTCCTTACGCCAGTTTCATCTCCGCCATGTTTGACGAGTTTTCAGCCACTTCTGTCCACAAGGTTTCCCCAAAGGAACCTAAATCATCTGATAACGTGGTCCTCTACACGTTTAAGCAGTGGAAGAAGACATACAACCGACTAAAATCACATCTTCTACTTGCCCCTCAAGTACCTCCTGTTCCCCCACAGCCTCAAGACGTGCCTGCCCGTGATGCTCCTATTCCCGACACACTACCCCCCGACCAGCCTTTGCCCGAGGTTTCTATTCCCGAGCAGCCAGAGATTATTCCACCGGCCCAGGATGTCCCTGCCCCTGACATTCCTGCTGAGGTACCAGCGTCACCGGTTGAGCAAGCTACTCCGTTACGCCTTGAAGACTTGGCAGCTCTCATCCAGGAGAACAACCGTCAAGCCAATCAACGTCTGGATTTCTTTGAGCTGCTCATTGGAGATGTGTTGCAGGCTGTATATCCCACCGATTATAGGCAGAGGATAGCGGCTATGCGAGCACAGGTGTATGACGTGGCTCCGTCCGGCTTGGGCACGGAGGACGTACAGTCTAGTGAGGAGCAAGCCGACGTTGAGGAGGAGCAGGCTCACAATGTACCGGAGGGCGAGGATTTACCTGTTGAACCGGAGAGTCGAGCTAATGTGGGGGATCCTCCACAGAGCTAGGGAGCGGAGGGATGTGTCTTTTTCTTTCAAATTATCTTAGGAATTAAATGTATAAAGTTTAATTGTTGTGGCACGGTTGCCACTTTTGTTATCTTTCGATTTTTGAACTATAGTGGCATGGATGCCACAGTGTTTTGTATGGTTTTATTAACTTTTGATAATAATTGTGACCGAATTGGCATTGCTAAAATTTTTTATTATGTGTAGACTATGTGTGTGTGTGGGCTGAAGTTTTATGACGATATGGACTGTTTAGCCATGTGTGGTACCTTACGAGACAACCCTTCGAGCATCTTGCCACCCATTAGGATAATTTTCGGGGACGAAAATTTCTAAGGAGGGGAGGATGTAACATCCCAACCTTTTGGGCCTTGATCCGTAAGACTCGGTGCGTGTACAACGGATCATGCACCGAGGACCCCCCTTTTTACAATGATGTAATGTCTATAGATCAAATCCAACGGACCGGATTGATCTTATGAAGACTGGATGTGGGAGTTTGAAACCCTCACGTAAGTTCCTTCAGTGTAGCTGTCCTACACTAAAGTATAAGAGCTAAGGTATAAAAGGAAACCAAGGGCATTTAATTGCATATTAAATGCTTGTGAATGAGAGTTAAGAAGAGAGAGGATAACCTTAAGGCATTGAATGAGATCGATTAGTTAGCATGGAGAGAGGCAGCTGCTCGATCGAGGATCGGATTGATCTACTGTGACTCGGAGAAAAACCCAAACTGTTTTTGAAGCAAGGAAGAGGATTCGTTTGAAAGCAAGGTAAGGAGTGTGAATATTTGTTTTAGATCCATAGTGTTTAGTTAAATTAGTGTGTATCCATGTGGGGATCATAAGAATGGAGATGGATTCAAAGTGAAAAGTGATTGGGAGTGAAAAACCCAAATTTGAGCGAAATCTGCTCATTTCGATCGATCGAACGAAAAGTTTTCGATCGATCGACCCTGTAGTTCGATCGATCGATTTGTATAGAAACAGAATGTTAGAATTTTTGTTGTAAGAATTCGACCGATCGAATTAAATTCGATCGATCGAATTATGTGTTTTTGATCGAACGAATTGGGATTCTTCCGATCGAACTGTGTGAAGGTAGAATGCCTTCTGTGGAATTCGACCAATCGAATTTTGTTTTGATCGATCGAATTACTTTCATTCGATCGACAAGAAAAACTAGTCCGATCGAATGAGGATACACTTTGTAATTCTGGAAGAGGTCGACCGATCGAAATTTATTTTGATCGATCGAAAATGGATTTCGATCGATCGAAACAGGGATTCGATTGATCGAATTTTCCAGATTTCTGCGTTTGGTGAGTTTTGACTATGAGATTTCACGGGGACATTTGGGAATGTGTTTTGCCTCATTCTAATGAATAAAAATGATCATGTTTAGGAAAGCTTCGTGATTAAGGAGGACCCGACCTTTGTGAAGGCTTGAGCAAGCTCGGGTCCGATCTGTGAGGTAGGGAAAACTTGATATCATGGGTGTTGATTTCGTTAACATGTGTGTTATGATATGATGCATTTCCACTTTGACTATGTGATTTTCGCATATGAATTCGAATTAATAAGGCGTGATATGTTCTGCTTTGACCATGTGATTTCCATATATGAATTCAAATTAATGAGGCGTGTGATACGTGTGATTTTAAAATATGTGGAGTTTATGAAATCTTCGAGATCCTTTGTGACACGTGTATGTGAGATCTTCACACTTCATTCCGGTTTTGACATAAACTATGATTATCACTTTACACGGTGACAAGCTATATGTATGAACTTATGATTTAAGGTTATGTGAATACTCGACTAACGCGGTGGTATAACCGTGATTGACGCGGCAGGATATCCTTGGCCGGTACGGCGGCCAATCCGTACACCCTTTGTGTGATATGTGTATGTGCTATGTGACTCCTACCGTATAACGATAAATTCGTTCGGCCAAGTGTCCAACTCTATGGGACCTTAGATATATGTGCATATGACTCATGTGAGTGACAATGGTGGGTATTCCATTGGGGGCTTGAGGCTATAGTTCCTCATTCTATTACTTTAAGTAAATCATCTTTAAGTTTCTTCTTTCTTATGTCGGATTGAAAATGTGAGCATGTTCATGAAACCATCAGCATTGCATGTGTGTGTTAAGGTTATGAGAATCACCACTTCGCATGTGTTCAGAATTCTTTCATTTTCGTCGTTCCATAAGATACGTGTTTGATATTATGATAAGAATGCTATGAGATATTTCCCTACTGAGGTTGGATGAAGCTCATTCCTTTATTAATGTCTCAAGTTCAGGTGAAGGTGTTGAAGCGGAGATCTCGGAAAAGGAGGATTCGGACTACTCCCCCGACGAGGACCTTGAGGAGCCCCATCCTGAGGATTGTTTCCTTTGTGCTAGACCTGGGTAGGTCTGGCCCTGAGTGACGTATTAAATTTTGTCCTGTTTTGGTTGTAAGGAGATAAACTCTCAATATTAGTTTTTTTGGATATTTTTATTGAACCATGTTTCGGTAAGGAAGGGTCCTTACCGGTGGTTATCAATGGTTCTTTTCCCATAGGCTTTTTATGAAATTAAAACCATTTGTTTATTGTGAGTTTTTGGGATTGAATGCTAAAATACTTATTTTGCTTATGCTACGAGTTGGAATTGGTTCTACTTAGATTCCGTTGTGCATGTTATGATGCAATGCGTTCCATTTTCGGGCTTGGCTTTTGCGTCAGCCCACCAACAGCACGGGTTTCGGGGTGCTGAAATCCGGGCTGTCACAGATCCGAACCATCGATGATTGTCGATCATCACAGATGGTTCGCCCCAAAAGAATAATCACATAATTTAATTACATTGTTTAACAAAAACAAGGCTTGACATACCAAGCCGTACCAAACAAGCTTACAAAAACTCTCAAAGATTCACAACGGAGTCCTCTAGAAGAAGTCCTCAGGAGGTGGCTCCAACTCGTCACCAGGCGCAAGGTCCGACACACCAGGGTCAACGTCTCCTGAAGCCTCAGCAGCTGTTAATAGTGGACCTGCGACGTATAGTCTAAAGGGTGAGCTACATCCTAGCTCAATAGGGAACAAAACACAGTGAACATATAGATTAAAACCTCACATATATTCCATGATATGCTTATGCATGATGTGTCTATGCAGTTACTGAGAAAACAGTTGAAAAGGAATCACATTTTACTGGTAGTCTACACATGTCTTTTAATTAATCATGAATGACACTAAATAGGCCTAAAGAAAAACTTAACCTCTCAACTTAAGTAATCCTCGAGCAATATAGCATCGAGCCCCGATGAGATACCCTTCATCGTCATCTATATTGATAGTTTTTAAATGTATTCCCTAGGAATACAATTAGTACCCAAGCCCCTTTCCCCTGGGGATCGGTGGCGGGGATTCAACTTATCTCAATTCAACACCCCTGGGGTGTGCTTACTGTGTACGGATAAGCCTCCCCACTGGCTTACGGTTTCGCCGCCGTATCGGTCACGGATATCCTGTAGCGTCAGTCGTGGGTATCCCGTCACGTCGGTAGAGTATCCTATCAAACCTCAAATAACAAAAATATCAGGTGCTTTACATATAGTTATTCACCGTGTAAGTGTGGTATCTTATATCAGTTAGGCCCTATAAGACATTATTCAATCTTAGATACATCCCTAGGATGTATCTATTCACTTGCATCACACATGATGCTCTTATTACTTCACTTTCTCATCCCCTGGGGATGGCTCATTATTAGATGCTCTTATTGATGTCACACACACACTTTTCACAAAACATTAAGCAATAAAATAGTTTTCAATTTGATTCTATATCACTACATACATGCTCTTGCAAATTAAAGTACATGTTCAAGGTGTTCCCTACCTCAAGTCTCTGATAAATCACGCATAAAGGTCCCACGTAGCTCCTTGTGCCCAAGTTCACACGTACCACCTATGATACAACATAACACATGCAACTCATCATTAAAGATGTAACAGGGAAGGTCCAAGACCCTCCGAGAATCTTGAAGTCAAACTAAAAAGTCACCAAAATTTAGGTCAGTCGATTAATCGAAATCGAGGTCCCCATTCGATTAATCGAATCCCACATCGATTAATTGAAATTCTCTACTCGATCAATTCGATTCTCAGTTCGAGTAATCGAATTCCCAAAATCGATTAATCGATCCCAAATCGATTAATCGAGATTCAAAATCAATTAATCGAAATCCCATTTCAATTAGTCGATTTCCCCAGGTCACTTTCCTCTAACCACTGGAGTTCACTGGAGGCTCTTAGTCGATTAATCGACACCAAAATCGATTAATCGAAATTCAAAGTAGATTAATCAAAACTCAGTTCGATTAATCGAATTCGGGCTATTTTGACTTTTCAAATTCTTGGCGAAAATCGATTAATCGACTTTGAATTTCGATTAATCGATTTGGTCAGATTCAGCCCCCTTTTGGGTTGTTCTTCCAAATCTCTTCCTACACTTTTTCCTTTATTTTTCTAAACACTTAATCTATCATCTTAAACATTCTTGACTAAATTTAAACCTCTATAACCTATGCATTTAATTTACAAAATTTTACCTTCAATCAAATCTCAATTTGATTGGATCTAGTGGTTGGAAAGGCTAGGGTTCCAACTTTGGCTTGAACAGATCCTTCGTGTCGAATCAGCCTTTTAAATGCTTGAATCCCCCTTCCAATCACCCACAATAACTCCTTGCATTAACTATGCTCTCCTTCTCTCTCTCTCTCTCTCTCTCTCTTCTTTACTCTCTCTCAACAACCAAACAAAAGAGAAACTAGGGCTATTAAACCCTTTTATCTCCCCTCTAACTTGTGTATTAAGCACATGCACCAGAAATAGGTGTATGTGACTCTAGATTAATCTCACTCTCCACACATTCACTTAATTTCTCACATCTCATCCGTTCATCATATCCTACGTCAACTAGTGAACTCTTACATGGTCAAACCTATGACCAGTCGGGCATGGATCCCGAGGTCACTGTTTAATGCATAATTTTTGGGATATTACAAAATGGGCTAGGAACTATTTGGTCAAGGCGGGCCTCGGCAACCTGTTAAAGCCGCTCCACGGGTGTTATTACCCTAGGCTGGTACGCCTATTTTACCAGGGCTTGGAGAAGGGCCCAACCGATGACATAGTTACGACCAAGATCGAGGGTCTTGACTACACCTTCACCCGTCGCCACATTCATGAAGCCTTCGAGTGTTATTTGGACTTCGTGCCTCAGACCACCCTCTTCCCACCATTTGCAAAAGAGGTGAGGTTTGAGGAAATCATGACCGAGATGACCAATGGGAAGAAGGGGTCCGGATCGTCCATTCGGAGGGTCGATTTGCCTCATTACATGCGGATGCTTGATTCTATAATCAAGTGCAATCTCTACCCGATGTGTCACGATACCGAGAGGGTAGAGTTGGTCCAACAGGCCCTATATGCTCGCCTCATTTCGAGCATGCTGGAGTGTTATTCTGATGCTCCAGGGTACGCCATCTCGCCCCATGAGGAGAGGGCTACGAACCGCGTGAAACACTACTCCGTCGCTTCATGGGGTCGTAGTTATAGATTGCTGAAGAGGACCCTACCAGTTGCGGGCCCAGCAGCAGCACCACCACCACCGCCACGTCAGGACCCACCCGTAGGGGGAGCACGCCCCGACATTCCACCCGCTGAGGAAGCCCCATCTCAGACCTCAGTACCAACTGGGAGGCAGCCCATAGTGCCACCTCCTACCACATCTGCTACGTCACCTTCGCAATCAGCGGCTGCCACACCTACATCATCATACCGACATCGAGTAGCTCGCTCAACGCCTACTATCGAGGATGTGTTGGCCCGGATGGAGGCCAACAACCAGATGATGAATCGGCGGATGGACTTCTTGATGTACCACACCATGCGGTACATCTATCCGTTGGATTATCAACAATGCCTCGCATAGGAAGAGGCATGGACTACGGGCCAGACCGCTTTTCACTCGAGTGCAGCTTTTCACGCGAGTACCTCTGCTGACGATGCACCTGGCTCGGTTCCACTCTGACCAGGTGAAACGAAGTCGACCACCACCTGCTCGACAGTCGACCATCACCGGACCATAGCTTTGATCGACTGGAGAGGGGACTGTTTGAGCTGGAGTCCATATTTTAGGTTTTATCGATGACTTTCTGATTCAGTTTCATATTGTAATTAAGTGTGTGTTTTATAATTAATGAGATATGAACAACATTGTAAACTTTTTGGAATCGATGAAATGAAAAATCAAAATTTTACATTCGCTTGCGCTATTGTTTCCCTTCTTGCATCGTGTAGTAACCTAATTAATTTTTCACGAGCAAATATTTACCCTCAACTGCGTGTGAGGGGGGGGGGACCCCATAGACACGCCGTCGAGTTCATTTTCGAGGACAAAAATTTCCAAGGTGGGGAGAATGTAACATCTCAAAAATTTGAGTGTTAAGTAGTGACCTCGGGATCCGTGCCCGACTGGTCATAGGTCTGACCAAGTGATGGTCAAACAGTGAACTCATGAAGTAATGAACTAATGTGATGTAAATTTGACCTAAGTGTAGTACATGGTATGAGTTTAAGGCCACATACACCTATCTCTGGTGTATGTGCTTAACACCGAGACTAGAGAGAGGATATAAGGGTTTTAATAAACCTAGGTTGCTTTTGTTTGGTTGGTGAAAGAGAGTTAGGAAGAAAGAGAGAGGAGAAACCAAGATGAGTTATTGAGCTACGAGTTAATGCAAATTAAGAGGGGACCAAGCATTGATTGCCGGATTCGACACGTGAAAGACCGTTGAACTAAGGGCTGGAACCCTAGCCATAAAACCCAACGAATCAATCCTTTTAAGGGATTTATTGAGGTGAGTTTTGTTAGATCTCAATACCTAAAGATTTGATGAATTTAATTCAGTCAAGTATAGTTAAAAAGATAGATTAAAGGCATAGAAAAAGGGAAGAAATTGATAAGGAAAAGATTTGGAAGAACAACCCGAAAAGGGGTTGAATCGGGCCAAATTGATTAATCGATTTTAGTCTAGAAATTGAAAAAGCAAGGATGCCCGATTTTGATTAATCGATCTGGAAATCGATTAATCGATTTTGAATGTCGATTAATCGATTTAGAAATTGACTAATCGACTCGATACCTCCAGTGGGTGGAAAGATAAGACTTGGGGAAATTGACTAATCAATTTGGAGAATCGATTAATCAATTTTGGATTTCAATTAATCGATTTGGGATCGACTAATCGATTTTGGAAATTCAACTACTCGATTTGAGAATCGATTTAATCATTTTAGGGATTTCGATTAATCGATTTGAGATCGATTAATCGATTTTGGATTTCGATTAATCGATTTAGGGAATCGATTAATCGATTTAGGGTTCGATTATTCGATTTTGGGAATCAATTAATCGATTTTGGGAGTTTCACTTAACTTCTTAATTGGACCTTGAGGTTCATGGAGGGTCTACGACCTTCTCTATTGCATCTTTAGTGATATGTTGCACGTGTTATGATATACCATAGGTGGTACGTGTAAGAGCAAGCATAAGGAGCCTTGTGGGACCTTGATGCTCGGATCTTCAAAGACCTGAGGTAGGGAACACCTTGAACATGTACTTTAATTACAAGAGCATGTATGTAGTGATATATAAATCAAACTAAAAATATTTTAACTGTGTAAATCATTGTAAAAGGGGTGTGTGTGACACCAAGAAAGTAAATGAAAATGAGACATCCCCAGAGGATAAGAATGTGATAAAGGCATCAGTGTGATGCGAGTAATTTAGACATCCTAGGGATGTTGGTAAGATTGAATAATGACAGATAAGGCCTAACTGATATAAAGTAGCACTTTTATATGATGAATAACTATATGTAAAGCACATGATATTTTTGTTATTTAAGGTTTAAATAGAATACCCCACCGACGTGACAGGATACCCACGACTGACTCGGCAGGATATCCATAACTGATGCATGGCCAATCCATTACACCGTCGAGGTTTATCCGCATACGATAAGCACATCGAGGATATTGAGATGAGATTTAACCCTGCCACCTATTGAGAAAGGGGCTTGGGTAGTATTCATAGGGAATACATATAATAACTGTCTATTTAGGCGACGATGGAGGGTATTCCATCGGGGCTCGATGCTATATTGCTCGGGGACTACTTAAGTTGAAGATTTAAGTTTTGCTTTAGGCCTAATCAGTGTAATTCATGAACAGTTGAGAATAAATGAAACATGTAAACTACCAGTAAACTTTAAGGCATAATTATCATCTTTTAAACTGTTTTTCCAGCAAATGCATAGATACATCATGCTTAGAATATCATGGAATATATGTGAGATTTTGATTTATATGTTCATTGTGTTGTTCCCTATTGAGTTAGGATGTAGCTCACCCTTTAGACTATACGTCGCAGGTCTAGTATTAGCAGCGGCTGAGGCTTCGGGAGACGTGGATCCGGGTGATTCGGATTACGTGCCCGGGGAAGAGTTAGAGCCTCCTCCTGAGGACTTCTTTTAGGAGACTCTACTGAGCACTTTAATAGAGTAGTTTTGAGAGCTCATTGTTCGGCTTGGTATGTCAATCCTTTATTTTGATAAACAATGTAAATCCTTGATATATTCTTTTTGGTGAACCATCTGAGGTGATCTGTTTATCACCGATGGTTCGGATCGGTTCTCTGTTCATGCAGTGGCATGAAAGTAGAATTGTCTTTTGGGTTTATACTTAGAGTAGTATGTTGATTTCCGCATTGCTTAGTCATTTGTTATATCATTTTGTTATTGCTTGCCATACCAATATTCCGTACAGATGATTGGAGCGCGGTCTTGAGGATCGTGCTGATGGCACGAGTTTCGGGGTGCCGAAATCCAGCCTGTCACAAATGTACACCATCTTGGCATGATTTTAAGATCTATCTAGAAGATTCTCCTAATCTTAAAAGGTGGGTTGGGCATATCCTAGAGTTTGGACCCTAATTTCTCATAAAAGAGTGACTCTTAGAGAGTAAGTGGGCTTATTAGGGGTTCATAGACTAGACGAACCCACATTGGGAGGCCCCATGTACATTTATGATGACTAGGGGTCTTGAACCCATATGGTTAATGGTATGGGCCTCCTATGTTCCGAATATGGCCCACTTGCTATAAAATAACCTTTAATCTAGTATTTACTAATGGCCCCCATAGCCATAGATCTAGCATTTCATGCATCTCAAGATACGTGAATAGTTTTAATCTGAAATCTATAACTAACCTAGATCGGTAACAACTGAGACATTTTCGCCAACTAAAGTTTTATCGAATGTGGAAGAATCCCCGAAGTGATTTATAATAAGAAGGGCTCTCGTGTAAATTTAAGCAACTTTTATGTGCCATTGGATCGCTTCTGCAGTGATCAGGTCTAGCAACGGTAATGCTTTCCATAAATTAGGTGGGGTCTGTATTTGGCCCATTCACTGGTTCGATAAAAAATGTGAGTCAAATAGACCATTTTACCCTAATTGTACAAGGGCTTAAATCTCTTAGTTTATTTCTTTCTAGATTTTCACGTGTTCAAAAACATGTCGATAAATGCGATGAGATTATTATTGATCCGACGAACCCGATTACGTTTTTGTTGAGATCATTATAAACCTGAGTACGTGTGCTGATTCGGCCTGATTTTCAAGATTTGAGGGGACAAAGATGACCCTGACTTAAAATTCCAAGTGGCTCACACATACAACAGTAATGAGGTTTTTTCCATTTTTGAAGTGGTACTAAGGCCGAGGCCTGTATATTTTGAGAAGGATCTGACCATCCATTTTTTAGATGGTATGATGATATAAGAATTGGCCCACGGCCTTAGACCAATGGTCCATAGTTTGGGTGCAACAACAAGTCAAACAAGACCCCTGACCCTATTTCACATTAGTATAATAAAGTTGCAGTCCATAGATTTCATGATTTTCTTCAATTTTGGAGCATAGAAATAAAATAGTATAATAGCATGAAAGATAAATCTAGACCATTGGATGAGAAGTACACTAAAAGTTGTGGGGGTTCAACTTTTGACTAAAGAACAAGAGTGCCAATTTTATGAATAAAGTGCGGATTTTTTGACCTTTTTTTTTCTCGATTTTTTCCACACTTTTTAAATTATATATATATATATATATAATTATATATTTTTATAGTCATCCATTTTATAACGCTTCTTGAATTTTCCAAATTTTATTAAAGTTTTCCAAACTTTTTCCCAACCAATTTATTCTCTGATACCTTTGTTTGCGCCCACGTATTCTCTGAAAACAGTCAAAGGTCATGCTTGACTTCGGGTGCCCCAAAACTGTCAACAGGGCAGCAGCCCCTTTTTGAAAATTTATGCCTTTAAGGGAATTTTCTTCCATACCCTGACCATGCCATTTTGAATGGCATGATGTCCCACACCTTTGGGGTCAAAGGGTTTGACTACATGATCAACTATTTGACCACAGGAACCTCCGGAATCCGTGAAAAGCCATATTTTCTTATGTTTACATGATTTATGTCGATCCTTTACGATCGTTGGTATTTTCAAGGATTATCAAATGTGTTGGAAGGATAGATTGAAGAAGATAAGAAGTTACCCACATGATTCCGATCATTGGTGTTCGGTGCAACGAAGGGATTGGCACTATACGGCATAAGAATCGGCTTGGATATAGGCGGTAGCGCGTGGTTCGCATCCAATCGATGCTACTATATATCTTCTTTCTTCTTGAAGTTAAGAAAATAAGTGCGTAATGGAGCATTCCGGCTGAAATCATTGATGTTCTGATTGACTCGGAGAGAGAGATATGCCCCACCATAGAGAGAGGTGGAGTGTAGCGAAAACTGCCAGTTACTTTCATGGAGAAGAGGAAGGAGACCATGCCGCACAGGTTTATTGATCTGTGTTGCATGTTCCTTCCTAAGAAGGTAGTTATTGAGAGTAAGTAGGGGTGAGGTGGCTGCGTAGAAGAGTTTTTCCCGAATTTGGATGGTTGAAACCTGAGTCTCTATCATGGGTCAAAAAATCATCCGATATCGATACGTATCGCCCGATACGTATCGGTTTTGGACTTGGGTGGTACGATACATTGCCTATGTATCGTACCCCCTTAAAAATAAGGTGATTATCATCTGATACAGGCAATGTATCGCCTGTATCGGACAATACGACGATAATTTGAATTATCGGACAATAATTTCAAATTATCATTCGATAATCTTTTCTTTTTAAAATAAATTGCAAAAAATGAAATTATTGGACGATACGGGCAAATTATCGCCCGTATAGTCCGATACGGGCAAATTATCGCCCGTATCGTCCAATACGTCCGATAATTTCAAATTATTGGACGGCCCCACCTCCTTTCTTTTTTTCTTTGGTTTTTTGTCCTTTTCTGTTTGCTTTTTTTTTTTTTTTTTTTTTATAATCGTTACAATAGTCACAAAAGATGCAACGAATATAATTTTATATCCGTTGCATAGTTTTTTTAAATTATTTTATTAATTAAAACGTTGTAAAAGCAACGGATATAATTTTATATCCGTTGCATTTGCTTTTTGCAACGGTTATTAGCGGCAAGTCGGTAACGGATAAAACCTACCCGCTATAAAACCCACCCGAGAGGGATTCTTCATTTGCAAACCATCCTCTTCTTCTTAACTTGCAAACCACCCGAGAATATCTTCTTCTTTACTTGCAAACCACCTGAGGATCCCTTCTACACCACTATACTTCTTCTTTCTCCACTTGTAATCCACTATACTTCTTATTTCTTAGCCATCGGAGACCGAAATCGTAGACATCGGATTGTCACACTTATATTTTCGTCGGATATTTAAGAGAAGATATGATTTTCCATCATCTAACTTGTATTTTTAATTATTTTTTCATTAGATCTATTATATTTATTTTATTTTTTTAAATTTTATTTTTATTTATTATTAATTTTATCATTAGATCTACCATACTGCCTGGATGATACTCATACTCATACTGCCTGGATGATGCTTATTCATCCTATGAAGTACTTTCAAGCTCAGCCACATAAAATTGAGTGGACTTTGGTAGAGGGCATGGGTCAAAAAATCTCTTTTGTTTTAAACTAAACTTTTTTTTACTAATTTTATTTTAAAAATAAACTTTTTTATTTTGTATTACTTATTTTGTATTACTAATTGTATGCTACTAATTTTTTGACCCATGCATGTGACATATATCACGTGTGATGTGTCGTGACACATGTGACACATGTCACGCGTGATGTGTCACGACACATGTGACACAGTGACACAGGTGTCACGGCACATATAATTGATGTGTCACATATGTAACATATAGCCCATGACACATCAATTACACTAATTTTTTGTTACCAATTTTGTAACACAAAGTTTAGCTTTAAAAAAAATTAGTAAAACAAAAATTACTAATTAGTAACAGAAAACAAAAAAAAAGTTTAATTTAAAGAAAAAAAGCTTAGTTTTAAAAACAAATTTAAAACTAGTTTAGTTTTAAAAATTAGTAAAACAAAATAAAAAATTTAGTTTTAAAACAAAATTAGTAAAAAAAAAGAGTTTAGTTTTTAAAAAAAATTAGTAACACAAAATTAAAAACAATTTTAAAACTAATATTACTAATAAAAAAAGTTTAGTTTAAAAAAATAACATTGAAATTAGTAACACTAAAAATTAAAAAAAAATTAGTTTAAAGAAAAATTAGTAATAAAAAAAATTAGTAACACAAAAATTACTAATTAGTAACAAAAAATTAGTAACAGAAAACAAAAAAAACAGTTTAATTTAAAAAAAAAAAGTTTAGTTTAAAAAAAATATTTAAAACTAGTTTAGTTTTAAAAATTAGTAACACAAAACAAAAAAATTTAGTTTTATAACAAAATTAGTTAAAAAACAGAGTTTAGTTTTAAAAAAAAATCAGTAACACAAAATTAAAAATAATTTTAAAACTAAAATTACTAATAAAAAATGTTTAGTTTAAAAAAGTAACACTAAAATTATTAACACTAAAACTTAAAAAAAATTTAGTTTAAAGAAAAATTAGCAATAGAATAAATTAGTAACACAAAAATACTAATTAGTAACAAAAAATTAGTAACATAAAACAAAAAAAAAAGTGTAATTTAAAGAAAAAAAGTATAGTTTTAAAAACAAATTTAAAACTAGTTTAGTTTTAAAAATTAGTAACACAAAATAAAAAAATTTAGTTTTAAAACAAAATTAGTAAAAAAAAAGAGTTTAGTTTTTTAAAAAAATTAGTAACACAAAATTTAAAATAATTTTAAAACTAAAATTACTAATAAAAAAAGTTTAGTTTAAAAAAGTAACATTAAAATTAGTAACACTAAAAATTTTAAAAAAAATAGTTTAAAGAAAAATTAGTAAATTTTTTTAGGGGGTATGATATAATCATACACTGCCTATGTATCATATCGCCGAGGTCCAAAACCGATACATATCGGACGATACATATCAAATAAATTTTATTTTCAATTGTTATCTAAATGTTTTAATTTAGTCCAATCGTTTGGTCATTAATGCAGGTGAAAGAAATAAACATGGTACGATCATCAGATTCAGCCTGGCAATACGGCACAACAATAGATGGTGATAGGCTCTGAATAGAATGTAAACTTTGTGGGAAAAAATTATTAGGAGGAGATATCGCACGGTTGAAGGAGCATTTGGCTCACATAAAGGGAGAGACAAAAGGGTGCTCCAATGTACCCAGAGAGGTAAGAGAAGAAGTCAGAGCCAGTTTACAGGCGACTAAGAGAAAGAAAAAGGCAGAAGCCGATCGTGATAGAGAAATATATGACAGAATAAGGAGGGTAGATCCAGAATTTTCTGCACCTGAACGTGGGGATGATGAAGATGAGGATGTTATGACAGCGAGAGTCATGTGGGAGAGTGCTAGAGAAGTACGATAGCGACGAGATCAAGAAGAAGCTGATTATCGGTTTCGATCCAGCTTGAGGGGCCCATCCATGCCTACTGTTGGTGGTCGATCTAGTCATAGGCTACATGTTATTGATGATGATGAGGAGGATATTCATGACACTACCGGATTGCGTAGGTCAGCATCAGTGAGGGACACCAGGCCGTCTACTACAAGTCGTACTATAAGTCCCATGGATCCGTTTATGAATCAGACAGAAAGCTCAAAGCAAAGTAAATTGAGCACAATTTCACTAAAAAAATGGGGAAAGAGGCATGAAAAATCGATTGCAAAGTTCGTGATATACAATCATATTCCGAGTCAAGTTGTAGAGTCACCGTACTTTAAAAGTATGATTGATACAAGTGCAGAAGCTGGTTCAGGAGTCAAAAAGCCTTCTGCATACGAGGTATCTGGGCTCCTACTAGATGATGAGTACACAGAGATAGGAACTTATGTGGACAGCTTCCACGAAGTATGGGATGAGAGAGGTTGCACAATTATGTGCGATGGATGGACAGGTCCCACAAAGAAGAGTTTGATCAACTTTTTGGTCTACAACGATGTCAGGATAATATTTCTAAAATCAGTTGATGCTTCAAAACATGCGAAGACAGCTGATTACCTTTTCCAACTAATGGATAAAGTAGTTGAAGATGTTGGAGAGCACCGGGTTGTACAGGTGGTAACAGACAATGCCGCTAATTATAAAGCTGCAGGTCGTCAGTTAATGTTGAAGAGACGTCACTTGTATTAGACTCCGTGTGCCGCTCATTGTGTGGTCGTCATTCTTGAAGATTTGGGAAAGAGAAGTAAAGCACAAGCAACTATTCAGAAGGAAAGAATGATTACTTCCTACCTATATAACAGTGACAAGTTAGTGAAATTGATGAGAGATTTCACCAAGAACGAGCTGCTCCGGCCTGCGATTACACGATTTGCGACATAGTTTTTAGCCCTACAGAGATTGGTCAGATATAGGCGTGAGCTGAAAGGCATGGTCTCTTCTGAAGAATAAAGAAAACATGAGTTAAAACTCTCACGAGCAAAGAGACCTGCTTGCAATGAAGTTGCCGATCTGATCTACAGTCCCCAATTTTGGGTAGATGTTGACCACCAGATCGCCGTCACTATCCCGTTGGTACAAGTGTTAAGGTTGGTAGATGGTGTTGAGAAATCAATGATGGGATACATTTATGAGTCGATAGCTAAAGCCAAATTGGCTATTAAAACTAAATGCCCGACAAAATATAAACGATATTGGGTAATCATCGACAAGAGGTGGGATGCACAATTCTACCAGTACTTACATGCCGCAGGTATAACATGCTAAACTACTTATGCAGTGATTTTTATTTATTTATTATTTTTTATATTATTCATTGTTTCTATATATTGATGAGATTATTCATATTTGATGTATAGCACACTACTTAAATCCGGCCTTCCAGTATACGCGACGCTTTGAGTTGACTGAGGCGGATGACATGTACAACGGTTTGCTCAATGTGATCCAGCGAATGCTTCCTGAGTTGGCAGAGCAAGGTCAAGCCATAAGATATGTGAGTAATAATACCTTATAAGTAATAATGCAGGTGTCATATGATCTGTTTATTGATATGTGGGTTATTGATATATAGATTGATATATTTTGTAAGAGACATAGGTCATTTGGGACCCCATTGGCGCAGTCCCAAATCAAGTATGATAAACTAGCTGATTGGTGGATGCATTATGAAAGTGATGGCCCGATATTAAGGCGGGTTGCCATAAGGATTTTATTACAAACTTGTTCCTCGTCCAACTGTGAGAGAAATTGGAGCACCTTCTCTCTCATTCACATGAAGACAAGAAATAGGCTAACTATGAAACGATTGAAAACGTTAGTCTATTGCCACTACAATATGAGATTAAGGATAAAAAATATTCAGAGGGCCAATCGCGGTAAGATATTATATGAAGTCTTAGTTCATACAATTTTTATTTGAGCTAATTGATGAGGCATCAGACATGTATTAATTCATCTATCATATTTTACCTTATAGATAGTGAATATTTTGATCCTATCCAGTTGGATTATATATTCATGGAGGATGACCCTTTAAATCAGTGGATCGAAGAGAGAGAAGAGCCAGTGTTGGATACTGAGGACACCGCATGGCTGGATAATGCTGAAAGAGCAGCAGATGAGCAGGCTTCCCAACCGCTGAGGCTGAAACGAAAATTAAATCGTCATTCAGTGGTTGGATCTGATGACGAAAAGCAGCCCGATAGTGATAATGATGATGGTGGGGGTGATGATGGAGGCGATGAAATCCACGCTGTCACTAGTGGTAAAGCGGATGATATTGATCCCTATACTTCTGGAGGTATTGCCGCATGGGATGAGGACCCGCTAACAATGTATGACACTCCTACATTTAGAGGTGGAGGGATTGAAGGAAGGGGAGCGTCAGAATCTTACCAAACACCACCTCCACCACCACCACAAGGTCTACAAGATGATGTGGGTTATATAACTTCTAGCTTCGGGGGATTTAGTTTACAAAATACCGAAGATTCAACAGCAAGTAACCCATACTATCGGCCTCAACCAACCTATCCCAGGCCATATGACTTTGTTGGTCAAATTTTTGGAGGACCAACCTTCACCTATTACACTGAGTCATATTTGTCGCTAATGCCTCAGTTTCAAGGAGGCACACATGATCATGGGTATCAATATGGCCAACATTATAGGGAAAGCTAGCTCACCGATGATGATGATAACGAGGGCCAAGAACCACCACGAAATTCAATGTGGCTCTAAAGTAAATAATTTTTTTTTTATAATATACTTTTTAATTTTGATAATTAGTCATGTATAATAAAAATTTGATCATTAGTCATGTACAATAAAAATTAGTCATGTACAATGAATCAATTATGTTAAGAGTGATCTGTCCTTTGTTGTGGACTTATATCCTAATATATTTTTATTCTCTGTTAATAAAATTTTTATTTATTAAACAATAAAAAATAAAAAAATTGAAAGCTTTTAGTTGTAATTATGCAATAATTTAATTAGGGATCCGTCCTATTAGGAAATATACATCAAAGAAGCTTTAAATATATTTTTAAAAAAGTAAAAAAAATAGAAAATCATTAAATTTATTTTTCTTAATTTTTTGAGATTTTTTGAAAAAAAAATAAAAAAATTTCAATGTATCGAACCGATACATTGAATGTATCGCCGATACATTGAATGTATTGGCCGATACCCGATACGTATCGTCCTGGAGGTCAGGACGATACGTATCGATTTTCCGATATTTTGACCCTTGGTCTCTAGGACTTTTGGCGTTGAGTTGTTTGGACCCTTGAATGCATGAATCATGCAAGATTTCAGGGTCTATTGTGTGCAAGTTCCCCTAGGGCTTGAGGTTGCGAGCTGGCTGTTTCCAAAATAAGAGTCCCTACCAACGTTGCCTTTCTATATTATTAGTAAGGTGATCTATAATGCGGAGGGATTTACTAGGGTGCTAGGTGCAATTAGTAATAATATCATGGTTGGCGTAGGTCATAGAAAGATGGAGAATGAGAGAGATTGGTTTGTGGGTAATTGGGTCCTAGGCTCAGGTGTTTAGCACACACATTGCATGCCATATATATATATAATATAATATAATATAATATAATATAATATAATATATTGGGAAATTGATTGATTTAGTGTGTTGGGCACCATATCAATTTGTAATGTGTACAAATATGTCTACTTGAAACTAGAGAGAAAAAGTGAAAATGGGTAGTTGGGACTTGAGTAGCTAGGGAAAGGTGTCAATACTAACCCATCATGACACCCATATCTAATGCCACACACAATTATTTAATATATTTGAAGATTGAGTGTGCCTCTTGACATATTATAATAAATCCTAGGTAGTTGGACCTTTCTCTTTAGAGTGAGAAAGTGGCTAGAGAGAGAAAGAGAGTTTGAAATGGCAAGGAGATCTTGTCACAAATTAGAATCCTAAATGGAGTTTACTTGCTAAGTAGAGAGAGAAAGAGAGGAGAAGGGAAATCCTTGCTACCAACACCAAATTCTAAATTTAAAATTCTTTCTCTTTTCTTTTGAGAAAGTTAAGGTTGTGGAGCACCCATATTAAACTCGGGCACCAATCTTTTACACCAAGATCTTTAGTTCGTGCCCTCAATATCAAACAACTTAGATGATGTTTCTACATATGTCATAGATACCCAAAATTACCAAGTCTCGATGTGACCAAATACTCCGACTTTTAAAAAAGTCGCATTTTAATTGCGACTTTTCAGTTGATGATTAAATCCGGATTAAATTGCAACATTTTGATTAAGTCTAACATTTTAAAAAAATCGTTAATTTTATGAATAAAGTGCGGATTTTTCGACCTCTTTTTTTTCTCGATTTTTTCCACACTTTTTTAATTATATATATATATATATATATATATATTTATAGTCTTCCATTTTATAACGTTTCCTGAATTTTCCAAATTTTGTTAAAGTTTTCCAAACTTTTTCCCAACCAATTTATTCTCCGATACCTCTATTCGCACCTACATATTCTCTGAAAACGCTCATGTCCCAGACTCCTTGAAAAGCAGTGATTGATTAGGATCAGATGATGGAAATGATGGTTCACCTGGATCTTCCACAATGGATATTGAGATCATGACACACCTATCAGACGGTCTGTTTTTTACTCCATGTGTCACAAATCTCCAAAAAATGGCTCTTCAATCATATGCAACACATCACTCTCAAACATGATTTTAGAGCCAATTATGGAGATTTGTCACATATGGAATCAAACACTGGCCGTCTGCTAGGTGTGTCATGATATCAAGATCCATTGTGTAGAAGATCGGGTGAAAACATGATCTTCGTCTTATGATTCGAAGAAATCAATTGTTTTCAAGGGGTCTGGGACGTAGGCGCTTTCAAAGAACGCGTGGGTGTAAACAGAGGTATCCTTTATTCTAGACCCTGACTTGGTCACTGTGTTAAGTCTCTCTTTTAAAGTGTGTGCAAGGGCCATCTCTAGGTGTGCAAGCTATAGTTCCCAAGTAAATTTCACATGACTTTATATATGGCGCTCCACCAAACTCTGAAAGCACCCACCTGCCTCAACCTGTCAAAAGTTATCTCGATGTGAGCTAGGCGGGTGCTTTGAGAGTTGTGGTGGGTGCTCATATAGCAGTACAAAAAAAAAAGACTCTTAGCAGCAACCATAAAATCCCACTATTAACAAGAAAAGTGCCGCAACCATAAAATGTCGCTATTAACAAGAAAACTGCCGCTAATAGTCTTAATAGTTTTTTTGTTAATAGCAACACTTTTTTACTGCAAAAAACTGCCGCTAATAGTCTTATTTTTTATAGTGTAGATATCTCTTATATATCAGTGATATCCCACAAGAGTCATTATATCATTATTAGTTTCGGGCTTGGCCGAAACCGATATTTTGCATGATATCTCAGATTTTCGGCCGAAAATGTCAGGCTCGGCCCAAATTTTAGGCTCGCTGGAGACCTGGTTGTCTTCTTGTATGGAAGTGGGGAGAGAGAGAGAGAGAGAGGAGTGAAGAAGATAAGGAAGAGGGTAGCTTTAAAGGCACCCACCGAATCTTGCTGGGCACCTATCACTACAAAATATAAGACTATTAACGGCAGTTTTTTGGAGCAAAAAACTGTCGCTATTAATAAAAAACCTATTAAGACTATTAGCGGCAAGGATATTAGAGGCAGTTTTTTCTTAATAGCGGCAATTTTTGGCTGCCGCTAATAGTCTTGTTTTTTGTAGTGTATGCTAAAAAACTAATGATTGCTTTAAATTGGATAATGGAGATGATCTTTTTGCTCCAATCTTCAACACAAGTGATCTTGAGATCATTGAGCACCTATCGGACGGTCAATTTTGGATCCGACATGGCACAGATCCCAAAAAAGTGGCCCTAAAATCACATGGCACACATCACACTCAAACGTGACTTTAGGGCTACGATCTTGAGATCATTGCGCACCTATCGGACAGTCAATTTTCGATTCCACATGGCACAGATCCAGAAAGAGTGGCAAATCACATGGCACACATCACTCTCAAACGTGACTTTAGGACTATGTTTTTGGGATATGTGCCATGTGAAATCAAAATGTGTGATAGGTGTGCCATGATCTCAAGATCCCTTATGCAAGATTGGAGCGAAAAATGATCTCCATCGTCTGATTTAAAGCAATCAATGATTTTTAGAGTAGGTGCCCAACAAGATTAGGTGGGTGCGTTTGAAACTACCCTTTTGGGTATCGATTCGGTGCTGCACTATGCACTTAAAGTGCATAGTGCACAGTGCAGATAGCAAATTATCGGCTGATATATAATTTGTTGTTTCATATATTTTGATTGTTGTTTTATATATTTCGACCGATATTTACATATTATCGTTTCAGACATGGCTGAGATCCACACCTATCGGTCGACAATTTGATTTATCGGCAGATATTTTGAACAATGATATCCCATACAACAAAATTGAAGGCCAAAAAGCAGTCTCTTTCATCTAAGAGCATCTCCAGGAGATTGGCTATCTACTTTGAGATCGCCATTTTAGCGATCGACACGCGGAAGGGCAATCTAGTAGGTACGCTATCCGACACGCCATTTTAGCAAACTGCTACAGTGCTCACAATAGATAGTGAGTACTGTAGCATTAACTACTTAGTTTTTTAATGATTTTTAAGGGTTTTGCTTTCCCTCTTCCGCTAATCCTCTCTTTTAAGGGCTTTGCTTTCCCTCTCCCGCCAATCCTCTCTGCTACCTCTCTGCTACATCCCTTCTTCCTCCTGGTGAGTAATTTTTTTTTGCCTATATTTTTTAGGGTTTAGGGTATTTTTTCTTGTGGGTTTGTTGTTGCATAAACCCATCTTCTTCTCCTTTCTTTTTTATATAATTTTTTAGTTATTATTATTAGTGATCTTGGGGATATTGGTTGTCAATATTTTTATTTTATTTTGTTTTATTTTTGGCTTGGTTATGTTGGAATCGTTGGATTGTTTTTAATGGTTGTTGCTTAAGAGAGATGGGCTGCTTTGAATTTTGGATATATTTTTTTTAAGGGGGATGTTAAATGATAGGTTTTAATCTCTGTTATTGTATTTTATTTGTGAAAATAAGATGCTGAAATATATTCCACCTTCTATGTTTTGTTATGTAGATTTGCATTATTTACATCTTTGTTGAATCTTTGTTTTTTTCTTGTTGTTGTAAAGATAAAGATTTGGATTCCTCCAGATTTCTAATTTTGTTCTTCTAATCATTAAAATATGTTCTTTTCTTTTATAAAAAAAAATCTCTTTGATCATATTATCTACTTTGCTGGGTCTCTAGTCCCTGGTTCAACCCCAGCTTACCTGTGAAAAAAAGGCTTTCTATGCATGCTTCACTACAAAAAAGTTGACTATTGGCGGCGTTTATAAAACGCCTCTAAAGCCTAAAAAAATGCCACAATTTTAATAGTGGCGTTATGACAAACGCCTCTAATTGAGATGTCGGGGAAGGTCTAAAATGCCATCTAAAATTGATGAATAGCCAGTAGGACAATTTAGATTGATCATAGATTTGCACCATATTGCATAATGATCACATTTCAATGGTATGAGAAAAAAAGTATAATTTGAATGGTATAAAGGTAATTTTAAACACAATTTTAGTGTTTAAATATTGGTCAGGTGCCATTATTCCATTCCTTTAGATAAAACAAAAATTTTGGCTTTCAATGGGAAAATGGCATATGCCAGACCCGATCAGTCCAGAAAACCAAACCCGGCTGGATGCCCGACCCGAAAACCTAACCGAATGTTGTCTGTAAATAACATAATGTAATAAGAAATATGCTTAATTAAATTATAAGCATTCTCTATGATATAATAATCATCTAATGCAATGTATGGAATATGAGTAATGATTTGCGAACATACCCTAAACAGATAATAAAAATGTACCCAGGATTTTCTTCCAAGAGGGAAGCGATGGTCGACAGATGTTGTTAATGGGTGTTTTTCTGCCTTCTATCTATCTATCTATCCATGCGTTTAGGGGCATATTAATCCTCTAATTCTAGTTACTTAATTATGACTTGGATATAGCTTTCTTACACTTAACATACCTACAATTTCAAAGAAGGCATATTGTAACAACCCGGATTTTTATATTTTATTTTAACGGTGTTAGATGATGTATCATACTATGCACTGTGCTAACGCTCCACATCGGAATCGGAACCCGCCCTTTAAAATAGAAAAATTCTAATTTTTTTCTATATCAAAATTAGACACATTGCGAAGTGCTCGTTGATACGATTCCAACGATATATAATTTGACGACGTCTGAGAAGAATATAAAAACTTATGCCCATTTTAAGTGATCAAGCAAGTCAAAGGGTATAATTGTAATTTCGGGAGAGAAACACCAATTGCTTCGGTGCTTATACAAAGCACTGGAACGAAACATTTTCTCAAGTTATCTAAGTTACGTACGAATTCTTATTCCGTGTAAAAATCTCCTATTTTATTAAATCTTCTACGAAAAGTGTTAATTAGAGTTGACCTAAAATTTTATACCATTATAAATAAAACTTTAAAAACTCTCTACTCTCTATAATAAAAAATCATTCTCTCTGAAGACTTAGACGAACCGACGCTCTGGGCATCGACCTTTTCAACTCGAATTGCCGTTGATCTTCCATTCATGCTTCAAGAGGTGGGTACCCATCAATCCATCTTATTCTTCTCAGATCCCGTCGCGTAGGATACATTCGATCGCACATCGACGGGTTTAAAAATCTTATTTAAACCTAAATATCTCATAAATTAATAGACCTATATGTTTAATATTATGCTTTCCCTTGAAAGTTATATATTCTATAAGTTGGGTTTATATGTTATTTTTCTTTTCTTTTCAAGAATCCCTTTTTGTTTGGGCCATTAATATTTTACCTTCTATTGGGTCTACATAGAATATTTAATATGTTTATTTCCTCTTTTATATCTGTAAAATTAATTCAACTCTAATATTTATAAATTTAATAGATTGACTTAATTGGCATAATATCATATTGATATTGTTTATTTCTAAATCTATGTAGTTAGAAATTTATCCTTCTACTAATACTATAATAATATATATTATTGTTGCAAGTCTATAATATTATTTATTTAAAATTAATTAAGCCTAAAAATTAAACTATATTTTTATTTTATTTAAAAGAATAATAAATTATACCATCTTGAAGTTTTGGGTCTGAACTTATGGTTACGAACTCAAATTCGCGTCCACGAACCCGACCTCGCGACTATTGATGCATCTTCTCTGGTATTTTGGCCATATCTTTTTACTCCGACCTCAGATTAATGTGAATCTTACAGAATTGGAAAGAAGACAACGAGCGTTACAACTTTGTATGAAATAGCCATTTTATGAATCTGATGTTTTAGAGGTCAAAATAGAGTGACAAGTCGGGTTCAATTTTGAATGACTCAAGGCTATTCGAATTTAGTATTATTTTTTAATTTTCATGACCAAAGTTCCTGTATATATTATATCTAAAGGTCTTTTGATCGATGGTCATGATAAATCATAACTTAATAAGTATAAATATTATTTAATTTAATTATCTAATTATTTTATATATATATATATATATATATCTCAATTGTATCGCTTCAACGCGACCTCTTTTATCATACAAAGTGTTAGAACTTCGATGCCTTTATGAAATTGAACTCTAACTTTTATGATTACGAAATTACACTTATAACCCTATTCTATAATTATATTAGTGTGGTATGTAAATAAATATAAATATAAATATAACCATAATCAAAATCTAAGTGTAAATCGTTCTGTATGTGTGATACTTTTATATTTATAACTTAATCAATTTATACGAGTTAAGGATATGTTAGATCATGAGTACGAGAGTGTATAATATCATGCCTACGCTTGGGCGTGGTGATTCGCTGAGATGGTATCGAAGAGAGAAATACACCATATTTACATGCCTTACAACTTATGGTAGAATGAGACCCATGACGAGTTGGGTGAGTGTGAATTCAGTATAACCTCGTATGCGGTGGCATATACGGTGATCCTATCACCCCGAGTTTTAATATGAGAGGATAAGATATGAGATATGATACGAGAATCGGGCTTTGGGCCTTAGCTATGGTGAGGTTTCCTTTACTGTCACGTGAAACTCGGTATATTGGCGTCCTTGTATGGATGCAACCCTCTATGGTAGTATGGGCTGCCACACGAAGTACATCTAGGTTACTACGGAACCTTTTCTTGGAAAGCGTGAATTAGGAAAGTTATCTCACTATAGTTTATCCTAGGATTAAGTATAAGAGTATGATAAGATATGAGTATGAGATAAGATAAGTTATGATACGAGTATGATAATAAGACATCACTGTGTAGGCCAGTAAAAGATAAAGAACTTAAGTCTCTGTACGTGACGTTCCTTGCGTAGCCACCGTAAGGGCAACAACGTCTTTCAGCCAAGACGGATCTCTGGGAGAGATTATGAGTATGAGTATATTATGAGTGACTTTGGCCATTATGTCTCTCCATTGGCTGGATGGTGGAGTATGAATATGACACGAGGGCGTTATAATATGGTGGTATGATACTATGTTGACCCTCTCATGGTAGCTCGAGCAGCGACTCTGACACAGGTCATTTAGGATTTTACGAGGATGTTAGTTACGCTCATGCGATGTACAGACGTATGCGCGAGAATGATAATAAGACATGGTATGATATGTTATGAGATATGGTAAGGTACGTAATATTTAGATCATGGTCTTATATTTATGATATGATATGAGTTTTACGATATATAAATGATTTTATTTTTCTCTTATTATCTACTTTGAGATATTATGTTTATCACTCACAAGATGCACCCACAACGCACCTGAGTAGTCTGGGTGGATTGGTGGTTTATCCCACTGAGTTTACGTGACTGAGTAAACTCATCCCACGTTAACCTAACAGTTGTAGGTGGCATCGCTGGGGGAGTAGACGCCGGCTATCCAGATCTCGCCGAAGCTGATTTCATTGATCCCGCTGGCGTTGAGTACCAGGAGTCTTTAGAGGGCGACGTTGCCGATTATCAGGAGGACTACGGAGCTGATCTTGATTCGAGTGTCGGTTACTGATCATTGTGGACTTGGTATTGAGTTTTATTAATACTAGTATTGCGGATTTTATAGTTTATTTTATCGGATTTATCTCCGACTGGATTTACATTTTATTAGTGGATTGTGATTTTATCACACTTATTCAGTATTTATGATTGCATTTATATTCCACCCTATTTATTGGATTTCACGGATTTTGTGGAACCATTATTACGCGAGAACTCTGATTAGGTGTATATCCACTTAGCATATCCGAGATATGTGCGGGTCATAACTCGGAATTCTAGGCCCTCGGGATAGGGTAGAATTTCGGGTCGTGACAGAGTGGTATTAGAGCCTCAGGCTTTACTTTCTGTGAACTTTGGGATTTAAGTTATTATAAATTCTAAATATTTGAAATTTTGAAACAGGATTACGATGGCACCACGAAGAAATGGTGAGGGATCTTCATCCCAAGGTGATGAAAGTGAAATAGCGCGTATAATACGCGAATTGACGACAGCACAACAACAACATGTGGTCCAGTTGAATGAGGCCCATCAGCAAGAGACTGCCAGACTGATCCAAGGGTTTATGTGACAGCCCGAATTTCGATGCCCCGAAACCCGTGCCGTCAATGGGCTGGCGCTAAGGCCGAGCCCGAGAATGGATCACTTTGCGTCACGCACAAAGGAACAGTGGAATCTAAGCGGAACCATTTCGAATCCGTAACATAAACAAAATAGTGAAACATCATTATCATTTAAAAAAAAACCCAAAAGACGGTTCTAATTCCATAAGAAGGTCTATGGAAAGAGAACCGTTAAGAACCACCGGTAAGGACTTCCTTACCGAAACATGGTTCAAAAAAATATAAGGAATTATTATTCGGCATTGGTCTCCTTACAATCAAAATGATTTCAAAAGAATTTAACAACTCAAGATAGGACCTACTCAGGTCGGGCACAAATAAAATAATTCTCAGGATGTGGCTCCTCAAGGTCCTAGTCGGGGGAGTAGTCCGGATCTTCCTTCTCCGGGATCTCCGCCACAACGCCTTCACCTGAACCTGTGACATTATTAAAGGAATGAGCTTCATCCAAGCTCAGCAGGGAAAATCTCATAACATGCTTATCATAACATCAGCACATATCTTATGGCACAATGAAAACGAAGTAATTCTGAACACAAGCAAAGTGGTAATTCTCACAGTCTTAATGCACACACATGCAATGCCAATGGGACTCATGCACAAGCTCACACTTTCATTCCGATATGGGAAAAGAACCTAAAGGTTCTTTACTTAAAGTAATAGAATGAGGAACTATAGCCTCAAGCCCCCGATGGAATACCCACCATCGTCACTCACATGAGTCATATGCACATATATCCAAGGCCCCATAGAGTTGGGCAAGTGGCCGGACGAAGTTACCGTTATACGGTAGGAGTCACATAGCACATACACATATCACACAAAGGGTGTATGGATTGGCCGCCGTACCGGTCACGGATATCCTACCGCGTCAGTCACGATTATACCGCCGGGTCGGTCGGGTATTCACATAACCTTAAATCGTAAGTGCATACATATAGCTTGTCGCCGTGTAAAGTGATAATCGTAGTTTATATCAAAATCCGAAATGAAATGTGAAGGATTCACATACGCATGTCACAAAGATTCTCGAAGGTTTCATAAACTCTACGTATTTTCAACTCACACGTGTCACATGCCTCATTAGTTTGAATTCATATGCAGAAATCACATAGTCAAAGCGGAAAGTGCATCATATCACAACACACGTGTTAACGAAATCAATGCACATGGTATCAAGTTTTCCCTACCTCACAGATCAGACCCGTGCTTGCTCAAGCCGTCATAAAGGTCTGGCCCCCTTTAATCACGAAGCTTACCTAAACATGATTATTTTTATTTATTAGAACGAGGCAAAACACACTGCCAAAAGTCCCCGTGAAAACTCACAATCAAAACTCACCAAACAGTGAAATCTGGGAATTTTGATCGATCGAATCCCTGTTTCGATCGATCAAAATCCATTTTTGATCGATCGAAATAAATTTCGATCGGTCAACCTCTTCCAGAACTACCAAATGTATTCTCATTCGATCAGACGAACTTTCCAAGTCGATCGAACGAATTAAATTTGATCGATCAAAACGAAATTCGATCGGTCAAATTCCACAGAAGGCATTTACCTTATCACAGTTTGATCGGATGAATCCCAATTCGTTCGATCGAGATCACATAATTCGATCGATCGAATTTAATTCGATCGGTTGAATTCTCACAAAAGTTTTCTAATGTTCGTTTCTATACGAATCGTTCGATCGAACTACAGGTTCGATCGATCGAAAACTTTTTCGTTCGATCGAAATCATTTTCGATCGAACGAATTTCTCAGAATTTCATTTTTTCCCCTTTTTACTGTCATTTCGATCGATCGAACCATAATTCGATCAATCGAAATGAGCAGATTTTGCTTAATTTTGGTTTCTTCCAAAAGAAAAACACCCCCACTTACTTCTCACTTTGAAACAATCTCAATTCTTATGATCCTCACCTATATACACACTAATTCAACTCCACACTACAGATCAAAAACACATTTTCACATTCCATACCTTGATTTCAGATTAATCCTCTTCCTTGCTCCAAGGACGGTTTGGGTTTTCTCTGAGTCACAGTAGATCAATCCGATCCTTGATCGAGTAGCTGCTTCTCTCCATGCTAACTGATCGATCTCTTTTATCACGGCAATTTAATGCTTCAAGGTCACTCTTCCTCTTCTTAACTCTCGTTCACAGGCATTTAATATGCAATTAAATGCCCTTGGTTCCCTTTTTATACCATAGCTCTGTTACTTTAGTGTAGAGCAGCTACACCGAAAGAACGTGTGTTAGGGTTTCAAACTCCCACAACCAGTCTTTATAAGATCAATCCGGTTCGTTGGATTTGATCTATAGACATTACATCACTGTCAAAAGGGGGTCCTTGGCATATGATTCGCCGGTACACGCACCGAGTCTTACTGATCAAGGCCCAAAAGGTTGGGATGTTACATCCTCCCCTCCTTAGGAATTTTCGTCCCCGAAAATTACCCTAACGAGTGGCGAAAAGCCCGAAGGGTTGTCTTGTAAGGTACCACACATGGCTAGACAATCCATTTCGTTATAAAATTTCAGCCCATAGACACACAGAGTCCACACATCACAATTTCTAGCAGTTCTATAATTGAGGCACATCGTTCATCAAAAGTTAGTAGTATTCTATATATAACCATCATTGTGGCAGCCATGCCACCATAGTTCGAACAATTAAAAGAAACAAAATGGCAATCATGCCCAGCAGTTAAAAATTTATACATCTAATTCCCTACAAGACACATCCCTCCGCTCCCTAGCTCTGTGGAGGGTCTCCCACATCAGCTCCGCTCACCGGCTCAACAGGCAAATCCTCGCCCTTTGGTGCATTGTGAGCCTGGTCCTCCTCCACGTCGACCTGCTCCTCACTAGACTGCACGTCCTCTGCATCCAAGCCGGACGGAGCCATGTCATATACCTGTGCCCGCATCGCTGCTATCCTCTGTCGATAATCGGTGGGGTAGATAGCCTGCAGCATATCTCCGATGAGCAGCTCGAAGAAGTCCAGACGCTGATTGACCTGGCGGTTGCTCTCCTGGATGAGAGCCGCCAAGTCTTCGTTTGTCATTGGGACTGGTTGCCAGACTGGTGACATCGGCACCTCAGCAGGAATGTCAAAGGTAGGTACATCCTGGGCCGGTGGAGTAATCTCGCGGTGCTCAGGAACAAGAGCCTCAGGCATAGGCTGGTCGGGAGGTAGTATGTCAGGAATAGGAGCATCACGGGCGGATACATCTTGAGGCTGTGGGGGAACAAGAGGTACTTGCGGGGTGGCTAGGAGATGTGGTTTTAGCCGGTTGTAGGTCTTCTTCCACTGCTTAAACGTGTAGAGAACCACGTTATCAGACGAATTAGGCTCCTTTGGGGAGACCTTGTGGACAGAAGTGGCTGAAAGCTCATCGAACATGGCTAAGATGAAACTGGCGTAAGGGATGTATTCTTCGGGCTTTTCTGCTCCCGGTAGTAATACCCTCGAAAATGACGGCTACGGCGTCAAACCATTTGCCCTCAAAGGCGGCAAATAGAGCATTCATCAAAACGCCCAAACGTTGGGTCTTATGGCGGATTGGGTACAAATTACACTTGAAAATGGTATCGAGGATCCACATGTAGCTCTGTAGGTGAGCTCGATTAATGGCTCGCCCTTTGTCAACACGCCCTTGCGTCATTCGTTGGGCTATAAAATTATAGGTTAGGTTAGGGGGGTTTGGTGGGAGCAATTCTATCCCCTCGCCAAAGGCGTCAAAACACTCTAAGGCGGAACAGGCCATCGCATGGGTAAAAATATAGGTCTTGCCATCGACCTTGGTGCAAATTGTGGTATCGGGATTTGGCCCGTCAAACATATTTTGATAAAATAAACGCACAACACCCGGATAGTAATAAGGGTGGATGGGCTTCAAGAGGTTGTCAAGCCCAACCTTTCCCAAGTAATCGAGTGCCCATGCATCGATGCCGGGCACGTTGGGTGTTTCAAAAAGGGTTGGGTCGATTGTGTACTCGTAGGCGAAACCCTTGTTCGCCCACCATTGGCTGGGTAAAATGCATTGGGGTGCTTGCGGATCATCCGATTGCTCGGCAGGCACTGTAGGCGGCGGAATGGGTGGTTGAGGAGGCAGAACGGGCAGTTGCGAAGGGCCCGTAGCAGATTTGGGTCGCTGCTGCTGCTATAAGTGTGCATGATTTATTTGTGTTTTGAAAACAGATTTGCAAATGATGAATTATAATGAATTTGGAAGACTAAAAAGAATAAAGAAATATCAGCACAGAGAGAAGTAAATTAGCCTGCAAGATCAGGGCCAATTGTAGCAAGTTTTAAATGTAAGTGAGTAAAAGATCGTCCACAGGGAATTGATTTAAAATTTAAGATAAACCTTCAGATCTGAGCTACCAGATCTGACTGCTGATCCTATATACAAGGTACATAAGATGGGAGGTTGAATTTGTCACGTTAACTAAATGATAAAAGCAAAAATTAACCTAAATGATCCAGATCTGAGTTGGGGAGATTTTGATGTAAATTAATAAGAATGGAGAAATAATATCTAACTTTGATTTGGTCCTTGATGCAAAATGAGAATAAATGTACATCAAATGAGATATGATCCAATCTTCATCTGGCTACAAGCACAGATGCAAGAGAAAGTAATCTAACTCAAGGATTAGAGTTAAACTTATGGTTATGGTCCGTCCACTTCAATGGCCACAGACCATCCAATAGTCTTTAATCTGAACCCTTAATTCAGAACGAGAAACACCACTACAAATGCTGTGAGAGATTAGGTTGCAAACACAAATTCTCACAGGGATAATGAATTAAGGGAAATTGCTTAAAAACTGTAAATCTAAAGGAGTCTAGTGCAATAAGGAGATCACAGAGAACCCTCAACACGAATCCAATTGAGAACGCATGGTTCACAGCAACCTTTTAAAATTCACCATTACAATTACAGAGCACAGCTTAAACAGCTCTCACATTTGTAGTCCTGAATACAATTCTCTTTTGAATTACAGAAGTATCTCACAGCTCTCAATTACAAATAAAAGCTAGGCTATTACAGGAATTTCAGACAAGCTATCTGAATTGGAAATGAGGCAATAGAAATGAAACTCAAAATCTGAATGGCCAAATTGGGCAAATGGTTCATCTATTTATAGTTTCCCCCAGGTCTAGCTCAGATGTGTATCGACCAATCAGAAGTGCTTAGATCTGTATCAACCAATGGTAGTCGAGCACGAGGATCCAGATCTGTTTTGGCCAACCAGAATTGTTTCTTTTGTTTCAGCCAATTAGATGACAGAGGCATCAATTCTGTTATATAATTCAAAAATCTGTTAGAACTTCTAGAAGTTCCCGCCAATTGATTTCATCTTCGGGCACTCACATGGGGTGGAATATGCCTTTGCTTCGTGCTCAGAATCTTCTAGAATGTCCCTGGGTTTTTAAATGCATTGGGGCGCATGCAAAAGATTACTGAATTACCCTTGCAGATGCTAGGAATCTCCAGAATACCATTTCGCATAGTTTAGGGAACTTTTCGCAAGGTACTGTGACTTCTGAAGCTCTTTTCGCAAAGTTCAGGTTCTGTTCGTAAGGAGTTCTCTTCTTTTCGAATAGGTCAAACATCCTTTCGAAGAGTTCAGGTACTCTTCGAAAACTAAGCCTGGAGCTTTTAGTTCTTTTCGCAAAGTTTAGGTTCTTTTCGAAATGTTCAGATTCTTTTCGAAAAGCACTCTGTAGTGCATTCTTCTGTTCGAATTGCTCCACATTTCTTTTCGGGGTTGAGACCAGGTCTTTGCCTCTTCGATTGTGCATTTTGATGTGTCCTTCTCTTTCTTCCTTTGGATCAACATGGATTATCATCTTTTTGGCACTTTTAGGCTGCTTTCATGGTTAAGCCTGTCTTTATTATTAGCTGTAACACAAGCACTTAAAACACTTATTTAGTTCTCTCAAGGGTCTATCAAGGCCCAGGTTAAAGGGTGAAAAATGGTATTTTCTAGTTTTCAACACACCCCCAAACCTAAGCTTTGCTAGTCCCTGAGCAAAGATAAAATTAAAAACAGAATAAAAAGCCACTTTTGTAGGGAACACAGTTGCATTTAGCATATGCAATAAGCCTTTTAAACCCCTAGGTGATCCCTAGTGGAGGAGTGAAGGCTCCTGAGGGTTTTCAGTGAAGGTACCCACAAACTTCTCCAATAAATCAGTTAATATCAATGCAGTTCTGTTAAAGCAGACTTTTATCCAGTCAGGTTATTCACACCTACATCAGTCAAGATGTAAAAAGATCTTCAAGAAAACATTAGTTTAAAACTAAAGTTCAGCTGTAATTCCTTTATCATTCACTCAGTTGGTGTCAAAAAGTTTTTATAAGAAAAATTAATGAAAAGCTTGCCTTCTATTTGAAAATTCAGTTTATGATGTTATCCCAAATAATTTGATTTCAAACTCAACTCTCACCTGGGTTTTCACTCACCATGCAAATATGAGGGTTGCACTATTTCACACAGCTCAAGAGCAATTACAGTCCTCAAATAGGATTGTAAGCAGGAGCATAGGCTTTGCTTTTTAGTTCTGAATTCACTGCTCTTTTCACCATAGATTACACAAATCCTTATCTCCATGTGACAGCTCAATCCATCATTGATCAGTAAGGACTTTGACTTGGGTGGTACTGTGGCTTATGAGTGAACTTTATCAAGAATAAAGAGGTGGAATGGAATTTAGAATTGAGAAGTCAGTCAAGGTAAGGAAGTGGTCGACACATCTTCTTTTTTTCATCACAATTTCATCTTCTTCTTTGAATTGTCAGAGCCAAAGTGGCCATCTTTTTCTCTTTCTTTTTCAAATTCCCAATGAAATGACTTTTTTGACTTTTTTTTTTTTCGAAGCAACATTGATTGGAGTGCAACATTTCTTTTGTTGATACATCATTGCTTTCAATTATTTTTCTTCTTCTTTTACCAATCTGTTTCCCAACTCTCCTTTCTTCAGCTTCCTTTCCTTTACCTTCTGAATTTTCAGAGTGAGGGTTAGGCTCAATGAGGTTGATTAGGTTGGTTGATGAGGTTACAAAGAAACCTTGGGTTTATAAGGCTCAACTGGTGTGTATCAAAGGCAGTTTCAAAAGGTGGGGCTTTTTTAAGTTCAAACTGTCCAAAAGGAGGCCTTACATCATGTCTTTAATATCATGATTGCTGTCAAGTTATTTCAATTTGAATATGTGTAACTTCTAGTGAAAATAAGCAGGTTCAAATAGTCCCTAGAGCAGAAAAATTGCCAATTCATATCTCCCAAAAATTTATTTCAAGCCCAAGTCTCGCTGGATGTAGTTATCTATCAACTTCCTGAGGTATATCATCACTGTTTTCTCTCCTTTTAGGTTTACTAAAACATCAATTTTTTTATTTTGAAAATTTTCTGACTTTCCCTTCATGAAAGTATTGGAATTACACTGAAAATCAGTTTTAAAAGTTTTAACTTCCTCATTTTTCAGGTGTGAAATCAATTTATTTTCAAAAATTCTACTGATGATCAGCTGCATTAATGTTAACTTAATTATTGGCATTTCTGCCACACCCCCAAACCTATGGTGAGCAGGGTTCGCACTGGTCCAAAGTGTATTAGCAAAGAAAAGAAACAAGCAACCAGAAATTATAATGAAAAGAAAAAAGAAAAGAAATGCACAATGTATTAACACAAAACCAAAATTTTATATTATCGACCCATAAAACAGATATGTACAATGTATTCTAATAGCTGGGGTCAAAGTCTGTATCATAAGTTGGTTCAATGGGATCGTAATCTGGAGTCACCGTCAGTCGAACTAGAAGCGGTGTTGGAGTCTCGAACTTGATTTAGCCTTCTCTGGATTGTGTTTTTCAAATTTCTGTATTCCTCGCTTTGATCTTTTTGGTGAGGCCAATATACTTTTCAAGTCTAGTAGTCCTCAATTTTTCCTGTTTAAGCTGTGCTTGCAACATGGTCACCTTGTGCTGCTCACTCCTAACCATCTGAAAAGTTTGGCCCAGCAGGTCCTACATCTTCTCTCTCTCAAATTTCATGAACAACTCCAATTTTCGAATCTGGTCTTCATAAGGGTTCTAATGTAAGCTTGCAAATCAGCTAACCCCTTGAGGACATCTCGACAGATATATGGATTCTCTTCCATAGCCTTTTTTAGAGAGGCAAATCTAGGAATGGGAATGGAATGGTAGGGGACCAAAGGTATCCCAGCTGTGGGAGTGGGAGAAGAGGGGTCTAGAAGAATGACCTCAGGGTCGGTCTGAGTGGCTTGATCAGAAAAAATGAGGAGAGGTGAAGGGGACTCAATAAGAACTACCTCAGGTTCTGTTTGGGTAGCATGGGCAGTAGTGGTGAGGGTGGGGGGATCAACCAATACTACCTCAGGTTCTGTTTGGGTAGCATGGTCATCAACAATGTGCACAAAGGGCTAAGGTAGTTGTGTGGGATGTGGAGGCTAAGGTTTGGAGAAGGGCATTGGTCACAGACTGATTGTCTGTGTTGATCTGTAGTTGGGCTTGGATGGATTGGAGAAGGGTAAATATTTGGCTAATTGATTCAGGTGTGGGTGTGGGATGCATAGTAAGGGCTGGTAAAACTGAAGTGGATGGTTGAGGTGCAATGGGTGAAATGGTGGTAAAGGGTGAAGTAGCCAAATGAGTGAAATGAGGAGGGTCAGGTATAGGGACAGATTCAAGCCCAATATTCTCTAAAATAGATCCCATCAGTGATGAATAGGCCTCTGTAGTGAATATCTCAGGTTCAGTTTGGGTATGAGTTACTTCAGGTGTATGAGTTAAATGAGTAGGTGAACCTGAGAAGCTTTGGAGAAGGGGGGTGCTTTGAGATGGTTTAACAAAATCTGGGGCCATATCTTGGTCATTGTTAGGAGAAATTGGTGGTGTGAGTATGGCTGGAGTAGATGGTGTAGAGGAGGAATCTGCAACGGGGATAATGTTGGTTATGGGAGATGGGATTGCTTGAAGGGGTGCAAGAATAGGAGTTGGGCTAGGTGAGGTAGGTAAGATGACAATTTCTTCAAGAAGGGGTGCGGCTGAAGAGCTGGTCACCACAGGGAGGGCAGCTTGCTCAATGTCGGCTGTAGGTAAAATAGGTGCAGCTAAAGAGCTGGTCACCTCAGGATCTGGCAAAGCAGGTTCTAAGGTAGGCTAGGGCGGGTTCTGTATGGCAGTTCACTAGCACGTTCCACTTCCTCCCTCATTCTATTCAACATTGCTTGACTTGTAGTCCAAGCCTTTTTCCCAAAAGCATGAAGAGATATAACTTCAAATGGTTCTTGCTCATCAATATCAAACTTGGCTCTTAGTAGGGCTGTGATCAGCCTACCAAATGGTATTCCAGCTAATTTCTGCTCCTTTTTCAGCTTGGTACTAATATCAGCCATGGCTTTAAAAATCAACATAGGGGCATTGAAAAATTTCCCCTTAGAAAAATGGAAGAGAGCCTCTAAAATTGGTGTCCTCCTTTCTTGGCTGTGCCCAGTGACATAAAAACATCCCCTCAAAATAGAATCCATCAGCAAAAATTGAGGTGCTAAGTCTCTCCTCATGATGGATTGTCCAGTTCCAACTATGCCTTGGGTTAAATGTGCAGCCATTTCTCTGAAAGAGGCTGTTTCTGGTGCGGCCAATGGACCAGCAGGATCATATTGAAAAGGTATCCCCAAAGCATTCCCAATGTCTTCATAAGTGACAGTTAAATCGCAATCATCAATGAAAATAATAAGAGTAGGGACATCAGCATCCTTCTCTGTCACTTTTACCAAGTTTTGGTACCATAATTTCACCATTCGTGGATAAATTTTTTCTGGAAGAGGGGTTAAGATATTGCTCAGTGAGGCATCCCTAATGTATTTCAAAGATAACTGACATTCAAGTTTGTTGTAGAAAAAAGTTTCATCCACGATAAGCTCTGGGATCAGCTTCTGAGCTTTAATGAATGGGTTTGGCAGTACTAAATGCATAGGGAGAGGAGGGAGCTTAGTCTCTGGACCAAGGTCAGCTGTCGGGATGGGTTCCTCATGTCCAACCTTCTTTCCCTTCTCAATTCTATCTACTTTATCCATCGAAAGTTTTCTCTTGGCTGAAGCTTTGGTTTTTCCTTTCTTGGACGGTTTGCTAATTTTCTTAGCAGAAGATTTTTGGAACATTTCAGCCAATGATTTTTCAGCTTTCCCCATTCTAAAGCTTTGTAAAAAAAATTCCCACAACAAATGCTGACACCAAATCAAACTTTGCAAATGATAAATAGAGGAAATGCACAAAAAAATACCGAAATCTAGGGTTTTGGATGAACTCTTTGAACGCTTGATGAGAACCACCAGAATCAGAAGCAAAATGTCCCTCTCTTCAAGCTTTATTAGTGGAACAAATATGAAACAAATGGGATCTGAACTTTAGAAGCACACAGAGATGGAACGAAAATGGGTTTTCTGTGAAACTGGTCGTTCTCAGAAGGCTTTCGAATATGAAACCCCTGCTTCGAAAGGGTTTAAATATGCTTAAAACGAGTTTCGCAAAGTGTCTTTAAAGTTTTTGAAAAGTTCAAAAAAGTCCTCTTTTACAAGTGAGAATGGCATCAGTACCATTCGAAAAGCACATGGCTTCAGAAATAACATTTCGAAAAGCAAATAGCTTCAGAACTAACTATTCAGAAAGCAAATAGCTTCAGAACTAACTATTCAAAAAGTAAATAGCTTCAGAACTAACTATTCGAAAAGCAAATAGCTTCAGAACTAACTATTCGAAAAGCAAATAGCTCTTTTCGATCAGTTAGTTACAGGGTCAGATCCTTTTCGAACAGAAAATTGAACTTTTCGAAATGAAAATTTTTTTTTCTTTGCGAACTCATTTTTCACATATTATAAACTTCTCGAATTGAGTGTACACAAGACTAAAAACAGAGAGCAAACAACTATGCAAAAATTATGAAACAAGCACTGGTAAAATACATATGACACAGTTGTTTATCATCAGATATGTGGAGGTTCTTGGTGATAGATGGTCAGCACAGGCTCCAGAGTATTTTTAATGCATGGTTTGAGCCTCTGACCATTAGTTTCAAGATTCTCCCATCACTTGGGTCCAAAATTTCAATAGCCCCAGAAGGTGATGCATGAATGACAGTATATGGCCCTTCCCATCTGGATCTCAGCTTTTCAGGAAAAAACTTAAGTTTTGAGTTAAATAGCCATACCTTAGAGCCAGCTATGAACTCTTTTCTCACCAAATTTTTATCATGGAAGGCCTTGACTTTCTCTTTGTAAGATCTTGCAGTGGTGTATGCATCCATCCTCAGCTCTTCTAACTCCTCAAGCTGCAATTTCCTGTAATTACCAGCAGTAGTAAGATCCATGTTCAAGGTTTTAATAGCCCAAAAGGCCTTATATTCTAACTCCACTAGTAAATGGCATGCTTTGCCAAAGACCAATCTGAATGGGGACATGCCAATTGGGGTTTTATAGGCTGTCCTATATGCCCACAATACATCATTCAGCTTAAAGGACCAATCCTTTCTGTCCTTCTTCGCAGTCTTTTCCAGTATATGTTTGATTTCTCTATTGGAAATCTCCACTTGTCCACTGGTTTGTGGATGATATGGAGTAGCTACTCTATGAGTCACAGAGTATTTTTTCAATAAAGTTTCAAAATGTTTATTACAAAAATGGCTTCCCCCATCACTAATAATAGCTCTCGGAAAACTAAACCTGGAAAAAATGTTATCCTTTAAAAACTTCAGAACCACTCTGTGATCATTGGATTTAGTGGCTGTGGCTTCAACCCATTTGGATACATAATCCACAGCTACTAAGATGCAATTACACCCATTGGAAGGAGGAAAGGGACCCATGAAGTCTATCCCCCAAATATCAAACAATTCAACTACCAAAATAGGCTGTAATGGCATTGAGTTTCTCTTAGAAATGTTACCCAATCTCTGGCAGTTCTGGCAAGACTTACAATGCTGCAGAGCATCTTTGAAAAGTGTAGGCCAATAAAATTCACATTGCAAAACCTTTGCAGCAGTTTTGTTTCCACTAAAATGACCTCCATAGGCCTGTTCATGACACATAGAAAGTATGCTATGAAAGTCTTCTTCAGGAACACATCTTCTTATTATTTGGTCTGCACAAGTCTTGAACAGATAAGGATCCTCCCAAATAAAATGTTTAACCTTTGACAAGAAAAGATTTTTATCTATTTTATTCCAATGTTGAGGAGTTCTTTCAGTAGCCAAAAAGCTGACTATGTTTGCAAACCAAGGGGTGCGTATACTGATAGCAAAAAGTTGCTCATCAGAGAAAGATTCATTGATAGGCAGCCTATCAATCTCAGTAGTTAAAATTCTAGACAGGTGATCAGCCACCACATTCTCCACACCCTTTTTATGTTTGATCTGTAAATCAAACTCCTATAATAGGAGGATCCACCTGATTAATCTTGGTTTGGTATCCTTTTTAGACAGAAGGTATTTCAGGGCTGAGTGGTCAGTGAACACCACTATTTGTGAACCCAAAACATGACCTGAATTTCTCTAAAGCAAAAATAATTGCTAGCAGCTCCTTCTCAGTTGTTGTGTAATTGAGCTGTGCATTAAACATTGATCTACTGGCATAAGCTATGACATGAGGCAGCTTATCCTTTCTCTGCCCAAGAACAGCTCCCAGAGCATAATCTGATGCATCACACATCAGTTCAAAAGGCAGTGAATAATCTGGAGACTGTAATATTGGAGCTGAAATCAAACAGTTTTTTAAGAATTCAAATGCCTTCAAGCATTCATTATTGAAAACAAAAGGGACATCTTGGCACAATAAATGATAAAGAGGCTTGGATATTTTACTGAAGTCCTTAATGAACCTTCTGTAGAATCCAGCATGTCCCAGAAAACTTCTAATTTGTTTAACAGTTTTGGGAGGTGGCAAATGTGCAATTAAATCAATTTTTGCTCTGTCTACCTCAATGCCCTTGTGGGAGACAACATGGCCAAGGACAATGCCTTGGGAGACCATGAAATAGCTCTTCTCCTAGCTCAAAACTAGATTTGTTTCTTCACATCTCTGTAACACCAATTTGAGATGATGTAAACACTAGACAAAACTGTCTCCATAGATTGAAAAATCATCCATAAAAATCTCCATAAATTGGTCAATCATATCAGAGAAAATGGAGTACATGCATCTTTGAAAGGTAGCAGGAGCATTACAAAGACCAAAAGGCATTCTCCTATAGGCAAAAGTGCCAAAGGGCAAGTGAATGCGGTCTTTTCCTGATCTTGTAGATACACAAGAATCTGGTTGTAACCAGAGTAACCATCAAGAAAACAGTAATAAGTTTTTCCTGCTAGCTTATCTAAAATTTGATCAATGAAGGGAAGAGGGAAATGGTCTTTTTTGGTCATTGTGTTTAGTTTTCTGTAATCAATACAGACCCTCCAACCAGTTGTTTGTCTGGTTGACATAAGCTCACCAGAATCTGAGGTTACAACAGTGATCCCAGATTTCTTAGGTACCACCTGTGTAGGTGCCACCCAATCTGAATCTGAAATGGGGTAAATGACCCCTGCATCCAACAGTTTAACAACCTCTTTCATGACCACTTCTTGCATATGAGGATTCAGCCTCCTTTGCATTTCCCTAGAAGGCTTTGCATCTTCTTCCAAATGAATTTGATGCATGCAAACAGCTGGACTGATTCCTCCCAAATCAGCAATGGTCCAAAAATTGCTTTCTTATGTCAAGTTTCAATACAATCAAATTTCTTCCTCCCGCTCCTCGGTGAGGGAGGAAGAAATAATCGTCAATGTTTTATGGTCTCCTAAAACACATATTTCAAATTTTCTAGCAAATCGCTTTAGCTCTACATCCAAATTTGAGAAAGAAGGTAACAAAGGTACCTTTTGCTTGTGGAAGGGGAAGAATAGCAGGTTTCCATGAAGAGAACCTTACTGATTGATCATGAGTTCCTTGCACAACATTTACTTTCTCAGTCTTTGAGGTACAAAATGTTTCTTCCTCAGCATTCCCCCAAGTATCTTTAAAATCTGGGGTTAACTCTTCACACTGCAAAAACTGTGGTAGAGTCTCTTCCACCAGTTCATCCAATAGATCAACAAGAAAACATTCCTCGTAATCGAATTGAGGTCATTAGCATTATACACATATAATTTCACCTTTATATTTCCAAAAGAGACTTCCATAATTGCAGACCTGCATTGAATGCAAGCATTTGCTGTAGCTAGGAATGGTCTCCCCAAAATGACAGGGATGGAAGTTTTGCATTTTGTAGGTTCCATGTCCAGTACCAGAAAATCAGCAGGGTAGAAAAACTTATCTACTCCTACCAATACATCCTCAATCATCCTAACTGGCTTTCTTTCAGATCTGTCTGCTAGTTGTAACACCACATGAGTGGGTTTTAATTCTCCCAAACCTAGTTTCTCATATACAGAATATGGAAGCAGGTTGACATTAGCACCCAGATCTAATAAAGCTTTTTCAATGGTATGTTCCCCAATAATGCAAGGGATTGTGGGGATTCCAGGATCTTGAAGTTTAGGAGGTGTGGTAATGGACAACACCTGATTAACTCTTTCCACAACAAAAGACCTTCTTGGATAACTGTATCCTAGACTGTCTTTTGTGAGTGCAAATATCTTTCAGAAATTTTGCATATGCTGGAATTTGTTTGATTGCATCAAGCAAAGGTAGATTTATCTTGACTTGCTTGAAAGTCTCCATCATTTCATCTATTTTTGTGTTCCCTTTATCAAAAGGGGATACAGATTTCATGGCATAAGGAAATGGTAAATGAGGAACTAGTCCTTCATCTACAACTTTAGAAACATCATTTGAATATTTTTTATTTTTTTGTTTTTCATTTTTTTGATTTTTCTGAGGTACATCAGAACCCCCAATGCTAACATTATGCTGCTCTTGCTGCATATCTCTATCATTTTCCTCAATTTTTTCTTCTTCTTTGTCAGTACCCACTTTGTTATTTACAATTCTTCCACTTCTCAAAGTTGTGACAGTTTTTACTTCATCATGTGAAACAGAAGCCTCTCCAACCATGAACTGTCCTTTGGGATTGTTCAAAGGTTGGCTGGGTAACCATCCTTCCTCTCTTTTAGCCAAAGTATTTGAAAGTTGACCCAATGTTTCTTCAATCTTCTTTATGCTCTGACTGTGAAAGTTCATAGTCTCAGTTAAAGACCCTAAATTCTGGAGTGAATTTAGAACTTGATCTTCAAAAGAAGGGGATCTGGAAGGGGCTTGAATTGGAGCAGATTGCTATACAGGTTGTTGTGGAATGGGTTGCTGAAAAGTTGGCTTGGTATAAAAATTCTGCTGATAAGGCTGACCAGTTTTGAAAGGTACTTGGTTCTTTGATTGCTGCTGTTGTTGTGATTGATAATTGCCCTGGCTCCACCTTAAATTGGGGTGCCCTCTCCATGCATATTCATTTGACTGCATTTGTCCAAATGATTGGGCAGCATGAGCCTGTTCCACCACTAGATCTGGGAACTGTGGTGCAGCAGGACATTGATCATATGAATGAGTAGGGGAATGGCATATCAGACATGCCTCCTCTACTCTTGCAACCATTGGATTTTTAAGTGAGTCCATCAATCTATCAAACTTTGTGGTTAAATTATCCATCTTCCTTTCTAACTCATTCACCTCATAAATCTTTCCTTTGGTGGTTTGCTGATTGTTCAACCTAGCAGGATTCTCAATATCTCTTGACAAAGATTCCTCTTGAGTTGAATTTTCACCAATTACTTCAAATAAATCCCAAACCTCCTCAACTATTTTTTGCAAGTAAGTGCCTCCACAGGAAGCATCTACCATATTCTTGCCCTTTTGATCAATTCCTTGATAGAAGCTTTGAACAAGCTGCCATCGGGGGATTTGGTGATGAGGACATTGCCTTCAAAGTTCTTTAAATCTTTCCCATGCTCCATGAAAAGTTTCAGTTGAATGCTGTGAGAAGGAAATAATACTTTATCTCAACTGGCTTGTTTTAGACATAGGGAAATATTTGGCTAAAAATTGACACTGCAAATCATTCCAAGAAGTGATACTATTTGGTGCTAACATAGACAACCATGCTCTAGCTTTGTCCTTTAATGAAAAAGGAAAGAGCCTAAGCTTGGTTGCTTCTGGACCAAGTCCAGCTATGTTGAATGTGGTGCAAAGAGACAAGAATTCATCCACATGTTTGTATGGATCTTCCTTACTCAACCCATGGAAGGAAGGAAGCATTTGGATAGTTGATGATTTGATCTCATAATTTCCTTCAACAGTAGGAAATTGAATGCAAAATGGAGAATTATAGGTACCAGGTGCAAAGTAATCCCTCAAAAGTCGAGGTTCTTCACCCATAGCAGCTGTTTCAGCAGAATTCTGTGGTGTTTGTCTGGTTCATAGTAGCCTTTCAACTTCTAAATTTAGAGGGACAATCTCGTAATGATCCTCCTACCAAACATACAACATGATAGAGAATCGATTATGCACAAAGAAACCTTCAGAATTCCTTTTAAAGTAGATTCCACGCTTCAGAATGTATATGAATAACTGCACAGATTTAAACAACATAATAGTTTAGTACTGATGTAAAGATAAAAACAAAATGAAAACTTAGGTCTACCTATTTTAAAACAAATTCCCCGGCAACGGCGCCAAAAACTTGTTGCTGCTCTAAGTGTGCATGATTTATTTGTGTTTTGAAAACAGATTTGCAAATGATGAATTATAATGAATTTGGAAGACTAAAAAGAATAAAGAAATATCAGCACAGAGAGAAGTAAATTAGCCTGCAAGATCAGGGCCAACTGTAGCAAGTTTTAAATGTAAGTGAGCAAAAGATCGTCCACAGGGAATTGATTTAAAATTTAAGATAAACCTTTAGATCTGAGCTACCAGATCTGGCCGCTGATCCTATATACAAGGTACATAAGATGGGAGGTTGAATTTGTCACGTTAACTAAATGATAAAAGCAAAAATTAACCTAAATGATCCAGATCTGAGTTGGGGAGATTTTGATGTAAATTAACAAGAATAGAGAAATAATATCTAACTTTGATTTGGTCCTTGATGAAAAATGAGAATAAATGTACATCAAATGAGATATGATCCAATCTTCATCTGGCTACAAGCACAGATGCAAGAGAAAGTAATCTAACTCAAGGATTAGAGTTAAACTTATGGTTATGGTCTGTCCACTTCAATGGCCACAGACCATCCAATAGTCTTTAATCTGAACCCTTAATTCAGAACGAGAAACACCACTACAAATGCTGTGAGAGATTAGGTTACAAACACAAATTCTCACAGGGATAATGAATTAAGGGAAATTGCTTAAAAACAGTAAATCTAAAAGAGTCTAGTGCAATAAGGAGATCACAGGGAACCCTCAACACGAACACAATTGAGAACGTACGGTTCACAACAACCTTTTCAAATTCACCATTACAATTACAGAGCACAACTTAAACAGCTCTCAGATTTGTAGTCTTGAATACAATTCTCTTTTGAATTACAGAAGTATCTCATAGCTCTCAATTACAAATAAAAGCTAGGCTATTACAGGAGTTTCAGACAAGCTATCTGAATTGGAAATGAGGCAATAGAAATGAAACTCAAAATCTGGATGCCCAAATTGGGCAAATGGTTCATCTATTTATAGTTTCCCCCAGGTCTAGCTCAGATGTGTATCGACCAATCAGAAGTGCTTAGATCTGTATTAACCAATGGTAGTCGAGCACGAGGATCTAGATCTGTTTTGGCCAATCAGAATTGCTTCTTTTGTTTCAGTCAATCAGATGACAGAGGCATCAATTCTGTTATGTAATTCGAAAATCTGTTAGAACTTCTAGAAGTTCCCACCAATTGATTTCATCTTCGAGCGCTCACATGGGGTGGAATATGCCTTTGCTTCATGCTCAGAATCTTCTGGAATGTCCCTGGGTTTTTAAATGCATTGGGGCGCATGCAAAAGATTACTGAATTACCCTTGCAGATGCTAGGAATCTCCAGAATACCATTTCGCATAGTTTAGGGAACTTTTCGCAAGGTACTGTGACTTCTGAAGCTCTTTTCGCAAAGTTCAGGTTCTGTTCACAAGGAGTTCTCTTCTTTTCGAATAGGTCAAACATCCTTTCGAAGAGTTCAGGTACTCTTCGAAAACTAAGCCTGGAGCTTTTAGTTCTTTTCGCAAAGTTCAGGTTCTTTTCGAAATGTTCAGATTCTTTTCGAAAAGCACTCTGTAGTGCATTCTTCTGTTCGAATTGCTCCACATTTCTTTTCTGGGTTGAGACCAGGTCTTTGCCTCTTCAGTTCAGGCATTTTGACAGCTAGTGAGGTTGTCCCTTCTCTTTCTTCCTTTGGATCAACATGGATTATCATCTTTTTGGCACTTTTAGGCTGCTTTCATGGTTAAGCCTGCCTTTATTATTAGCTGTAATACAAGCACTTAAAACCCTTATTTAGTTCTCTCAAGGGTCTATCAAGGCCCAGGTTAAAGGGTGAAAAATGGTATTTTCTAGTTCTCAACAGTCGCTTCGAAGTAGGGGTCCTTGTGGTGGCAACCTTTCTCTTAAGTGCCATGAGATCGCCTAGGGTTTTGTAAAGAAGAACTAGGTTTTAGGGAATTTCGAAATTTTTGTAAAAAGAGAGATTGATACCAAAAATTTCAAATGCTTACCGTTTGAGGACACTGTGGTTTGATTCTCGAACAGAATATGCGCAATTTGATTGTCTTGGGGTCCTCAATAGGAAAAACTCTAGAAGACCCAAACGGCACACTCACAGCTTCAGAAAATTCGAATGGACGAAAGAACAAAAAAAACACTGTTTTTATATATAAAGAAGAAATTTGATCGATCGAATTCATTTTCGATCGATCGAAAATCAGCCTCAAACGGGAACTGAACGATTTCGATCGAACAAATTTTTTAATTCAATCGGTCGAAATCCAAACATTCGATCAATCGAAAACTTTTCGATCTGTCGAATTCCCAACATTCGATCGATCGACTTAAATTTCGATCGATCGAATATTCTCAAGTTTCAGAATTTGTGATCGAACGAAATGAATTTTTGTTCAGTCGAAATCATAATTCGATCGATCGAACTAGTTTTCGATCGAACAAATTCTCCTAGCCAGAAGAAAATTTTGCTGGCTGTCCCTGCCAGTATAATTCGATCGGTCAAACTCATAATTCGATCATCGAACTTGACTTTCGATCGGTCGAATTTCCAGAAAATACTTGATCTTTGTATTTTTACATGCTCATTATCATTTTGACACAATAACACCGAAAATCAAATTGTATAATCCAAATTTCATTAGTTTTCATATGTCAAGCTTTTGGTTTGACATCTGCAACAACTCCCTTATTTCTCAATCCGAGAACAAAGAGGGATACTGGGCGCGAATCTCGACTTTGCGTTCCCACGTCGCTTCCTCTCTGGAGTGATTCTTCCGTTGGACTAACACCAGAGGAATCTGTCATGAGCGTAAAACTTGCTCAGTTCGGTCTAGGATTTGCATGGGTTCTTCGATGACTGTCAAATCTCGGTAGACTTCGACTGGCGGTGCATCGAGGATGTGAGTCGGATCGTGCACGTATTTTTGCAACATAGAAACATGGAATACGTCGTGCACTCGATCAAGCTGCGGGGGTAATGCGACCCTATATGCAACCTCACCAACTCTCCCCAATACTTCGAACGGTCCAATGTAGCCAGGAGCTAACTTTCCACGCTTTCCAAAGCACATTACTCCCTTCATTGGGGATATCTTGATAAACACATGCTCTCCCACTTGGAAATCCATGCTTGTACGCTTAATGTCAGCGTAGCTCTTCTGACGACTCTGTGCTGTTCTGATTCGTTCTTAGATAATTCACACAGTTTCGGCGTTCTTCCTGATAACTTCCGGTCCTAACACAAACTTATCACCGGTTTCCTCCCAGTTAATCGGAGACCTACATCTCCGTCCATATAAAGCCTCATATGGAGCCATTCCAATGCTCTGCTGAAAGCTATTATTGTAAACGAATTCTATCATCGGCAGATGCTGATCCCATGACCTTTGAAAATCAATCATACAAGCTCACAACATGTCTTCAATAATCTGATTGACTCTCTCTGTCTGACCATCAGTTTGTGGATGAAATGCAGAACTAAAGTCCAATCTCATGCCCATGCCTTCTTGAAATCTTTGTCAGAGTACAGATGTGTACAATGGGTCACGATCGGACACGATGCTCGTAGGAATGCCATGCAGTCGGACAATTTCTTTCATGTATAACTCCGCCAACTTGCTTGCAGTGTACGTTGTGTTATAGGGCAAAAAGTGTGCCGACTTTGTCAGTCGATTTACTATTACCCATATAGCGTTGTAGCGTCGCAACGTTCTCGGCAATCCCATAATAAAATCCATCAAAATGGACTCCCACTTCCATTCCGGTATCGGTAGAGGTTGTAATAGATCGGCTAGGTGTCGATGGTACACTTTGACTTGTTGACACACCAAGCACTTGGACACATACTCTGCAATGTCTTTCTTCAATCCTCTCCACCAATAACTTTTTCGCAAATCTTGGTACATTTTAGTACCACCCGAATGAATGGCGTATTTAGACTTATGAGCCTCGTCTAAAATACTTTGTCTCAGTTCGGCATCAAGGGGTATACATAACCGTCCTCGAAATAGTAATGACCCATCTTCCTTGATAGTAAAGTCCCCATTTTCAGTTGCTTTTCGTCGGAGTTTCGCGAGTTCTTCATCTTCCATCTGAAGCTCATAGATACTATAAAAAATAATTGGCTTGATCGTGAGGCTTGCCAACAGTACTCCGGTATCCTTAACTGCGATGTTCTTATCATACAGGAAAAGATCTTCAAATAGCTTCCATCTGTGAAGTCCCGCCATGAGGCTAGCTACTTGGGATGTGTGCTTCTGGCTCAGTGCGTCAACCACGACGTTGGCTTTAGTTGGGTGATATTGAATCGCACAATCATAGTCCTTGAGGAACTCAATCCACCGTCGTTGCCTCATATTCAACTCTTTCTGCGTGAACAAATACTTGAGGCTTTTGTGGTCCGTAAAAATTTCAAAGGTTTCACCATACAGGTAATGCCTCCAAATTTTGAGCGCAAACACTATCGCAGGTAACTCTAAATCGTGAGTCAGATAATTCTTTTCGTGTTCTTTCAACTGTCTTGAGCCGTAGGTGACAACCTTATTGTGATGATTCAGTACACACCCCAGACCACCATATGACGCATCACTGTAAACAGCAAAACCTCCGCTACCCGATGGAATGGTCAACACTGGAGCAGAAGTAAGTCATTTCTTGAGTTCTTGGAAGCTTTCTTCACATTCTTTGGTCCATTCAAATTTTGTGTTCTTCCTCGTAAGTCAGGTAAGTGGTCCCGAAATCTTGGAGAAACCTTCAACAAAGTGTCGGTAGTATCCTGCTAGACCGAGAAAACTGCGAATCTCTGTCACGGTCTTGGGTTGCTCCCAATCTAGCACTGCCTCAATCTTCGTTGGGTCAACGGTCATGCCTGCTTCAGATACTATGTGACCAAGAAAGCCCACTTGCTCTAACCAGAACTCACACTTACTGAGTTTAGCATACAACTGATGCTCTCGAAGGGTCTGCAAAGTAATGCGTAGGTGATGTTTGTGTTCCTCCCTGGTCTTTGAATAAATAAGAATGCCGTCCACAAACACCACTACACACGTATCAAGGTATCGTTTAAAGACCTGATTCATGAGGTCCATGAATGAAGCTGGTGCATTCGTCAAGCCGAAAGGCATCACTAAAAATTCATAATGCCCATACCTAGTTCTGAATGCGGTCTTCTGCACGTCTTCGGCCTTCACCCTTAATTGATGGTACCCTGACCTCAAGTCAATTTTTGAAAAATATTTTGCTCCTTGCAACTGGTCCAATAGATCATCAATCCTAGGCAACGGATACTTGTACTTAATCGTGAGCTTGTTTAGCTGACGATAGTCGATGCAAAGTCTCATCGACCCGTCCTTCTTCTTAACAAACAGGACCGGTGCTCCCCAAGGAGACACACTCGGTCTTATGAAACCTCTATCCAGCAATTCTTGCAGTTGCTCCTTCAATTCTTTCAATTCGGCTGGAGCCATTCGATATGGAGCTTTGGATACGGGTTCGGTACCTGGAGCCAAGTCAATAGCAAAGTCGATCTCCCGATCAGGTGGTAATCCTGGCAATTCGTCCGAAAATACGTCCTCATACTCACAGGCAATTGGAATCTCATTGATAACATTCTTCATCTCCTTCTTCTCTTGCAGGAATGCAAGATATCCATCACATCCGTTTCTCATCATTCATTCAGCTCGCACTGCGGAGATGATCGGCACTACCCTCCCTTTTTCACTGATAAATCAGAACGACTTTTATCTCGGAGGACGGAAAGTGACTATTTTCCGTAGGCAATCCACGCTTGCATGATATGCCGATAACCAATTCATTCCAAGGAGCACGTCGAGTCCTCTCATACTCAACAAAATGAGGTCTGCGACTATCTTCTGGTCCTCCACTTGCACAACGACTGATCGGCAGCAAGTGTCTGCAGTCACGACACTACCCGTAGGAACTGTTACGTTCAGTGTAAACTCTAACTCCTTGTGTGTGATTTTTAACTTTTCTGCGAATTCCGGGGTTATATACGAGTGGGTAGACCCTGGGTCTATCAGAACTCGTGCTACACAACGATCACCGTCGTTTTCACGATAGAGTTAGAGTGTACCTATATGATTTAAGACACATACTAACATGCAAACATGCATTGCATGCACACACACATCAATATATGTACCTAGATCTTTCCTATCAATGCGCTTTCTTCACATAAATTGTTAAACTCTTTAACACAAAATAAATTTATACCCGGGCATCTTGCGCTTATAGCAAATGCACGACCCTTCTTCACAACCGTGGTTTATGCGGACCTCGATGCTATAGTGGCCGAAACGGAGCCCTCTTTCCTCATCTCTGGGCACTCCCGAATCATGTGGCCAATCTTCCCGCCTTTAAAACATCCGCCCGTGTCCCTTCTAAAGTTGGACGTCTTGTGAGGTTTATCGCAACGAGCGCACTTCAATTGTGGACTGTTAGATGCAGCTCGAGAAGATCCTTGTGTGACTGATACCCCTGCACGCCCGAGTTCGGGGCCTCTCGTGAAAGGCCTCACGGAGGTATGTATTTGACCTTTGAAATTTTGAATTGGCTGATCTTGAATCGAGCAGTGCACGCCCTCGGCTTTTTATTCCCCGAGTAGTCATATTCACTTGCCCCTCCCGCACTTGGTTTACTTTTCCAATCTTTCCTCTTGTTTATGTCCCTTTTCGCTACAATCGCCTTTCCCATGACTTCTGCATACGTCTCGAGTTCAAAAATGGACACTCTCTCCTGGATGTTCGGTCTCAGGCCTTCCTCGAATCTACCGACCTTCATTTCTTTCGTAGTGACTAATTCAGGGGCAAATCTTGATAATCTCACAAACTCATTGCTGCATTCCCGCATTTGGTCCATGTTCCCTTGGACTAGATTTGTGAAGTCCTTCTTCAATTGGTTGCCGACTTGCTTGGGAAAATACTCCTTGTTGAATGCCGCGACAAATTTCGTCCAGGTCCATTGAGTATATGAACCTTCCACTTCTCTTTTTCGCAACACAGACTTCCACCATGCGTCGATCATCACCTCCAACCCGAAAAGATGCCCATCCTACTTTCTCTAGCAGCTTCTCCCATTTGTTTAAGCCATTTCTCCGCTTCAAGCGGATCCGCCCCCATGGAATATGTGGAGGTCTCAATCTCCTGAAATCCACAAATGAGGATGGTAAGAGGGCAGGAGGTGGTGGTGGTGGTTGATGCTGCTGGCTGTTGTTGGCAGCAAGCAACGCCGTTTGCTGGGCCATTGCAATAGCGATTGTTTCCATGGCCCTTGTCAACTTGTCAGAAGGTTCATCTCTACTTCTCTCTTCCACAACTGGAGGCGGTCTCAAATCTCTTCCGGATTCAGAAGGAATATCTTCAGTATGCCTCTCACCTCTTTGGCGACTACCTCTCGGTCGACCCCTTCCACGATGTTCCATGAGGATCTGTTACAATGAAACGAAAGTCTCATTAACAGAAGGTCCCTCGTACACAACCAAATCTTAATCTCGAAGGGTTAAGACTTGTCGAGCGTCTCTAAAGCCAGGCTTTGATACCAACTGTGACAACCCGAATTTCGATGCCCCGAAACCCATGCCGTCAGTGGGCTGGCGCTAAGGCCGAGCCCGGGAACGGATCACTTTGCATTACGCACAAAGGCACAGTGGAATCTAAGCGGAACCATTTCGAATCCGTAACATAAACAAAATAGTGAAACATCATTATCATTTCAAAAAAAACCCAAAAAACGGTTCTAATTCCATAAGAAGGTCTATGGAAAGAGAACCCCGTTAAGAACCACCGGTAAGGACCCTTCCTTACCGAAACATGGTTCAACAAAATATAAGGAATTATTATTCGGCATTCGTCTCCTTACAATCAAAATGATTTCAAAAGAATTTAACAACTCAAGATAGGACCTACTCAGGTCGGGCACAAATAAAACAATTCTCAGGATGTGGCTCCTCAAGGTCCTCGTCGGGGGAGTACTCCGGATCTTCCTTCTCCGGGATCTCCGCCACAACGCCTTCACCTGAACCTATGACATTATTAAAGGAATGAGCTTCATCCATGCTCAGCAAGGAAAATCTCATAACATGCTTATCATAACATCAGCACATATCTTATGGCACAATGAAAATGAAGTAATTCCGAACACAAGCAAAGTGGTAATTCTCACAGTCTTAATGCACAAACATGCAATGCCAATGGGACTCATGCACAAGCTCACACTTTCATTCCGATATGGGAAAAGAACTTAAAAGTGCTTTACTTAAAGTGATAGAATGAGGAATTATAGCCTCAAGCCCCCGATGGAATACCCACCATCGTCACTCACATGAGTCATATGCACATATATCCAAGGCCCCATAGAGTTGGGCACGTACGAACGGGTTATCAAGTTATACTAAGAGGAGTCACATAGCACATACACATATCACACAAAGGGTGTACGGATTGGTCAGCATCGTCACGGATATCCCGCCACATCAATATCAAGTATACTGCGGTCAGTATTCACATAACCTTAAATCGTAAGTGCATACATATAGCTTGTCAACGTGTAAAGTGATAATCGTAGTTTATATCAAAATCTGGAATGAAATGTGAAGGATTCACATACGCATGTCACAAAGATTCTTGAAGGTTTCATAAACTCTACGTATTTTCAACTCACACGTGTCACATGCCTCATTAGTTTGAATTCATATGCAGAAATCACGTAGTCAAAGCGGAAAGTGCATCATATCACAACACACGTGTTAACGAAATCAATGCACATGGTATCAAGTTTTCCCTACCTCACGATCGTAATTCGTGCTTGCTCAAGCCATCATAAAGGTTGGGCCCCCTTTAATCACGAAGCTTACCTAAACATGATTATTTTTATTTATTAGAACGAGGCAAAACACACTGCCAAAAGTCCCCGTGAAAACTCACGGTCAAAACTCACCAAACGGTGAAATCTGGGAATTTTGATCGATCGAATCCCTGTTTCGATCGGTCGACCTCTTCCAGAACTACCAAATGTATTCTCATTCGATCAGACGAATTTTCCAAGTCGATCGAACGAATTAAATTCGATCGATCGAAACAAAATTCGAAATGTCGAATTCCACAGAAGGCATTTACCTTATCACAGTTCGATCGGACGAATCCCAATTCGTTCGATCGAGATCACATAATTCGATCGGTCGAATTCTCACAAAAGTTTTCTAATGTTCTGTTTCTATACGAATCGTTCGATCGAACTACAGGTTCGATCGATCGAAAACTTTTTCGTTCGATCGAAATCATTTTCGATGGAACGAATTTCTCAGAATTTCATTTTTTCCCCTTTTTACTGTCATTTCGATCGATCGAACCATAATTCGATCGATCGAAATGAGCAGATTTTGCTTAATTTTGGTTTCTTCCAAAAGAAAAACACCCCCAATTACTTCTCACTTTGAAACAATCTCAATTCTTATGATCCTCACCTATATACACACTAATTCAACTCCACACTACAGATCAAAAACACATTTTCACATTCCATACCTTAATTTCAGATTAATCCTCTTCCTTGCTCCAAGGACGGTTTGGGTTTTCTCTGAGTCACGGTAGATCAATCCGATCCTTGATCGAGTAGCTGCTTCTCTCCATGCTAACTGATCGATCTCTTTTATCACGGCAATTTAATGCTTCAAGGTCACTCTTCCTCTTCTTAACTCTCGTTCATAGGCATTTAATATGCAATTAAATGCCCTTGGTTCCCTTTTTATACCATAGCTCTGTTACTTTAGTGTAGAGCAGCTACACCGAAAGAACGTGTGTGAGGGTTTCAAACTCCCACAACCAGTCTTTATAAGATCAATCCAGTTCATTGGATTTGATCTATAGACATTACATCACTGTCAAAAGGGGGTCCTTGGCGTATGATTCTCCGGTACACGCACAAAGTCTTACGGATCAAGGCCCAAAAGATTGGGATGTTACAGTTTAACCAACAGCTGGAATAGCAAGCCAAAACTTATCAGGACCTGATTGCCCAGCAACTGAATAACCCTGCCAATCGATGCCCGGTTACACCTCCACCAATGCCTCGATTTGATAACTATTATAGCGGATATGTGACTTTCTCTAGGGCTCAATCTCTGCACTTCCACGGACAGTTGGATCCTGATACCGCTGACGATTAAATTACACAAATAGAGAAAATTTTCAAAGTCTCTACTCCAGCAGAAAATGAGAAAGTGCCTTAGGCCGTGATGTGCTTGCAAGGCGATGCACAAAATTGGTGGACATCAGCGAAAAGGTTAGCAGACAGGCAAGAAGAAGAACACAGGACTTAGCAGCAGTTCAGAGAAGTATTTTATAACAAATACTTTACCCGTAATATCCCAAACAATCACGTTAAATAGTGACCTCCAGATCCGTGCCCGACTGGTCATAGGTTGACCATGTAGGAGTTCACTAGTTGATGTAAGATAGGATGAACGGATGAGATGTAAGAATTTAAGTGAGTGAGTGGAGAGTGAGGTAAAGCTGGAGTCGCATACACCTATTCGGGTGTATGTGCTCAACGCACAAGCCAGAGGGGAGATAAAAGGGTTTAATAGCCCTAGTTTCTCTTTTGCTTGGTTGTTGAGAGAGAGTAAAGAAGAGAGAGAGGAAGTAAGGAAGGGTAGTTGAGCTAAGAGTTATTGTGGGTGATTAGAAGGGGATTCAAGCATTTAAAAGAGCGATTCAACGCGAAGGCTCCGTCCAAGCCAAAGCTGGAACCCTAGCCTTTCCAACCATTAGATCTAATCAATTTGAGATTGATTGAAGGTAAAATCCTTGTAAATTCAACGCATAAGTTATGTGAGTTAATTGTAGTTAAGAATGGTTAAATTATAGGATAAAGGCTTAGAAAAATGAAGGAAAAAGAGTAGGAAAAGATTGGGAAGAACAACCAAAAGGGGGTTGAATCTGGCAAATTCGATTAATCGAGATTAAGATTCGATTAATCGAAATTAAGATTCGATTAATCGATTTTCGCCAGGAAGTTGAAAGGTCAGAGAACCTGAATTCGATTAATCGAACTGAGTTTCAATTAATCGACTTTGATTTTCGATTAATCGATTTTGGTGTCGATTAATCGACTGAGAACCTCCAGTGGACTCCAGTGGATGAAGGAAAAAGAACCTGGGGAAATCGACTAATCGAAATGGGATTTCGATTAATCGATTTCAAATTTTGATTAGTCGAATTGGGATCGATTAATCGATTTTGGGAATTCGGTTACTCGAATTGAGAATCGAAAGGATAGAGGAGAGAATTTCGATTAATCGAATGGGAATCTCGATTAATCGAATGGGAATCTCGATTAATCGATTTTGAGAATCGATTAATCGACTTTGAATTTTGATTATTCGATTTTGGGAATCGATTAATCGAACCAGATTCGATTAATCGAACTTGGAGTTCGATTAATCGACTGTGCCAGTTTTTGTTGACTTTTGAGTTTGACTTGGAGATTCTTGGAGGGTCTTGGACCTTCCTTATTACATCTTTATTGATGTATTGCATGTGTTATGTTGTTCCATAGGTGGTACGTGTGAACTTGGGCACAAGGAGCCACGTGGGACCCTGATGCGTGACTTATGAGAGACTTGAGGTAGGGAACACCTTGAACATGTACTTTATTTTGCAAGAGCATGTATGTAGTGATATAGAACTAAATTTAAAAAATATTTTATTGCTTAAGAGTTTGTGAAAAAGGGTGTGTATGTGACATCTATAAGAGTAAGCATAATAAGCCATCCCCAGGGGATGAAGAAGTAAGGTAATAAGAGCATCAGGTGTGATGCAAGTGAATTGATACATCCCAGGGATGTATCCAAGATTGAATAATGTCTGATAAGGCCTAACTGATATAAGATAGCACACTCACACGGTGAATAACTATATGTAAAGCACCTGATATTTTTGTTATTTGAGGTTTAATAGGATACCCCACCGACGTGGCGGGATACCCATGACTGACGCGGCAGGATATCCGTCACCGATACGGCGGCGAAACCGTAAGCCAGTGCGGAGGCTTATCCGTACATAGTAAGCACACCCCAGGGGTGTTAAATTGAGAAAAGTTGAAACCCCGCCACCAATCCCCAGGGGAAAGGGGCTTGGGTACTATTTATATTCCCAGGGAATACGTTTAAACTGTCTATATAGATGACGATTAAGGGTATCTCATCGGGGCTCGATGCTATATTGCTTGGGGATTACTTAAGTTGAAAGGTTAAGTTTTGCTTTAGGCCTATTCAGTGTCATTCATGATTAATTAAAAGACATGTGTAAATTACCAGTAAAATGTGATTCCTTTTCAACTGTATTTCTCAGTAACTGCATAGACACATCATGCATGGCATATCATGGAATATATGTGAGTTATAATTTATATGTTCACTTGTGTTTGTTCCCTATTGAGCTAGGATGTAGCTCACCCTTTAGACTATACGTCGCAGGTTCATTGTTAGCAGCTGCTGAGGCTTCAGGGGACGTTGACCCTGGTGAGTCAGACCTTGCGCCTAGTGACGAGTTGGAGCCACCTCCTGAGGACTTCTTCTAGAGGACTCTGTTGTGCATCTTTGAGAGTTTTGTGTGCTTATTTGGTACGGCTTGGTATGTCAAGCCTAGTTTTTGTTAAACAATGTAATTAAATGTTGGGATTATTCTTTTGGGCGAACCATCTATGATGATCGGCTATCATCGATGGTTCAGATCGGTTCTCCTTTCATGCAGAGGCATGAAGGTAGAACTGTCTTTTTGAGTAATATTTAGATGGTGATTTATTTTCGCAGTTTAATTATTGTTCAGTTCATTAATTATGCTTGATATACCAATGTTTCGTAAATAGCCAAGGGGCACGGTCAAGATGATCGTGTTGATGGCACGGGTCTCAGGGTGCTGAAATTCGGGCTGTCACAATTGGTATCAGAGCTATTTCTTTTAGCAATTCTGGCAATTATTCTTTTATCAGAACGTAGGGACTTCTGCTAATAAAACTTTAGTTTCAAATGCAGCCGTCAATGTCATCTAGAGGAAGAGGCCGACCGAGAGGAGGCCAACAGAGAAGTTTGCGTAGTGGAGATGGGTACATCTCTCCGACCCATCGAGTACCCTTAGGGGATAGTGAGGCTCCAGGGGGCAGCAGTAGTAGACAACATGAGGATGAGGATCGAGATCGTCAGGATCGAGATCAGAGAGAACTGGAGAGGGTGAGAGAAAGACAAGAAGATAGAGAGGAGCGCCAAAGGATGATGCACACCATGGAGACCATGGCAGCTGCCATGGCACAACAAGTCGCATCCTTTGCAGCTCATGCAGTGAGAGAGCAGCAATCACCTACACCACCTGTAGGACCTACATTGCCTGTGCCTTCATCTTTTATTGAGTTTAGGAGGATGAGACCTCCTTCCTTTTCTGGGCAGGCAGACACGATGGCAGCAGAGAATTGGTTAATGGAGATGGGGAAGGTATTCAGCGTGCTAACATGCACGGAGGATGAGAGTGTATGATGGGTAGCCTACATGCTAGATGGGGAGGCTGGGCCTTGGTGGAAGTCCGTGATACAGAATAGGGCTCAGGAGACCCCAGAGTTGCCCTGGACTTGGGAGGAGTTTGTTGAGGAGTTTAACAAATAGTATTTTCCAGAGGTGGTAAGAAACCAAATGGAGATTCAGTTTCTACAGTTAGTGCAAGGGAGGATGAGCATGAGAGAGTACAGAGTGGAGTTTCTACTACTTGCCTGTTTTGCTCCAGATTACGTAGCCACCGACGTGATGAAGACGGAGAGGTTTCAGCAAGGCTTGAAGCCTAAAGTTAGGGGAGGAGTGGCTCCATTTCAGTTGAGGACCTATGAAGAGGTCATGAGCAAGGCACTTGTTGTAGAAGAGGAGAACAATAACAGATATAGACAGAGAAAGCAACAAAGAGGAGGCAATGATCAAGGAAGAACGGGGAACTACGAACCGACGAATAAAAAGCCGAGGATCGTGGCCCAAAATCAGAGACCACAATTCCAAGGGGGTTTCAAAAGACTGGCACAACAGCACCACCAACAGCGATTTCCACTACTTGCGTCGGGGAGACCTTTACGCTGTGAGAGCCCTGCCATGCCTATTGGCGCTACGGTCATACAGGGTTCTCGTACAGTTTCTTCCGCGCCTTGAGAGACTTGTGCCAAGTGTGGCGAACCTCATAGGACTGTGGATTGCAGAGTGGGAACCAGGGGTTGTTTTCAATGTGGCAAGGTGGGCCACTTGATCAAGGATTGCCTCGAGGCTGATAAGGGGAAGACAGCTTCAGTTGCAGCACCACGACCCATTCAAGCACGGAAGTCGGTCGTTCATGGAAGAGCCTATGCAGTCACTGCTCAGGAAGCAGGGAACGTGCATGACGTCATCCAAGGTGAGACTTCTTTTAAATAAAGGAATTTCAATGTCAATAAAGTTTTAGATAGAGAAGGTGCATTCATTAGGAAATAGTATAGTTTCTTTTTCTAAACATTGAATTTATATGTGAATTAGGGGTGTAAATTGATACGTAAATTATTCTATGTATGTACGTATACTATAGGTACGCTAACTGTGTATGAGAGAGGATGTTTCATTGGATATGAAGCTAGAGTGTTGATAGACCCAGGGTCTACCCACTCATTCGTCACACCACGATTTGCCAAGAGGATGAAGATTATTCCAGAGGCGTTGGACTTTATCCTATCTGTGTCTATTCCGACTGGAGAGTTAGTGGACACGGAGCGAGCTTGCAAATCCGTCATCGTAGCAATTCGAGACCTCGATGTGCATGAATTGGAGGCAAAGTTGATACTGTTGGACATGCAAGGGTTTGATGTGATCCTTACGCAAAGATTGTGCAACGGATCAGCAAGAACAAGGTTGTCATTTTCAGACCCAACACTAGACGATCATTTCGATTTCAAGGAGTGAGGTCATCACAAATGCCACTGATCTCAGCAGTAAGGGCCAAACGAATGATCAAAAAGGGTTGCAGTGGATACATGGCTTTCTTAAAGGAGGACAAGGAAGAAAAGAACGTCATCTCGGAGATAGCAGTTGTGCGAGACTTTGCCGACGTCTTTCTAGAGGAATTGCTTGGATTTCCTCCAGAGAGAGGTAGAATTCGCCATTGACTTAGCACCGAGAACGGAGCCTATTTCAAAAGCACCATATAGAATGGCTCCGGCTGAGTTGAAGGAGTTGAAAGAGCAACTACAAGAGCTCATGGATAAGGGGTTTGTCAGACCGAGCATGTCTCCATGGGTAGCACCGGTCTTGTTTGTCAAGAAGAAGGATGGGTCAATGTGTCTATGCATTGACTATCGACAACTGAACAAACTCATTGTGAAGAACCGCTACCCTTTGCCTAGAAATGATGATCTGTTTGATCAACTGCAAGGAGCGAGGTATTTTTCCAAGATCGACTAGAGATCTGGATACCATCAGTTGAGGGTCAAGGCAGAGGACATCCAGAAGATAGCTTTCAGGACACGGTATGGACACTATGAATTCCTTGTGATGCCGTTTGGGTTGACGAATGCTCCGGCGTCATTTATGGATCTGATGAATCGGGTGTTTAACCACACCTGGATTCTTGCGTCGTAGTGTTCATTGATGATTTTTTGATATACTTCAAATCCAAGACAGAACACGAAGAACATTTGAGGATTGCTCTACAGACGCTACGTGAACACCAATTGTACGCCAAACTCAGCAAATGTGAGTTTTGGTTGGAAGAGGTTAGCTTTTTGGGACATGTTGTCTCAAAGCACGGTGTCACTGTAGATCCGGCAAAGATAGAAGCAGTGGTTAAATGGGAACAACCAAAGACAGTGACCGATGTCTGAAGTTTTCTTGGGTTAGCAGGCTATTATCGGCGTTTCGTTGAGGGGTTTTCAAAGATATCCGGACCTCTCACGAAGCTGACACGAAAGGATTCAAGGTTTGAGTGGAGTGAGGCATGCGAGAAGAGTTTTCAAGAACTCAAGACGAGACTCACTTAAGCTCCAGTGCTAGCGATTCCTTCAGGCAGTGGAGGATACACAGTGTACAGTGATGCATCATACAATGGTTTGGGTTGCATGCTCAACCAACACAAGAAGGTGATAGCTTACGGATCAAGACAACTGAAAGAACATGAGAAAAATTACCCGACTCATGACTTGGAGCCAACAGTAGTCATTTTTGCACTGAAGATTTGGAGACATTACTTGTATGGTGAGACGTTTGAAATTTTCACCAATCATAAGAGCCTCAGATACCTGTTTACACAGAAGGAGCTCAACATGAGACAGCGCAGATGGATTGAGTTTCTCAAGGACTATGATTGTTCTATACAGTACCATCTAGGCAAGGCTAATGTAGTAGCCGATGCCTTGAGTCAGAAGAGTTCAGCTCAGTTAGCTTGTTTGATTTTGGGTATGCACTGGTGGAAATTATTAGAAGACCTGGCACTCTATGATGCAAACATTGAGTCGAAAGCTACAAGATCCTTTTTGGCTAACATCTCAGTGAGACCAGTAATATTTGAGCATATCCACGATCTACAGATGAAAGATCCGACGTTAACAAAGATTCATCAAGACATAATTGAAGGCATCAGGCTAGACTTCTCAGTGAAAGAAGATGGTTCTTTATTGTTCAAGGGCCGTCTCTGCATTCCAGACAATGCCGATCTAAGATGAACAATTCTTGATGAAGCCCACATGTCAAATTATGCAATTCACCCTGGTAGCACCAAAATGTACGAAGACTTGAAAAAGAATTATTGGTGGAGAGGTTTGAAGCAAGACGTGGCCGAATACGTGTCACAGTGTTTGACCTGTCAGCAGGTGAAGATTGACCATAGGCATCATGCTGGACTATTATAGCCTTTATCAATACCAGAATGGAAGTGGGAATCGATCTCTAGGGATTTCATTGTTGGATTACCGCGTACTGCCAAGAGATACAATGCCATTTGGGTAGTTGTTGATCGATTGACCAAATCAGCGCACTTTCTGCCATATAATACGATGTATACGGTAGGAAGACTGGCAGACCTATACATGAAGGAGATTGTAAGATTACACGGGATTTCGAGCAACATAGTTTCAGATCGTGACCCACTGTATACATCCAAGTTTTGGAAGAAATTTCAAGAAGGAATGGGAACGCGACTAGATTTTAGTTCAGCTTTCCATCCTCAAACTGATGGGCAAACAGAGCGATTGAACCAAGTAATTGAAGACATGCTCAGAGCGTGCATGCTAGATATGCAAGGATATTGGGATCAGTATCTACCATTGATCAAATTCGCATACAACAACAGTTTCCAAATGAGCATTGGCATGGCACCGTACGAAGCTCTGTATGGACGATGATGTAAATCACCCATCAACTGGGAAGAAACAGGTGAGAAGTTTATTTTGGGCCCAGAGCTACTTGAAGACAACGCCACCGTTGTACGTATAATCAGAGAAAGGCTAAAGTCAGCACAGAGCAGACAGAAAAGTTATGCCGACATCAAGCGGACTAGTGTCGACTATAAAGTGGGTGAACACGTGTTTGTGAAAGTGTCACCTATGAAAGGCGTGATGAGGTTTGGCAAAAGAGGGAAGTTAAGTCCCCATTATCTTGGACCATTTGAAATTTTGGGTCGCGTAGGCGAAGTTGCTTACCGCATTGGATTACCACCGCTATTTGATCGGGTATATAATGTTTTCCATGTATCGATGCTCAGGAAGTATGTGAATGATCCATCTCATGTGTTAGGAAGTCAACCTTTGGAGATGCATGAGGACATGAGCATGATAGAAGAACCGGCAGAGATCTTGGATCGAAAGGAACAAGTACTATGTACTAAAGTGATCCCCTTAGTGCTTGTTCGATGGAAAAATCATCCGTCCGAAGAGGCTACGTGGGAACGAGAAGCCGATGTGAAGGAACAGTATCCGACATTGTTTGAGACAGCTTGAGTGTCAATTTGTAACACCGCAAGCTTGTTTGCGGATTCTCGTCGTCCTTGTAATTCACTGATGACCAGTTGGTCAATATATTCAATGAAAACTCGAAACAAATTGGAGATCAATATCACCATGGAACTAAAGGACAAAATCATACAATAGAATTCGAGAAGTCGAGTCAAAACTGATTAATCAATTTTTCAAATCGATTAATCGATTTGAGGATTCGATTAATTGAGTTTTGGTCGATTAATCGATTGGCATCAGCCAGTGAGGATTTTGTAACTCGATTAATCGATAGTGGAATTCGATTAATCGACTGGCAGAGGCTAGTTGCCTGATATTTGAAGAATTTAAGGTTATGTTTAATTCGACTAATCGATCTAGGTTTTGATTAATCGAATTTGGATTTCGATTAATCGAAATTGAGATTCGATTAATCGAATAACTTAAGGGATTTTAGATAAAATTTTAAATTATATGCAATTTCGATTAATCGATGACAGATTTGATTAATCGATTTGTAAATTCGAGTAATCGAACTAGAAAGTTCGACTAATCGAGTTATTGAGGGAATTTGGCAAAAATTCAAAAGGCCATATGATTTCGACTAATCGAAGTAATATTCGATTAATCGATTTTAGAATTTTGATTAATCGAAATTGAATTTCGATTAATCGACTGGCTAACACCAGTGAGCAAAAATTTTGAAAATTTAAACGGCTACGATTTCGACTAATCGAAATAGATTTCGATTAATCGATTTTGAGCGCTTAGCGAATTTTACAAACTCGATTAATCGACTTTGAGGAATCGATTAATCAAACCAGGGCCTATACATATATGAGTTGGGGTTTTTGGTGCCATTCAAAATTTTGCATTTTGGGCGCCATTTCCTTCTTCTCCAACCAACCGAACACCTAGGGTTTTGGATACTTTCGATTGATTCGGATCAAAATCACGTTACCTTGGATCGCATACAAAAAGGTAAACCCTAGATTGTTGTTTTCTTTCTATTCTAAACAATTAAACCCTAGTTTTCTTGACATTTCATCAAAATGCCGCCGAAAACTCGTTTGTCTTCAAAGAAGGCAACCTCCAAGCTACCGATTGTTGAAGACTGGAAAATACCATTTTCCACCCTTTAACATGGGCCTTGATAGACCCTTGAGAGAACTAAATAGGTGTTTTAAGTGCTTGTGTTACAGCTAACAATAAAGACAGGCTTAACCATGAAAGTAGCCTAAAAGTGCCAAAAGATGATGATCCATGTTGATCCAAAGGAAGAAAGAGAAGGGACAACCTCACGAGCTGTCAAAATGCCTAAACTAAAGAGGACAAAGGCCTGGTTGTAACCTGGAAAGAGGTGTGGAGTTATTCGAACAGAAGAATGCATTACAGAGTGCTTTTTGAAAAGAATCTGAACATTTCGAAAAGAACCTGAACTTTGTGAAAAGAACTAAAAGCTCCAGGCTTAGTTTTCAAAGAGCACCTGAACTCTTCGAAAGGATTTCTGACCTATTCAAAAAGAAGAGAACTCCTTGCGAACAAAGACCAACCTGCTCGAAAAGAGCTCAAGTCACAAGACTCATGTAAAAGTTCCCCAAACTATGCGAAATGGTATTCTGAAGATTCCTAGCATCTGCAAGGGTAATTCAGTAATCTTTTACACACCCCCAATGCATTTAAAAACCTAGGGACATTCCGAAAGATTCTGAGCATGAACCAAAGGCATATTCCACCCCATGTGAGCACCCGAAGATGAAATCAATTGGCGAGAACTTCTAGAAGTTCTAACAGATTTTTAAAATACATAACAGAATTGATGCTTTTGTCATCTGATTGGCTAAACCAAATCAAGCAGTTCTGATTGGCCAAAATAGATCTGGATCCTTGTGCTTGACTCCCATTGGTTGATACAGATCTAACCAATTCTGATTGGTCGATACACATCTGAGCTAGACTTGGGGGAAACTATAAATAGATGAACCATTTGCCCAATTTAGGCATCCAGATTTTGAGTTTCATTTCTATTGCCTCCCTTCCACTTCAGATCTCTTATCTGAAACCTCTGTAATAGCTTAGTTTTCATTTGTACTTGAGATCTGTGAGATAATTTTGTAATACAAGTGAGATTTGTATTCAAGACTACAAATCCGAGAGCTGTTTAAGTCGAAAATCAGAATTGTAATGGGGAATTTGAAAAGGTTGCTGTGAACCGTACGTTCTCAATTGGATTCGTGTTAAGGGTTCCCTGTGATCTCCTTATTTCATTAGATTCCTTTAGATTTACTGTTTTATAAGCAATTTCCCTTAATTCATTATTCCTGTGAGAATTGGCGTTTGTAACCTAATTTCTCACAGTATTTGTAGTGGTATTTCTTATTCTGAATCAGGAATTCGAATTGAAGACTATTGGATGATCTGTGTCCATTAAAGTGGACAGATCATAGCCATAAGATCAACTCAATTCTAATCCTTGAATTGGATTTTATTCTCTTACATCTGAGCTGGTAGCCAGATGAAGATTTGATACTTTCTTAACTGTGCTGCACTAGTTCTCATTCTGCAATCAATTATTAAGCTTAAGTCAACTATTATTTCTCCATTCTTATTAATTTTACTTCCAATTCCCCCAACTCGGATCTGGATCATTTAGTTTATATTTTACTTCTAGGTAACTTAGTTAATGCGACAAATTCAAACTCTTATCTTACTTGCTTTGTAGATAGGATTAGAGGCCAGATCTGGTAGCTCATATCTGGAGGTTTATCATATATTTTAAATCAATTCCCTGTGGACGATCTTTTACTCACTTACATTTAAAACTTGCTACAATTGGTCCTGATCTTGCAGGCTAATAAAGTTCTTTCTGTGCTGATATTTCGTTATTCTTTTTAGTTCCCCAAATTCAGTATAATTCATCATTTACAAATCTATTTTCAAAACACAAATCATGCACACTTAGAATCAACAACACCGGTCTGGCGTAAGAACGCCGCACCGCCACCACCAACCCCATCACCCGTAAGGACCCCATCGCCATCGGCATCGGACACCACGTCCGGGTCGACGGGCGCATCTTAACGTGAGCCTTCACGTGAATCCACACCTATGCCACCACCACCCACCAATATGGTTCAACCCAGTGAGTGGTGGGCGGCTAAGACCATTGGGTTCGATTTCATTATCGACCCAACCCTATTCACGGACCCGCATGTGCAGGGCGAGACCAATTGGGCCCGTAACTACCTCGAAAAGGCCGGTCTCGCCAACCTCTTGAAACCGACCCGTGGGTCCTACTTCCCTCGGTTGGTTCATTTGTTTTACCAGGGCCTTACCGATGGCCCTACTGACGATGTGGTCTTGACCAAGATAGAGGGTCGAGACTACACCATCACGCGCCGTCACATCCATGAAGCACTTGAGTGCTATTTGGATTTTGTACCTGAGACCACCCTATTTCCACCATTCCCAGAGGAGGTGGATGTCGAGGAGATCATCTGCGACATGACCAAGGGGAAGAGGGGTTCGGGCACCGCAATTCGGAGGGTAGACTTACCTCCGTATATGTGGATGCTCGACTCCATCATCAAGTGCTACCTCTACCCGATGCGACACGATACCGAGCGGGTAGACTTGGTTCAGCAAGCACTGTATGCGGCCTACAAGGGCCGGTGGTTCGATGCCACCATGATCATCCTCGGGGGGATGAAGTACATGAAGGGCAAGCTAATGAAGGGCAACCTAAGGCCCAAAGAAAAAATGCCCTATGCTAGGCTCATCTCGAGCATATTGGAGAGCTATTCTGCCGCCCTGGCGTACTTGATATTGCCCCACGAGGTGCGGGCAACAGACAAGATTAAACGGTTTTCACACCCTTCATGGAACCGGAGTTACAACCTTCTGAAGAAGGCATTACCAGCAGCGGGCGCAACTGTAGCACCACCACCACCCCCACCACCACAGCTAGACCCACCCGCCGACGAAGCACCACCAGTGGAGGAGACTCCACCTGTTATCCCACCAGCTGCGAGCCAGCCCATCATTCGACCTCCTACCACAGCAGCTACACCACCATCCCGACCAGCTTCGGCGACACCGACGTTCTCCCGTCGCCGACTCGCAGCCCCTTCTGGCATTACGATCGAGGAGGTGTTGGCACGTATGGAGGCCAACAACATACGCATGAACTGCCGGATGGATTTCCTCATGTACCACACCATGAGGCATATCTACCCACAGGATTACTAGCGGCGGTTAGCTGAGGAGGCGGCATGGACCGCCGGACACCGCCGGACATACGGCCTTCCACACCGGTACTGCATTCCGCCCGCGTGCCGCCGACCCTAGTACTTCCAAGTCTGCACCAGTTCTGCCAATGGAGCAGCCTGCTCCAGCACCGGACCAGCCTAGCGAGGGGCCGGCATGAGCCTTAGACTGCCATGCTTAGCGTTGTACTTTGGTTGTAAGGCAAATTTTGGTTGTACTGTGGATTATATGGATATACAACTTTTGTAAATTTTTGTTAATTAATACAATGTCTTTATAAATTTTCTAGTGCAATTATTTTCTTTTTTTGCTATGTCTTTGTCTGTGATATGTTGAGTTACTCAACTGGCCCGCCTCACCCCAAAGTGTGGGGGGGGGGGGAAACCAGACCGACGCACCTTTGGGTTATTTTCGAGGACGAAAATTTCCAAAGTGGGGAGGATGTAATATCTCAAAAAATCACGTTAAACAGTGACCTCGAGATTCATGCCCGACTGGTCATAGGTTGACCATGTAGGAGTTCACTAGTTGACATAAGATAGGATGAATGGATGAGATGTAAGAATTTAAGTGAGTGAGTGGAGAGGTAAAGATGGAGTCACATACACCTATTCGGGTGTATGAGCTCAACACACAAGCCAGAGGGGAGATAAAAGGGTTTAATAGCCCTAGTTTCTCTTTTGCTTGGTTGCTGAGAGAGAGTAAAGAAGAGAGAGAGGAAGTAAGGAAGGGTAGTTGAGCTAGGAGTTATTGTGGGTGATTGGAAGGGGATTCAAGCATTTAAAAGGGCGATTCAACGCGAAGGATCTGTCCAAGCCAAAGCTGGAACCCTAGCCTTTCCAACCATTAGATCTAATCAATTTGAGATTGATTGAAGGTAAAATCCTTGTAAATTCAATGCATAAGTTATGTGAGTTAATTGTAGTTAAGAATGGTTAAATTATAGGATAAAGGCTTAGAAAAATAAAGAAAAAAGAGTAGGAAAAGATTGGGAAGAACAGCCAAAAGGGGGTTGAATCTAGCAAATTCGATTAATCGAAATTAAGATTCGATTAATCGATTTTCGCCGGGAAGTTGAAAGGTCAGAGAACCCGAATTCGATTAATCAAACTGAGTTTTGATTAATCGCCTTTGATCTTCGATTAATCGATTTTGGTGTCGATTAATCGACTGAGAACCTCCAGTGGACTCCAGTGGATGGAGGAAAAAGAACCTGGGGAAATCGACTAATCGAAATGGGATTTCGATTAATCGATTTCGAATTTTGATTAATTGAATTGGGATCGATTAATTGATTTTGGGAATTCGATTACTCGAATTGAGAATCGAAAGGATAGAGGAGAGAATTTTGATTAAACGAAAGGGGATTCGATTAATCGAATGGGAATCTCGATTAATCGATTTTGAGAATCGATTAATCGACTTTGAATTTTGATTAATCAATTTTGGGAATCGATTAATCGAACCAGATTCGATTAATCGACCTTGGAGTTCGATTAATCGACTGTGCCAGTTTTGTTGACTTTTGAGTTTGACTTGGAGATTCTTGGAGGGTCTTGGGCCTTCCTTATTACATCTTTATTGATGTATTGCATGTGTTATATTGTACCATAGGTGGTACGTGTGAACTTGGGCACAAGGAGCCACGTGGGATCCTGATACGTGACTTATCAGAGACTTGAGGTAGGGAACACCTTGAACATGTACTTTATTTTACAAGAGCATGTATGTAGTGATATAGAACTAAATTTAAAAACTGTTTTATTGCTTAAGAGTTTGTGAAAAAGGGTGTGTGTGTGACATCTATAAGAGTAAGCATAATAAGTCATCCCCAGGGGATGAAGAAGTAAGGTAATAAGAGCATCAGGTGTGATGCAAGTGAATGGATACATCCCAGGGATGTATCCAAGATTGAATAATATCTGATAAGGCCTAACTGATATAAGATAGCACACTCACACTGTGAATAACTATATGTAAAGCACCTGATATTTTTATTATTTGAGGTTTGATAGGATACCCCACCGACGTGGCGGGATACCCACGATTGACGCGGAAGGATATCCGTGATCGATACGGCGGCAAAACCGTAAGCCAGTGCGAAGGCTTATCCGTACACAGTAAGCACACCCCAGGGGTGTTGAATTGAGAAAAGTTGAAACCGCGCCACCAATCCCCAGGGGAAAGGGGCTTGGGTACTATTTGTATTCCCAGGGAATACGTTTAAACTGTCTATATAGATGACGATGAAGGGTATCTCATCGAGGCTCGATGCTATATTGCTCGGGGATTACTTAAGTTGAAAGGTTAAGTTTTACTTTAGGCCTATTCAGTGTCATTCATGATTAATTAAAAGACATGTATAAATTACCAGTAAAATGTGATTCCTTTTCAACTGTATTTCTCAGTAACTGCATAGACACATCATGCATGGCATATCATGGAATATATGTGAGTTATAATTTATATGTTCACTTGTGTTTGTTCCCTATTAAGCTAAGATGTAGCTCACCCTTTAGACTATACGCCGCAGGTTCATTGTTAGCAGCTGCTAAGGCTTCAGGGGACGTTGACCCTGGTGAGTCGGACCTTGCGCTTGGTGACGAGTTGGAGCCACCTCCTGAGGACTTCTTCTAAAGGACTCCGTTGTGCATCTTTGAGAGTTTTGTGAGTTATTTGGTACGGCTTGGTATGTCAAGCCTAGTTTTTGTTAAACAATGTAATTAAATGTTGAGATTATTCTTTTGGGCGAACCATCCATGATGATCGGCTATCATCGATGGTTCGGATCGGTTCTCCTTTCATGCAGAGGCATGAAGGTAGAGCTTGTAGAACGAGCTCATATCCAAGAGCAGGAAAATGAAGAACTACGCACTCAGCATGTAGCCCTTCAAATAACTCAGAGGGATAAACTGAATCAAGAAGGCTCTTCGTCCCTTACTCCAAGAGCACCTCATTCTAGATTTGCATTGGTACAGAGATAGTAGCGTTTCACGCCGTACCCTCAGACTCGTCCAGTTCAGAGAGCTGCTCTCGCATCCGGTTACCAGAGAGTTACACCATCGTCAGGTTACACCCACCATGGGACGACTATAGCCCCATCTGCTCAAAGAGGTGTCATATCTACAACATAGCCCCGTCTGCTCAAAAATGGTGTACCTGTAGGAGTAGGCAACCAATTGGAAAAATTACATCCATCCTAGCTGGTACATTCACCATCATTCTATATTCTTTCTTGGGATTGGATTGAGGTGGAATATCTCTATTCTTGCCTCTTCAAGATATAAGTTCTCAGAAAAAACCCAAATACCAGTGGTTCATAAATGATCATTAACATCATTAACCAAGTTCGCATCATGGTATGCCCCTAGGTTTACATGTGAGGAGAAGGTATAAAAAATATTCTAGTCAGGTGACATGATTGCAAGTTGTCTAAATCGACTAACCAGAATCAGGTTGATTTAACAACTTAAGAGAGAAGACTTGAAGGAGTTCAAATGGTTGACTGCAGCTAAATAATGAACTGTTCGAGATACTGAAACTAAATTTCTGACCTCATGAATGCATATGTGATATATGAGTAAGCAACAAAATGTCTAACTGCTAATACAGGTTTAAGTATTTGAAGACACTCACTATCATTATTGGGTTTAGAGTTGAACCCAATTTGTTTGTAAACCACAGCTAAATCAGTACTTAATGTCATTCTCCTATAATTTAGAAAGAATGCCACTTGAACAAATAAGAAGGAGAGGAAGTAGCGTATGATGTGACACGATGTTAGAATTATCCTTCCTGTTGTTATCATTACAGTGCTCTTGCAAATAGATTTACTGCCCTTTTGTTTAAGTATTCATCACCATTAGTCTTACAAGTTGAGAGCTTAACGTGCATGAATCAATCATAGATCATTTGAAACCTTAGTTTTTACTCTCTCCACCATGTAATAATGACCTGAATCTGGTCTAATAACTCTAGCTTAAAAAAATATATAATTAATCTCATCTTATGTGTTTTAGCATTTTAGTAGTTCCATCTTACTTTTAAGTGATGATGATTCCTCCCCATTTGAATCAAATAGCACATTGTGAAATGTATTCTAAAGGTATTTTACCACTTTGAATCAGTAGATGAGCCACCATATTCTTACATCAGCTCCTTCACATCGAGTGGCATAGTTTATGAAAAACAAGGTTTTGGTATATCCTGTTTCAATAAAGCATAGGAAAATTGCTAAAAGGAATAAAAATAATAATTTGACAATAAAGGAACTTTTTTTTGGTTACTGAATGATGATGAGTGCATTTTTATACCACAATCGTATATGTATCCAATGGAGAAGGGCAGTGGAATAAGTTGACTACATAAACAGTTCACCTACAAATTTGTGTATTGCAATGAATAGGGCTGTTATTGTATCACCAATGTATACAAATCCATTAGCAATATCCACAAAATTAAAAATATCCCTTAGTAACATCCATAAAGGAAAAATATCTTTCTCATAGTATATTAGTTGTACAAGTGTTCCTTATCCATTTATTTTCATGTTAGTTAATGAGTATTTTCAAATGCTAAGGAGGAGCTGCTTATTTAATACTTGATATATCCCTTCATATATTCATTCATATGATCACATAAATTTTATTTGTTTTCTTCAGTTTCGTCGAATGGATTCTCAAATTCAAGATAACGCAACTTTCATAGATCTCCTGAATGAGGGATCGTACCTTGACAATGAATCGATGGGATCTCCAAATCCAATTGATTCAACAGCTAACCGCAAGTTAAAGTTCATTGTACCACTAAAAAGGCATGAGGTTTAAGTTTCAACAGGGATGAAGATCTTCTCTTGGTAGATGCGTGGTTAAATAGTACTACAAATATAGTATGAGAAACTGAGCAATCAAAGAATGCTTATTGGTCAAGAATTTATGATAACTACAATGCCAATAAGACCTTTATTACCGTATGAAATCAAATATGTCTAACTAACCGTTGGAGTGTAATTCAAAAGGCGGTAAATAAATTTTGTGGATGTTTGACACAAATAGAGTTAGTGCATCAAAGTGGTTTGACTGAAGCAGACAAGCTATATAATTTCACTTGACTTTCAGTTTGAACATTATAAATCTACATCACCTGTGAACGTTATTTTCTATCCTCACGTTGTAACTCTTAATTTTGTAGATTGTCAGGGCAAGACAGTTATATAAGGCGAGGAATAAAGCCAATTTTCAGTTTGAACATTCTTGGATTGTGTTGAAAAAATGTCCAAAGTGGCTTGAAGAGATGGAAAGTCCAAGTAGGTCTCTATGTGCTAGGAGATCTTCGTATTCTACTCAAATGCTTTCGGTGAATCTAGGAGATGATAGTAACGACACCAATAACTTCGTAGACTTGGAGAGACCCATAGGGAGAAACGCTGCAAAAGAATGATTGCATAAACGAAAGAGTAATGTCGATGCCGATAAAGAAGGTCTAGTGAGGTTACTAACCCAGATTAATGAAGGAGCACAAAATATCAGTGAGGAAAAATTGAAATTTATGAGAAGAGTAGATGTTTGAGAAGAGGCAAAGATTCGATTTGAGGAGGACAAAATTGTTTTGATGGATACAAGTGACTTGTCTAATATCCAAAGATACTATGTACGTATACGACAAATGAAAATCATTGAAAGTTGCAGGGATAAATAAGTTTTATTTGATATGTTCAGCTTTATATTATATTTCAATATATTTGCATGAGACAATCAGAAACTAAACCATCTACATAAAAAAATAGCTAAATAGATATTAAAATTTTCTTTATATCCAATGATATTTAACGGTGTACATCGTAGATAAAGCTTGGCAAAATAAAACTAAAAAATACACAATAATTGCAACCTAGCTTGATATGAAATTAATTTTGGCCATACATTTGCCATAAGTGTTTGATGAGATTCGATTGCAGTTGAGAATGAGTTTCGCTATCTCGAATACTCTGATGCCCTTGAATGAATTGTACAAATTCAGGAGTATGCTAATGAGATACTTGAATATTAGGAATGTCATCGACTTGTTCATAGTCGATGTCAAAGGCATCGTCACTATTTTTTCATTTTCAATAATCATATTATGTAGTATTATGCACGTTTTTATAATGAGTTTGAGCATTTGACGGTTCCATCCACGAGCATGTCCACGCACTATTGCGAAATGTGCTTGAAGTACTCCAAATGCATGTTCAATATCCTTTATTGCTGATTCTTGAGCTGCAGTAAAAATTTTTGCCTTTCTTCCATGTGGATGTGAAATTGTCTTCGCAAAGGTTGACCACTTTGGATATATACCGTCGGCGAGGTAGTATCCTACGGTGTAGTTTTGATCATTTATTGAGTAATTGGCAGGAGGAGCACGCCCTTGTGCAAGTGCAAAAAATGCGGAAGAGCACTCTAGAACATTGATGTCATTGTGTTAATTGAAAGTTCAAAAAAGACATGCCATATCCATAGATCGTATGAAGCGAGTGCTTCTAAAATCATTGTTGGTTCATGACTGTGACCAGAAAATTGTCCTTTCCACCCAGCTGGACAATTCTTTCACTTCCAATACATGCAATCGATGCTGCCTAGCATCCCTGAAGTGCCACATAGTTCACCAAACAAACTAACAACATTGTTTTTGTTTGGTGACCTCAAGTACCTATTCGAAAAAATTGAAACTATTGCTGTAGCAAAACGTTCTAGAGACTCAATTGTAGTGGATTCTCCAATCCTCACATACTAGTCTACATAGTCGATCGCAACTCCATAAGCGAGCATTCTAAGTGCAGCCGTCATCTTTTGAAGGGAAGATAAATGGAGAGTTTCAACACAATTTCTTGTTTGTATAAAGTATGAATCGTGAGCTTCTATCGTAGATTGAATACGAAGGAAAAGAGAGTGATTCATCCGAAACCTCCTTCGAAATAATTTTACAGGAAACACCGGTGAATCAGCAAAATAGTCTTGAAATAGCTTCTGGTGGCTTTGCATAGAATCACATTCGATGAAGACACATCCCGTATTACTAACACGTCATGCTTTTCATTCTCTCCGATCCTCCAATTGTTTTTGTACCACAACAATTGCGGTAGCAGCCATCAACTCATCCTCAAAGTCGAAGTCTTCAACTAGCATTTTGTAGACAGGATCTCTAGACATTTGAGCGAAAGTAAAGAATGAATAATATAGAGAAAAGATATATGAAATTATTGAAAAATAGCTAATTTTTTATATAACAAAAATACAATAGATTGGCCTATTTTTATAGCGAGCGATCTTATTTTTAAATGAGAGAATATGACCATTGAAAAAATATGATCGTTGGAGCAATTATAATTGTTGGAGAATTCTAGCCATTTGAGAATATGACCATTGGAAAAATATGATCGTTAGAGAAATATGAGCATTAGAAAAATATGACCGTTGGAGAAATATGACCGCTGGAGAAAATGTGAATATTTGAAAATTTGAGAGTTGGTATGAATTTTTGAGTTCGGTTTCGGGTTCAGTTACAATTTTGCTTTTTCTCTTCGATTTTGGTTTCGGGTTCAGTTTTGGGTTTGGTTTCGATTTCGATTTTGGTTTCAGGTTTGGCTTTGGGTTCGGTTTCGATTTTGGTTCTGTTTAGGAAAATATGGCCATTTGAAAAGGTGAATATTTGAAAACTTGAGTGTTCGTAAAGACATAATAAAATAAGAATGAATAATAACATTTTTAAAAAAGGGATAGCTAAAATAGAGAATCTTCTAGAGTGAGTATTGAAAAAGCAATAGCTAAAATAGAGAGTGATAGCTAAAAAGGTATTTAGCGACTCAAATTTGGTTATCCTTGATGGAGGTGCTCTAAGGCAAGTTTAGATGGAAAAATGATAGCAGCATTTACACCCGTAAAAGGTAGCTTACCAAACCATAAAAAATAGACTATTTCTTGTACTTGTGCCACTTGAAAAAACCGTTTAAGTTGTCTAGTTTGAAGGCCATGATCTACAAATCTTTGGCACACAAATGATGATAGAAATTGTCACGACCCATATTTTCTTAATTTTATTTAATGGTATTAGATGATGTTTTGCAATATACACGGTGTTAGTGCTCCACACCGAAATCTAACTTACTTTTACAAAACATTATTTAAGTTACATAACTCTCTTCTTCTTTTCTTATTCTAATCTTTTGAGAAACCCTAATCATCTGTTATTCTTCTCTTTTTTTAAGAAACCCTAGCTGTCACAACTGTTATTCACTAAAAAGTACCACTTTTTACCTCTTAATCTAACCTTTACTACACCTTGTAGACATTTAATAGTCTTCTTTTGAGTTTATTTTATAGTTAAGAATAAAAGTTGCAGCTTAGCATAGCAATCATGCTTAAGAAGCCAACAAAGGGAGATATTTGGAAGCCAAGGTCTACATCCCTGTTGAATAACAAATGGAATCCCATGGTGGTGCACACCATGGTGATCATTTTAAGTGCCTAAGTGTGCACTAGAAGTCCAGTGGATGAGAGGAACATGGAACCAGGCTGAGGCAGCTTCTGCAGCAAGCTGTGAAAGGTTGCAGGCATGCTTAGAAAACTCTTCACGTGGTTCTCGCAGAGTTCAATCCATCCAAAAGCAACTTCGCGTGGACCTCGCGAGGATAGAACCAACAATACAAAGGCAGCCTTGCAGAGATATCGCATAGCTCAAGAGGAGAGAGACACCCAAAAATCTTCTCGCGCAGCTCTCACGAGCTCTCGCATGCTTTAAAGCTCAAAGCGTAGCCTTGCGAGGTACAGTATTCAATGCAATTCAGCCTAGCAATAGCCTCGCGAACTGAAAAATTTGAAGCTCATCTGCGCGAGCCAGGGCTATGCAACATAAAGTCAACCATGCAAGGTATCTCCAGCAGCCAATCGAACTTCACGACGCCCTATAAACTACAAGATCATCTAAGCGAAGGGTCACGCGAGAAGCCAAATGGGCAATTCAACTGTGCGAAGCTCAGGCTCATGTTTTCTCAGTGAATATCAGAGGCTCTTTAGGGATTTTCCCACTGATGGGGCACACATCCCGAGGTCCTAATCTGTTCCCACACATCTCGAGGCATCCAAGGGCTGCAAAGGAGCCATGTATGCAATGCAATTAGGATTTTCTTCCCTATTGGCCAAGGCCTTAGTGACTGAGTATATAAGATGTAATCTAGTTTAGAAATGCATCTCTTCCTCAACCTAAAATCAGCTGAGAGCTTAAGGCAGATTAGATTTGGATTAGGTCATTCTCCATTTTCCTCTTCTTCTTCCTTAGCCTAGCACTTGCTGGCTAAGTCCTTTTTAAGTTGCTATAGTTTGATTTAATTTTGTAATGGACATTGTGCTGAACATTGGGAGCTCATTTGAGCTTGTGCACAGGCTGTTGTCTTCGAGGGCACCATTATAAGATTCTTTTACGATTTGCCATTTTTTATTGCTTAAAATTAGATCTGTAATCTCTGTATTTTCCTTGCATAGATTTCTATTGGATTAATACATAGATTTTTATAGGTTTGATACTCCCATTGTTGTTTGAGCTGATTTGCCTTGCAACAATGGTGGGAAAAGCAGTATCCCTATTATGTCTCAGTCCTGTAATTGAACCTCCTCCCTTGGATAGTCTGTGACCATTTAAGTGGACAAATTATAGCCTTAAGAGGAATCTAAATAATAGATCTGGCATGGATTCTTCTTCTCTGCACATGAGCTGGTAAGCCTTGTGAGAGATTGTGTAAAGCCAAACTTCCCTCTGTTTGTAATGCCACCATCAAGTTTTAGTTCTGATTTGGTTGCAGAGATTGCAGATTTGTGAGCTGGGTCATTGCAGTCATTTTTGTAGCAATGACCAGCTGAGTCTAGAGCCCCTTTTAGCCCTTAATTTGAGGTGGCTTCCACCTAATTTTAAGGACTGATTGCTCCTATGATTGTATGTGCTGATTAGCCTTTCAAACATAGTGTCTGTAATGATTTTCTTATTCTGATTTAACTCATTGATTGGAGAAAATCTCTTAAATAGTCTGTGACCATTTAAGTGGACAAGTTATAGCCTTATGATCAATCCCTTCAAGTGATTGAACCTCCTCCCTTGGATAGTCTGTGACCATTTAAGTGGACAAATTATAACCTTAAGAGGAGTTTAGATTGCAAGGTTATTTTGAATTCTTTTACCTTGCTGATGAGCTTGTAGCTTTCAGAAGGATTCCTGCATAATTAGTTATAGGTCTGAGTTACATCACTAACTTATTCTTAGCTGCGTACTTCTCATCATTTTTATATTTATTTTACCACACCGACATCACCTTCTTTTAACCTTTTCTATAGTATAGGACTGCTCTTTATTTGAATTTAGTTTTAATTTTAGTTGTGACACCCAACTCCCTTTCTTTAGGATTGCCAGATCTGTAGTCAGATCTGGAGGCCTACTAACACAACCCTGTCTGGATTCTAGATCAAAATTTTCCTGTGGGACAAACTCTTACTTATCAAAACTTGCTACAGCAGGCCCTGTATTTTGCAGGACTGTGTTTATTTTAGACTTACTGATTTCACCCATTTTTCCATCTCTTCGCCATTGACTTATTTTTTCCACTTTCTCCAATAAAAACAATGAGCATCTAAAGAAAGTCAACTAGTTTTTGGCGCCGCTGTCAGGGATCTTTGATCTAATTAGTAGACCTGAGTTGTATTGTATTGTATTTGTGTTTACAAAAATTCTTTGTAGCAGTGCTTGATTTTGAATAAAAAAGTACTACTAATTTTCTATTGGACTTTACCGATTTGGACAACAGCAGAAGGGAGAAATTGGAGCTGCAGCTGGAGCTTTGCTACCTCTAGTTTGCATTTCTTTTCCCCTACATCTCAATTCCATTTTCTGTTATATTGATTTCCAGTAGCTTAGAGTACTTGTCAGTAATTTTTCTGTTTATAAATTCTTTTAAGTGTGATGTCTGAGTTCTTCTTTACCTGTGCTGTGTGTGTATGCTTGGTAGAAGGTCCCTTAACCCTGACCTAGAACCTCCAAATCCTGAGATTGAGAGGACTCCTAGACCTAGCAACACCACACAATCCTCTGTTGATATTACTGTGCCAGCTGAGATGGGTGAGAAACAAAGAACCCTGAAGGAATTTAATACACTAGGGGCATACACATCCCCCTCATGTATTCAATTCCTTGCAGCTCAGGCAACTACGAAATTAAATCCTCCACCATCAACATGCTATCATCTTTCCATGGGTTAAGTAAGGAAGACCCATATAAGCACATCGATGACTTCTTGGCACTTTGCACAACATTCAACATTGCTGGCTTGGGAGATGAAGCCACCAAAGTGAGAATTTTTCCTTTTTTCCTAAAGGATAAAGCCAGGACTTGGCTCTCCATGCTCCCAGCCAACAACATATAGTCTTGGAATGATCTCCAATGCCAATTTTTGACTAAATTTTTTCCAATGAACAAAACTAGCCAAATGAGGAAGAACATACTTTCATTTGCTCAGTCCTTAACTGAAGATTTTTATGGAGCTTAGAAAAGGTTTCAAGAGCTGTTAAAGTAATGTCCCCACCACCAATTTCCTTAATAGCAACTTGTTCAAGTCTTCTACTAAGAAATTGATCCCAAGAGTAGGGATATGGTGGCTGCCTCATGTGGAGGTACCTATTTTCACAAAACAGCCAATGAGGCTTGGGAACTATTTGACATTATAAGTGAGAATTCCATGCAGTAGGAGTCTCTGTCCCGCAATGACATTGAGACTCCAATTAGAATGGTAAAAGAATCCACCTATAGAGGTAGGATGTTTGAAGTCAATGTGCATAGTGGCCTTGAGAAAAAGGTGGCCAGCTTGGCCTTGAAATTTGACAAGCTTATGAGTGTAATGCAGCCTAGACTAGCTGCACAAGTGGAGGAGGCATGTCTGATATGCCAGTCCCCCCCCACACTCAATTGTGGACTGTCCATCAGCCAATTAATACCCTGAACTAGTCTTGGAATATGTCAATGCTGCCCAGGCATATGAGCAGCAGCCTGCTGGGTACCAATGGAGAAACCACCTCAATTTGAGGTGGAGGCAAGACACATATCAACAGCCCTAGCAGCAACAATTGGCAGTACCATACAGACCACAACCACAGTACAATCAGGGATATGCACCTAGGCAGGATTTTTAGCTGCCTGCCCCATAGCCAAACCACTTAGTTTTGCCCCCATCACAGCCCAGATCCTCTTCTTTAGAAGAGAAAATACTGGCAACAATGAAAAATCTGGGAACCATAACATAGACTGTAAACTCTCATGGTCAAAGCATTAAGAAATAGAGGACAAACTGAGTTAAATCTGTAATACTTTAAACAAGTGAGAAGAGGGCAGGTTGCCTAGTCAATCCTTGGCCAACCCTAAGGGTCAATACATGATTGGAGAAGGCTCCTCTACTCATGAGGAGGCTAATGCAATTAGCACCCTAAGGAGTGGCAGGGTGGTTGATAATTAGATAGGCAAGGTAGCTGAGGAGACCAAGGAGAGTGAAAGTGAAAAGAATGTGAGTGAAAAGGAAGAGCTGAACTCATCCCTTGCTGTGGAGCAACAGGAAGAAAATAAGGGGACTGATGTTGAGCCCCAACAAAAATAAATAAATGAAGAAAAAAGGAAAAATTAAAAATTTAACTATGATATTGCTAGGCATGCAGCTGAGGTACCAGCAGTACCATAGCTACCATTTCCTTATGCACTTCCTGGCCCATCTCCTTTTGATAAGGGGAATGCTCAGATGGAGGAAATGCTGGAGACCTTCAAGTAGGTTAAGATTAATTTGCCCCTGCTTGATGCTATTAAACAGGTCCCTGCCTATGCCAAGTTCTTAAAGGACCTTTGCACATAAAAGAGAAAAGCAAGAGTGCAGCTGTCCAAGAAGGTCTTTGCTGCAGAACATGTGGAATCAGTGTTATCCATAGCAACACCTGAGAAACTACAAGACCCAGGGGTACCTACCATCCCCTGTATCATTGGAAACCATACCATAAGCAGAACCCTCTTAGACTTGGAGGCCAGTGTCAACCTGCTCCCATATTCAGTATATGAGGAGCTAGGTTTGGGGGAGCTTAAACCTACTCCAATTGTGCTCTAGCTGGCTGACAAGTCTGAGAGAAGAACTATGGGTGTGGATGAGGATATTTTGGTGGGAGTGGACAAGTTCTACTATCCTATTGATTTCCTGGTTTTGGACAAGGACCTTTGTAAAATTAAAACTCCAATTCATGTCATCTTAGGTAGGCCATTCTTGGCCATTGCCAATGCCTACATTTAATGCAAGTCTGGGGTGATGGAGGTAACCTTTAGGAATATGAAGGCCCAGTTAAATGTGTACAATGCTGCTAAGCAGCCTCAGCTGAACATTGAGGATTGCTGTGCAGTGGATGTACTAGAGGACCTTGTAGAAGAAGAGTCATCCAATCTACTGGATTAGGATAAAGTTTGTGAAAACCTGAAGAATGTTTGGAGTGAGGTTGAGGGGGAGGCCCAAGTTTTTATGACTGAAGACAGCACCACATTAGAGTCTTCAGTGGGTCTAGTGCAGTATTCCAGCTGGAAACCTAGATTGTTGCCCCTGCCTCAAACCTCCAAGGAACCTTTGTTGCCTTCCATTGAAATCCCACCAGACCTGGAGCTTAAACAACTTTCAGACACATTAAAGTATGCCTTCTTGGGACAAGACAAAAAGCTTTCAGTGATCATCTCTTCCTCTCTTACTAGTGAACAAGAAGAGGAATTATTGAATGTCCTTAGGAAGCATAAAAGGGCAATAGGATGGACAATAGCTGATCTAGGGGGGAGAGATGCCTCTGTGTGCGCACAAAATATACCTGGAAGAGGGTTAAAAATCCTCTAGAGAGATGCAGAGAAAATTAAATCCTCACATGCAGGAGGTGGTCTTGAAAGAAATAGTGAAACTATTAGATACAAGGGTAATCTACCCCATTTCAGGTTCAGAGTGAGTGTCACCTATTCAAGTGGTCCCCAAAAAGTCAGGCATAACAGTTTTCACTTCTGATTCTGAGGAGTTGATGCCAACCAGGGAGACCACTGGTTGGAGAGTGTGCATTGATTATAGGAAGCTCAACGCCAAAACCAGAAAATACCACTTCCCTCTCCCCTTCATTGACCAAATTCTAGACAAATTGGCTGGGAAAACATACTATTGTTTTCTTGATGGATACTCAGGTTATAACCAAATACCTGTGTATCCTCAAGAACAGGAGAAAACCACATTCACCTATCCATTTGGCAATTTTTCATATAGAAGAATGCCTTTTGGATTGTGCAATGCCCCAACCACATTTCAGAGATGCATGTATGATATTTTTTTAGACATGATTGACAAGTTTCTGGAAATCTTTATGATGATTTCTCAATTTTGGGGGACAGTTTCAGTCAATGGTTAATCCACCTCAGCCTAGTACTACAAAGATGTGAAGAGACCAACTTAGTCTTAAGCTAGGAAAAGAGCCACTTCATGGTAACACAAGGAATTGTGTTAGGCCATGTGATTTTCCACAGAGGCATTGAGGTGGATAGAGCTAAAGTTGACTTGATCTCACACTTGTCTCCACCCAGAACTGTCAAACAAATAAGATCTTTCCTTGGGCATGTAGGATTCTATAGGAGGTTCATCAAGGACTTTAGCAAATTTGCTAAACACCTGTGCCACCTGCTTTGTCAGGATGTGCAATTTGATTTTTCTGCTGAATGCCTTGAGGCATTTGAAATCTTAAAGAAATGTCTAACCTTTGCCCCTGTGATCAGGCCCCAGACTACTCTCTCACCTTTGAGCTGATATGTGATGCATCAGACCTAGCTGTAGGTGTGTCCTAGGACAGAGAAAAGGTAAGCTGCCCTGTGCGGTATACTATGCCAGCAAAACCCTGGCAGAAGCTCAGCTCAATTACACCACAACTGAGAAAGAGCTTTTGGCAGTTGTTTTTGCCATGGATAAATTCAGACTTTACTTACTTGGGTCTAGAATTATTATTTTCACTGACCACTCAGCCTTCAAATACCTACTAGCCAAGAAGGATGCCAAGCCTAGATTGATCAGATGGATCCTCCTATTGCAGGAGTTTGATCTTAAGATCAAAGACAAAAAGGGAGTAGAAAATGAGGTGGCTGATCACCTGTCTAGAATTTTGTTAGAGGAATATGTAGCTACACCAGTTAGAGACTTTTTCCCAGATGAGCAGCTATTTGTTATTCAGTCTATTGTGTCATGGTTTGTCAATATTGTTAACTACTTGGCAGTTGGCAGGATCCCTTCCCATTGGTCTAAAATGGACGAAGACTTATTCTTTTCACAAGTCAAGTTCTTTTTCTGAGAGGATCCCTGCCTATACAAGTACTGTGCAGACCAGATCATAAGGAAATGTGTCCCTGATTGTGACATTCCCAGAATTCTGAGCATGTGCTATGAAAATGCCTGTGGGGGTCATTTCAATAGGAAAAAGACAACAGCTATGGTGCTGCAGTGTGGTTTTTATTGGCCCTCATTATTTAAGAATGCATATGCACACTGCAAAGCCTGTGTTAGATATCAAAGGATGGGTGGCCTGTCAAGAAGAAATTCAATGCCATTGCAGCCTATTCTTGTTGTAGACTTGTTTGATATTTGGAGAATTGATTTTATGGGCTCCTTTCCTCCTTCAGATGGTTATAATTTTATTCTTGTGGCAGTGGACTATGTGTCTAATTGGGTTGAAGCCATTGCCACAAAGTCCAATGACCATAAGGTTGTCCTGAAATTCATCAAAGAAAATATCTTCTCTAGATTTGGCACCCCCAAAGCCATCATCAGTGATGGGGGCAGCCACTACTGTAACAGAAATTTTGAGAGCTTGCTCAAGAAATATTCTATTACCCACAGGATTGCAACTCTCTACCACCCACAAACTAGTGGGCAAGTTGAAATTTCTAATAGGGAGATAAAGCACATCCTAGAGAAGACAATGAGGACAGATAGGAAAGACTGGGCCATTAAGTTGACTGATGCACTGTAGGCTTACAGGACTGCCTATAAGACCCCAATTAGCATGTCTCCTTTAAGACTAGTTTATAGCAAGGCTTGTCATCTACCAGTGGAGTTAGAACATAAAGCCTATTGGGCTGTTAAAACTCTGAATTTGGATCTAACACCTGTTAGTATACACAGGAAGCTGCAGCTGTTAGAGCTTGAGGAGTTGAGATTGGATGCTTATGCCAACTCAAGGATTTACAAGGAGAAATCTAAAGCTTTCTTTGACAAGAGACTGATGAGGAAGGACTTCAAAAATGGTGCTAAGGTATGGTTATTTAACTCTAGGCTTAAATTTTTCCCAGGGAAACTGAGAACCAGATGGGATGGTCCTTATACTGTGATTCATGCATCCCCATTCGGGGCTGTGGAGATCATGAACCCCAAGTCTGGGAAGATCATGAAAGTGAATGGGCAGAGGCTTAAGCCTTGTATAGAACACTTTGTGGAGCCACCTACCACCATTCATCTTTAAGAACTTCCCACTGATAACTGATCCACAGTCATGTAAATTGTGTACCATAGTTGTTTTGCCTTTGTCCTTGATGTGTACTTGTTATTTTTGTCATTGATGCTTGTAGTGTGTCTAGTGTGATGTATTACGTTTTGTGGTTGTTTAAAGTGTTTTGAGAAGTTGAATCTGTGTTTCTGAGCATGCTTCTAATCTAGTTTATGCATGAACTGTCTTAGTTGGGTAAAATGTACACTTTAATTGCTAAGCATCACCTTGTATGTGCTATGATTTAAACTCTTTATTTACTAGCATCTGTATTTTGAATGTTTGTAGGCATAGAGATTAAAGGTGTGCGCCTGAGCCATGTGTCTAAATGTTTGGGAAAGGACAGAGTTGTGACAAACTCAGCAGGGACTGCTGCAGCACTGAGAAAGGACCTGAGAATACAGTTAAACAGAGCCCCGTGAGGCCCTATTTTATCTGGTAAGGCCTATCGCACAGTTTATTTTGAACTGCATGAGCAGTTATGTCTTTCCCAGCAATTGCGCGATGGGCTACCTCTTGATACTCGCGAGGATCTGTTTTTCCCTGAATATGCAAGTCGCGTAGATCAATTGGAACCGCGCGACACCCATTTTAGTCCCTTGCTCTCGCGAAGATGATTTGTATGAATATAAGCCTCACGAGATCCAATCTGGATCCTCGTGAAGCTCGGGTGTATAAATTTAAACCCTCGCGAGCTCTGTCATTCTTCTTCATCCTAAAGCTCTTGCGACCCATTTCCTTTCCAAAATCTCCAACTCTCTTCACCATTGGCCATTACTGCTCCACCACTCACTTTTCAAACCTCACACTTTGTCCAACACCTGATTCCAAGCATTTTGCACCTGGCAAAGCTGTTTGTCCAACTGTGGAGCCACATTTACGAATCCCTAGGTTTCGGGGTAAGTTTTTCAACTTTTCTTCAGTGAGCTATCTTTGGGTTGTGGTGTTGGATTTTAAGAAGTTGTTTGTGTTAAGAAATTTCGTGGAGCTGTAGACAAACTTGGTTTTTAATTTCAAGTGTAAAACCCTAGATTTTTAAAGATATGACTGCCAAAGCCCCCTTTGTGGATTCCCTAGAGAAAATTTTGAACCCTCCACCTACTGTTGTTCCTTCTACCACTAGGAAGTCTATCAGAATAGCAGAGGTCTCCACTAGGGAGGCCACAGATGCTGATGCTCCCCAGACTGAGCCCCTAGTGGAAAAGACCAAACAGAGGGCTACCCCAGTGAAAAGGGCCAGAACTGCAGCCCAAAACCCTAAGAAATCAAAGAAAAAGCAGAAGAAGGGAAAAAATGTGGTCCTTCAGATTAACCTTCTGACCAACCCCACTGAATTCCTGGCTGCCATCAAATTAGAGCCAGAGACTACCTTTGATAAGGCCTATTTTATGAAGGAGACCTTGATTGCCCCTTCATTGGAGTTTCTGACCAAGGCCTCTATGGTGCCCTTGCTGGGTCACCTAAAAGAATTGGTGTACCCTAGGTTGGTCAGACTATTCTACCAGAACATCAGGATAAAGATAGATGATGATGGAAACCTTGTGTTCTTAATTTTAGTGAATGATTTTGGATGCTTGTGGGCCCAGCTCAGATTGCCCAAGCTTTAGGCATCCCAGCTGCTTATAATCCTAAGGGCAGTTTGGGGGCCCCTCTGTCAGCCTCCATTGATGAGATAGCTCAAAAAATTACAAGAGGGATAAAGGCATCTAGGGATTCAAAAGAAGGAGAGATTTGGATCCCAGCCTGATGTTCTTGGACCGGGTGTTGAGGAAGAACATATACTGTACTGGCCACCAACAAGAGAGAAGGGCACCAATTGTTGATGCCATCTTCTCCTTCTCTCAGGGGCATTGCTTCAATGTTGCCCAGTTGGTGTTTGAAGCCATGAAGGATTTACATGAGAAGATCCAAAAGAAGTAGAAGACTAATGCCCTTCCTTATTGCAGGCTGGTCACAGCCCTGCTGAAGAAGGGGGGATATCAAGTACAAATAGGGGAGGAGACTAAAAACCTTGCCCCTTGTGGAGTTTGGGAAGAGGCAATGGGAGATTAGCATGACCCTGATAGACAAGAAGAAGAAAGAGAAGAGGGCGGCAACACCCACAGTTTAGGAAGTAGCTACAGCTGAAGCTGTCACATTAGAAGCTACCCCATTCATTCCACCTGATGACAGCTCAACCATCCCACCCCCTATTCCATCATCAGTCACCATACCTGTGTCCATGCCTACCCTCACACCAGCAACCCCTACTCAACCATTGGCCATTTACCCTGCCCACCCCAGCCCACCTGTCAAAAGAACCTACACCAAAAAGAGAGCCTCCATACCCACCACAACCCCCACTGAGCCTCACCAACCAATCACCTTACCAGAACCTACTTCCATACCACAACCTATTTCATTCCCAGACCCCATTCCATTACACCACCCTATCCCAACCTTTGAACCCATTGACATTGAGCAACCCCCCACCAGTGAACCCATAGAACCTGACCAATTTCACCCCCTTGACCTCTATTCCCTTTTCCCCCACACATGCCCAAGAACCATTCACCACAGAGGAATACTCTGCCATGATGGAATCCATTATGGGCGACATCAGGTATGAGTACACACCCCTCCCTGACTCCCCACAGCCCACCCACTTTTAGCATGCCCCTACTTCACCTTTCCAACCCATCCCAACCACCCAACCCATAGTCCCTATCTTACCAGACCCCTTCTCCCAGATACTTACCCTCTTAGCCTCCCTACAAACCCAAGTCTTAGCCAACACCCAAACCCAAGCCACCCTCCAAACAAGCATACAATCCATTTAGTCCACCCTACTCACCTTATCCCCACCAACACAAACTCCTATCCCTATACCTACACCACACCTATCTCCCCCACCCTTGGACTTAGCAGCAACATCAGTTGCTACCACACACAATGACCCTGAACCAAATATCTCCTCACCTATACCTACTCCCCCTCCTTCACCTCAGCCTCTTCCCTCTATGGTAACAGCAAATGCTACAACCCATACTGAACCTGAGCCCCTGGAGTTGAGCCCTCTCCCACCAACCTAGTTAGACCTTGAGCCTACTACATTTGAGTACACCCAAGCTGCTACCGAAACGGACCTTACATTCACCCCTACTGTTAAGACCTGAAAAGTACCACTTTTCACCCCTTAACTTAACCTTTGATTAGACCCTTAGCCATCTAATAAGTTCTTGTTAAGTATTTTATGTAGGTAATAATCAGCAGTGAAATAAGGCTAGGAATCCTGCTAAGGAGCCTGTTTTGGCACCAGAAGTCTCTCAAAAGGATGGACTCTGAATCCAGACCTGAAATGAGCCTCGCACAGCTGACCCAAGCTTTAAAGGATTCAGGAGAAATATGCCTCGCACAGTCCAACTGAGCTTCCCAAGACTTTACAACAACTTCTCGCGCAATTGAGTGACTGAAGAGCTTCAGAAGCACAAACTCATGCAGCTCTCATGAAGCTCAAGAGTAGAACACATCGCGCAGTCTCGCACAGTTCAAAGTAGACCTCCTCTCAACCTCGCACAGTTCACTCAGAACGGCTGAGGAGAGAGAGCTTCAGAAGACTCTTCGCGCAGCTGTCACGCAGTAGCCGTGAGATGCAAATATCAGAAGAGAACGCCTCGCACAGTTTTCATGCTATTCAAGAAGAAAGCATCCTCGCGAAGACAGAGCCATCCTCGTGAAGATCAATTAAGACATGGAGCCTCGCGCAGTTCAAAACTCATTAAAGCCTCGCGAGGAAACTTGTGAAGTCCTTTAAAGAGAAGTGCTCACACAGTTCTCGCGCTATTCAAATCCATCCTCGCGAAGATCAACCCAGCAAAGGCGCAGCTACCTCGCAACTACTTGAACTCCAACCCCATGACATCTGAGGCTTTGATGTCTACTCAACCTCGCGAAGCCCAATCCAGTGAGAGGGTAATTCTCTACCGCACGACTACCTGAAGAGCAAACCAAGGCAACCTTGCGACGGTTGAAGCTTCAATGTCAAACCATCCTCGCGAAGAGCAAGAGCTACCATGCGACAAGTCTGGGAAATAATAGCTACCTAGCGAAGCTCTGAACTTCAACTTCCATCGCTTCAGCAGAGGACTTTCTGGGAGTTTCTAGCTATTAGGGCACACACTCCCATGTTTAAATCTTTGTGCACGCACCTCGAGGCATCCAAGGATCACTATTAGGCCATGTGGCATTATTAAAATTAGGGTTTCCTAACCCTAATGCGCCGCCACACCACTGCTATATAAACCCATACTTAGCTTAGGTTTAGAGAGCTGGGAACAAAGCGAGGAACAAATCTTGGAACACGTCTCATCTCTTGGAGATTTGATCTAAGATCATTTTTCTTTTCTTTTTGTAGCTGTAAGTAGTTTTCTTTTTCTTTTTCCTTCTCTCCATAGTCCAGCACTTGCTGGCTATGTCTTTGTATGAATTTTGAACTAGTTTAATGGAAGTTTTGTAATAGGATTTTTCCATTATGGGATTTATGTTTGAATGTGATCTGCTCTGTGCAAGGTTGCTGCCTTGTGATCTGCCATTGCTTTGGCTATGATTCAAAGCAATGGAGGACTAATTCTAAGGGCCACTTAGATCCAAGTGACCTGTGTGTCTGGGCTATCATGGTCCTATAGAGCCTTAGCCCCACCACAGGACCCACTAGATCTGAAATCCCCATGGGAGCTTGAGCTGGTAGCCTTATGACCATGGTGGTGGTAGCGATTTTCTTATTTTGTCTTGGGCTCAGTGAGGAGGATAGCCTCTGGGATAGTCTGTGACCATTCAAGTGGACAGGCTATAGCCTTAGGGTGATTCTAATCCACCGATCCAAGATGGATCCTTCTTCTCTGCACCTAAGCTTGTATTAGCCTGGTGGGAGATTGTACAGAGACAGACTCTCCTATATTTGTATAGATCCGCTATCAGATGTTAGATCTGATCTGGTTATAGAGATTGTAGGCTTGTGACTGGACCATTGTAGCCTCACTCAAGCAATGGACAGCTAGATCGAAGGTTGTACTCAATCTCTTACTGGTTCTATGTGTCTGGGCTATCATGGTCCTATACAGCCTTAGCCCCACACATAGAGCTTTAGAGGTTGAGGTTCCCTATGGATTCTTGAGCTGGTAGCCTGGATGAAATAGTGCCTACAATGATTAACTTGTTTTGACCCATCCCTGGATTATGGTTCCCCTATGGGATAGTCTGTGACCATTTGAGTGGACAGGTTATAACCTTAAGGGATTGAATCATGGCAGAGAGATGGGTTGGATCCTTTCTCCTCAGTGGTGATAACGTAGCCATTGGACAGGATTTCTATAACATTAGATCTGAATCTGAGTTACAAAACTCCTCTGATCTAGGCTCAATAACATACTTCTCACCCTTTTATATTTATTTTCCACACTCCATCCATCCTCTCAACCCTTTCTGTAGTTTAGACATTAGGCTACCTTAGGATCTGTAAAAGTCCCTACTCCAGCTCCTGCTCCTGTCTCAGTGCCTCCCCCTGTTCAATCTCCTACCCCCGAAAGAAAGTGGACTCCTTCTAAGAAACCTTCCACCTCCAAAAGAGCCACTACAGCCCAAAAAGGAAAAAGGCCAGCCTCTCCATCCCCACCTCCAAAGGTAACCAGAGCTTCTGCTCAGGATGATCCCCATGGTCGCCTACTTTCCAAAGAGGAACGTAGACAGGCTGCTGCTGCCCTTGGTTTAGATCCCACTGAGCTTTTTCCTTCTGACTCAGACTCTGATTCTGCACCACCTATGGATCTAAGTGCCAAGACTCCTGTTGCTGCTCCTTCATCAAGCCCTGCTGAACAAACCTACCCTCAGAGAAGGAAAGTTACAGCTAAAAGAACTTCTCACACTGCTACCTCTCTAAAAATTGGAAAAGAAACATCTGCCCAGTCTGAGGAGGCACCACCAATGAGCCAGCCAGTGAAGGGGAAGAGCCCTGCCATTCCTGCAGCAAAGGAATAAGAAAAGTCTTTTGTGGCTCCCCCTAAGCTTGACAAAGGGAAAAGTCCTCTCCTGCCTCAGGTGAAAGTAAAAGATAAATCCCTGTTGTCCCTCCTGAGCCAGAACAAGCTCAAATTCCTCTCATTCCCCCTCAGCCTCAGCCAGGGAAGGGCCCAAAAGGGAAGAGTCTCAAAGGAAAAAATCCTATCAAATCCCCTGAGCCAACCACAGATAAATCTTCAGTGATCCCTCCTCAACCAAAGACCAGAAAAATGAGGGTCAGGGCACCAACCATACCCAAAACTATGGCCCAAAGAAAGGAAGAGAGGGAACGAAAGAAAAAAGAGGAAGAGGCTTACCTTCAAGAGCATGCCAAGAAGATGGCTTGGGACAAATTTTGATCCAGACTCTGATTAGATTGTACCTAGGATTTTTTCTGTTTCTGCACTCTTTTGCTTCTGTTTTCTTTTAGTTTGTACATTTCTCATTTTTAATAGATTTTCTTCTTTTGTCATTACTATTTTGCTTTGTCTGTTGTGTGTTCTGCTCCTTGTTATTTCCCTTTCTTTTTGCAAATAATGGACCTGTTGCACACACCTTTGAATCAGTGAGGACACTGCTCCTCATAGGTTTGGGGGTGTGGCAGGCAGACCCTGCCAATGAAATAGTTAACCTAAGTGCAGCAGAGTCATGTGAGTAATATGGAAATGGATCTATGTTCACTTAAGAATCATGAAAAATAAGTAATTTAAAATTTCTGCAAACTTTAGACATTATAAACATTTAATATTTCACATTTCCATGATGATATCACCAAGGAAACTTACTTGTATCAACACTTAGTGAATCATTAGAGAGAGACAAAGGTGAAGACATACTTAAAAGTTCAAAGGAAGACCATAACCAGTGAGAATTGGGCCTATAAAAAAAATTTCTATCCTTTGAAGAGTGACTAAGGCAATTTCTTCTAGTTCTAAGGACTGGCAGAGTCACTGTGCTCACTAGAAGTTAGGCAAATCCAAGTTGAAACAACTGACAGCACTCATGAGACTTAGGAAAGGATCAAGGCCTTCTCTTGGACAGTTTGAGCCTAAATAGACCAACCTTAAGCAACTGCCCTTGTCCATACCCCCTTTGAGCTTTAAATCCTAAATTTCTTCAAAATACACCTGAGTACTTGTACCTGAACCTATGAACCTGATTCAGTCTACCCTCACTCTGAGAATTCAGAAGGTAAAGGAGAAAGAGTTGAAGATGGACTAGCTATGGTCAACATTAGGTGAATGGAGAAGAAGTATCTCAAAATTCTGGCAGTATGGTAACTGAGAAATGGTGGCATTTCAGAAAAGCAAAAATAAAAATAAAAAGAAGAAAATTCCATCAAAAAGAAACAAAAAATAATAATGAAGAGGAGTAAGAGAGGAGTCAAGAGGGAACTTTCATTGAAAAATCAAAATCAAGAAGAGAAACTGATCACTTCAAATTTGAAAATCTCAAAGAAGATGAAGGGAGCTGAATTCAAGACGGTGAAGTCATGAATCACCTCTTTCACCTACTGATTTCTCAATTTTGAACCCCTTTTCAACCTTCCATTCTTTTTAACCCCACTCCATAAGCCACATTCCAGCCCAGTTAAAAGCCCTTGTGATCCAAAGTTGAGTGAGCTGTCATGTGGAGATAAAGAGTTATCCAATCTATGGTGAGGATCTGTCAATGATGCCAGAAGTTCAAAGCTATGCCTATGCTTATGCTTACAGACCCATTTAGGGGATGTAACTGCTCTTGAGCCTGAGAGGAAATGAACCCCTCAACAAGACCCTCATGAGAGTATGCCCTAAAATTTTTTTGGGTCTGATCTGAAATGCATTATGTATGACCTATAACCTAATTTTTGATCTGATGATGAGCTCAGTGCTGGCACACACTTGTGCAGTTTTCTGTGGCTGTAAACTAATTGTAAATACTGTGCATTCATGAGAAGTTTATGCTGTTTAAATTTCTGTGCAACCAATGGATTAAATTTCTTTTATTTTTACTGATTCAAGAGTAAACTAAGTCTGCCCCTTGACTGCTCACTTGATGATATTGCACTTTTGTTAACTGTTTCATTGAGAAGTTTGTGGGTGTCTTCACTAAAAACCCTCAGGAGACTTCACTCCTCCACTAGGGATCACCTAGGGGTTTAAAAGGCTTGGTACATATGCTAAATGTATCCGTGCTCCCTACGAAAGTGGCATTTAATTTTTGTAGTAGATTTAATGTAGCTTTGCTAAGGGACTAGCAAAGATTAGGTTTGGGGGTGTGTTAAGACCTGAAAAGTACCACTTTTCACCCCTTAACTTAACCTTTGATTAGACCCTTAGCCATCTAATAAGTTCTTGTTAAGTGTTTTATGTAGGTAATAATCAGCAGTAAAATAAGGCCAGGAATCCTGCTAAGGAGTCTGTTTTGTTACTAGAAGTCCCTCAGAAGGATGGACTCTGAATCCAGACCTGAAATGAGCCTCGCGCACCTGACCCAAGCTTTAAAGGATTCAGGAGAAATATGCCTCGCACAGTCCAACTGAGCTTCCCAAGACTTTACAACAACTTCTCGCGCAGTTGAGTGACTGAAGAGCTTTAGAAGCACAAACTCGCACAGCTCTCACAAAGCTCAAGAGTAGAACACATCGCGCAATCTCACACAGTTCAAAGCAGACCTCTCTCAACCTCACGCAGTTCGCTCAGAACGGTTGAGGAGAGAGAGCTTCAGAAGACTCTTTGCACAGCTGTCGCGCAATAGCCACGGGATGCAAATATCAGAAGAGAACGCCTTGTGCAGTTCTCGTGCTATTCAAGAAGAAAGCATCCTCGCGAAGATAGAGCCATCCTTGCAAAGATCAATTAAGACATGGAACCTCGCGCAGTTCAGAACTCATTAAAGCCTCACGAGGAAACTCGCGATGTCCATTGAAGAGAAGTGCTTGCACAGTTCTCGCGCTATTCAAATCCATCCTCGCGAAGATCAACCCAGCGAATGCGCAGCTACCTCGCGACTGCTTGAACTACAACCCCGTGACATCTGAGGCTTTGATGTCTACGAGAGCGCAATTCTCTACCGCGCGACTGCCTGAAGAGCAAACCAAGGCAACCTCGCGACGGTTGAAGCTTCAATGTCAAACCATCCTCGCGAAGAGCAAGAGCTACCACGCGACATGTCTGGGAAACAATAGCTACCTAGCGAAGCTCTGAACTTCAACTTCCATCACTTCAGCAAAGGACTTTTTGGGAATTTCTAGCGATTAGGGCACACACTCCCATGTTTAAATCTTTGTGCATGCGCCTCGAGGCATCCAAGGATCACTATTAGGCCATGTGGCATTATTAAAATTAGGGTTTCCTAACCCTAATGCGCCGCCACACCACTGCTATATAAACCCATACTTAGCTTAGGTTTAGAGAGCTGGGAACAAAGCTGGGAACAAAGCGAGGAACAAATCTTGGAACACGTCTCATCTCTTGGAGATTTGATCTAAGATCATTTTTCTTTTCTTTTTGTAGCTGTAAGTAGTTTTCTTTTTCTTTTTCCTTCTCTCCATAGTCCAGCACTTGCTGGCTATGTCTTTGTATGCATTTTGAACTAGTTTAATGAAAGTTTTGTAATAGGATTTTTACATTATGGGATTTGTGTTTGAATGTGATCTACTCTGTTCAAGGCTGCTGCCTCGTGATCCGCCATTGCTTTGGCTGTGATTCAAAGCAATGGAGGACTGATTCTAAGGGCCACTTAGATCCAAGTGACCTGTGTGTTTGGGCTATCATGGTCCTATACAGCCTTAGCCCCACTACAAGACTCACTAGATCTGAAATCCCCATGGGAGCTTGAGCTGGTAGCCTTGTGACCATGGTGGTGGCAGCGATATTCTTGTTTTGTCTTGGGCTCCGTGAGGAGGATAGCCTCTGGGATAGTCTGTGACCATTCAAGTGGATAGGTTATAGCCTTAGGGTGATTCTAATCCACCGATCCAAGATGGATCCTTCTTCTCTGCACCTAAGCTTGTATTAGCCTGGTGGGAGATTGTACAGAGACAGACTCTCCTATATTTGTATAGATCCGCTATCAGATATTAGATCTGATCTGGTTATAGAGATTATAGGCTTGTGACTGGACCATTATAGCCTCACTCAAATAATGGATAGCTAGATCGAAGGTTGTACTCAATCTCTTACTGGTTCTATGTGTCTGGGCTATCATGGTCCTATACAGCCTTAGCCCCACACATAGAGCTTTAGAAGTTGAGGTTCCCTATGGATTCTTGAGCTGGTAGCCTGGATGAGAAAGTGCCTACAATGATTAACTTGTTTTGACCCATCCCTGGATTATGGTTCCCCTATGGGATAGTCTGTGACCATTTGAGTGGACAGGTTATAACCTTAAGGGATTGAATCATGGCAGAGAGATGGGTTGGATCCTTTCTCCTCAGTGGTGATAACGTAGCCATTGGACAGGATTTCTATAACATCAGATCTGAATCTGAGTTACAAAACTCATCTGATCTAGGCTCAATAACATACTTCTCACCCTTTTATATTTATTTTCCACACTCCATCCATCCTCTCAACCCTTTCTGTAGTTTAGACATTAGGCTACCTTAGGATCTGTAAACTAAGTGACCTTAAACTCCCTTCCCTTAAGGACTGCCAGATCTGTAGTCAGATCTGGAGGGACTACTAGAGATGGCTCCCTTGGAGCTATAGATCATCTTTCCCTGTGGGACAAACTCTTACTTATCAAAACTTGCCACAATGGACCCTGTATCTTGCAGGTCTAAGACTTCTCAGTTGTGCTGATTTCATCCCCTGTTTTATTTTGATTTTAAATTTCTTTTACCACAAACAAATAAAGAAAGCATAGCTGGGGTTGCAACACCTACCTCTACCCAAACTTAAGAGGAGGAGCTGCCACCCACCCTACCCCTTCCATCATCCACTCCATCATCTTTACCCATTCCCTACCCCAGCATGGAGGTCCCCACTAAGAGGACCATGGTCCTTGCTTCCTCATTGACCCCCCACCACTTGCAGCTCTTAAGAGAGCCATGGATGACAACCATTACATAAATCGGGATGTCATCAGAGGGATGGCAGAGCTAAACACCAAGGTGAAACACCATTTCCTAGCTAAGATTGAGCAGCTAAAGCTAGAACATAGAGTCGATAAGAGGAAAACTGAGCAGGCAGGGGTGCAAGCAATGGACTTGTACCTAGATTCCAAGGCAAAGGTAGAAGAGTTAGACGAATAGCTCAAAAATGCTAAAGTGTCCATTCATATCATTGAAGAGAGAGCTAACAAATATCTCCAACCGGCAAATTCACTTCAGACAACATTGACCACCATGAAAACCCAACAAATGGCCAAGCTGTCAACAGCTCCTGGCCTTCAAATCAATGAGCCCTCCCAAATTCCACAGCAGAAAAGCAGCACCATGAGAAGAAAAACTACTGCCAAAAGAACTAAAGTTGGAGCTGCCACAACCAAGGGTGTTAAGAAAGAAAAAGGAAAATCTCAGGATCAAATCAATGTAGACTCAGATTCAGCTTAAGTTTTTGTGTGTTGGTTTGTACTTAGGTTTAATCTTCTTACTTGTCAGTTTTAACTAGTATGTAATTAGCTTTTAATTTCATGGTCTATTTGTGAATTAGTGTTTCATTTCCTCCTTTTGCACATGTAGTATCTTGTACATTAATATTGATTAGTACAATTTTTTTTTTTTCTGCAACTTTGCTTGTTCTTTCATTCCAGTGGTTTTGTTTCTGTTTTCTATTTTCATTTATACTGATGTAATTCACAGTTCTTAGTAATGTATTTTTCTTTTTTGAACCACTTTTGTTTTATTTGCACTATCTTCCTACCCTGTTGCCCACCTTTACATCTGTCTTTTAAACAATGAGGACATTGTTCCTCATTGGTTTGGGGGGTATGGCAGGGTAGGCTAGTGAGTTAGTTAACCTAAGTGCAGTAGTATCAATGAGTAGAAATGAATAGAATGAAGTTCACCTAAGAAAATTTTTAAAAAATGAGGAAAATTAAAAAATTAATGCAGACTTTTAACATTGAAATCATTTAAATTTCAACACTTCCATGAGGTGAACATTAAGAAAATTTATTTTTATCAGCACTTAATGAACCTTTGAGGAGAGAGAAAAGTGAGGACATGCTCATGAGTTTAATTGAAGACCATACCTAGTGAGATTTGGGCTGACAAATTTTTTTTTGTTTTAAAGAGTGTCTATGGCAAACCTTTTTTGCTCTAAGGACTGACTGAGTCAAGCCTTTTTCACTAGAAATCAGACACCCCCTATTGACAGTAATTATGACACTAAGGAAAGGATCAAGGCCTTCATTTGGATAGTTTGAGCCAAAAATATCAAACCTGCGAAATTACCCTTTTGCTTACATTTTTTTAGCTTTAAAGCCCATTTTTCTTCAATAAACACCAATGTAATTGAACCTGAGCCTCTTAACTTGACTCAACTCTTCCCTCACTCTAAGAATTTAGAAGGTAAAGGAGAAGATGTTGAAGCTAAGTGAGTGAAAGTTTGACAGTTGGAGAAAGGAGAAGAGAGGAGCAGATCTGTAAAGCTAGTGCATCAGCTGTAATTGTGTGGCAACCATCATAATATATATATATATATATATATATATATATATATATAAATACAATAAACAAGAAGGGAAGAGGAAAGAAAGATAAGTCACAAAAAGAACTTCATTGGAAAAGTTGAAAAGAAGGGGAGAAGCTGGCCACTTGAACTCTGAAAACTCAAAAAGAAGATGAAGTTATGCTGAAATGAAGAAGGTGAAGTCATGAATCACCTCCTACCTTTACTGATTTCTCAGTTTTTGGATCCCCCTTTTTACCCTTTTATTCTTTACAACCCTCATCCATAAGCCACAATACAGCCCATGAAAAGCCCTTGTTGATCCAAAGTCAAATAAACTGTCACATGAAGATTAGGGACTGTCTAATCTATGGTGAGAGGACTTTATGATGTCAGAAATTAGAAGCACTGCTTGTGCTCATGGTTGCAGACCCATTTGAGGTTTGTAACTGTTCTTAAGCTGTGTGAAATGAAGTACACCCTTTAAATTCATTTGTGAGAGGAAATTCTGGTGAGTATTGGGTCTGAAATTGAACTTATTGGGCATTGTTTGAACCTAATTTTTGAATCATGGGTGAGCTTAGTACTAGTTTGTACATGGTGTTTCTTGATGTCAGCTGATTGGTTTGATGAGTATACATGTATGATGTAGGTGTTAACTGTTGGCATTGAATGTCTTGAAACTCCTCAAATATGAAAGATCAAAAGTGGACTAAAACTCTATTTGTTGAAAACTGATTTAATCATGTTTGCACTTGAGTTACCTATTTTATTGAGAAGTTTGTGGGTGTCTTCACTAAAACCCTCAGGAGACATCACTCCTCCACTAGGGATCACCTAAGGGCTTAAAAGGCTTGATGCATAAGCTAAATGCATCCGTGCTCCCTACGAAAGTGGCATTTATATTTTTAGAGTAGTTGTTTAAATTTTGCTTTGCTCGAGGACTAGTAAAGATTAGGTTTGGGGGTGTATTATTCACTGAAAAGTACAACTTTTTACCTCTTAACCTAGACTTTACTATACTTTGTAGCCATTTAATAGTCTTCTTTTGAATTTATTTTATAGTTAAGAATAAAAGTTGCAACTTAGCATAACAGTCGGCTTACGAAGCTAAAAAAGAGAGATATTTGGAAGCCAAGGTCTACATCCCTACTGACACACCATAGTGATCATTTTGAGTGCCTAAGTGTGAACTAGAAGTCCAGTGGATGAGAGGAGCATAGACCCAAGCAGAGGCAGCTTCTGCAACAAGCTGTGAAAGGCAGCAGGCATGCTTAGAAAACTCTTCGTGTGGTTCTCATAGAGTTCAATCCATCCAAAAGCAACTTCGCATGGACCTCGCAAGGATAGAACCAACAATACAAAGGTAGCCTCGCATAGATCTCACGCAACTCAAGAGGAGAGAGATGCCCATAAATCTTAATCTTTATGCGCGCTTCAAAGCTCAAAACGTAGCCTCGCGAGCTACAGTATTCAATGCAATTCAGCCTCGCAAGAGCCTCGCGAATTGAAACATTTGAAGCTCATCTGTGCGAGCCAGGGCTATGCAACATAAAGTCAACCATGCAAGGTATTTCCAGCAGCCAATCCAACTTCACGACGCCCTATAAACTACAAGATCATTTGAGCGAAGGGCCATGTGAGAAGCCAAATGGGCAATTCAACTACGCGAAGCTCGGGCTCATGTTTTCTCAGTGAATATCAGGGGCTCTTTAGGGATTTTCCCACTGATGGGGCACACATCTCGAGGTCTTAATCTGTTCCCACACATCTCGAGGCATCTAAGAGCTATAAAGGAGCCACGTATGCAATGAAATTAGGGTTTTCTTCCCTATTGGCCAAGGCCTTAGTGATTGAGTATATAAGCTGTAATCTAGTTTAGAAATGCATCTCTTCCTCAACCTAAAATCAGTTGAGAGCTTAAGGCAGATTTGGGTTAGGATTAGGTCATTCTCTATTTTTCTTTTCTTCTTCCTTAGCCCAGCACTTGTTGGCTAAGTCCTTTGTAAGCAGCTGTAGTTTGATTTAATTTTGTAATGGACATTTGCTGAACATTGGGAGCTCATTTGAGCTTGTGCACAGGCTGTTGTCTTCGAGGGCACCATTATAAGATTCTTTTACGATTTGCTATTTTTTATTGCTTAAAATTAGATCTGTAATCTTTGTGTTTTCCTTGCATAGATTTCTATTGGATTAATACATAGATTTTTATAGGTTTGATACTTCCATTATTGTTTGAGAGGATTTGCCTTGCCACAATAGTGGGAACAACAGTATCCCTATTATGTCTCAGTCTTCTATGATCGAACCTCCTCCCTTGGATAGTCTGTGACAATTTAAGTGGACAGATTATAGCCTTAAGAGGAATCTAAATAATAGATCTGAGATGGATTCTTCTTCTTTGCATATGAGCTGGTAAGCCTTGTGAGAGATGGTGCAAAGCCAAACTTCCCTCTATTTGTAATGCCACCATCAGGTTGAAGATCTGATTTGGTTACAGAGGTTGCAGACTTATGAGCTGGGTCATTGCAGGCCTTTTTGTAGCAATGACCAGCTGAGTCTAGAGCCCCTTTTAGCCCTTAATTTGAGGTGGCTTCCACCTAATTTTAAGGACTGATTGCTCCTATGGATGCATGAGCTGATTAGCCTTATAAACATAGTGTCTGCAATGATTTTCTTGTTCTGATTTAACCCATTGATTAGAGGAAATCTCTTGGATAGTATGTGACCACTTAAGTGGATAGGTTATAGCCTTAGGGTCAATCCCTTCAAGTGGTTGAACCTCCTCCCTTGGATATTCTGTGATCATTTAAGTGGACAGATTATAACCTTAAGAGGAGTTTAGATTGCAGGGTTATTTTCGATTCTTTTACCTTGTTGATGTGCTTGTAGCCTTCAGAAGGATTCCTGCATAATCAGTTCTAGGTCTGAGTTACATCATTAACTTATTCTTAGCTGCATACTTCTCATCATTTTTTATATTTATTTTATCACACCACCATCACCTTCTTTTATCCTTTTCTGTAGTATAGGACTGCTCTCTATTTGAATTTAGTTTTAGTTTTAGTTTTAGTTGTGACACCCAACTCCCTTTCTTTAAAATTGCCAGATCTGGAGGCCTACTAATACAACCCTTTCTGGGTTCTAGATCAAAATTTCCCTTTGGGACAAACTCTTACTTATCAAAACTTGCTCCAGCAGGCCCTATATCTTGCAGGACTATGTTTATTTTAGACTTGCTAATTTCACCCATTTTTACGTCTCTCCACCACCGATTTATTTTCTCCATTATTTTTCAATAAAAATAATCAGCATCTAAAGAAAGTCAACAACAACCTCTCTTCCTTAACTCATCTTTTCCAAAACTCCCTAATCACTTCCCTCTAAACTCTCTAATTTCTTTCCTAAAAACTTTCGTGGTCTTCCACAAGAATCACCGCGATCTATTTCCACCGACGAGATCAAGGAGGAAGAAGAAGAAACCTTGGACAAGCTATCGCGTTGGACATCAATCTCTTCAACCCTAATCAGCATAGATCTACCATTCACGCTTCAATAGGTGGGTACCCATCAATCCCCTCTATACTTTTCAAATCTCGTCGAGTAGGTGCCTTCGATTGCGCATCGACAAGCTAAATAAAAATGAACCCGTATATTTCTTTTTATATAAATATTGCTATAAAAAGAAGAACGTGGCTGACCCTAGCTATAATTTTATTCTATTTATTTTCTTATTATTTTTGGGTCTTATTTCGAATCCATGAGATTGATGTGATAATGAACTCATAAGACTTAGTATAGAAGACATTGATTGATATAAGATCTGATGTCACATTTAGAAAGGTTTAGTAGATAAAAATATGTGCTAAAATATATTGGGATTGCACTATCATGAACTTTCGAGTCTGAAATCGCGGCCACGAACTCAAACTCGCAACCATCAAGGTATTGGTGTGACAGCCCGGATTTTGGCACCTCGAAACCCGTGCCATCACCACGATCCTCTAGACCATGTCCCAAAACTATGTACAGAACATTGGTATAACAAGCAATAATAAAAACATAAAGCAAATAACTGCATAAAGCGGAAAAATCAATATGCCCATCTGGCACATACAAAAAACGGTTTTATTTATATGCCACAGCATGAACAGAGAACCGATTCGAACCATCGGTGATAAACAGATCACCCCAGATGGTTCACCCAAAAGAATTATATCTATCTAATTACACTGTTTGTAAAAAATAAAGGCTTGACATACCAAGCCGCACCAATATGCTCACAAAAAGTCTCTCTCAAAGTGCTCAGCAGAGCCTCCTAGAAGAAGTCCTCAGGAGGGGGCTCAAACTTGTCCCCAGGCACATAATTCGAATCACCCGGGTCAACGTCTGCTGAAGCCTCGACCGCTGCTAATAATGGACCTGCGATGTATAGTCTAAAGGGTGAGCTATATCCTAGCTCAATAGGGAACAATACAATGAACATATAAGTCAAAATCTCACATATATTCCATGATATTCAAAGCATGATATGTCTATGCAATTGCTAGAAAATAGTTTAAAAGATGACAATTTGCATTCAAGTTTACTGGTTGTTTGCATGTTTTACTTTACTATTACTTTATCATGAATGACACTGAACAGGCCTAAAGCAAAACTTAAATCTTCAACTTAAGTAATCCCCGAGCAATATAGCATCGAGCCCCGATGGAATACCCACCATCGTCACCTAAATAGACAGTTGTTATATGTATTCCCTGGGAATACTACCCAAGCCCCTTTCTCAATAGGCGGCGGGGTTAAATCTCATCTCAACATCCCTGGGATGTGCTTACTGTTTACGGATAAACCTCCGTACCGGTATACAGATTGGCCGCCGTACCGGTCACGGATATCCTGTCGCGTCAGTTGTGGGTATCCCACCACGTCGGTGGGGTATTCTAATCAAACCTTAAATAATAAAAATAACATGTGCTTTACATATAGTTGTTCATCGTATAAATGTGCTATCTTATATCAGTTAGGCCTTAACAATAGTTATTCAATCTTATTTACATCCCTGGGATGTCTAATTACTTGCATCACACTGATGCCTTTATCACTTTCTCATCCCGTGGGGATGGCTCATTTTCATTAACTTACTTGGTCTCAGTTACTCGCATCACACTGATGCCTTTATCACTTTCTTGGTGTCACACACACACCCATTTTTACAAAGGTTTTTATAGTTAAAATATTTTCAATTTGATCTCTATATCACTACATCCATGCTCTTGTAATTAAAGTACATGTTCAAGGTGTTCCCTACCTCAGGTCTCCGAAGGTCCAAGCCTCAAGGTCTCACGCGGCTCCTTGTGCTTGCTTTCACACATACCACCTATGGTACATCACAACACATGCAATACATCACTAAAGATGCAATAAAGAAGGTCCTAGACCCTCCATGAATCTCAAGGTCAAACTAGAAAGTCAAGTGAAACTGCCAAAATTGATTAATCGATTCCCAAAATCGATTAATCGAAACCCAAATCGATTAATCGATTCCCAAAATCGATTAATAGAGATCCAAAATTGATTAATCGATCCCAAATCGATTAATCGAAATCCCTAAAATAGTAAAGTTGATTCTCAAATCGAGTGGTCGAAAGTTCGAAATCGATTAGTCGATCCTAAATCGATTAATCAAAATCTAAAATCGATTAATCGATTTCCCAACTCGATTAGTCGATTTCTCCAGGTCTTGTTTCTCCGGCCACTAGAGGTACCTAGTCGAGTAGTCGATTTCTAAATTGATTAATCGACCTTTAACATTGATTAATCGATTTTCAGATCGATTAATCAAAATCAGGCATCCCTGACTTTTCAACTTCTAGACCAAAATCGATTAATCGAATCTCGATTTCGATTAATCGATTTGGCCAAATTCAGCCCCCTTTCGGGCTGTTCTTCCAAATCTTTTCCTTTTATATTTTTTTTCTTTTCTAAGTCTTTAATCTACCATTTAAACCATACTTGATTGAATTTAACCATTAGACATCCATGCATTTAATTCTAACAAAGACTCACCTCAAATCAATCTCTACAAGGATGGATTGGTTGGTTAAGTAGCTAGGGCTCCAGCTTTTGCTTCAACGGCTCCTCATGCATTGAAATCTGGCATTAAATGCTCTAATCAGCCCTTCATTTGCATTCACTCCTACCTCAATAACACCTCTTGTTTTCTCCCTCTCTCTCTCTTCTTAAGTCCTTCACCAACCAAAACAAAAGGATTCTAGGGTTATTAAACTCTTATACCCTCTTTCATGTTTCGATGTTAAGCGCATACACCAGAGATAGGTGTATGTGACTCTAATTTAACACCTTACACTACACTTAGGTCACATTAATCTCACAGTAGCACATAACTTCATGAGTCCACTGTTTGACCATCACTTGGTCAAACCTACAACCAGTGGGGAACGGATCTCGAGGTCACTGTTTAACGCTCAAATTTTTGGGATATTATAATTGGACTAGGTATTTTGACAATAATATTTTATTCCGACCTTGGATTGACGCGATTCTTACGACATTGGAAAGAAAATAGCGAGTTTTACATTGTATGAAATAGTCATTTTCACAAATCTTATGTTTTAGAGGTCAAAATAAAGCGACAAGTCGGGATTAGTTCTGAATGATCCAAGGTTGTACGAATTTAATGTTATATGTGAATTTTTATAATAAAAATTATTATGTATATATTATCTTACTTAAGGTCTTTCGATCGATGGTCATGCTAAATCTCAACTTATAAATAGTAAATATCCTTTAATTTAATTATCTAATTATAGTATATATATATCAATTTTATCACTTCAACGCGATCTCTGCGATAGGATGAATATTTAGAAATTCGATGCCCTTGTGAAATCGAACTCTATCCTTCACGTTCTCAGTGCCATGCACACTGATAACTACATTACTCTATAGATATATTGAGATGCTATATATATATATATATATATATATATATATATATATATATATATATACGTACCAGCATATTATAATTGTGAAATTAAATCATTCTATTTAAATAATGCTATGCATTCATTTTCATTATATAGTATGAGTTTAAGATAAATTAAATCACGTACACGAGTGTATGAGAGCATACCTACATTTGGGCGTGGTGATTCGCTGAGATGATATCGAAGCAGAGATCATATCGTATCGCATGCCTCACAACTCATGGTGTATAAGACATTATGATAAGTAGGGTGAGTCTGAATTCAGTTTAACATCGTATACGGTGGCATATGCGGTGACCCTATCACCTCAAGTTTTAAATATAATAGGATAAGTTATGGAATAAGATACGAAATTGAACCTTTAGGCCTTAGTCATGGTGGAGTTCATTTCTCGGTCACGTGAAACTCGAAACATAGGCATTCATGTACGGATGTAAAACCTCTATGGTAGTATGGGCTACCACACGAAGTACATCGAGGTTACTATGGAATCTGTCCCTTAGGAAGCGTAATTGGTAAAACTTATATTAAGATATGAATATAATAATAAGACAACTGTGTAGGCCAACATAAGATTAAAAACTTAAGTCTGTACATGTCGTTCCTTACGTAGCAACCTTAAATGCCACAATGTCTTATATCCAAAGCGAATCTCTGGGAAGACAATATGAGTATATGATGAGCTATGACTGACCAAGTCTCCCCATAGGCTGAATGAGGTGTATAAGTATGTTATGGAGGGCGTTATGTTATGGTGGTAAGCTACTATGGTGACCCTCACATGATAGACTCGAGTAGCGACTCTGGCACAGGTCATATTAGGATTAATTAATATGTAGGTACACCCATATGATATATAAATATATGTGACGATAAAAATAAGACATGTTATATTATGAGGTATGGTGAGGTACGTTAGGACTGGAGTGTGTCTAGATTATGGTCTTGCATTATGATATGATATAAACTCTATGATACATAAGAATTCTTTATTTTTTTCTTTCGGTTATGTTGTCATACTATTATTATGACTCACAAGATCCACCCATGATCGTCTTAAAATATGGCCTTGCAAGTGTTCAAGTTCGAATGTACTAGGGTCAAGTACAAGGGTATCGAACCACAGGGATTTGCCGTCTATCTCTTATTTAACTTCTATTGTCTAAAATATTGTATAACATTAGAATTCCTAATTTATACTAAAACAAATAAAAGAAAATCTAAATAGTTGGAAATAGGAGGAGAGAAGGCAGTCAGGAATCTCTCTTGGATTTCAGATTAGCACCCAATAAAATCTACTACTTTCCTATAATAAATCCCTGGTATCCCAGCTCCTGGATACAAGCTTAGTTGCATCGTTTAGGACTTAGTGAGATCTAATCGCGAGTTAGATAACCTAATCGTTAAGAATCATTGAACGTAACTAACTAAAACTACCCTACAAGGCGTAGTTCGTCGGCAAGTATTCTACCTAATCCAGCCTTAATCCCTACAAAGCCACTGAGGTTTCATTAAATAGAAATAAACCTCTACAGTCACTCATTCTCGATGAATCTCAGAACCTCCAATATACAATCATACCATTCTGGGGATTTTAAAATAGTAAAAAGAAATAACACTTTATTGAATACTCATCTGAAATTTACAAGAGATCCCTAGCCGAAGCTTTACACACGCATCGATTCAAAGTTCTTCTTCATCACCAAATAAGACTCTAATCGATGATCACAATCAATCTCCCTCCATTCCAGACTATTCCTAGCCTAATCTACTGAAACTCACGTCAAAGCCCTCTAGAAAGATTCTAGGGTGTGATTCCCCTAAAATTAAACCCTAGGGTCCTTATTTATAGATTACAAGGCCCTAGAACAGATATACACGGCAAAGATTCCTAGATCCTAAAAATCCTCCAAGGAAGATGAGTTTAGAAGGAAATTCGCGTGATTTGGAGTTATCCTGGCTATTAAAGAGAATCCCGGAGAAGATCTCAGAGTTTGAGGAATCTATAGCTATTGCCTTTAAGCCTGATTTCTTCAAGGCAAGGTAAACTCGCTTCAAAACAAATGGTTGGTGAACCTTACTTTCCTTCTCCAGGTAGAAGACAACCCCGCGAAGGCTTCAAGAGTCCTTATTTTCCAAGCCGGTCGACTTCGTCTTCTAACCAGTCGATTAATTCCCTAAGTATAATTGCATGATGTTATTTCAATTTCGATCAGTAGGCTTAGTCCTGACCGGTCTCACTTTATACTTCTAAAGCTCCTTTTGGATACTGACCAGTTGAAAGTGATGTTTCGATTGGTCCAGTTAAGACCTTTTCTCTTTAAATGGAAATCTCCTCTGCTGTGCTATTTCGACCAATCAAAATTGTAATTTTGACTAGTCCATTTAAGCTTTGAGACTCTTCCTTCAATGCATCTCCTTGGATTGCTTGTCTTGTGCTCGGGTTTCTTCCTATCTTTGCTCTTTTAACTCGTTTTAGCAATTAATCCGCTTCCGCACCTGTTGTAACACAACACGAACTAAAAGCACTCGTTAGTAGTTAATTGAGGTCTAACAAGGTCGGGGTTCGGGGATATTTTATACAACTTTTGGGTCCGATCACACCCCCAAACCTCAACTTTACTAGTCCTCGAGCAAAGGTAACATTAAACCATGACCCAAAAGCAAATTATTCTAATAATGTATAAACTAATCTAAGAAATTAAACGAGCCACTTTCGTAGGGAGAACGATTGCATTTAGTGTATGCAACAAACCGTTAAACCCCTAGGTGATCCCTAGTGGAGGAGTTGTGTTTCCTGAGGGTTTTCAGTGAAGACACCTATAAACTTTCAAAATAGTTTCAAACCACCAACAAGCGGATTTTCAAAACTGGTTTTCATATAATATATACATTTAAAAATCAAAACCTGTAGTCATTTCAGCATGCACTTCTTATTTTCAAATACCAATGCCATAATAGTTCCACTGTTATTTATTCCAATCAGCCCAATGTTCTGATCCTTAGACCAATCTTTCTCGCATGCCTAGAGTGTTGTGTGTGTAGGTGCCAATGCTTAAATCGTTCTATCTCTGAATCAATCCAACTCGGGAATCGTTGGATCCCAAGTCTTGACTCAATCCTCACTTTAGGCATACACTCAAAACAATGTCACTCCGATGAATGGGATATAATTTGCTCACATGTGGGATAGAGTTACAACACAAGTTAGAGGATCCCACTTAGTATCAAAACGATGATGCATCAAAGAAATCTAAGAGTAACCTCATAGAAGAATGATGTTTGTTTCTCATGCATGTTATACTATGTACCATAGTCATTATATCATCACCCTCCACAAGGCATTTCCCACACGAGATTGGATCAAAAAGGTCTTTTTACCAGGTTGTAATGGGGCTTGGGTGAAAGTTAAGAAGGAAGGGGGAGTTGGGATTCAAATGTCTTAAAGAAATCAGAAAAGAACTCCATTTGATTTTCTATTTTTGGCTCTTTCTTCTTCGGATTTTCTAGAATTTATTTTCTTTTCTCAACTCTTTATTCTTTTGATTCCTTCTTGTTCTTTGGATATCACCTTATATTTCTACCTTTTTCATAAATACATTTTTTCCCTCCCTTTTTATTCAGTTTTTGCCATATGCTCCTTGCAAGCATATCTCCCCACTCCCCTATACTTCATCTTTTGCTCTCATCCTTCTTTCCCAATTTCTCAGAGATTGAAGGGTAAGATTTTGCATTTATAGCACTGGTGTGGGGTATGGTTAACATGGCTTATCAAGAAATAAATAAGGGTAAAAATTTTCAATTCAGGCTCAAAAGGAGTGCAAAAGGTAAATGAGTGTAAGGTGGGGCATTTTGGGCACAAACGAACCAATAGATGGCCTTTGATCATTTCCTTTCTCGATGGTAACGATGCCTATTTGTTTCGGGTTAAAAGACAATAAGTTCTAATATAATAATATGAACGATGCATGATCAACAAACCCAAGTAAAACATATGAGATTTAAATAATTTAGCATGAATTTCAAGGATACTCCGGATTTATTTTCATCACTCATCAAGAACGACAGACAGGGGTTCTAAAGCTCACTGGTTTTAGTCAATTATTGGAATCCTAAAATTCCATATTTAAACTAATCTTTTGATTTTCAGACCCAAACATGGCAAATAGTGTACAAAAAATTTCTAGGCATGAAATTGTGACAACCCAAATTTTCCCATCCTGAATTTTCGAGATATATATATATATATATATATATATATATATATATATATATATATATATATATGTTTTCAACTTAAACCAAATGGGAAAACTCGGACCGCCAGATCATAGATCACAATCTGATACATAATACATGGCACATTTATATATTTACGAAAATCAAAGCAATTATTTCATATGGTATAAATAAAACCTTCATATTTAATATCTAACAAGAAAAAAACTAACTAAACACCAGTGATGACCAACCATCACCTAATAATGGTGTACACTAGTACGAATGTACCAAACCTTAACTCACCAAATCCACAAAGTACTAATTCTATGATCCCAGAACATAGTATAAATCCTTACGCGGAAGCTCCCTTGTTTTAGTATGTACTCCGGGCCCTCCTCAAACCTACACCTGTGACGTATAGTCGAGGTGAGCTAACATCTAAGCTCAGTAGAAGGCATCCAATATACACTTACATTTTTATGATATGAAAGCATAAATTTAATGACATGAGTTTAAAACCATCATTCAAGACTGATTTCCAAAGCATTTATCATTTTCCTTCATTTGAAAATAAACTTTCAAATCATATACCTTCCAAAGCGGAGATTCATATTTCAAAACGGGCTTTCAAAACATAACTTTCAAAGCACATACCTTCCAAAGCAAAGTTTAATATTTCAAAATGGACTTTCAAAATATAACTTTCAAAGCACATACCTTCCAAAGCAGAGTTTCATATTTTAAAACGGACTTTCAAAGCACATACCTTCCAAAGCAGAGTTTCATATTTCAAAACGAACTTTTAAAATATAACTTTCAAAGCATTTACTTTTCATAACAGAGTTTCCTCAACACAGTATCGAACAAAAGATCCTTTATAAAACAGTCGGACATATCCAAGGGTGTCGAAGTTTCCAAACACAATTGTAAACAATGTCGAATTTGCAACTGAAAAAAACACAAGGGCATCCAAAGGTATCTCAACGTATCCAAGGGTGTCCAAAGTATCCAAGGTGTCCAAAGTATCCAAGGTGTCCAAATTTTTCAAGGGATGCAATGTTTCCAAGGTGTCCAAAGTTTCCAAGGGATGCAATGTTTCCAAGGTGTCCAAAGTTTCCAATGATTCCAAGGTGTCCAAGGGATGCAATGATGTTCCAAGGGATGCATATGCAGCGTATGTATGAATGCACGTACGGATAGGCTGTCATACCGGCCCAAGGGACGCAGTCAAAAGAATCCAAAGGATTCACAATGCAAGTTCTACGTCGAAAGTCCAAGCATCGTATAAATCAACATTTCCAAGCATCAGTAATTCACATTTTTATAAGGCAATCGAAGTAAATCCAAGCGAGTTCAGAAATCCTTTCCAAGTCCAACTTTTATTATACAGTAAGCTCAAAACAATATCAAAGGCTGTTAAAATTAAATGTTTTTAAATGCATCTTTACAAATCACGATGTAAGTACAAAGTTTAATCTCTAGGGTTCATATTCAAATTCATAAAAATATAGTTCTAGTTTCAAAGAATTCAAACACAAGTTCAAAACACGGTCAAACTTATCATATGCAATCATATCAAAGAATTACGAATCGAAGTTAAACATGTAATTTTGCATTGAAGATCCTCTACCTTAATCTTGAGGTTGCGCGAAGCCAAGCAAGGTCCTATCAATGGCCTTTCGCCCTCAATCTATATCACAAGCACACAATGATGTATCAAGGATCAACTCCAATCACTAATAACTTAGATACATTTAAGCATTTTCTTAAAACCAAGGTTAAAACGGGCAAATTCATGCTAATGTAGAGTTTGATGCAATATTCCTCCTAAATTTTGACCTTTAAAACTTTAGATTCATGAGTTAGTCAAAACACAAATGTTATAGAGCTCGTCGTCCTCTTTGCAACAACCAACAAGAATTGCATCAATCGGAGTTCGGAGTAAAAAGTCACAGCCTAAATACTGAAGCAATATCGGAAAGCCCAGTCAAAATTGATTGAACGATTTAAAACCGATCGAACGGTTACTAATTTCATTCGAACGGTTTTCAAACCGACGAGAAACCTTCAGATTTCACTCTTGATGAAATCGTTCGATCAGTTATTAATTTCGATCGAACGGTTTCGTCAGATTTCACCCAAAATTGGGTTGTAGCATCTCTAACTCATTTTTTCTTTAGATCTTAACCCCTTCTCTTAAATTTCTATACACACATACTATATTCCTAATCTCATATGAGAAACACAGCTTAAATCAAAATTCTTACCTCTTAATCCAACGATTTATTCACCGATCAGATCATCTTCTTCGTTGTGAAAAAAAGGTTTCCAACCCACATCAATCTCCTATGAACTCCACGCACACGATCAAGCCAACACAATCGTAGACAATCCTTCACGAAATCATTTACTTCACCTAAACGCCACCATGATCAAGTGAATTAACCCTATGGATTCAAGAAAAACCCTTTCCTCTTCTCTCAAACCCCTCTCTTTTCTTTCTCTCTCTCTCTAACTCACAAAACTCACAAATGTTTGCAACTGGGTATGGCTTCTAAATGAAGCTTGCTTTGTCTTATAATAAGGGGATCGGTTCCCATGTGAAACACAAACACACCCCTTGGGTGTTATTTCTTAATCACCTAAGGTGTTTGGCTTCGATGTGAAGCACATACATATTTCACTTGTATGTTCTACTTCTTATCCAAGGACTTAGGTTTGGTGTTAAACTAATACATCGTACCTCAGTGTATGCCATCACATCAACTGGTTACTTATCATACTTTAAATCTCCTCCTTCTTATCCACCACAAGTCAACTGAACTCACACACTCATACTTTATTATTTTATCCTATTCGGCATGCAACTCGCTGAGCACTCACATCAAGACGTATTGTTCAAAGGGCCAAATTTTTGGGATGTTATAGAAATCCAGACCCTTCCTTAAATGTTGACATTGCATATTGAAAAATTAAAATTTGCATGCATCTTTGAATACATTTTGAAAACTACGACAAAATAAATTTTTGATGGTTTTGAAACAAGGTTTTGAGGGTATTTAAAAATAGCGGTCCAATATGTGATGGAGGACACTCGATATCATGAACCACGCAGTTAGGCACAACACCCCCAAACCTAAGGGGTGTTATGTCCTCATTGCACAAAAGAATAGGCCACTATGCATCAACAATGAGACACGTGCTGAATATATCAACTTACCCCACACACCACAAATAATAGCACTTACCGCATTGCTCGCTTTTGGGAAAATGAAGAGGAAGGAGGCAGTTGCGAGGGTACACCTTTCCCAAGAGAGGGGGGGGTGGAGCCTCCTAAATCGTCATCATCGGTGTCGAGAACAATGGGAGACAGTTGGTTATGCAATTTGTTCATCTCTTTCTCCCGTTGAATACGATCCCTAGCATGCTTCAAGGTCACCCCCAAACCTAAGCTTTGCTAGTCCCTGAGCAAAGAAAAGAATAATAAACAAAAAATAAAGTAAAGAGCCACTTTTGTAGGGAGCACAGTTGCATTTAGCCTATGCAGCAAGCCTTTTAAACCCCTAGGTGATCCCTAGTGGAGGAGAGAAGTGTCCTGAGGGTTTTCAGTGAAGGTACCGACAAACTTCTCCAATAAATCAGTTAAGATTAATGCAGTTCTGTTAAAGCAAGCTTTCATCCAATCAGATTATTCACACCTGCATCAGTCAGGTTGTAAGAAGATTTTCAAGAAAACATCAGTTCAAAACTAAAATTCTGCTGTAATTCCTTTACCATTCACTTAGTTGGTGTCAAAAAGTTTTTACTAGAAAAATTAATCAAAAGCTTTCCTTCTATTTGAAAATTCAGTCTTGATGCTACCCCAAATAATTTGATTTCAAACTCAACTCTCACCAGGGTTTTCACTCACCATGCAAATATGAGGGTTGCACTATTTCACACAGCTCAAGAGCAATTACAGTCCTCAAATAGGAATGTAAGCAGGAGCATAGGCATTGCTTTTAGTTAATTCTTGCTTTTTCACCATAGATTACACAAATCCTTATCTCCATATGACTCAATCCATCATTGATCGATGGGACTTAAACTTGGGTTGTAATGTGGCTTATGGGTGAAATTTATCAAGAATAAAGGGTGGAATGGAGTTTAAAATTGAGAAGTCATCAAGGTAAGGAGGTGATAGACACACCTTCTTCAATTGACAATTTCATCTTCTTCTTTGAATTTTCGAGCCAAAGTGGCCATCTTTTCTCTTTCTTTTCAAACTTCCAATGAAATGCCTTCTCTCTTTTTTTTTTTTTTTTTCAAAGCAACATTGTGAATGCCACCTTTCTTCTGATACATCATTGCCTTCAATTATTTTTTCTTTTTACCAAACTGTTACCCAACTCACCTTTCTTGACTTTCTTTCCTTTACCTTCGAATTCTCGAGTGAGGGTTAGGCTAAATGAGGTTGATGAGGTTTCAAAGAAATCTTGGATTTATAAAGCTCAATTGGTGTGTATCAAGCAGTTTACAAGGTGGGGCTTTTGAAGTTCAAAGCTGTCTAAAGAAGGCCCTACATCATGTCTTTAATATCATGATTCTTTGTCAAGCTATTTTAACTTGGATATATGTAACTTCTAGTGATAGCAAGCGGTTCAAAGCAAATTGCCTAGAGCGAAAAAATTCAATTCATACCTCCAAAGAATACATTTCAGAGCCCAAATCTCCTTTGGGTGTGGTTTTCCATCAAATTCTTGAGTATATCATCATTTTCTCTCATTTAGGTTTACTAAAACATCAATTTTAAGAAATTTTTACCTTCACTTCATGAAAGTATTAGAATTACACTAGAAATCAATTTTAAAAGTTTTAACTTCCTCATTTTCAAAACAACGGTGTGAAATTACTTCATTTTCAAAATTCTGCGGTCATAAGTCGCATCAAGCATTAACTTACTTATTTTATTGGCATACCCGCCATACCCCCAAACCAAAGGGAAGGGGTCCATCGGTCCAAAACAGAGGAAAATATAAGAAAGAAAAACAACAAAAGTAATAATGGCAAGAAGACAGAAAAATGCACGAGTATACAAAAGCAATTTTATATTGCAAATCAGATGACACCAAAAGTACAATGAAAGCTAATAACTGGGTCAAAATCAGATCATAGGTTGGTTCGGTGGCTCCGAATGAGTCACTGCCAGAATCAGAGCTAGAGTCAGTGTTGGAGTTTGAACTGGATTGAGCTTTCTCTAGAATAGTGTTTTTCATCTCAGTATACTCCTCAGATTTGATCTTTCTGATGAGGCCAAGGTGTTTGGTGAGGCTAGTGGTCTTCAATTTTTCTTGATCCAGTTGGGCTTGCAACATGGACACCTTGTGTTGCTTTCGGTCCTAACCAGCTAAAATGTTTGACCCAAGTCCTTTATCTCTTTATCTCTTTCAAATTTCATAAAATCTCTAATTTCTGATTTGGTTTTCATAAAGTGCGGATGTAAGCTTGCAAATTAGCTAGCCCCTTTTGAACATCTCTAGGATATAAGGGTTATTTTCCTTGGCTTTGATGAGGGTGCCATATTTGGGGAGGGAAATGGAGTGGTAGGGGACTAAAGGTGTCCCAGCTGTGGTAGGGGGGTGAGAAGTGGCTAGAAAGGGGACAGCAGGTGCATGCAGTGGCGGTCTTTCGGAGAAAATGGGGAGGGTGGAGGATGGAATCAAAGGAGCTTCGGTTTGAGTATGTGCACGGTAGTAGTGGTGGGTGGGCAGTCAACCAATATTACTTGGATCAGTTTGAGTGGCTTTTGAGAATTTAGGGGTGATGGTGGTGGTTTGGGTTGTGGAAGCTAAGGTATGGAGCAGTTCCATGGCTACAGACTGATTGTCGGTGTAAATCTGAAGTTGGGTTTGGATGGACTGGAGGTAAGTAAGGATTTGGGTGATGGATGCAGGTGTGGGAGAGGTGGGCATAGTAGAAACTGGGACAACTGAGGTGGAGGGTGCAGGTGCAATGGCTGTAAAGGGAGAGGCTGGAATGTGGGTGAATGGAGGAGGAGCAGGTATAGGGGAGGGGTCCAGTTCCATGGTTTCAAAAATAGAGCCCATTAAAGCAGAGTAGGCTTCTGGAGTGAGGGGCTCAGGTTCAGGAGTGGGGGAGTAGGGTGTAGGGATGACTTCCTCCAGAGTATGTGCAGCTGCAGGGCTGGTCACCAAAGGGATTGGCAGAGCTGGTTCGGACAACGTTGGGTCTGGCAACATGGCAGGGGCAGGCTCATTTGGATGCTCAAATTCAGCTTCAGGGATGGGTTCTGGCTCGCTCACAACTGCAGGGTTGATGTCAATTTCAGGTTCAACTGCAGGGGTGAGTTCTGGTTCACTCACCACTGCAGGTTCTGGTGCAGCAATAGGGGCATGTGCAGGTTCACCTGCCTCTCTCATCCTTCGCAGCATTGCCTGGCTTGTAGTCCAAGCCTTTTTTCCAAAATTGTGTGGTGTAATGACTTCAAAGGGCTCCTCAGTATCAATGTCAAATTTGGCTCGGAGGAGGGCTGTGATCAATCTGCCAAATGGTAGGCCAGCTATCTTCTGCTCTTTCTTTAGCTTGGTACTGACATCAGCCATGGCTTCAAAAATTAACATAGGGGCATTGAAAAACTGCCCCTTGGAAAAATGAAAGAGGGCCTCTAAAATTGGTGATCTTCTCTCTTGGCTGTGCCCAGTGACATAAAAACTACCCCTTAGAATGGAATCCATCAATAGAAATTGGGGAGCAAGGTCTCTTCTCATGATGGACTGCCCCGTGCCCACAATACCTTGAGTTAGATGGGCAGCCATCTCTCTAAAAGAGGCAATTTCGGGAGCAGCCAAAGGGCCAGAGGGATCAAATTGGAATGGTATCCCTAGAGCATTCCCTATGTCTTCAAAAGTCACAGTCAGATCGCAATCATCAATAAAAATGACAAGGGTAGGGACATCAGCATCTTTTTCAGTGACCTTGGCTAGGTTTTGGTACCATAACTTTACCATTCTTGGGTAAATTCTTTCTGGCAAGGGGGAAAGGATATTGCTTAGTGAAGCTTCTCTAAGGTATCTTAAGGATGGCAGGCATTCTGGTTTGGTGTCGAAAAAAGTTTCGTCAACCATTAGCTCGGGTAGTAGCTTCAATGAAGGGATTGGGTAGAACCAAATGAATGGGCAGAGGAGTAAGCTCAGGCTCAGGGCTAGCAGCAGCAGGGATGGGTTCCTTATGTCTAATTTTCTTTCCTTTTTCTACCCTGTCCGCTTTATCCATTGAAAGTTTTCGTTTAGCTGCAGTTTTGGTTTTTTCCATTGCTTTTGGGGTCGATTTGCTCATCTTTTTAGCAGAGGATTTGGTAAACATTGCAGCCAATGATTTCTCTGCTTTTCCCATCCTAAATCGATGTATAATAATGCCCAAAAATAGATGACGTAACAACTTACTATATGATAACCAGAGAGAATGGGTAAAGAAATACCGAGATTTAGGGTTTCTGTTTTGAACGAGTTGTTTGCTTTGCAGAAATCCTCCAGATTATAAGCGGCAATCTTCTTCTAAAAATGCAGATGATCTAACCAATTAGTTACAAAAAAGGTAGTAGACTTTTTGAATCGTGCAAAGAAAGAATGAAGTAGGGTTTTAGTGAGAGGAGTCGCTCTGCAGAGAGAGTTTGAAATGAAAACCCCACCGTCGAAAGGGTTTAAATATACTCAAGGTTAATATCGCAAAGTGCTTTTAAGTTTTTGAAAAGTTCCAAAAGAGTCCTTTTTAAAATTGTGAATGGCATCGACCATTCGACAAGTTAACGACTTGAAACATCATTTAGCAAAGGTTAGCTTAATTACTTTTTAAAAGAGAATGGCTTCGATCACTATTCGAAGAGCACATCTTCTCTTCGAGTAGTTCATTACACGATCTATTCGAAAAGCAAATTGAACTTTCTGAAAGAGAAATATTACTTTGCTACTTGATTTTGAGCATATTTAAAAGTCTGAAAAGAGAAAAAAGAAAATGTAAAAAAATAAGCACTATGATATACAAACATAATGTACGCTTTTACCATCGATTTTGAAGATTCGATGATGATGGATGGTCGCTCTGGGTTTTTTCAATGCATGGTTTGAGCCTCGACCATTGACCTTTATGATTCTTCCATTACTTGGATCAAGGATATCAACGACTCCAGAAGGCTGAAACGACAATGTATGGCCCATCCCATACGGATCTCGCTTTTCCGGAAAAACTTGAGCTTTGAGTTAAATAACCATACCTTAGAACCAGTGAACTCTTTTCTCAATAAATTTTTATCATGAAAAGTTTTGACTTTTCTTTATATAATCTTGAATTGGTGTATGCATCCATTCATGACTCTTCTAACTCGACAAGTTGGAATTTCCTGTGATTACCGGCAGAGTTAGATCCATGTTCAATGTTTTAATGGCCCAAAAGCTTTATATTTAACTCTCTTGGTAAATGGCATGCTTTGCCATAGACCAACCTAAATGGGGACATACCAATTGGGGTTTTATAGGCTGTCCTATATGCCCTGATGCATCATTAAACAAGGACCAATCCTTTCTGTCCTTCTTCACAGTTTTTTCCAAAATATATTTGATTTCTCTATTGGAAACCTCCACTTGTCCACTGGTTTGTGGATGATATGGAGTGGCTACTCTATGAGTCACAGAGTATTTCTTCAACAATGTTTCAAAATGTCTGTTACAAAAATGGCTTCCCCCATCACTGATAATGGCTCTGGGAAAACCAAACCTGGAAAAAATGTGATCCTTAAGAAATTTCAAGACCACTTTGTGATCATTTGTTTTAGTAGCTGTGGCTTCAATCCATTTGGATACATAATCCACAGCTACTAAAATGAAAGTATACCCATTGGAAGGAGGAAAGGGACCCATGAAGTCTATCCCCCAAACATCAAACAACTCAACTACCAAAATAGGCTGTAGAGGCATTGAGTTTCTCTTGGAAATGTTGCCTAATTTTTGACAGTTCAGGCAGGACTTGCAATGCTGCAGGGCATCCTTGAAAAGTGTAGGCTAATAAAATCCACACTGCAAAACTTTTGCAGCAGTTTTGTTCCCACTAAAATGACCTCCACGGGCCTGTTCATGACACATAGAAAGTATTCTATGAAATTCTTGGTCAGGGACACATTTCCTTTTTATTTGATCTGCACAACTCTTGAACAGATAAGGATCCTCCCAGATGAAGTGTTTAACTTTTGAGAAGAAAAGATCTTTATCCATTCTATTCCAATGTTGAGGAATTCTTCCAGTAGCCAAAAAGTTGACTATGTTTACAAACCAAGGACTGTGTATACTAATGGCAAAAAGTTGCTCATCAGGGAAAGATTCATTGATAGGCAACCTATCAATCTCAGCAGTTAAAATCCTGGAGAGGTGATCTGCCACTACATTCTCCACCCCTTTTTTATCTTTAATTTGTAGATCAAATTCTTGTAACAAGAGAATCCACCTGATGAGTCTTGGTTTGGTGTCCTTCTTAGACAGAAGGTATTTTAAAGCCGAGTGGTCAGTGAACACCACTATTTGTGAACCCAAGACATATGACCTGAATCTTTCTAAAGCAAAAACAATTGCCAGTAGCTCCTTCTCAGTTGTTGTGTAATTGAGTTGTGCATCAATCATTGATCTACTGGCATAAGCTATAACATGAGGCAGCTTATCTTTTCTCTGTCCAAGGACAGCTCCCAAAGCATAATCTGATGCATCACACATTAGTTCAAAAGGTCTGAATAACTGGAGATCAATATTGGAGCCGAAATCGAGCTTTTTAGGAATTCAAAAGCCTTCATGCATTCATTATTGAAAACAAAAGGGACATCTTGGCACGATAGAATGACAAAGAGGTTTAGTTATTTTCTTGAAGTCCTTGATGAATCTTACAGAAATCCATGTCCTAAAAACTTCGATTTGTTTAACATTTTGGGAGGTGGTAAATGTGCAATTAAATCAATTTTGCTTTGTCCACCTCAATGCCCTTGTGGAAACAACATGGCCAAGGACAATGCCACAGGTGACCATGAAATGGCTCTTTTCGACTCAAAACCAGTTGGTTTCTTAGCATCTTTGTAGTACCAATTTGAGATGGTGTAAACACCTTTGGAAAAAGCTTGCCATAGATTGAGAAATCATCCATAAAAATCTCCATAAATTGGTCAATCATATCAGAAAAGATTGCATACATGCATCTTTGGAAGGTAGCTGGAGCATTACAAAGACCAAAAGGCATTCTCCTATAGGGAAAAGTGCCAAAAGGGCACGTGAATGTGGTCTTTTCCTGATCTTGTGGGTACACAGAATAGTTGTAACGAGTAACCATCAAGAAAAGCGTAATAAGCTTTTCCCGCTAGCTTATCTAAGATCCGATCAATGAATGGGAGGAAAATGGTCTTTTCTGGTCATTGCATTTAATTTTACGTAATCAATACTGGACTCTCCATCCGATTGTTTGCCCTGGTTGACATATGCTCACCGAGAATCGAGGTTATAACGGTGATTCCAGTTTCTTAGGTACCACCTGTAGGTGCCACCCAAGCGAATCAAATGGCGTAAATGACCCTGCATCCAACAACAACCTCTTTCATGACCACTTCTTGCATATGAGGTTCAACCTTCTTTGCATTTCTCTAGAAGGCTTTGCATCTTCTTCCAAGTGGATTTTGTGCATGCAAACTGGATCGATTCCTCCTAAATCAATAGTCCTTTATGTTCTTTCAAGACTATCTCTTCCTCTTGCTCCTTTGTGAGAGAGGAAGAAATAATGTGAGCAATGATTTATGATTACCCAAGAACACATACTTCAAATTTTCGGTAGCTTCTTTAGTTCTAAATCGGTGGGTGAGAAAAGAAGGTATCAAAGGTACCTTAGATGTTTGTGGAAGGGGAGAGTAGCGAGGTTTCAAGAAGAAAACTTCGATTGTTTAAGAGTTCCTTGCACAACATTAATTTCCTCGAATTGGAGATAAAACTTGCTTCTTTTGACATGTCCCCAAGCATCTTTGATATCTGTGGTGAAGTCTTCACCTACGAAAATTGTTGTAAAGTTCCTTCCACAAGTTCATCAATAGATCAACATGAAAACATTCTTGAGTTGAATTGTTGTGTGGTTGCATTATAAACATTTAATTTTACCTTCATGTTTCCAAATGAGACTTCCATAATACAGGACTGCATTGAATGCAAGCATTTCTTGTGGCAGGAATGGTCTTCCCAAAATGGCGAGGATGGAAGTTTTGCTTTTGGTTGGTTCCATATCTAAAACTAGAAAATCGTGAGGATAGAAAAATTTATCTACTCCCTACCAATACATCTTCAATTATTCCCTCTTTCTTTCGGATCATGCGCTGGTTGTAACACCACATGAGTGGGTTTTAATTCTCCCAAACCTAGCTTCTCATATACAGAATATGGAAGTAGGTTGACACTAGCACCCAGATCTAATAAAGCCTTTTCAATGGTGTGTTCCCCAATAATGCAAGGGATTGTGGGGATTCCAGGATCTTGAAGTTTGGGAGGTGTAGCAATGGATAACACCTGACTAATTCTTTCCACAGCAAAGACCTTCTTGGACAACTGTATCCTAGATTGTCTTTTGTGAGTGCACACATCTTTCAGAAATTTTGCATATGCTGGAATTTGTTTGATTGCCTCAAGCAAAGGTAAATTTATCTTAACTTGCTTGAAAGTCTCCATCATATCATCTATTTTTGTGTTCCCTTTATCAAAAGGAGATACAGATTTTATTGCATATGGAAATGGTAAATGAGGAACCAATCTTTCATCTACAGCTTTAGAAGTATCTTCAGAAATTTTTTTACTTTTCTATTTTTTATTTTTTTGATTTTTCTGAGGTACATCAGCAACCCCACTGCTATCACTATGCGCTTCCTCTGCATATCTTTATCCTCTTCCTCATTTCTTCCTTCTTCAATACCCACTTTGTTATCTATCATTTTTCCACTTCTCAAAGTGGTGACAGTTTTTACTTCTTCATGTGAATTAGAAGCTTCTACAACCATGAACTGTCCTTTAGGATTGTTCAAAGGTTGGCTGGGTAACTTTCCTTCCTCTCTTTTTGCCAAGGTATTTGAAAGCTGTCCCAATGTTTCTTCAATCTTCTTTATGCTCTGTGAAAATTCACGCTTGAGTTAAAGATCCTAAATTCGAGTGAATTTAGGACTTGATCTTCAAAAGAAAGGGACCGAAGGGTTTTGAATCAAAGGCGATTGTCGCAGTTGTTGTGTGGAATGGGTCACGAAAGTTTGGTTTGACATAAAAATTCTACCATTTGAAAGGCATTTGATTCTTTGGTTGTTGTTGTTGATTGGTAATCCCCCTGGTTCCACCTCAAATTGGGGTGTGCTCTCCATGGATATTCATTTGACTGCATCTGTCCAAATGATTGAGCAGCATGAGCTTGTTCCACCATTAAATCTGGGAACTGTGATGCAGCAGGACATTGATCAACTGAATGAGTAGGGCACTGGCATATCAGACATGCCTCCTCTACTCTTGAAACATTTGGAGTTTTAAGTGAGCCCATCAATCTATCAAATTTTGTGGTTAGATTATCCATTTTTCTTTCCAACTCATTCACCTCATAGATCTTCCCTTTTGAGGGTTGGTGATTGTTCAACCTAGCAGATTTTCAATTTCTCTTGACAGAGATTCTGCCGAGGAATTCTCACCAATCACTTCAAATAAGTCCCAAACCTCTTCAACTGTTTTTTGTAAGTAAGTGCCTCCACAGAAGCATCCACCATATTTTTGCCTTTTGATCAATTCCTTGATATAAGCTTTGAACCAGCCACCTAGGAATTTGATGATGAGGACATTGCCTTAACAGTTCCTTGAATCTTTCCCATGCTTCATGGAAAGTTTCAATTGAGTTTTGGGAGAACGAAATGATACTTTGTCTCAATTGGCTAGTTTTAGACATTGGGAAATATTTGGCTAAAAATTGACATTGTAAATCATTCCATGAAGTGATACTATTTCGTGCGGATAACCATGCTCTAGCTTTATCCTTTAATGAAAAAGGAAAGAGCCTAAGCTTGGTTGCTTCTGGACCCAGTCCAGCTATGTTGAATGTGGTGCAAAGAGCCAAGAATTCATCCACATGTTTGTATGGGTCTTCCTTACTCAACCCATGGAAGGAAGGGAGCATTTGGATCGTTGAGGATTTGATCTCATAATTTCCTTCCACAGTAGGAAATTGAATGCAAAAGGGGGAATTATAAGCACCAGGTGCAAAGTAATCCCTCAAAAGTCGAGGTTCTTCACCCATAGTAGCAAAATTCTGTGTTGTTTGCTTGGTTCGTAGTGCCTTTCAACTTCTAAATTCAATGGGAGAATCTCAGGGCTGAGAGTCCTCCTACCAAGCATACAACTCAGAACAAAAAAATCTGATTATGCACAGCAAACCTTCAGAATTCCTTTCAGTAATTTCCCTTCTTTAAAAACCGAAATATGAATAACTGCACAAGTATAAACAATAGAATAGTTTAGTACTGATAAAAATTAAAATGAAAAACTTAGGTCTATCTATTTTAGAACAAATTCCCCGGCAACGGCGCCAAAAACTTGTTGTTTCCCCTTAGTGTGCTTGATTTATGTGTATTTTGAAAACAGTTTTAAAGTTGCCAAATTACAGTGGCTCTAAACTATATAAGAATTTAAAGAAATATCAGCACAGTTAGAAGAGAATTAGCCTGCAAGATCAGGGCCAATTGTAGCAAGTTTTAAAAGTAAGTGAGTGAAAGATCGTCCACAGAGAATTTGTTTAAAATGTAAGATAAACCTCCAGATCTTAGCTACCAGATCTGGCTTCTTATCCTATCTAGAAAGCTGATAAGATGAGAGGTTTGAATTTGTCGCGTTTAACAAACTAAAAACAAAGGAAAATTTAAACTAAATGATCCAGATCCGAGTTGGGGGAGTGATTGAAACAAAGATGGAGAAGTAATATCTAACTCTGATTTGGTCTTTGAAATCTAATGAGAAATACTGCAGTTCAGCAGAGGTGATCCAATCTTCATCTGGTTACAAGCGCAGATGTAAGAGAGATAAATCTAATTCAAGGATTAGGCTAACTTATGGCTATGGTCTGTCCACTTTAATGGCCACAAACCATCCAATAGTTATTAATCCAAATCCTTAATTCAGAACAGGAAACATCACTACAAATGCTGTAAGAGACTAGGTTACCAACACTAATTCTTACAGGATTAATGAATCAAGGGAAATTGCATAAAAAATAGTAAATCTAAAGGAGTCTAATGCAATAAGGAGATCAGAGGGAACCCTTAACATGATTCCAATTGAGAAAATACGGTTTACAGCAACCTTTTCAAATCCACCGTTACAATTACAGAGCACAGCTTAAACAGCTCTCAGATTTGTAGTCTTGAATACAACTCTCTTTTGAATTACAGAAACGTCTCACAGCTCTCAATTGCAACTCAAAGTGAAGCTATTACAGGGATTTCAGACAAACTGTCTGGCTGGGAAATGGGGGATTAGAAATGAAACTCAAAATCTGGATGCCCAAATTGGGCAAATGGTTCGTCAATTTATAGCTTTCCCCAAGTCCATCTCTAATGTGCATCAACCAATCAGAATTGGTTAAATCCATATCAGCCAATAGGAGTCGAGCACCAGGATCCAAATCTGTTCTGGCCAATCAGAACTGTTTGATCTGGTTCAGCCAATCAAGAAACAGAGGCATCAATTCTGTTAGGAAATTCAAAAATCTGTTGGAACTTCTAGAAGTTCCCGCCAAGTAATTTCATCTTTGGGTGTTCACATGGGGAGGAATATGCCTTTGGTTCGTGCTCAGAATCTTCCAGAATGTCCTTGGGTTTTAAAATGCATTGGGATGCGTGCAACAGATTACTGAATTGCCCTTGTTAAAGCTGTGAATCTCCAGAATACCTTTTCGCATAGTTTAAGGGTCTTTTTGCAGAGTGTTGTGGCTTCTGAAGCTCTTTTCGCAGAGTTCAATCTCTCTTCGAATTGTGTTTTCTCCTTTTCGCAAAGTTCAATCTTCTTTTTCCAGAGGTTAGATGCTCTTGAAAACTAAGCTCTGGAGGTTTTATTCCTTTTCAGAGTTCCGTGTTCTTTCTGAAATGTGCGTGTTCTTTATGAAAAGTCACGTGTTCTTTGCGAAAAGAACTCTGTATTGTATTTCTCTGTTCGAATTGTTCCCTGCTTCTCTTACAGGTCTTTGCCTCTTCCTTTTGGACTTTTCCACAGCTGATGAGGTTGTTTCTTCACTTCCTTCCTTTGGACTGACATGGATTGTCATCTTTTTGGCACTTTTGAGCTTTTTTTATGTTTAAGCCTGTCTTTATTGTTAGCTGCAACATAGGTACTTAAAACACTTATTTAGTTATCTCAAAGGTCTATCAAGACTTAAGTTTAGGGGTGAAAAATGGTATTTTTCACTTGTCAACAGTAGCCTCCATGAAAGATCTAGCATCCTCTCGGCGGTAATATTCCTCATATTTCAAGTTTAGTGTAACTTCCTCATGCTCCCTTTTCAGTGTAAGCCAATTCTCCCAAAGAGAACGGTCATTGATCTCTTAGCGGCTAAAGCAACATTTAATCTAGAGAGTTCTTCTTCGAGGGCATTAGTATACACTCCCAAATCATGGACAAGAGTGACATCTACCACGACTCGGGACCGATTAGGTTGTCGCTGGAAAGGCACAATGGCCCGGGTCGAGGGGTCGAACACCATGAGCTCAAGTGGACCCTCGTGGTTCACAACCAAAGCACAAGAGATCCCATCCTTGACACCTCTTTCACAGTCCCCTGTGTGACTGGGGAGGAGGAGCTGGGCTCCTCTAACTCTTTAAGCCCAAGAGCGAGGCTGGCTTCCGGCTCTCCCGATGATGATGGGGGAGTCGGATCAGCAGGCTCTTTGTGAGGGGCTTCAGGTGGGTCCATGGTTGAGTCCTCCTCGTTGAAGAAGTAATGCAGGAGGTGTAGGGGGAGGTGGACTAGATGGACGATCATGTCCATCATCGTGGGAGGACCCACTCGAACCAGTCTGACAATAATAAAGAAATCCCCCCCAATGCCTCATGCAACACCCTCGCACAGAGGCGAGCTTAACACGAATTTCTAGTTTCCCCACCTCTAAAGCATGAAGGCACTGCTCCACCATGGAACGAAAAGTGGTTCCAACAATGGAGCAGTGCTGTCATGAATGACTACATCTAAAAGGCCACAATAGCCACTGACACTGATGTCAAAGGTGTTGGTAAAGAACATAGTGGGGAGTATAGAAGATGTTATAGAAGTGGACGAGCGCGTACACGCTCTGGTGAAACATTAGGGTTCGTAAAAAGCATGGTCACCGATGATGCAACGGTAGGTGAGTGGATGGGAAAGGAGATGGAGATCAAGGAGACAGAGGGGAATGAAAGGCGTCCCCCATCTCAAATGGTGGTGATGGTGAGGGCATAAAGGGTATAGGCTGGGCGAAAGAAGGGACTGGGATGGTGGTGCCCCAGCAGCAGATCCAGCAAGGTCGGGTGTATGTCTCTGTCGGAGGCATGGCTGAGGAAGAAGTTATGGCAACCTGCTATGCGGCAGTGGGCCTGGCTTTCCTCCATTGGCCTGCATCATAAAGCTTGGGCAATTTTGTCAATGGTGGCTCCTGATTAATCACATAATTTACCATTTTATCACCCTTAACTTAGTGATGCTAGGATTTAGTTTGCTACTAACGAGATATTGATGTGCATATATTAAAGATAAGCAGTAAATCAAAGCCTAAATGTTAATTTTTGTCAAAATGAACTCAAAAAGTAATAAGAAAAATGATTGAGCGAAAAAGACGATTGGTCGCTACTGAAAGTCAAAGAATCGTAATTCACGATTCTTGAAAAGAGACAAAAGGAGAAAGTGATAAAGCATAATTCAGAGAATCATCAACTATGAGGAAGCCTACTGAAAATAGAAAATCGTGATTAACGATTTTTCAGAGAAGAAGCCATGAAAGAAGAAATCATTATTTATGATTTCCTAAGAATAGAAGCTTTCCTACTATTGTTGTTGTTGCTGATCACGTGAGAACTATCACCGCCATATCCATAATTAGAAGACTCCTATAATTAGAAGTCTGATGAACCATAGATTTGAGAAGATTGATAAAGATCTAATCTGAAGGACTCTGCTGCTGCTCGATAAAGAACACTCTAGAAGCGCATCAACTAAAGGAAGCAAGGAAAGATGAAATTAGTAATTAGAGTTATATTAGGATACTTTTATTTTTAATAGCTTCTTTTATTAGAATTAGATCTCTGTAAACCGACTCCTTTTGATCTATAAATAACAGGGCTCGGCATAGGAATATTCATCGAAGAATTTTAACATCAATTGACGCCTGAGCTTGGATTTTCTTCCAATCAATAGTGTATATTAGTTAGAGTAGATTAGATATAAGAGGTTTCTCAAGAGCAATTGACGACTGCAATTGAGTACTGAAGATTAGTGTAGATATCTATAATTTCTCAGGAGCAATTGACGAATGCGGCTGAGGGTGGAGGATATATTTTACTTTACTTTCTAATTAGATTTTCTTTGCTTTGTAAACATCGCCAAGTTCTAATTTGAATTAATGACTCAGGTTAGGATTTGCTAAATTAGTGTAATGGTTTTTATTTTTTCATCTTCAGTTTGTTAGAGTTTGATTGATGCTCAATTTTTGGTTAATTGTTGATTAGATTAAATCTGTGTTGATAGGATCTTAGACTTGATTGACGACCAATGCTAGGAGACTAAAAATATGGTGTAACGGTATTATTTATTTTCATAAATATCTGAAAGCCGAAGATTGAGATTGACGACCTTAATCTGAACGAGGATTAGGATTTATTTTTATACACTTTAGATTAGAAAACGATTCTTTTATTCATATTTCTCCAGTAGAATAGGAAATCCTAAAGATAAATAGAAGTTTTTAAGATAGGGATTTAGATAGAAGATAGAATTAGGAATTAATAAGCTAATAAACTTCCTCGTGGAAACGATCCTATGCTATGCTATAATTTTCATTGTGCGCTTGCAATAGGTTAAGACTTGAATTTAATATAATTATAATACACAATAACAACCAAGTCAAGTTTTTGACGCCGCTGTCGCAGAAGCGGAATTTATCTTTATTTCTATTTTTATCTAATATTTATATTCTTTTAGAAAGTAATATTTATCTTTCTCTTTTTATATTTTTTTATATTTTTAATTTTCTTTGATCACTTCTTAAGTTTTTCCAAGTTTATTCAAAGCCGGTGAATCAATGTTTCAACTTCTGCCGGCCACAAAGGCAAAAAACTCAGATTTGTTTCTCTTTGCTTTCTAAAATAAAAATAATATATATATATATATTTGGTAGGAAATTGGATCTTTTCCTAATTGGGGCAGTTTTGGGCGTGTGCCGGTATTTTGGCCATAACTTTGGCTACAGGTGTCGAATTCACACAGATAACCCCAATTCGAAAAGCTCTTTGTGACGCGCACGTCGTGGCTACCTTTGATAGAATTTTTATCGAGCCCAAAATCTACTGATTACCCTTCCAAATCCTTCTTTTTAGTTATTTTTTTTCTTTTTTGGTAATATTTCTTTTAGTGTTTAGGAGGTGATTCTGAACTCGATTTGGGCCAGATTTTTTTTAGAATACTTTTTTTTATTACGTATTTTTATTTTGGTATGCTTATGAAATTTACTATTTTTAGCAAATTTCTAAAAAATAAATAAGTAAATAAAAGAAATAAAAATATATATAATTATTATTATATTCTTTTTAGTTTATGCACCACACTCGTTTCAAATCTATAAATATTTTGAGTGTTTAAATGCCCTGTCACCCACTATACCCGACGATGATAGACTGGGAATGGGCATATGCGTTTCAGTAGATTGACTCTGGTAACACGTACAACCCGCAATGGGAAAGTCATCCTCGTTTAATTATGGTGCCACTATGGCCAACAACAAGGACCATCTATTGTTCATCCAAGATATACCCTGGACTTAAACCTCCAACAGACCTACTCGCCACCCATGAGGCCATATCAGTCATATGAGCAACAACAATTCTGTAACGTCCCGAAAATTTCGTATTTTAAATGGTTCACCTCAGGATGCGGACCAACTGGTCACGTGTTTGACCGGGTCAACTTCAACTTGATTTAACTTAAGATTGGTAAATTTGAGTTGAATAATTCTTGTCAATGGAGGGTTGTGAAAATAAGTGAATGTATTGCACACACGTACACTAGATGATTATAGACGCTTAACACCCAATCTAAGGATAAGACTATAAGAGAAAGAAAAGGGAAATAAATTGTTTGAATGGAGTAGTTGAGAAGGGAGTTAAGAAAAAAGAGAGAGAGTGAGAAAGTAAATGTGAGAAATCACACGAAGGCATTGATCTTGGCTCGCAAAGTCTAACGGATCGAGCTCGGGATCGAGGAGAAGTTTTAGTTGTGGGTTTGAGAAACCCTAGCAAACTTGGGTTTTGGATCAAGAAATCCAACCGATTGAAGGTGAGCAAAAGCTTTGTAATTTTTCTTATATTAATGTAAATTTGAAAGCTAGGATATAAGAAATCAAGGATGAATTTGTATGAAGGAGTTAAGATGATTGCTAGGGATAACAAATTCGATCCATAGCTGAGGAGAGACAAATTCGTTCAATCGAAATGAGAATCCGATCGAACGAATTTGGCCTGAGAAGAAGATATGAAAAGAGAGAAGGGTTTCTGAGTAAATCGATCGAACGATTTGAATTTCGTTCGTTCAATTTTGGAAACCGTTCAATCGAAATAAAAATCGAATGAACGGTTTGCTCAGAAGATAAAGAAGTAATAGGAGAATTCGCTCGAACGAAATAAAATTCGTTCGAACGATATGAAATTCGTTCAAACGATTTAGAAAACCGTTCGAACGATTTTGTGAATCGTTCGAACGATTTGGAAATCGTTCGATCAATTTGGTTAAAATTAGGCTTTGATGCCTAATTTAGCTTGTCAATGAATTGTAAGAGAACTTAAACTTTTTGACCCACTGTTTAGACATTGTAGTAATGTTTATCATGCATGGATCATGCCTAGGTTAAGCCGAACCGTTGAGTACTCATAGAAAGATCGGGTTTGAGGATTCAAAGGTTCGAGACGCGTATAAGGTAGGGGAATATCTAACTAATATACTGTGTTGCGAGCACGTATGTAATGATAGTGTATGATGCATGCTTCTTTAAATTTTGTTTTTGAATTATAGTTAATGTAAAGAGTAAAGAGTAAAGTAGATGGCAATAGTGCATATGTTTACATAAGTAAAAGAGGAATTGGTTAAGTAAAGAAAGATCATCCCAGGGATGTAGGAATACACAGGCATCGCAGAGATGCAATAGACAAGTGACATCCCAGGGATGTGAGGTGGATGAAAGATCCATGTTAAAGAAATAAACAGTAAGCATGAATGTACGGGCTAAGTGTTATTAACTATTAGCACAAATTCATGGTGAGTAACTATATTTATTGCACAATTCGATTTAAGGTTCAGAGAATATCCAACCGACGCGGCGGGATAACCGTGACTGACGCGACAGGATATCCGTGACCGGTACGGTGACTAATCCATACAACAGCATACATCCCAGGGATGTATAGTAGTATTAAGCCCATCACCTAAGAGACAGGGACGAGGACAATTCCATAAAAAATAGTCTGATTAGATGACGATGGAGGGTATTCCATCGGGGCTCGATGCTATATTGCTCGAGGATTATTTAAGTTAAGATTTAAGTCATGATCTCAGCCTGGTTGCAACTAAGGAAACTACTAATCATTGAAAGAAATGCATGATCAGAATGATAAAAGTAGTCATATCATCTTGTCACATCTTAAAGTTATTTTTCAAGAAATGATTTAATTATGAATGCATGTCTATTCTTCTCATGAAATATATGTTTGTAAAATGGATATATTTGTTGTGATATTTCCCTATTGAGCTAGGATGTAGCTCACCCTTTGACTATATGTCACAGGTGAAGGTTTAGAATTTGATGAGAATGTAGGAATTGCTACGGGTGAGGGTGATCCTGGTGATTCGGAGTACTTTCCGAGGGAGGAGACTAAGCCACCTCCGGAGAGATTCTTCTAGAAGATCTTCGCTGCGTATTTTGATTTGGTTTGATAGTTTGAGAAAGAGAATTATGGCTTGGTACGTCCAGCCTTATATTTTGAGAGTAAATGAATATGTAATATTCTTTTGCCGAACCATTGAGAGTGACCGTAGTTACGGCACTAATGGTTCGGGTTGGTTCTTTTGTTCATGAGGAGTCATGAAATTAGAACTATCTTTTGGGCATGTGTTTTTGGATTTAACGTACTGTAGAAATAGGAGAATTTTTTTTTTTGCATTATTTTCTTTTGTTTAATATTGAATGGGACGTACCAAGTGTTTCGCACTTACATTATGGGGCATAGCCTTATGGGATGTGCCGATGGCACGGGTTTTGGGGTGCCGAAATTCGGGCTGTCACAAATTCAGTCCTTAGAGCAACGGATTTGATGATATAATTGTTAAAATCCTTAGGGATTTACAACAATAGTGGCATCAACGTTCCAAGGATTTATCCCACCAGGTCGCTCAATTCTCTCATGTTTTACATTCACACACACAATCCATTACAAAGTTGGAAGCCCAAGTTGGTCAGCTAGCTACGCAATTGGTGGAATGAGAGAGCAACCAGTTACAGTTACGACCAGTGAGTAACCTAGGAGGACAAGTTTTTATGTGAGATACATTTATTCCCGCAAAATAATTTCTATGACAGCCCAGATTTCGGCACCCCAAAACCCGTGCCATCAGCACGATCCTCAAGACCATGCCCCATTCATCTTTACAGAACATTAGTATAACAAGCAATATTAAGGTAAAATGGAAATAATAAATACATGATGTGGAAGTAAATTTCTATTCTAAGTATAAACCCAAATGACAGTTCTACTTTGATGCCACTGCATGAACAGAGAACCGACCCGAACCATCGGTGATAACCAGATTACCCCAGATGGTTCGCCAAAAAGAATATATCAAGAATTTACATTTGTTTATCAAAATAAAGGCTTGACATACCAAGCCGTACAAATGAGCTCTCAAAACTACTCTATCAAAGTGCTCGAAAATGAACTCAATGGCGTGTTTATGGGGTCCCCCCCCCCCCTCACACGCGGTTGAAGGTAGATACCCGCTCGTGAAAAATTAACTAGGTTACTACACGATGCAAGAAGGAAATCAATAGCGTAAGCGAATGTAAAATTTCAATTTTCATTTCATCTATTCCAAAAAGTTTACAATACTGTTCATGTCTCATTAATTACAAAATACACACTTAATTACAATATGAAACTGAATCAAAAAGTCATCTACAAAACCTAAAATGATCGTGCTATTTGTCAGTCAGCCGACTCTGCTCGTCTGAGCAGGTGGTGGTTGACTCGTCTCAGCTGAATGTGGTGGCACCGAGCCGGATGCATCGGCGGTAGAGGTACTCACGTGAAAAGCTACACTCGAGTGAAAATCGGTCCGGCCTGCAGTCCACGCCTCCTCCTGTGCGAGACACTGCTGATAGTCCAATAGATAGATGTACCACATGGTGTGGTACATCATGAAGTCCATCCGCCGGTTCATCCTCTGGTTGTTGGCCTCCATCCGGTCCAACACATCCTCAATCGTGGGCGCTAGGTGAGCTGCTCGGCGGCGGTATGATGATGTAGGAGTGGCAGCCGCTGACTGCGAAGGTGGCATAGTGGATGTGGTAGGAGGTGGCACTAAGGGCTACCTCCTAGCTGGCACTGAGGTCTGAGATGGGGTTCCCTCAACAGGTGGAATGACATGTGGCGCTTCCCCTACTGGTGGGTCCTGCTGTGGCGGTGGGGGTGGGGGTGGTGCTACTGCTGGCCCATGAACTGGTAGGGCCCTCTTCAACAACCTATAGCTATGGCCCCATGAGTAGTGCTTCACGCGGTTCGTAGCCCTCTCCTCATGGGGCGAGATGGCGTACCCTAGAGAGTCGGAATAACACTCCAGCATGCTTGAAATGAGGCGAGCATACGGCATCTTCTCCTTGGGCCTCAAATGACCCTTCATCAGTTTTCCCTTTATATACGTCATCCCCTCTAAAATGATCAAGGTGGCATTGAACCAACGGCCGCAGAATGCCGCGTATAGGGTCTATTGGACCAATTCCACCCTCTCGATATCGTGACGCATCGGGTAGAGATTGCACTTGATTATAGAATCAAGCATCCACATGTATTGGGGCAAATCGACCCTCCGAATGGATGATCCAAACCCCTTCTTTCCATTGGTCATCTCGGTCATGATTTCCTCAAACCTCACCTCTTTCGCAAATGGTGGGAAGAGGGTGGTCTCAGGCACGAAGTTCAAATAACACTCGAGGGCTTCGTGAACGTGGCGACAGGTGAAAGTGTAGTCACGACCCTCTATCTTGGTCGTAACTATGTCATCGGTCGGGGCCCCTTCTCCAAGCTCTAGTAAAATAGGCATACCAATCTAGGGTAATAACACCTGTGGAGCGGCTTTAACAGGTTACCGAGGCCCATTTGGTCTCACCCTCGACGTCGAGGTCGGTAAACAAATCGCCATCAATGATGTATTCATTTTCAAAGCTCTTAGCCGCCCACCATTCATTTGGTTGGAGCACGTTTACGAGTGGGGGTGGTGTCGGTGAAGACTCGCGCGAAGACGCGCTCGTCGAATCGGATGTAGTATCCAATGACGATGGTGATGGGGTTCTTACGGGCGATGGTGTTGGTGGTGGCAGTGCGGCGTTCTTACGTCGGACCGGAAGCTTCGAAGCCGCTTGCTTCGCGGTCAAACGGATTCGAGGTGGCATTTTTAATCAAAATGTAAGAAAACTAGGGTTTTATAGCTTGAAACGAAAAGAAACTTGAAATCTAAGGTTTTACCTTAGGTTTTGATCCAAATGCAAGCAATTTCGATCCAAAATCGATCCCAGACTGTAAAAATCCTAGGTCGCAAGGTCGCTCGGGAAGGAAATCGAAAAGGCGCGCAAGAGAACAAAACCCCAAAATTTTCAAATGGGGAGAAATCCCCCTCGTTTTATATATATAGGCCCGATTCGATTAATCGATTCCTGAAATCGATTAATCGAATTTCAAAAACTTACTCCAGCCGCACGAAATCGATTAATCGATTTCCAAAATCGATTAATCGAAACTCAAAATCGATTAATCGAAATCATGGTCACTTAAAATTTCCAGGCTTTCCAGTTCACTGGCGTGTGCCAGTCGATTAATCGAGTTACCAAATCGATTAACCGATTTCCCAAAATTGATTAATCAAATTTCACCTCGATTAATCAAAATCGTAGTGTCCCTAAACTTTTCTAAAATTTCTAAGTTACTGTCATGTGTAAGTCGATTAATCGAATTTCTATATCGATTAATCAAAATCCAAAATCGATTAATCTATCCCCAAATTGATTAATCGAAATTTTACTTTGTTAATATTCTGAATCCCCATTCAATCTCCACTCACTGGCGTATGCTAGTCGACTAATCGACTAAAATCGATTAATTGAATTCTCAATCGATTAATCGATTAATCGGTTTTGATTAGATTTTCAAAATTTTCTTATTTTTATGTCTCTTTTGGTTTCTTGGTAAAACATGACCAGTTGGTCACTGGTTTTGCTAAACATGTCTTCACAGCCATTTCATGGCTATGATGAATCTTGACTACGCATTCAACATTGCATTAGGAACACTATGCGGATTGAAATTGTTTCTATTGAATAAATTGATCAAAAGATCGACATTGGATTACAACATATGGTTTAAATCCGCAAACATGCTTGCGGTGATACAATTTTGGCTCTCAAGTCATCACAAACAAGTCCGGATATTGTTCCTTCACGTCGGCCTCTTGTTCCCACGTAGCTTCTTTGGCCGGATGATTCTTCCATCGAACAAGCACTAATGGAATCACTTTTGTCCACAACACTTGTTCCTTTCGATCCAAAATCTCTGTCGGTTCTTCAATCATGCTCATATCCTCATGCATTTCTAATGGTTGGCCGCTCATCACGTGATCAGGGCCATTAAGATATTTCCTGAGCATAGATACGTGGAATACATTATGTACCCGATCAAATAACGGTGGCAATCCAATACGGTAAGCAACTTCCTCTACTCGACCCAGAACCTCAAATGGTCCAAGATAGCGGGGACTCAACTTCCCTCTCTTTCCAAATCTCATCACCCCCTTCATAGGTGACACTTTCACGAACACTTGTTTACCCACCTTAAAGTCTACACTCGTCCGCTTGATATCAGCGTAGCTTTTCTGCCTGCTCTGAGCTGCTTTGAGTTTGGCCCTTATCATCTGAACATAGGTGGCATTATCCTCAAGTATCTCGGGTCTCAAAATAAATTTCTCACCGGTTTCCTCCCAATTGATGGGCGATCTACATCGCCATCCATAAGGAGCTTCATACGGTGCCATCCCAATGCTCATCTGAAAACTGTTGTTGTATGCAAACTCAATCAACGGTAGGTGCTGATCCCATGATCCTTGCAGTTCTAATATATGCACCCTAAGCATGTCGTCGATGATCTGATTGACCCGCTCTATTTACCCATCAGTTTGCGGATGGAATGCTGAATTGAAATCTAGTCGTGTTCCCATTCCTTCTCGAAATTTCTTCCAAAACTTTGATGTATATAATGGGTCACGGTCAGAAATAATGCTGCTCAGAATCTCATGAAAACGGACGATTTCTTTCATATATAGCTCTGTAAGTCTTCCCGCTGTGTACATCGTGTTGTAAGGCAAGAAGTGCACTGACTTGGTCAATCGATCGACTACTACCCAAATGGCATTGTACCTCTTTGCAGTACGCGGTAGTCCAATGATGAAGTCCATAGAGATTGATTCCCACTTCCATTTCGGTATAGGTAGAGGCTACAATAACCCCGCAGGGTATCTATGATCGATCTTCACTTGCTGACACGTCAAACACTGTGACACGTACTCTGCCACGTCTTTATTTCAAACCTCTCCACCAGTAATTCTTTTTCAGATCTTGATACATTTTCGTACTATCAGGGTGAATCGCATAGTTGGACTTGTGAGATTCATCAAGAATAGTTTGACGTAGATCAGCATTGTCCGGAATGCAGGGACGGCCCTTGAACAATAAGGAACCATCTTCTTTCACTGAGAAGTCCGGTTTGATGCCTTCGATCACATCTTGACGAATCTTGGTTAAAGTCGGGTCTTTCATCTATAGCTCATGGATATGCTCAAATATCACTGGTCTCACTGAAATATTTGTCAAAAAGGCTACTGTAGCTTTTGACTCAATATTCGCATCATACAGTGCCCGATCTTCAAATAACTTCTATCTGTGTATACCCAAAATCAAACTAGCCAATTGAACTGAACCCTTCCCACTCAAGGCATCGGCTACTATATTTGCCTTGCCTGGATGGTACTATATAGAACAGTCATAGTCCTTGAGGAACTCCATCCATCTGCGCTGCCTCATATTTTGTTCTTTCTATGTAAATAGATATCTGAGGCTTTTATGATCGATGAGGATCTCAAAGGTCTCACCGTGCAGGTAATGTCTCCAAATCTTCAACACAAATATGACCGCTTCTAGTTCCAGGTCATGTGTCAGATAATTCTTCTCATGCTCTTTCAACTGTCTCGATCCGTACGTTATCACCTTTCTGTGTTGATTAAGCACGCAGCCCAAACCATTGTACGAAGCATCACTATATACCGCGAACCCTCCACTGCCTGAAGGAATCACTAGTACTGGAGCTAAAGTGAGTCTCTTCTTGAGTTCTTGAAAACTCTTCTCGCATGCCTCACTCCACTCGAATCTTGAATCCTTGTAAGCCTCGTAAGAGGTCCTGATAGGTTTGAAAATCCCTCTACAAAGCGTCGGTAATAACCCGCTAATCCAAGAAAACTACGGACGTCGGTCACGGTCTTTGGTTGCTCCCAATTGACCACTTCTTCTATCTTTTCTGGATCTACAGTGACACTATGCTTTGAGACGACATGTCCCAAAAAGCTAACCTCTTCTAACCAAATCTCACACTTGCTGAGTTTGGCGTACAGTTGGTGTTCACGTAAAGTTTGTAGAGCAATCCTCAAGTGTTCTTCATATTCTGCCTTTGACTTGGAGTATATAAAGATATCGTCAACGAACACCACGATGCAAGAGTCCAGGTGTGGTTTAAACACTCGATTCATCAAATCCATAAATGATGTCGGTGAGTTCGTCAACCCAAATGGCATCACTAAGAACTCATAGTGTCTGTACCGTGTCCTGAAAGCAGTCTTCTGAATATCCTCTGCCTTGACTCTCAACTAATGGTATCCATATCTCAAATCAATCTTGGAAAAGTACCTCGCTCCTTGCAGTTGATCAAATAGGTCATCTATCCTAAGCAAAGGGTATCGATTCTTAATGGTAAGTTTATTCAATTGCTGATAGTCAATGCACAGATGCATTGACCCATCTTTCTTTACAAACAAGACCGGTGCTTGTTGTTTGATTCTAAGTGTGCATGATTTATTTGTGTTTTGAAAACAGATTTGCAACTGCTAAGTTATACTAAATCTGGAACATTAAAAAGAGTAAAGAAATATCAGCACAGAGAGAAGTGAATTAGCCTGCAAGATCAGGGCCAATTGTAGCAAGTTTTAAATGTAAGTGAGTAAAAGATCGTCCACAGAGAATTTGTTTAAAATGCAAGATAAACCTCCAGATCTGAGCTACCAGATCTGGCCTCTTATCCTATCTACAAAGCACATAAGATGGGAGGTTCAATTTGTCACATTAACTAAATGATATAAGTAAAAGTTAAACTAAATGATCAAAGTAAAAGTTAAACTAAATGATCAAAGTAAAAGTTAAACTAAATGATCTAGATCTGAGTTGGGGAAATTTTGATATAATCTTATAAAAAATGGAGAAATAATATCTAACTTTGATTTGGTCCTTGAAACACAATGAGAATGACTGCAGATCAAATGAGAGATGATCCAATCTTCATCTGGCTATAAGCACAAATGTAAGAGAAATAAATCTAACTCAAGGATTAGATTTAGGCTTATGGCTATGGTCTGTCCACTTCAATGGCCACAGATCATCCAATAGTCTTTAATCTAAATGCTTAATTTAGAACAAGAAATATCACTACAAATGCTGTGAAAGATTAGGTTACAAACACTAATTCCCACAGGGTTAATGAATCAAGGGAAATTGCATGAAAAACAGTAAATCTAAAGGAGTCTAGTACAGTAAGGAGATCAGAGGGAACCCTTAACACGAATCCAATTGAGAATGTACAGTTTACAGCAACCTTTTCAAATTCACCATTACAATTACAGAGCACAACTTAAACAACTCTCAGATTTGTAGTCTTGAATACAATTCTCTTTGAATTACAGAGGTATCTCACAGCTCTCAATTGCAAGTAAAAGTTAGGCTATTACAGGGGTTTCAGACAAACTAGCTGATTTGGAAATGGGGGAATAGGAATGAAACTCAAAATCTGGATGCCCAAATTGGGCAAATGGTTCATCTATTTATAGTTTTCTTCAGGTCTAGCTCAGATGCGTATCGACCAATCAGAAGTGCTCAGATCTGTATCAACCAATGGTAGTCGAGCACAAGGATCCAAATCTGTTCTGACCAATCAGAATTGCTCGATCTGGTTCAGCCAATCAGGCGACATAATCATCAATTCTATTATGCAATTTGAAAATCTGTTAGAGCTTCTAGAAGTTCCCGCCAAGTGATTTCATCTTTGGGTGCTCACATGGGGTGGAATATGCCTTCGCTTCTTGCTTAGAATCTTCTGGAATGTCCCTAGATTTTTAAATGCATTGGGATGCGTGAAAAAGATTACTGAATTACCCTTGCAAAAGCTAGAAATCTTCAGAATACCATTTCGCATAGTTTAGGGAACTTTTCGCAAGGTACTGTGACTCCTGAAGCTCTTTTCACAAAGTTTAGCCTCTGTTCACAAGGAGTTCTCTTCTTTTCGAATAGGTCAATCATCCTTTCGAAGAGTTCAGGTGCTCTTCGAAAACTAAGCCTGGAGCTTTTAGTTCTTTTCGCAGAGTTCAGGTTCTTTTCGAAATGTTCAGATTCTTTTCGAAAAGCACTCTGTAGTGCATTTTTCTGTTCGAATTGCTCCACATTTCTTTTCTGGGTTGAGACCAGGTCTTTGCCTCTTCAATTCAGGCATTTTGACAGCTAGTGAGGTTGTCCCTTCTCTTTCTTCCTTTGGATCGACATGGATTATCATCTTTTTGGAACTTTTAGGCTGCTTTCATGGTTAAGCCTATCTTTATTGTTAGCTATAACACAAGCACTTAAAACACTTATTTAGTTCTCTCAAGGGTCTATCAAGGCCTAGGTTAAAGGGTGGAGAATGGTATTTTTTGGTTCTCAACAGTGCTACCCATGGAGACACGCTCGGTCTAACAAACCCGTTGTCCATGATCTCTTGCAACTGCTCCTTCAACTCCTTCAACTCAGCAGGAGCCATTCTATATGGTGCTTTAGAAACATGCTTTGTTCCTGGTGCTAAGTCGATGGCGAACTCCACTTCTCTCTCTGGAGGTAACCCTGGTAACTCTTCCGAAAATACATCCTCAAACTCTCACACCACGGCTATCTGGGAGATAATATTCTTCTCTTCTTTATCCTCCTTTAAGAATGCCAAGTAACCACTACACCCTTTTCTGATCAAGCGCTCAGCTCTGACTGTCTAGATAAGTGGCATATGCAGCGACCTCTCTCCTCAAAATCAAAATGATCTCCTCGTATTGGGTCTGAAGATGATGACCTTGTTCTTGAAATCTACCGTCGCACAGTGAGTCGACAACCAATCCATGCCAAGGATCATGTCAAATTCTTGCATGTCTAACAGAATTAGGTTTGTGGGTAGTTCAAAGTCATCTCCATCCATGATTCTCATGATCACGGAGTTGCAAACTTTCTCTGTATCAACCGATTTACCAGTTGGAATAGTCACGATTAACACAAAGTCTAACTCCTCTGGTTTAACTTTCATCTTCCTATTGAAGCGAGGGGTAACGAATGAGTGGGTAGACCCCGGGTCTATCAACACTCGAGCTTCATATGTGACATCACTTCCCTTTTTATAGATTTGTAACACACCTAATCATACATACACATATATATAATGTATATCATCATACTAGAAATTATTACATGCAAGTTCTTTTCTATTTTCTATATGGATGCACCTTCTCTATCTAAAAATTTTCAAGAATTGAAATTCTTTATTTAAAAGAAATCTCACCTTGGATTACATCATTCGTATTTTGAGCCTCTTGAGCTGTGACTGCGTAGGCTCTCCCTTGGACGATCGGCTTCCTTGCTTGGATAGGTCGTGGCATAGGAGCTGAAGTCGTCTTTCCTTTGTTCACCTCAGGGCAATCCTTGATCAAGTGGCCCACTTTGCCACATCTAAAACAGCCCCGAGTTCTCTGCCTACAGTCTGTTATTCTATGAGACTTGCCACACTTGACACAAGTCTCCCGTGGTGTGGAAGAAGCTGCTCGTGAGAAACCCAGTGTAACTGTAGCTCCGGTAGTGATAGCAAGGCTCTCATATCTTGTCGGCCTCCCCGACGCGAGCAATGAAAATCTCTGCTGGTTGGTCTGTTGCGTCGGTCTCCCATATCCTCCTTGAAACGGTGGTCTCTGATTGTTTGCTACAAATCTTGGCTTTTTGTTCTCCGGCTCGTAGTTCCCCGTTCTGCTCTGGTCCACATTCCACCTTCCTTGTTGTTCCCTCTAGCGGTATTTGTTATTATTTTCTTCCTCTACCACCAAGGCCTTGCTCATGACCTCTCCATAGGTCTTCATCTAGAATGGCACTACTCCTCCCCTCACGTCCGGTCTCAACAGTTGCTAAAACCTCTTTGCTCTCATCATCTCTGTGATGGCGTAGTCAGGCGCAAAACGAGCGAGTCACATGAACTCCACTCCATACTCTCTAACAGTCATCTTCCCTTGCACAAGCTGCAAAAATTGAATCTCCATGTGGTTTCTCACTACCTCTGAGAAGTACTGTTTATTAAACTCTTCAACAAATTCATCCCATGTTCAGGGCAAATCTGGAGTCTCCTGAGCCCTAGTCCATGAAATAGACTTCCACTAAGGCCCAGCCTCTCCGTCTAGCATGTAGGCTGCCCAACGGACACTCTCGTCCTCTGTGCACGTGAGCACACTAAATACTTTCTCCATTTCACTCAGCCAGTTCTCAGCTGCCATGGGCTCTGCCTGCCCTAAAAAGCTAGGAGGTCTCATCCTCCTAAACTCAGTAAACGCGGAAGACACTGGCAGTGTCGCAGCCACTAGAGGTGTCGGTGACTGATGCTGCTCATGAGCAGTATGAGCTGCCAAGGATGCTGCCTGTTGGGCCATAGCAGCCGCCATGGTCTCCATGGTGTGCATCATCCTCTGACGCTCCTCTCTATCTTCATTTCTTTCTCTGACTCTCTCCTATTCCCTTTGATCTCGATCCTGAGTCTCTGCCTGATCTTGACTCCCTTGGCCACCACTGCCTGAAGCCCCTCTATCTCCCATAGGCACTCTATTGGTATCCGAGATAAAATCATCTTGACTACGCAAACTTCTACTATGGCCGCTCCTAGGTCGGTCCCTTCCTCTAGAAGACATAATGGTCTGCACGTGAAAACTTTGGTTTCATTAGCAGAAGTCCCTATGCTCTGACAAAAGAATGATTGTCATAATTTCTAAAAGAAAATGCTCTGATACCAACTGTGACAGCCCAGATTTTAGCACCCCGAAACCCGTGCCATCAGCACGATCCTCAAGACTATGTCCCATTCATCTGTACGGAACATTGGTATAACAAGCAATATTAAGGTAAAATGGAAACAATAAATACACGATGCAGAAGTAAATTTCTATTCTAAGTATAAACCCAAATGACAGTTCTACTTTCATGCCACTGCATGAACAAAGAACTGACCCGAACCATCAGTGATATCGAGATCACCCCAGATGGTTCACCAAAAAGAATATATCAAGAATTTATATTTGTTTATCAAAATAAAGGCTTAACATACCAAGCTATACAAATGAACTCTCAAAACTACTCTATCAAAGTGCTCAGTAGAGTCTCCTAGAAGAAGTCCTCGGGAGGAGGCTCTAACTCTTCCCCGGGCACGTAATCCGAATCACCCCGATCCACGTCTCTCGAAGCCTCGGCCACTGCTAATACTGGACCTGCGACGTATAGTCTAAAGGGTGAGCTACATCCTAGCTTAATAGGGAACAACACAATAAACATATAAATCAAAATCTCACATATATTCCATAATATTCTAAGCATGATGTATCTATGCATTTGCTAGGAAAACAGTTTAAAAGATGATAGTTTTGTCTTGAAGTTTACTGGTGATTTGCATGTTTCATTTATTCCCAAACTGTTCATGAATTACACTAATTAGGCCTAAAGTAAAACTTAAATCTTCAACTTAAGTAATCCCCGAGCAATATAGCATCGAGCCCTAATGGAATACCCTCCATCATCACCTAAATAGACAGTTGTTATATGTATTCCTTGGAAATACTACCCAAGCCCCTTTCTCTATAGGCGGTGGGGTTAAATGTCATCTCAACATCCCTGAGATGTGCTTACTGTGTACGGATAAACCTCTGTACCGATGTACTGATTGGCCGCCATATCGGTCACAGATATCCTACGAGTCAGTCGTGGGTATCCCGCCACATCGGTGGGGTATTCTATTCAAGCCTTAAATAACAAAAATATCATGTGCTTTATATATAGTTATTCACCGTATAAAAGTACTACTTTATATCAATTAGGCCTTATCAGTCATTATTCAATCTTACTTACATCCCTGGGATGTCTAAAATACTCGCATCACACTGATGCCTTTATCACTTTCTCATCCCTTGGGGATGCCTCATTATCATTAGATTACTTAGTCTCAGTTACTCGCATCACACAGATGCCTTTATCACTTTCTCATCCCCTAGGGATGTCTCATTCTCATTTACTTTATTGGTGTCATACACACACTCCTTTTTACAAAGATTTACATAGTTAAAATATTTTCAAATTTGTTTCTATATCACTACATACATGCTCTTGCAATTAAAGTACATGTTTAAGGTGTTCCCTACCTCAGGTCTCTGAAGGTCCAAGCATCAAGGTTTCACGCGGCTCCTTATACTTGCTTTCACACATACCACCTATGGTACATCATAACATATGCAACACATCACTAAAGATACAATAGAGAAGGTCCTAGACCCTCCATGAACCTCAAGGTCCAATTAAAAAGTTAAGTGAAACTACCAAAATCGATTAATCGATTCTCAAAATCGATTAATCAAACCCTAAATCGATTAATCGATTCCCAAAATCGATTAATCGATCCCAAATTGATTAATCGAAATTTCCAAAATGGTAAAGTCGATTCTCAAATCGAGTAGTCAAAAGTCCGAAATCGATTAGTCGATCCCAAATCGATTAATCTAAATCCAAAATCGATTAATCGACTTCCCAATTCGATTAGTCGATTTCCCCAAGTCTTTTCTCTCCAGCCACTAGAGGTACCCAGTCAATTAGTCGATTTCTAAATCGATTAATCGACATTCAAAATCAATTAATCGATTTTCAGATCGATTAATCGAAATCGGGCATCCTTGCTTTTTCAACTTCTAGACCAAAAGCGATTAATCGATTCTCAAAATAGATTAATCGATTTGGCCAGACTTAGCCCCTTTTCGGGCTGATCTTCCAAATCTTTTTCTTTTCTATTTTCTTTCTTTTCTAGGTCTTTAATCTATCATTTTAACCATACTTGACTGCATTAAATTCATCAAATCTTTAGGCATTAAAATCTAACAAAACTCACCTCAATAAATCCCTTAAAGGATTGATTCGTTGGGTTTGATGGCTAGGGTTCCAGCTTTTCGCTTCAACGGCTCCACATGCGTTGAATCCGGCATTCAATGCTCTAATCTCTTCATGATTTACATTAACTCCTAGAATAACTCATCTTGGTTTCTCCCTCTCTCTCTCTTCTTAACTCTCTTTCACCAACTAAATAAAAGCAACCTAGGTTTATTAAAAACCCTTATATCCTCTCTCCAGCTTGTGTGTTAAGCACATATACCAGAGATAGGCGTACGTGACCACTAACTCATACTATACACTACACTTAGGTCGCATTGACATCACCTTAGTTCATCACTTCATGAGTCCACTGTTTGACCATCACTTGGTCAAACCTACGACCAGTCAGGCACGGATCCCGAGGTCATTGCTTAACGCTCAAATTTTCTGGATATTACAGTTTCAAATTGTTCAACCTTTAAGAAGTGATAAAACTATTGACAATAAGATGGACATGCCTACCTTAGTAGTCGTCTCCGAGACCAAGGATAGTGTGCCTGAAATTAAAGAGGATATTTTCTCACCAGAAAAACTAAAAATAATAAAAATTAAAAAGACCCCAAAAAGATAACAAAGATAGTGTGCCTAATATTGTGACTGAAGTATCATATATACCGAAGTTACCCTTTTCTAATGCTTTCGGCGCACCGTCACCATTTTATAAAAATCTAAGAAATTAGAGGATAACACATATTTTGTTCATGTATCCCCTCTTAATTCTCAAACAAGGGTATGAAACGCTAGAATTTTTTTTCTTTCCAGCCAAAGAAGGGTAAGTGATCATTATATCACTGGAAGACCCTGAGTATGTCTGATATACTCATGGGCACCGTCGAGCTACTAACTCACCGGTAGCAAAATCCTGTAAAATATATAAACTAACTATTTTATTTTTCTTTAGTTAGAAAATTTTTCCCAGCAAGTATGTTACAAATTAAATTATGGTAAAACACGAACGATCGTAAGATTCTTCCTGTTGTATAATATTATATTCTCAAACGAACGCATGGATTTACGAACGTTGCTGCCAGTGTCATAGTTTAGTGTATGTCTAGATTTTTCCTAGGTTTACTCTTTTATGTAATTAGTTCTTATCTTTTAGTTTTTTTTTCTCTTCTGTTCATTGTAAATATTCCGAAATATATATATATATATATATATATAATTTTCTTTTTACTAACTCTGCATTTTTTACTAACAGCGTGTGTTACTAACATTACTAACAATTTTGTTTTTTTAACTTTTTAGTTCCATAAAATCATAAGTATTTTTCTCCTAAGATTGGGGGAAAGATTTTTTATTGTTTTTATAGATTATATACCCGATTACTAACATAGCAATAAAATAAGTAATTTTTTTCTGTATGTTCCATGTTTTACACAGTGAGGGCATTGTCCCATTTAACTTTGGGGGGGGGATACAAACTTTTATTAGTTTAGTAAAAAAAAATTTGTTTAGTTTTTGTTAAAAATTTCTTACTTTACAAAAGACAAAAGAAAAAAAAATAAAATAAAATTTAGTGAATCATTATATGCAAATTATGAAAAAAATATAAAAATATGAAATTCTTCGCAAACCATCATAGTAGTAGTTCAAAAATTAAAATAAAAATAGTTACAAATTAAAGTAAAGCATCTCTAGAGCACTGTATCAGGAGAATGGTTGAAACTATACGATTGATCTGAACTGCAAATATTTTAGATTATAGCTTCAAAATCATATAATCAGTGAGCTATAGAGCCTATTTCCTCTTTTATTCTGAGAAAGAGAGACTATTTTTATTCATGCTTAAATTTTCTTTGAACTTCTCTGCTATTTGAAATCTCATAATGCTGAACTTAGAATCAATATATTCTATAATTATGATAATTTATTTATTTAGAACTGTCTATTAAATATATCAAAGCAATAAGACATCCATATTAGTAAATCATGAAAATGACCGAAGGCCATCATTTTTTTAACCAGAGCCAAAAAGCCAAAAATCCCATAATATTTTACCATTTGAATTCATATTAGAAGCCTAAAGACTAAATTTCCTTACACTAGAATTTTATAAACCTTTAACCATATGTACTGCCCAAAACTTTCTATCCTTAACCCTTACAATTTCTAAGAGTTTAGAATGTAAAAGAAGGGAAGAAAAGAGAGTGAAAGGAGTATGAGTTAACAGATAAGGGGTCTGCTGAAAAGGGTACGACTGAAAAAGAAATACAAATATATGAAAATATAGAAAAAGGAAATAAAAAGAATGAAAAATCATAAAAGATGATTTTATGAAAAGAGAAGCAAAAAACTTTCAAACTGAAAATGAAAAAAAAAAATGGGATTTACAAAAGAAAAAGAAATAGGAAAATGTCATCCAAAATAAGGATACTTACTGAACTTGAAAAATAAAAGAAGAGAAGGAAGAACTAAACTCTTGAAAATAATTTTGAATCATCTTTACCTTTTTTCTTTGAAACCTTCTGAAAACCTAAAGCCCCATTACAAGTCGAAGGAAAGACTTTTGTGATTACGATTTGTAAAAGTATGAGTCTAGTAGAGATATATGAGATAAATACTATAAATAAATAAAGAAATTATATGAAAAAAATTGATTATCCTTTCTATGAAATTTATCTTTTTAGCTGATTGTCCTTTGTATTTATCACGAACATATCATATTATGATAACTCAAAATTTTGATTATTTTTTAGAGTATGCCAATAAGTGAGAGTTTGGATAAAAATATCTTTTAAAAACTGTAGTTTAAAAAAATCTATGATGAATAAACTTTTTACTGATATGCACACACTCCATGCTATATAAGAATTGAAATTATTGAATTCTGATCAAGGATAATTGCGATGATGAGAAGCTAAGGATAAGAGATTTAAAATATTTTGAAATAATGAATATATAATGACTCACTGAAAAATTAGTAGTTTATATTTTGAGTTTTTAGTTTTGAAAATTCCAAAAATATTTGAAGTTTGTAGGTAACTTTACTGAAAACCTTCAGGAGACTACAACTCCTCCACTAGGGATCACCTAGGGGTTTAAAGCTTGTTGCATCTGCTAAATGCAATTGTAATCCCTATGAAAGTGGCATTTAAATTCATAGTTTTAAATATTTTATGTTTCTTTGTTTGCTAGGGACTAGCAAAACTTAAGTTTGAGGGTGTGATCAGTCACATAATTTACTATTTTATCACCCTTAACTTAGTGGTGCTAAGACTCAGTTTGCTACTAACGAGATATTAATATGCAGATATTAAAGATAAGCAATAAATTAGAGCCTAAGTGTTAACCTTTGTCAAAATAAACTCAAAAAGTAATAACAAAAATGATAAAGCGAAAAAGACGATTTGCCACTACTGAAAGCCAGAGAATCGTAATTTACGATTCTTCAAAAGAAACAAAAAGAAAAAGGTGATAAAGCGTAATTCAAAGAATCCTCAACTATGAGGAAGCCAACTGAAAATAGAAAATTGTGATTAACGATTTTCCAAAGAAGAAGCTATGAAAGAAGAAATCTTTATTTATAATTTCCTAAGAATAGAAGCTTTCCTACTATTGTTGTTATTGCTGATCACGTGAGAACTATCACCGCCATATCTAGAATTAGAAGACTCCTATAATTAGAAGTCTGATGAATCACGGATCTTAAAAGATTGATAAAGATCTAATCCGAAGGACTCTGCTGCTCCTCGATAAAGAACACTCTAGAAGCGCATCAACTAAAGGAAGTAAGGAAAGATAAAATTAGTAATTAGAGTTATATTATGATACTTTTGTTTTTAGTAGTTTCTTTTATTAGAACTAGATATCTGTAAACCGACCCCTTGTGATCTATAAATAAGAGAGCTCGGCATAGGAATAATCATCGAAGAATTTCTGCATCAATTGACGCCTGAGGTTAGATTTTCTTTCGATCAGTAGTGTATACTAGTTAGAGTAGATTAGATATCATAGGTTTCTCAAGAGCAATTGATGACTGCAATTGAGTACTAAAGATTAGTGTAGATATCTGTAATTTCTCAGGAGCAATTGATGATTGCGATTGAGGGGTGGAGGATATATTTTACTTTGCTTTCTAGATTAGATTTTCTTTACTTTGTAAATATCTCCAAGTTTTAATTTGAATTGATGACTCAAGTTAGGATTTGCAGATTAGTGTAATGGTTTTTACTTTTGCATCTTCAATTTGCTAGAGTTTGCTTGACGCCCAAATTTCTGGTTAATTATTGATTAGATTAATCTGTGTTGATATGATCTTAGACTTGATTGACAACCAATGCTAGGAGACTATAAATATGGTGTAATGGTACTATTTATTTTCATAAATATCCGAAAGCTGAAGATTGAGATTGACGATCTTAATCTGAAGGAGGATTAGGATTTATTTTTATGCACTTTAGATTAGAAAACTATTCTTTTATTCATATTTCTCCAATAGAATAGGAAATCTTAAAGAAAAATAGAAGTTTTTAAAATAGGGATTTAGATAGAAGATAGAATTAGGAATTAATAAGATAATAAACTTCCTCGTGGGAACGATCCTATGCTATGCTATAATTTTCATTGTGCACTTGCAATAGGTTAAGACTTAAATTTACTATAATTATAATACACAATAACAACCAAGTTAGCTCCTGCGGGTCGATCTTGTACCCCTGTCGGAGTAACAAGCGTGTGATCGCTCGCCCGTACGGGAATCAAATTGACTTTTTGTGGGAGGTGCTGCTAGTTTCTTTAGGATATCTTGGAGCCCAAAGAAAACCAACTGCACCGATGACACCCACCAACCTTTGATTACGGCATAAAGGATCCTCAGAAGGTCCCCACGGCATTGGGTCTTGTGTGTAATGGGACTTAGTGTCTTATATAACACTACATCCGCAAAGAAGAGTTCAGCTCGAAGGGCGGTTCGTGTGGTATAGGTGGGGCCCACTGGTGGTTTACTGAAAACAACATTTACCAATTCAACAAAATCGGGGAAATTTTGGCTTGTTACCAAGCCACTTCCCATAGGGTATGCAGCAAGGAGACCACACGCAGTGACTAATGCTGCCCTATTTATTAAAAGGTTGAAACTGTCGACCTTGGTTAAAAATCTCTCATGTTCGCTAGTACTATACGTAAGGTTTTGATAGCAAAGGCGAACAAGACGAGGGTAAACCACCGTCGCTGATGGGATTAACAGTTGCTCGAGGTCGGCTTGCCTAAAGTAGGCCAGTGCAAATTGGGCCTCGGGCAACTGCCCAAAAAATTTCCTATCGAACTCGGGTTCGATAAAGAAAGCATGGTTCATCATTGACGGGTTTGGAGTCTCCCGCTATAGGGATTGAGTTTTGGGAATAGCCGGTGGTGGCTATGGCACAACAACCTAATACCCTGTGCCAATTCGGATACCAACACTAGGGTTCGATGGCACAGTGGTTCGTGCCTTTTTCTTAGGCGGGGCATCCACCATAGGTGCCTTGCCTTTTGTGGCACTTTAAAACTATTTCCTAACTCACACAAACAAAATAAGAGAAGAAAAGCTTGGGACTACCTTGGAAGTTTGAACGTTACTACGAAGAGTAGGCTGTAACTCTTGTGCTATCTTTGTATGCGTGAAAGGCAGCACGACATGCACAATATCCACAAAATCCGCAAAGAAATCCACAGGCTGCGAGAAGAAGAAGAAGAAGAGAATGCAGGGGAGCTAGGGCAAGACCGTTCAAAATGGAATTTCGACTGGTCTTAGAACCTTCTATAGCCCTAAGCTCAGATTATCCTGACCTAACCAACCGGTCGAAACTGTTTCGACTGGTCAGAATGCAACAAATAGAAACCATTGCATTTCTGTTGATCAGTCAATCCATGTTCGACCGGTCTGCAAATTCCCTTCTAGATGAAATGGGCCAATCGAGATCTATTTCGACCGATCAAATAATGGGTAGAGAACTGCTTCTCAGTACACTACTTCATTTATATATATATATTCTTTTAATTTTATTAACTATAACATGCACATACCCAAACATTAACTCTAATAATTAAATCCTAAACTAATACTTTACAATGGATTTGGGTTGCCTCCCAAGAAACGCTACAGTTAAGTCGGTAGCACGACAAGGTTCATGTACTACTGTGGTGCTGGCGGGTTAGGGGAAGACAAGGTCTCCCAGCCATGACATGACCTTTTAGGTTATTAACCGGTTGAGACGGCAATTGGCCCTCATCCTTCTTATTCAGAGCAATTGCTAGTTGCCCAAGTTGGGTCTCCAGCTTAGCAATGGACTAAGTATGGGAATGGAGCAACTGCATTTGTTGCTGAGACTGTTGTTGCTAGCTTAGTGCTGCTTGCAACATAGTCTCTTCAAAAATTTTGTTACTCCACCGAGGTCTACTCTACTGCTGGCCTTAGAACTATGGGGGTTGTGAGTTAAATGTGGGCCTCAAAGGCAGCGAAGAAACCTGATCTGCATTGCTCTTCTAGGCCAAATTCAGATGATTCCTCCAGCTCGGATTATAGGTATTGACAAAATTGTTTTGATCTGGCCTTTGGAAGGAATTTGTAGCATTTATATGTCCCTGTACTGCCTCGAGGTATAAAGGTGCAGCTAGATAATTGGGAGGTGCATGAGTCGGGCTTTGGCATATGCCACAAACCTCACTTACTTGAGCTAGTGATACCACTTTGCACTCAACATGATTCCGTCGTTGGTTCCAGTTCGTAAATTCCCCCTCGCTTAGGAGGTACACCTCGTGAAACCTCAGAATCATTCGGATTCGATGCCGCTTGTTGCACTGAATTCTCACTTAAGTTTTCAAACAATTCCCAAGTGTCGTCTGCGATCTTTGTCAAGAACATTCCCCCACAAGAAGCATCTATCATCTGTCGGTTTGACTCAGTCAACCATTCCTAAAATCCTTGCACGATTTGATAATTCGAGACCCCATGATGGGGACACCTGTGCAAAAGTTCGTTTAAGCACTCCTAGCTCTCATGAAAGGATTCATCCGGATCCTGTTTAAATGATGTTATGGTCTTCCGGATGATGTTCGTCTTACCAATTGGGAAATATTTGACTAAGAATTTTGTTTGAAGTTGTTCCCAAGTGGTAATCGAATCCCTAGGCAAAGAAGTCAGCCACCTCTTTGCCTTATCCTTTAATGAAAATCGGAAGAGCCTCATACGAGCAGCTTCTTCCAAAAGCGCATTAATTTTAAAAAGGGTCAAGACTTTCAGAAAGGTTGTAAGATGGTCATAGGGATCTGATCAGTCACAGAATATATCATTTTATCACCCTTAACTTATTGATGCTAGGACTTAGTTTGCTACTAATAAGTTGTTGATGTGAAGATATTAAAAAAAAATTGTAAAAGAGAGCCAAAGTGTTAATATTCATCAAAATGAACTTAAAAAGCAGTAAAAAGACGATTGAGCATAAGAAGACGATTCGCCACCTATGAAAAGATGAGAAATCATATTTTACGATTGAGCGCTAATACTGAAGCTAAAGAAAAGAAAAAAATGAGAAATCGTAATTTACGATTCACTAAAAGATGATTCTTCATAAAGCAACAAAAGAGTAAAAAGCGATACCGAAGAAAGCGATCATTCGTTATATAGAATCATCTACTGAGGAAGCTATGAAAGATAGAAAATCGTGATTTATGATTTTCTAAGAAAAAAAAAAGAAGAAAAAGGATAATCGTGAATTATGATTATGATTATAGAAGCTTTCTTGTTATTTCTATTGCTGGTGATCACGTGAAAACTATCACTGCCAAGAATAGAATTAGAATAACTCTTTAATTAGAAGTTTGGCTAATCACGGATTTGAAAAGATTGATAAAGATAGACTCCTAAGATCTCTGTTATTGTTATCAAGGAGAGAAATCCGGAACACATCAACCATTAAAAGCAAGGAAGAATAAAATTAGAATTAGAGTTATATTAGGAATCTTTTATTTTAGTTATTTCTTTTATTAGAATTAGAATTCTGTAAACCGACTCCTTATGATCTATAAACAAGAGGGCTCGGTATAGGAATAATCATCGAAGAATTTTACAGCATTAATTGACAACTGAGGTTTGTGTTTTCTCTCGATCAAAGTAGTTCAGGATTTATAAAGTAATATTGTCCATAGTTCTTTGAGGTCTTGCCTGACAACCAAGGCTGAGGAAGTTAAAAGATCAACCCTTTGGATGGTTCTACTTTTGCTTTCAAGTTTAGATTTTATTTTATTTTTAGTTTAGATTTTATATGCTTTGTAAACATCTTCAAATTTTAAATTGAATTGACAACTCAGGTTAAAGTTTGCAGATTAGTGTAATAGTTTTACTTTTCATCTTTGCTTTGTAAACATCTTCGAATTTTAATTTGAATTGACGACTCATGTTAAAGTTTGCAGATTAGTATAATAGTTTTACTTTTCATTTCAATTTTCTTGAATTTGATTGATGCCCAGATTTTAGAAGATTGTTGATTAGATTAATTCTGTGTTGAAGAATTTTAGTTTTTGATTGACGACCAAATTCCGGAAGGCTACAATATGGTGTAACGGTATTTTAAATTTGTAAACATTCGATAGCTGAAGGTTGAGATTGATGACCTCAATCTGAAGGAGGATTAGGATTTATTTTTCTGCAACTTAGTATAAAAAATATATATATTCTTTTATTCATATTTCTCCAGTAGTTTAGTTCTTAAAAGATAAAGATAGTTTTTTAAAACAAAGAATATAAAAATCTATAAGAAGATAATCACTTCTTCGTGGGATCGATCCTATCACTAGTGCGATAATTTCCATTGTCCACTTGCAATAGGTTAAGGCTTGATTTTAATTTATATATATACATACTATAATTCAGTCAAGTTTTTGGCGTTATTGCCAAGGATGCGATTTATCTTTGATTTTTGTTTATATTCATACTTTTAAAAATAAATATTTATCTTTCTCTTTTTATACTTCTTTATATTTTTAACTTTCTTTGATCACTTCTGAAGCTTTTGCAGGTTTATTCGGAGCGACGACTCAGAGTCTCAACTTCCCCTGATCAGCGAAGCTCGAGGCGCAGATTTGTTCTCTCTCTCTCTCTCTCTCTCTCTCTGCTTTCTAGAATAAAAATTATATAAAATTAAAAATATTAAAAATAGAGTTTCCTTTTCTTCATCACACTCGATCTCGAAGTCTAGATTTCTTCGAGTGTGATCCATAAATTGATAGGACTCTTCGACATAAGTTGGTAGCAAGCCCCATAGCGTTGACCGAGCCCTCTTGTATAGTTCCACCAGAGGTGCCTACTGGTCAAAATTATGAAATCAAGCTCCATACACTTCAATCTGTATCGACCTTTCATGGGCTTGATCGAGATGATCCCTACCAGCATTTAAGGGACTTCATAAAACTTTGCATAGTATTGCAAACATCGAATGCCAATAAAGAGGCCGTAAAACTACATCTGTTTCCTTTCTCTGTCAAGGACGGGGCAAAGGTATGATTAATTTTGTTACCTACCAGAAGTATTACCACCTGCGAGGAATTGCAGTCCAAGTTCTTGAGTGAGTACTTACCAATTGGTAAAACTAAACAGATTCGCCAGAAATTCAAGACTTTAAGCAAAAGCCAAGAGAATTATTTCACGAGAGTTGGGAACAGATGAAGGATCTGTTACGGAGGTGTCCTCATCACGAGGTCCAAAATTGATCGATAGTGAAATGTTTCTATCAAGGATTGATTGAGACCAACCAGTCTACAGTCAATGTCGTTAGTGGAGGAGCCTTTATGGCTCAGAATGGCCAGCAGTCCTGAAATTTATTCAAAAAATTGGTAAATAATTCAAAATAGAAATAGGCTCTGCTTAGATTTGATCCTGATGTTACTCACCACACCTCGCTCGCGAGGGGTAGACTTTACGATATTCCTAAAGATAAAGTAAAAAGGGAGGAGGAGATGAGTGCAAAAATTTTAGCTCTAGAACAGCAAATCGCGATATTAATGACAACCAAATCTAGCACTCCGAATAGCTCTATAGTAGGCTACTCTAATAGCCAGATTCATAATTTTACTAAAAACCCAGCTGCGCCACCATACTAGGAGGCAATGAAAAATGAACAAATAATGGCTTTTCAGAGGAGAGACTATGGGAACACCTATAACCCATCATGGAAGAACCATCTTGGATTTAATTATGGTTCCACGGGAGGAACACAGCTAGCACCAACAGTTGTGCAGCCCAGATTTCGTCTGACTCAAATTTTCTAATAAAAACCTTAATTACCGGCCGTGCAGCCCCAATATGGACCACAGAGCAATGCACCTGATGCCACGATTATTCAGATCCTTCGGGATTTACAACAACAATCACATCAGCATTCAAAGGACTTACACCAGCTTGATCAGTTCTCCCAAGTACTTAATTCACAATCGCAGTCTATAATGAAGTTGGAAAGCCAGATAGGTCAGCTAGCTTCTCAAGTGGCAAGGAGAGAAAGTGGTCAATGGCCTACACAGCCAGTAAATAATCCTAGAGGATAAGTATTCCTGGGGGATACATCGCCTCCCCAAAATTTAAAATAAAAACCTCTTAGATTGTCGAGCTACCGACACATCCATAGCACCAATTATAAACTATGTAAACTACTTCTCTTTTTTTTAGTTAGTGTAGGTATTATAATACAACCCATTTCGGTGAAAAGCTACAGGTCGTAATTCATACCTACTATATATTATATTGGACAATCGTATGGATTTACGATTGATCGTAGTTATGCTCATCAAAAATGCAGCGATTGCGATTCTTAAAAGGCTGGAATCCACATACGATTCTAGATTAAAGCTCATGTGTTGACAGGTTTAGCAAGTCGTCACTGAAAACATGACCTACATATTTGTAAAAAGGATATGTCGGTCCCATTTTCAACCTTCCAATTTTCTCCCCCTACCTTCCTTCTCTTTTTCAAATCATTCGTAATCTTAACCGATTCTTTCACCCAACCTAACCGTTTATTTTCTTAAAAATCCCTTATTTCCTTTATTTTATTCTGGAGAACCCTACATGCATTTTATTCTATAATTATAAATTAGGGTTTCAATCTTCAAGGAGATAAGGTGACGATTTTAATTATAGAGTGGAAGGGTTTCTGCAAGACATTTTATTCAATACATGGAATTTAAGTTTAATTAATGGTGCTCGTATTAATTTTTGCAGAAAAGAAAATTGGAGCATGACAACGAGACAGGTAAACGACGAAGGGAAGAAGAAGAAGAAGATGAAAGTAATAGTTCTAATAACATCCCAATCATTCACCAAATCACACGATTTGTTGTCCCTAAGGCCAAATCAAAAGCAGCAGACCCATCCAAGAAGAAGATCAAATCTTCTGGGGTAGTTATCAGAGAAAATTCTAAAGACACAAATGAGACAGAATCTATGTCTGTCCCCAAAGAGGGGTTGAAATTAGATAAAGAAAAAAGGTCAGCATCCTCTACCATGCCAGCAGATAAACTCCCTTCTTCAATAAAATATCATATCGTGGGAACAGAAATTGCAGTAGACATTGAGTCTTTAGAAAAATTGGCAATAGGTGGAGAAGCCATTAAATATTTTAAAGATATCGGGCTAACCTATTTCTTAGAATCAGGAGTCACACCAATCTATCCTAGATTGGTGAGGCTGTTATATAAAAATATGACCAAAAGCAGCCAGGGACCATCCCCTACCCTCTCCACCAGTATTGATGGGCTTCCGATCGAAATTTCAAAGGAAATGATCACCAGGTATATGAATGCCCCCCTAAAGATATCACAATTATCCAAAGATAACCCAGAGGCTAACCTTTTGAGGATCCCATCAGATACCCTCCCCATCTTCTTCTAAATGGCCACAGAATTATTAGGCAAAGCTCCATGGGACAGGTCCTTTTTCCTTAGAAAGGATCTGGAAGCAAGGAGTTTATTACTTCACTTTTTTTATGCGCTTATCCATAAGACTATTGGTTCAATGCGCCCTCTTATCTTTTTGAAGTAATCACTACTGTGAGGGAGAAGTTGAGCCAAGAAAAATACCATACGAAAAAGCTGACCCTGCCATTTGGAGGACTTATAATGAATCTGCTGATGAATGTAGGGGTATAGTATAGACCCCAAGGAAAAAGCGTTGCCTAGACCAGAGGAAGGTTTGATAATCACAGCCTATAGGAGAACTTTGGGTGCTCACAATAAAAAGAAAATCCCACTTATATCCCACACCAAAAATACCTCCTCTATACCACAAGTACCATAGATTCATGTGGACCGAGAAGAAACTGCCATAGAGCAGCTAGCAGAAATCGTAGCCCCAGAAGAGAGAGTTATGGAAGAAGGTGTGAGTACTTCTACTCAACCTCAGGAGAGAGCAGAGATAAGCTCCCCAGCACAAGAAAGAATGATCGAGTCATAAATCGCAGCTACAAACCAAGACAGTCTGTACGACCCTGCTTTCGACTCACCAATAGGGCCTTCTATGCCCCCTTCAACAGAGGCAAATATATTGCCCGTTTCTACTGAAGCGGATCCTGAGAACTCAAATGGTGAGATACACCAAGAGATTCCATTCACAATTGATCCACCGATCACTGACATGGATACTTCAAGCCATATCCCTTTATCTGAAGAACATGTTGCTTGACCTACAATTCAACCCCATACAGAGCAAGCCTTCATAGCTCCAGCTGTTGAAGTAGAACAAAGCTCAGAGTTATCAAGAGAGAGCTTTACAAAATTACTCAATGGGGAAGAAGCACCCCCTAAAGATCCTCCAGTCACCACCATATCAATTCATGAGTTAGAAAGAAGTTGACAGCAGTAGAGCAGTGGCAGCTCACACATGAACCAAATCTATTGCCATTACCGGAAGTAAAAAGAAGGGTGAGGACACTAGAGAAATGGATCCCTACAAATTCCCCACCTTTGATACAACTGCCAGGTATAGTAAGAAAATGGGTGGAGGAATATCGAGGACTACAGAAGAGAGTCTTGGATACTACCTTGACAACTCAAGAGCGAGCAAAAATAATGAAAAACTTGCGACGAAAAGCTGTATAAGATCAAGGTACGAGATGGGCAGCAAAAACAGAAAAATGAGTCCAAGATGCCACTTCAGCCCTTCAAGAACATATTATCCAGCTGCAAGCAGAGAATAGAAGATTGAGTGAAAATCAGCAAGCTTGGGAACAAGAAAAAAATGTGTATGAAGATAAAATGGCAACCATACTTGAACAATTTGGAGGGTTAATGGTACCAGATGATAATGCTGAAACAATAAGAGAAAAAACCCTTAAGGACTACCAGCAAAAGCTCTATCAACAGCTCAGTGAGAAAAATCACTTATTGACGGTAGCTAAAGGAAAAATTATGCAACTGCAAGAAGTTCAAACCTCCCTAAACTCAATCAATGCAGAACAACAGCAAATCATAGAATCCATAATGAAGAACAACTTGATCACCATGACAAAAGAACAGGATAAAGCAGAAAAGTTGAGAAGCGAGATACGACTTAAATCTAATGTGATCAATAAGCAGAAAGAGAAGGCTAATACGGAGCAGTAGTGTAAATATGAAACTTCTTGCCGTAGGATTAATGAAAAAGAAAACACATAAGTAGCTGAACCGTCAGCACGTGAGAATTCAACTGTAGAAAAAGATAAAGACGGTTATTCTACTGTGGAGGTATCTGACTTGGAAGATGACCTCACTACTTCTATCTGTGTACCACATCAATCATCACCAAGTGAGTGAAAATACAACAAAACATCATAAACATCATAGGTATGATCTCAATAGATTTTTTCTAGATTTATTTTCTTTTATGTAATTATTTTAGTTTCCTTTCATGTTCATGTAAATATTCAGTTAATATATAAATTTTTTTTATTTTTTTACTAATTATCATTTTTTCTACTAACAGTGTGGGTTACTAACATCACTAACATTTTTTTTCTTCTTACCATTTTTGTTATTGATACTCCGAGAATAAGTTGCAGATATTTTCTCTCAAGTTTGGGGGAGAGTATATATCTGGTAACATAATTTTTTCAATAACTAATCAGTATATCAATATTTTTTTATTTTGTGTGCCCTATTTTTTGTGCTAATGAGGGCATTGTTCGATTTAAGTTTGGGGGATACACAATTTCTGTGTATAGTAGTTCTATTTTTAGTAATTAAAATTTTTTTTTCCTTCTGATCAATACATAGGAATTATGATAGAAGAAATTATAAAATCCTGAAAACTTACGATTCATTATAATAGAAGTTTAATAATTAGAATTTAGAACAATTATAATTCATGCTTAGCTCATTGAAACATTATATTAAAATGAATGTTTGAAACAATAGATTGATCTAAACTACACAAATTTAGACTATTGTTTCAAAAATTATAAACCAGTGACATTTTGATCCATATTTCCTCTTTTATTCTGAGGGAGACTGTTTCTATTCAAATCGCAGAATTTCTTTGAACTTCTATACTTATATGAAATTTCATATTGCTGAATTTATAATCGAATTATTCTATGAATATGATTAACTAATTTTTTATCTAGAACTATCTATTAGAAATATCAAAGCAATAAGGCATCTATGCTAGTAAATTGTAACAATGATTTAAGGCCATCTTTTGTTCAAACTAGAGCCAAAAAGCCAAAATCTCATAACCTTTTACCCTTTGAACCCATATTAGAAGCCTACACTAAATTTCTTTGTACCAAAATTTTATAAACCTTTAACCATATATATTACCCAAAGCTTTCTATCCTTAACCCTTACAATTTCTGAGAGTTTAGAAGGAAAGAAGGAAAGAAGAGGGAGTGATAGGAGTAAAACAAAAATAGAGAAGGGAATGTTAGAAGAGGTACTACAGAAAAAGAAAATAAAAGAGAATATGGGAAAAAGAGAGAAAAATTGTAAAAGGCGATTTTTGAAGAGAGAAAAATTATGATTTAGTAAAAAGCTTTCAAAAGAAGAAAAATCGTGAAAATGCAATTTTGCAAATTTACTGAAGAACTGAGATGTATGTAAAAAAAAAAAGAAATAAATGGAAAGAAGATATCCAATCATGGATACTTACTAAAGTAGAATAGTAGAAGAAGATAAGAAAAAGAAAAACTAAATTCTCATAAACTTTGAATCCTTTTAATTTCTACTTTTCCTTGATACCTTCTAAAATCTAAAACCCCATTACATGTTGAAGGAAAGACCTTTCTGATTTACGATTTACAAAGGTATAAGCCTAGTAGAGATAAGGATAATAGATATTATGGATTGTACAAGGAATCATAAGAATAGGATAAGATTATCTTTTCTATGAGATTCATTTTTGTAATTATCTTTAACTGAATTCTTCTAAAAAATATAATGAGAGAACCCAAAAGTTTCGATATCTTTTTGAAAGAATGTCAATAGTGAGTTTTTGAATGAAAATATTTTCTAAATCTGTAGTTGTAGACACCCAAATTTTGCCCAAGGCCCGATCGAAACACCTTTCGAGAGAGGTATAATTCTGAGCTTTTGATGGCATGTATAAAACCCTTAGGAATCACCCTAGATCCCTTAGGAACCTACCCCGAACCTTTAGAAACCAATCCCGACCCTTAGAACCCATTTCAAACCCTAAACCTAACTTTCTCGAGCAATTGATAAAGAGTGGTGCACTAGGACTAGCTGAGGTATTTTATTGATATCAAATCATATACCATTGGAAAAAGGACTTTTCCAACTTTCCAACGACCTAAGAATCGCCTCAATCGAAGTTGTATATCAAAAGTTATGACCATTTAAATATCGGGCTTTTTTGGAGGAATTTTTACTTGGCGCAACTAATAGTTCCGCCAGGCCATTTTCCCTCTGGATTTTCCCCCAGAAATGGCTTGGCACAACTAATAGTTGCACCAAGTATAAATGGGTCCCCCCACCCCTCGCGAAGCCAACTTCCAGGCTACTGTTCAACACTATTTTACTGTACATTTGCCCGGCGCAACTATTAGTTGCGCTAGACATATGAATAGTAACTGTTAGATTTTGCCCCGAATTTTGTGTTTGGGGTTTTACTTGTTGACCACCTCGACCTTTGGGGTGTGCTTTGATAGTTCTGTTGCACCCATTCCTTACCTATTTGCAACCCTCCAAGTGGCCTAAAGCCTCACCCCATCATCCACCATTAGAACCACCTTCACACCTTTTCAAGCTCTCAAAATCCTAGGAAACCTTAGATTTGAGATTACCTAATTGCTAACCTCAATTAGCATCTAAGTGGCCTCCTAACCCACCCGTTTCCTATAAATAGAGCCCCCCACCCCTTTGCTTAGGGGTTGAGAATTTTGGCCTAGGAGGGAAAGAGCTTAAAGTGAGAAGATCTTTCTCCCTTTGGTGCACACTTCTCATACAAATTCCAAAATTCTAAAACTTCCTTTGAGTGATATTTTTCACCTTAGATCCCTTAGTTTAGGTATATGCTACCCATTCACCTTCCCTCTCTACCTCTTAGTTAGCAAGCCTTAGTGGTTAGAACCCTACTTTGTACCATACAAAGCCTTCAAGAGCTCATCAAAGCAAGCCACGCAAGGCTCTCTTACTGTGCTACAAGGGCCTGAGGGCTCCAGCTCTCCCCTTCCTTCTCCTATCTCTTTCTAGCTCCCTCCATCCTCCCATTTGTGCCGTTACGCCGCCAATTTTCCGGTAGGAACGGAGGGGCACAAATAGGATTCTAGGCCCTTTTGGGCAAGAGGAAGCTATTTTCTTTTCTTTCATTTCATTTTATTTTTGGCCATTAGTAAAGACCGCGTTAAGCAGGTTGATCGGGTGCCTAACACCTTCCCGATCGATAACCGAAGCCCCTACCCAAGAGCCTTTGGTGTGGACCGGATTCAGAGTCATATTTTTAGCACTTAGGTGTTCATAAAAATGAACTAGGTATCCCGAGACACCGAAAGCTCCGGGTGGTGACTTTATATTTTTTTTGTTAGAGAGTGCATCGTCGCGACGGGATCGTCCCGATTCCCACGGTTGCACAGTAGTTTAGAAAAATTATGAAGAATAAACTGTTCACTAGTGCATTTACACTATGTGCTTATCGTGAATTGAAATTGTAGGAGTTCTAATCAAGGATAACTGTTGTAATGAAAAATAAGGATAAAGGATTGATAATTTTAGAAAATCGTAATAAATTATGTATTGACTAATTAAGTAGATTAGTTAGATTTTTATTTACTTTTATTTTTTATTTTTTAAATTAAAAAATATATATATTTGAAGTTCGTAGGTAACTTCATTAAAGACCTTCAGGAGACTACAACTCCACTAGGAATCACTTAGGGGTTTAAAGGCTTGTTGCATCCGCTAAATGCAATCGCGCTCCCTATGAAAGTGAAATTTAATTTCTTAGTTTATATTTCCATGTTTACTAGGGAGTGGCAAAGCTTAAGTTTGAGAGTGTGATCAATCACAGAATATACCATTTTATCACCCTTAACTTAGTGACGCTAGGACTTAGTTTGCTACTAATAAGTTGCTGATGTGCAGATATTAAAGAAAAATAGTAAAAGAGAGCCAAAGTGTTAATATTCATCAAAATTAACTCAAAAAGTAGTAAAAAGGCGATTGAGCGTAAGAAGATGATTGACCACCTATTAAAAGATGAGAAATCGTATTTTACGATTGAGCGCTAATACTGAAGCCAAAGAAAAAAAATTTGAGAAATCGTAATTTACAATTCTTCAAAAGACAATTCTTCAGAAAGCGACAAAAGAGTAAAAAGCGATACCGAAGAAAGCGATCGTTCGTTATAGAGAAGCGTCTACTGAAGAAGCTATGAAAGATAGAAAATCATAATTTACAATTTTCTATGAAAAGAAAAAGAAGAAAAATGATAATCGTGAATTATGATTATGATTATAGAAGCTTTCCTGTTATGTCTATAGTTGTTTATCACGTGAAAACGATCACTGTCAAGAACAGAATTAGAAGAACTCTTTAATTAGAAGTTTGGCTAATCACGGATCTGAGAAGATTGATAAAGATAGACTCCTAAGATCTCTGCTGCTATTATAAAGGTGAGAAATTCGGAACATATCAACCATTGAAAGCAAGGAAGAATAAAATTAGAATTAGAGTTATATTAGGAATCTTTTATTTTAGTTATTTCTTTTATTAGAATTAGAACTCTGTAAATCGACTCCTTATAATCTATAAATAAGAGGGCTCGGTATAGGAATAATCATCGAAGAATTTCACAACATTAATTAATAATTGAGGTCTGTGTTTTCTCCTGATCAAAGTAGTTTAGGATTTATAAAGTAACATCGTTCACAGTTCTCTGAGGTCTTGCCTGACAACCAAGGCTGAGAAAGCTGGAAGATCAACCGTTTGGATGGTTCTACTTTTGCTTTCTAGTTTAGATTTTATATGCTTTGTAAACATCTTCGAATTTTGATTTGAATTGACGACTCAGGTTAAAGTTTGCAGATTAGTGTAATGGTTTTACTTTTCCATCTTAAATTTTCTTAAATTTGATTTACACCTAGATTTTAGGAGATTGTTGATTAGATTAAATCTGTGTTAAAGAATTTTAGTTTTTGATTGACGACCAAATTCTGGAAGGCTACAATACGGTGTAACGGTATTTTAAATTTGTAAACATCCAATAGCTTAAGGTTGAGATTGACGACCTAAATCGGAAGGAGGATTAGGATTTATTTTTCTGCAGCTTATTATAAATAAAAAAAATATTCTTTTATTCATATTTCTTCAGTAGTTTAGTTCTTAAAAAATAAAGATAGTTTAAAAAAAAAGAAATATAAAAATCGATAAGAAGAAAATCACTTCTTCATGGGATCGATCCTATCACTAGTGCTATAATTTCTATTGTACACTTGCAATAGATTAAGGCTTGATTTTAATTTAAATATATAAATACTATAAGCCGGTCAGGATCTTTGTTTCTAAGCCCATGAAAGCTAGGAAGCATTTGAATCGGGTTGGGCTTTACTTCGATGTTCCCATTTCCGACTGTTGTGGGTAATTGAATACCAGAGGGAGTTGTAAGAGTTGATGGTGTATAATATTCCCTCAACATTTTAGCCACATTTTGGTCTTCTCCGGCCATGTTAAATTAAGTCGGACGTAGGGCGGGGCGGCTAGAACGTTCAAAACTTATGACGTTTTGAGGGGACCGAGAGCTAGCGTGAATTCACCGACACGTCCACTCAAGCTCAAGGTCTAGTCGCTCAAGAGTAGGAAATTGTGACATCAACCTTGGCATAAGCAGGATAAAAATAAAATAATTAGTTTATTACTGGGAAACAAAAAATGCATACCTTAACCTCTCGCAGCATCCCGTGACAAGCTTCAGTGTATTCGAGCCTTCAATTCTCCAAACCTACAACACACACTCTACAGTTAGTATAATGATACAAAAATATAAGAAAACAGAAATTAAATGAGAAATAAAGCCGAAATCCCCGACAATGATGTCAAAAACTTGATCGTCTTAAAATATGGCCTTGCAAGTGCACAAGTCCGAATGTACTGGGGCAAGTACAAGGGTGTCGAACCACAAGGATTTGTCGTCTATCTCTTATTTAACTTCTATTGTCTGAAATATTTTATAACATTAGAATTCCTAATTTATGCTAAAACAAATAAAAGAAAATCTAAATAGTTGGAGATAGGAGGAGAGAAGGTAGTCACGAATCTCTCTTGGATTTCATATTAGCACCCAATAAAATCTACCACTTTCCTATAATAAATCCCTGGTATCCCAGCTCCTGGCTACAACCTCAGTTGCATCATTTATGACTTCATGAGATCTAATCGTGAGTTAGATAACCTAACCTTTAAGCATCATTGCACGTAACCAACTGAAACTACCCTACAAGGCCTAGTTCGTCGATGAGTATTCTACCTAATCCAACCCCAATCCCTACAAGGCCTAGTTCGTCGGCGAGTATTCTACCTTATCCAACCCCAATCCCTACAAGGCCACTGAGGTTTCATTAAATAGAAATAAACATCTGCAATCGCTCGTTCTCGATGACTCTCGAAACCTCCAACGTACAATCATACCATTCTGGGGATTTAAAAATAGCAAAAAGAAATAACACTTTATTGAATACTCATCTAAAATTTAAAAGAGATCTCTGGATGAAGCTTTACACACGCATCGATTCAGAGTTCTTCTTCATCACCGAAGAAGACTCTAATCGATGATCACAATCAATCTCCCTCCATTCCAGACTATTCCTAGCCTAATCTACTAAAACTCATGTAAGAGCCCTCTAGAAAGATTTGGTGTGCGAGTCCCCTAAGATTAAACCCTAGGGTCCTTATTTATAAATTACAAGGCCTTAGAACAGATATACACGGCAAAGATTCTTAGATCCTAAAAATCTTCCAAGGAAGATGATTTTAGAAGGAAATCTACATGATCTAGAGTTATCCCGGCTGTTGAAGAGAATACCAGAGAAGATCTCGAAGTTCGAGGATATCTACACCTATTGTCAACCTGATTTCTCGCGCAAAAACTCTGTTTCGACCCGATCGATGTTGGTGAACCGACCGGTCGGCTTTACTTTCCTTCTCCAGGTAGAAGACAATCCACGAAGGCTTCAAGAGTCCGTATGTTCCAGACCAGTCGACTTCATCTTCTGACTGGTTGATTAATTCCTTGAGTATAATTGCATGCTGTTATTTCAATTTCGACCAGTCGGCTTAGTCCTGACCGGTCTCGCTTTATACTTCTGAAGCTCCTTTTGGATACTAACCAGTCGAAAGTGACGTTTCGACCGGTTCAATTAAGACCTTTTCTCTTTAAATCAAAATCTCCTCTGCTGCGCTATTTTGACCTGTCAAATTTACAATTCTGACTGATCCATTTAAGCTTTGAGACTCTTCCTTCAATGCATCTCCTTGGATTGCTTGCCTTGTGCTCGGGTTTCTTCCTATCTTGGCTCTTTTAACTCGTTTTAGCAATTAATCTGTTTCCACACCTGTTGTAACATAACACGAACTAAAAGAACTCATTAGTAGTTAATTGAGGTCTACCAAGGTCGGGATTTGGGGATATTTTATGCAACTTTTAGGTCATATCAATCCATAATGCACCTGAGTAGTGTATGGTGGGTTGGTGGTATATCCACTGAGTTGCATGTTGTTTAGCAACTTAGCCCTCGTGGCATTCATTTATTTCAGGTGTTATATCGATGGAGTAGACGTTGGCTATTTTGATCCTAGTGGTGTTGACTTCGTTGACTCGACGGACACAGAGTACTAGGATCCTTGAGAGGGCAACGCCGCTGAGTACCAGGAGGACTTTGGTGCTGATTTTGACCCCAGTGCCGACTATTAACAGTTATAGTTTTGGTATTGAGATTCGTTCTGTACGATTATTTTTTATTTATAGACTCGTATAGCAGATTTGTTTCCGATTTCTATTTCCTTTTGATTATGAGATATTTCATTGATTTTTATCACAATTATCCTTTATTTATGACTGCTTTTATACCTCATCTTTAATGGTTGGATTCATGAATTTCATGGAACCATATTGCGTGAGAACTCTGATTATGCATATGTCCGCTTAGCGTATTTGGGATGCGTGTGAGTCATAACTCAAAATTCGTGGCCCTTGAGATAGGGTAGAATTTCGGGTTGTGATAGAAATAGTATTTTGTGCCAATCCTTTGCTCCAAAGATTTTCAGATTATGACCTTAAAATCAGATATAACAAATCTCAAAATTACCCTTTGTTTTCAGGACTGTTTAGAAAACAACGACTACTTTTGAAGAGTATTAGCATATTATACTAATTTAGAAAGTTTTAGAAAAAGGGATTGCCACTATTTTTGGGCTCCTAATGTGTGTTATCTGACAATTAGTAGAAAGGGTATTTTCATAATTTTAATGATAAATATTTCTCACATGTAGATGGGTTGACGTTTTGGAAACCTTTTAAGCAATTTCAAGTCACATTTTTCATCATACATTGACTGAATGAATTTTTGGGGACCATGGAAAGTGTGTCAACCCTTTTTATTTAAGACTCTCTAAAGTAGTATAATACGCTAAAATTTTCCTTAGAGCATCTCCAGCAAGGAGAGCTAAATTTGGATAGCTAAAAACTACTTTAGCTAATGCTACAATATTTTAGCTACAACTACAATAAAAATCATTCTAGCAGACATTATTTTAGCTATTCCTTTCTTTAAAATATTATTTTTCATTTTTGTTTGATTATATTTTACTACCCACACTTAGGGATGCAAGTTCGGTGACCGAACCCGAATTTTTCTGTAACATCCCCAAATTTCATAACCGCACGCACAGACTAAGTGAGCGTGCTAGGGATGACACACTGTGCTCGTGTGCAACTGTTTTGCTGCCCACCTTGTGATTATTATATGATTAAAATAACAGATTAACTACACATTATAATAATTTCATAATCAAGGCAAGCAGCTAGTCCTGCATGATCCAGGGCTATTGTAGTAAGTTTTAAAAGGTAAGGGTATGTCCACAGGAAAATGTGTTCTAAAGGATGGTAAATCTCCAGATCTAGAGTGGATCTGGCACTCTATCCTAAATTAAGCTAAACTCAAAGCAGGAAAGAGGAGAGGTTTTGTGGTTTTGTCACTTTAACTACAGACTACAGAATTAAATGCTATTGATCCAGATCTAGTCTAACACAGAGAATAGAGGAGATATAGAAGAGATGAAAAACTCAAAAGGTGAGAACATCGGCTAGGTGTATTAGTCTCTCACTAAAAATCAAAGGAATCAAAAAACTTGCATAGATCTTATTTGCTACAATCCTCTTTTCTGGCTCTAAGCTTCCCAGGTTACCCCGACAGAGGTGAAGTATAAGAATCTAATCTTAACCAGAGAATTGAAGCAATCCTAAGGCTATGATTTGTCCACTTTAATTGTCATAGACCATCCTAGAGATCGTTCCAATCCTTTGATCTTAATTAGAACAGGAAATCCATTGCAGATGCTGCAGATGCCAGGCTACCAACTCCCCATTTCCGGCTGGTATCCGCAGGAGTATCCAATCCAGAGAAATCAAATATGAAAAAGTGAAATATAGATCAGAATAACCTTTAAAATCTATAATTATATTGTAAGCTTACAATACTATTGTGCCCAGATCTACAATTTGTGCAGTATACAGTCTATTACAAGCCTTTGAATCTCTCAATTTACAGCTTAAGACCTTACCCTAACTACTGAGAAGTGTTTAGCCACTCATGATTGGCTAAAGAGAGAATGAGAGAAGGAAGAAGGAGGGAGAATTTGGAGGGAAAAAATGGATCTCGCTCTAGGTTTTGGTTCTCTCCCATTTTGGATGGATGTTCTGTATTTTCTTCAAGCTTTTATACTCTCCTCCTCTGTCTTCAGATCTGTTTCAGCCAATCAGAGCGTAAGGGAATAATTCTGTTATTCTAGGCTGCTAATGTGGCCGATTTCTCTTATAAAAGCTTTCTTCCTATTGGCTCTCAACTGGAAAAGACACGTGAAGTAGTTAGGGTTTCCATGCGTGCCCAACTATGTGCCAAAAATACCCTCAGGGGTCGCTCAAGTGCTTTGAAACTTGTGCACAAAAATCTAGAATTGGCAACTGCTGAAGGAAAATGTTGAGAAGTTGACAAAATGAGTGTCGAGAGCTTCTAAGGATCCTCTCAACAGGTTTTGAATCTGCATTATAATCACATCGACAGGTTGCACTGGCTTTTGACAGCTTTGCAGACTTCTCGACATGATTGAAGTACTAGTCGACAAGTTTGGCAGTGTCTTGATAGGTCTGGAATGGCTCTCGATAGGTTTGAACACAACAGGTTGATGAATATCTAGTTGACAGCTTGGGGGACATCTCGAGAGGTTGGTTTGAACTTGTCGATAGGATTGAAGGCTTATTTCTTCGTTCTACTTAGTTCCACACTCATCCTCTCGACAGGTTATAGACAATCCTGTCGACGGTTTATACAATCTTCAGTGAAGTGCTCAACAGGTTGGCTCAATCCTCGCGAGACTGAACGTTGCTTCCGATAAGTTATCGATAGGTTGTCTTGCACTTATCGCACTTCTCGATAGGTTCAATTGAACCTCGCGATAAGTGACTGAATCCTCGCAGATTCATCTGTACCTTGAAGTATCCTCTCGATAGGTTCATTTACACACGTTCAACCTCTCGACTGCTTTATTCCTTGCCCTCAGGACTTCTCAACAAGTGTTGGGAAGCTCTCGATAGCTTTATGGAACCTCTCGACAGCTTATTTTCAGTGCTTCCATAGCTGGCACACCTCTTGGGTGTGTTGTTCTTCCTTTGTTCAACACTTAGCAACCCCTCAGTAGGTTCAATCTTTCTTCCTTGCTGTTGGACTTGGTCTCTGGCCTTTCCAATTAGGTAGCACAGTACTTCTTCGGCTCTTTTAAGAGGAAGTCTGTATTAAGCTTGCAATTTATTGCTTAACTACAAAATTTACTCAAAACACATTATTAGTAAGCTCAAGGGTCCAACAAAGGTCAGGTTAAGAGGTGAAAAATGATATTTTTAACTACTTAACGCACCCTCAAACCTAAGTTTTGTTAGTCCCTGAGCAAAGGAGAAAGTAAAAAATAATTAACCTACAAAATTAAATGTCACTTTTGTAGGGAACACAGGTGCATTTGGCACATGCACCAAGCCTTTTAAACCCCTAGGTGATCCCTAGTGGAGGAGTGAAGTCTCCTGAGGGTTTACAGTGAAGTTACTCACAAACTTCTCCAATAAAATCAGTTAATAACAGTGTAGCATGTTAAAATAAAATTTAAGCAATCTAAAATTCATTCCACACCTTGTCCATTCAGTTTCAGAGGATTCTCAACAAAAATAAGATAGTTTAAAACTAAAATCTTGCTGTAATTCCTTCATAATCAATTAGCTCATGTTAAGGTATTTTGTATCAAAATTAATGCAATGCTTACCTTCAAATTGAGAATCATATTTTTGGATAGTACCCCTATCAATCCTAATTTCAAACCCAAAACTTACCAGGGTTGCCTCTCTCAATAGAAATAGAAGGGTATATCAATTCTCACAGCTCAAGAGCAGTTACAGCTCTCAAATTGGACTGTAAGCATGAACATAGGCATTGCTCTAATTTCTAAAATTTTCAACTCTTTTCACCATAGATTAAACAAATTCTTATCTCCACATGATAGTTCAATCAATTTTAGATTAGTAAGGACTTTTTATTGGGTTGTAATGTGGCTTATGGGGGAAGTTTATAAAGAATAAAAGGGTGGAAAGGGATTCAAAATTGAGAAATTAGTAAAGTAAGGAGATGATCATGACACCTTCTTCATTTTAGCGCATCTTCATTTTCTTTGAACTTTCAGATTTGAAGTGATAAATTTCCAATCTTCTTTTCAAATTTATTTTTTTTCAATGAAATGACTTCTCTCTTATTTTTTTTTTGCTTTTCTTTCTTTTTTTTCTTTTCTTTTTATAGGCTTTTTTGTATTTTTCTATATTTTTCTTTTCTTTTTATGGGTTGGCATGCCACAATTACATATCACACTTGCCTTCACATGTATTTTCTTCTTCTTTTATCAAATTGTCAAACCTTGCTCCTCTAACCTTACTTCTCCTCCTATTTCCTGATTTCTCAAATTAAGGGTGAACTGAAATAGGTCAAGAGGCTTTGGGGTTCAAATTCTCTGATTTCTGTCAAAGAAAGCTTGGATTTTCAATGCTCAAATGGTGTGTATCAAGGGTAGTTTAAAGGTGGGAGATTTTAAGCTCAAACTGTCCAAATGAAAGCCTTACTTCATATCCTCAATGTCATGAGTGTTGCCAAGCTATTTCAAATCGGATATGTCTAACTTCTAGTGAGCAAAGATAGATTCAATAGTCCTTAGAGCAGAAGAACTTGCCAAGACACTCTTCAAGAAAAATTTTCTCAGGCCCAAATCTCACTGGATATGGTCTTTCATTAGACTTCTAGGGTATATCCTCACAATTTCCTCTCATTTCAGGTTCACTAGGCACTCCTTTTATAAAAAATTCCTGACATTTGCTTCATGAAAGTGTTGGAGCTATAGCATGTTCCAGTCTTAAAAAGTTTTAAATTTCCTCTATATATAAAATATCAGGTGTGAAATTATTTTATTTCCTCGATTTCTATTAAAAACCTTTCCTGCACTACCATTAACTATCCTTTGGCAAGCTACCACACCCCCAAACCTATGAGGAGCAGTGTCCTCACTGCTTGGAAGATAGGGAAATGAGCAGCAAGATAAAAATAGAAGTATACAAAGTAAAGAAAACAGAAAACAAAAATGCGGACAATTGCAAACTATACAAAAAGTACACTATACAAACCATCGCAAAGAGAGAATTCATTAAATCACATAAAGTTGGACAGTGGAACAATGACATAAAAAGGGTGACAAAAGTAAAGATCCTAACTAAATACATAAAAGGGTATAAACCTAAGAAAAATTGAGACACACATTAACAAAACATCCTGTCAAAAACAAAATGGTTGGTCCTCCTCGCTCTGGGATATCCTCAACCTGCTACTTCTAGAAGAGGAACTGCAAGCCAGGGAGGGGGAGAACAGGGATTTAAGGAGAAGGCTGCTGAGCGGGTGGTGGATGGAGTGAGGAGGATTAGGGAGAAGATGCAGGTGGGTCTATCTTCTGTTTCTTCTTCTTCCTCTTATTCTTTTTCTTCTCCTCCTTGGCCAAAGGAGCCAGAATCCTTTGGACTTCCTCATACTCGTCCCACAGGAATTGTAATGGGTCAGGCTCTTTTGGTGGTGGTGGATCTTCCCAAATTGGGTCGAATTTGATTGGCAACTCAATGGGTTTGTCATCAGCCATAGTTGTGGGAGGGGTGAATTGATGAACGAATGCAATGGAGGGGAAAAGGCCTGCTATTTAAAATGTGTGGTTGTTGGAATATGAATTGTCATAATAACTTTTCTCATCTTTCCAAGCTTAACTGCTAAAATGAGAAGTTGGTTTTGAGAAGTATGGAAATTCGAGGGATTTAATATTGGGAATGGTACCGCGAAGTGCATGGTGGTCTATTTTTAGCAATTGGAGTTAAGGCAGGGAGATGGGAGCTATTAAGGCTCAGACAAACGATTGGGGGCAAGGAGGGAAAACAAGCTTCGACAGTGTGCGATCGTGGATCCTCTCGAACCCGTCGCGACGATGTGCTCGCCTTTTAATGAAAATGTAGAGTCGCCACCCGGAGCTTTTGGTGACCCGGGAAACCTTCAAATCGATATTTTGAGCACCGAAGTGCTAAATATGACTCTGATTTACCGGTCTTTGCCAAAGGTTCTAGGGTAGGGGCTTCGGTTATCGATCGGGAAGGGTTTAGGCACCCGATCAACCTGCACGTAGCTGTCTCTATCTATGGCCAAAATAAAAATAAAAAGGGCGGAGTTTCCCCTTGCCCGAAGGCAATACGGTTCTATCAAGCTTTGAGCCAAACCGAAATTTCGGTGGCGTAACGGCTTGAATCCTTGGACGGAGGAGACACCAAGAAGGTAGAGGAAAAGAGGGGTGAGCCGGAGCTCACGGGCCCTTGTTGCACCGTGGAAGATCATCGCTTTGGCGTGCTTCCGATGGCTTAAATGGTGTGAAAATGGGTTCTAATGCTAGGATTCAATAAAATAGGAAGTGTAGGGTAAGGCCAAAGGCTAGACTTTAGCTAAAGGGAGTGATCTAATAGTTGAAATGGATTGGAAAAGATGAACTAAGCTTGCTGGAATTCTAGAAAATGAGTGCACTTTCTCTCACTAGGGTTCTCTCTTGAGCTCCAAATCCTTAACCTCCAATTTTTTCTAACCCTTAAGGAAGAGGGAGGCCTCTCTATTTATAGAGAAGGGATGGGTTAGGGGCTTACTTAAGAGCTAATTGGTTTAGCAATTAGGTAATCCCCCATCTAAGGTTTTTTGGGTTTTCAAGGTCCTAGGGTTTTGGGAAACTGGTTTCAATGGCGGATGATGGGGTGAGACCATGGGTGACTTAAGGGTTGCCAATAAGCTCAAAGGGGGTGCAACCAATCTCAAGACACCCACCTCAACCAAGGGGATGGTCAAAGGGTCAAACTAGATGGAGGAAATTCGAGCTACTGATGACAGTTACTGTAGCTAAGCTGGGCGTATATATTATATACGCCCAGTTTAGGAACAGTAAATTTCACCAAAATCAGGGGAGTTTTGAGAAGATGAAGCCCGTGGTGGGTCCCACCTATACTGGGCGTATATATTATATACGCCCGGCCAAATTTTCCCCAAAATAGGCAGGCGCGAATAATATATATGCCTGACTAATCTGGGGAAAAAACGGCTGGGCGTATGTAATATCCACGCCTGGGTAAAAGTCCTATGATTTTATGTGAAGCTTAAAATGGCCACAACGTTTGAACCGTAGCTCCAAATTGGGTGATCTTTGGCTTGTTGGAAAGCTGGAGAAGTCCTCTTTCCAATGGTATATGGAACATATATGGTAATGGTCTGTGTGAAATTTTGTAGCTCTCATCCCATCAACTACTCAGAAGGGTTCAAGTTGGATCTAGGAAGGGATTCTAGGGTTTAGAGGTGATCTCTAAGGGTTGGGGAATGGTTCTAACAGGTTTAGGGTGATTCCTAAAGGTCTGGGTAGATCCCTAAGGGTTCAGGGGTGCCATCAGAAGCACAGGGGTACATCTCCCCCTAAGTACAGATTAATCGGGCCTTGGGCCGAATTTGGGTGTCTACAGATGCCCCTCTTTGGTATTCGATCACTAATGATCGGATGCCAAAGACGAGACATCCAAAGAGGTCCAAGGCACGTTTGATGGGTCCGCCTGGTTCAACTCAATTTTCAAACATTCATGGTGATGGTGAGTGTACATAAGCCCTCTCATTTTGGGATATCGTCCGTACCTCAGAGCTAACAGTCCCCAAGCGCATTATGACATTACTAGGCATATCTGCGATGATCACAAAAAGTGTAAGCCCGCTAGCCGGGATATCGTCCACTTCCTAAGGGAAATTATAGATTTGTGATGTTGAGTATTAATCTGAACTAGACAGCTCCATGAAACAGGATGATCGATCTATGCTTCGGAATTGATGCGAAGCATACAAAGCGAAGGCCTTCAAACTGTGTCCAATCCTATGGAATATCGACAGCTCCATTGGATTGGGCACGGGTGCCCCTACCTAGGTAAGGCTCAAAGTTTCTGGGTGAACCTATCAACCTCGAGGTTGCTTTAGCATGATTGACCCGAGTGGAGCGTATATTGATGTCGCAACACCTCTTGGGAATGCATGCCCATTTTCTGAGTAATTTTTTTGTGTCATTTTTTGAATTTTCTTTTGCTTCGAGGCTTCTAAGCAGAGCTCAAGGACCTCTGGCAATTTTATTCTTGCACAACTCTTTAAGTGGATCAAATGCCAGTTGATACGCTTTTAAGAGTGCGTGCGGCATGCCGGGGATAGGTGCACCTTGGGGATGTGCACGTTCCAGTGGTGAGGTGCTCCTGATTCACACGGACTGGAGTGCCTTAACTTGAGACAAAGCTGAAAAGATCAGGCTAGGACCAATCATCCCTCGAAAGAGATGGCCAATTCTAGCCTCCATCCCTAATGAAATCACATCTTACTAACTATGCACAAACAGACACCCATCAGGGGCGATAAGCAGCAAATAGGCACGAACAGAAGCCTCGACCCTAAGGTACAATTTACGAGGACAACGACCATCCTACGGATACCCAGATGCAAGTGCGTACATTCAACAGGGACACCGTGCCTATATAGGTTTTAAGCCTGTGTAAAAGGAAATAAAAAGGGAAAAGAGCCCTTTGGTCTGTATGTTCGCACATAGTTTGGTTGGTTGTAATTTTATTTTTGACGGGTCAGTTTCGACTGACAATAGACTTTTCGAATGGTCTGAAGTCGGGGGCACTCCTGGTCAACAAAGATCCGAAGGTGGATGACCAGAGTGAATGCCGGAAGGTGGAGTCAACCCACTCAAGATTTTTACTAAGCAGCAACAGGTTGTTATTTCTTCTCCCCTTCTTTTTTTTTCTTTTTTTCTTTTTTTCTCTTTTTTTTGTTTTGATTGAGACTCCGGGCATGCTCAAGCTGCCTTTATTTCTACTTGTATCCTTAGGCGAATCAACTTGCCATGTTGATATACCTTAGGGACATGTGCATTCCGGTGATGGGTTCTTGGTTTGCCTATCGGATCAGGCCTTGACTCTTGCTGGGGGACTCTGTAGGGAACAGTGACCGGAGATGGGCAAAATTACCTGCCTGCCGGGTCAGGTACAAAATGTCCCTGCCTGAAACGGGGTTCGAGAGCTTTCGGGTGAACCCGATCATTCCGAATTGATTTAACACGGCTCTCGGAGTGGGGCAAACAAGCGTTGCGACGCTCTTTTGAGAACCAGCGTTGTATATTTTTTCTTTTCTTTCATTATTTTTTTTGCTCTCTTTTTTTTTATTTTGTGGGCACATTAGGTGGGCGCCTACGGATCTAGATCCATTTATTGTAGCATGGTCCCTTTGGGCCAATCGAAGGAAACTCGAAGGGTCATTTGGGGACGCGTGCACCATGGCCGATGACACGTGGGCCTCGAAGGGGGGTCCGGATCGAGGTCCATAGCATACAAGGGGGGCCGTTGGGCCTTTAAATCGAAAAAAGGGAGGCCGGGCATTTTAAAAACTGCCATTTTTGGTCGGGCGTATATAATATATACGCCTGACCAAAATCTGGCGAAAAATGGTCGGGCATATATATTATATACGCCCATCTAAAATCTGGCAGTTACGAAGCTGCCCGAGCCCGAGCACAAAAGAGGCCCCCTTTTCAAATTCTCTCTTCCTCCCTCCTTTCTTCTTGAGTCCGGGACAACCCCTTAGGATTTTTTCATTTGATTTGGCTTGAGTTCTATTACCGGCGATCACGGGTGTGGATCGAAAGGCGCTTATCCTCCGCCGCTATTCGTTTTTCTCCCCCTATTGAAGGTAACCATTACCTTCCCCTTATTTTTCTTTCGAATTTTTGATGCTATTGCCTCTTTCTTTCCTTTTTGATGAAATGCTTTGTGATGCCTATATTTCCTTTTTCTCCTTTTCTTTTTCTTTTCTCTCTTTTTTTTTTTTAGTTGTCTTAGTTGTTGTTTTGTTTTTTGTTGTTTTTTTTTTTTTTTTTTTATATATACTAACCCAAAGGAAAAGAGACGCCTATATTTATACACACCTTTTTTGGTTTGGATTAATATGCAAAAGAAAAGAGATGCCTATATTTATACACACACTTTCTTGGTTTGAATTTAATATGCAAAAGAAAAGAGATGCCTATATTTATACACACACTTTTTTTTTGGGATTGATACGCACACACACATTTTTTTGTTAATGGGTTAGCACACACATATTTTTTGTTTTTCTTTTGGATTGGTACACGCATTTTTTTTTTTTTTGGTTAGTACACATACACGCATATTTTTTTTTGGATTAGTATACTCGCACATGGTTTTTTTTTGTTTTTTTTTTTTGTATACACATACATCTCTTTTTTTGGGTCAGTACCCACACACACATGGTTTTTTTTTTTTTTGTTTTTAGTACACACACGCACCTCTTTTTTGGATTGGTATATACACATGGTTTTTTTTTTTGGTTTTTAGTACACACACACACCTCTTTTGGTTCGGATCAGTACATACACATGGTTGTTTTTTTTGTTATTTTTTTTTTGGGGATTAGTGTATATATATATATATATATATATTTTCTTTCTTCCCTTTTTTGTTGGCAACCTTCTCATACGCCGATGCGTCTCATATTTTCAGGATGTCTGGTGACGAAAGGCATGATCAGCAAGAAGGGCCGGAGATGGCCTATGGCCCCCGTGGGGAACAGTTCATTGTGTCTCAGCGCTCCTCCCAGCCTTGGTATGAGATGCAAGGCAAGGCCGCCCACACCGGCCTCCTCTACTGCCAGCACACCCATATGTCCAACTTCGAGATCGTTGGTCAGGTAAACAGATGGGCCCCCTCCTCCTTTCCGCTTTTGTTTTCCTTTGATGCCCTCATTATATCTCCCTGCCCCTATCTGATTGATGCCTTCTGCTTGTAGCCCCTGCCGCACATTATGTTCCGAGGCGATTGGTTTGACCTCCAGCGTCTTGTGCTTTACCTTCCCCCAGTGGTGAAGGACCTACTCACTGCTGCCGATTTTGGGGACTTCATTTCGTGCCCCGCTGTAAGGGCTGATACGGCCTATTTAAAGGCACTGATAGAGCGTTTTCGCCCCGAGACGATGACATTCCACATGGTCGTGGCAGAGATGGCCTTCACACCGGCGGACTGGTCTATGATCACTGGGGTCCGTATCGGAGGGGTGCCCGTGGTACCTACCAGCACACCGGGTAGGGAGGAGGTGATTCAACTGCTAGGGGCCTACCCGTCCTCAGGGAACGTTCGGGGCTCGGAGGTCAAGCTATCCTGGTTGGTTGATCAGTTTGGGCCTAATGAGTTGGTGGACCAGGGGCAGCCTGACATGGACATTTACATCGAGCCTGCGCGCGCACTTATGCTGGCCCGCATCTCCTTACTGTTCCTCCTGGGCAAGACTCTCCTCTCCAACACCAGTGGAGGGCGAGTCTCTTTGTCCCTGCTCAGCCTGATGGTGAACTGGGAGACCGTGCATCGATTCGATTGGGGCGGCGCTGGCTATGTCGTACTCATGTCCAGCCTAAAGCGGGCCGTTCTTGGGGAGTCTAGCTCCATTGTGGGTTTCTGGCCTGCCATCGAGGTATTTTATCTTTTGTTTTTAGTTTATCCAATTTTCCTTTTCACTTTCACTGGGTACCTTCACTTGATCGACATTGCACGTTCCCCCTCATGAGTAAGCACGTGCGTGGGCCGGGACTTAGGTATGAAGCATTTGGAGTTAGGATCGCGCCTCGCTCAATTCTGTTGATCCGAGTAGGTAAAGCAATTCCTGTTTATAAATTTGTATTTCACTCACGTGTGCTAGGGGTTCTGACCAAATGTGTGCATCCCCTTCCGATTTTCTCTTCTTTTACAGGTCATCCTCGACCCTTACATAGGATCTCCCTTCTGAAATTTGGCCTCGGTGGGTCCCTCTCGTCTTTTACTGGACCATCGTATCATCTTTCTCTACGGGTCCTGGACTAGGGCCTACTATTTAGGAGAGAGAGCGGTTCATCAGTATCGCCCTCTCTTTGCCGTGCCCCAAGCTCCTCCCGCCGATGTGTTGGCCCCAGAGGGCTCCATTGATGAGCTCACTGCTCACTTTCTTCATCATGGGGTTCCTATCGATGACCTTCTCCTACCCGAGGGTATCAGTCGTGGTACGATTCCCTGCCCTATCATTTCTTGCTGCTCCGCTTCGTGCCTGGTGCTAACTTTTTAGCTTTTGGCGACCGCGATCTCAGGTAATGCCCCCTTTCTCCTTTCATTTAGCAACTTCCTTGTGGTTGCTTTGATTGACCCACCACCTTTAATGATAAACTATTTCTCTCTGCAGTTTGAGCAGGGCAGCGACTCAGATGAGGGGGAAGAGGAGGCCGCTCCCTATGATGCAACAGGTGCTGGACCCTCCGATCCTTCCAGGGCTGGTGCTTCTGGCGTGGTTTCTGGTGCTGGACCCTCTGACCCTTCTGGTGTCAGTGCTTCTGGTAGCTCGCCCGTCGAGGTCCAGGGGACCTTCAAGCGCCTGGATGATGCCTTTTTGTCACGCGTGTGTGCCAACGTGGCTGAAAAGGCACGAATTTCTGCTGAAGCTATCCAGGTCCCACCTCCCGAGCTGATTCCTGGGGTAATTTCTATCTTGTTGCTCTGTTCTTGTTCCTTTCTCCCAAATTATGTTGATGGCCTGTGTGACTAACACCTCCTTTTCCTTATCGGCCAAGATTATGAGTCGGCAGTGAGTCAGGCCGAATACTACCGTAACCTCGTTGGGCTTAGGGAGACCAAAGTGGTGAGTGAATGCTGGCCCAATCTGGTCATTTTCCTTGTTTACTTTCCGCCTGTTTCTCTATCTGATGGCTTTTGGTGTGTCTCTGCAGCCTGCTCGTGAGGAGTCGCGCTCCTTGCTTAGCCGTATCTCTTAGGCGTGGACTCGGGTGGGGGAGACCCGCACTTTCCAAAGTGCGAGCCGGCGTCGGAAGAAATCGAAGGGAGCTGCCCAGGAGTAGTTTTTTTCTGAAAAAGTGGACATAATGAGACAATTTAGACTTTTGATTTATATGGGATATGTAATAACTTTAGACAACAACAGTCTCTTTTTTTTATGGTTTTATAGTTTTCATGGTTTATGCAACTGTTTTATTTGGTTATCTTTTCTTTGGTGGTTTCCTCTCTCTTTTTCTTGCTTGGAATGAACTGGCACCTCTCCAATGATGAGAGTGACTTTTTCAGATCGACCTATGGGCGGCGCCACCGGTGTTTCTCATGGGTGTGTGCATGGCCACCCTCGCTCCTCTCATGACGAAAGGTGGGCCAAATAAAATTACGTTCCTCCTTGGGAAAAGAAGCAGAGAGGTGAGGGGGGAGCCTTACACGGCTTAAATCAAGGGCGTATATATATACGCCAGCCAACATTCATTCAGCAATCAGTAGCCGGGCGTATATATTATATACGCCTGACCAACCCTTAGAAAAAATGGCCGGGCATATATATTATATACGCCGGGCAAAAATGGTTCAAAATTTGCCTTGGCATATATAATATATATGCCTGCCATAAATTGGGCTCAGCGGGCTCCTTATAACCCGAGCCTGGTCCCTCCTTGTCTCCTCTTCTTCTTTGGTTTGGCTGTTTTACCCATCCTTTTATTTTCTTTCTTTCCCCTCTTTTTCTAGCGGGCCCATCGTCATATATTGACCGATTTCACAAAGAACATCTTTGTACGCCGATGGACCTGCCTTCAAAAGGGGGCCCAAGCTTTTATACGGGGGCCGGTATACTTCCCTGTTTGGACCCGGGGCCCAGCTTTTTGCAAAAATGGCATCATAGTTTGGCTGAGAGCGAGCTTGCTATTCTGAATGGCCTCGGGTTGTCCCGCCTTTCCTCTCTCCTCGCTGTTCCTCTGTTGCCCAACCTACAAAGTGACTTTGGCATCATGGGACCATAGGGCCCATGTCTTTAAATTTGGGTCTAGGGAGCTGAACCCAACTTTGGAAGAGCTAGCCTCCATCACTGGCTTGAAGATGCATCGAGGCCTTGCCAAAGTAGTGCCCAAACCGGGGTATGCGAAGGCGGTCCATGCGGTCCTTGGCTTAAAAAAGGGTGGATACGAGAAATGTTTCGCCGGAGGGCCCACCAGGTGTTCGGTGAAATTCCTGAGGGAACTTTTCGGTGACTCGAGCCTTCGAAAGTTGCCTATTCGAGATCCCTTCCATGTGAAGGCCTTTTCCCTTTATTTGCTGTCAGAAGTTCTCTTCTTCACTAGGGGTGAGAGCTTTTCCCTTGGGCTATGTGATGTTTTGACCGAATTGGAGGGAGGTCGCTCATTGGTACACTTGGTCTTGGCGGAGAATGACCTCGGGCCGGGTTGGGATTCTCAGCAGGAGCCCACTCCTTGTTCAGATATGGTTAGGACAGCATTTGGCTGTCATGGGGCCTGTGCCGAGATTCTGCTTGATTAGAGGGGATGTGGCTCGGGGTTTTCTTATCCGGAGTTCGAGACTGCCTTGTGGGAGCGTCGAGGAACTGAGCCAGGGCTATCTCGATGCGAGCTGACTGCAACTTCTGGATGGACGACACCTTTCCGATTGTCCGCTCTCAGGATTATGAGGGCATCACACTTTTGGGGTTGACTGGTAGCACATACTACTTAATCAATGGGTATACTCAAGATGTGTCGTGTGCATGAGGCCACCCTTGTGCTCTCTTATATTCTCTCGAGGTTCTCTTAGTGATCTTGATCGCATAGCGGCCCTCTGGGCAACCCGCCAATCGGCGCATATGTGTAGCTTGGTTCAGGGGGGCGTCGTCTCTCTGGGTTATGAGGGTTGGCTGGTATCTGAGGAATTACCTACTCCTAGCCCAGCTTTGGTAGATGTGGTAGAGACAGGGCCCTGGCCATGTAAGGAAGCGATGCTTTGGACCCGGATCGAGTCCCTTTCTGAAGAGAGGCTAGCTTTGATCGAGGCTTTGGAGAAAGAAAGGGTCAGAGCTGATATTGCGGAGGTGAGAGCACTCTGAGAGGCGAGGTTCTTCGTTGATCTGGTCTTATGGCCGAGTCTCGCAGTCATGTGAAAGCTTCACGGAGATGGCAGAAGAGTCTTCATGGTAGGTGGATGTCTGATCGGAATGCCCGCGAGGACTCCCTGCTTGCAGAGATTAGCGCTTTGAAGCGTTCTCCCCGCCCTTGACCTGTTCCTGCACATATCATAGATCATATACACGGGGGAAAGCCCCCTAACAAAGATCTCTTTTTGGGTTATCTTTTTCTGTTCTTTTTTTTTTATATATACACAGCTATATACATTTTGGGTTTTATTATTTTTTTTGTAAAGGAAGCAGCAAAATAGAAAGTGTGTCATGTCGTTATCTTTTTGGGACGTGACACTCTGCAGGCAACACTTGTAAAGAAAGGGAATGAAATCTATACATGTGCTCTTGTTTTTCTTTTTGTAATTCTGCAATGTAAGACTTTTTATGGGGATTTTCCCTTTCACCTAGTGGGGTTTTTTTTATGGGAAAGGGAAATCTATTTTCTTTTTTGGAATTTTCTCCTCCACAGGGTGAAGCTTTTTTATGGAAAAGGGAAATCTATTTTCTTTTTTGGAATTTTCTCCTCCACAGTGTGAGGCTTTTTATGGGAAAGGAAAATCTATTATCTTTTTTGGAATTTTCTCCTCCACAGTGTGAGGCTTTTTATGGGAAAGGGAAATCTATTATCTTTTTTGGAATTTTCTCCTCCACAGTGTGAGGCTTTTTATGGGAAAGGAAAATCTATTATCTTTTTTGAAATTTTCTCCTCCACGGTGTGAGGCTTTTTATGGGAAAGGAAAATCTATTTTCTTTTTTGGAATTTTCTTCCTCATAGTGTGGGGCTTTTTATGGGAAAGGAAAATCTATTTTCTTTTTTGGAATTTTCTTCCTCACAGGGTGAGGCTTTTTATAGAAAAGGGAAATCTATTTTCTTTTTTGGAATTTTCTTCCTCACAGGGTGAGGCATTTTATGGAAAAGGGAAATCTATTTTCTTTTTTGGAATTTTCTTCCTCACAGGGTGAGGTTTTTTATGGAAAAGGGAAATCTATTTTCTTTTTTAGAATTTTCTCCTCCACAGTGTGAGGCTTTTTATGGAAAAGGGAAATCTATTATCTTTTTAAAATTTTCTACCCCAGAGGGTGAGCCTTTTTATGGGAAAGGGAAATCTATTATCTTTTTTGAAATTTTCTACCCCAGAGGGTGAGGCTTTTTATGGGAAAGGGAAATCTATTATCTTTTTTTGAATTTTCTCCTCCACAGTGTGAGGTTTTTTATGGAAAAGAGAAATCTATTTTCTTTTCTTTTTTTTTTTGAAATTTTCTCCTCCACAGGGTGAGGCTTTTTTATGGAAAAGGGGAATCTATTGTCTTTTTTGAAATTTTCTTACCCTTTTCTTTGTGATGTCGGCAGTTACGAAGCCAAACCAGTGGTCCTATTTTGAGCATGGTCGAACCCTGTTGGTGAGGCACAGGTTTTTTCCTTTAAACATGGGAAGTTCAGCTGCCCTGGGATTGGTTCAATCCTCTGTCTTTCCCTTTGGTCATGCGTCAGACGCTGCGGTAGAGACGACATACTTGATTGGGATTCGATCCAATTTCCAACATGAGTGGCCCATCAAAGGGGAGAAGAGGCTTAAGGGGTCCAAACTGAAATAGGCGAGCTAGGACAGATCTTCTCCTAATCCCTCTTTTCTTGACATTTTTTGCTCATAGCGCCCAAGACGGGTTTTCGCCATGCCTCTCATCCCTGTTTTTACCCGTAGCGCCCTTTCGAGTTTTCACCACATCCATGGGTTCGCTCTCTTACCCCAGGTGTCCTTTCAGGTTTTCACCTGGTCCGCGTGAGTTTGCTATTTTTACCCGTGGCGCCCTTTCGGGTTTTCACCACGTCCGTCTTGCTTTGAACTCAAATTAATTTTCTTCCTTTTTTTTTTCTCTTTTTTTTTTCAAGAACCAGAAAGCCATGACATGGGCGTCAATTCCGTCATAGCCGGCTGAATGAAGTTCTTTGCGGTTTGTTAACTCGGCTTGTTCTGATGCAGTAGATGTTATAACCGCTTGTGGACCTTAAAGAGGGCTTTCTTCCGGGTTGTAATGTGGTTGGGGTTCAAACAGGTTGGGTTTTTCTGGGGATTTGGATCTAAGTTTGGGGTGATTTCTAGATTCGGGGACTCCTTTTTCTTCCTAAAGGCTTTTTATGCCCCAGTCATCATTCATTTTTTGGGGCTTTTTTTTTTTTTTTTTTTGGGGTACCCCTCTTTTTCTTTTTTGTTTTTTTTTTGGGGGGCGCCTTCTTCTTCTTTTGGTTTGGATTTTTCCTCCCTTTTCTTCTTTCTTCTTTTTTTTTGGATTTTTGGGTGGGGTATATGAAAGAAATGGTTGTTGGCCCGAAGTGTGTAGCAAAAAGGGGTGAAGGTTTTCAGGGAATATTCTTTTGGGCCACTTGACTTTGAAATGATGGCCTCTTTTATGGATCCCTTAAGTGGTCAGGCATCTACTTTTATCAAAACTTACCTTGTCCCAAGACCTATGAGTAGAACTTACGGAGGTATCCAGCGTTGATGGGCTCAGGAAAGTGGTCTCCGTCCATGGTGGCCAGGTGAATGGCGTATCCTGGCAGAACCTCTCGAATGACGTAGGGTCTTCCCAATTTGGCCTAAACTTCCCTCTCGGATCGGCGTGGGGAGACGAAAAAATCTTCTTCAGTACAGTGTCTCCTACCTTCAGATCTCGGCCGTGGACGCGATTATTGTAAGCACGTGCAATTCTCCTCTGATAGACCTAAGTGTGGCATAAGGCTAGGAGTCTTTTCTCGTCAATCAAGTCTAGCTGTTCAAAATGGGCTCTTTCCCTCTCAGCTTCAGGTAGATGGGATTCTAAAAGGATACGGAGTGACGGTACCTCAACCTCAGCGGGTAGCACGGCCTCGGTTCCATACACAAGGGAGAATGGTGTTGCCCCTGTTGCGGTGCGGATAGACGTTCTATAGGCCCAAAGTGCGAAGGGTAACTGCTCACTCCAATCTCTGTAAGTAACTACCATCTTCTCCAGGATACAGATCAGAGTTTTGTTGGTTGCCTCTACTGCTCCATTTGTCTAAGGCCTGTACGGGGATGAACGATGATGCTTGATCTTGAACCGCTCACACAAGGCCCGGATGCGCCTATTAGCAAAATTAGTGCCATTATCAGTGATGATATCTTTGGGTACGCCGAATCTGCAAATGATGTTGTTCTTGATGAACTTCTCAACATGGCTAGCCTTAATGCTCGTATAGGAGGCCGCCTCTACCCATTTTGTAAAGTATTCCACAGCGACGAGGATGAATTGATGTCCATTGGAAGCCTTAGGATGGATCTTGCCGATGACGTCGAGACCCCAGGTGGCGAACGGCCAAGGAGTGGCCATGCTGTGCAAGTCAATGGTTGGAGCGTGTATTAAGCTGGAGTGCTCTTGGCATTTGTAGCACTTCTGTACATGCTTGCAGCAATCAGTCTCCAAAGGGGTCCAAAAGTATCCTTGCCTTAGAATTTTCTTAGACATGACGGGCTCTCTGCAGACCCCTTCATGAATCTCCTTCATGATCTCAATCGCTTCTTTCTGGGTTAGGCATCGGAGCAGAATATTGTCATGAGACCGTCTATACAGGAGATCGCCGCAGATGACGTAGTTTGTTGCCAATCGCTGGATGGTGCATTTGTCTACCTTTGATGTTCCTTCTAGGACAGTTCGGGTCTCGAGGAAATTCTTGATGTCTGAGAACCAGGGTGGTTGATCCTCTATCTCCGTAGGTCCTTCGATTAGGTGACAGAAAGCCGGTTCGTTCCTCTGCTCTATCATGATCGGCTTCATCACCACTCCATATGGAATCTCAACCATAGAGGCCAGGGCGTCAGCAAACCGATTTCTTGCTCACGGCACATAGGAGAAGGTGACCTCCTCAAAGCAGGTTATCAGATCCTCCAAATGTTCATGGTATGGGATCAGTTTCTCATCCTTGGTCTTCCAATCCCCGTTGGTTTGGCATATAATTAACTGTGAATCTCCAAAGACCCTAAGGTGAGTTATATTTAGATCAAATAAACCAGACAGGCCTCATACTCAGCCATATTGTTGGTGCAGGGGAAGTTCAATTTGATTGAGATGGGTATATGGGATCCTTTCGGTGAGATAAGAATGGCGCCAACTCCTTGGCCCTCAACATGCGATGCCCCATTGAAGTGCATTACCCAGGGCTCCTCCGTTTCCTCTGTATCCTCGTCAGTCATGAACAAAATGTCTTCATCGGGGAATTCGATCCTTAGAGGCTCATAGTTCAGCAGAGGGTTCTCAGCAAGATGATCGTGAGTGCAGCCTTATAATCGACTTCTGGGTGACATAAGTAATGTCAAACTCGGATAGGAGTAGTTGCCATCGTGCAGTTTGGCCAGTGAGAGCAGGTTTCTCGAATAGGTATTTCAACGGATCCATCCATGCTAGAAGTAGAACAGCCTGGGATAACAGGTAGTGTCGAAGTCTCTGAGTAGCCCAAACGAGTGCCAGACATGCTTTCTCCAGATGAGAATAGCGCGTCTCATAATCAGTGAATTTCTTGCTTAGGTAATAGATGGCCTGCTCTCTTCTTCCCGTCTCATCATGCTGTCCTAACACACAGCCCATGGAAAACTCAGTCATGGACAAGTACATTATCAGGGGTCTATCAAGTACGGGCAGTACCAATACCGGAGGTTTCAGGAGATAACCTTTAATCTTATCAAATACAGCCTGGCATTCATCATTCCACTCAACTGGTGAGTCCTTTCTCAGCAGCTTAAAGATTGGTGCGCATATCGAAGTTAACTGTGCGATGAATCGGCTGATGTACTGGATCTTGCCTAAAAAGCCTCTGACTTCCTTCTCTGTAGATGGTGGTGGCATCTCAGTGATAGCCTTGATCTTGGTCGGATTGACCTCAATCCCTCTCCTACAGACAATAAAGCCCAACAACTTTCCGGACATAGCGCCGAAGGCGCACTTCTGGGGATTCAATCGCAATCTGTATTTTCTCAACCTCTCGAATAGCTTCTGCAGGTTTATCAAGTGGTCCTCCCTTTCTGGTGATTTGGCAATCATGTCGTCGACATATACTTCGATCTCTCGGTGCATCATGTCATGGAATAGGGCCGTCATTGCTCTTTGATAGGTTGCCCCAGCATTCTTCAGCCCGAATGGCATTACTTTGTAGCAAAAGGTTCCCCATGGGGTAATGAACGCTGTCTTCTCGCGATCAACCTCTGCCATCTTTATCTGATTGTATCCCGAGAATCCATCCATAAATGAGAGCATTCCATGCTTTGCGGTGTTATCAACCAAGATGTCGATGTGGGGTAAGGGAAAGTCGTCCATAGGGCTCGCCCTGTTGAGATTTCGAAAGTCGATACACATTCGAACCTTTCCATCCTTCTTTGGTACAGGGACGATATTGGCTAGCCACTGCGGGTACTTGGATACCATGAGGAAACCTGCATCATACTGTTTAATGACCTCATCCTTCACCTTCAACATCCATTGAGTCATCTCAAACCACATTTCACCGGCTTAACATCGGGGTAGAGTGGCAACTCATGCTCAACCAGATTGGTATTCAAACCAGTCATGTCCTCGTACGACCATGCGAAGACGTCTTGGTATGACCGAAGGAAGTCTATCATACCTTTCCTCTCTACAGGGGACAGCGACGTTCCAATTTTGGTGATTCTAGGGGCCTCTGTGGTGCCCAAATTGACATCCTCTGTCTCTTCGATGATCGGGGTAGGGCCATGCTCAAAATTGGCAAATTATTTGAGGAGCTCATTAGGGAGCTCGTCAGTTTGGCCTTCCTCGTCTAGACTCGTGACTCCTACCTCTTCTTGTATTTCTACAGGGAAGGGGTTGGCTTAACAGGGGACGGGTATCACGACATTGATTTTAATTTTATTGGGAATTTTAAAAGACAATATTTTTGGAATTGGTATTTTTTCTATTTTTATGATCTTTTGTATTTTTCGGAGGTTAGCCCCTGACGAGGTGGATCTCTATATATACAAGGTGGAGTGGTCCAGAGGCTAACCTCACTTTTTACAGGTTGTTTTTTTTTAGAGAGTCGGTGCCATTTTCATGGCATTTGGCGGCTCTCAAGATTTGGGGCAAGGATGCCCAGTTACTCACCTGCGAGGCTTGGCCTTTACCTCTTTGATCGAGAGCGGCATCGATAGGCTCTTGCATTTCTTCCCTTAACATATTTACAGAGGGATCCTCCAGGACCTTGTCCTCTACGGTTAGGAGGGGCCGAGAGTGGTTGGTGCTGGAGTGAGGGGTGGATCGGGGAACTTCTTCCTCAAACAAGGAAAGGGTGGCTAAGTCCATTTCAAAGTCTGGGGGGATGATGTAGGGATTGGTGGGGGTGGATTGAAGTAGGCTTATGTGGGGTTACCCTCGTCTCCCCATTCAGATCAATTTTTACTACCCCGGCGCTCACAAAGGTTTCACGGATGTGGGGGCGAGCGTGAGGTTCCTCTTCCAAGATGATTCCTTTGGCCTTGGCGGCTGCTGCGGCTCTCATCTTTTCCTTGGCTTCTCTGACTTCCTCTTCTCTGGGCCTGTAGCCTAAGCCAAATTTAGTTTGTTGCCCCTTGGCCTTGACAGGATCTCTTCTTCCTTGAAGGCGTGGGCCGAGTCCTTTCCCTTTTTGATGGCCCCATCTGTGGAGCATGAACACAGCTGCGTCCATTCCTCCTCCAGTTTTATCCAGGGTCTTTTCAGTTGGTTTGAGGGTAACATTTGAGAAGTCATACTCAAATCGGTGGAGATCGACGTCCTCGACTGTGTGTGGTATTTTTAGTACTTTCGAATTCTCAATGTGCAGAGCGCTCTTCCCCATGTCCTCTCTGCTCTCACCTATGATGGTGATAATTTTTCCTTCTGAGATGAATCAGAGCTTTTGGTGCAGGGTAGATGGTATTGCTCCGAGCTTATGTATCCACATGGCCCAATAGATTGAAGGTAGACTTGATGTCCATCACTTGAAAGGGGGTGGTGAAGGTTTGCGGTCTGAGGATCAGGTCAAGGTCTACTTCTCCTATGATTTCCCTTCTAGTGTTGTCGAATCCCCGTGCACTTGATATGGATGGCCGGAAGGTGTCGGGGTTCGCCCCAATTTTGATTGCCATCCTTAGAGGGCATACGTTCAGCGCCGACCCGTTGTCGATCAGGACCAACGGTACCACCAAATTCCCTACTTCCATTATTATATTTAGGGGTTTAGAATGGTTATTCCCCTCTATCGGTAGGTCTGCATCGGTGAAAGAGATGGCGTTTGGGGCCAACACTTGCCCTATTATTTCCCCTACTTCATCTGGAGTTACATGGGTGGAGACATGCGCGTCCTTGAGCGCTCCCATTAGGGCTTGAAAGTGGAGTGGAGACGTGATTAACAAATCCCACACAGTAATATGTGTGGGTGTTCTCTTGAGCTGTGTCTCCAGTATATGTTCCCTGGCCATTTTTTCAAAGGGATTTCCTGTGGCCTGTTCTTTCTTCTTTTCTTCTCCTCTGACTGCCCCTTATGCTTCTGGCTAGGTAGAAATCTGGCCCGATCAAGTAACGAATTCAACAGCCTCTTCTTGGTTACACCCGACATTCATGTCCGTCTGTTCATAGCTCAATGGTACCTGATGCGGGTCATAAGCAGGTTTTAGGATGAGAAATGGAGTGCGTGAGGATTCCAGGGAGGATTGGGCCGGATATACTGGTTTCTCGAGTCCGACCAGGTTAACTCCAATGGGGGGTGGAATGGTAGTGGGGGGAATTGACAGAATTGGAGTTATGGGCATGGAGGGGGCTTGTACTGGTGTTACCTGGGCATGGTAGGACCAGTGGTGATTGGGTGATGAGGGGATTGGGTGAGGGTTGCTTGTCCGGGTGGCGGTGGAGTTGGGTTAGGGCCAATATAGCGAAGGGATGGTGGGAGTGTGACTGGGCTGGAGGGATGGGGAGACGTTTGAGGTGTGGTGGGCGCGGGGTGATAGGGATATGAAGGGTTTGTATATGGGGAGGTATGATGGGATGGTGATGGGTTTGTGGATGAAGTGGGGCAAATTGAGGACGATGGAGTTATGCATTGAGTGGGATGGTTTGGATATGGCGGGGTAGTGTGTGGAATGGGGGGGTATAAAGGGTTTGTGGCATGGTGGGATGATGAGGGGTTAGTAGATGAAATGGGATAGATTGGGGATGATGGAGTTGTGCATGGAGTGGGGTAATTCGGGGGCGATGGAGGGGTGTATGGGGTAAATTGGGTGGTGGGATTTGAAGGTGTGTATGGAATGGGGTAACTTGAGGATGGCGGCGTAATGTATTGGGTGGAGGGACTTGAGGGTGTGTATGGGGTAGGATAATATGGGGATGGTGGGATTCATGAGGAACAGGATGATTTATGTGTGATGGAGGGTGTATGGGGTAAATTGTGGGGGTGGATACAGATGATTAGTGGGCTGTGCCCGTTTGGATTTGATAGGCGGGAGCGGGGGTGGAAAAATACTGCCCTAAATCTAAGGGCTCCTCTTGGCAAGCCGGTGTGGGAAAATAATCGACAAGATACAGTGGCTCGATCACCCCAACAAATAGTTCATCTTCGTTCGGCCTGGGGAGTGAAAATTCTTCCTGATTGCTAATATAATCTGAAGGGTCAAACTCTTCTTCTTTCTCTATCCAATGTATGTTAGGCCTGGGGCCTCCTAGGTGCGGTGGTAGAGGGGCTTGATGGATATTCTGGTTCTACCCTTGGGGAAGTGGCGGGGGTATGATCTTTCCTGCCTCTATCAGATCTTGGACCGCGTGCTTTAACGGGAAGTACCAGTCCGTAGGGTGACCCGGTCCCTGGTGGAAATTGCAATGCAGATTCGGATCATAATTCTTTGGTATTGGGTGGGGTGGCAGGCGAGGTTGGAGTAAATTGACCAGGACTTTCTGTAGTAACACCGGCAGTAAGATACTCAAGGATTGCCCCAACGGGGTGAATACTCATTCAAAACGTGCTTTCATCTGTTCTGGGGTAAACGGGGCTCTTGGTCCGTTGTTTGGCCTTGATACTTGCTCGAAGCGGGTGGGGGGTGGTTGTGTAACCTGGAGTTGTATCGGGGGGCGTTGTTATTGGCCTGGGGGTAAACAATGTTCTGTACCTCTGTCCCTGGTCTTCTTTCAATTCTTGGTTCGCCGGCTTTTCGAACCCCGGTGGCCCCGTTGGCCACATTCCTTCCTAACCTGCCCTCTCTAATAGCATCTTCGCCATGATTGGCATTTTGGACCGTGATCGAAAACTTGACCGCGATATACTAAAAAATCTGCGATGATTGGGAGGGCTCCCTTGGTTATCAATTCAATCTGCTCATCATCGGGGATCCGATGAGTTACCTGAGCGGCTAAGGCCCTCCACCTCCCCAAGTAAGCACTGAATGTTTCATCATGTCTCTGCTTTAATCGGGCCAAGTCCGACTTCCTTGGTTCTATGTCCATGTTATAGACATATTGTTCTTGAAATAATCGTGTCAGGTCCTTCCAATTTTTTATCATGGATGGTTCCAGGGATGTGAACCATCTCAGTGTTGGGCCCGTCAAACTCTTCTGGAACACCTTGATGAGGAGTCGTTCATCTCCGCCATCATCGGCACATATCTCATGATAAGATTTCAAGTGGGCGATGGGGTTGCCAGTGCCATTATACTTATCGAATGATGGCATCTTGAATTTTTGTGGCAAGGGTACATCAGAGAACAGACATAAGTCTGAAAAGTCCGTTGAGTGTAGTTCCATTCCTCCCATCTTCATCAACTGCTTTTGTATTCTGTCTATATGTTCTTTCAGTTGCTCTGGTTCCTTTGAGGCCGCGGCGGGGACCGCTTCCCCCTGATTTGGTTCGACCCTAGGTGTGATGATGGTGGGCCAGGGAGGGTTAAAACTGGCAGCTCCTCCATTGTTGCGAATCTCATCCTCCTCGTACTATTGGTCATGGTAATGGTGAGGGGCGAGCTCTGCTATTTGGACTTGGGGGGTGATGGGTTGGATGACCTGGTGGGGCCATATGGTTTGTAGGGGATTAGAAGGGATAAATGAGTGAGCGTTTTGTGGGTAAGTGATGTGCTGAGTTGGGTGCACGTTCTGGGGGTGATGGGGGTGTGATTGAGGTGGTGGGATGTTGTGGTTTTGAGGAATGGGATGGATTGGATTTCCCATTGGAGGTGGGATGGGGGCGTAAGGGGTATAGGTGAATGAAGGGTATTGGTGGGGGGGTATGGGGTTAGTGAATGGGCTTTGATGAGCGTGGGCGGATGGGCCTTGGGTTTGAGGGATTTGGGTTTGATGGTTTTGGAAGGCTTGGACTGACGGGCCTTGGGCCTGGGTGTGGGGCTTAATATGACTTTGGGCCAATGGGCCTTGTTGAGTTTGACTCTTGGGCCATGAGGGGGTTGGGTTTGTGTCCATGGGCCCTGGGCTTGGGTTTGATATGTTTGGGTCCAAAGGCCCTGGGGGGCTTGGACCTGGACCTGGGTCTGATGGGCTTGGGCTTGGGCTTGGGCCCATGGGTTTTGAGGGTTTTGGACCTGGGCCTGGGTCTGATGGGCTTGGGTCTGGGCCTGGGTTTGGTGGGTTTGGGCTTGAGCCCATGGGTTTGGAGGTGTTTGGGCTGGGGCCTGGGCCTGATGGGCTTGAGCTTGGGCCCATGGGTTTTGAGGGTTTTGGGCCTGGGCCCATGGCTCTAGAGGTGTTTGGGCTGGGGCCCATGGATTTGTGTGGGTTTGGGTCTGAAATTGAGGTGGGGGATTTTGGGAGGTATGGACGATGGGTGGTTGGGCATGATTAGGAGGGAATGGGGTATGGAGGTTTTGGAAATTTGGATGTGGGGTTTGAGAGGTAGGGTTGCGAGAGCCCACAGAGCGTACATCGTTCTCATGTCCTCCATCGAGGGCATGGATTCAGGTGTGAGATTGGGGGGTGATGGCTCACTTAAGGATGGAGGTGGTTGGGAGAAATTAGGCATGACTCTGGTAAATGGGGGGGTATGTTGGGATGTGGATGGGCCATGTGGTGGGAATGGTATGTGAGATGGGGTGGATGGGATGTAGGATGTTGGGGGAATGGGTGATGAGAGGGATGGAACGTGGGAAGTAGGCTGGGGATAGGACTCCCTAGGGGGTCTTTGGAAGTATGGGGATGCGGTAAGGGTGTTTGGATGGGAAATGGGGATGTAGGGATCGGTTGGGAAATGAGGGGTTTCAATAGGGGATGAAAAAGGGGTATGTTGGGAGAATGTAAGGGAAGGGGATGAGGTGGAGGTGAACATGGGCGCCCCAAATGGGCCCGTGATATCGAACCTGGTTTGGGTGAAGGTGTCGGAGATTGGGTCTTCTCCTATACGGGAATGGGAAGGGGATGACGGTGGGGATGTATCGGCTCTTGACATGATTCGCTAACGAGTGTTGTATTGATGTCGCAGATAAGGGCCGAATACCTTCCTGGTTCTTCTCCTACGGGTCGGGTTTGAGGTCGCCGTAGTGACGGTCACACCAAGGTATATTTTTGATTGTTTTTCTTTGTGTGTTTTTTTTGGGTTTTGGAAAATGATGCTGATTTGATTTTTTTTGTTTTTGAAAAGTGAATTTTTTGTTGTTATTTTTTATTTTTGATTTTGATTGATTTTTTTTTTTTGAAGGTGGATTTTTTTTTAAGATGAGGATTTTCTTTCTCTTTTTTTTCCAAATTGCAATTAACTCCCCTCTACTTAGATGAATGATGACCTAGTGCCCATGGTCAACTCCCGTTTCGGGCGATATATGTACCTTTAGTAGATCCCACGGCAGGATCCGACACACTTCGGAAGAAGAGAAAGGGAACCCTTTCGTTCTATTGAAGGCGAGGGAATCCACGCAAATGACCCGATCCCCCGGAGCAAATCAATAAGAAGTCGCCTTCTTTTGACTGGGCGGGGGCATATTGGGTGTTAGAGAATGTGGGAGGCTCCGCGGACACTAATACCGCTAATCGGGGAATTAGGGTGGTGGGCTGGGCCTCGGGTTGATTCGCAGCCCAAGATATATCCATATATATATGCACGCCGACCAAAAAGTATAGATTTGGGGCGATATATTATATACGCTGGCTTAAATCTGGGATTTGGTCATATATATTATATACTGCCTGTAAATCTGAGGCTTTTTTTTGGGCGTATATATTATATACTGGGCAAATGGTTAGCTAATTATATTTTAATAAGTGACAAAGAAGCCCGAATGTGGGTCTTTGAACTGGTTTCTTGGGAGAAATGCTCCCGGGGACTGCTGTGTATGTTATCGGGTCCCTCCTTTCCGTTTCCTAGGGATACACGGCTGAATTTTGGGTTTTCTACGCTCTCACCAATGCGAGTTTTACGGCTTAATCAGAATTGGCAATCCAACCGATATACCTCCGGCGCAAGCGCCTTCTCAGGTACTGGAAGGGGTGGTTCTTTTCAGGATCATCACCACTAGGGCTGTCGCCTTACTAGGAACCGGGTAAATTGTATCTATGCCTAAACCCCCCGAAAACTACCCAAAAACACAAAAATAAATTCAATTATGTCCCCATACTGTTGGTTCACTTTTAATTACAAACTTTTATAGGAGAGTGAGATTAAGTCCAAAATCGGGTAGGGGATGACAAACCCATGCCGGCCTCAACAGGCCGGCGTTCAAAGGTGAAATATGATGACCGAAATAAAGTGCGCAAGTAGGCCCGCCAAACGGCTAAGGCTTGTAAATGACCGAAATTTAAATAACGTGAAAATAAATGCGAGCAGGCCCGCCAAACGGCTAAGGCGGCTTAAATGACAAGAATCGTAAAAGCTGAAATTTAAGGAACAAGTAGGCCCGCCAAACCGCTAAGGCACTTAAAGGACTGAATCGTAGGGGTGAGTACGTTAGTAAAAATAACAAAAAATAATAATAAATAGCAGCAAATTAGAACAAAAAACAGCCATGGTTAGTAAAATAATAAAATAAAAGGAAAGGCCAACAAGAGGGGAAGCGCTAGGGTGAAATCCCCAGTAGAGTCGCCATCTGTGCGACCGTGGATCCTCTCGAACCCGTCGCGGCGATGCGCTCGCCTTTTAATGAAAATGTAGAGTCGCCACCCGGAGCTTTTGGTGACTCGGGAAACCTTCAAATCGATATTTTGAGCACCGAAGTGCTAAATATGACTCTAATTTACCGGTCTTTGCCAAAGGCTCTAGGGTAGGGGCTTCGGTTATCGATCAGGAAGGGTTTAGGCACCCGATCAACCCACACGTAACGGTCTCTATCTATGGCCAAAATAAAAATAAAAAGGGCGGAGTTTCCCCTTGCCCGAAGGCAATACGGTCCTATCAAGCTTTGAGCCAAACCGAAATTTCGGCGGCGTAACGGCTTGAATCCTTGGACGGAGGAGACACCAAGAAGGTAGAGGAAGAGAGGGGTGAGCCGGAGCTCACGGGCCCTTGTTGCACCGTGGAAGATCCTCGCTTTGGCTTGCTTCCGATGGCTTAAATGGTGTGAAAATGGGTTCTAATGCTAGGATTCAATAAAATAGGAAGTGTAGGGTAAGGCCAAAGGCTAGACTTTAGCTAAAGGGAGTGATCTAATAGTTGAAATGGATTGGAAAAGATGAACTAAGCTTGCTAGAATTCTGGAAAATGAGTGCACTTTCTCTCACTAGGGTTCTCTCTTGAGCTCCAAATCCTTAACCTCCAATGTTTTCTAACCCTTAAGGAAGAGGGAGGCCTCTCTATTTATAGAGAAGGGATGGGTTAGGAGCTTACTTAAGAGCTAATTGGTTTAGCAATTAGGTAATCCCCCATCTAAGGTTTTTTAGGTTTTCAAGGTCCTAGGGTTTTGGGAAACTGGTTTCAATGGCGGATGATGGGGTGAGACCATGGGTGACTTAAGGGTTGCCAATAAGCTCAAAGGGGGTGCAACCAATCTCAAGACACCCACCTCAACCAAGGGGATGGTCAAAGGGTCAAACTAGATGGAGGAAATTCGAGCTACTGATGACAGTTACTGTAGCTAAGCTGGGCGTATATATTATATACGCCCAGTTTCGGAATAGTAAATTTCACCAAAATCAAGGGAGTTTTGAGAAGATGAAGCCCGTGGTGGGTCCCACCTATACTGGGCGTATATAATATATACGCCCGGCCAAATTTTCCCCAAAATAGGCAGGCGTATATAATATATACGCCTGACTAATCTGGGGAAAAAATGGCTGGGCGTATGTAATATCCACGCTTGGGTAAAAGTCCTATGATTTTATGTGAAACTTAAAATAGCCATAACTTTTAAATCGTAGCTCCAAATTAGGTGATCTTTGGCTTGTTTGAAAGCTGGAGAAGTTCTCTTTCCAATGGTATATGGCTCATCTATGGTAATGGTCTGTGTGAAATTTTGTGTCTCTCATCCCATCAACTGCTCAGAAGGGTTTAAGTTGGATCTGGGAAGGGATTCTAGGGTTTAGAGGTGATCTCTAAGGGTTGGGGAATGGTTCTAACAGGTTTAGGGTGATTCCTAAAGGTCTGGGTAGATCCCTAAGGATTCAGGGGTGCCATTGGAAGCACAGGGGTACATCTCCCCCGAAGTACAGATTGATCGGGCCTTGGGCCGAATTTGGGTGTCTACAGACAGGATTGGGGACAAGGCGTCGACAGGTTGGGACAATTTGTCGAGGAATTAAAAATTGCTGAACCTCTTGAGAGGTTCAAGCAATCCTGTCGACAAGTTGAAGTTTTTAAATGAATACATTTCGAGAGGTTCATAGAGCCTCTCGACAGGTTCTTTTGAGTTCATTAGTCAATCTTCTCGATAGGTTCCATCTTCCAGAAAATCACTTCGGGAGGTACATAGAACCTCTCGATAGGTACTCTGAACCTGTTGAGAAATCAACCAAAGCCTGCAGAACCTGTCGAAATCTGTATGGATCCTATTGACAACCAATTTTACACCTCCAACACCTGTCGAGAATTAATCCACACTGCTCGACAGTCTCCAGATCCTGTCGAAAAGTAAATTGGGCACTCTCAGAACCTGTCGATATGTTCATAGAACTTGTCGACAGGCTATTTTTCAATTTAAACAGATTTGCACACAGTCCCCAGCTCACTTCTCAACAGATCTGACACTCCACTTAGTCTTCTTCTCTCCCTCTCTCTTTTTTTTTTTTTTACACTTTTGACAAATTATCCTACATGAGGCACCAATCAAACATGACAAAAATCATGTATAATGCCAAACAGAAATGAATTAAAGATAGAAATAGTAGCAAAAATAACTAAAACCAGTAACTAGTATACATAGTGTACATTGTTGAAACTCAGCTATGTTATGGTGGTTCATGATAGTGGGTGATCATCACAGGCTCCACCACATTTTCAACAGCAAGTTTGAGCCTTTGACGATTTACTTTCATGGTCCTTCCATCTGTTGGGTCCTTGATCTCAACAGCTCCAGATGGGGATACATGCTCAACTGTGTGAGGTTCCTCCCATCTGGATCTCAGTTTTCTTGAAAAAAAATTCAATTTCGAGTTGAGTAGCCATACCTTCTCACCAGCTGTGAACTCTTTCCTCAGCAGGTGCTTGTCATAGAAAGCCTTGATTTTCTCCTTGTAGATCTTAGCATTTGAATATGCCTCCAACCTTAACTCTTCCAGCTCTGATAACTGGAGTTTCCTATGTATGCTAGTAGAAGTTAAGCTAGTATTCAATGCTTCAGCAGCCCAATAAGCCCTGTGCTCAAGCTCTACTGGTAAATGGCTTGCTTTGCCATATACCAGCCTAAAGGGGGACATCCCTATGGGGGTCTTATAGGCAGCCCTATAAGCCCACAAAGCATCAGGTAATTTCAAGGACCAGTCCTTCCTATCCACCCTCACTGTTTTCTCCAAAATGTGTTTGATTTCTCTATTAGAAATCTCCACCTGCCCACTGATTTGTGGGTGATATAGGGTGGCAACTCTGTGTGTCACAGATTTCTTTCTAAGTAGATTCTCAAACTGTCAATTACAAAAGTGTCTCCCCCCATCACTGATGATGCCTCTGGGGGTACCAAACCTGGAGAAAAGGTTGTCCTTCAAGAAGTTGAAGACAACCTTGTGATCATTAGTTCTTATAGCTATGGCTTCAACCCATTTAGACACATAATCCACAGTTACAAGAATATAATTGTATCCATAGGAAGGAGGGAAAGGACCCATGAAATCAATCCCCCATATGTCAAAAAGCACAATCACAAGTATGGGTTGTAAAGACATGGAGTTTCTTTTGGAGATACTTCTCATCTTTTGGCATCTTTCATAAGTTTTACAATGACACCAAACATCCTTGAAGAGAGTGAGCCAATAAAATCCACATTGGAGCACCCTGGCAGCAGCCTTGTTCCTCATTAGGGACACATCTCCTCATCACCTGGTCTGCACAATGTTTGAATAGGTATGGATCCTCCCACATATAATTTTTGATTTGTGAAAAGAACTATGATAGCCCGAATTTCGACACCCTGAAACCTGTGCCATCAGCACGATCCTCCAGACCGTGCCCCATGGATACGTACGGAACATTGGCATAGCAAGCAATCATCAAGAGAAAAAACACATAAGAACTGATACTAAATTAAATCTCCAGTTCTATACATATACTCAAAATCTATAATTCAAAAGATGGTTCTAAACTCATACCTCTGTATGAGTAAAAGAACCCACCCGAACCATCAGTGACATCACTTAGTCACCCAAGATGGTTCGCCAAAAGAATATATCTATTTAATTACATTATTTCTCAAAATAAAGGCTTGACATACCAAGCCACACAACGTGCTCCCAAAAATCTCTCTAACAAGTACACAGCGGAGTCTCCTAGAAGAAGTCCTCGGGAGGAGGCTCTAACTCGTCTCCGAACACGTAGTCCGAATCCCCCAAATCAGGGTCTCTCGAAGCCTCGACAGCTGCTAACAAAGGAGCTACGGTGTATAGTCTGAAGGGTGAGCTACATCCTAGCTCAATAGGGAATACCACAATGAACATATAAGTCAAATCCTCACATATATTCCATGATATGCTTAGCATGATGTATTTATGAACTTTATTGAAAATAGTTTAGACAGTATATATGCATTGAAGTTTACTGCTGGTTTACATGTTACATTTATTATCAACTGTTCATAAATTATACTGAATAGGCCTAAAGAAACATAAATCCTCAACTTAAGTAGTCCCCGAGCAATATAGCATCGAGCCCCGATGGAATACCCTCCATCGTCGTCTAAATAGACAGTTGTTATGAATATATCACTTTGAATACTACCCAGGTCCCTTTCTCATAGGCGAAGGGGTTCAATCTCATCTCAACATCCCTGAGATGTGCTACTGTGTACGAATAGACTGTCATACCAGTGTACGAATTGGCCACCGTACCGGTTACAGATATCATGCCGAGTCAGTCGTGGGTATCCCGTCACGTCGTTGGGGTTTTCTGTTCAAACCTTAAATAACAAAAATATCAGGTTCTTTACATATAGTTATTCACCGTGTAAATGTGCTACTTTATATTAATTAGGCCTTATCAGTCTTTGTTTAATCTTACTTTACAATCTCACTTACATCTCTGGGATGTCTAAATTACTTGCATCACACTGATGCCTTTATCACTTTCTCATCCCCTGGGGATGTCTCATTTTCATATGTTTACTTGGTGTCACACGCACACACATACTGAGAGGATTATATGATTATAACATCTTTATTTAATTGGTGTATCACACACACATACACCCATGGAGATTAATATGATTTATTTCATTTCTATATCACTACATACATGCTCATGTAATCAAAGTACATATTCAAGGTGTTCCCTACCTCAAGTATCTGACTGTCCAAGCATCAAGGTCCCACACGGCTCCTCATGCTTGCCTTAGCTCATACCACCTATGGTACATCATAACATATGCACAACATCAATAAGGATGTAATAGAGAAGGTCCAAGACCCTCCATGAATCTCAATGTTCAATTAAGAATCCAACTGAAATAGCCAAAATCGATTAATCGATCTCCAAAATCGATTAATCGAAACCCTAAATCGATTAATCGATTTCTAAATCGATTAATCGAAATCAAAAATCGATTAATCGATTCCAAATTGATTAATCAAAAGTCCTCAATCGATTAATTGATTCCCAAATCGATTAATCAAAATCCAAAATCAATTAATTAATTCTCAAATTGATTAATCTGTTCTTCCCAAGCCTTAGCTCTCCAGCCACTGGAGGTACTCAGTCGATTAGTCGATTTCTAATCGATTAATCGAATATCAAAATCGATTAATCGATTTCAAGATCGATTAATCGAACTCGGGCATTTTTGCCTTTTTAACTTTCGGACCAAAATCGATTAATCGATTCTCCAAATTGATTAATCGATTTGCCCAGAACTCAGCCCCTTTTCGGGTTGTTCTTCCAAATCCTTTTCTTTCTATTTTCCTATCTTTTCTATCATTTAAATTTAATAATTTAACCCATCTCCCCTAGAGTTAATGAACAACAATGTACTCAATTAAATCTAGCTAAAACTTACCTCAAATCAATCTTCTAATTGATTGAATGGTTGGTTTAAATGGCTAGGGTTCCAGCTTTTGCTCTAATGATTTCCAATCACGTTGAATCCGGCATTTATTGCTCGATCCTGTCTTAAATCCGCAACATGCCTCATCCTCCTTAGCATTTACCCTTCTCTACTCTCTCTCTCTCTCTTCTTAACTCCTCTCAGCCACCAAACAAGAGAACTAACTTCTCTTTTAGGTTTTAAACCCTTATAACTCCTCTTGCTTAGGTGTTGAGCACATACACCATAGATAGGTGTACGTGACTTCTAACAAACACCATACACTGTGCTTAGGGTCATACTACATCACAAAATACTTCCATTCTCAAGTCTACTATTTGACCATCACTTGGTTAACCTACGACCAATTGGGCACGGATTCCGAGGTCATTATTTATCGCTCAATTTTCAGGGATATTATATTCTCCCCACCTTGGGAATTATAGACACCCAAATTTGGCCCAAGGCCCGATCGAAACACCTTTCGAGAGAGGTACAATTCTGAGCTTTTGATGGCATGTATGAAACCCTTAGGAATTACCCTAAACCCCTAGGAATCACCTTAGATCTCTTAGAACTTATTCTGAACCTTTAAAAACTAATCCCGAACTCTTAGGAATCAACCATAGCCTTCCCAGACCTATTAGAACCTTCCCGGGCACGATTCGAACCCCCCTGAACAACGATTAGAAAGAGGAGTGCTAAAGTTTTTGTGGATAGTTGCCTAACCTAAGGCATATACCATTGGAAAGTAGAGCTTCTCATCTTTCCAACGAACTAAGAATCTCCTAATTTAAAGTTGTACATCAAAAGATATGACAGAATGAAGATCGTAAATTTGTGCAAGAAATTATAAAACCGAACACAGATCAAATTTTGAACTAACCAAAGTAACTGATGAAAAGAGGAGTGCCAAGGTTAGTATAGATAGTTGCCCAACTAAAGCCTATACCATTGGAAAGTAGACTTTCCCAGCTTTCCAACGAGCCAAGAATTTCCTAATTTGGAGTTGTACATAAAAAGTTATGGCAATTTGAAAAATGCGGATTTGTGCAGGAAATTGCAAACCAGGCCGGGCCCCTGCGGGTCTTCAACTTCCAACAGTTTGGACCTGGTTTTCCTTCAAAAAATAGCCAAAATTGACATTGGGGGTTTGACTTGTGGACCATCCCAAAGTCTAGGGTGTATTTATTTAGGACCCTAGTGACCCTATTAGCTTAAGTTATCAACCTTTTGCCATCCAAGTCACCACTCTATCATCTACCATTAAACCCAAATCCCTCTTCTCCAAGCTCTAGAAAACCACAAAAACCTTAGATTGCCCATTACCTAATTGCTAATCCAATTAGGATTTTAACCCCTCACTAATTTTCTCTTTCTCTATAAATAGAGAGCCACCCCTCTTGCTTAAGGGTCGAGAGTTTTTACCTAAGAGAGAAAGAGCTTAAGTGAGAAAATCTTTCTCCCTTTGGTGCACCATCCCCATACAAATTTCAGAATTGAAAAGCCCCTTTATACCTTAATATTTCACTAAAAACCTCAAGGTTAGGTGTGTGTTACCCCCTAGCTTTCCTTCTCTATCTCTTAGCTTCAAGCCTTAGGAGTTAGAACCTCATTCCATACCATACAAGCCTTCAAAAAGCTCACTGAAGCAAGCTCTACCTTCTTTGCTTTTCTTCTATCCTAGAATTGAGCCATTACACTGCCCAAATTTCGGCAAGCGGGAAGGGCTCAATAGGATCGATGTGCCTTTGGGCAAGGGAAAGTGCCACTCATTTTGCTTCCTTTTATATATATATAATTATATATACATATATAATTACTATATAAACCAGCCCCACATAGACCTAGCCTTAAGTAGAGACCGCATTTAGCGGGTTGATTGGGTGCCTAACACCTTCCCAATCGATAACCGAAGCCCCTACCCAAGAGCCTTTGGTGTGGACCGGATTCAGAGTCATATTTTTAGCGCTTAGGTGCTCATAAAAATGAACTAGGTATCCCGGAACACCGAAAGCTCTGGGTGGCGACTCTAAATATTTTATTTAGCGAGCACATCGTCACGACGGGATCGTCAAAAAAAAAAAATCCCACGATTGCACAGATGGCGACTCTGCTGGGGAGTAGCTTGTAGAGTTTCCCCTTGAACTTGGCCTTGTTATTTTTTATTTTTGCTAACATATTGCTATTTTTTTAGGGTATTTTTGCTGTTTTTTTTTACTCACCCATCTGATTACGTCATATTACTTACCCCTACGTTTCGGTTTTAAATTTCAGCAATTTTTGCCTAGTCACTTGACTGGCACCTTTTTACTTATCCCTACATTTCGGCTTTAAATTTCAGCAATTTTTGCCTAGTCACTTGACTGACACCTTTTTACTTACCCCTACGTTTCGGCTTTAAATTTCAGAAATTTTTGCCTAGTCACTTGAGTGGCACCTTTCTTGCTTACCTACATTTCGGCTTTAAATTTCAGCAATTTTTGCCTAGTCACTTGACTGGCACCTTTTTTACTTATCCCTACGTTTCGGCTTTAAATTTCAGTAATTTTCGCGTAGTCACTTGACTGGCACCTATCTTACTTATCTTTACGATTCGATTTTAAATTTCAGCACTTTATATTTCCCGCCTAATCGCTTGACTGGCCCTATCATCTTTTTATTTATTTCTTGTCATATCCTTGTCATATCTAGTGGTGGCAAAGACGATAATCACCCCCGGTCTTTGAACTAAAGAAAACTTCCAAAAAAATGAGAAAAGCTTTGAAAAAATTAAAATTGAACCAAGTTAGGGAGCTTAATTAATTTATTTTTACGGGGTAGATTTTCAAAGGGTTGGGTTTAGGCACACATACAACTACCCGGGTCTTAGTATGGCAGCAGCCCTAGTGGTGATGATCCAAAAAAGTCCCAGCCCACCTAGTATCTGAGAAAGCGCTTGCGCTGGAGGTATATCTGGTGGGTTCCCATTTCGAAGCTTAAAACCCTTGGGGAGCGCCTTAGCAAGTTATATTGGACTCAAACCCTTTAGGTGCGGGGAGGAGAGAATCGATTACAAAAAAAATAGCTCAGTTCTCGGAAGCCTAGCTTCCACAAAAAACCAAAAAAGAGACTCATTTCGGGTGTTGGTGGCTGCTGTCAAACATTCTGGAGTAGCAGATTTTACCTGGCCCATGTATTAGTTGCATCAGGTCTGTTTAACAGTACCAGCCTGAATCTGTGGCCTTCTTCACCTCCCAAGTTCCCGGATTAGTGTGCTTAGTGCCTTGTTTAGACCCCGCCATCTTTGACACCCAATACGCCCCCACCGATCAAAAGAGGGCAACTTCTTTTTGGCTCATTCCGGGGGATCGGGTTGTTTGCCTCGATTTCCATGCCTTCAATAGATTGAAGGTTCTCCTTCGATTCTTCTGAAGTGCCTCAGAATCGTAGCTGCGGGTCTTGAATTAAGGTATGAGAGCCACCCGAAAAGGGAATTCCAAGGCCTCGGAACCTTTATTTTTCAAAACTCTTTCAAAAAAATTCACAAAAAAATAAATAATTAAAACCCAAAAAGAAATAGATAGTTTGTGGTGCCGGCACAACGGCATCATCTTGCCCTCCGCCGTCCCATAGGGGAAGAAGAAGGAGGATTTTTGGGCCTTACCCAAGGCACCCTTACTCGACCCGCTCCCGAAGAGTGTCGTGGGTAGTGGACCCGGCTTACGCCGATCCCGACTCATCCCCGCCACATTCTCCAACCCACTCCCATTCGGGAGAAGTTTTTTCCACCATCCTCCTCACCCAACCCCCTTTTACCGTTTCCGGCCTATTTGGCGCCCCCATTTTTCCAACCACTACCCCCCAAAATATCCAAAATTCAACCCCCCATTCTCCATCTTTTGCCCAAGCCATACCCATGCCAAGTCCAACTCATCTCCCATCCACATTCATACCAAACCCAAACTCATTTTACCAACCCACATCCATGCCCCAATTCCCATCATCCCCCTATAGACCCGATCCACCCACATTCACATACACCACTTCCACCCTATTCAACCCCCCGCAAAATCCCCCATCCATTCGAGTCATGCCCATTTTTACCAGGATCATGCCCATTTTTACCGGGGTCATGCACAACTTTTCTCATCCCTCCTCACCATTCCTCCCATCATCCCAAAACATACCCAATACATCCCCTCATCCACCCCATACCCCCCACCTATCGTGGCCATGCCCGATTATACCGGGGCCATGCCCAATTTTTCCGCCACCTCCATCCCATCTATACCCCATCACCCCTTAAATCCCCCATCTCCATCCAACCCTTCCTCCATGACCATGATGGAGGAGATGTTCCAAGCCTATTCTATGTGGAAGGCTTCTCAAAACACCCCCCCCTCCTCCTTCACACCCCATGCCCATGAACCCATCCCATACCCTAGCCAATCTCCATGCCTCACTCCTGCATGACCCCCATCAACCCCCCATAATCCACACCACCCAATACCCCCCCACCCAAGCCTACCAAGGGCCCATGGCCCAAACCCATCAAGGCCCACTGGGTCAGACCCACCAAGGGCCCATAGCCCATACCCATCAAAGCCCATTGGGCCAAACCCACTAAGGGCCCATGGCCCAGACCCATCAATGCCTATTGGGCCAGACCCACCAAGGCCCATTTAGCCAAACCCACCAAGGGCCTATGGCCTAGACCCATCAAGGCCCAATGGGCCAGGCCCACTAAGGGCTCATGGCCCAAACTCATCAAGGCCCATTGGGCCAGACCCATCAAGGCCCATTGGGCCAAACCCCTCAAGGGCCCTTGGCCCATACCTACCCAGTCCCATTGGCCCACACCTACCAACGGTCCATGGCCCAAACCTATCAATGGCCTGTGGCCTAAAATGGCCAAGGGTTCATGACCCAAATCCAAACCCCACACTCATACCTTCCACAATACCCCCAACATTTAACCCAACCTTCACAGTCGGGCCAAACCCATGCCATACCTCAAACCCAATCCTCTCATGGCCCCACACCCCAAGGCCATCTCCAAACCTTCCCCCATACCCAATGGCCCTATCAGGCCCCACCTCAAAACCAAATTCTCATCACCCAACAAACCTTTCCTCACCCCCAATGGGCTCACCTAACCCCCACTCATGTCAATCCCATCCAACCCATGCAACAACAACATGAGAATCCCACCCTCACTGCACAACATTTCAACCAACAATATGAAGAGGATGAGATTAGGAACAATGGAGCCTATGTTGGGGCATTGACCAGCCTAAACCCTCCTCCTTTAATTGCCTACCCCCTAATAGTCCAAAGTGAAGTCCAACCAACTGCCAAGAAAGCAGCTCCCGTGTCCAAAGAATCAGAGCAGCTGAAAGAACAGTTGGACAAAATATAGAAGCAGTTAATGAAAATGGGTGGAACTAAAATCCACTCCACGAACTTCACAGACTTATGCCTGTTCGCTGAGGTCCCACTATCCCCCAAATTCAAAATGCCAGCCTTCGACAGATATAATGGCACTGGCAATCCTATTGCGCACCTGAAGTCCTACTGTGGGGACATGTGCCAATATGGGGAGGACGAAATACTACTAATAAAAGTCTTTCAAAAGAGTCTGACCGGTCCGGCTTTGAGATGGTTCACATCTATAGAACTGTCTATGATGAAAACATGGAAGGACTTGACGCATCTCTTTCAAGAATAGTATGTCTACAATATAGACATCGATTCGCGTAAGTCCGACTTGGCCCGTTTAAAACAGAATTCCAACGAGACCTTCAGCGACTATTTGGGGCGATGGAGAGCACTAGCAGCTCAAGTCAGAAACAGAATACCAAACGATGAGCAGATAGAGATGATTTCAAAGAACACTCTACCAGTAATCTCGGACTTTTTGTTGTACCAGCAGCAGTCTAGTTTTGCTGATCTGGTGAAAAATGCTAACCGATATGAGGATGCCATTAGGGTGGGTTGTCTGAATAAGAACGTGCTAAGTAGACCCAGTGGGGTTAGAAGTTTTTCAGAGTAGAGGAACGAGAAGAGAACAGGGGGCGATGTCCAGAACATAGTCAATACCAGGCTTAATAATACTATTCCGTCTCAATTTTAGGTAGCCCCACTAGCACCTGTTAGGCCTGAGCAGACGCAAAGAATGGAGAATGGGCAAGGAATGCAAATGACTCAGAACAGAGGAGAGCCTGCTACGATCGAGTCTTCACACCTCTGGGGCAATTTCAGTGTACTTTTGCCCCTATTAGTAGAAAAGGGATTAGTGGCTATCCGCCAACCACAACCTCCTCCTCACCCGATCCTAAGGAACTATGACCCAAATACTCACTGCAATTTTCATCAGGGTCCGGGTCACGCTATTGATCGCTGCTTCCCATTAAAGCACGCCATCCAAGATTTGATCGATGTCAAGAAAATCATTCCCCCTGCACCCTCTCGGCATGCTAATATCCACCAAGTGTCACTACCCCCACATCCTACCGGAGGAGCAAGTCCCAGACCCACCATCGAAATGATAGAAGATGAGGAGGAGTTTGAATTTGACCCATCCGATTATATCAGTGATCGAGAGAATTATGTGGCACCTTTACCGAGGAATGATGAAGGAATGTTGGGGTAATTGAACCCCTAAATTTATCTGAATATTTCCCCAATCCAACCTTGTAATTTGAACCCTTAGATCTCCGGGCATACTTTCTATCCACCACACCCATCAATTATGTAAACATCAATGCATACCAACCATACACCACAACCCTCATCAATTACCCTATAAGCCCCCAGGCCCCCAATCCTGCACTCGCACTCGCCAGTTATCAATGGCCTGTGCCCACCCCATTTCAACTACCACCATACACCACAACCCCCATCGATTACCCTTTAAGCCACCAGGCCCCTAATCCAACACCCGCACCCATCAGTTATCAATGGCCTGCGCCCACCCCATCACCCCCAGTTCAGCCATTGGCAAACCCCACCACCCCGGTCAATTACCTAACGGCCCATCAGAGCCCCCATCTGCCGTCAGCACCCACCAGCTATCAATGGCCTACTTTTACCTCCTTCCCTCCAATGCCACCACCCTCAAGCTTCACCACCCCCATTTGGCCCAATCTTTCCATCCAACCCGCTGCCACCGAGGTGAATCAAGTATTGCCCACACCTCCTAAGCCGACAGTACAAGTGCCTCAAGTACCGGCAACCATACCTTTCTAGCTCTCGAGACCCACATATGATCCTCATCAGGTCCCGCTAAGCTACGAACAAACAGATGTCAATGCCAGCAGCAGCAGCAGAGAAGGGGCAGTGGACTTTGTGACCCGATCAGGGAAGTTCCGAGAAGATCTTGAAGCAGTCAGAAACACCGACAGCAGCACAAGCCCAACCAAAATGGAAGAAAGATAGCGCAGTGAACCCCTTCAAAAAAATGAGTCGAGAACATATACTGGAGACTCAGCTGAGAAGAATGCTCGCCCATATTACTGTATGGGATCTATTAATAACGTCCCCACTCCATTTTCAAGCATTAATGGGGGCATTAAAAAATGCGCATGTATCACTCCAAGTTAGCCCAAATGAAGTCGGGCAGATAATTGGTCAAGTGATGGCTCCAAATGCCATTTCATTTTCTGATGTTGATTTACCTGAGGAAGGAGGTAGTCACTCAAAATCTTTGAATATAACTGTTGAGTCTGGAAATATGATTATCCCCTTGGTACTAATTGATAATGGGTCTGCATTAAATAAATGCCCATTAAGAACTGCCACCAAGATCGAGGTTGATCCATGCATGTTAAGGCCCACCAGAACCAGCGCTAGAGGGTTTGATAATACCAGGAGAGAAATAATGGGCGAAGTTGATCTTGAGCTATTGATAGGGCCAATGACCTTTTCCATCTTGTTTTAAGTCATGGATATTAAATCCTCATTTAATCTGTTATTGGGGCGCCCGTGGCTACATGAAGTCAGAGCCATACCTTCCACATTACACCAGAAACTTAAATTTGCATCCGGGCACAAAATTATTACGATCATCGGTGAGGGGCACAGCGAGAAAGAGAAGGCCACCAACAGTGTGGAAAAACCTGACATACTGGATATACCGCACACTGCTGAGGATGTCGACCTCCAAAATTTTGAATACGAGGTATCGGCAATACTCTCGGAGCCCATCGAGGGCATCATTCCAAGAACTGGAGGTGGAGTGGTAGCAGTAGTAGCCATGCTCCAAAAGTGGGGTTATCAAAAAGGAAGGGGTCTGAGACCCAAATTATAAGGAAGAAAAGAGCCAGTTGTCACCAAGGGGTAGAAGGTCCGATTCGGGCTAGGATACAAGCCCACAGAATAAGAGGTCCGAGAGGCCAAAGAGAAAGCCAGGGTCGCTGCCACTGTAAGAGCTCGAGGAATCAACATAGAAGAGAAACCTCACCCTAGGCCGCACATCAGGGATTCCTTTGTCAGCGCAGGGGTCGTCAAGATCAATCAAAATGGGGCAACCCATTTGACCCCACACAAACCCATAGCCCCAATCCATCCCACAAATCCCCAGATCTTCCTTCCCAGCTTGGAGATAGATTTGGCCGTGTTGTCCCTTTTCGAGGAATGACAGTTGGTACCTAAACAAACCCCCCCTGTGGTGAATCACCATAAAACCAAGTTATCATTTGAGGACATGATCTCAGACGAAATAGGGATCAATATGATGGAGGCTGACTCCAATGAGCCATATCAGTCAGCACCCTCCATCCCAACAGGTAAAGAAGCGGCCCCTCAGGTATGCAACTAGGCATCTTTGCCCTAAACTCTGGAAGCAGAATGTGGCCTAAAGTTTAGCACCTATTTCCCAAAAAAAAACAACCTAAAAAAGTGAGATAAGCCCTTAGAAAATAATACCTTGTGTATATAGAAACCCGCCTTGCTAAGGGTCCGTCTCCGAAGAAAACAAAAATCTCAAAAACATGGAAAAAATACAAAATCTCAAAAAAAAAAAAAAAAAAATCCCAAAAACATTGAAAAAATCTAAAATCTAAAAATATTGTCATTTAAAATTCTAGAAAATGTCCCACAAAAGGATGCCTTAATCAAAATGCCCATCCCATGTGAAATCGACCCCTTCCCTGTAGAAATACAAGAAGAGGTAGGGATCACGAGTCTGGACGAGGATGTCCCCTTCGAGGAGCTCCCCAATGAGCTCCTTGACCGATTTACTGACTTTGAGTATGGCCCTACCCCCATTGTCGAAGAGACCGAAGACGTCAATCTAGGAACTGAGGAGGTTCCCAAGATAACCAAAATCAAAACGTCACTATCTCCTGAGGAAAGAAAAAGCATGATCGACTTCCTTCGATCATACCAAGACATTTTTGCCTAATCGTATGAGGACATGCCTAGTCTGGATACTGATTTGGTCGAGCATGAGTTGACCCTCTACCCTGATATGAAGCAAGTCAAGCAGAAGCTGAGACGTCTCCAACCTGAATGGATGCTGAAAATCAAAGATGAGGTCATCAAGTAATACGATGCGGGGTTTCTCATGGTATCCAAGTACCCGCAGCATCTAGCTAATATTATGCCTGTACCAAAGAAGGATGGAAAGGTCCGCATGTGTATCAATTTTTGCAATTTGAACAGAGCAAGCCCAAAGGATGATTTCCCACTACCACACATCGACATCTTGGTCGATAACACAGCTAAGTACGGGATGCTTTCTTTTATGGATGGATTCTCAGGATACAATCAAATCAAAATGGCAGAGCTTGATTGCGAGAAGACAACATTCATTACCCCCTGGGGAACCTTTTGCTATCGAGTCACGCCATTCGGGCTGAAGAATGTCGGTGCAATATACCAGAGAGCTATGACTGCACTATTTCATGACATGATGCACCGAGAAATTAAAGTATATGTCGATGATATGATAGCTAAGTCACCGGAGCAAAGAGATCACTTGGTGAACCTCCAGAAGCTATTCGAGAGGTTGAGAAAGTACAGGCTACGTCTGAACCCACAGAAGTGTGCTTTCGGTGCTATGTTCGGGAAACTGTTGGGATTCATCGTCAACAGGAGGGCGATCGAGGTCGACCCAATCAAAGTCAAAGCTATCACTGAAATGCCACCGCCGTCTACCAAGAAAGAGGCTAGAGGGTTTTTGGGCAGAATACAGTATATCAGTCGGTTCATTGCACAGCTAACTCCAATCTACACGCCAATCTTCAAGTTACTAAGGAAGAATTCGCCTGTTGAATGGAACGACGATTGTCAGGAAGCATTCAAAAAAATCAAAAGCTACCTCCTTAATCCACCTGTTTTGGTACCACCTGAGCCAGGGAGACCACTCTTGATGTATCTCTCTACGACGGAAATTTCGATGGGATGTGTCTTGGGGCAGCACGATGAAATGGGAAGAAGAGAGCAGGCCATTTACTATCTGAGCAAAAAGTTTACTGATTATGAAGCGTGCTACTCTCATTTGGAGAAAGCATGCCTGATTCTTGTGTGGGCTACTCAAAGGCTCTGCCACTACTTGCTATCTCAGGCGGTTCTGCTCTTGGCCTGAATGGACCCTTTGAAATACCTATTTAAAAGCCAGCTCTCACTGGACAAACCGCACGATGGTAACTTTTATTATCTGAATTCGACATCAAGTACGTCACTCAGAAATCGATCAAGGGGCAGACGCTTGCTGATCATCTTGCTGATAATCCTTTACCTGACTATGAGCCGTTAAGAACCGAATTCTCAGATGAAGATATCTTGTTCATGGTGGAAGATGATACAGAAGAAGCAGAAGAATCATGGGTAATGCACTTTGACAGGGCAGTAAATGTCGAGGGCCAAGGAGTTGATGCCATCGTAATTTCACCAAAAGGATCCCATGTACCGGTCTCTATCAAGCTCAACTTCCCTTGTACTAACAATATGGCTGAGTACGAAGCTTGCGCCGCTGGTCTGGAGGCAGCTCTCGATCTAAATGTAACTCACCTTCGAGTATTTGGTGATTCACAGTTAATCATATGTCAGACGAATGGTGACTGGAAGATGAAAGACGAGAAACTGATCCCCTATCATGAACACCTCGAGGATCTGATAGCTTGCTTCCAAGATGTGACTTTCTCATACGTCCCCCAGATAAGGAATCGCTTTGTCGACGCATTTGCAACTTTGGCGTCAATGATTGAAATCCCCTATGGTGTTGAGATGAAGCCGATCATGATCGAGCAGAGAAATGAGCCGGCCTGCTGCCTCCAGATTGAGGAACCTACAAAGCCTGATGATCAGCCACCTTGGTTCTCAGATATCAAGAATTTCCTCAAGACCCTAACTTTCTCAGGGGGTACATCCAAGACAGACCGGCGAACCATTCAATGTTTAGCGGCAGGTTACATCATTTGTGGGGAATGCCTCTACAAGCAATCATACAATAATATCTTACTTAGGTGCCTCACTGAAAGTGAAGCGATCAATATTATGAAAGAAATCCATGAGGGAGTATGAGGAGCCCACATCAGCGGTCACATGCTCGCTAAGAAAATCCTACTACAGGGGTGCTTTTGGACCACCATGGAGTTGGATTGTTGCAAACATGTTCAAAAATGCTACAAGTGTCAGGAACACTCCAGTCTGATACACGGTCCTGCCATTGATCTTCACTACATGACCACTCCTTGGCCATTTGCTACCTAGGGCGTTGACGTTGTCGGAATGATTAATCCAAAAGCATCAAACGGACATTGGTTCATCCTTGTCGCCATTGAATACTTCACCATGTGGGTAGAAGCTGCGTCATATGCCAACATCACAGCCAGTCACATTGAGAAGTTTCTCAAAAATAATATTGTGTGCCTATTTGGAGTACCCAAAGATATCATCACGGACAATGGTACAAACTTTGCGAATAAACGCATCCGGGACTTCTGCGAGCAATACAAGATTAAGCACCATCACTCATCCCCTTATCGGCCTCAAACCAATGGAGTCGTGGAAGCCGCGAACAAGACAGTCGTCCGCATCCTTGAGAAAATGGTTGTCACTTATCGAGATTGGAGCGAAATGCTGCCATTTGCTTTGTGGGCCTACCGAACGTTGATCTGTACCGCTATAGGGGCAACACCATTCTCCCTTATGTATGGAACCGAGGCCGTCCTTCCGATAGAGGTTGAAGTACCCTCACTTCGAATCCTCATGGAATCAGGCTTACCCGAAGCAGAGAGAGAGAGAGAGAGAGAGATCCCGCTTTGAACAATTAAACTTATTGGACGAGAAGAGACTCCTAGCCTTATGTCACACTCAAGTTTACCAAGGGCGAATCACACGTGCTTACAATAAACGTGTCTGTGGTCAAGATCTAAAGGTAGGAGACACTGTGCTGAAGAAGATCTTCCCATCCCTCCATGCCGATCCAAGAGGAAAGTTCAAGCCAAACTGGAAAAGACCTTACGTCATCCGAGAAGTGCTGTCGAGATACGCCATCCGCCTTGCCACCATGGACGAAGATCATCTTCCTGAGCCCATCAATGTTGGATACGTCCGACGGTTCTACTCTTAGTCCATCACGACAAGGTAAGTGTTGGTGAAACATATACGTGACTGCTTAAAAACCACCTGAAAGAGGCCATCATTCCAAGCATAGTAGCCCAAAAGCATCCCTAAAAATAATGATATCCTTTGCTACCCCATTTGAGCCTGGGCCTTTCTTTCAATAAACCCCTTCCCCAAAAAAATATACGTGTACATATACAAAAAAAAAGAGAGAAAAGATGCATGTGTGTAAAGTTACTATCAAATCCAAAAAAAATTGAAAAAGCAAAACCTTAAAAAGAGATTGCCTTAAATGGAGCAAAAAGAATAACAAAAAATGTGTATAAAAGAATCACGGGGCATGTACAGCACAATCCTCAAAGAAGAAAGTATGTTGAGAAAATTGAAGTCGTATCAAAGAAACCCTTTTAGCCCAGCATACCTTCAAATCCTAACCTAACCCATGACCAAGCTACACCCTGAAGGAAGCCCTCTTTGTAGGTTCACAAGTAGTCATAATATCTGTTAAGTCAAATATGAGCCGAGTCGTGAGACGACACCAGAATCCCATCTAGCCGGCTATGAAGAAATCGACGTCTATATCGTGGCTGTTGAAAAAAGAAAATAAAAAGAATAATAAAATAATAAAATAAAAATACAAGCTCAAAGCAAGATGGACGTGGTGAAAACTCGAAAGGGCATTACGGGTAAAAATAGCGAGCTTGTGCGGACAGGTGAAAACCCGAAAGGGTGCTTGGGGTAAGAGAGCTAAACTCATGGACGAGGTGAAAACCCGAAAGGGCGTCACCGGTAAAAAAAGGGGAGATAAAAAAAAAAGAGAAAAAAAATTGAAAAAGAAAGGTTAGGACTGATTGAGAAGATTAATGTTTGAGGAACCCTTTTGTTACTCTTCCTGTACCCTCTTGTCTGACTGAGCCGCTCATGCTAGTTCAAATCGGGTCCCGACCATAATTGTCTTTGTGAAACCCACACCGTCAAACATATGACCCGAGGCAAAAAGAAAGGTTTTAACTTAATCCAAAGGGATCAACATTCCGGCCTTGGTAAAATCCGGAAACTCACTCAGGTCCGACTGGATGAAAAAGTTCTACTATGCTCAAAATGGGACCCGTTACTCGGTCTCACTATCAAGGCATCAAAAACAAAAAAAACAAAAAAATTCAAAAACAAAAAAATAAGAAAAATCCAAACACTAAAAAATGTGTATATATTTCTACTCATTTTCATGTACATATTTCCAGCATCATATTTCAATCTCAAAAATGAAGAAAAATAACAAAAAAATCTCTAAAAACAAAAATCCAAAAAATATCTTGAAAATGAAAAAGTGTAGGTAGAAATCTACTTTTTCTTCTGTTGTTTAGAATGCATTTTCTTTATATGTATAAACAGAAAAGGGACTGACATTTTCTCGAGAATGCGTAGGAACATCACACGGTCCAAAGCCTCGAAGCGGGCAACTTCTCAGTGATGGACAAATTAGATAAAGCATCTCACCACCGACGTCAAGTCTAACAAAAAAAAATATTTTGAAAAGAAAAAGAAATCTATGTTTTCATGCTACGCACTCGCATATTTTTTATGCGATAAAATGTCAATATTTTATCGACAATGTAGCTGTGTAAAATTAATGTCCTAGGTCAAAGGTTCACCTTGGATCCATGGATCCTACTTCAAAGTAGGAGCGATAGTGTCAATTTCGGTCAAACAGTCAATGCTTGGATCGAATTGATTCCACTGCTAAATCTTTTGAGCCAAGCACTCTGTCTTTGGATTCATGTGAACGTGGGTGTCTTAAGCTTCAGATTCTCCGTTGGAAAAGTTTAATCGTTGGCTGAAACCAACCTGTTGAGAATGAGATTATGTGTCAATCAAACTATGTACAACCATGCATTTAGAAGGGATCATTTTCCTTTTTATTTTCTGCAGGCTTAAAACTTGTATGGGCAGCGGTATCCCTGTAAAGTGTACGCCATGTGTCTGGGTATCCGTATGATGGTCGTTTGTCCTTGTAAATTATACCCGGACGGGTCCGGGTCGAGGCTTTCATCGCCTTTTGTTGTTGCTTATTGCCCCTGATGGGTGCATGATTATGCATAGTTAATTGATATTTATGATCATTGTCGACGGAAGCTAGGATTGGATGCCCCTTTTTGGGAGACACCCAATGTTTGGTTGGAAGCTCTAGCTTATGTTGATCCAGGGAACATTTTCGAAAATTAGCACGTACCCCCAAAAAGTGTTGTGACATCTATTCACTTTGCTCGAGTGGTCATACTAAATAAACTTCGGGGTTGATGGGTTCACCCAAAGACCTTGAACCCTGCTTTCAGCAGGGGCACCCACGAATAGTCTGATGGGGCCATCAAATACCTCGTAGGATTGGACGTAAACTGTGGAGCCTTGCATATGTTTGCTTCGCGCCTATCTTTGAATGTGGGTTGATCACCCCTCTTACTCACGAGGCTGTTGCATTCAGAATGAATTTTAAACATCAATCACCTTCAAATCATCTCGAGAAGTGGACGTTTTTCCTGACTAACAGGCTTTCGTAACTCGAGAGGCGAACATTTTTCCCAGCTATTGGGCTTTTGCAACTCATTCCACCTTGGTTATGCCTAGTAATGTCGCTAAGCGCTTGGAAACCGATTACCTCGAGGAACGAATGATTAGCCTGGCACCCCAGGACTTTCGTTTTCTCACCGTGTTACTCACCTGATGTTTGGAGTTCGTTCTGAATGCAGTGGACCCGTCAGTAATGCCTTGGGCCTTTTCGGATGTCTCTTTTCTTTGGCATACGATCATTAGTGATCGGATACCAAAGAGGGGCATCTGTAGACACCCAAATTTGGCCCAAGGCCCGATCGAATCACCTTTCGAGAGGTGCAATTCTGAGCTTTTGATGGCATATATGGAACACTTAGAAATTATCCCAAACCCTTAGGAATCACCTTAGATCCCTCAGAACTTATCTCGAACCTTTAGAAACCATTCCCGAACCCTTAAGAATCAACCATAGCCTTCCCAGACCTATTAGAACCCTTCCCAGGCACAATTCGAACCTCCCTGAACAGCGATTAGAAAGAGGAGTGCTAAAGTTTTTGTGGATAGTTGTCCAACCTAAGGCATATACCATTGGAAAGTAGAGCTTCCCATCTTTCCAACGAACTAAGAATTGCCTAATTTAGAGTTGTACATCAAAAGATATGACAGAATAAAGATCGTAAATTCGTGCAAGAAATTACAAAATCGGACCCATAGAACAAATTTCGAACTAACCAAAATAGCTGATGAAAAGAGGAGTGCAAAGGTTAGCATAGATAGTTTCCAAATCTAAGGCCTATACCATTGGAAAGTAGACTTTCCCAGCTTTCCAACGAGCCAAGTATCGCATAATTTGGAGTTGTACATAAAAAGTTATGGCAATTTGAAAAATGCAGATTTGTGCGGGAAATTGCAACCCGGGCTGGGCCCTTGCGGGTCTTCAACTTCCAACAGTTTAGACCTGGTTTTCCTTCAAAAAATAGCCAAAATTGACATTGGGGGTTTGACTTGTAGACCATCCCAAAGTCTAGGGTGTGTTTCTTTAGGGCCCTAGTGACCCTATTAGCTTAAGTTATCACCCTTTTGCCATTCAAGTCACCACTCTATCATCTACCATTAAACCCAAATCCCTCTTCTCCATGCTCTAGAAAACTACAAAAACCTTAGATTGCCCATTACCTAATTGTTAATCCAATTAGAATTTTAACCCCTCACTAATCCTCCCTTTCTCTATAAATAGAGAGTCACCCCTCTTGCTTAAGGGTTGAGAGTTTTTACCTAAGAGAGAAAGAGCTTAAGTGAGAAGATCTTTCTCCCTTTGGTGCACCATCCCCATACAAATTTCAGAATTGAAAAAGCCCCTTTAGACCTTAATTTTCACTAAAAACCTCTAGGTTAGGTGTGTGTTACCCCCTAGCTTTCCTTCTCTATCTCTTATCTTCAAGCCTTAGGAGTTAGAACCTCATTTCATACCATACAAGCTTTCAAAAAGCTCACCGAAGCAAGCCAACGCAAGGCTCCTCAAATATGCTATAAGGGGCCGAGAGCTCCGGCTCTCCCCTCTATTCCTCTACCTTCTTTATTTTTCCTCTATCCTAGAATTGAGCCGTTACGCTGCCCAAATTTCAGCAAGCGGGAAGGGCTCAATAGGATCGGTGTGCCTTCGGGCAAGGGAAAGTGCCGCTCATTTTGCTTCCTTTTATATATATATATATAATTATATATACATATATATATACTATATAAACCAGCCCCACATAGACCTGGCCTTAAGTAGAGACCGCATTTAGTGGGTTGATTGGGTGCCTAACACCTTCCCAATCGATAACCGAAGACCCTACCCAAGAGCCTTTGATGTGGATCAGATTCAGAGTCATATTTTTAGCACTTAGGTGCTTATAAAAATGAACTAGGTATCCCGGAACACCGAAAGCTCCGGGTGGCGACTCTAAATAATTTATTTAGCGAGCGCATCATCACGACGGGATCGTCAAAAAAAAAATCCCACGATTGTATAGGAATTTTCATCCTCGAAAATGAACCCAAAAGGTGTGTCAATTGGGTACCCCACACACAGGTAGTGTTACGTACCCGATCACAAAAAATTAACTAATATAGCCACACACAATGCAAGAAGGAACGTAATGAAAGCGAATTTCTAAAAAGATGATTTGTATTTCACTATTCATTTCCTAAAAATTTATAGTTTTCATTTTTCTCAATAATTACAATTGACAATTTAAGTACAACACCATAAAAATCCAAAAAGTGATACAAAAGAATAGCGGCGTTGCAAGCTCGCGCCGTCCCCCCTCTTGGCTGGTCTAGTGCTGCAGGCTGGTCTGCCTCGCCTGGCTGCTGTGGTGCAATGGATAGATGTACCGCATGGTGTGGTACATCAAAAAGTCCATGCGCCTATTTATTTGTTGGTTGTTGGCTTCCATCTGAGCCAACACATCCCCGATCATAGGCGCGGGGTGAGCCGCTCATCGGCGATATGATGATGTAGGTGTGGTAGCCGCTAATCGTGTGGGGATGCAGGTATGAGAGAGGTGCTCCTCAACTGGTGGAATAGGGCGTGTCTCTTCTACCAAGTAGTCCGATGTGGTGGTGGGGTGGTGGTGGTGCTCTCGCTAGTGCCGCCGGGTCAGCTGGGCCCTGAATCGGCAAGGTCCTCTTCAACAGTCTATAGCTACGACCCCATGAAGCGATGGAGTAATGCTTCACGTGGTCCGTAGCTTTCATCTCGTGGGGTGAGATGGCCTACTCTGGGGCGTTAGAGTAGCACTCAAGAATGCTCGATATGAGACGAGTATAAGGCATTTTCTCCTTGGGCCTTAAAGGACCCTTCATCAACTTCCCCTTGATGTAAGTCATCCCCTCAATGACGATCTTGGTGGCGTCGAACCAACGGCCCCGGAATGCCGCGTATAGGGCCTGTTGGACCAACTCCACCCTCTCTGTACTGTGGCACATCGGGTAGAGGTTGCACTTGATTATTGAATCAAGCATCCACATGTAGTGGGGTAAGTCTACCACCTAATAGACTGACTAGACCCCTTGTTCCCATTGGTCATCTCGGTCATGATTTCCTCAAATCTCACCTCTTCCGCAAATGGTGGAAAGAGGGCGGTCTCGGGCACGAAGTCCAAATAGCACTCTAGGGACTCGTGTACGTGGTGACGGGTAAATGTGTAGCTACGACCATCAATCTTGGTCGAAACGGTATCATCAACCGGACCCTCCGCCAAACCCTGGCAAAATAGGTGAACTAACCGAGGGTAGTAACACCCATGTAGCGGCTTCAACAAGTTACCAAGGCTCGCATTAACCAAATAGTTCTTAGCCCATTTGGTCTCACCCTCGATGTTGGGGTCGGTAAACAAGTCCTCATCAATAATATATTCATCCTCGAAATTATTTGCCGCCCATCACTCATTTGGTTGGGGAAAATCTACGGGTGGTGGTGGTAATGTCGATGAAGATTCGCGCGAATACGCGCTCGTCGAACTGGATATGGTATCCGATGACGATGGGGATGGGGTTCGTAGAGGTGATGGTGATGGTGGTGGCGGTGCAGCATTCTTACGCCGTACCGGAAGCTTCGAAGCCGCTTGCTTCATGGTCAAGCGAGTTCTCGGAGGCATTTTGAATCCAAACGCAATGAAATTATGGTTTGATAGCTCAAATCGAAAAGAAAACTCAAAATCTAGGGTTTACCTTAGGTTTCGATCTAATTGCGAGAGGATTCCGAGTCGAAATCGGTGCAAAACCCCTAAAAAACCTAGCTTGCACAGTGGCTCGAGGAGGAAGAAGGAGCGCGCGAAAAAGAAACCAAAAAATTTTCGAATGGGGAAAAAATATCCTCTTTTATATATATAGGCCGAAATCAATTAATCGATTTTTAAAATCGATTAATCGATTTTAAAATATTTCATCAGCCGCGCGAAATCGCTTAATCGATTTCCAAAATTGATTAATCGAAATTCAAAATTGATTAATCGAATTCATTTCGATTAATCAAATCTGTGGTCATTTTAAAATTTCTAGGTTTTCTAGCCCACTTGCATGAGCCAGTCGATTAATCGAATTACCAAACCGATTAATCGAAGTCCCAAAATCGATTAATCGAATTTCATCTCGATTAATCAAAATCGTAATACCCTTAAATTTTTCCAAAATTCACAGCCCATTGGTGTGTGCTAGTCAAGTAATCGAAATCCCAGATCGATTAATCAATTTTACAAATCGATTAATCGAATTCCCCTCGATTAATCAAAATTCTACTTTACTAATTTTCAGAATCTCCACTCAATCTTCACTCACTGGCATATGCCAGTCGACTAATCGACCAAAATCGATTAATTGAATGTCTAAATTGATTAATCGATTTGAAAATCGATTAATCCAATTTCATCAAAATTCAAAAAAAAAAATCTTGTTTTTATGTCTCTTTTGTTTCCTTGGTAGTACATAACCAGCAGGTCATTGGTTTTGTGAAGTATGTCTTCATAACCATTGCGTGGTGTGATGGCTCTTGACCATGCACTCTACATTGCATCACAACACAGTTTGTCTATTAACATTCTCTCCATTGGATAAATTGGCCAAATGGTCATCGGATTACAACAAAAAGTTTAAATCCACAAACATGCTTGCGGTGATACAATTTTGACTCTCAACTCGTCGCAAACAAGTCCAGATATTATTCTTTCACATAGGCCTCTCGTTCCCACGTAGCTTCTTCGGCCAGATGATTTTTTCCATCAAACAAGCACTAATGGGATTACTTTTGTCCGCAATACTTGTTCCTTTTGATCTAAAATCTCTGTCGGTTCCTCTATCATGCTCATGTCTTCATTCATTTCTAAAGGTTTACTGCCCAAAACGTTATCAGGGCCATTTATATACTTCCTGAGCATAGATACATGAAACACATTATGCGCTCGATCAAATAGCGGTGGTAATCCAATGCGGTAAATAACTTCACCTACTTGACCTAAAACCTCGAATGGTCCAAGGTAGCGAGGACTTAACTTCCCTCTCTTTCCGAACCTCATGATGCCCTTCATAGGCAACACCTTTACAAACACATGTTCACCCACTTTATAGTCGACACTGGTCCGCTTGATATCAGCGTAACTTTTCTGCCTGCTCTGAGCCACTTTGAGTTTTGCCCTTATCATCCGAACATAAGCAGCATTATTTTCAAGCATCTCGGGACCCAAAAAAAATTTCTCACCGGTTTCTTCCCAATTGATAGGCGATCTACATCACCTTCCATAAAGAGCTTCATACGGTGCCATCCCAATGCTCGTCTGAAAACTGTTATTGTATGCGAACTCAATCAATGGCAGGTGCTGATCCCATGATCCTTGCAATTCTAGCATACACGCCCTAAGCATGTCCTCGATGATCTGGTTTACCCGCTCTGTTTGCCCCTCAGTTTGCGGATGGAATGCTGAACTGAAATCCAATCGCATTCCCATTCCCTCTTGGAAGTTCTTCCAAAACTTTGATGTATATAATGGGTCACGATCAGAAACAATGCTACTTGGAATCCCATGCAAATGGACGATCTCTTTTATATATAGCTCTGCGAGTCTTCCCACCGTATACATCGTGTTGTAAGGCAAGAAGTGTGCTGACTTAGTTAATCAATCAACAACTATCCAAATGGCATTATATCTCTTTGCTGTACGCGGTAGTCCTACTATAAAGTCAATAGAGATCGAATCCCACTTCCACTCTGGTATGGGTAGAGGCTGCAATAATCCAACAGGATGTCTATGATCAACTTTCACCTGCTGACATGTCAGACAACGTGATACGTACTCTGCCACGTCCTGCTTCAAAACTCTCCACCAGTATTTCTTTTTCAAATCTTGGTACATCTTCGTGCTACTAGGGTGGATAGCATAGTTTGACTTGTGAGATTCATCAAGGATAGTTTGCCGTAGATCGGCATTGTCCGGAATGCAGAGACGACCCTTGAACAATAAGGAACCATCTTCTTTCACTGAGAAGTCTGGTTTGATGCCTTCAATCACATCTTTACGAATCTTGGTTAGCGCCAAGTCTTTCATCTATAGCTCATGGATATGTTCAAATATCACTGGCCTCACTAAAATATTTTTCAAAAAGGCTCCTGTGGCTTGCGACTCGATGTTCGCATCATATAGTGTCAAATCTTCAAATAATTTCCATCTGTGCATACCCAAAATCTAACTAGCCAACTGAGCTGAAACCTTCCGACTTAAAGCATCGGCTACTACATTAGCCTTGCCTGGATGGTACTGTATGGAACAGTCATAGTCTTTGAGGAACTCTATCCATCTACGCTGCCTCATATTTAACTCCTTCTATGTAAACAGATATCTGAGGCTCTTGTGGTCGGTGAAAATTTCAAAGGTCTCACCGTATAAATAATGTCGCCAAATCTCCAGAGAAAATATGACCGCTGCCAGTTCCAGGTCATGTGTCGAGTAGTTCTTTTCATGTTCTTTCAACTGTCTCGCCCCGTAAGCTATCACCTTTTTGTGTTGGTTGAGCACGCAACCCAAACCACTATACGAAGCATCACTGTAGACTACGAATCCTCCACTGCCTGACGGAATTGCTAATACTGGAGTTGAAGTGAGTCTCTTCTTGAGTTCTTGAAAACTCTTCTCGCATGTCTCACTCCATTTGAACCTTGCATCCTTCCATGTAAGTCTCGTGAGTGGTCCCGATATCTTTGAAAAACCCTCAATGAAACGTCGATAATAGCCAGCTAGTCCGAGGAAACTACGGACGTCAGTCATGGTCTTTGGTTGTTCCCAATTGACCACTGCTTCTATCTTAGCCGGGTCAACTATAACACCATGCTTTGAGACGACATCTCCCAAAAAGCTAACTTCCTCTAACTAAAACTCGTATTTCCTGAGCTTGGCGTACAGTTGGTGTTCACGTAAAATTTATAGAGCAATCTTCAAGTGTTCTTCGTGTTTCGCTTTTGACTTGGAGTAAATTAGGATATCGTCAACGAACACGACGACACAGGAGTCCAGGTGTGGTTTAAACACCTGATTCATCAAGTCCATAAATGACCTCTGAGCATTCGTCAACCCAAACGACATCACCAAGAATTCATAGTGTCTGTACTGTGTCCTGAATGCAGTCTTCTGGATGTCCTCTGCCTTGACTCTCAACTGATGGTATCCAGATCTCAGATCGATCATAGAAAAATACTTTGCTCCTTGCAGTTGATCGAATAGGTCATCTATCCTAGGCAAAGGATACCTATTCTTTATAGTGAGTTTGTTTAATTATCGATAGTCAATGTACAGACGCATTGACCCATCTTTCATCTTTACAAACAAGACCGGTGCTCCCCATGGAGACACGCTCCGTCTAACAAACCCCTTGTCCATGAGCTCTTATAACTGTTCTTTCAACTTCTTCAACTCAGTAGGAGTCATTTTGTATGGTACTTTAGAAACAGGCTCCGTTCCTGGTGCTAAGTCGATGGCAAACTGCACTTCTCTATCTGGAGGTAATTCGGGTAATTCTTCTGAAAACACGTCAGCGAAGTCTCGCACAACTGCTACCTCTAAAATAATATTCTTCTCTTCCTTGTCCTCCTTCAAGAATGCCAAGTATCCACTACACCCATTTTTGATCAAGCGCTTGGCCCTGACTACAGAGATAAGTGGCATACACGTCGATCCCTTTCTTCAAAATCGAAACGATCTTCTAGTGTTAGGTTTGAAGATGACAACCTTGTTCTTGCAATCCACGATTGCACAATGAGTCGACAACAAATCTATGCCAAGGATCACATTGAATCCTTGCATGTCTAATATGATCATATTTGCCGGTAGCTCAAAGACGTCTCCATCCATGATTCTCACGATCACGAAGTTGCAAACCTTTTCTGTATGGACCGACTTCCCAGTCGGAACAGTCACAGTTAACACAAAGTCTAACTTCTCTGGGTTAACTTTCATCTTCTTTGAGAAGCGAGGGATAATAAATGAGTGGGTAGACCCCGGGTCTATCAACACTCGAGCTTCATATGTCACATCGTTTCCTTTCTCATAGATTTGTAACGTACCTAGTCATGCATACACATATATATAACGTATACTATCATACCAAAATTATTACATGCAGGTTCTTTTCTATTTTCTATATGGATGCACCTTCTCTATCTAAACATTTTCAAGAATTGAAATTCTTTATTTAAAAGAGTTCTAACCTTGGATTACGTCATTTGTATTTTGGGCTTCTTGAGCTGTGACCGCATAGGCTCTCCCTTGGACGATCGGCTTTCTTGCTTAGATAGGTCGTGGAATAGAAGCTGAAACCGTCTTCCCCTTGTTTACCTCAGGGCAATCTTTGATCAAGTGGCCCACCTTGCCACATTTGAAACAGCCTCGGGTACCCTGCCTACAGTCCGGCCTCTTGTGAGACTTGCCACATTTGGCACAAGTCTCCCGCGGTGTAGCAGATGCAGCTCGTGAGAAACCCTGTGTAACTATAGCTCCGATAGTGATAACAGCGCTCTCATATCGTATCAGTCTCCCTGACTCAAGCAATGGAAATCTCTGCTAGTTGCTCTGCTGCGCTGGTCTTTGATACCCTCCTTGGAATGGTGGTCTCTAATTAGGTGCTACAAATCTTGGCTTTTTGTTCATCGGCTCGTAGTTTCCCATTCTACTCTGATCCACACTCCACCTTCCTTGCTGTTCCCTCTGGTGATATTTATTATTATTTTCTTCCTCTACCACCAATGCCTTGCTCATGACCTCTGCATAGGTCCTCATCTAGAATGGTGTTACTCCTCCCCTCACGTCCGGTCTCAACCCTTGCTGAAACCACTTCGCTCTCATCATCTCTGTGATGACATAGTCAGGCATGAAGTGAGCGAGTGACATGAACTCCACTCCATACTCTCTACCAGTCATCTTCCCTTGCACGAGTTGCAAAAACTATATCTCCATCTGATTCCTCACAACTTCTGGGAACTATTTTTTATTAAATTCTTCAACAAATTCATCCCACGTCCAGGGCAAATCTAGAGTCTCCTGAGCCCTAGTCCGTGAAACGGACTTCCACCAAGGCCCAGCCTCCCCATCTAACATATAGGCTGCCCAACGGACACTCTCATCCTCTGTGCATGTGAGCACACTAAACACTTTCTCCATCTCACTCAGTCAGTTCTCAGCTGCCATGGGCTCTACCTGCCCTAAAAAGCTAGGAGGTCTCATCCTCCCAAACTCAGTAAATGTAGAAGGCACTAGCGGTGTCGGAGCCACTAGAGGTGTCAGTGGCTGATGCTGCTCGTGGGCAGTATGAGCTACCAAGGATGTTGCCTGTTGTGCCATGGCAGTCGCCATAGTTTCTATAGTGTGCATCATCCTCTGATGCTCCTCTTTATCTTCATTTCTTTCTCTAAATCTCTCTTGTTCCCTCTGATCTCGATCTTGATGATCTCGATTCTGATTCTCTGCCTGATCTTGGCTCCCTTGGCCATCACTGCCTAAAGCCCCTCCATCACCCAAAGGCACTCGATTGGTATCCGAGATAAAATCATCTCGACTATGCAAACTTCTACTATGGCTGCCCCTGGGTTGACCCCTTCCTCTAGATGACATAACAGTCTGCACATGAAACCCAAGTTTCGTTAGCAGAAGTCCCTATGCTTTGACAAAAATAATGCTTGTTAGAATTTCTAAAAGAAAATGCTCTGATACCAATTGTGACAGCCCAGATTTCGGCACCCTGAAACCTGTGCCATCAGCACGATCCTCCAGACCGTGCCCCATGGATACGTATGGAGCATTGGCATAGTAAGCAATCATCAAGAGAAGAAACACATAAGAATTGACACTGAATTAAATCTCCAGTTCTATACATATACTCAAAATCTATAATCCAAAAGATGGTTCTAAACTCATGCCTCACCTGAACCATCAGTGACATCACTTAGTCACCCAAGATGGTTTGCCAAAAGAATATATCTATTTAATTACATTGTTTCTCAAAATAAAGGCTTGACATACAAAGTCACACAACGTGCTTTCAAAACTCTCTCTAACAAGTACACAGTGGAGTCTCCTAGAAGAAGTCCTCGGGAGGAGGCTCTAACTCGTCTCCGGACACATAGTTCGAATCCCCCGGATCAGCGTCTCCCAAAGCCTCAACAGGTGCTAACAAAGGACCTGCGATGTATAGTCTAAAGGGTGAGCTATATCCTAGCTGAATAGGGAACAACACAATGAACATATAAGTCAAATCCTCACATATATTCCATGATATGCTTAGCATGATGTATTTATGAACTTTATTGAAAACAGTTTAGAGAGTATATATGCATTGAAGTTTACTGCTAGTTTACATGTTACATTTATTATCAACTGTTTATGAACTACACTGAATAGGCCTAAAAAAACTTAAATCTTTAACTTAAGTAGTCCCAGAGCAATATAGCATCGAGCCTTGATGGAATACCCTCCATTGTCGCCTAAATAGACAGTTGTTATGAATATATCACTTTGAATACTACACAAGTCCCTTTCTCATAGGCGATGGGGTTTAATCTCATCTCAACATCCCTGGGATGTGCTGCTGTATACGGATAGATCGCCGTACCGGTGTACAGATTGACCGCCGTACCGGTCACGGATATCCTGCCGAGTCAATCGTGGGTATCCCTCTATGTCTGAGGGATATTCTGTTCAAACCTTAAATAACAAAAATATCAGGTGCTTTATATATAATTATTCATCATGTAAATATGCTACTTTATATCAATTAGGCCTTATCAGTCTTTGTTTAATCTTACTTTACAATCTCACTTATATCCCTGGGATGTCTAAATTACTCGCATCACACTGATGCCTTTATCACTTTCTCATCCCCTGGGGATGTCTCATTTTCATATGTTTACTTTGTGTCACACACACACACACACACATACTGAGAGGATTATATGATTATAACATCTTCATTTCATTGGTGTATCACACACACACACCCATGGAGATTAATATGATTCATTTTATTTCTATATCACTATATGCATGCTCTTATAATCGAAGTATATGTTCAAGGTGTTCCCTACCTCAAGTGTCTGACTGTCCAAGCATCAAGGTCCCACATGGCTCCTCATGCTTGCCTTAGCTCGTACCACCTATGGTACATCATAACATATGCACAACATCAATAAAGATGTAATAGAGAAGGTCCAAGACCCTCCATGAACCTCAATGTTCAACTAAGAATCCAACTGAAACAACCAAATTGATTAATCGATCTCCAAAATCGATTAATCGAAACCCTAAATCGATTAATCGATTCCTAAATCGATTAATCGAAATCCAAAATCGATTAAATTGATCCCAAATCGATTAATCGAAAGTCCTCAATCGATTAATCGATTCCCAAATTGATTAATCGAAATCCATAATCGATTAATCGGTTCTTCCCAAGCCTTAACTCTCCAGCCACTGGAGGTACTCAGTCGATTAGTCGATTTCTAATCGATTAATCGAATTTCATAATCGATTAATCGATTTCAAGATCGATTAATTGAACTCGAGCATTTTTGCCTTTTTAACTTCCGAATGAAAATCGATTAATCGATTCTCCAAATCGATTAATCGATTTGGCCAGAACTCAGCCCCTTTTCGGGTTGTTCTTCCAAATCCTTTTCTTTCTATTTTCCTATCTTTTCTATTATTTAAATTTGATAATTTAACCCATCTCCCTTAGAGTTAATGAACAATAATGTACTCAATTAAATCTAGCTAAAACTTACCTCAAATCAATCTTCTAATTGATTGAATGGTTCGTTTAAATGGCTAGGGTTCCAGCTTTTGCTCCAATGATTTCCAATCATGTTGAATTCGACATTTATTGCTCGATCCCATCTTAAATCCGCAACATGCCTCACCCTCCTTAGCATTTACCCTTCTCTACTCTCTCTCTCTCTCTCTCTCTCTCTCTCTCTTCTTAACTCCTCTCACCCACCAAACAAGAGAACTAACTTCTCTTTTAGGTTTTAAACCCTTATAACTCCTCTTGCTTAGGTGTTGAGCACATACACCACAGATAGGTGTACGTGACTCTCAACAAACACCATACACTATGCTTAGGGTCATACTATATCACAAAATACTTTCATTCTCAAGTCTACTGTTTGACCATCACTTGGTCAACCTACGACCAATCGGGCATAGATCTCGAGGTCACTGTTTATCGCTCAATTTTTGGGAATATTACAAGAATAGATCCTTGTCCATTTTGTTCCAATGTGGGGGGATTTTACCTACTGCCAAATAGTTCACAATATTTGCAAACCAAGGTGTAGAGGTGCTGACAACAAACAGTTGTTCATCCGGAAACGAATCATTAGCAGGCAGCTTATCAATTCCTCTGCTAGGATCCTAGACAAGTGGTCTGCAACCATGTTTTCAACTCCTTTCTTGTCCTTAATCTCAAGATCAAACTCCTGTAATAGGAGGATCCATCTGATCAGTTTGGGTTTTGTATCCTTTTTTGACAAAAGGTATTTGAGGGCTGAGTGGTCTGTGAAAATCACTATCTTGGATCCAAGCACATAAGACCTGAACTTATCTAGAGCAAAGACGATTGCCAATAGTTCCTTCTCAGTTGTAGTGTAATTTAACTGAGCATTAATCATGATTTTGCTGACAAACGCAATCACACAAGGGGCCTTATCCTTCCTTTATCCTAAGACTGCACCAATTGCAAAGTTTGATGCATCACACATCAGCTCAAAGGGTATGAAAAAAATAAGGTGCTTGGAGGATAGGTGCAGAGGTTAGACACTTTTTCAACAGTTCAAAGGCCTTAAAGCATTCATCATTGAAATCAAAGGGAACCTCTTAGCACAACAGGTGGCAGAGAGGTTTCGAGATCTTGCTGCAATCTTTAATAATCTCCTGTAGAAGCCAGCATGCCCCAATAACGATCTGACTTGTTTCACAGTTTTTGGTGGGGGTAAATGTGAAATTAGATCTATTTTAGCCTTGTCTACCTCGATGCCTCTGTGGGAAACCACATTACCAAGGACAATGCCTTGAGTGACCATGAAATGACTCTTTTCCCAACTCAACATCAAATTGGTTTCCTCACATCTCTGCAACATAAGGCTGAGATGATGTGGACATTGGCTAAAATTATTCCCGAAAATAGAGAAATCATCCATGAAAATATCTAGAAACTGTTCAATCATGCCAAAAAATATAGCATACATGCACCTTTGGAAAGTTACAGGAGCATTACACAACCCAAATGGCATCCTTCTATAAGCAAAGGTGCCAAATGGGCATGTAAAAGTAGTCTTTTCTTGATCTTGTGGGTAAACAGGGATTTGCTTATACCCTGAATAACCATCGAGAAAACAGTAAAAAGATTTTCCTGCTAACCTATCCAAGATTTGGTCAATGAAGGGCAAAGGGAAATGGTCTTTTCTGATTTTCAGACTGAACTTCTGATTGTCTATATACACTCTCCAACCTGTGGTTTTCCTAGTTGGAACAAGCCCGCCAGAATCATTTTTTATCACAGTAATTTCATATTTTTTGGGTACCACCTGAGTAGGTGCCACCCATTTAGAATCTAAAATTGCGTAGATGACTCCGGCATCTAGAAATTTGACTACTTCTTGCATGTGGGGATTCAATTTTCTCTACATTTCTCTAGAGGGTTTGGAACCCTCTTCTAGGTGAATTTTATGCATACACACAGCAGGAATGATGCCCCCAAGGTTAGCAATGGTCCAGCCAATTGCTCTCTTATGCTTCTTTAAAACGCACAACAACTCTTCCTTTTGCTCATTAGTGAGAGAGGAAGAAATAATCACTGGCAATTTCTTGTTTGCCCCCAAAAAGACATACTTCAATGTCTTAGGCAGCTACTTTAGCTCCACCTCTGGTGGACATACAAGTGAAGGCAACAAAGGTGCCTTTGATGGTGGTGGAAGAGGCATCACATTAGGTTTCCAAGGAGGATACCTTGTTATTGGTCCCTGTTGTCGCTCCAAGTGTGCCAAAATTATGTGCATTATAAATCAATAATTAAAGAATTAAAGAATGCTAAATTATATGGATGTTAACTTATGAAAGGGATATCAGCACATTGGGGCTAACACTGGCCTGCAAGATCAGGGCCAGTTGTAGCAAGTTTTAAAAGTAAGTATTTCAAGATCGTCCACAGAGAAGTTTGTCTAAAATGAGAGACAAACCTCCAGATCTGTGCTACCAGATCTGGCTCTATAATTATCTAAAATAAAGAATAGATAAAAGAGAGTGTTGGATTGTGTCACATTTAACTATAAGCAAATAAAGAAAAGAACTAATTACATGATCCAGATCCGAGTTGGGGAGGTGTTTAAAATAAGACAAATGCAGAAATAATAGCTTCATGTACTTTAGCCTCTGAATTTTAATGGAGGATCTGTAGTTCAACAGAGCAGATTCAATCTTCATCTGGCTACCAGCACAGATGTAAGAGAAATAAATCCGAATTAAGGAATAGGTTTAGACTTATGGCTGTGATCATCACTTAAATGGTCACAGATCCATCGACTAGTGGCCTATTCTTTAGTTCGTAACATGAACATCATCAGAATGTCGCTTGAATTAGGTTACCAACGCTAATTCGCATGTGGATGATGAATTAAGGGAAGTTGGATGCGGATAAGTGAATCTAAAGAAGTCTAATGCACTAAGGTGATCATTCGAACCCTCGACATGACTCCAATGGAGAAGACACAAATTACAAGAACCTTTTAAAATCCAACGTTACAATTACAGAGCATGGCTTTAGAGAGCCCTCGGACTTACTGATCGAGCTTCTCGAGAGCCCTCAGTTCTGATCTTGAATCGAACTTGGAAGTACAAATCACTCACAATGGCTCTCAAAGGTAAACTACAAGAAGGGATTACAGGGGTTCGGATAAGCTTTATCCGACCGGAATGAGGGAAACAGAGATGAAAACTCTAAACTGGATACCCAAATTGGGCAAATGGTTCGTCTATTTATAGTTTTCCTAAGCCATTTCGGATGTGTATCAACCAATCAGAATTGGATAGATCTGTATCAACCAATAGGAGTCGAGCACCAGGATCCAGATCTGTTCTGGCCAATCAGAAATGCTTGATCTGGTTCAGCCAATCAGGAAACAGAGGTATCAATTTTGTTATGTAATTCAAAAATCTGTTTGAGCTTCTAGAAGTTCCCGCCAAGTAATTTCATCTTTGGGTGTTCACATGGGGTGGAATATGGTTCGTGCTCAGAATCTTCCGGAATGTCCTTGGGTTTTAAAACGCATTGGGGCGCGTGTAAAGTTTTCTGAAATACCCTTCGGACGAGCTGCAAATCCCCAGAATGCCATTTTGCATAGTTTAAGGGCTTTTTCGCAAAGTAGTTTGGCTCCAGAAGCTCTCTTCGCAAAGCATTTTGGCTTCAGGAGATCTTTTCGCAAAGCATTTTGGCTTCAAGAGATCTTTTCGCAAAGGACTTCTCTTCTTTTCGCAGAGTGTTTTCTTCTTTTCGCAAAGTTCAAAGTTCTTTGCGAATAGTAAAAGTTCTTTGCGAATAGTAGAAGTTCTTTGCGAATAGTAGAAGTTCTTTGCGAATTGAACTCTAGGCTCCCATTCTTCTTTGCGAATTGACTTTTAACTTGATTTTTTCTTTGCGAATGGCTCTCTTTCTTGCTTCAGGTCTTTGTCTGCTCTTTTAGACCCTCTTTAGCCATTGCTGAGGCTGTTTCTTCACTTCCTTCCTTTGGACTGACATGGATTGTCATCTTTTTGGCACTTTTGAGATGCTTTTCGGATTTGGACCTGTCTGATTGGTTAGCTGTAAAATGCACACTAAAGCACTTATTTAGTCTTCTCAAGGGTCTTTCAAGGCTCATGTTTAGGGGTGAAAAATGGTATTTTTCACTACTTAACAGTCCCTCATAAGAAATTAAGGCTTTCACCTCATGAACTCTGGGTGTGGGGGCCTTCTCTTCCACAATCTCACTCTATACATTCTCAAAAGCCTCATCAAGATCATCACAAAAATCATTATAATGCAGCAGCTTGGGAAAAGTCTCTTCCACAAGCTCATCCAACACATCGATTGAAAAACAATCCTCATTATTCAAGTGAGGTTGATGGGTTGCATTATACACATTTAACCTAACCTTCATATTGCCAAAAGTTAACTCCATCACCCCTGATCTATATTGTATACATGCATTTACAGTGGCCAAAAATGGCCTACCCATAATCACGGGGATGGAGGTAGCACACTTGCTTGGTTCCATGTCTAGCACCAGAAAATCAGCTCGGTAAAAGAATTTGTCAACTCCAACTAACACATCCTCTATAATCCCTACTGGCTTCCTCTCAGACCTGTCAGCTAATTGTAAGACCACATGTGTGGGCTTCAACTTTTCTAGGCCCAGCTTCTCATAAACTGAGTATGGAAGCAGATTCACACTAACTCCCAGGTCTAGTAAAGCCTTTTCAATGGTGTGATCACCAATGAGGCAAAGGATTATAGGGACTCCAGGGTCTTGTAGCTTAGTTGGGGTTGCAATGGTCAACACTTGGTTCACTTTTTCAGCTGAAAAGACCTTCTTGGATAAATATATCCTTGACTGCCTTTTATGGGTGCAAAGATCTTTTAAGAATTTGGCATAGACTAGCATTTGCTTGATTGCATCAAGTAAAGGCAAGTTGATCTTTACTTGTTTAAAAGTCTCCATTACTTCATCTACTTTAGCATTCCCCTTATCAAAAGGAGAAGGTGCTTGAAGTGCCCTTGGAAATGGCGAGTGAGGGATTGCTCCTTCATTTTCTGCCTTAGCCAATTCATCACTTTTCTTTTTATTTTTATTATTTTGTTGGGGAGCATCAACATTCCCCTTATTCAGGCTATGTTGCTCCTGCTGCATATCTTTTGGGGCTGTTTCTTTTTCTTTTTCTGCCTTTTTCTCAGGCCCAATACCAACTTGATTATCAAATGTCCTCCCACTTCTCAAAGTAATGACAGATTTAGTTTCTTCATGTAAGGAAGAAACCTCACCCACCACATAATACCTTATTGGATAATCCATGGGCTGATTAGGTAGCCTCCCCTCTTCTCTCTTTATCAAGGCATTAGATAGCTGACCAAGGTGGTCTTCCATCTTTTTAATGCTTTGGCTATGAGAGTGGACTGTTTGGGATAAAGAGCCCAAGTTCTGCAATGAGGCAAGAACTTGTTCTTCAAAAGAGAGTGATCTACTGACTGGTGCTTGTACAGCTTGTTGCACAGGCTGAGCCATGGTTTGCTGGTATTGGAGCCTTGGGAGAAAATTCTTCTGAAAAGTCTGGGGAGCAGGTTTATAAGGCATTAATTGCTATAGATAAAATTGTTGTTGGAATTGTTGCAGATGGTTTTGAACATTTTCTTGCCTCCACCTCAAATTAGGGTGGCTTCTCCAAGAGTAACCAGCATTTGGCTGCTGGCCAAAGGTCTGAGTAGCCTGCACATGTTCCATCACTAGTTCTGGGAATTGAGCAGCATAGGGACAATCTTGAATGGGATGAGTGGGAGATTGGCAGATGAGGCATGCCTCTTCCACATTAGTAGCTATTGGAGACTGCGTTGCTCCCATAAATTTTTTCAATTATTGGGTCAAGCTGGCTACCTTTCTTTCCAAGTCATTATACTCACCAATCCCATACATTTTTCCTCTTGTTGTGTTTTTCCCCAACACTCCTGTTGGAATCTCTGTGTCCCTAGTGAAAGACTCCTGCTATAAGGAGTTTTTACTAATAATATTAAACAATTCCCAAGCTTCCTCAGCTGTTTTATGAAGGCATGCGCCTTCACAACAAGCATCCACCATATTTCTACTCATAGAATTAATTTCTTGATAGAAACTTTGTACAAGGTGCCATTCGGTAATTTGGTGGTGAGGGCATTGCCTTAACAGCTCTTTGAATCTCTCCCATGCTTCATGGAGCCCTTCAGGTGGGAGTTGAGAAAATGAGATGATATTTTTTCTCAACTGACTGGTTCTAGACATGAGGAAGAATTTAGCTAGGAATTGACATTGCAGGTCACTCCAAGAGTTGATACTGTTAGGAGGAAGTGAGGACAACCAGGCCCTAGATTTGTCCTTTAATGAAAAAGGAAATAGCCTAAGATTGGTTGCTTCCGGCCCCAGTCCTGCAATGTTGAAGGTAGTACACAAGGGAAGGAATTCATCAACATATTTGTATGGGTCCTCTTTATTCAAACCATGGAAGGAGGGTAACATTTGGATGGTTGAAGCTTTAATTTGATAATTTCCCTCTACAACAAGGAAATTGAATGCAAAAGGGAGAGTTATATGCACCAAGTGCATAGTAATCCCTCAACAGCCTTGGTTGCTCACCCATTTTGACAGATTCAAGTGTAGCAGATGCAGGTGGGGTTTGTTTAGGCCTAAGAATCCACTCAACCTCTGAATTAAATGGCACAAGCTGAGGGTTGAGGGTTCTTCTTCCAAACATACACCACTCACAATCCCAATGCACAATTACAGCTCAAATTTAAAGCAAATAGTCAGGAATTGCAACACAAGTAAAACACTATTAGATCTAAAAATTCACAGATCTAAAAATTTAAAAGTGTAAGGAAATGCAAACTCAGCACACCTTGCTCCTCTTTCTAGTAAAAATTGCTTCTCTAAGCACAGCTCCACATCTGCAAAAACAATTAGAAACTACACCAACAACTACAGAAGCAAGTAATCAAATACTAAACAGTTAATGAAAAAATCTAAATCTAAAAATGAGAAAACTTAGATCTACCACTTTTAAAAATACAGATCCCCGACAGAGGCGCCAAAAACTTGTTGTGCTGCCCACCTTGTGATTATTATATGTTTGAAATAGCAGATTAACTGCACAAATTACAGCAATTTCAGAATCAAGGCAAGTAGACAATCCTGCAAGATCCAGGACTATTGTAGTAAGTTTTAAAAGGTAAGTAAGAGTATGTCCATAGGGAAATATATTTTAAAGGATGGTAAATCTCCAGATCTAGAGTGGATCTGACATTGTATCCTAAATTAAGCTAAACTCAAAGCAGGAAAGAGGAGATGTTTTGTGGTTTTGTCACTTTAACTACAGACTATAGAATTAAATACTATTGATCCAGATCTAGTCCAACACAGAGAATAGATGAGATATAGAAGAGATGAAAAATTCAAAAGTTGAGAACAGCAGCTAGGGGTATTGGTCTCTCACTAAAAATCAAAGGAATCAAAGAACTTGCATAGATCTGATTTGCTATAATCATCTTTTCTGGCTCTAAGCTTCCCAGGTTACTCCGGTAGAGGTGAGGTATAATAATCTAATCTTAACCAGAGAATTGAAGCAATCCTAAGTCTATAATCTATCCACTTTAATGGTCACAGACCATCCTAGAGATTATTCCAATCCTTTGATCTTAATTAGAAAAGGAAAACCATTACAGATGTTGCAGATGCCAGGCTACCAGCTCCCTGTTTCTAGCTGGCATCCGCAGGAGTATCCAATCCAGGGAAATCAAATATGAAAAAGGGAAATGTAGATCAGAATAACCTTTAAAATCCATAATTATATTACAAGCTTACAATACTATTGTGTCCAAATATGCAATCTGTGCAATATATAGTCTATTACAAGCCTTTGAATCTCTCAATTTACAGCTTAAGACCTCACCCTAACTACTGAGAAGAGTTTACCCACTTATGATTGGCTAAAGAGAGAATGGGAGAAGAAGGAGGGAGAATTTGGAGGGAAAAAATGGATCTCGCTCTAGGCTCTAGTTCTCTCTCATTCTGGATGGATGTTCTGTATTTTCTTCAAGCTTTTATACTCTCCTCTGTCTTCAGATCCGTTTTAGCCAATCAAAGTGCAAGGGAATAATTCTGTTATTCTGGGTTGCTGATGTGGCCGATTTCTCTTCTAGAAGCTTTCTTCCTATTGGCTCTCAACTGGAAAAGACACGTGAAGTAGTTAGGGTTTTCATGCATGCCCAACTATGTGCCAAAAATACCCCCAGGGGTCGCTCAAGTGCTTTGGAACTCATGCATAGAAATCTGGAGTTGGTAGCTGCTGAAGGAAGAGAAGTTAACAAAACGAGTGTCGAGAGGTTCTAAGGATCCTCTCGACAGGTTCTGAATCTACATTATAATCACATCGACAGGTTGCACTGGCTTTCGACAACTTTGCAGACTTCTCGACAGGATTGAAGTATTAGTCGACAGGTTTGGCAATGTCTCGATAGGTCTGGAATGGCTCTCGATAGGTTTGAACACATCTCGACAAGTTGATGAAGATCCTGTCGGCAGCTTGGGGGAACGTCTCAAGAGGTTGGTTTGAAATTATCGATAGGATTGCAGGCTTATTTCTTCATTCTGCTTAGTTCCACACTCATCCTCTTGACAGGTTATAGACAATCCTGTCGACGGTTTATACAATCTTCAGTGAAGTGCTCGACAGGTTGGCTCAATCCTTGCAAGACTGAACGTTGCTTCCGGTAAGTTATTGACATGTTATCTTGCACTTCTCGATAGGTTCAGTTGAACCTCACGATAAGTGACTAGATCCTCTCAGATTCATCTGTACCTTGAAGTATCTTCTCGATAGGTTTGTTTACACATGTTCAACCTCTCGACAGCTTCATTCCTTACCCTCAGGACTTCTCGACAAGTGCTGGGAAGCTCTCGATAGCTTCATGGAACCTCTCAACAACTTATTTTCAGTGCTTCCACAGCTGGCACACCCCTTGGGTGTGCTGTTCTTCCTTTGTTCAGCACTTAGCAACCCCTCAGTAGGTTCAATCTTTCTTCCTTACCGCTGGACTTGGTCTCTGGCCTTTCCAATTAGGTAGCACAGTGCTTCTTGGGCTCTTTAAAGTGGAAGTCTGTATTAGGTTTGCAATTTATTGCTTAACTATAAAATATACTCAAAACACATTATTAGTAAGCTCAAGGGTCTAACAAAGGTCAGGTTAAGAGGTGAAAAATGGTATTTTTCACTACTTAATAACAACCTAGAGGCAAAAAAATTTGGAAAATGAAAGTTTCTTAATGATTAAAACTTATTCGACTAATTGGGCCGACTATATTAGGTTGACTGAGTGGGCCGACTATTTGGACCAACCTTGGGCCTTAGTTAGGACCTCTAGATATGTAACAATTACCAAATTTGGTGCGTGGACTACTCCCCTAATCGAAAACCATCGGGTATAAGGGCAACCTCGTGTGTGTGTGTGTGCGCACTTCACACTGAAACAAAACATATGAGTGATGGATAACACGTGGTTTAAGTGTACACGATTAGCAATAAAGACAAAGCTTATTAGATTGAGTTAGCACACCCAAGTTGGTGTACAAGCTTCATACCAAGCATTAGTTCTTGGATAAGAACTAAATAACACACATTAGTGTATGTGTGCTTCACACGGAATTGAGCACAATCGCCTGAGAAATACACGATTTTCGCTCCGAAACCCTTCGTGGCAACGATTCGTAAAAAGTGCATGATCGATCAAAGGAAGGTAAGCAAGATGTGTTGATTATGTTATATGTAGCTATGATAAGCTTTAGTGAAAGTGTGGGTAAATTTGATAAGCATGTGGTGAAGATATGGGAAAAAAGAAAATGAGTCAGGGAAGAAAAAGCCCGTAAGGCTGTGAGTCTGTCAAAATTGATCAATCAAAATCAGGAACCGATCGATCGATTTTGATAAGACAGAGATGCGAAAAGTTTATGGAGAAACTGATTGATCGAAATGAAATTCGATTGATCAAAATCAGAAACCGATCGATCGATTTGGGAATCAATCAATCAGATTGTGATATGAAGATGTATAAGTTTATGAGGAAATCGGTCGATCGATTTGTGAATCGATTGATCAATTTGGAAAATGATCGATCGATTCGTCAACCGATCAATTGAGTGTAATCGAATAGAGATATGTGTGTTTTCTGAAGAAACCGATCAATCGAACTGGGTTTCGATCGATCGATTTTGGAAATCGATCGATCGATTTGGTCAGTTTCTGGCAGATTTATGTTTTTGGGAAAGAAACTTGGGGAGACTTTGAGACTTCCCTTTCTTCATCACTTTTGGCGTGTAAGACGTAAATTGATGTGTTTTAGGTTAAGATCAAGGGCGAGTGATGAAAGGGTATCTTGAGAAAGAAAGATCTTCGTTTTGACTTCACATTGAGGTAGGGGAAACTCAATGATCTTGATTTACATAGACACACATGATAGTTGCTGGATAAGCTAAGATTTGTATGAAGATTGAGTTTTTATTTTGATTTTTACCACACGATGATAGTTAAGTTTTGAAATGATTTTTATACTCGTATTGATTGCTTTGATTGCATTAGAAATATGTGAAATTTTTACGCTTGGAAACGCTTGGAAATGTCGATTAACCCGACACTTGGACTTTTGACGTGGAACTTGCATTGTGAATCCTTTGGATTCTTTTGACTGCATCCCTTGGAGCTGGTACAACGACATAATTCGTACATGCATTTATACATATGCTGCATATGCATCCTTTGGAATCATTCATCCCTTGGACAATCATTGATAAATTGGACACCCTTGGATACATTGAGACACTCTTGGATACATTGAGACACCTTTGGACACCCTTGTATTATTTAGGTTGCAAATTCGACATTATTTGCAAAATTGCTTGAACTTGGACACCCTTGGAAACTTCTGACTATTTTAAAATGTTCTTTATATATATACTGTTTTGATGAAATTCCGTTTTGGAAAATAAATGCTTTGAAAGTTCGTTTTGAAATGAAAGAAAATGATAAATGCTTTGAAACTCAGTTTCAGAAGATGGTTTTAATTCCTGTCATTGAATCTATGCTTTCTTATAATAAATAAGTAAATTGATATTGAATGTCCTCTACTGAGCTTAGTTGTTAGCTCACCCCGACTATACGTCACTGGCACAGGTGAGGACTTTGATCAAGATCTTAGTCTTGAGAAGGACCTAGCCTACGTATCGCAAGAGGAAGACCTTTCGCCTGGGTATTTTTGACTGCAGTTCTGTAAATCTTAGACTTGATGTGTTGGGGACTTTTGTAATAGTTTTGGATTAGTACCTTGAACGAACTTCTTTGAAAGTAGATATATGGACTTAGTATATTTTCAGAGTCGGTTTGAATATATTCTTCCACTGTTTAGGTGATGGTTAGCCATCACCGGTGGTCTACTTTGTTTTTTTTGGATTACGTGTTCTCTATATAGAAATGAAAATTTGATTTAGTTCTGCCATATGTATATCTGCTTTGATTCCGCGCTTAATTGTGGATGTACCAAATATTTTTGTATTCGGATCGTGAAGTGCGACCCGACGGTCTGACTATTCTCGAGTATCCGTGTTTTAAAAAAAAAATGTGTTAGAAAAAATTGGGCTGTCACATTTTCGGTGTTCGATACACCCCAAACTAAAACTGAATTGAAAGCCATTTGGTTCGGTTCAATTTTTTTTTTTTTCTGAAACCGAAACTGAAATCGAAATCGATTTCGTTCAGTTTGGTGTAGGTAAAATACCTACTTTTTAATTTTTTTATGGTATTTCTTCATTTTTTTCGGTTTCAAGCCACCCAAATCAAAACCGAACCGAATTGGGGTTCGGTTCGGTTCGGTTTGTGCCGAGTTTCGGTTCGGTTTAATTTTTTTTCTGAAACCGAAACCGATTTGGTTCTATTCGGTTTGTGCCGGGTTTCGATGCAACCCTTAGTTTTCGGTTCGATTTCGGTGATCGGTTCAAAACTTGAATCCCTACCCACATTTAACTTTTAAATATTTTATTGTTTAAATAGAGGAGAGAGAAAAAGCTTTAAAGAGAAATAATTTTTTATTGTTTTACCTCTTTCTACAGTAATAGCTAAAAAGTAGCCCATAGCTATTTTGGCTCCTTAAATAGTTATGCTGCTCGAGCTCTATTTGGAGAGCTATAATAGTTGTTGGGAGTTGGGACGTGTTTAGCTCTCCTGGTGGAGATGCTCTTAGTAGTCCATTTTTTTCTAAATTTCTCATGTTTTCAAGGTTGGTACCCAACCTTTTCTTGGGGTGCAAATATCACTAAAGAGGAGGCATTTACATGATGAGTTAAAATAAGAGGGCACGACTATTTTCACCTGTTTTAGGAGTAATTAAGGACCACATAATGTTTTATGGACGAACACTAATGACTGATTTAAATTAGATGATAGTGATTATTTTTTGTTCCAATCTTCCCCATGATAGATCTTAATATCATGGCGTGCTTATTAGATGGTCAGATGCCGATTCTACATAGCACACGTCCCTTAAAGTAAAGGTCAACTCATTTGCCCATGATCTAAGTCACTTTTGGGGATGTGTGCTATGTGAAATCAGCATTTGATCGTATGATAAGTGCGACATGATCTTAAAATCTGAATTTTGAAAGATTGTGATAAAAAATCTCTATGGTCTGATTCAAATCAGTCAATGATTTTCGTCCCTGAAATACTGCGTGGTCCTCACTCAAAAAAGGGTGAGAATACATAGGGCTGTACATTTTTTGTGCGGAGCCGACCAAACTGACCAAATCGGATTGAACTGCCGGTTTTGGTCTGGTTTGGATGGGTACCAGTTTGGGTTTGGTTTGGCAAAAAGAAAAACTGAAAAGTTCGGTTTGGTTTCGGTTCCGAGCCTTCCTAAGTTGAAATTGATCGAACCGAACCGATTGTAAGTAAATTTTTTTAATATATATATATATATATATATATATATATATATATATATATATATATATATATATATATATATAGTCAACTTGAGTCAAGCAGACGATTGTACCCCAGATTTTCGGTCCAAAATTTGGGCCCAAATTTAGTGTTTCACAACCTTACTTAAGGCTTGACGTTGAATTAGGGAATATGAATTAGGGAGTAGAAACTTAGGGTTCTAATTTCTAATGGTTCAATAAAAGTGTATTTGAGCAAAAGTAAAACGACTACGGAAAAAATGAAAATAGTAAAAGTGTAAAATAGGTTGAGAAATTGGAAATTTTTTTATGTGTAAGTAGAACTTATAGGAAAACTGAAACTGACCAAACTGAACCAAACCGAAACCAATCCGAGATTGCTAGCTTGTCCAATATACCTAAAAATTTGAGAGGTTACAATCCATATGGAGCTAAACATTTGTAACCGTTTTTTTTTATATAAACAATTGATTGTATGGTGTTTGACCACCTTTGGATTTGTACTTGTTTGTCATCACTAATGAATCATCTAATTTGTGACTGCAATCAGGGCTTGTGCAATTGTCCGATTTGCGTAAAATTTTGAGAGTTCGCAGTCTAAAGTGGGCTAAACAATTGTAATGGTTTCCTTTTATGCGTGAATAAGTGATCACACAGTTTTGTCATTTGGAATTAATATCTATTTTCATTTGGGTATTTTTGTTTGCGCTCACGTACTAGGATCCATTAAAATCTTTGATTGCTTTTGATGAGATGATGAGATTATGTTTCACCCCGATCTTTCACACAATAGATTTTGAAATCATGGTGCACTTATCAGAAAGTCAATTTCTTATTTCATGTGACAGATCCCCAAAAAATGGCTATTGGATCATTTAACATACAGCACGCTAAAATGTGAATTTTGGACATTTTTTCAAAGAGAGGTACCCTTTCTATTTTCATATCAAATGTATCCACTGTTTCAATTGAAAATAATCTCACACAGTTTAAATCACTTGTGACAAAAAAAATGGTGCCACTTTCTAAATAGATTTAAGCGAAATGCAAGCAACAATCATTCCTTATCAACGGCACGTGGAACGGCCCCGTACCGCGTTACAACGGCTCTTAACGTGCCATCAAACGGGCCCATCCACTTGCCCCTAATATAAGCAGTTAGGTGGGCTCTAGAAGCAAAGCGAAGTTGGGTTTTTGTTTCGGAAGTAATGGAAGAGGGGCTAAAAGTCCCAGTACCAAGAGTGAAATTGGGGAATCAAGGATTAGAGGTAAGAGCTTCTTTGGGGCGTACTCTACTTAAAATTATTGGCAGTTATTTTTAGAATTTCTTTATATATAAATAACCCGTTTCCATAAGTTGCTGAATGCATGTGTAGAATCCTATAATTTCTTTTTACGTCCTCTCTTTCCAGCCATATCTGTTCTGGCAATCTGAAGTAGCTACTCTGTGTTTTTTTTCTTCTTCTTATGTTTGAAATGAATTTGATTTCTTGATTAAGTATATCTAACTGTTTCTTACTTACTATATTAATCAGCCTAAAAGAGACCTTTAAAAAAAAGGCCTTTTGCTTAACAGAGGGCACATCTTGGGCAAAAGAGCATTTGAAATAAATGTGAACAACCAATCTCCCATGTTGTTTTGTTTGTCTGAAGTTGTCTTTGTTAGAACTTTGAACTCAAGGTCATGGGATCAAGTAGGGGTGTAGTCTGGATTTTCTTCTTAGGTGCAAGTCATGGACATCAGAGAAAATGAGTCGAGTATTATGTATTAGTGTTAGGTACGTGGCATGAGCGCCATGTGACTTGGTACTCGGGCACTTTTTGGGTTTGTGTGTCATGTGGAATTAACATGCATACCATTTGATATGTGTGCTGTGATCTGGAGATCTTTGGTGTAAAAGATATGGATGAAAAACAATTTTCATTATCTAACTCAAGGCCGTCAAACACCAACTGAAAAAAATGACTGCCATGTAAATCCAACGTACGGTTAATTCTGTATGGTGTTTGATCAAATTGAATGAGAGGATGGAGATCACTTTCATTCCAATCATGGGTGTCAAATCACATGGAACAAATGATGGTTCCACATGTCACAAATCCCCAAATGTGACTCTAGCACTAAGAGCATTGGCAGTCAGGTCACGACTGGCAACCATAGGTAAAAAAGGGGGCGGCGGTCTTTTGACCTGTAGCTGGTGCAACAGGTTGACTAGGCTTAACAAGCCTAGTACATAATTTTCAAAAGTTTAGGGGGGAAACTGCAACCTCCCCACCAAAACAAAAAAAAGAGCCATTACTTAGCTCTGCCAGTGGGTCAAGTACTTAATAGTTAATAGCTTGTTTGTTAAGTCACCCCTTGAGAAAACAAGTCTCTCCATAGACATGTGATACAATTGGATGTGGTGGGGTCGGGCTTGTAGCGCAACTGGGAGGTTGACAATATTGTCACCTTGAAGTCGCAGGTTCAATCCCAGCTTACCCATTGGCAAAAAAAATAAATGTGAACAATGTATTCAATTTCCACCCAACAGAGGATACCATAGATCAAAATTCCAGATGAAACCGATACGTATCGATTTTGGAGGCCACCGTGTCAATACATTGAATGTTTCAAGCCCATACCTATTGGTATGTATCGGCCGATACATTCCAATGTATTGTCCCAAACTGATATGTATCAGTTTTGGAGCTGGTTGATATGTATTGGAAAACCAATATTTTGATCCTTAGTGGATACATCTTAGGGTTATAATTACTAATTTTTGTTGTTTAAGTGCTTGTTGTTATCTTCAATCCAGTAAGTTACGCTTTTGAGTTCTTTTTTCCAGTATCTAGGTAGCCGCAATTTTCTCTTACAGCTCACTGATTAAGCAAGTTATATACACAGTCTCATTGATACTAGAAACTGTTATCCTCTTGTGATGACGATTGTTCAAATGATTTAAGATTATCTGAGAGTTTTCGCATGGTAGTTCTTAATCACACTGAGATTAAAGTATGACCTTATACATGTCGTGCTCACCTTGAAATGAAGAATACGAACAGGATCATCTACAATCTCGTTCAAGATGAGATCATTGCTAGTCTCAACCCAGGGACGGTTATATTCTTCCCTTTTCGACCTTTAGAATGGAGTCATTTCCAGCTTTGTCCAAGTCTCACAGAATAAGAGTTATTGCCATCTTCATTTAGAACATGGTCATTCCGGCCTCAATTCACCTTTGAAGAGCGAACGAATATTGCCGGTCGGGACTTAAGTCACTTAACACACGACTGAACAAGGAATTTGACACTTGCGTTTTGGTTCACTGAAAGTTGTTGCCACATGTTTATTTATTCTAGTTCATAAATAATAGTGAGTGTCAGGTGTCTTCAATCCGCTCATGTTATCTGTTATCTATAACTAGGGATCTTTGAATCTCATCTCATAACAACAATACACAACATAATTGTTTTGCTTTGAAGCAATTAGTATACAATCCAGGAGAGAATCCAAATCAGGATAGATGTAAGAGGTCCATATCTAATTTTGTTGGTATTCTTTGTTTGGTTTACTTTTGTTCTCTATAACTAGGGATCTTTGAATCTCATCTCATAACAACAATACACAACATAATTGTTTTGCTTTGAAGCAATTAGTATACAATCCAGGAGAGAATCCAAATCAGGATAGATGTAAGAGGTCCATATCTAATTTTGTTTGTATTCTTTGTTTGGTTTACTTTGTTCTCTATTTGAGTCTCTTTATTAAGTTTGACGGAACTTCGATTAATTGAATAAGATCAAACCTTGTTTTTCTATGATTATTTTTTTTTGTTCCTCATCTCCTCCCTCTATCTCTTGAACTTGAAGGACAAAATTGAAAAAAAAAAATCAAACAAAAAAGCTCACACCTAAAGGCCATAGGCTGAAGCAGGCAACTTGAAAGAAAATATCTTATGGGGATTAGGTATGAATTAACTTATAAGGCTTTATGAAACCCCAATTAAGTAAATAGTAATATGAAAAATTCTTCTTATTTCTTTACATTGATGAAATTCGGGTTTATGGAACAAATGAACAAATTGATCCAAATAGAATTATTAAATTTGTACCACTGTAATGTCAGTTTAAGAGTTATGCAACATTTTGAATGGGGGGTATTTATGTCTATGAAAATAAATATGGGGACATTCCTTGTTATAGATAAAAACAGGGGAAAGTCCACCCTAATCAGATGAAACAAGACGAGGATAATGATAGAAAAATAGTCGGTAATAGGAAACAATTTAGATGCATGAATGCTGGAAACTCGGGCCTCGAAATTAAATAGCCGATTATTATGACTTAGGTGACTCAACTTGACTCACATAATCTCTACATTTTCCCATCTACATTATGGATTTTCACCGCAGCCATTCAAAAACCATAGATATATCAGTTAGCACTTGAAGAAGTGCAAATCATTCCATTTCATCTCTCCATATTAAGGTTGTTCAAACTACATAAAGTTGTAGTGACACTTAAAGTCATTGAAAAGCCTCCACGCTTCTAAATCTAACCTCCTTGACCTTTATCTTCATAAGGATAATGGCTCCTGACTGACATTTAAACACCAACCCAGTGTTTAATGTTCTTACACCATGAAATTAGAGCCTTTCATGTTACACTGTTGAAGTGTGGTTTATCATTATGCCATGTGGCGAACATTTGAAATCAATTTAAATTGTCCAAATTACAATCCATCGATAGAACATGTTTTATCCAAAAAATCATTCCCATAAGTGAACGTGAAGGATCCGATTGACGAGCTTTAGTATCAGCCATTAAAACTAAGAATAATTGTTAATATTAGAGTCTACAGATCAGATGATTCAAACCTCCCAAAAAATGTGAATTTTGGGCTCACTGCCCTTCTACTTTTGATATATTAGTTTGATGGTGTGGATTACCCACATCATAAACCCTTGATGGTGTATGATCATTTAAACACCATCTTGGTGTTTAAATGACGGTCGGGAGAGTCGATTCCATCTTCATCACTTCTGACTTGTCCTAGCCATGATTTTCCTCTAACATCCACCATAAAAAAATAGGAGTGGCACCACATCTGGTGTTTAAGAATATCAGGGCACTTTAAATTTTGAATTTTGATTTGAGCAGGGGAGACTAAAGGGAGGCACTTTAAGTGGTCTCACATTAGTTGCTTAAATGAGCTTCTATTAGGCCTTTTTTAATGGGCCTTATAAGGCTCTTCATAGGTCTTTCTTTCGACTCACTTTTTCTTTCTTTTCTTCCTCTTCGTTCTTCCCTTTCTTCTCTTCTTTGATTTCTTTGTCTTTGATTGCACTGAGAGCAGAATTATATCTGCTGAGATTGTGCCTTGAATTCTGTTGACAGTACTGATCAATAGGTTGGACTGTACACCCAGCCACAGCTGTGCGAGTCGAGCTTCAGACTGAGCTCGCTGGGGGGTCCCAAGGTTCGAGGGCGGGGCCTTCGAGCCGAACTTTTCTAGGGTCGCTAAGGGTATTTTCGTCATATTATATATTGGGCGGTTATACTTTGTATTAGATATAAACTCTAATTATAAATTATAGTTATATTAAAGGAAACTCGATTTCTGTATTGAGTGAGGTGAGATTAGAGAGATTTAGAACCCTAGTTTTCACATATTAGTGAAAGGACTTAGCATCACCCGTTGACGTAGGCAAATTGCCGAACCACGTAAATCTTGTGTTTGTGCTTTGCTTGTTGTGTGTGTTATTTGATTGCCATAATTTCTACAATATCAATCTCTCACGGTTGAAACAAACTTGCCTAGGTAAAACATGAGGACAAAAAGATGCATAATACGTGACAAAAGCAAGATACATTAACATTGTACGATACCAAGCCAATGATGATTGTCTTCTTTCTCGATTTTCCATGATACAAGATAAGATATAGTAGGTGATGAAGAAAATGTTTATGGACAAAAGTGTCATTGTTGATAATTATCTAGACAGAGCAAGCTCAAAATATAAATAAATAAAAAACAAAATATCTAGATAGAGAGAATTGTATACTTTTCACAATAAGCATGTGATTTTGAAGTGAACCCCTCAAAATTTACCAAGTTCTATATTATGGGGAGATCAAATAAGCTTCATATTGAGGAAAAAGAAGAATTTGCTCCTGTTCTAAATGAAATATTATTGAAAATATGACTTGATTTTTTGAGATTATGGTCGCGAACCATTGTGATGGTATCGACATATAATTGTTTCCATGATGTCCGATTATTGTCCGATCTTGAGATCAAATAAGCTTCTTAATGTATCTTTTCATACAAATTTTGATTACCAAATATTCAGTGCTTGAGTTTCCGTTATAGTCCGACTCAGATGGAGGATGATAAAGGTGAGACCTGTCCCCTACAACTACCTTCAAATTCTCAGAATTTTCTGTTGGTGGTTCCCACCTTTGATCACAATGCAATCATGAATAGCATGGTTTCTAGATATGTATTTTCATAGCAATATTTATTTTTTATTTTTATTTGTTATTTTATTATCTTCCCAGGTATCCAAGCTTGGCTTTGGTTGTGCGGGAATCTCTGGAATCTTCAGCCCTCCTCTTTCCGATGAAGATGGATGCTCACTAATTAAACATGCTTTTAATATGGGCGTCACTTTTTTTGATACATCAGATGTTTATGGAACTAACAATCACAATGAAATACTGATAGGGAAGGTATCTATTTTATTTTTAAATTTAAGCTCAAGAACAAGCAAATAAGAATAAAAGATGGAAATGAAAAATATATTCATCGGGATTGTCCTCATGGTTAAAAAATGCGAAGAAAAAATGTTAGACTATTCTATGAATAGACTATTGAGCAATGGATGATGCATTAAATTGTTTGGTGCACTGATTTGTCCACCAGCAGAGAAATTTCAATTAATGGGTCTCCTTATGGGTGTTACTAGATGTGTGATGTGTTGCCAAGTTAAAAATTATTAGCAAAGCTTTTGCAAAAGAGATAGACTCTCTTCACCAGAGAATTTATACCATCTGATTGTAGCACTGTAAGTGGTCCTTACAGTTGATATGAATAAAAGTCCATATAAAGTGCTACGATCAGATGGTTCGAATCCCTTGATGGTTGTAATTTTTGGGCTAAGGTTAGTTCAAATGATGGCCTGTCATTTTGGACCACTTGGATTGGTAAACATTTGCATTGCATGCCTTAAAATGTGGGATAGTGAGGGTGTTATCTCAACCAAATGGTGAGCTCCCTCTAATACTGCCCAAAAGGCCCACGGGTCATTGGTCAGTGAAATTTCAGGGCTTTGACCCATCTGGGAGGTGCACCATCAACTGTATAGGAAGAATCATTGAAAATTGTGATTTCACCATCATAGTTTTATTCACTTGTAATAGGTGCAATGAGTTTTATTTTGATATCTTATCGAAACAAGTTTAATACATGCAGGCCTTGAAGCAGCTTCCGAGAGAAAAGGTACAATTAGCAACAAAATTTGGCATTAGCTTTGGAGAGGGATGGAAGGCAGATATTAAGGGTACACCTGAATATGTAAGAAAGTGTTGTGAAGCCAGCCTTGAACATCTCAGTGTGGATTATATCGATCTGTATTATCAGCACCGTGTGGACACATCGGTGCCCATAGAAGACACTGTAAGTGATGAACACTTTTGACTCTAATCAGTTGGTAGCCATGTCAGAAGAGTTACATCTGAGCTAGTTGTAAGTAAATTTGAAACCTAATGGATGGTTTGATCTTGTTGGAATGCAGCAATTTACCGTCCTGTACTTTATAGCCTATGTGACAAGGACGCAAGGACATAATTTTTGCCCTTTTTTTGCTATGTGGGCAAATAAGCATTTTGACACTGCTAGACATGGCTAGCCACAAATACATTTTTTTTTCTCAGTGTTTTATAATATTTTGACTTTTTGACATAAGGTCCTCAAGGTTTGAAGGATTCACTCCCTCTTTTATTTAATATTCTTTTTAGGGTTTTCTTTTATTGTAAGACCTCCTATATAAGGTCCTTAAGCTAAACAATGTGACCGCTAGTCAACTAAAACTAGTACCTTAGTACCTCTAGGGTCTTACATAATTTTGTCATTGATACTAGTACCTTAGAGGCCCTGATTAGAGATCTTGCATCTAAGGTGACCGCTAGTCAAACCCGGATGGATGAGCACATCGCTGATCAACAAGCCTGACATGAGGCTTTAGAGACTCGCTTCGAAGTGATCAATGAGCTCATCACTAAGAATCACAATAGAGTCAACAACCGTGACCGTAGGAGAGATGTTCCTCTCCGATGTGAGATCCAAACCAATCTGGATGATAAGGCCATGAAATCTGTGAAAATGGACGCCCCTACTTTTGACGGGAAAAGACAACCCAAGGTTTTTCTCGAATGGGTCACCAGCATGGAAAACTACTTTGAGTGGTATGCCATATCCAAAGAGCGCAAGGTCAGATTTGCCACAGTCAAGCTTATGGGCCAAGCCAGACTTTATTGGTTGGGAGTGGAGCGTCGTAGGCAAATTCAGGGTCTTCGTGCTATTTCCACGTGGACTGAAATGAAAGTCCAACTGCATGAAAAATACGTTCTCGTAGCATACGATGAACGTATTCTTGATCAGTGGCAGTCATTGCATCAAGGAGATTCCCCAGTCACAGAGTACATTGATCGGTTTGAAGACTTGATGACCCAGGCCGATGTCGATGAACCAACAAAAGTTATCCTCTCCCGATTCCGAATGGGTCTTCGACCATAGTTACAAAGGGAACTCATTCCTTATCTCGTTACGGATCTCGAGGAATGTTTTACCAGGGTTGAAGAATTAGAACGGTATCTCGACACCCCCAATCATAGCTGATCTAAGTCTTCCAAACTTGAGCATCAATCTAATCCTATCGAAAAGGGAAATAATGCCTCTAGGCGATCTTCAAAATCCATAATTTCTCAAGTTGACAAAGGAAAGGAACCAATGGTCGAGAGTTCTAGACATGCTCTGCAACAATGTTATAAGTGTCAAGGTTTTGGTCACTTTGCATCCCAATGTCCTAGTAAGGGTCAAACCTTGATCATTCAGAAACATGCTGAGAAAGGGAGCAACGAGATACCCGAAGAAGTGTACGAACCATGTGATACTCCAAGTGATGAGGAAGGTGAGGTTTCGGTCAAAGCCATAGGTTGCATTAGGACAATTCCTATTGCCGAGGACGGTGTTGATAATGTGTCCATCTCAAGTGAGTCGTTAGAGTTGGTAGGATCATATCATCATTTTGATTTGCATGGGATTAACAATCTGAATTTATTGAGCACTGAAAATACGCATGATCGGACTAACACATTGAATATATTTAATGAATTTGATACTAACAATTTTGCATTAATTCTTGATGGTTCTGAGCATGTGGAATCTTTCCCAATGTCGGATAAAGGTAATGGTGAAGGTCTAGATCTTCTTCTAGACAAGGGCACCCATCCGATAGTTGCCGTAACGGATCTGACGCTTATCTTAATCCCACTATCCTGCCCTTTGATCCATTCCTTTTTGAGCATCCAATCGAACCACACCCATTGTCCCATTTTCCATCCCGTACCTTACCTGTGCAACATGAGAAAAGGTCGAATGTGGAGGTTATAGAATTCCCAAGCTTCCATGCCAATACAGATAAACATCATGAGTATCTCACAGCGTGGAAAGGTAAGCCACGAATGAAGCTTCCGAAGTGTGCCATCCATGGATTCCCTAACTCATCGGAGATGAGTTTTTCCCACCTGGGGAGAATTGACGGGGACGTTGACATTGTAGACATCGGATACGGACCGTTTCGCGTGTACCGACGTTGAAAGAAACGGAATGAAAATAAGGACCAGGCGTAAAGGACGAAAATTTCAGAACCAGGCGTAAAGGGCGAAGACGAAGTTTTCGTTCGATTGAATACTGATTTCGATCGAACGAAATTTTCGTTCGATCGAACACTTCGATCGAACGAAATTTCGTTTGATCGAGTACTAATTTCGACCGAACGAAAATTTTGTTCGATCGAATACTAATTTCGATCGAATGAAATCGCGCAGAAGAGTTTTAGTTGTTTTAAACTTCTAATTTTGAACTTTAGTTTTAGGGGTTTATTTGTCTTTTATTTAATATTCGTTTTAGGGTTTTCGTTTATTGTAAGACCTCCTATATAAGGTCCTTAAGCTAAACAATGTGGGAAGTTTTTTGATTAATGAAAAGAGAGTTGCTTTTGTGCAAACCCTAGAGAGCTTGAGAAAAGTTTTCAATTGAGGGAGTGAATCCTTCAAACCTTGAGGAGTGAGTGATTGTTTCTTGTGCGACTTGGTGCGAAGCCGACGTACAGCCATGGTGTGAAGCTTCGGAAAACCCTTGGTGTGAAGCCTTGGAATATATCATTTTAGTTTGTCTTTTCTCTAGTTATTGTCAGGTATTATTTTTCTTTAGTTCCATGATAAAAGAACAAAATCCCAAAAGAATAGTATTCCATGATATCTCTAATTTCCCCTTTTGAACTATTTATTCAAGTTTTATTTCATTCAAAATCTCCGAGGAATCAAGAGACGATATTGTAATTATCGCTTGATGCCCTAAACGAGAGCGAAACTCGAGTTCCTTCATCGGAGTCGTTTTTCTAGATCGAGAAACTTTTACGCATGCGATGCTAAAATGGATTAATCTAATTGTTTTATTAATTTCATTGAATTATTTTGTGTTGCTTGATTGTGAATATCTCCGCTATTCAATTCATTCTAAAAGTTAATCCCAAATTCGCATATTAGGATTTTAGCGTTTGTCCTGCGTCAATGAGGAGTCTAATTCGCCATTGTTCCTTCTTATTACTCTCCCAAATTTCTGCGGTATTTTTCCTACTTTATGATAGGACATTTATATATAAATTGTTACAACTTTTATATTTTAATATTTTTACAAGCTTGTCTTCATTTCCGTCTTTTGACGGTGTTGTGTCCAACACCTATGCATGCATGTGTCATTGTTTCTTTGTCACAGAACTGCTCGAACTCTTATCTGGCACTTTAAGGTTTGTCCTTTTATGTAAATTTTTTCTTGTACCAAGCAAAAAAAGGAAAAATCTAAAGGGTTATCTATGATGTTCAGTTTTCATCTCTTATATGTTTGAATTCACACTCTCAGTGTTTCTTTATTGTTCTACCATGGTGGGAGTGTGACAAGTATCATTCTTCTAGTTGGTGTTACAACTGAGAAGTACCAAAAAAGTTTTTATATACACCTTATTGGAGTTCCTTCTCCGATCATGCTCATCAATCCCACACATCCAATTAAAGTCCTCTTGGGTAGGCCATGGCCCGAAAATTGCACCATTCAGAGAGTCCTAACCACTAATCATTGGGTTTTATCTGGACGTTTACCCCTTAATTTATAAACCGTCGAAAGCTGGTAGCAACACCTGGTTGGTGCGACCATAGTGACAAATTTCGCTGAAACAAGGGTTAGACGAAACTTTCGGCAAAATTTTGGTGATATCGCCAAAATTGTCGAAATTTCTTTAGTTTTGGCGAAACTAATGAAATCTTTCAGTTTGGTGATTTAAAAAAAAAAAATAGTAAATAACATTTGTCTAAATACTAGATACAATTTATACATATATTGTACTCCTCGAAATTTCCCGAAAGTTTTTTGAATTTTTCTTGAAATATATCTGAAACGAACCGAAATGTCTCCATACCGAAATATTGCCGAAAATGAAATTTGTCACTATGGGTGTAACTTTCAGGTCATGTCCCATCAATCATTAATGGTAGAAATGCTTGTTTGTAAAAGACTCTTAAGTGACATTTTTTCTGCATTGAGAAAATGCGCGCATCTACTTGGTCGTTTTAATTTTTATGGCTGATTGACTTGAAATTGTTTTGGCAAGGTAGGTAGGGGAGCTTAAGAAGCTAGTGGAAGAGGGAAAAATCAAGTACATTGGCTTATCTGAACCTAGTCCAGACACGATAAGGCGTGCACATGCGGTTCACCCCATCACGGCCTTACAAATCGAATGGTCATTGTGGAGTCGCGATGTTGAAGATGAGATAATCCCACTGTGCAGGTTTTCCTATGTTTAGTCATCCCCTTTTTTATTAATTTCATGAATAAAATCAGTGATATTTTGAAGAAAAGTGCAGGCTTCGGTGGATTACTTACCTCTAGAACTTTTGATATCAAGAAAAATACTGTTTTCCTGATTTTTTAGGGTGCAAAACGTTACTGTACAATAGTTTAGGTGACCTATATACCGCCACATGCAGATAACAAACCTATCGCTACTGATAAAATTGAAAAATATATAAAGACAAAGAGCTCTTTAAAACAAATTTCAAAGGTTACAGAGGTGGTCAGGTGGACAGTAGCCCATCATTTGAGAAAACTGTTTGCATGATTTTTATTTTTATTTTGGTAATAAAAAATCAGAAAAATAGTCTTCTCCGATGATGGGCCAGCGTCCACCTCTCTATTCATTTTATGGCAGTGGAATTGCAAATGTGAATATCCGAGAAGTGAACTTTTATTTCTTCTCCTTGTTAAGACACTTCTTTCTTGAATTCAATAGTGACTAATATTTTTTTTTTTGAGGGGTAAGTTTGCCTCATACCTGCAACCTTGAGGTCCATAATGAATAATAACAGCTAAATTCAATAAAGATACTTCTTTCATATATTCCATAATGTATGTTCTTGAGGCAAATCTGGACACGTGAAATTTAAGGGGAATTATATTAGGGTTTAGGTTAGAGTCTTTTTTTTTTAAGATATAAAATTATGTACCCACCCATTAATACTAAAGGCACACCACATACTAGCACTATTATTCCTAACGCTCCCCCTCAAGTTGGAGCAGGCATATTGACCATGCCCAACTTGGCAACAACATTATTAAGGGTGCTAGGCCTAACGTCCTTAGTTATAATATCGACAAGCTGCTGAGAGGATGAAACATCAATCAGAGTAAGTGTCTTATACCACACTTGCTCTCGGACAGAGTGAATATCAACTTCACTATGCTTGGTCCTCTCATGAAGAATTAAATCAGACACAATCTTCTCTGCTGCCTCATTGTCACAATGTAGAGGGACAAATCAGAAATAGGATAATCGAGCTCAGATTGGAGAGCATAAGCACAAGACTCCACAAGTTCCATGTGCTATGGCTCTATACTCAGCTTCTGCACTTAATTTTGACACTACTGCATACTTCTTACTCTTCTAGGCAACTAGGTTGCCTCCCAAGAATACCTAATATCGTGAAGTGGACCGGTGATCAGCAATGGATCCAACCCAATTTGCATTAGTGTAAGCAGAGATATGCTCATAGGACGACAAGTATGATATACCAATCCAAACCCCAGGTTGGACTTGAAATATCTGAGAATGCAATAGACGACAACAAGGTGGACTGTGCGAGGAGCATGCATAAATTGACTCACAAGATTGACAATAAACGTAATTTCAGGTCTAGTGAGGGTGAGATAAATCAAATCTCCCCACTAATCTTTGGTATCCATGAGGGTTTGAAAGTAAGTCACCAAACTTCTAATGAATAGAAAGCTTATGATCCATAGGTGTGGTTGTTTTGCAACCCAACATCCTAGTGTCACGCAACAAATCTATTGCATACTTTCTCTGAGACACAGATTCCCTTATGAGATCTGGCAATTTCCAATCCAAGGGAATATTTGAGATTCCCTAAATCATTAAACTTCAAGAACTCTGTCCAGTTCACTCTCGGTCCAACTGATAAAAGCATATGATCATCACCAGTAAAAACATTATCACCCACGTAGACTAGAAGAATGACACTGCAAAAAAGATTGGAGTGAATGAATATAGTATGATCTGAATGGCACCTCTAGAATCCCAAGTCAACAACAACACTACTAAAGCGGTGAAAGCATGCACTGGGAGATTGCTTCAACCCATATATAGATATTTGAAGGCGACAGACATCAGTAGTCTCCTCCTGAAGCATGAAATCAGGGGGAGGATCCATATATGCCTCTTTAATAAGGTCACTGTGAAGAAATGCATTCTTCACATCAATCTGATAAAGGGACTAACTCTGCATGGCAGTCAGGGATAAAAGAACACGAACTGAAGTCAATCTAGCTATAGGAGCAAAGATAGCCTCATAATCAATCAATCCCATGGGTTTGAGTACACCCTTTAGCGACGAGTCGAGCTTTATACTGAGACACAGAATCATCCAGATTGTGCTTGATTGTCAAAACCCATTTACAGCCAACAGTTTTCTTCCCTTGTAGAAGAGGAACTATGTGCCATGTACGAACAGTCTGAGGGATAATCTCAGGGTCAATAGCAGAGAGAAAGGCCTCATATGTGGGAGAGAATGCTTGATAAGAAACAAAATTGGAAAGACGATAAGGGGTTACCCAATCGCGAACCCCTTCGTGCGAGCTATAGGAAGATCCAAATCATTAGTAGAAGATGAAGGAGAAACATGAGCTAGATCAAGGATACTTACAGGAGATGGAGTCACCACTGGAGAGGAGGCTGGAGGAGGCACTGAAGTGGATGGACCACGCCACCTGTGTCGTACATAAGTAATCATCCCCTTCTGTTGTTGAGAGACTGGAAGGTCCCGAAGAGCTGGTACAGGAAGGGGAGGAACATAAGCAGGAGTATGATGGTCCTCAGTGAAATATGGAACATCCTCAAAGAAGGTAACATCCATAGAGGTATAAAAACGTCGGGTATGAGGATCATAACAGTGGTACCATTTAGAGACAATATAGTACCTAACAAATAAACACCTGATAGCCTTATCATCTAGTTTCTTGCGACTGCGACGAAGATCTCGACAAAACAAGTAAATCTAAACACATGAGGCTCAACCACAAAGAGAGGATCTGTAGGTATAAAAGAATGATAAGGAGTGTGTCCCGCTAGTGCCTGAGATGGGGTGTGGTTCATAAGAAAACAAGCAATATGTAAGGCTAAAGACCAATAATCTTTTGGCACATAAATACCACGAAACAGGCTACGAATAAATCCCAAGAGATGCCTATTCTTATACTCCACAACACCATTCTGTTGTGGAGTATAAAGGCAAGAAAACTGATGAATAATGCCATGCATTTTCAAGTAGTCATCAAAGGATTGAGACGTATACTCCCTCTATCAGACCTTAGAACCTTCACTGATGTCCCATATTGAGTTTTGACTAAACCATGAAATTCTTGAAACTTAGAAAAAACTTTACTTTTTTTCAACAAATATAACCGGGTCTATCTAGTGCAATCATCAATAAAAATGACAATATAGAAAACCATAAACAGAGGTAATTAGGGATGAACCCCACATATTAGAGTGCACAATATGAAAAGGAGCATCAGATTTATGAATGTGTGATGTATAAGAATTTCTAACATGTTTTGAAAGTTCATAAACAACACATCGAAATTTAATTGAAGTGCAAATGGATTTAAAATAGGAAGTTACTGTCCATAAAGTTTGAAACCCGAAATGTCCAAGTTTGGCATGCCACAGAGAGCATCTAAACTAATGCTAATAGGAAAAAGAAAAACATAAAGAGGGAACATCAGCTTGTAACGTCCCTGAGTTCTGACCTATGAACTGTACGCCTCAGTATGCGTGCTTGACGATCCGTACGTTGAGGACCGTGCTGATGGTCTATGTAATATCTATAGATCAAATCCGACGGATTAAATTTCGTATAGGTAGGTTAGATTATGAGTTAGTGAACACACGTACACCAACTTTGGTGTAGTTGTGTTACTCCTAAACCCATGGCTTGTTAAAAGAGAAATAAATACCTTAGTCAATTTGCATTTAATACCAAATTTATAGCTGATCATAAGGAGTTAAGAAGAGAGAGAAAGAATGCTAATATCTATTGATTGTGGTCGAATTCGAGAACGATCCGTTCTCGAGGGTAGCAGTTAAAGGGTTTGGAGAGACGAACAGTTGTTGTTCGCTTGGTGAAACCCTAATTCGATCTAGAAGCAAGGATTGGAGATCCTGAGGAAATCAAGGTATGAAATTAAGGATAGATTTTTAAATCTGCGTTAGTTATGGTTTTTATTCTTCTGGAATCAAAGAATCATAAGAGAATGGGTTGATTTAAGAGAGGAGAAAAGATGCGAAAAACACAAGAACAGAAGAGATCTGTTCATTTCGACCGATCGAAATTTAGTTCGATCGATCGAAATGGACTTGAAAGGGAAGTTTGAGGAAATTCGTTTGGTCGAAATAAATTTTGATCGAACGAAGTGTATTTCGATCGATCAAATTAGAAAATTCGATCGATCGAATTAAAATTCGTTCGATCGAACTCTGTTGATTGTCATTTAGCTTCTGAGGGATTCGACCGATCGAAATATTTTCGATCGATCGAATTATGTGATTTCGATTGACCGAATTGGGATTCGTTCGATCAAAATGTGTTGTAGTTAATTGGCTCTGTGAGGATTCGACCGATCGAAATTGTTTTCGATCGATCGAATTTGTGTTCGTTTGATCGAAAGGCAGAATCGTTCGATCGAACTGAGAAATGATATATGCTTTGAGGAGTTCGTCCGATCAAAACGAGATTCGATCGATCGAAAACGGGTTTTGATTGATCGAAATGGGGATTCGATCGATCGAAATTGTCAGATTTTGGATTCTGTTAAATTTTGACTGAGAGATTTAGGGGGGGGGTTGCCAGAGTATGTTTAGCATAGTTCTAATGTGTGAACCATGGATTTTATATGTTTAGGTGACCTGGCATTGTGCAACGAAGGACAAGCCCAAACGGCAGATTGAGCGCGTGCGGGTTAAAATTTTGAGGTAGGGAACACTTGATATCATGTGCATTTACTATATTAGCATGTGTGTTATGTCATGATGCAAATTTGGATTCAGTATTGTGAATTTCGTTTATAACTTCACTTTGAAAAGGCATGTGTATCATTATGTTTCCGAATTGTGCAAGTATTATGAAAATTTTCGAGATTCATTTCGATTTATGTATGTGGGTGTGATCTTCACATTTCGTTCAAACGTTTGATATAAACTATAATTATCACTTTACACGGTGATAAGCTATATGTATGCATATCGATTTAAGGTTTTATGTGAATACTCGACCGGTACGGCGGCCAATCCGTACACCTTTGTGTTGTGTTTGTGACTCCTACCGTATAACGGTAATTATGTTCGGCCAAGTGTCCACATTTTTGGGACCTTGGATATATGTGAAAAAGGGTTCATATGAGCGACGATGGTGGGTATTCCATCGGGGGCTTGAGGCTATAGTTCCTCATTCTAATACTTTAAGTAAAGCACTTTAAGTTTTCTTTTCATATGTTGGGAATAAAATGAGAGCATGTGTTATAAATTTCAAACAAGCATTGTATGTGCCTGTCATGTCATGATAATCACACTGTGCATATGTTTTGACCAATTTCATTTCATTATGCCACAAGATATATGTTGATATTATAATAAGCATGCTATGAGTTTTTCCCTATTGAGCTTGGATGAAGCTCATTCCTCGACTAAATGTCACAGGTTCAGGTGAAAGCATTGGAACAGAGAGCTTGGAGAGGGAGGATCCTGAGTTATCACCTGGTGAGGATCTAGAAGAACTTCCCCCTGAGTGTTGTTTTCTTTGTGCGATGCCAAACATAGCTGGCCTTAGGTTGAGGGAGTAGTATTTTGAGATGATGTGAAGAATACTGATTTTGGATGATAATTGTAATTTAATTCTTTTTGGTGAACCATGTTTCGGTAAGGAATGATCCTTACCGGTGGTTCTCGTCGGTTCTCTTTACATAAGTATTCATATGGAATTAGAACCATCATTTTGAGCTTTTAAAGGATAGTACTAGTTTCTTTATTTTGTTATGATGGTCAATTAGCATGGTTCTGCTTTGTTTCCGCTGTGCAATGTGAGGCTGTGTAATATGTTGGGGTTCGGCCTTAGCGCCTGCCCACTGATGACGCAGGTTTCGGGGTGCTGAAATCCGGGCCGTCACACAGCTAGTCCATCAGCAGCAACAACAATATGTGTACTAAAGTCAGCTTGTAGGTAATAAAGTCCACCCCTCTCAACACCTCTACCAACAATCCTCCTCGTAGTAAGCTCCTAAAATATACAATGTGTAGGATAAAAAATAACACAATAATTTAGACTCTTTTCAATGCTACTAACAGAAAGAAGAGTAGTAGATAACTGAGAAACATGTAAAACATAAGAAATGATGGAGATGATGATATAGGAATGATCCCGTTCCCAGAATGGGAGTAAAGTACCCATCAACAATGTGAACTTGAGCTGCAGTAGAAGATGGAGAATATAAAGAGTACCTCTGAGACTCACCCGCCATATGATTTGTGGCTCCTGAGTCAATGACCCAACTAGGAGTAGGAGTAGTAGAGGTTGCAACAAAAGAAGATGAGTCAGAGGTACCTTGTGGCTCAGATGAAGGTATAGAATGTTAGAAAATATTAGGATCAGGAATCTGAAAATGATAAATGGGCAAGAGAAATTGGACTTGAGGCATGTAATCGTTATCTTTAAAACGCTATTCGCTCCCTACTCGAGTAAATCCTCAAGTGTGCAAAAGGTTTTCAGCGAGACGTTTTCAGGATACAACGAGCCCAATCTCTTGGCTACGATCCGTTACTTTGCAATAGTAGATGAATGCCCCAGAAAACTCAATCTGATGAAGTACTAGCAAAAGAAGAAAGCAAGAGAATTTTTTCTAATCTGTATGCAAGAATTCGAAGGATTTCAGAGTGTCTGAAAATGAGTTCAGAGATCTGCTTATATAGATCTCAGGTGCCTTTTCAATATGACTGTTGGACCAACAGTCATATTTTGGATGGTTCAGATCTTTTAGAGATCTCAACTGCTCCATCCAACGACTGTATGAAAGGTTTCATTTTTTTCGAATTCAAATTCGAACGGTTGCACACTTTTATAAGCGGCTATGAAACGGTTGGGTCCAACGGTCAACATTTGACCAATCCGTTTGGCCCAATAGAACTGAATTGACCACTGATTAGTGACCCATTAGGCCCGACCTAGTCCCATGAATAATTTGACCGTTGGATTTACCTGGTTAAAAAATCAAACCTCTCCTTGCGACGATGCACACGTGCGAAGTGCAAAGTGCAAAGTGCGTGCGCGCCTAATGCGCCTAAACGCCACCCACAAGTGCGTGCGCGAACGCGGTGGCTCGCCGCTAGGCACACTCTTCTCTTCTTATTATCAAACAATAATAGAAGGTGAAAGGTTTTATATATAGCCTAGGCACTTTTTACATTTACCAATTTTGGACTATTTATTTGCATACAAAAAATGAGAACATCTATTGCCTAAAAATTAACCCACAAAACTAAGAAAGAAATCAAAAAGGTTTTATTTATTTTTTAAATATTTAATATATTTATTATATTCTAAACTAATAAATAAATATAACAATCCCCCACAATTTTCAAATAAAATAAAGGCACTGGTACCGAAAATATGTGCATACCATGAAAGGTATCTTTTGAGTTTGAACCTTCACCTAATGCAAACTTATCAAAGTCTTATCAGGGTGCACAGAGACCACAGTATTGAACTGAGGACCTTATATGACATGACCGGATAAATAATACACATATTATCTTAAGATCGAGTTTTCTATAAAGCTAGCACTATTATGGCTTTGTGCTTATATCCTGGTTTCATGAATGCTTTTGAGAAAAAATCATAATCTCATAGGAAGCGGCCGCACCTCAGCATTCACATAGGTAAGTCTGTCGAATATATTTCTGTAATCAAACACATTAACATAAAATGTTACAGACTTATTAAAGTAAATACTCATCCCTCTCTTTTTCATTACAGATCTCAAACACGTTACACCTGTCTAAGGATGAACATTTTAACTAAATTAAAGTGCTTCTAATCATTACTCTCATGTCATACTCTTCCATTGAACTTAAGGATTTGTTATACAAATATTAAGTTAGATTTCTGACATAGGTGATCAACTATATGGTTTTAGTCCAATCCCGATAGATGTTTTCTTTACTATTTCTCTAAAAAGTATTTTGGTAAACGGATCAGCCAAATTATTATTGGTCCGAATGGAGTCTTTCCCAATTACTCCATCCTTGAGTAATTCTCTAACGTAATGATGTCATAGACCAATATATCTATTCGTTCCATTATAAACTTTATTGTAGGCTTTTGCTCTTGTAGCCTCATTATCACAATTTATTGTAATAGGTGACATAGGTTTTGGCCACATAAGAATTTTCAAAAGTAAATTTCGAAGCCATTCCGCCTCTTTGCCACATGCCGTTAAGGCAATAAACTCATATTCCATTGTGGAATAAGTAATACATGTTTGCTTTTTAGATCCCCATGAGATCGCAATACCACCGAGAGTGAATACCCATCCACTTGTTGCCTTGGATTCTTCTGAATCTGAATTCCAACTTGTATCACTGTATCCTTCTAAAACATTAGGAATACCAGAATAATTTAATCCATAATTTACATTTCCTTTTAAATATCTAAATACACGAGATATAACATTCCAATGATCATGACATGGATTACTAGTATATCTACTCAATTTTCCAACTGGATATATTAAGTCAGGTCTAGTACAGTGCATTGCATATATCAAATTACCGATTACTCTAGCATATTCTAACTGATTTACAGATCTATCTTTATTATAAAAAAGTTTGATGCTTGGATCATATGGTGTAGATCATGGGTCAAAATATCGTCCGATACCAATACGTATCGGACGATACGTATCGGTATTGGACTAGGACGATACGATACATTCAATGTATTGTATCGTCCTGTTTGTATGGGAAGCCCCGGATGATACATTCAATGTATCGTCCAGTACATTGAATTTTCGATACATATCGTTCGATACGTATCGGTAGAGCGAAATTTTAACCCATGTTGTAGATGCAGGTTTACCATCTAAATGATTATATTTCTTGAGAATTTTCTCTATATAATGAGATTGAGTTAAAGTAAGCTCATTATCATTTCTTAGTATTTTGATTCTTAAGATGACATTGGCATTACTCATATCTTTCATATCAAAACTGGAAGAGAGAAAAGATTTAGCATCCATTATACTATCTAAATCAGTACCACATATAAGCATATCATCTACATATAAATATATGATAACTCCCTTATTTGTAAAAAATTTACTATAAACATATTTATCAGATTCATTAATTTTGAAACCGTTAGAAACAATAACACTTTCAAATTTTTCATGCCATTGTTTAGGAACTTGTTTTAAACCATAAAGAGATTTAATTAATTTACAAACTTTATGCTCCTGTCCGATCATTACAAAACCTGCTGGTTGTTCCATATAAACTTCTAATTCACCATTTAAGAATGCAGTTTTTACATCTATTTGATGAATTTATAAATAATAAATAGAAGCAAGTACTATTAAGATTCTAATAGTCGAAATTCTGGCTAGTGGTGCATAAGTATAAAAAAAGTCAATACCTTCCTTCTGTTTAAATCCTTTTGCCACCAATCTGGCCTTAAACTTATCTATAGTTCCATCAACTTTTAGTTTTCGTTTGAAAATCCATTTACAACCTATAGGTTTAGTTCTTTCAGGAAGATCAACTAGTTTCCATGTTTTATTCCCAATTATAGATTCTATTTCATCTTATTGCTTCCTTCCAAAAAGCAACATATTGTGATTTCATAGCCTCATCAAATGTTAAAGGATCATTTTCGATATAAAAAGAAAACATGGTTTTCTTTACTTGTTCTGATCTTGTTCCTTCTATAACAAACATATAAAAATTTGAACCAAAAGATTTTTCTTTTCGCATTCTTTTACTTCTTCTGAAATCCATTTTTTCTATATTTTCAGAATTTATAATTAACTTTTCTTTATCAGAATTTTCATTAATTCTAGGAATAGAAGAAAAATAGTGTTCATAAAATTCAGTATCTCTAGATTCAATTATACTGCTTTGATCAATTGCACCCTTAGATTCAGTTACCAAAAATCTATAAGCTTTACTGGTTAATGAGTATCCAATAAATATGCATTCAATGGCTCTATTACGTAATTTGGGTCTTTTAAGATCTGTTAATCTAACCAGTGCTCGACACCCCCACATTTTGAGGTATTTAATATTTGATTTTCTTTTCTTCCATAACTCATAGGGAGTTATACTAGAACTCTTTTGTGACACTCTATTTAAAAGATGACAAGGAATGAGAAGTGCTTCACCCCATAAATTTAAATTTAAATCAGAATTTAAAAGCATAGCATTTACCATTTCGATTAAAGTTCGATTTTTTCTTTTTGCTGTACCATTTTGTTGAGGAGTGTAAGGTGCAGTCGTAAGATGTACGACCCTCACATTTTCACAAAATTCACTAAAATCAATTGAAGTGTATTCTCCTCTATCAGATTTTAAAGTTTTAATTTTAAAATTTAACTGATTTTCAACTTCTTTTTTATAAGCTTTAAATTTTCCTAAAACTTCATCTATGTTTTTAGCAAATAAACATAACTATATTTAGAATAGTCATCAATAAATGTTATAAAATATCTTTTTCCTCCTCTAGTTAAAATACTATTTAAATTACAAATATCAGTATGAATGAGTTCTAAAATCTATGATTTTCTTTTTACTTTATTGAAAGGCTTTTTAGTGATTTTAGTTTGAATACAAATTCTGCATTTTTCATGAATATTTTTCTCGCATCTAGGAATTAATCCTAATTCTATCATAGAATTTAAACGATTAACATTCCTATGCCCTAATCTATCATGCCATAATGAAAGAGAATCAATAATATAAACCGAAGAAGGCATTTCATTGATTACATTCAATTTGAACATCCAATTACAGACATATTCTTTCCCCACAAATACACCACCCTTATTGATTACAACTTTATCTGATTTAAACACTAACTTGAAACCATGTTTATTGAGTAAACTTGTCAAAATTAGATTCTTACGAATCTCAAAAACATACAATACATCGGTCAATTTGAGATTGATTTTCCCTGAACCCTTGACCTTTGTAGTTGAAGCGTTCCCCATGAAGAGCTCTTGTACGTTTGTGTCCTCCACATAGTTGGCGAAAAAAGATCTATAGCTAGAAATATGCCTAGTGGCACCAGAATCGATCCACCAGTCTTTCTCTTTCAACCATATTGATTTCAGAAATCGTGGCTACGAACTTTTCTTCAGTCACATTTGCTTAATATTCTTTCTCCCTTTTCAGAAGTTTGCAATCCTTTTTGAAGTGACCGGGTTTACCACAGTGATAACAACTGCCCTTTTTCTTTTTTTTCTTTTGGCCCTGATGACCTTGGCTCTTATTTTTCTTATTAGCCTTATCAGAATTGAAGTTGCCTTTCCGCTTTTCATGTGATTTGGACGTGCCAACTTCCACCATATGAGCCTTTGAAGTTAATTGAGATTGCTCGTCTTTCTTATCACGAACACGAAGTTCGTCTTCGACTCAAAGATGGTGGCACAACTCTTCAAACGAAAGTTCTTTCTTTTTATGTTTGAAAGTGTTTCTACAGTCCTTCCATGAGGCAGACAATTTGTGGATAATTGCATGATTGTGAAAGATGGGATCCATTTTTATGCCCTCTTGATTAATTTGATCGATAGTATACTGAATCTCATGAACTTTATCGAGAATCGATTTATTATCAGTCATTTTATAATCTAAATACTGACTTACAATGAAGCTTTTTGTACTGGCATCTTCTGTTTGTACTTTGTCTCTAGCACCTTTCAAAGTTCCATTGCAGATGGCATGCTCTAGTATACATCGAAGAGTGAATTTGTTAGCATATTGAGAATATGCCCTTTACAGATTTAATCGTTTTGCTCCCATTTTTGATGATTACGAGCATTGACAAGAGATTCTCCATCAGAATCTTCAAGCTCCGTAGGTTTTGGAGTGGTTAGGACATAAGCAACTTTCAAAGTCATCAATATGAAATATATCTTTTGTTGCAATCTTTTGAAGTTATTGCCGTCGAATCGCTCCAATTTGACGAAGTCGTGAGTAATCACTTTCAGATTTGCAGCAATGATAATATAAGATAGCGTTTTAAAATTGTTAGAAACTATTAGGATCAGAAATCCGAAAATGATAAGTGGGCAAAAGAAATTGGACTCGAGGCACGTAATCGTTATCTTTAAAACGCTATTCGCTCTCTACTCGAGTAAATCCTCAAGTAGGTTTTCAGCGAGACGTTTCCAGGATACAACGAGCCCAATCTCTTGGCTGCGATCCGTTGCTTTGCAACAGTAGAGGAATGCCCCAAAAAACTCAATCTGATGAAGTACCAACAAAAGAAGAAAGCAAGAGAATTTTCTCTAATCTGTATGCAAAAATTCGAAGGATTTTAGAGTGTTTGAAACGAGTCAAGAGATCTGCTTATATAGATCTCAAGTGCCTTTTCAATATGATTGATGGACCAACAGTCATATTTTGGACGGTTCAGATCTTTTAGAGATCTCAACCGCTCCATCCAACGGCTGTATGAAAGGTTGTATTTTTTCGAATTCAAATTTGAACGTTTGCACACCTTTATAAGCGGTTATGACATGTTTGGGTCCGACGGTCAACATTTGACCAATCCGTTTGGCCCAATAGAACTGAATTGACCCACTGATTAATGACCCATTAGGCCCGACCTAGCCCATGAATAATCTGACCGTTGGATTTACCTGGTCAAAAAATCAAACCTCTCATTGCGACTATGCGCACGTGCGAAGTGCAAAGTGCGTGCGCGCCTAATGAGCCTAAACGCCAATCGCCACGCACACGTGCGTGCGCGTGTGCAAACGCGGCGGCTCGCTACTAGACACACTCTTCTCTTCTTATTGACAAACAATAATAGAAGGTGAAAGGTTCTATATATAGCCTAGACACTTTTTACATATACCAATGTGGGACTATTTATTTGCATACAAAAAATGAGAACATCTATTGCCTAAAAATTAACCCATAAAACTAAGAAAGCAAACAAAGGAAGTTTTATTTTCTTTAAAAATATTTAATATATTTATTATATTCTAAACTAGTAAATAAATATAACATAGAAGGCACTAAGTGGTCTGATGATGCAGACCTTTTTAGCAGGTAGCTCATAAGATCGAAATAACCTGGGATCGAAGGTAGCTCAAATCACCAGTAGAAGTCTCTAGAGTGTCAGTAGCAACAGTATGAGCAGATATAGAAGATCTAGGCTGATAACACTTCGAATATTCATGGAGACGACAACAATGATATCGGTCATGTCCCAGAAGTCCACAGTAAGAACATGTGAGAGTGGAACGACTTCCTTTGCCGCCTCATAGATCTGATCCCTCAAGGCACTTGGCTAGCTTAGCTCCCACTTCCCCAAACTCAGCGCGAGGCTCATAGTGGCTGAGCTCCTTCCACTTACTTTGTAAAGTTCTATAGTACTTCCCCACAGAGGTATACCCTTGTTTGCACTCAACAATCATTTGTTTTAGTTGATAAATTCTTATGTCATGATCAGAGGGAGCGAAGGCATCTGCCAGCTTATCCCAAAGCTTGGCAGCTGAATCATAAATATGAAGGTCCAATATATAGAGGGATTCATTTAGTTAAAGAGCCATCCAAGGATAATTGCATTATCTGCATCCCATTTCTCAGCATCACCAACATTGGTCTTAGGTCTAGGGATTGATCCAGTCACTAATCCTATCTTCATATGACCTTGAACATAGGTGTAATAGTTCTTTTCCATACTAAATAGTTGCTGGAATTCAGCTTTAAGGTTGTTATGGTAGCGGGTAAATTCTCACTGCTCATGTTTATGTAGCCCTCGGTCATTTTGACAAATAAATAAAAACTTGAATCAATTGGAAGGAATTGAACAATCTCAAGAAAAAAACATCTATGGCGGAAATAGAGCTAGAATCAGCAACCAGATAAAAGGGGTTCATATATGCAGTTCCGAAAAAAAATCTTAGGAACCTCAAAAAATAGCCATCATTGATATCTACTATTAATATCGGAACCCCAAATATGCAGGTAGAATGTCAGTTCAACGGAAGAGAAAAAGGAAATTGCAGTTACCGGAGGCATACACATCGCTGCTCAATAGTAGGTGATCGAAACCCAAACAAGAACATAGATACGAGATGACGTAGGTCATCGCAACCAAAAGGCAGAAAACAACAAATAAAAAATGTCGAACTCTTTCAGATTTTCATAATGGCCACAGTTAATGGCACGAAATCACTCCAAGAGGGATTTTGATTCCTTAGACCTTGGATAGAAGTAGTGACTGCTGGAAAATGGAGCTGCAAAACCCAAAAAACCGAGACTGGTTCTCAAAATCTGCCGGAGAAGAGGAAGCTGAAACTTCGGGAAGGAGTCCTCGAAATAGAAAGCTCTAGAAGGGAGATTGGTGGCCCTTGAAATTTTGATCAAATCGATATAAGTCAGTCGGAAAAACAAGGCTGACGTAGCCTGGTGCAGCTTGACGCCAACACAATTTCAGCAGAGAGGCGAGTAAGAACGGGTCACGGTTGGCTCTGATACCAATTTGAAATTTAGGGGGAATTATATTAGGGTTTAGGTTAGAGTTAAAGAGAGGGGGGGGGGGGAGAGGGAGGGATCACTAACATTTAAATTAAGAGATAAAATTACGTACACACCCTTAATACTAAAGGCACACCACATACTAGCACTAATATTAGACAAACTTGTAATTTAGGGTTAGGGTTTAGTAATAGGAAGGAGGAAGAAGAAGAATAGAGAGGAAGAGAAAAGTAGAATGATATTAGAGTTGAGTCAATGTGACTCAAATCCCAATGCAAAATACTATTTATATCATCTTAGCATGCTCACGTATTATATTAGGGTTTAGGTTAGAGTTAAAGAGAAGGGGGGGGGTGAGGAGGGATTACTAGCATTTAAATTAAGAGATAAAATTATGTACACACCCCTTAATACTGAAGGCACACCACATACTAGCACTAGTTTTAGACAAAACTGTAATATAGGGTTAGAGTTTAGTAATAGGAAGGAGAAAGAAGAAGAGAGAGGAAGAGAAAAGTAGAGAGCTATTAGGGTTGATTCAATGTGACTCAAATCCCAATACAAAATTCTATTTATATCATCTTAGCATGTTCACGTATTATATGGTTCCCGAGTTAAGTGGGGGGGTGGGAGAGGGAGGGATCACGAGCATTTAAATTAAGAGATAAAATTATGTACACACCCCTTACTACTAAAGGCACACCACATACTAGCACTAGTATTAGACAAAATTGTAATTTAGGGTTAGGGTTTAGTAATAGGAAGGAGGAAGAAGAAGAAGTGAGAGGAAGAGAAAAGGAGAGAGATATTAGGGTTGAGTCAATGTGACTCAAATCCCATTGTAAATTACTATTTGTATTATCTTAGCATGTTTACGTATTATATGGTTCCCGAGTTAAGTGAATTGTACAACTTAAAATTCCCTTAACTACATACACACCCAAAGTTACTACACACCCATACAATAGAAATAACATCACCAACACCCCCCTCAAGTTGGAGTATAGATGTCGATCATACTCAACTTGAAGGAGATGTCATAAAGTCTCTTGTCACCAACACCTTTAGTCAAGATGTCGGTAAGTTGATCCTCAGTTCTAACTTGAGGAATACTGATTTCTTTGGACTTGACTTTCTCGCGAATATAGTGATAGTCCACCTCAATCTTTTTTGTCCTTTCATGAAAGACAGGATTCTCTGCAATATGATGAGCGGCTTCATTGTCACCAGACAAGATAGTTGAAGAGGATACAACAACTCCCAAGTCTGACAAGATGAATATAAGTCACATGCCTTCTCTCGCACCTTGGGACATGGTGCGGTACTCCCCCTCGGCACTGGAGTTTGATACTACATGTTGCTTCTTAGATTTTCATGTGACCAAATTACTCTCCAAGAAGGTGCAATTTCCGGTAGTTGATCTCCTATCATCCAGAGACCCGACCCAATCGGCATCAGTAAATATCTCTATATCCAAATGACCACAATTTTTATAGAGAAGCCCTTTGCCAGGACTTCCTTTCAAATACCTCAGGATCCTGTGAACAACCCCTAAATGTATTGTCCTTTGTGAGTGCATATATTGACTCACAACGCTTACTACATAAGCAATGTCCGAACAGGTCATGGTTAGATATATTAGTTTACCAACTAAGCTTTGATAGGTACGTGGATCCTTGAGAAGATCACCTTCTTCACAATTTAATCGGTTATTTTGTTCAATTGGGGTCACAGCAGGCCTACACCCTAAAAACCCCATATCATGAAGGAGATCTATGGTATACTTTCGCTAGGATAATGAGATGCCCTTCTTAGATCTCGCCACTTCAATGCCAAGGAAATATTTCAAGCATCCAAGTCTTTAATTTCAAACACTCTGCTCAAATACTCCTTTAGCTTAAGAATTTCATGACTATCATCTCCAGTAATGATAATATCATCAACATAGACTAGTATGATAGTCATCTTGATTCCCCTTTTTACAAATAGAGTATGATCATAGTGACTTATTCGGTACCCGAATCTCATAATAGCATCACTAAATTTTTGAAAATAGGGCTTTGGGGATTGTTTTAATCCATAGATAGATTTCTTGAATCTACACACTTTTCCCTTCTCCCCTTCATTTACAAATTCAGGAGGAAGGTCTATGTAGACTTCTTCCTTGAGATCACCATGAAGAAATGCATTATTCACATCAAGTTGAGAGAGTGTCCAGTCTTTGTGGGCAGTCAGAGATAACAATGCCCCGATTGTGTTGGACTTGACTACAGGTGCAAAGGTGCCCTGATAATCAACTCCTTCACCATCTCCCATAGATAAAGCTCTAAGCATCTCAGAGTACTCTTCTTTTTTAAGTAGTTTCTCCCCCCTAAAGAGGACTGGAAAAAGGAGTGCCCTTAAAGAATGTGACATCCATGGTGACTATCACACGATGAGTGAGAGGGTCAAAGCACTTGTATCCTTTTTGAGAAGAGGGATACCCAATAAAAATACACTTGGTAGCCTTGGGATCAAGTTTACTCCGCTGAATATTGGAAATATGTATAAAGCATAAGGAATCAAAGATATGTGGTGGCACCGAGAACAGAGGTTGATGAGGAGACACAAGTTGAAAGGGAGAATGTCCTTCCAGAATAGGCTTAGGCATTCGATTGATGAGGTAGGTAGCGGTGAGGACGGCTTCACCACAAAAATGTTTTGGAACCTTCATATCAAACAATAAAGATCGAACAACCTCAAGAAGATGCCTATTTTTCCTCTCAGCAACCCCATTCTGTTGGGGAGTATAAGGACAAATAGTTTGCCACACAATTCCATGAGAGTGAAGATAAGATTGGAGAATGCGAGAGGAATATTCCCTACCATTATCCGTTCGAAGAACCTTAACATGCCTATGAAATTGTGTGCTAACTAGTCTGTGAAATATAGGAAAAATAGAGACAACTTCATCTTTGGTGCGCATAAGAAAGAACATAGTGAGTCTAGTACAGTCATCAATAAAAGTAACAAAATAACAATAACCATGCAAAGCAGTAATAGGGGAAGGCCCCCACACATCAGAGTGAATAACTTTAAAATGAATAGCACATTTACTACCACTCAAGGGATAAGAATTGCGAACATGTTTAGAGAACTGACAAGTCTCACAATTAAACAAACTACTATCAAATCCATAAAATTTTTCTAGAAATAAAAGTTTTAAATGACTAATATGAGGATGGGCACAGCGAGAGTGCCAATCTGGCTTCATCAATAGAAGCCACCATAGCTGCAGGTGGAGATGCACCATATAAACCTTGAAAGAGGTAGAGTCCCTTCTCTTCAGTACCATGACCAAAGATCTTCCCCGATTTCAGGTCCTGGAAAACACAATATAAAGGAAAACATGTCACACTACAATGTAAGGAATTGATAATTTTATTGACAGATAAATGATTCATAGGCATATTAGGAATCAAAAGAGTAGAGTCAAGAGACAAGGTGCCTAATTGAACACTTCATTTGTCCTTTACAGGAATAAGGGATCCATCAACAATGCGAATATGAATAGAATCAGAAAGGCTAGACACAGATGAAAATAAATTAGTCATACCCGACATGTCATCCGTAGCCCTAGAATCTATAATTCATGGGGATTGAGAGGAGATCATATGTGTAGACCCATAGGTACCTGACTCAGCTATGCGGGTGGAAGATGCCTGTCCCTGTGTTACCGTCATTTGCTGAAGGCGGCCTTAGATATCTTGAAGCTCTCTCTGTAAGCTCTGGAAATCATATGAAGGGGGAGACAGAGTTGAAGCAGTATGAATACTCTGACCACCAACTGGAATGCATGACCTGGAAGGAACTTCGGTTTCCCATGCAATTCCTATAATTTTTCTCTTGTATGATCCTTCTTGCCACAATGAGAATACAATAATTTCTCTCTTTCTTTACGTGAGAGGGCCCACGACCACCACCTCTACCACCAGATTTGCCTCCACCACGACCAAAAGAAGTGAATGATGGTAAGGCAGATCTCCCAGATATATCACCACCAAGAATCTGCATAAACTGTTGCCTACTCTCCTCATGTTGAAGGAGGGCATATATTGTACCAAGTGGAGGGCACTCCTCTCTTCCTAGAATGCTTGATTTAACATTCTCATATTCAAGTTTAACCTCTTTTAGGAAATCAAACACTCTCCTCCTGTCAAAATTTTTACTAGCCTTGTTGGCAGACAAGCTGCATAGTTATTCTTCTTGATACTGGGCTAGTTCATCCCACAAACTCCTCATTTGAGTGTAATATTCTCTAATAGTTTTATCACCTTGCTTCATGGTGTTAATTTTGTCACTAACTTGAAACATCTTTGCGAGGTTTTGTTTCTACGAGCATGCATCTTTTACAGCCTCCCATAATTGTTTAGCATCACTGACATACATAAAAGAATCACTAATGTCTGGTTGCATTGAGTGTAACAGCCATGTCATGACAATTAGATTGTCACTTTCCCAATCAACATACTTAGGGTCATTTTCTTTGGGTTTTAGGATAATCCCGTAAATGTAACTAAATATTTTCTTCATCCCTAAGTACATAGCACTAGACCGTGACCACGAAAGATAATTGGCCCCATTCAATTTCTTGGTAGTAATTTGTAAGTTATGAGAGATATCTCCCCCACCAACGATCCTGGATTTATTCTTGTCCATTATTAAGAGATACCGAGATCAAAACAATTCAAAAAATAGAAGACCCACAGCTTCCAAACAGGGAGAATGCCTACACAACTCACTGATTAATCCCAAAATAGCATTCAAAAATGTTGGGCAACAATTTTCTTAATCAATAAAAAAAAATCGACAAAACATGCGAACATAGCCTATAGCAGCCACTAAAACATCCATAACTCCTTCAAATGAACTCCGGATTTAACGAAACATGAACCCTTAGTCTGCAAATGAAACGAGCTTTCAAACAAGCCATACCTTGCCAGACGAAAAGACGATTAACAATCGAACGGAGGAGATTTATGTGGTTGGGTGGTAAAAGAATGATTCACGAGAATCGATTAAACAACACTAAAATAGATCCAAAATAAAAAAAGGAGTACACCATCAACCTTGTATGGTGATTCCGGTCCAACCTGGTCCAATCCCGAGCTTCTTTAAGCCTTTACAGATCTCGGGGATTCAAAAAACCCAAAACACACTTTTCTTTAGAAAACCTTTCGAAACTCCATGTTCCCGGCCTCAAATCACTTCAAGCAAGAAGAAGAAAATGGAGAGGGGAAAAAATGATCAAAAACCTCCAAATAAACATTGAGAAAAGAGGTCAACGGGTTGACCCTGTTGTCGTCAGCATGATGATGTCATGCTGATGTCAATGATGACGTGGATGGCTTGAATAGGGCTGTAAAAATTTCTAGGGTTAGAGTTTTGTTGGCTCTAATACCAAGATAAAACTGTAATTTAGGGTTAGGGTTTAGCAATAGGAAGGAGGAAGAAGAGAGAGGAAGAGAAAAGTAAAAGGATATTAGGGTTGAGTCAATGTGACTCAAATCCCAATACAAAATACTATTTATATCATCTTAGCATGTTCACGTACATGGTTCCCAAGTTAAGTGAATTGTACAACTTAAAATTCACTTAACTACACACACACCCAAAGTTACTACACACCCATACAATAAAAATAACATCACCAACAATATTCATAACATGGACTACGGTTCTCAAGATCTTTAGTGTGTGTTGGATTTTCTGTAGTTGGACCTGAACCTGACCCAACCTGTTAACCTCTAATCCTTGACCTAAACCTGAACTCGACCTGTTAAAAATACCGGCATGGTCCTGACCTGTACCCGACCTGCTAGTTGGACCTAGACCCAGACCTGGACCTGCACCCAACTTGAATCTGATATAGACCTGACACGGACCTAGACCTAACCTAGATCTGCACCCAACTTGAATCTGGCCTAGACCTGACATAATTTCATTTTCAAGTTACCCAATCTGTTAACCACTTTTGGACCTTGCCTAGACCTGTTAAAAAATATTTTATATATATATATATATATATATATATATATATATATATATATATATATATATATATATCTTATTGAAAACAGGTACCAGGTCAGGTTCGAGGCTAACTTGAACTCGACTTGTTTATGTAACAGGTGGAGACTTTGGACCCGACCTTACCGATAGGTCAAAATGTTTAAACCCAGACCTGTAGCAGGTCAGGCCTGCAAAACCTGCCAATTCGACCTGACCCATTTGCACCCCTACGTGTGGCAACCTTACGTCTTCCTGGGATCAAGGAGCTTTGAGGTGGATCAAAGGGTTTTTGTTGGAGAGAGAGTCTCTCTGCGGTCCTCTGGACCATATAGCATGAATGAAATGATAGGGTGTTCCTTAGAGTGGGGGGATCTATTGCTTTTTACATTAAATCTGCTAGCGATTAGGTCTTGAATTGGGTAGCTTTGGACAAAGAGTTTGGTGCAGGGGAGGCATGGATTTGATGGGTATATAGGATGAACTGAACCTGGGTTAGGGTTTAGGGGTTTAGCCTGTTGTTTTTCCTTGGCTGTTGGTCTCTTTCCCCTGGGCATTTTTTCTTGGTTCGGGCTTTTGTCTTTATCTCTTTATTCTTTCTTTTGCTTGGGTATTTTGGCCTTGTGTTTCTAGCTCCTTGCTAGATCACGAACTTGTATATCTTCTTCTAATGTTTCTAGTATTCTATGGTTACAGATAAAATAAAATAGCTAAATTCATTTAAAGCTTAAGCAAAAGCACTGTGTCTGCACTCAATTGAAATAAGATGGCAAGAAATTTCCTATGGTAAATGTAAGATCCATTAGATGATTCATTCAACTTGGAATAATGACCATTTATTTTAATTTTAATTGTTCAATAAAAAGGGTAGCGTTTACAAGATTGTGGCAAGGTTCTAGTCAACCGCCTTAAACCTATAATGTCGGAAATTATTTCTCTGTTTCAAGGAGGCTTTGTTATGGGTCACCAAATCCTCGATTTGTTGGTTAAATTGCTTATGAGTGTGTGATTCCCATCATAAGGATAATATTCCGGGTATAGTGGTTAAAATTGATATGGAAAAGGCGTACAATAGAGTAAATTGGGGCTTTCTCAATTACCTCCTCTATCGCATGGGATTTGGACCAACTTGGAGAAAGTGGATGAGGGCGTGCTATGCGTCGCCCACTTTCTCGGTTATGGACAATGGTGCCTCTTGTGGTTATTTCAGAAGTTCTAGAGGGCTTCGACAAGGGGATCTTCCATCTCCCTTCTTGTTTGACATTGTTGGTGAAGGGCTCCATCACCTTATTTTGAGAGGCCAAATCTCTTGGAATGATTAAGGGATTCTCCACGTCTCTGGGAAAGCCTTTGATATCTCCCTGTCAATTCACCGATGACACGCTTATATTTACCGATGCGTCTGCTTTGGCTCTTGCCAATGTTAAGGCGGTCCATTTTTGTTACAAGGCAGTTTTCGGGCAAAGGGTTAATAATCTCTAAGACTAAGGTTTTGGGTATCGAGGTGGACCATGATACAATTGACTGGCTTGTCGCTTCGTTTGGGGGCTTGGCTGATCTTTTACCTTCCTCCTATGTTGGGCTTCCTCTTTGCGTTGGAAAGCCGACAATTGATATGTGCGATCCCATCCTTGAGCGTCTACTGGCCACGAGGAAGGGAAGCCTCTTATCGATGGTGGGGAGAATCACCTTCAGTCGTGCTTCCCTCTCCAACTTGCCAACTTACTTTTTGAGCCTCTTTAAATGCCATTTTATAGATTGCATGGAGCGTATTCAAGCTAGATTTCTATGGTGCGCGAGTAGTGATAAGAGACGTATCCGTTTGATTAATTAGAGCTTAGTCGGCTGTTCTAAATCGTACTGGGGCTTGGGTATTTGAAGCCTCAAAGAGATGAATGCCGTATTGCTTGGCAAGTGGCTCTGGCGCCTTGAAGATGTTGATGAGCTTCTTTGGGCCACGGTTGTGAGGAGCAAGTATCATCTTCCTCTCTCGGGGTGGGTTAGTCTCCCATCTGTTCACTCCAGTGGCTATGGGTGGTGCAATGGATTAAAATTGTGCTTGGAGAGTTTCTTGCGTTGTACCTCCCTTGTTGTTGGGAATGAATCTCCTATAAGGTTTTGGCATGACGCTAGGGTGAGTGAGGTTGATTTTGCTAGTTCTTATCCTCTACTGTTTCGTATCTCTTCGGACAAAGATTTGACGCTTCTGAACCTTGTGTCTCTCGGTTACACTAATGGAGCTCTTCCGCTCACTTGGATTCGGGCACTTTCGGTTATCGAGTTGAGTGCCCTCAACGATTTGAAGGGGTGGCCCCTACTCTCGTCATGTCTCCTGATCGCAAAACCTGGTCTCTCACGGCGGATGGCCATTTATCGGTTAAATTTTTTTGAGTTTATTGGCAAGCGTCCTTTGTTCGTGCCCCATGGACTGGTTTTTGAAAAATTCCCGCTCCGCCTAAAGTGCTGGCCTTCTGTTGGTGCGTCGGATGGGGGAAACTCCAAATGAAGGATCTTCTTTTGATGAGAGAGGAGTGCTTGTGTCTTCTCGTCGCGAGATGTACTTCGAAATTAAGGAATCCGTTGAGCATCTTCCCCACTACAATTTCGCCCACTTCATCTGGGTGAAGGTTCTTTGTCTCTTCAACATGTATTGGTGCTTCCCATTTTCATGTGGTGAATTGATGGCTACTTGGCATGTCGGTCCCTTCCGGAGTCTTGGGCATCTCCTTTGGTGTTTCGCTTTGGTGGCTACTTTTAGGGCTCTGTGGTTTGAGCGAAACTCTCGCCTTTTTTAGTGTCAACGTTGCCCGCCTCAACTCGTGTTGAAGCGATTTGATTATTAGATGGGTGCTCGACCACCCTCTTCACTGATATGTCCCGTTCCTCTCTATCCTCTGGGATTGGACCCTGCTTCTCGATCCAGGTTGAAATGGTGTGGGGTGCTTGGCTCTCCCCTCCTCGTGTGATGGCTATGCTGAAGCTTGGGGATGGGGGACTCATTACTAGTCCATGTTTTTTGTTGCTTTATTTATTTTTCTTCTCTTGCTCCCCTTGTTGCTAAGCACCTTGCCTAGCTTGATCTTGCTGAATTTTATTCTTAATGAAATTATGTTTATTGATCAAATAAATAAAATAAGGGTACATACTACATATGCACTCCTATGAACTGGTTATAATGCCATACTAGAAAATAGATGATTTCCACTGACATGTATAAGGGTTAATTGTCTTTGATATAAACATAAGGATAATTTAGGTACAAAAGTAACCAAAATATTTATGATATTGTGTAGACACCCAAATTTGGCCCAAGGCTCGATTGACCCATACTTCGAGAACAGCGTGCTCCTGAGCTTCCGAAAGCATTCTCCAAACCCTTAGGAATCATCCCGAACCCTTAGGAACCATCCCAAACCCTTCGAAATCAACCCGAGCCCTTAGACCCATCTCGAATCCTTAAAGTTCACCCCAGACACATAGTGACCCTACTCACAACCTCAGAAGCCAATCCGGACCCATACTAGACCCAACCCGGACCCACAAACTGGCCCTTCAAATTTGGCCCCAAAGTATGGGCTATGTGTACATACTATGTACCCATAGGCAAATTCTGGCAGGAATTGGCTATGCGTACATACTATGTATGCATAACCAAAGTTTGGGGCTATGCGTACATACTATGCACGTACGCATAGGCAATTTCAGGTAGAAATTGGCTATGCGTAGCCAATTTCTATGGACGCATAGCCAATTTTAACTTTTTCTTCAAAATTGCCCTAGCTCAGGCTCTGGACTTCTCAGTTTTTGTAAAAAACACTGTTCCTAAGCTATGTGTATATAATATGTACGTATAGCTTAAAATTTTGTTTTTTATAAAAAATGGCTGAAAATCACTTTTGGGGTTTGATTTTTTGACCACCCCAAAGTTCGGGGTGGGTTTCTTTAGGACTGTTGCACCCCTCCTAGCCTTAAGTTCTACCCTTTGACCATTTAGAATCCCACCCTATCATATACCATTAAACCTTAGTTCCCATCTATCTAAGCTCCCAAAATCTTAGGAAACCTTAGATTGAGGGTTACCTAATTGCTAAAACCCATTAGCCCTTAAGCATCTCCTTAATCACCTCTCCTTCTATAAATAGAGAGCCACCCACCCGATTAGAACCTTGAAAAAATTTCCAAAAGAGAGAAAGCCTTGGAGAATTCCCTTTCCATTTTCAAGCACTAATCCTCCAAAATTCTAGAACCTAAGTTCCTCCTTCATACCTCATTGTTCCATCATCAACCTCTCTAAGCCTTTAGCCTTAGAATCCTCAACCCATCTCCCATACCACCACTACCAATCTCCTAAGCTCCCAAGCCTTAGCTTTGTTAGAACAGTCCTCTAACTCCATTTGCCTTCGGAAGCACGTTGGAAACGCACCCCCACGAAGATCCGACCATGGTGTTACAATGGCCCGAGAGCCCCGACTCTCCTCTCTATTCCTCTACCTTCTGTGCTTTCCCTCTATCCTAGAATTTGGGCCGTTACGCCATCGAAATTTCGGTGATTGCGGGGAGCTCAAATAGGATCGGAGTGCCTTCGGGCAAGGGGGAGTGTCGTTCAATTTTTTTTTTGCGTTCACATTTGGCCATAGTAGAGACTGCTTACGAGCGGGTCAATCGGGTGCCTAACACCTTCCCGATTGATAACCGAAGTCCTTGCCCAAGAGGCTTTGGCGTTGACCGGTGATACGGAGTCATATTTGACACTTGGGTGCATATAATCTTAATTTTGGGTATCCCGGAACACCAAAAGCTCTTGGTGGTGACTCAATTTTTCTTAAGAGCGCATCGTCGCGACAGACTCGCGAGAGCCCACAGTTGCATAGATGGCGACTCTGCTGGGGATAGCTTGTAGAGCTTCTCCTTGAAGTTTTGACCTTTTTCTTTTCTATTTTTTTTCCTTGTTTTGCTAGCTTTTTTATTTCTTTGGCTTACTTACCCCTACGATTCCACATTTTTATACTTATCCCTACGATTCTATCATTTACCGCCTTAGCCATTTGGCGGGCCTACTTTATGCACTTTTTACTTACTCTTACGATTCCGTCATTTACCACCTTAGCAGTTTGGTAGGTTACTTGATAGCTTAGCTTCATTTTTCATCATTTTATTACTTTAGCTGCCTGGTGGGTTACTTGATAGCTTAGCTTCCTTTTCTGTCATTTTACACCTTAGCCGTTTGGCGGATTTCTTGATAATTTAGGCTCAAATCCCATCAGTGGACACCAGCTAGTAGAGGCGGCACAGGACTCTCACAACCCCTTTTTGGATTTAAAGAAAACTCCTTTAAAATTGAATTTAAAAAGTGAACCAAGAGGGACTTAATTAATTCGTTCTCGTGGGTAGCTTTTACAAAAGGGGAGAAATTTAGGTAGCGATATGCCTGCCCCGGTTCCAAGTAGAGCGGCAGTCTTAGTGGTGATGATCCCGAAAGGAACCACCCCATCCAGTATCTGAGAAGGCGCTTGCGCCAGAGGTATATTGGATGGGTGACCGAACTTTACAAAGCCTTAACACCTTAGGGAATGCGTTAGGGGAACCGAATCGGCCTTGTATCCCTTAGGTGCGGAAAGAAGGGACCCGAAAAATAGAGGAAAATAGTCCAAGAAGACGTTGCTTCTGAAATACCAAATTAAAGCCCAATTGGGATCTACTGTCTAGAAATTCTATATATATCAATTTGTGCGTACATAATATGTACGCATAGCCAAAAAATCCAAAAATTCCTTCATGCATATGTACTATGTACGCATAGTCAAAAAATCAAAAATTTGTTCATGCGTACATACTATGTACGCATAGTTTAAAAATCCAGAAATTTGCTCATGTGTACATATTATGTACGCATAGCTTGATATACAGATTTTTCAGAATTTTTGGGCCTTTTTCCACAATTCCCGAACCCCCCGCTTAGTGGCTTTAAGATTTCTGATAAATCCCACACGTTTGACACCCAAAACGCCCTCGCTGGTCAAAAGAGGTCACCCTCTTATTGACTCTTCCGAGGGATCGGGTTGTCACGTGGATTTCCATGCCTTTTAATATCAAGAGATTTTTATTCTTTAACTCTTAAAAAGGGTATCGAGATCCCGTCGTGGGTGGCATTAGGGGTGTGAACGCCACCCGAAAAAGGAGTTCCCAGGCCCCAAAGAGCACCATAGGAATCATAGAGAAATAGTTAAAAAGAAAAAAATATATACAAAAAATCAAAAAGAGAGTTTGTGGAGCCACAATCACGGCATTGCCAAACCCGCCACCATCCCGTAGGGGAAGAAGAAGAAACGTCTTTTGTCCGTACCCAAGGAACCCTTACCCCACCCGCCAACAAATCATGTCTTGGGCGGTTGATCCAACCGTCTTTGACCCGGATTCATCCCCACCTCATTCTCACATGCAAGAGATACCCATCGCCGGACCCCCCCCCCCAATCCCGGTTCAATGTCACCAGACCGTTCGGTGCACCCATTTTCCCATCCACATCCACTTAAAATTTACCTATCTTTCCGCCAGCATCCACTCAAGTCACACCCACTTTTTTCCACACATCCACTCAAGCATTACCCAATTTTCCATCCACATTAACCCAACATACACCAATTTTCCCACATCAACCCAAACCATGCCCAATTTTCCCTCATTCATCCAAACCATGCCCAATTTTCCGTCATCCACCTAGGTCATGCCCAATTTTTCCCATAAAACCCCCTCATCAGAAGGGCCATCCACATCCAACCCCTTTACCAATCCCATGGTCATGATGGATGACATGGTGAGGGCATATACTGCCTGAAAGGCCTCTCAAAGCCTTCCTCATCGACCCCCAAATACCCAATCCACAATAAACCCTCAAAAGTCTTCACATGCCATTCACCCAAGATGTCAACCCCAATAAAAAACACCCATAATCCACATCACCCAACATCAACCATGGGGCCATCCAAGTGCCCCTCAAAGGCCCAATACCCAACCACAAGCCCATACTGGCCCAAGTTCATGGGTCACATTTTCAAACCCCCCACAATTCCCTCAATTTCCCACCTACCATCACACTCTATAAGCACACCCCATTCCCCCTCAAATGGCAAACCCATTTCACTCAATTAACCCTATTCATCCACAACCATCACTCCCCACCCAGCATGGGAACCCATCCCAAACCATCCACCATCCCCAATTTGCCCATCCACTCACTCCCCAACCCAATTCTCAAAGTTCCCAAAATATCCAATGGCCTCACCCGGCACCCACCCAAAATCCTCAATTTTTCCATCTCCTTACCACAAGCTACTCATCAAAGCTTCGCCCACTTACACTGACCCCATCAGGCATCTACTTAATCCCTCCAAAATCCAATCAATCTCATTCCTCCCCCATTCATTGATACAAGTAATCAATATGAGGAGGATGAGCCCCGAAATAGTGGAGCCTACATGGGGGCATTTGCCAATTTCACCTCCTCACTGCCCACCTTTACTAGTCCAGAATGAATGGAGACAGCCTATTGAGGGAAAAACCGCAACCCCACAGTCCAGAGAGTCAGAGCTGTTAAATGAACAAATGGATAAAATTCAAAAACAACTAATGAAGCTAGGGGGACCGAGATCCATGCCACAGATTTTTCAGATCTGTGCCTTTTTGCCGAGGTGCCTTTGCCATCCAAATTCAAAGTGTCGTCATTTGATAAATACAATGACACCGACAACCCTATTGCCCACCTAAAATCATACTGCGAGGACATGTGTCAATACGGCAAAGATGAACGACTCCTCATCAAAGTGTTCTAGAAAAGCCTTACAGGTCTTGCTCTAAGACGGTTCACTTCTCTTGAACCATTCATGATAAAAACTTGGAAAGACCTGACCCACCTGTTTCAAGAACAGTACGTCTACAATATTGATATCGAGCCACGCAAATCCGATTTAGCTCGATTGAAACAGAAACCCGACGAAATGTTCAATGAATACCTTGGGAGATGGAGAGCCTTGGCAGTCTAAGTAAGAAATCGAATACTCGACGATGAACAAATCGAGATGATCTCAAAAAGCACTCTTCCAGTCATCTTAGATTTCCTAGTATACCAGCAGCAATCTAGCTTTACTTGGTAAGAAATGCCAACCACTGCGAGGATGCAATTAGAGAGGGCCGCCTGAACAAAACCCTAACCAGCGGGGCCCGCAAGTTCACTGAGCAAAGAAGTGAGAAAGGCTAGGGACAAAAATTCAGCCGAGCACGAGTATGGCACCGTTTCATTTTGGAGTAGCACCGCATGCCCCAGCGCCGGTAGAACCAACACCAAGAGCAGGTAATGGACCAAGGGTATAGATGACCCCCGAACAGAGGAAGGCCCGATTTAACTGAGATTTTACACTGTTGGGACAATCCCTGAATATCCTTTTAATATTATTGGTTGAAAAGGGCCTCGTCATGCCATTCCAACCACGCCCTCCACCAAATCCCCTCCCAAGAAATTATGACCCCAACACTCATTGCAGTTTCCACCAAGGGCCGGGACACCCAACCGATCGATGCTTTCCTCTAAAGCATGCAATACAAGATCTGATAGAAGCCGGAAAAATCATCCCTCTGACACCTCCCCAGGTGAATCGGCATACCAATATTCACCAAGTTCCGCTGCCGCCACACTCGCCAAGGGGAATAAGCCTAAGGCCCACCATCAACATAATAGAAGAAGATGGGGAGTGGTTTGATCCCTCGAAACACATCAGTACCAGAGAAAACTTCACGGTAAGCGGGGGAATTAGGAGGATGGAAACATAGGAGTAATTGAGCTCTTGAACTTAGCGAATTACTTCCCAAACCTGACACCCCAAGAAGAGCCCCTAGATTTGAGGTTATATTTCCCAGCACCGACTCCCGTCAATTATGTTCAAACCAATTTAGCTTCCTCACCACTATATCAACCATATACAACACCAAACCCCTCCAATTGCCTGATGCCTAGTTTTTCCCCATTATCCCATCCAGCACCGATGAACTACAATTGGCTTAGTTCTACCACATCACCCCCAGTACAGTCACCCACAACTCCAGTAGACCACATGTGGTCCTCTTTCGCCGCCCCTCCTTCAATCTATCCATCTCCAACAGCAGTTAACCATATTTGGTCCAATCATTCGACGCCATCAATCTAGGCATCTACGATACCCTCATCCACTCCCTTCCAAATCCCTGGGCCAACCTATGACCCCCCATCAGGTCCCGCTCAATTACAATAAGAAAGATGTCAATACTGACAGCAGCAATGAAGGGGCAATTAAATTCATCACACGGTCGGGAAGGATCTCCAAGCAGCCTGAGATATCGACACCAGTCCAGCTTGAAGAAAAAAAGGAACTTGCAACAGTGCACTCCATGAAAAAAATGAGCAGGGAACATGCGTTAAAAACACAGCGTAAAAGAATGCCGACTCACATCACCATCTGGGACCTACTAATGACGTATCCGCTCTACTTCCAAGCTTTAATGGGGGCATTGAAAGACGCCCTCGAACAAGGTCTCCCCATATGAGGCAGGACAGATGATTGGGCAAGTATTGGCTCCCAACGCCATCTCATTCTCTTATGCCAATCTTCCCATCGAAGGGGGTAACCATTCCGGATCCCTCAACATCACGGTCAAAATTGAGAACTTGGTAATACCATTGGTGTTAATAGACAATGGTTCAGCCTTGAATGCATGCCCACTACGAATTGTGACCAAGATAGGGTCAATCCATCCATGTTCCGACCCACCAAAACAGGAGCCCGTGGATTTGACAATACAAGGAAGGAAGTAATAAGAGAACTCGACCTTGAGCTCACCATAGGGCCAATGACCTTCTCTATCCCGTTTCAAGTCATGGATATTAAGCTCACTTTTAATCTACTGCTGGGGCACCCTTGGCTGCATGAAATCTGGGCAGTACCTTCCACCCTACATCAACAACTCAAATTCATAACAGAGCAAAAAGTCGTAACTATCATGGGTGAAGGACAAGAAGATGCTCACAGCATAGAGAACTCAAAACCCTGGATGTGCTATACACTGCTGAGGACAGATCTCCACTGTTTTCAATATGATGTATCAGCAGCGGCAATTGAACCTCTAAAAAAGGTCACCCCAAAAGTCGGAGGAGGGATGGTAGTAGCGGTAGCAATACTCCAAAAATTGGGGTACCAAAAAGGTAAAGGGTTGGGCCCTCGCTTGCAAGGCTGAAAAGACCTAATCAGAGCCAAGGGTAGTCAGCAGATCAAATTCGGCTTAGGCTACAAGCTCACCGAAGAAGAGATCCAGGAGGTCAACGAAAAGGCTCGAACCATTGCTGCAGCCAAAGCCAGGGGGATAGATATAGAGGATGAACCCCATCCAAGGCCCCACATCCGAAGCGCCTTTGTTAGCGCGGGGGTTATAAAAATTGATCAAAATGGGGCAACGCAGCTGACCCCACATAAACAGCTGGCCATCCACCAAACCAACCCCCAAATCATCCTCCCTGAAATCGAAATAGACCTGGCCTCCTTGTCACTCTTTGAGGAGGGACCCTTGCTTGTACAACCACCTGTCTTAACCCATCCCAAACCTGTGTTAATGTTTAAGGACCAGGGTCTGGACAAACCAATGGTAAACATGATGGAAGCTGACCCTTAAAAACCATCTCAATCAACTTCCTCCACAGTACACGGTAAGGGTGCGACACTCCAGGTAAGAAACTGAGCTTCAATGCCCTTAATTCTGGAAGCTTCTGGTGGCCTGAAATTCGGCACCAACTTTCAAAAAGCAACCTATAAAAAATGGGATTAGCCCTTGGTAAACAATACCATGTATATACAAAGACCCGCCTTGCCAAGGGCTCATCTCTGAAGAAAACAAAAATGATAAAAAAATAGAAATAATACAAAAACCAAAAATAGTCTTTCAAAATTCCTAAGAAAACGAAAATTAATTACTTAAGTAGAGAGCACATCATCCTTGAAATCGACCCTATTCCTGTAGAAATACAAGAAGAGATAGGAGTCACGGATTTGGATGGAGAGGACCTAATCGAGGAGCTTCCCAATGAGCTCCTTGAACGGTATGCCGATTTTGAGCATGACCCTACCCCAATCATTGAAGAAATTGAGGAGGTCAATCTGGGGACTGAGGAAGATCCTAAAATCACCAAGATTGGAACATCACCATCTCCTGAGGAAAGAAAAGGCATGATTGATTTCCTTCGGTCATACCAAGACGTCTTTGCATGGCCATACGAGGACATGTCTGGTCTCGACACTGATTTGGTCGAGCATGAGTTACCACTGTATGCCGATGTCAAGCTGGTCAAGCAAAAATTGAGGCGCCCAGACCAGACTGGATGTTGAAAGTAAATGATGAGGTCATCAAGCAGTACGACACCAGCTTCCTCATAGTTTCCAAATACTTGCAGTGGTTAGCCAACATCATGCCAGCGCTGAAGAAAGATAGAAATGTTCGCATGTACATAGACTTCAGGAATCTTAACAATGCGAGCCCGAAAGACAACTTCCCTTTGCCACACATCGACATCTTGGTCGATAACACTGCTAGGCATGAGATGCTTTCATTCATGGACAGATTCTCCGGTTACAATCAGATCAAAATGGCGGAAGCGGACCGAGAGAAGACAACATTTATCACTCTGTGGGACACTTTCTGCTATCGATTCATGCCGTTCAGATTGAAGAATGGTTGGGCAACATATCAGAGGGTGATGACCACACTATTCCATGACATGATGCATCGAGAAATTGAGGTGTATGTTGACGACATGATCACCAAGTCACCAGAGGAGTGACCATCTGGTCAACTTCAAAAGTTGATTGAAAGACTGAGGAAATATAGACTACGTCTAAACCCTCAGAAATTTGCATTCGACGCCATGTTCGGAAAGTTACTTGACTTCATCGTCAGCAGAAGGAGCATCGACGTTGATCCAGTAAAGGTAAAAACTATCGTCGAAATGCCACCACCGTCTACCGAGAAAGATGGTAGAGGCTTCTTGAGCAGAATACAATACATTAGTCGATTCATTGCACAACTAACTCCTATCTGCATGCTGATTTTCAAACTACTGAGGAAAGATTCGGCCGTCAAATGGAATGATGACTATCAAGCAATGTTCGATAGGATTAAAAGTTATCTCCTCAACCCTCCAGTATTGGTACCACCAGTGCCCAAGAGACCACTCTTAATGTACTTATCCACAACGGAAGTTTCGATGGGATGCGTCCTAGGGCAGCATGATGAAACTAGAAGAAAAGAGCAGGCGATCTACTATCTGAGCAAGAAGTTCACGGATTACGAGACGCAAAACATGCCTGGCTCTCGTATGGGAAACATAGAGGCTTCGTGTCTACTTGTTATCTCAAGCAATTCTCCTCTGGCTCGAATGGATCCCTTAATGTACTTATTTGAAAAGCCGGTTTTCACTGACCGAACTGCGTGCTGACGACTCCTGTTATCTGAATTTGACATCACATATGTCACCCAGAAGTCGATCAAAGGGTAAGCACTCGTTGATCAGCTTGCCGAAAACCCTTTACCAGATTACGAACCTTTGAGAACTAAATTCCCCGATGAGGACATCCTGTTCATGACAGATGATGGCATGAAAGAGGCGGAAGAATCTTGGGTGATGCACTTTGACGGGGCATTAAATGCTGAATGTCAAGGGTTGGCGCAGTTCTAATCTCGCCAAAAGGATCTCATATACCTGTTTTCATCAAACTCAACTTCCCCTGCACCAACAACAGGGTTGAGTACGAAACCTGCGTAGCCGGATTACAAGCAACTCTTGACCTAAACATAACTCATCTCAGGGTATTTAGCGACTTGCAGTTAATCATATGCCAGACCAATGGAGATTGGAAGACGAAGAAGTTGATCCCATACCATGAACATCTTGAGGATCTGATCTCCAACTTCGACAATGTTACATTCTCCTGTCCCGCAAGCAAGAAATCGGTTTGCTGACGCACTCGCAACCTTGGCATCAATGGTCGAAATTTCATATGGCATCAACATGAAGCCTATCATGATTGAGCAAAGAAACGAGCCAACCTTCTGCCTCCAAATCGAGGAATCCATAGATACAGATGATGAACCACCTTGGATCTCAGATATCAAGAACTTCCTCGAAACTCGGGCATTCCCCGAAGGTACACTCAAGACGGACAGGCGGACCATCCAATGTTTAGCGACAAATTACGTCATCTGCGGCGAGTGCCTCTACAAGCGGTCATATAATAATATCCTGCTAAGGTGTCTAACCGAGAGCGAGGTAGCTAACATTGTAAAGGAGATACACGAAGGAGTATGAGGGGCCCATGTCAATGGGCACATGCTCGCTAAAAAGATCATACGGCAAGGGTATTTTTGGACCACTATGGAAACTGACTGTTGCAAGCATGTTCAAATGTGCTATAAATGCCAAGAACACTCCAGTCTGATACATGCTCCTGTTATAGATCTGCACAGCATGACCACTTTATGGCCATTCGCCACATGGGGCCTCGATGTCGTCGGAAAGGTCAATCCGAAAGCTTCAAACGGATATCAGTTCATTCTCGTCACCATTGAATAATTCACCAAATGGGTAGAGGCAACATCTTACGCGAGCATCACGACCAGTCATGTTGAAAAGTTTATCAAAAACATCGTTTGCCAATTTGGCATGAGGACATCATCATGGACAATGGCACCAACTTTGCGAACAAACACATCAGGGCCTTATACGAGCAATACAAGATCAAACATCATCTCTCGTCACCATATCGACCGCAAACTAATGGGGCCGTCGAAGCTGCCAACAAAACAGTGATTTGAATCCTTGAGAAAATGGTCATCACTTACCGAGATTGGAGTGAAATGTTACCCTTCGCATTATGAGCCTATCGAACGTTGATCCGTATTGCTACAGGGGCAACGCCATTCGCCCTTATGTATGGAACCGAGGTTATGCTACCAGTTGAGGTCGAAGTACCTTCACTTCGTATCCTCATCAAGCCCGACTTTCCCGAAGCCGAAAGAGAGAGGTCCCGTTTTGAACAGCTGAACCTGATCGATGAAAAGAGGCTCCTAGACTTGTATCACACCCAGGCCTATCAGAAGAGGATCTCACGTGCTTACAACAAGCGTGCTCGTGTTCGAGATTTAAAGGTGGGTGACACGGTATTTAAGAAAATCTTCTCGTCTCTCCATGCCGATCTGAGAGGGAAATTCAAGCCCAACTGGGAAGGACCTTATTTTATTCGAGAAGTACTCCCTGGATACGCACTCTACCTCGCCACCATGGACGGAGAACATTTTCCCGAACCTATCAATGCTGGATACGTGCGACAATTCTACTCCTAGTCTCCCGCGGCAAAGTAAGTATTGATAAGATGGATACATGACTGCTTAAGGACCCCATAAAAGAGGCCGTCATTTCAAACCCAAAGTAGCTAAAAAGTGCCCCTGAATGCTCATACCCTTTGCTACACCCGTTGAGTCATTTACCTTTCTTTCATAAACCCCTCCCCAGAAAAAGAAGAACGAAAAAGTGTATATACTAAAAAAAAAAAAAAAAAAAAGAGTTGCAATCAAATTCCAAAAAAAATAAGAAAAGCAAAATCTCAAAAAGAGGATATCTGAAAAAAGCAAAAGAACAAAAAAATATATATGTAAAAGAAAAGAGAGAAAAATCATGGTGCATGTATAGTAAAAATCCCCCAAGGAAGAAGTATATTATGGCAGATGGAACCCAATCAAGAAAAACCTTTAAACCCAAGAATACCTTCAAAATTCCTAGCCTATCCCTTCTAACCCATGGCTACAATTCATCCCAAGAGAAAACTCTCTTTGAGGTCTACGAGCAGTCATAGTATTCGTTCAGTCAGCACGAGCCAAGCTGAGAGACAACAAAGAACTCCATCCAGCCGGCTATGACGGAATCGACGTCCATATCGTGGCCTTTGAAATGATTCTAAAATAAAAAGAGAAAGAAAATAAAATAAAAATATACAGGCTCAAACAAAGATGGACGTGGTGAAAACCCACAAGGGCGCCACGGGTAAAAAGAGCGAGCTTGTGGGGACCAGGTGAAAACCTGAAAAAGCGCTTAGGGTAAAAATGCATACCCATTGTCGTAGTGAAAACCCAAAAGGGTGCTACGGGTAAAAAAGAGGGCAATGACGGGCATAGCAAAAACCCATCTTGGGCGTTGTGAGTAAAAGGGCTCCAAACTTAAGAAAAAAGGAAAAAAAAAAAAAAGAAAGAAAAATTCAATTACTCTTTCAGTTACACCTTCAAGTCATCTGGCCTTCGTTTGGATCGCTTATGTTAGTTCAAATCAGGTCCTGATTAGACATATCTTTAAACTACACCGTCAAACGCATGACCCAAGGTAAGGATAAAATATTGATTCAATCCAAAGGGATGGACGCTCCGGCCTTGATAAAACTCGGAACCTCACTTAGGCCCAACCGCATGAACAAGTTCGACTATTTTCAAAATGGGACCCGTTACTTCCTCTCACGTTTAAGGCATTAAAAAAAAAGAGAGAAATATGTGTATTCTAAAAAATAAACGAGTTCCTCTTTTTCATTTCATTTTCTATACATTACTTGCACCACATCTTAAAAAGATAATCGGTGTGACACCCAATTTTTTTTACCTTTACAAATTGAAACAAAAGCATCAAAAGTACAAACCCAAAAAATAATATATATATATATATATATATATATATATATATATATTTGTCAGGGTTTTCTGCCCTGTGGTATTTGATCTATGCAAAAAGTATATGCATGACCAGGCCATCGACCCAGCTCGCGCTTTAAGTCATGAATCTACTCAAGTAAAGCATCCTCGCGAGAATTCCGGTCGCTCATCCACCGACCATGAAGGCTCTTATACTACTTGTGGGAAACATGGGTAGAATCGAAAGCATCATTCAAAGCTCCTCCCAAACAAAGGACCTAACTTTCAGCGACATCAGTTCGCACTTATTCTTTCTCTAGGCGCTCGTGTAGAACTCGCTTCTCATCTACAAGCAGCTCAATCCGGGCTTGAAATGCTGCTTCCTTCTTTGGCCAGGGTCCCTCTGAATCATTGCTCTCTACCTAGTCCAGTCGATGCACAGAACGTCTCTCAGATAGTAACCAAGCTTCATACTCTAGAGAAGTCAAAAGAAAATTCCCTGGCTCTAGATCACACATATGCATTGACTGACGTGTTTCCCAAAGAGAGGCTATCTTCTCCAAATCCCTGGAAGACCCATGAGAGAAAATCAAATCACATAGGGGAGGCCTTGTCACACAAGGTACTTGCTGGGCATAGCCAAACTGGCGCAGCACCCGAGATGGGAAATAATGGGTACTACTAGTCAAACCTAGAAGGGTGATGCCCTCATGATCTTGGGATCGTACTATCGGGAAGGTCTCGTCAAGCCATGGAAGCCTCCATATAAGCTCAACCTCGGTTAACCAAAGGCACATCCCGCGGGCATCCTTTTGAGGTAGTCTAGAACATCGACCCAAAAAGCAGCGAGCGACTTCCCCTAGTATCACGTAAAAGCACTCGAGATTGGAAATAATGGGTACTACCAGTCAAACCCAGAAGGGTGATGCCCTCATGATCTTGGGATCGTACTATCGGGAAGGTCCCGTCAAGCCATGGAAGCCTCCATATAAGCTCAACCTCAGTCAACCAAAGGCCCATCCCGCGAGCATCCCCTCATTTCACGTAAAAGCGGGGCACTGGCCCCAAGATAGCAAGATGCTCACCTAACCAGATCTGAAGAAGAACTGGGCATCCCTGAAAGCCCCCCACCTTGCCCAAGGCAAAGGCATCCAAACTCCGATAGATCTCGGCCAACACAAAATGCAAGATAGAACGGTCTTTTTTGAGCTCCGCCAACATATCACAAAGAGCAAGAGAGAAGCTCTCTCCCCCTGTGTAACGGAGGGTTGCCGAGAGAAGGCCAAGGGCGAAAGCATTCACGTTATAAATATTTCGAGTTAGCAATTTTTGCCAACTTTCGTCACCAAAAATCTCTTTTAGGAATTTCATCAAACACCTGGTGGGCCTACTGGCGAGGCTCTTCTCATACTCATTTATCTTCAAACCTAGAAACGCATGAACGACCTTGGCGTAACCTGGCTTTGGCACCACCTTGGAAAGACCCCAATGAAGCCTCAGACCAATAGGATGGACAACTCTTCAAGCGTGGGAGTCAGCTCACGAAGCCCAAAACGGAAGATATGGGCTTCCGTATCCCAATGACAAATTACCGCATGGATGAAGTCCCAAAACAGTGGAACATCAAGGAAAGAGGGGATACGGGCAAGCCCCAGTTGATCCAAGCCCGCAAGCTTGTCTTCATTCAAACTATTGAGCCATTGCTTGAGATAACTGGGCACTACACCCAAAGTGGGATGTGAAAAGGTCCCGGACCTCCCTGGAAGGGCGGGGTTGTGAGGTGGGTCCATGGTCATACAAAGCCATTTAATAAATCACGATTCAATATAGGATGATGGACCCACCCTTGGGAAGAAAAGATAAAAAAATTAGAGCAACAAACAAGGCCCAACTGAAAAAAGAAAAAATAGCCTTTTCTCAGGCCTTATAGCCTGCTGATGAAAGGTTTGGGCTATGCGTACATAGTTATGTACGCATAGCCGAAAAAACAAAAATTTTGTACATGCGTATATAGTATGTATGCATAATGAGAAGTTTGGCCTATGCGTACATACTATGTACGCATAACCGAAAAAATTAAATTTTTGTACATGCGTACATATTATGTACGGATGAACATAAAAACAAAAAAACAAAAAAGGAGAAAAAGGGGGAGTTTTTTTTGAACAACCTATTATTCTTAGGCATACTCCACCTACAAAAAAGACATTTTTACGAATTGCAAGTGGCACCCTGGACCACAAGCCAGGGCACCCAAAAATTTACCATCTAACGTATCTATTTTTTTAGCAGGTACCACTCCCGTGGCAACTAAAGGAACAAGTATGGCCCTATTTTTGCCATCAAACAGCCAAGAGACATCTCCCAGATCAATTTCAAAAGGCACCCATCCTACAGAAAAGTCCAAATACAAGCATACCATCCAAACAAATGCGCTACTGAGATAGCAAAGTAAAAAGAACCAAAGATATCCATTCTAAAAAAAAAAAACCCCTCTAACATTAGGGTACACCATTTGATTCAAATTTAATTATTACAAAGTTCTGCCGAGTTTCCCATACAAGTTTAAAGATTAAAAGAAAAAAGAGAAGGGGGAAAGCAACATCTCATCCAACTCTCAAGTATCCTTCCTCTTCCATTGCCGCAAGGACCGCTGATAAGCAAAAGTTCTGATAACCCCGATGTCAGACCATGCCGAGTCAATCGGCTGCGTAGTGAGTGAGACTCCTTCTCACGAGCCTCCTGAAAAATTAGAGTCAGACAAGAGAATGGCACAAAGAATATAAACTGCATCATACTCACCACTTCGGCCTCCCGAAGGGTAGCGACATGGCGATAATACTCCGCCTGCTGGATTGCAGAGTCATAATCCTGCGAAGAAGGGAAAGATAAGTGTGGATGAATAAAAGAAAAGAGACTGATATATCTCTAAGGGGCAACAACTTACCCTGGGAACCGACTCAGGAGGGGGAACTCTAATCGCCTCGGCAGAAAGACGAGCACGCTCCGTCACATCCGCACACAAATCTGAAAGAAGCCCATCATCAAACCGCCTATGGACGAAGGGCCTGGAAGGGTCAGTGTTTGAGGTCCCTGAAGGCTCGACACTTGAAGTCCCAGAGGGCCTCGCGTCCGCTGCCCCTGAAGGTCCAACACTCGCGCTAAACTGAAAAGAAGAAGCCCAAATCAACGAAGAGCAAGCAAAGGAGAAGTCAAAAGATACCTGACTACGCGGACCTTCGATAGCCAAAAAATTGACCCCCTGTACGAATCTAGGAAGGAGGAACCAATGGGGTAGAGACTGGTACCACTCCCAATATCCCTTGCCAGGCTGGAAGAGACCCTCGGCCTAAATCCCCTGATGTCCAAGCTGCACTGTAAGCTCCTCGACTGTACCTGCCAATCAAAGAGATGAATGCCGCATTACTGGGCAAGTGGCTCTGGCGCCTTGGAGATGTTGATGAGCCTCTTTGGGCCACAGTTGTGAGGAGCAAGTATCATCTTCCTCTCTCGAGGTGGGTCAGTCTCCCATCTTTTCACTCCAGTGGCTATGGGTGGTGGAATGGGTTAAATTGTGCTTGGAGAGTTTCTTACGTTGTACCTCCCTTGTCGTTTGGAATGAATCTCTGACGTGGGACGATAACCCTAAAATGCGTGATTATGATTTTATGCGATTTTGTCGAAATTAAATAAAATTAAATCAAGCTTAATCTCAAAACTATCTTAAATACCTTAGGGTTCAGAGAATTCAGGTTGGTAGATCACGCGAGATCCAGTTAGGGTCCAGTTCGATGCGCAAGTACTATTAGATTTGAGGCGATATCGGTCTAAAGATAGAACTTTAGCTTTTTCCAGGCTTGGGCGTTCGTCTTCGATCCGATGTAGATTCGCAGGCTCTAACTAAGGTTGTGAAATGGATTTATGGTTTTGTAATAGGCTTATGGTTTGGTTTAGGTTTATGGTTTAGAAAAGGGCTTTGGCTCTAATTGATTTAGGGTTCAGAAGGGGTTTAGGATTTTGGGATCGAAATCAATAGATTAAGATTTAGAAATTCAAATCAACACAGAGAAAGGTTAAGAAAATAAAGATAGATAATAGAGAAGATAACAAAGATTGCTTTTGGGAATCACTCCCTTGGCCTCACACCAAACCCATCTCAGGCAGAGAATACTCAAACATAAAAGCATTCAAATATTCAATAATCAATTAAAAAATCTTTACAAGCCTCAATATATAGGCCACCAATAATTAAATTTGAAATAAAGAGTCCTAACACTAATAAAACACTAAAAAGAAAAGTTTTCGCAACAAAAACTCAAAATTAGTAATCCCGTCATGACGTCCATGGATGCCCCATGGACGTCCGTGACCTATGGACAGTGAGAGGGCAAAATCACGGACGCCCGGTACTATTCATCATGGACATCGCATTCAATCGTGAACAGAATATATATATTTTTTTTTCCGGTTGAAATTCGCTGGCTCAACTCTCTCGATCTTGACGTTCCCCGTCAATCTCCTATAAGGTTTTGGCATGATGCTAGGGCGAGTGAGGTTGATTTTGCTAGTTCTTATCCTCAGCTGTTTCGTATCTCTTCGGAGAAAGATTTGATGCTTCTGAACCTTGTGTCTCTCAGTTACACTAATGGAGTTCTTCCGTTCACTTGGATTCGGGCACTTTCGGCTATCGAGTTGAGTGCCCTCGACGATTTGAAGGGGTGGCCCATAATCTCATCATGTCTCCTGATCGCAGAACCTGGTCTCTCACGACGGATGGCCATTTATCGGTTAAAAGTTTTTATGAGTTTATTAGCAGGCGTCCTTTGTTCGTGCCCCGTGGACTGTTTTTTGGAAAATTCCCGCTCCACCTAAAGTGCTGGCCTTTTGTTGGTGCATCGGATGGGGGAAACTCCAAATGAAGGATCTTCTTTTGAGGAGAGAGGATTGCTTGTGTCTTCTCATTGCGAGATGTGCTTCGAAATTAAGGAATCCGTTGAGCATCTTCTCCTCCACTACAATTTTTCCCACCTCATCTGGGTGAAGGTTCTTTGTCTGTTCAAAATGTATTGGTGCTTCCCATTTTTGTGTGGTGCATTGATGGCTACTTGGCGTGTCGGTCCCTTCCAACGTCTTGGGCATCTCCTTTGGTGTTTCACTTTGGTGGCTACTTTTAGGGCTCTGTGGCTTGAGCGAAACTCTCGCCTTTTTTAGTGTCAACGTCGTCTGCCTCAACTCGTGTTGAAGGTGATTAGCGATTTGATTATTAGATGGGTGCTTGACCACCCTCTTCATTGATATGTCCCTTTCCTCTATCCTCCGGGATTGGACCCTGCTTCTCGATCCAGGTTGAAATGGTGTGGGGTGCTTGGCTCTCCCCTCCTCGTGTGATGGCTATGCCGAAGCTTGGGGATGGGGGACTCATTGCTAATCCTTGTTTTATTTTGCTTTATTTATTTTTCTTCTCTTGTTTCCCTTGTTGCTAAGCACCTTGCCTAGCTTGATCTTGCTGTAATTTTATTCTTAATGAAATTATGTTTACTGATCAAATAAATAAAATAAGGGTACATACTACATATGCACTCCTATGAACTGGTTATAATGCCATTACTAGAAAATAGATGATTTCCACTGGCATGTATAAGGGATAATTGTCTTTGATATAAACATAAGGATAATTTAGGTACAAAAGTAACCAAAATATGTATGATATTGAAAATGCCATTTATGTGTTGGAAATAATTGGAAGGATGAAAGTAAGAATTAAAGGAGATGAAATTAAGGGTAGAACTTAGAGACATGTTAAGAGAAACGCTTTCTCTAAACGTTATTTTCCTCCTTCTGATTAGAACCACGGTAACAAAAGAGAAGAATAGCAAACACGTTCCCGGGATACAACCAAACCCAACCCTCTGTAATTCCTTCTGTGTTTGCACTCACAAAAGAGAATTTTAAACACTACTTAATATGCCCAAAAATAATAATGAAACAACGATAATAGAATCCTTATCTTATTGTGTCATTTTCTTGTCTTTGTAAAAGATAAAAGTGGTTCTATTTAAATAGACACTGAAAGGTTGCTTATGCAACCTTTCGGATAAAGATAAATGATATGGCATCTTTCGTAAGAAAAGATTGTCATTAAAAGCTTTTTCATAAAGCTAATTGTAGAAAAATAAGATATTAGCCATTAAGACACCTTTTCGGAGAGAAAAATCTTTAAAAAAAAAATAACTGACTCGTCTTTTAAAGGGTTAAGATTTAAAGGCTCAAATTTATCATACTACAAAATAAGTGTATCTGAGATAAAGTTACTTATTTTATCAATAAAATTATAAACCTTATTTTACAATAAAAAAGATGTATCTTGAAATAAATCAAGAAATAAAGTTATTTAAAACTCTTTAAAATATACAACAATCCCTCACTATTTTTAAAAGTTTAAAAAAATAATATATTTGGGTATAGGGAAATTATAATGCATAAATGAAAGTATCTAAAAGATTTGAACTTTCATTTAATGTAAGTATAGCAGGCTGCTTAGTAACTTATAGTCTTGAAATAAGGACCTTATCCAACAAGCCGGATATACTACACACATTATAATTTATAAAACTTAGTGTTTTTAAAAAGCCAACATATTTATGGTCATGTGCTTTACCGCAGTTTCTTGAGTGCCCTAGGAGAGTCTATTACTCTATAGGAAGTGACTCGTCTTCCACACTCAAATAGGTGAATCTATCAAGAGTGGCTCCTGTATACAACTCCAACTTAAATAAGGCTATAGATTTATTTAGAGAATAAATCTCATCCTCTCTTAGAGATGCCCAACAAAATTTACCTTACGATCAACTCTTTGATCATCTTTAGAATATCAAAGTCTTGGTTCTCCCTCAATTCGTAGATGACGTAAAAGTTGAGTCATAGACAAAGATTCATTTTCTTGTCAATGATTCATCTTTTTTTTATAGTCATTCCAAGAAGGCGGTAATTTAGAAATTATAGCGCAAACTTGAAATTCCTCAGGAATTTTAATCCCAACAGAACTAAGATGATTAATGATAAGTTGCAAGTCATACACTTGCGCTAGAATAGGCTTATCATTTTCCATCTTAAAATAAAATAAATAGTCAATAAAAAAAGTACGATTTTCAGATTCTTCTACTCTGTATTTTTCAAGTGTATACAAGATTTTTTTTTGCAGTGGGCACGCTAATGTAGATGTCGTAGATAGAATCCTTGAGCGTGTTCAGCATATGGCCCTTGCATATGCAATCATCATCTTTTATGCAGTAATGACCTCTAGAGTGTCGTCTGATTTTGCAGGCGGCAAGTCAGCAAAATCCTTATCCAAAATATATGAAACATTCAAGGTGGTGAGGAAGAACAAAATCTTCTATTATCAACGGGTGAAGTTCGTTCTATCAAATCGTTCCAATAGCAAGAAATATTGATTCATCACTAAGATCGACGCCATAGATGTTTCCATGTCGTAAAATAATGTTTAGAATTGTTGGAAATAATTGGACGATGAAAGCAAGAATTAAAGGAGATGAAATCAAGGGTAGAACTTAGAGGCATGTTAAGATAAACGTGAGAATAACAAACACGTTCCCGAGATATAACCAATCACAACCCTATGTAATTCCTTTTGTGTTTACACTCACAAAAGAGAATTCTGAATGCTACGTAATATGCCCAAAATAGTTCTCTTTAAATAGTCAATCTGTTTATCTTTTCGAAAGAACAATAGCCGTTAAAAGCTTTTTCACAAAACTAACCGTTAAAGCACCTTCCCGGAGAAAACAAGATATTAGCCGTTAAGACACTTTTTCAGAGAAAAAATTTGACTTTTAAAGAGTTAAGATTTAAAGACTCAAATTTACCGTACTACAAAATAAGCGTTTGAGATAAAAGTTACTTATATTATCACTAAAATTGTAAACCTTAATTTCCCACAAAAAGGTGTATCTTGAAATAAATCAAGAAAGAACGTTATTTAAATCTCTTTAAAATATATAACAATATGAACATGATGATGTGTTTACTACTATATAAAAGTAGCGTAAATAGGCAAATTAACATGATAAGTATAGTGTTCATTTTTTATGGTTTGATCATCCCATGGTGATTTGGTAATTAACTTGGTAATAGATCTGCTTAATCTCAGGAAAATTTGTGATTCTAATATTCAATAATTGGTACCTCGGTAATGGTTATACTTAAATGCTATCGCAGGTAACTTTTTGATTCAGTTCATTAGATCAGTAATTTAAAATTATATGGTAACATGCCTTCGTTTTTATTGTTTTTTTTTTCTAATATATGGGAGAAGGCAATGATGTTGATGATGACTGTAGTAGCATACCTATATATATATATATATATATATATATATATATATATATATATATATATATATATATTCTCTGTGTATTGCTTTAAGATCCTTGAAAGCTCTATGTATAAAATTTTAAGCTGTTTGTTACTTGAAATTTGTGTCTACTTTTTGTCACGCAGAGAGCTGGGTATTGGGATAGTGGCATATAGCCCTCTTGGTCACGGGTTCTTTGCGGGGAAGGTACCGGTGGAAAGTTCGCCCACAGATAGCATGTTGGTAAGGATGTGATTTTTGTGCCACATTATTGTGTTTTAATTTGGTATTAACTACAATGATAAGCAAGTTAAAAAGTTCATTGATTTCGTGTTGGGTAATTGGATCAAGTTTTAAAAGATCTTGGTATCACAGCCAATATTGATTGGTTCGTACTGTTTTGTATCATCTCGGTATCATTCAATACAAACTCGCATTTGATGGTACAATCTGAAAATGCTTTCGTCTGGTATGAACTAATACAGGTTTTGATTGGGTGATTTATCTCAGTAGAACATAATATTCTAATCGAAGAAATTATATCATACTGATTTACGGCTAGTGAATTGTAATCAGCCAAAGCATCCGAGGTTTACTGGAGAGAATTTGGAGAAGAACAAAGTTCTATATGCAAGGGTCACAAACTTAGCTGCTAAACATGGGTGCACCCCAGGTCAACTAGCCCTTGCATGGGTTCTCCATCAAGGAGACGACGTGGTTCCGATCCCTGGTAATCAAAGGCTCTCAATTTCCTTCATAAATTTTATATTAAGATATTATAAACAAATTGCTATATCTTCTAGTTAAGTGATGTGTAATCTAACATTTATTTGTTGGGTTCTTCAATTTTATAACTTTAGGGACTACTAAGGTTAAGAACCTAGAGTATAATGTTGGGTCTTTGAAGTTGAAGCTTACAGAGGAAGAGTTGAAAGAAATTTCAGATGCAGTGCCCATTGATGAGGTGGCTGGTCCTAGGGAGCATGATTTCTTCTCTCAGTACTCATGGAAGTTTGCCAATACCCCTCCAAAAATATAAGTCAATAAAGAGATTCTAATAATTGCAAGGGTTTGTAAAAGACAACTACTTTTAAAATTAATGAAATATAAATAAAGTTTATGTAATTATCTCTCCATTAGAATCAATGGCCCGATTGCGTTCCTTCAATCATGTTTCCTGATCCATTTGGTAAATGCAGCCAAATATATTTTTATCTTGGATATAATAATCGGAACTCGGCGCCCTAGATTCTTGACTACGGCTGTGTTTGGGATTGCTCCTTGCATAACAAGATTTTGTATAAGATTTACCTGATCAGCAGTTCTACCTTCCTCTTTACTCACTCCTTGTCAGAGCAAATTTTATTTGCCCTGGTAGGGAGTTAGTAGAGAGCATAGAGGTTGCTGCTAGAGTAGGTAAATCCTCATTTGCAGACAGTTAGAAAAGAGAATGGGAACCAACTAAAGCAGGAGAACTCTGTTGTGGCAGGGGCTAGCAAAGAGCTATGACATACACAGCCTTAGTCTCCGAATGAGCTAAGAGCAATTATAACCAGACACATTCCCATGCTAAAGTGTTCTGTGCCAGAGCAGAGAGCTGTTCTCTTCCTCCGGAGAGCAATCCCAAACACAGCCTAAGTCCTTCGATGGAGTTCTTCGCATGCTTCAAACAGATTCAATCTCCAGCCTTTGGGAGGCGATTCAAGCAAAGAACCATCTTATAATTTGAGACTTGCACTTAGCTACATGGACGAGCCTCTGTAATTTCAGGGTTCAAATAAACTCCACATTTATTTGCTATTAATTATGTTTTTATTTTTTTGGTTCGATCGACAGATTATATGTTTACTAAAACAACAAAATTAGGAGGGAGATGGTCGAAAGAAAACAGAAAAGGGAAGGAGTGTACAAGTAAATTTTTTCCTCTTCGTGTATTTTTTCTTAATAGTCTCCAAAATTTTACCTTTGTAAAGATGTTTACGGCAAAGATCTTTTTATTTCTTTCAGCCCAAATGTGCCAAGTAGCATAGTTACCGAGGTCATGAGTAAAATGCTTGAATTATTCGTTGGCGAGTTTTCTTTATGCTTTAACTCCCATGCGGACACCGACAGATCCACGTTATAACTTGTTGGAGCCCACCCACTCCACACATACTTTGAAAAAGGTGTATAGTTATGTAAAGGGCTCATAAAAGATATAGAAGACATAGTTATTTATGCGTACATGGCCCTATCTACCCTTCATAGGGCTCTCTTTTGTTTCTTTGAACTGTTCACCTAGTTTTATATTAAAATATTTTTTTTGTTTTAAAATTTAGTTTCATAGGGTAACCGTCTAATCATTCTGTCTAGAAGTTCTCCGGTAATGGTTTAATTGATTTATTTTTCTTTATTTTGATATTTGTTAAAGTTTTTTCTGGTACCTCTATTTACAATCCTGTATGCTTTCTTCACTTTGCACTTTGAAAATTGGTGACGGCTTTGACTCGATCAATGTGGATTTTTTTTTCCTCAATCTATACACTAGATTTTAGCATTATAGAGTGGCATCAAACAATTAAATTTTGGCTGTGTGGTACACATCCCAAGAAATGAATATGAGTATAAACTATGGATCAAAATCTCGATATTGGTTTTGTTTGACTCGAATCGTAAATTGGTCGAAATTTCAGTAAATTTCGGTCAAAATTTTAATAAATTTCGGATTTTTTTGAAAATATGCTTTAAACTTTACCGAACTTTATTTTATTGATTTTTTTAAACTCTTTAACATTGTTAGACTACATATTTACACTAGTAAAGCTAATTTTCAATCACACAATGGATCTTGAGCTCATGCAAAACATATCCGACGGTCAGACTGCAAGTAATGACTCCCGTTTAGTAAATATATTAGATGGGGACCGAAACCGAAATTTTAGCTGAAAATTTCAACCCCATACAAAATTGACCGAAATTTTGATCTCAAATTATCATTTCGGTCATTTCGGCTGCCATTTTAACCCTTGAAAAGGCACTCTTATTAAAGGCATTCAATTGTTTTGCAACTTTTTTTGCAGGAAAAAAAAAGAAGAAGAAGAAGAAGAAGAAAAAGAAGAAAGGGAGGAAAAAATAAAAGTGATTTCGAGAGGCTAGGGCAACTGCCAGCTTGCCAAGTAGCTCCTTTTTTTTTTTTCCTTTCTTCTTCTTCTTCTCCTCCATTTTTTAATTTTCTGGAATTAAAGAAGCAAGCAAGAGAAAAAATGGAGGGAAAAAATGGAGAGAAGAAAAAGAAAGATAGGAATAAAAATTGGGATTGTTTTTACAAAAACTGAGTTTAAACACTATTAAAAATATTTCGAACTCCAATGAGTGATCTTGGTAATAGTATGAAATTATCGGCCGATAATTTTATTTTTCCAGAGAGGAGGCAATAAATAGCATTTTATCGTCTCAGCTCAGGCCGAAACCGAGACGACTTGGCCGAAATTGTAAAGTGATTTTGATCCATGTTATAGACCTACTATCAAAGATGATCGTGGGGCCACCATAACTGTTTTCATAGGTGCAAAGATTGGTTGTGAAGGAAATTATACCACTCCTTTGGGTAAAAAAGAAAATCAAATATCTTTATTTTTCCGGCCCGCTGGTGCTTCAATGATTCTACCCCTTCACCAGCCAATTGAGCATCGGAACAGCTATCCCAACCCTGGTAGTTTTCAAGGAATTGAATGCGGTTTATTTTTAATGTAATAAATCATAAAATTTAACATTTTAAGTTATTTTTCAGTTAGCAAGTATATATGTCAGAATTAGCTAGCTTTACATGCTCCCTCCCCCCCCCCCTGTCTACGAAAATTCAGGATCCACCACTGCATATGGATGTTGGAGAAAACTGCCGGTTCTCAGTTTAAAAGATTCTTAGATTCATGTGCATAAAGGTTCATGATCATGTTAAGATCAAGAGGCGTGTCTAAAATTGGGATGAGGATCATCTCACGAAATTTGATGCTCACATAAAGAAGTAAACTTTTGGGTCATGATATGAAGCCTCTTGATCGAATGGTTGAGATCGTGCAACTTTGTGACTGCTAGGCAGTGTGACTCTTATAGAATCAATGACCCATTCACTCTTCAAAGTGCCTCTGTGAACGATATTTGAAGAAGAATGATGGCCCATACGCCGCATGCGGTGCATGAGAACGCAAATCTTTAGTCTATCAAAACAAAACTAAAAAAAAGAACGCTGAGTCTTTAGAGGTAAGCTGGCACTGGGTACCCGATTCGGAAGCCAATAGCCTCCGGACCTACACACTTATTTATGAGCTTGCATTGAAAGTTTATTTTTGACCTTCCAATGTGTTCAAATATCAACACATTTTCCAAGGTTGTCTAAGCATGACCAAGCTTGACGCAAGCATTGATGCTGGCGCTCGGGTTGGGACTTGAACCCATGCCCCTTGCCTTTGGGTTTGCTCTTATAAGAGCAGAAGTAGCTCTCAACCTACTCTTTGTCAAAGTAGATTTTGATAAAATTTGCTCTGACGAAGAGCAGGCAGATAAGAGTTTTATTATCACTTAAAATAGCTCCCTGCTAGAGTAAATGGGGTGATGAGCTGTGTTATCAAACGTGAAAATAGTTTTCTGTCAGCTGCTCTTTACCTTGAAAGAGCTAACCCAAAGGCAGCCGAGTTCTTCAAAAAATAGGCTTCAACAAAAATCAAGGCTATGAAAACTCTGTCATGCTTAAATGGGCTTGGCTTGAGTTCCTGTCCAGAGCTTTTAGCACTTACTTGCAGGCCCATGTCCTATTAATTGGGCCTATCGGCTGGGCTGATCCTTTTGCATCTGTACAAGAAACCCAAGTCTGTTGTAACAAAAACTAACCCAACTCTAAAATGGCCCAAGCAGCGATCACCTGTGACCTTAAGTGGTTCAACTTTTAACCAGATACGAGCCCTACTTTTTCCCTAATTGGGCCTAATAATTTGGTCCAGCCCCTTCAGCCAGGCTCCGCGAGGTAACGCTCCTCAATATAAAACCATGAAAAAATTGAAGGCCCAAATATATAGCCCATTTTTTGGGGGCCCAAGGACTGATAGGAAGATGATCTAATTTTCTGCCATCCACAAGAATCTGTGGCTGTAATAACCATGGCAAACTTGTATCTCTTTAAGATATATGGTCGTTTTATCTTTTATTATAGAGATGGTTTACTAGGCCAACCAAATCCAAGTGGCTGCTTTGGAAAAAGAAAATGGTGTCGGTGGCACAGCCGAGGTTCTTGGTGGTGGGGAAATTGGAGGAGACGAAAACACGAATCCCAAGGGTCAAATTGGGAAACCAAGGTTTGGAGGTAATTTGATTTATTTATTTGTTCGCAAATATAAATTCCTCCTTGCCAAATATAATTGCAAATAAGAATACCTTTTATCTATTTACACCTTCTCTCACTTTATAACAGCAAAGATGAAGGAGGGATGAAAATAAACGAATGTATCTAAGATTTTTTACTCATGAGCTTGTTATGTCTGAGATTTAGAGGCTTTAAATTAGTCAGTGCCACCAAAAGTGTGCACCCCTAATGGTGAGCAGACAATGTATCGAATATAATTCATAGAGATTTTTCTATTTATTGAAAATGTTATCTTTCTTTTTTATAACATATATTTGTCAAATTAAAAAAATATTTAGGGGAACTTCAGGCTCAGCTCACACATGGTTGCATTCAAATATTTGTGGGGTATAAATAAAATAAAAGCTTAGAGTTTATTTATTTGTAATCCAGAAAATTTAAGGCAAAACCTACCAATGGGTTGCATTGAAAAATAATTTGGCTGCAAATAAACCCATCTTCTTTGTACGGTCATTTTTTTTAAAAAAATTCCAAGAGGCACACAACCTAAAAAGTTGTCATAACATAACCTTTGAGGTACCATGTCACTTTTGGATTACTTTTTCGAAATGTGTGCCACATAGCAAAAAAAACTCAATTGTTTGATTGAACGCCATGATCTCAAGATCCAATGCGGGGATGATTAGGACGAAAAATGAAATTCAAAGTTATTAGTATTTAAGATGGAAACCTCAAGTTGCAGAGGCTGAATCTTCGGTTGCAAATACTCGTATCCATTGAGAATATGCAACAAAAAACCAAGCCCTTCAAGGAATTGGTGTTAAGTTGATTGGATTATTATTATTATTTTATTTTTTTAATAGTTGCGGAATAGTGGTGAGCACCAACTAAAGAAGTGAGGGTTGACTAACAGAACCCAACCCATTGGATAGAGCGCACCAACTAAAGAAGTGAGGGCGAAAAAGAGGGACCAAAATCGAACTCACGACCTACTCCCTCACATTGGATAGAGCGTACCAATTACGCTAATGCCTCTTTGGTATTATTTTCAATTGTCTAAGTTATGGTTTCCTTTGGGTCTCTAGGTTTCGAAGTTGGGATTTGGCTGCGCAGGCATTACTGGAATGTACAATGATCCGATCTCTGATAAGGAAGGAATATCGATCATCAAGGATGCGTTTAGTAAAGAAATCACTTTCTTTAATACTGCAGATTTTTTCGCGCTAAATGCCAATGAAATCTTGGTTGGAAAGGTATGATTCTGCTAATTGGGCTCTTTATATCTGTTAAGTTGTGAAACTCCAAGGAAATGAAATCAATTTCCTGTAAAATGATTTCTCATATGGAAATGAAATTTTAATATTTGATTAGGTGATTTGAGAAATGTATTTTTTTTTCAAAATTGATTTATCATGTTTGATTAGTCTCTGTGAAAAAGAATTTAGAAAATGGTAAAACAATAACCTTTATTATATGAAAAAAGATTTTTTCCCAAATTAATATCAAAATGACAAAAAAACCTTGTTGTGTTAGTGAGAAACGTAGTTTAAGTCACCTAAGCGGTTGAATTGATTTCCATGTACAATAGCTTGGTTTGTGCATGGAGCCCACTTACTTTCCTTTCCAGCTCCTTATAATGCTATCAAACATAAAAATTGACTTTCTTTCCATTGATATTTAGCATTTCCAAGTTATAGATTAGGTTGCAGGTAAAATCCTCAAACAAGTTGGGCTATCTATTTGAGGGAAACTTCAAATAGGAAATGAAATCAATTTTTTGATTGATTTCTTGGGAAATGATTTTGAGGAAATGAAATTTTGTTGTATGATTAGGCTGTTTGAGAAATGATTTTCATTGTAAAATTGATTTCTCTTGTTTGATTAGTGTATCTCGAAAAGAATTTGGAAGGGGTTTTTTTGTCCAAACAATAAAATAATGATCTTATTATTTGAAAAGGAGCCTTTTTCATTAAAATTACTATTCAAATAACAAAAAAATGATTTACTATTGGAGAGAAAGTCAATTTGAGCTACTTGAGAGGTTGAATGATGTTCTAAAATGGCTTGATGTTTGAAAATTGAGTTTCTATGTGAGGCCTACTTAATTTCCTTTTCATCTCCTTATAATTCTATCAAACAAAAACATATGAAGCCGATTTCTTTTCCACCAATATTTTTAATTTACAAGTTATCAAATAGGGCTTAATGCAAAACATTATTATAAATCAAGATTAATTTTTATTTAGTAAGGTTTTAAAAAAAGAAATTGTTAATAGTTCGTCAATGAAAAGCTTCATCTTCTCTTATAAAAAGAAAATTGTGATTATTTGTAGAACTTTTTGTAATTTAATAGAAAAGATTACAATCCGGTTTAGTAACCCTTTTCCAAACACACTCTTCAGGTGTTTTGAAGAGGTGTGCCACATGCTGCTTCTAAAACACCCTTATCACATATCGAAAATGGTGTTGTGTGAGAAGCAACATTAGATAGTTTCTCAAAGCAACATCATTTTCAGCTCGGTGGTCAAGTCTTTAGGCGAAATAGGCCACTTGTAGCTCGTTAAATTTTAGTTTTCTTGGGATGCCTCACTGAATTAATTTGTTATATTATTACTTCAGGCATTAAAACAATTGCCTCGAGAAAAAATTCAATTAGCCACAAAATTCGGCGTTAAGTTGGACAAAGTGGGTGTGCATATCATTGGGACTCCTTCATATGTACGTGAGAGCTGTGAAGCGAGTCTGAAGCGTCTTCATGTCGACTACATTGATCTCTATTATCAACTGCGGGTTGATACATCGATACCTATAGAGGAAACTGTAAGTGTTTTACATTGTTCACTTGTAATCCACTTCGGCCGACTCAAAATAGATGAGATAAGGCCATGATGACGATGATTTATAGTTGATCTCCTTCGATTATAAATAGTTGATCATCAGTAGCTTTTACATATACAGAACTGTATTCCTAGTTACTAAGGTTAAAAATTTAGATGTTAGAGCCTAATCATGGTTTTGATACCGAGGCGAGTTTTTATAGTAAAACTGGTTTGGGTTTTGTATCAGCAATCTCTGATCCCTTGATGTTTTGGTATCTTTAATGATTTTACTCCATTTATTCTGATTTGATCTTTATGGCTTGTAAGGTAGATTGGAGAAATGAAGAGATTAGTGGAAGAGGGAAAAGTAAAATACATTGGGTTATCTGAAGCCAGCCCCGATACGATAAGACGTGCACATGCGGTGCACCCAATCAGCGCTGTGCAAATGGAGTGGTCTCTTTGGACTCGGGACATTGAAGAACAGATAGTCCCTCTTTGTAGGTTAGTTCAGAATCTCAAATCGAACTTTGCCTTTGATATCCGCTCAAAAACTTTAATTTTTGAGTTATTGTAAAACCCTTAAACCATAAACCCTAAACAGCTGGAGTCTATGCTTTTGCCATGCAGGGAACTTGGCATTGGTATAGTACCATATAGTCCTCTTGGCCGTGGGTTTTTCGGCGGGAAGGCGGTTGTGGAGAGCTTGTCTCCAAATAGTTTCTTGGTATGTAAGTTCGATTTTGGACATACATTTTATGAGAGGATAATTAACAAGTTTGCCCTAATGCTCTTTGAACTCAAAACCAGTTTGAGTTATGTGGTGTTTGGGTCAACCATACTTTTGTGTCCCAACACCTAGGTGTCATGTCTATTCATATCAGCGTTACATATCGATTTAGCCTGGTTCGATACTGATCCCTATAGTTGCGTTGGTATCCAACGTATTGATCGACCCATTTGAAGCCCTACTTAAATTTTAGTAGAAACAGAGCAAATTGTGACCACATTAATTGACTAGGGCTGTCAATTGGTCGAGTCAAGTCAGGGCAGAATTTTTGCTGCCCAATAGGAAAAAGAGCATATGCCCGACCCAACGTGATCAATGGTGCACCCAGACTCGACCTGATCCAACCCGACAACATAGGTCAAGTGTATATCTCCGACTCGAACTGAAAAACTGATCCAATACAACACTCAGACCCGAAAACCTGACCTGACTAAAAACACCTTATTTTCCTTGATGACTTTGTATACAAATATCGATGCCATCTGCTCGACTTGAACCGACCGGTAAAATTGATGTGCCCAAACCAGTAAAAAAAATGGGTCAGTTGGGTCGAGCATTGGTGGACCAGACCCGCTGATAGCCCTAGAATTGAGTGAGTGCGGAAGAGGCAAATGATGATTAATATAATGATTGGAGTGAACTAATTATGAGAGTTTGCTTAATAGAATTCGCATCCGCGGTTCAAAGGAGATAACTTAGAGAAGAACAAAGTGTTGTACATGCGGGTGGCGAGTTTGGCTTCTAAGCATGGGTGCACCACTTCTCAATTAGCTCTAGCTTGGCTTCTTCACCAAGGAGAAGATGTGGTTCCTATCCCTGGCAAGTGGATCTCTTCTATACTACTTTTTATAACCATGCATCAAATTAAGATGATTGATGAAGGGTCCTTTTTTCTACTTCTGCCCTCTTGATGCTTTAGAGAAATTTTCTCATGAACGTTTTTTGATAACTTGGATTAAATAATATAAAAATTAATGTAAGCCAATTTTTTATGTGGTACAACCCTATTCAGAGAAACATCCACGAAACATCGTCCAAAGAAAAGTACACTGAGAAAGTTAAAGATATAGTTAAAGTGCAATATGGAATCTTAGACATTGTAGAATTGCTCCAACAGGTCTTTCGCACCTCATATCCAAAAAAGAAAATTTCAGTATAAAAAAGATATAGGTAGTGGTGCTTTGTCCTATTTACTTGGGTTCAACTTTATAGATCATGGTTGTGTTTGACATAGCTCTCTACTAGCTCCCTGCCAAAGCAGGGTTTATCTGCTTTAACAGGTTCCCTTTCTCTTTGTTAAATCTCTGCTACCTCCTTGTTAATTCCCTGTAGAGCAGGACTTATCTGCTCCAACAGTTTTCCCCTACTCTCTGCACACTCATTGTCAGAGCATATTTTATTTGCTCTGATAGGGCGTTAGAAGAGTGCAAGAAGATAGCTGCAAGAGCAGGTAAATCTTACTTTGCACAGAGAGAAGAGTGGTAGAACAAGTTACCCAACTCCGGCAGGGAGTTGACAAAAAATTATGCCAAACTCAGCCCATATTCTTTACTCATTTCGTGGTTTAGGGCTTAAACACTCTCACTCTCCAATAACTTCTATGGTAAATATAAATAAACTTGTTATGTATGAGATTTGATGGTATGGGATTCTCACTAACTTCTTAACTTGTCCTCTCTATTTGAATTGAATTTCCACAGGAACCACCAAGATTAAGAACCTAGAGAACAACATTGGGGCCGTGAGGGTGAAGCTTACAAAAGAAGAGCTACAAGAAATTTCGGATGCCATACCCATCGAGGGTGTGGCGGGTCTTAGAATCCATGAACACATTTACTTAAAAACCTGGAAGTTTGCAGATACTCCTGTTGTAAAGCTCATTTAGGAACCTCAATATAAGAGGGACACATACAACTTACAACTTACTCTCCTAGACAATTAATGGGAGGATCATATTTTTTGTATATTTATTTATATATATATGTTAAATTTTGTGGGTGTGTACACGGGGAATTGGGTGCATTATCATTCACATAAAATACATCTTTGATACCCTAAACAAATCCTTTTTAGCTCACATTAAGGTACTAATAACATCTCTTGAGTGATTATTAAGTCTTAACAGGAAGATCACTCATGAAAAATCTGTGCAAAATCATACCCAGAATTCACGATGAATCGTAGAGGCCAAGACTTAAAGAACCAAAGGTCACGATCAATCATGAAGCTGAACGATTGCACGAGAACATCACAGAGAAGAAAGCCTAATTGATAGTGAAGAACGACCTCAAAAGCATAAGAATCACGATTGATTGTGAACAGAAGAAGACTTTCTAGAGAGGAAGATCTTTACCATCGTGAAGAGCCACTCCAGAGAAATGAGGTCATGATTGATCATGACTTAGTTAAAAAGAGCTTACAATTGAAGAGGAGTTGAACTATGATTGCACAAGAGTGCGAGTTACGATTGATCGAGTGCGGAATTGTGGATCAAAGCTTCAGAAATCTTCTTCACGAGGACAACTAGAGGCCCGGAATTTTTTTATTAACTCTCATCTTTTATTTTCGTAGTTTAGGATAAATTTAGATAATTTGTTTCTGGTTTATGCACTCCACCCTTTCCAAATCATTAAAACTTCTCAATTTTGATGCTGAAATTGAACGTACCATTTTAAGGACTCTGTCTAGCAATCGTAATTTTGAAATTCAATTCATAAATTTGGGAGAAGACTCCCTTGAATTCTCCCTTAATTGGTTTTTAGATTCATCACCCTCTTTAGGTGAAGAATCAAATACTGATTTTACAATAGCGGAAGACCGTCCAATTCAGGAACATTATACCCCGATGCTCTCTCCGCACTTTTTTGTATCACTTTACTGGAGGTAGCCAATGGACAACACTTTGAGATCATGCAAACTATGTTACAATCTATTCCAAAATCTCATGGGCTTAATCGCGAGGACCCTTTCCAGCACCGTAGAGAATTCATAGAACTTTGCACTACTTTAAAGATGTCAGCACTAAATGACGAGGCTATTAAGATGAGGATGTTTCCCTTTTCATTAAAAGACCGGGCTAAGACATGGCTTGCCTCCTTGCCCATTGGAATCATTACCACATGGGATGGACTTCAAGCTAGATTCTTATCCAAGTACTTCCCAATTGCTAAAACAAATCAGATCCGACAAGCTATTCAGACCTTCCGACAATTGTCGGGAGAATAATTTCATGAAAGCTGGGAAATGATGCAAGACTTATTGTGTAAATGCCCTCATCATGAAGTGTCAAATTGATCAATAGCGCAAAGTTTCTATCAAGGGTTAAACGAGGGGAATCAACAAATTGTTGGTTCAGTAAGTGGAGGAGCCTTTATGGTTTAGAATGGACAGCAATCATGGGACTTATTTGAAAAAATTATGGATAATTTCTTACATAAACAAGCTCTGACAAGGGCAAATCCAGGTGTTTCACTACATACACCTCTTGCTAGAGCAGGCATCTATGATGTCAAATCTGATAGAGCGAAAGTAGAGAACGAAATCAATGTTAAGGTTGAAGCCTTTGAGAAAAAAATAACATCTTTCATGGCCACCAACCTGAACCCAATTGAGAAATCAGTAGTAGCCTATGCTATTTGCTAGAGTTTGACCCACATAATAACTAAATGTCCAGTTGCGCCACTGTATCCTAAGATGATTGAAAAGGAACAAATATGTGCATTTCAGCGGAGTGATTATGGAAATACCTATAACCCGCAATAGAGGAATCACTCTGTATTTAACTATGACTCTGATCTGTGTCGAAATATGACTATATTTCGTACCCTAATACCGACAGTTAACCATCTGATGAAGGCTATTTGACGGCTGTTGTACAGTTTTAGTGGTTTCAGGTGCTCTTGACCTTTGGATCTGTTTAGACCATAATCGAGCATAATTAAGGGTTACATGGAGCATTGGACCATGGAGCCAGCTAAAGCACCGAAATTCATGAAGAAAATTGATTGATCCAACCATGTCTATGAAGATGAGAAGGCCACATGTCATCATTAATCAATTGAATCTTAGGAATCAATCGATTGATCTGAATTACAACTGTTTCCCTCCTAAATTCAAATTTGAACTCAATCAAGTGAGATTTAGAAATCAATCAATTGATTTCAAATTCAAATAAATCTGCCAAAAATTCAATTTTGAAGTCAATCGATTTAAATGTGAAAATCAATCGATCGAGCCTTATATTGAAGTTTTCCTATCTGCACCCTGTAAAATGAATGCTATGCTTAGGGTCTAGGGGCTTCTTCTTGGCAGATTTTCTTAAGATTTTTCTAAGTTTTCTTTAATATATGTAGCAATAGATTGTAATTAGGATTGAGGCATTGTAAAGTTCTGATAAATAAAAGAACGTATGTTGATGGATTTGATTTTGTGCATTGCGTGTGGATCAGAGATGAGTGCCTAAATCCCTCGCTCAAGGAGGAAGCTACCCAAAGATGAGTACTTGATTTATTTTCAATCCTATAATTCTTGTCAATATTATTAAATTGTACGTCTTTTAGTGCGAACTTATTGCGTTATTATCGAATGCTAGTTTATAGGCATTGATCTTGTAGATCGACGATAATAAATGAGTATTCTACCTAGATCGATCTTGTAGACCGATTTAGGATGCAATATGATAGATATTCTTGTTGAGATTTCGTGTTTGTGATACATTATACCTTCCGCATGATTCATGTCATAGTTGAATGCGTTATAGTGTTAGGATATTGTTTGTTGAATCAATAATCACATTTTTTTCGATTCATTTTGCTTGTAGTAAAAGGATGGTTAATAAATTGACATAGGATTATATGGATTGTTGATAGAAAAGGTAGCAGAATCCTTGATCATCTCATCATCGTTACTTTATTTTTCATAGTTTGTCCTTGCATAGTTTTATTTTAATTTTTATTATTATTGTATTATGTAGTGATAAATCATAGCAAATAAATCTTGCCTTTGGTACTTCTTTAGGTTGTTTTAATCTTTTAAAAAGTGATCAAATTATGTGCTTCCCTGTGTGTACAATACTCATATTTTTGCCCTGCTATAATAGATCTTGTGCACTTGTAAGGATACACTTTAAAACAGATCAAGTTTTTGGCGCCGTTGTTGGAAAAGTGAAGCAATTTTATTGATTTTTTGGAGATTTTTGTTCTCTGTTTGCTAGTCAATCGATTGATTTTTCATATTCAATCGATTGACTGAGAAGCAGAGATTTGTGTTCCATTCTGCTCATTGTTTTCCATCAATCGATTTATTTGTAACAATCAATCGATCGATTTGAAATTGTGATCATTTCCCTATTACACTTCTTAAAAATATATATATATATATATATATATATATATATATATATATATAGTAAAAATAAAGAAATTTCTGTGGTGATTAAAAAATTCTTCTCTAATTGGAAGCTGAAAGTCATTGTTTAGTCAGTCAATCGATTGATTTTTCTAAGTCAATCGATGGCTTATGAACTATCTAGAATTGTTTGACTCGGCCCTATGTTCATTCTCAATTGATTGAGTATTCAATTTCAACCGATTGACCACACAGAGATTTAAGTCAATCAATTTTCCTTCTCGAATTTTCTTCAATCGATTGTCCTGTTTCAATCGATTGACAGAGTTTAAACTGTTGCCATTCCAGTGGTGTTTCTTGTTCTGTCTAGGCAGTATATTCAAACTCAATCGATTGATTTTCCAATTTCAATCGATTGGTGGAGAAGGTGACTTGTCTAAATTTTGTCCTCTGTTCTATATCAATTGATCAATTTTTGCAAATCAATCGATTGATTCTGAACTGTACAACTGCCTTTGAGTCTGTTTTTGTTTTGTAATCCTTGTTTTGGGTGTGTCGGTGTATGAGCTTTACCTGATCTCATCGCTCAAATCTACAACCCTTGAATTGTGAGATCGAAAGGTCTTGCAGAACAAATCGTAAAAACCGTAGGCTTCAGCGTGATCACATTGAGATCATGGCTAATCAGAGACAAGGAATACGAAATGAGAATAATAACAATAATAACAATGGAGGAGAAGAAGAAAATCATTTTGAGGTGCCACCAGATGGTCTAAGGACGTTAGAGCAACATAATGATCCTAGTCCTTACGAGGATTAAGAGAGTATCATTCATGCTCCCATTCTTGGAAATCATTTTAAATTCAAATCTGCAATGATTCAAATGTTACCAATTTTCAACGGATTGAGTAATGAAAATTCGTATGCTCATTTGACCGATTTCATCGGGGTTTGCAAAATGCTTAGAGTACATAATGTGTCCAATGAGATAGCAAAGTTGAGGCTTTCCCCTTTCTCTTTGAGAGATAAGGCGAAAGCTTGATTTCTTTCCTTAGAACTAAGATCCATTAGGAGTTGGACTGAGTTACAACGTGAATTCTTAAAGAAGTACTTTCTCATGAGTAAAACCAATGATCTATGTCAGAAGATTTTAGTTTTCATTCAGCAACCTGTTGAAATAGTTCATGAATGTTGAGAGCGTTTTAAGGAATTGCTTAGAAGCTACCTTAATTATCAAATTTCAAAGTGGCAACAAGTCCAGAGTTTTTACAATGGATTGATTCCAGTAGAAAGATGCATGGTCGATGCAATGTGTGGAGGATCCTATGCCATAAAGGAGGAAGGAGAAATTTAGACTCTTTTCGAAAGATTAAGCCAAACTTTAATGCAAAGTGGAACACTAGGACATGTTAACCTTGATATGTCAATGAAATCTCATGTGTTGACAAAAGGAGGGCTTTTCGATGTCAGCAACAATACCTCTGAATTGTCAACGAAAGTTGATATGTTGTCAAAACAAATGAATATCTTGTTGGTAGGAACCAAACAAGCTCAAAGTCTCATCCCCCCACTGTCTGCTCTATTTGTGAACATCAAGGTCACATGGTTAACGAGTGTCCAACTACTCTAATAGTTTTTCCTGAAGAACCTACTCCTCAGGAGCAAGAGAATGTGACTCAATTGTATCACCGACAAGATAGGAATCCGTATTCCAACACCTACAATCCAGAATGGAAAACCTATCCTAACTTAGGATTGGGATGATCAAACCAGACTGGACAGGCAAACCAGTAGTATAGAGGGAATGCACCAAGTGGACAACAAGGCTTTCGTCCATAGCAAAATTCTAACTTTCCACAGAATTCGAGTTTCCAACAAAATTCAAATTATCATCACCCGAATTCTGAGTACCATTAAAATCAGAATTTCAATCAGTCTAATACTTCCAGCTCAAATAATTCTAAGTTTGAAGAGAAGATATTGTAGAATATGCAAGCTTTCCAACAATAAACTTGGCAAGTTTTCCAATAGTCTATGGCTAAGATGCAAGACGAATTTTGTCAATGGGCTAATCAGATGAGTCAAAGAGAAGAGGGAAGGCTCCCCAGCCAACCCATCAACAACCCTCGAGGCCAAGCACCATCTGGTGAAGGACCATCGACCAGTCACCAGCTGAAGGTTGTATCTGTCTTAAGAAGTAGACGAGTGATTGATAATCATGTTAAAATTCCATCTAAATTAGAAGAAATGGAATAAAAAGATGAGAAGAAGAAAGAACTAGAGCAAGAAGAAGAAAAGGAAGCTCCCGAAGTTGTTCAAAAAGAATCTGAAGAGGACCCAATAGTTGAAATTAATCCCCATACACCCAAGGCCTCATTCCCTGAGTGCCTTATACCTCCATCCAGATTGGGGAAGGGTCCATCGAAAATGGATGATATTTTGGAAACATTTAAGCAAGTGAAGATCAATCTTTAGTTTCTGCATATGCCAAGTTCCTCAAGGACTTGTGCACCAGTAAGAGAAAAGCACGCACACATGTGTCAAAGAAAGTGTTTCTGACTGATCAAGTCAGTTCCATCCTGAAATTGGATGTGCCACCCAAGCTCAAGGACCCTGGAGTCCCGACTGTTTCATGTGTTATAGGTGGACAAACAATTAGTAAAGCACTTCTGGATATGGGAGCAAGTCTAAACTTGATCCCATATTCGGTGTACGAAAAATTAGGACTTGGTGAGTTGCAACCAACTGCTGTTACACTCTAATTAGCGGATAGGTCAGAAAGAAGGCCTAGAGGTATCATTGAAGATGTGCTTGTAGGGATTCATAAATTTATCTTTCCAGTGGACTTTGTTGTTCTGGATATGGAACAACATGTCAAATCAGAAAACCAAATCCCCATAATCCTTGGATGCCATTTTCTTGTAACCACCAACACTTGCATTAATTGTCGCACATGAGCTATGGATGTCTCTTTTAGAAATATGAAAGTGAGACTGAATGTGTTCAATGCCATGAACCATTTTTCAAATGAAGAGGCGGTCGATTGCTTTTATATCGATCAGGTTGATGAAGTATGGATGAGGCTCTTCCGTCAATGCTAACCAAGGAAGAATTTGAAACTGCCTTGCTAGCCATCTATGACGAAAGAGAAAGTGTAGAGCAGCATTCCGAAGGAATGAATACGATTTCAACGTCTCAGGAAAATAAACTATGGAAGGCAAGGGTGGAACCACTACCCATCATGGAAACACCCAACCTAAGGCCATCAATAGAGCAGCCACTGAAGCTTGAATTGAAACAGTTGTCTGATTCACTCAAATATGCTTTTCTGGGACCTTACGAAATACTCTCAGTGATAATTTCATCCACTTTGTCTGAAAAGAAAGAGAGTGAGTTGATGAAGGTACTCAAAGATCACATAAGAGCAATATGATGGACCTTAGCTGACCTAAAGGGAATTGATCCGACAGTTTGCATGCACAAAATACATCTAGAGGAAGAAAGTAAGACATCAAAAGAAGCACAAAGACGACTCAACTTGAACATGAAGGAAGTCATGTTGAAGGAGATCATCAAACTCCTTGATGTAGACATTATCTACCCAATTTCTGATAGTGAATGAGTGAGTCCAGTGCAGATTGTTCTAAAAAAATCTAGCATAATAGTAAAGGAGAATGCTGAAGGGGAATTGATGCCCAGGCGAGAAACTATCGGGTGGCGTGTTTGCATCGATTATCGAAAACTAAATGCCACCACAAGGAAGGATCACTTTTCCTTTCCTTTCATTGATCAAATTCTTAAAAAATTGGCAGGACAAGAATTTTATTATTTTTTTGATGGATATTCTGGGTACAATCAAGTACTTATATTTCCAGCAGATCATGAAAAGATAATATTTACTTATCCTTATGGGACAACCGCGTATTGCATATCTAGTCTAGTTATGTTTTTCTGTTAATGTTTCAGTCACGGGAATTGGAGCTTATTACAGCTCTATTTTCGGGTGCAACAGGACAAATTTGTCGCTTCGCGTTTCGAGTGCCGTAACCTTCAAAGCGTACGGGGTTCGATTCTGAAAATTTAACCAAACATAGGGAACTCATTCAAGTGTATCTAAGAATTTTTATGGAATTTTCTGACATTTATTTCTTTTTATTCTGTCGCTATTCCGAGACTGATTTTCTGTGAGTTGGTCCATAGATCTGGGCCTTAGATGGGGTCCGCTTAGAGGTTCATCCTATGCCACATATCATCGGGTCTTGGTCCGAAGAATTTCCAAGATAATCTCAGGTCCATGGGGATCAAATTTTTGGGTCATCATATCCATCTAATTAATGTTAATCGATTATCGATACTTTCCTAGTTGCTGGTATCGATTTTTCTTAAATTTATTGGGTTTGGGCTTTGGGAGTCATCCAATCGAACTTAGTGTATCGGGCATCATTATATTCTAAAAAACCCATTTTTATTTTTGAAAATATTTAACAAAAATCTCATTTAAAACTCTTCATTTATTTGATATTTTTGAAGATCCCATGTAAATCCTAACCATTCATCTAACACCGTTGAAATGTCCCTGATTAAATCAAGGGTCAAACATAACATTTTTTCAGAATTGATACTCTTGTCGTAAATTTTCAAGAGGTCATGATTCTGTGACCTAACGAGTGAGTTCTAAGCATTTTATCAAGAGATCCTAGCAACTCAAATAAATTCTCAAAATGATCAATCGGGACCATCCGATTGGATATTCATCATGATCAATAAATGATTGACGTTTTACTGGAACATGACCATATAAATGTTACTATATTCCAGTCACATAATCATTTTAAAAGCCTATTTTAATTCCATAAAAATAAGGCAACATTCTACACTAGATCTCATATACTTATTCTCAAGTTTTGACGATCTAGGACCACACATTTCACGTATGATCAAAACAGTTCATGATGAAATAAAACTTGATATTTCACATGGATATTCTACTAAAATGCATCAAACATTAACTCATAATTCCTATGATTAATCAATGGAAGGAAAACTCACATCTATCAATACTATATTAAGCGTAGTATAGAAATGCAATCTTTGACCACTACTTGACCTAGAAATCCGTGAGTACAATGATGAATCACAGTGATTAAAAACTCATAAACCTAATTTGCTATGCCTATCGCATTCATCTATATGGATCATATGTCTCATAATACATAAGATGATCAAGAAAATCTAGAAATATATCAATTTTCTAAAATTTAACCTTTTTGGCTAATCAAAGCCACTAGATGGCCTTGCATGTGTACTAAAATTACATACATGACATCATTTGGCTCAATTCCATGTCTCATTACAGAATATTAAAAAACCCTACATTAAAATTCTGTTTTATACTATCAAAAATATAAAATACTCAACCTATATGACAAGAATGACCTAGTTTGACCTTCTTGGTCATTTGGGGCCATTGGATGGCCTTGCATGTGTGTAAAATCATATGCATGGTCATCTTTATCTCAGTTCCATCTTCATTCCAGAATTTATCCATGTCACTTAAAGAAAAATCAAATTCAACATGAAAATCTATGAGAAAATACTCAAAATACAAAAATTTAGTGGTCTAGGCCATCCCAGAGTGCTAAGGTGCTGGTCCCATCTGAGAACATGATTATTCCAGGCTTATCCATCCAAAATTAAGAAAAGAAAGCATACAACTATGAGAAAAATCTATATAATACAAGCTAGAAAACTAGACAAACACCTAAACTAAGATTTTAGCTTGCAAGCTCCAATCTCGAAGCTGATTTTCTCCAAACCGTGGGGTGAAGGGGACTGAGATGGGGCTGAAATTTATGTATGTTGGTGTAGGGAGTGTGGGGAGTGGAGTGGAGGTTTTATATTTGGAATTCAAGGGTTAGATTGGGAGGGGTGGTTTTTCTATAATTAGAGCTTCAAGGAGCTCTAATGGAGCTAGGAAAAGAGGGAGAAGAAGAAAATTAAAGGAAAAATGAGAGTCTCCTTGCAAAATTCAAATTTGGCTTTGGGGAGGGGGAACATGGGCTGAATTTTGGTGACATGTGTCACATTTTTGCTTTCCAAGCTTAATTCCTCCAAGTCCTCATATACGCTCATAATTACATTTTCTCTCTCTCCACCACACATCAAGTTAACCTCTTGTCTTTTGTGGTCTTCAAGAGTTTTGAACTTTGTGAAATTCTAAAGTCTTACAAATCTTGTGGTGCATGCCATTAGGTACATCTTACACCCTAGATTTCCCCAATAAAAATAGATGGAGTAAGATGGGTCAAATCTCGGTCAATTGAACCAAGGGCTAGGATTTGCTAGATATTTACAAATTCTAATTTCTAATTTCTAAATTTAAGTAATTTAATTATATTTGCCCTTGGGTTTGTTTAAATATTATAAAAAATATCATGGTTCTATGCAAAACACAAACACTTAGTCTCATGTGTTAGTGCATCTAGGTGCTTCTATTTTGTGGGTCTAAGTTTGACTCAACATATCAAGCAATCTCGTGATAATTTTCAAAATCCGATCCATTAGCGATGATCACCTCATCACCACCAAGTCTCAGACTAAATTTGGGCCAAACCTTGGGTCAAACTTTTGTCAATGCAATATTTCAGGTAGATTTGGGGTATGCGATGTCGTGTGTCTCATCAATTTTCCTAACACCCATCCAATTAAATGGGGTGCCCTATGAGTGCCACTACCAATAGTCAAATATCTATTAAATTAAGGTGGGTGCCTCAAGAATTTTTATAGTCCTGGCCTCAGGCAGTCACCTGACACTGTCAAGTCACACCAGTATCCAATCAATATTTTGACCAACACAGAGATCTAGGGGCATGTGTTACATCCTCCCCTCCTTAAAAAGGATCCGTCTTCGGAATCAAAACTATCAATCAATCAAAAAAATCTTATTAATTAAAATCTCTTGAGTTTGTGGTCGATCGGTGACTTCTATTTATTACATCAAATCGACCCAAAGCGGTCAGTGTCAATCAATCAAACTATATCACCGTTTTTAGTGATATCATACAATCTAATCACACCTATCAAGCATATATAACGTGAGTATAAATTGAATCAATAACCAAAATCATATCATGGCAGGTCTAGAAAACTCAATCTATATAAGAAGATGTGACACAAGAAAGATCATGACTATAATAATATATCATATCGTATATCATGTGCTATAAAAGTTCGATCATTATCAAACAAACAGAGGGTCCCAAATTCTATCCAAAAGTCATGTAATCAAAGTCAGATCATGTAATCAAATTCATATCCAGAATGCATTCGCTAAGGTTCGAATACTAAGCTTATATTCCATATATTTAGATTTTCCGAAGAGGTGGCGGACAACCTATGGTAAATCGGCCACCATTTTTTGCTCCGATTAAATTTTCGAATGATTCCAAAACTATGGGCAAGATGACTAATAAGAGCATCTTTCCCAAGTGGTGGAATCCAAAAATCAATTCAGGTCTAATCATGGTAGACAGATCACTGAGATCTATCATATTTTATCAGGGTTTCGGGCCAGAATTATGGGGCCACGGTGTCAAGTCCATAACTTTCAGTTCCGAAAATGGAATTAGGTACTGATGGCTATATAGAAAGATACACAAGTCACCCAACTTTTTCATTTACATTTAGTGGGTCAAAAGTCAATGGATCAGGACATATTATGGTCCATGCGATCGAAGGTCGGGTCTGATTTTCTAGTTGTGTGTAAGTTGCTAATATTCTGGATATGACAAGAATGACCCAGTTTAATCTTCTTGGTCATTTGTGGCAATTGGATGGCCTTGCATGTGTGTAAAATCACATGCATGGTCATCTTTATCTTAGTTACATCTTCATTCTAGAATTTATCAATGGCACTTAAAGAAAAATCAAATCCAACATGAAAATCTGTAAGAAAATACTCAAAATGTAAGTATCTAGTGGTTTAGGCCCATTGGCCATCATGGACCATTGGATGACTCCTACATGATTCCGTAGATCACATCCCAGAGTGATAAGGTACTAGTCTCATCTGAGAACATGATCATACCAGGCTTAGCCATCCAAAAATAAGAAAAGAAAGCACACAACTATAAGAAAAATCTATATAATACAAGCTAGAAATCTAGACAAACACCTAAACTAAGATTTTACCTTGCAAGCTCTAACCTCTAAGCTAATTTTCTCCAAACTATGGGGTGAAGAGGACTGAGATGGGGCTGGAATTTATGTATGTTGGTATGGGGAGTAGAGTGGTGGATTTATATTTGGAAATCAAGGGTTAGATTGGGAGGGGTGATTTTTCTACAACTAGAGCTTCAAGGAGCTCTAATAGAGATAGGAAGAGAGGGAGAAGAAGAAAATTGAAGGCAAAATGAGAGTGCCCTTGCGAAATTCGAATTTGGTTTTGGGGAGGGGGAACATGGGCGAAATTTTGGTGACATGTGTCACATTTTTGCTTTCCAAACTTAATTCCTCCAAGTCCCCATATATGCTTATAATTACATTTTCTCTCTCTCTCTCTCTCTCTCTCTCTCCACCACACATCAAGTTAACCTCTTGTCTTTTATGGTCTTCAAGTGTCTTGAACTTTGTGAAATTCTAAAGTCATACAAATCTTGTGGTGCATGCCATTGGGTACATCTTACACCCTAGATTTCCCCAATAAAAATAGATGGTGTAAGATGGGTTAAATCTCGGTCAATTGAACCAAGGGCTAGGATTTGTTAGAGATTTGTAAATTCTAATTCTAATTTCTAAATTTAAGTAATTTAATTATAATTTCCCTTAGGTTTGTTTAAATATTACAAGAAATGTCATGGTTCTATGCAAAACACAAACACTTAGTCTCTTGTGTAATAATGCATCTAGGCGCTTCTATTTTGTGGGTCTAAGTTTGACTCATATCAAGCAATTTCGTGATAATTTTCAAAATTCAATCCATTAGCGATGATCACCTCATCACCACGAAGTCTCAGAGGTCAAACCTCGGGTCAAACTTTTGTCAATGCAATATTTCAGGTAGATTTGGGGTATGAGATGTGTGTCTCATCAATTTTCCTAACACCCATCCGATTAAATGGGGTGCCCTATGAGTGCCACTACCAATAGTCAAATATCTATTGAATTAAGGTGGGTGCCTCAAGAATTTTGGTAATCCTGGCCTCAGGCAGTCACCTGACATTGTCAAGTCACACCAGTATCCAGTCAACATTTTGACCAACACAGAGATTTAGGGGCATGTTCTACATCCTCCCCTCCTTAAAAAGGATCCGTCCTCGAAATCAGAACTATCAATCAATCGAGAAAATCTTATTAATTAAAATCTCTTGAGTTTATGGTCGATCGGTGACTTCTATTTATTACATCAAATCGATCCAAAGTGGTCAGTGTCAATCAATCAAACTATATTGCCGTTTTTAGTGATATCATACAATCTAATCAAACCTATCAAGCGTATATAATGTGAGTACCTATCAAGCATATATAATGTGAGTATAAACTGAATCAATAACCAAAATCATATCATGGCAGGTCTAGAAAACTCAATCTATATTAGAAGATGTGACACAAGAAAGATCATGATTGTAATAATCTACCATATCGTATATCATGTGCTTTAAAAGTTCGATCATTATCAAACAAATAGAGGGTGCCAAATTCTATCCAAAAGTCATGTAATCAAAGTCAGATCATGTAATCAGATTTATATTCGGAATGCATTTGGGGTCATTATCAAACAACCGGAATCATATTCGAGCAATCATATCTAGAAAATCAAAGACATATTCAGATGTTCATGTGCATCAGTCAAAACATATATTCAAGCAAGCAAACTATACTTAGACTATCTATCTATTCAAGCAATTAGAATCATATTCAAGCAATCAGAATCATATTTGAAACTCGATTTCTCGAGATGGTGGTAAACCAGACAACTCATCCGAGAACATGTCCGAAAACTCTCTAATTACAGGGACTCTATCGAGGGTGAGTTCAGATTCTGGCGGTATGCGATTAGAAGCAAAACCAAATACGTGTCATAAGGATGAAGGTTCTTGAATTAATGACATGAATGTCTCAGGTTGACCAGGAATTTTTAGGTCAGTGTCTTATCATGACAGTTTAGACAAGCATGATGGAAGGAAAGCCAATCCATTTCAAGTATAACATTGAAGTCTCTCATGTTCAATAGAAAGAGATCGGCCTCATGGGAGTGATCCTTATTATCTAGGGAACACGACAGGTATACAATCCTAATCTTGAAATGTTCACTAGTAGGAGTAATCCCGTACCATTGTCAGTAAGTTTCATAATTTCTATCTTTAACTTACTAGCCAAAGATGGTGATATGAATGAATGAGACGATCTAGGGTCTGTCAAAACTTGAGCTAATTGTTGAGAAACAAACATCGTATCTGCAATGACGACAGGGGATCCTTCGCGTCTCCTTTGGTCAAAGAATAGACTCGTCCTTGAGTAACCGATTTCTTCCCTTCTGCTATCTCCTGCTTCACTTGACGAGTCGGGCAATCTCTTATCATGTGTCCTCTTTGACCACAAGTGAAACAAGTGCCTAATGCCAAATGACAAGTCGTCGCGGTATGGCCGGCTCTTCCACAATGCTGGCAGGATCCTACCACGGGCTTTGGTTTTCCACAGGGGCTACTACCTCAACTTTCAGCCTCTTCTCTTTGGGTTCCTTCTCCAGTCTAGCCTGGGGTTTAGGTCCCGATTTTTCAGTTTGATTCCTTTGGTTATTCTGACTTCTCATCTCACGGCTTGTGTGGAATTCTACATTTTCGGCCTCTATCAGGAGGGCCTTCTCAAGTACTGTCGCATAGGTCTCTAACTGGTAAGGAGACACAAAGCATCGGATGCGAGGTTTCAGTCCTCTTTCGAACCTCCTCACCTTCCATTCCTCGTCTTGGACTAGTCGGGTCGCATAACGAGCGAGTGAGTTAAATTGGACGTTGTATTGCCTGACGTCAAAAGCTCCTTGCACTAGTTCGAGGAACTCAGTCTCCTTCTAGCATTGCGCCTGGGTGAAGTAAGCTTGATGGAATAGACTCACGAATCGTGACCATAGAATAGGGAGTTCATCCGATAGGATTCCCTCCACAGTCGTTGCCCACTAGTTTCTAGCTTCCCCCTCGTAAAGAAATGTTGCTAGTTCAACCCACTCAGATTCGGGGCATCGTAAAACCCTTAGTAGTCTTTCAACTCTCTTCAGCCAGTTGTTGGTTCCCATTGGTTCACAAGTCCCCATAAACGCTGGTGGTTTCATTTTCTGAAATCGCTCCACCATTGATCGTCCTCGGTCTTGATTTGTGACCATCGCGACCATCATTTGCTCCATGTGCCGATACAAAATAGCCCACGGTTCAGGAACGTCTTCATCGCGATTACTCTCCTGAGTAGAGTGCTCAGGAGAAGGTGGTTGTTGGATTCTTCTAGTGCTCACCATCCTAAGAGATAAGTAGAACACATAAGAGTCTTATCTAAAGAGAGGACATAACTTATGAGAAGTGTCTTAGTTTTTCTTTTTATATAAGTTATACACACAACAGTCAATCACATAAGCTATTACATATCTTAATTTGATTCAAGTTGGAATGCTTCATCGAACCTTCCAGATAAATATCCATAAGCCAGCTCCAGCCATAATAGGCTCCAGTCAGAGGTATCAGTCAGACTAAGGTCAAGAACTTCTAAGAATTAACAAGGTATTCCTACTGTGCCATGTGAAAATTTCAAAATTCCTTGGACACAATTCAAACTCAAATAAATCGGTAAAAACCTTCGAAATCTTAAATCTTTAGAAAATGATTTCAGAAATAAAGATGTTTCAAAATTTTTATGCTTTGATACCAACTCCGGTGTGTCACGCCCCTCGCACCTGGCCTTGTGGTCCGTCGGCGAGTCTGGTACGAGCCGGCATCGACGCACATCGCTCGTTTCTATTCATGTTCATGTTCATATCCTTATCCTTCGGATTCAACTTCTTACTTCATATCTTTTCTTCAGGTAACTTACCATATATATTTTCTTTGTACAAATACATTTAAATTTACGGAAACGATTAGGTTACAATTATCAAAATAGTCGTTAATTTATCAAAGTATGCACGAAAACTTGAGTTAAACATTTATCGGTTTAACCTCCCAATTTTGTTAACCTGATGAGATATTCAGAATTTTGATTTGATCATAAACGGTTTTCACTGAATAAAACAATATAACGAAGGCAACTTTTAAAACCTTTTTCCATCAAAATAAAATGTTAAAAGTTAAATTGTTCATACAAGCCCAATTACAAAATTATAACCAAAATTTCAAAAGTAATGGACTTAAACAAAAGCTAAAACAAGAAGGAAAAATTCTTTCAAAACTAGGTGCTAGTTGCTCTACTAGACAAAATGAGCTTTAAACTATCAGCTTGGTTGTTGCTCCTGGATCCTTCCGTATCTAGCTACTTCAATCCTGGCTGGGTGGCTGCTGACTGGCCTCTAGAATTTTTGGGTTATGAAACGACCGTAAGCGATGAAGCTCAATAAAATCTTAGTTATAATTGTCTTAGAATTATAGTACAAGTAGTATATATATAATTCATAGGTGCATGTGCAAGTGGGGTTTCCAGCAGTTGTGAATATAACTAATTATCAAGCAAGAATTCTAACTAAATGTAATACAACTGATGCAAATTAATACTCAGGTAGGCATTTGTAGAAATACTAGCAGTTCATTGATATTCCATATATCACTAATCAAGAAATAATATAATTTAAGAGTTAAGTACAAGATTAAAATCTATAGATTATCTACAACAATAACATGAATTACAGTAATATTATTAGGTATGAGTTATAATTTCCTCAAGATTCGTCCAACATGATTAAGTGAAATTTCAATTGTCTCTAAGATTAGTTAATTATGATTGAATTTTCTGAAATATGAGTTAATTATTAGTATCTTTTAATTAATTCGGTGTTAATACCAAACACCAACCATGGTCCAGACAGAATTCAGATGCCAATGTTGATCAGACAAGGGCCGATACTCTCCACTGTTTAGCCAATCTTAGGTAAGGATCCATGACCCTGTTGGTCTAACTAGACCCGATCCTTAGCTGACATTTCAATATTTCTGTATATACAAGGGGCCCATTCATATACGAGGTACTCATATGAGCCTGTCCGTGAGAACAGTGATCAGCTATGTGAGCCCAGAATAGAACATAATGGTATCATCTTTCCAATTTTCTTTTAGTTTTCATTGCATTATCTTTCAAATTCGGTATTCTTTGCCCTAATTTCTGGGCTTCTGTATCATGTATCTTTATCTTGTTTCCCCATTTCAAAGGTCCATAATCATATTCAAATACTCATTTCGGGTCCAGAGTTTCAGATATTCAACTTCTCATTTCGGGTTCAGAGTTTTAGATATTCAATTTCCCATTTCGGGTTCAGAGTTTCAGATATTCAATTTCCCATTTCAGGTTCAGAGTTTCAGTTATTCAAATAATCTTTTTAGATTCAGAATTCAAGTATTCAAATATTCCTTTTCGAATTTAAAGTTCAAATATAGGTTCAGATTCAAGTTCAAGCATGTCAAACAAGCGATTCAAACACTTCATATTACTATCAAACATTTCATTTCAAGTATTTCAGCTTCCTATTATATTTTTATCATATTATTATCATATCAGATCATATCATATACTCTTCATGTACTTATCATGTTCTTGTCATTTACTTATCATGTACCCCATGTCACTATCTATCATATCCTATCATGTTCAAAAAGAAATTAGGTCTGATTTTTAGATGGATTATCCTAAGAGAGGATCTCGTCGGCTTACACTTATATCGAGTGTTACCCCAGTTAAAGTCTAAAGGGGAACTTATGTTTATCATCGTCAATAAGAACTCGATCGTCTCTAACGAGGTTCGAGGCACACACGTACCTGTTCTTAAATGTCTTATCTATTCAAGTTAAACTAACTTCAACTATTTGGCTGTTCAACAAAGGCCAATCGCTTTACTTATCCTATACTTTTAGGTATGGGCCGTGGGTCCAATGAGTTATGGGTCCAATGGTTGATAGGTCCAAAGGTCCAACGGGTCCAATGGATTATAGGTCCAAAGGTCCAACGGGTCCAATACAATATGGGTCCAATGGATTTTAGTTCCAACAGGTCCTATACAGTATGGGTCCAATGGATTAAAGGTCCAAAGGGTCTAACGGGTCCAACACATTATGGGTCCAATGGATTATAGGTCCAAAGGGTCCAACAAGTATAATAAAATATGGGTTCAATGAATTATAGGTCCAACGGGGCCTATACAATATGAGTCCAATGGATTATAGGCTCAAAGGGTCCAAAGGGTCCAACAATATGGGTCCAATGGATTATAGGTCCAAAGGGTCCAACGGGTATAATACAACATGGGTCCAATGGATTATAGGTCTAACGAGTCCTATACAATATGAGTCTAATGGATTATAGGTCCAAAGGGTCCAACGGGTCTAGCACAATATGGGTCTAATGGATTATAGGTCTAAAGGGTCTAACGGGTACAATACAATATGGGTCCTATGGATTATATAGGTCCAACATTTCCTAGGTAATTCGGGCCTTTACTAGACTGAAATCTAGAGGTATGGGCCTTCTCCAAGGTTCGGGCCATGTGAGTTCCTAGTTCTCATGGGACTTAAAGAACATGTCTAGGGCCAGATTCGTAATCAAGTTCATTGAGTTATGGGCTAGATCCTTAAACTATTGTCATTTATATCAATCCTATTTGTTAATAGTTTAGGATGTAGGGCCTCATTAGGCCGTCAAAGAACTCAATCGGGTCCATTGAACTAGTTGACCAATTTCACATGGGTTTTATCATATGTTAACAACATGGATCCATGTGTTTGGGTCAGTCCAATCGGTCACAGGTATCGGGCTAAGGTCCGAATGCTAAGCTTCTATTCCATATATTTAACTTTTTCGAAGAGGTGGCGGATAAATTGGCCACCATTTTTGGCTCCGATTGAATTTTCGAATGATTCCAGAACTATGGGCAAGATGACTGATGAGGGCATCTTTCCTAAGTAGTGGTATCCAAAAATAGTTCAGGTATGATCATGGTACACAGATCACCAAGATCTGTTCTGTTTTATTAGGGTTTCGGTCCAAAATTATGGGGCCACGATGTCGGGTCCATAACTTTCAGTTTCGAAAATGGAATTAGGTGCTCAGTGGCTCTATGGAAAGAGACACAAGTCACCCAACTTTTTAATTTACATTTAGTGGGTCAAAAGTCAATGGATCAGGACGTATTATGGTCCATGCGATCGAAGGCCGGGTCTGATTTTTTGGCTGTGTGCCATTTGCCAACATTCCGAGCTGAAATTTACAGAATTTATTGCCGTCAATTCTGATCAAATCAAGGCTTGAAATTTTTTCTAAGATTTAAGGATGTACTAAGGTATATGTTCAATTTATTTATGATTTTTCCGTTAATGTTTTGGTCACGGGAACTGGAGCTTATTACAGCTCTGTTTTCGGGTGCAATAGGACAAATTTGTCGCTCCGCGTTTCGGGTACCGTAACCTTCAAAGCGTACGGGGTTCGGTTATGAAAATTTAACCGGACATTGGGAACTCATTCAAGTGTATCCCAGAATTTTTATGGATTTTTTTGACATTTATTTCTATTTATTCTGTCGTTGTTCCGGGACTGATTTTTTGTGGGTTGGTCCATAGATCTGGGCCTTTGATGGGGCCCGCTTAGAGGTCCATCCTATGCCACATATCATCGAGTCTCAGTCCGGAGAATTTCCAAGATAATCCTAGGTCCATGAGATCAAATTTTTTGGGTCATCATATCCATCTAATTAATATTAATCGGTTACTGATACTTTCCTACTTGGCGGTATCGATTTTTCTTAAATTTATCGGGTTCGGGCTTTGGGAGTCATCCGATCGAATTTAGCGTATCGGACATCTTTAACCTCCCAATTTTGTTAACCTGATGGGTATATTCAAAATTTTGATTTGATCATAAACGATTTTCACTGAATAAAATAATATAATGAAAGCAACTTTTAAAACCTTTTTCCATCCAAATAAAACCTTAAAAGTTAAATTGTTCATACAAGCCCAATTATAAAATTATAACCAAAATTTCAAAAGTAATGGACTTAAACAAAAGCCAAAACAAGAAGGAAAGATCCTTTCAAAATTTGGTGCTGGTGCTGGTAGCTCTACTAGACAAAATGAGCTTTAAATTATCAGCTTGGTTGTTGCTCCTGGATCCTTCCATATCCAGCTACCTCAATCTTGGCTGCTGACTGGCCTCTGAAATTTTAGGTCATGAAACGACCGTAAGCGATAAAGCTCAATAAAATCTTAGTTAGAATTGTCTTAGAATTCTGGTACAAGTAGTGTATAGATAATTCATTGGTGCATGTGCAAGTGGAGTTTCCAGCAGTTGTGAATATAACTAATTATCAAGCAAGAATTCTAACTAAATGTAATACAACTGATGCTAATTAGTACTTGGGTAGGCATTTTTAGAAATACTAACAGTTCATTGATTTTCCATGTATCACTAATCAGGAAATAATATTATTTAAGAGTTAAGTACAAGATTAAAATCTACAGATTATCTATAACAATAACATGAATTACAGTAATATTATTCGGCATGAGTTGCAATTTCCTCAAGATTCGTCCAACATGATTAAGCGAAATTTCAATTGTCTCCAAGATTAGTTAGTTATGATTGAATTTTATGAAATATGAGTTAATTATTAGTATCTTTTAATTAATTCGGTATTGATACCAAACACCAACCATGGTCCAGATAGAATTAAGATGCCAATGTTGATCAGACAAGGGCCGACACTCTCTACCATTTAGCCAATCTTAGACAAAGATCAATGACCCTATTGGTTTAATTAGACCCGATCCTCAGCTGACATTTCAATATTCCTGCATATACAAGGGGCCCATTCATATATGAGGTGCTCATACAAGCCTGTTCGTGAGAACAATGATCAGCTATGTGGGGCTAGAACAGAACATAATGGTATCGTCTTTCCACTTTCAATTTTTTTTTAGTTTTCGTTGCATTATCTTTCAAATTTGGTATTCTTTGCTCCAATTTCTGAGGTTCTGTATCATGTATCTTTATCTTATATCCCTATTTCAGAGGTCCCTAATCATATTCAAATACCCATTTTGGGTCTAGAGTTCAGATATTCAGATACCCATTTCCGGTCCAGAGTTTCAGATATTCATCTTCCCATTTCGGGTTCAGAGTTTCAAATAATCAATTTCCCATTTCGGGTTTAGAGTTTTAGTTATTCAGATAATCTTTTAAGATTCATAATTCAAGTATTTAAATATTTCTGTGCAACTGTGGGATTTGTGACGATCCCGTTGCTATGATGTGCTCTCTAATAAAATATTTAGAGTCGCTACTCGAAGCTTTTGGTGTCCCAAGAAAACTATATCAATTTTATAAGCACTGAAATGCCTCAAATATGACTCTGAATCCGGTCTACGCCAAAGGCTCTTGGGTAGGGGCTTCGGTTATCGATTGGGAAGGTGTTAGGTACCCAATCAACCCGCTTAATGCGGTCTCTACTTATGGCCAAAATAAAAATAATATAAAAGAAAAGAAAAAGGCTTCCTCTTGCCCAAAGAGTCTTAAAATCCTATTTGTGCCCCTCCGTTCCTACCAAAAATTTGGCGACATAACGGTACAAATGAGAGGATAGAGGAATAATCGAGAAGGTAGAGGAATAGAGGGGAGAGCCGGAGCTCTCGGGCCCTTGTTGCATCGCTGGGGAGCCTTGCGTTGGCTTGCTTCGGTGAGTTTTTGAAAGCTTGTACGATGAGCAATGGGGTTCTAACTCATAGGGCTTGATAGCTAAGAGGTAGAGAGGGAAGGCTAGGAGGTAACACACACCTAACCTAGAGCTTTTGGGTGAAATGCTAAGGTCTAAAGGAAGTTTTAAAGTTCTGAAATTTGTATGGGAGTGGTGCACTAGAGGAGAGAGAGAAGGGATTCCTTAATCTCTTAATTGTAAATTTTTTCAAGCCTTTGTAAAAAGAGGGGTGCCTTTCTATTTATAGGAAAAAGAGAGGTCAGGAGGGTGTTTAAAAGCTAATTTGGATTAGCAATTAGGTAATGGGCAATCTAAGGTTTTCTACGATTTTTGAAGCCTTGAAAATGTGAAGAGTTGCTCCAATGGTGGATGATAGGGTGAGGCTTTAAACTACTTAAGAGATTGCATATAGATAGTAAATGGGTGTAACAGAACTAGCAAAACATATCCCAAAGGTCAAGATGATCAACAAGTCAAACCCCAATCTCAAAATTCGAGGCAAAGAACTAGGGTTACTGTTCATATGCCTAGCGCAACTATTAGTTGTGCCAAGCATATGTATAGTAAAATAGTGCTTGAACAGTGCCTGGGAAGTTGGTTGCTTGCAGGGGGACCCACCTTAATGCTGGCACAAATATTAGTTGCGCCAAATCGCTATGGGGTGTTCAATTGATTTTACCATTCTGCCCTTACACTTTGGAACACGATATCTTCTTGTGTACAGGTCCGATTGGGGTGATTCTTGGCCCATTGGAAAGATGAGGACTTCTACTTTTCAATGGTATAATATTCAATCATAGTAGAAGGTCACAGCTAGTCTCGGTGCACCACTCTTCATCCGTTACTCTAGAAAGCTAGGTTTAGGTCCGAAATGGGTTCTAAGGATCGGGATGAGCTTCTAAGGGTTTTGGAAGGTTCTTAAGGGATCTAGGGTGATTCCTAAGGGTTTAGATAGGTTCCTAAAGATTTCATACATGCCATCAAAATCTCAGAGATGCGCCTCTCTCGAAATATGTCTCGATCGGGCCTTGGGCCAAATTTGGGTGTCTACAGATGCCCCTCTTTTGTATCCGATCACTGATGATCTAATGCGAAAGAAAAGAGACATTCAAAGTGGCCCAAGGCATTACTGATAGGTCCACTACATTCAGAACGAACTTTAAACATCAGATGAGTAACATGGTGAGAAAATGAAAGCTCCGTATGTCAGGAAAAATGGTTGCATCTCAAGGTAGTCGGTTCCCAAGTGCTTAGCGACATTACTGGGCATAATCAAGGTAGAAAATGAGTTACGAAAGTGTAATAGTTGAGAAAAATGGTCGTTTCTTGAGATGTTTTGAAGGAGTTTGATGTTCAAGATTCATTCTGAATACAACAGCTTTGTAAGTAAGGAGGGTGATCGACCCACATTCAAAGATAGGCACCAAGCAAGTACGTAGGGCTCCATAGTTTTTGCCCAATCATTTTAGGCATTGACCGCCTCATCTGACTGGTCATGGGTGCTCCTGCTTGAAGCAGGGTTTGAGGTCTTTGGGCAAACCCATTGATCCCAAATTTTATTTAGCACGACTATCCGAGCGGAGCGAGCAGATGTCGCAATGCTTTTTAGGAGTATGTGCCATTTTTCCAATATGCCCCGGATCATCATGACCCAGAGTATCCAACCTCAAAAAATGTAGAACAAATTCGGCCAAAATCGGGTGCCCACCGAAGGGAACACCTAATCCTAGTCTCTGTCAATAATGATCTTACAAATCTTTTAACTATGCATAAATATGCACCCATTAGGGGCGATAAGTAATAAAGGCAATGGAGTCTCGACCCAGATCCTGTTCGAGTACAATTTACCAGAATAAATGACCATCCTACGGATACCCAGATGCAAGGTGTATACTTTACAGGGATATCGTGCCAATACAGATTTTAAGCCTACGGTAATAAGGAAAATGAACCCTTCTGTATGCATATTTACAAAAAGTTTGATTGACATGTAGTTTCATTTTTAACAGGTTGGTTTTAACCAACAATTGACCTTTTTCATAACGGAGTTATCTGGACCTCAAACCCCGTAGGGCGCACGCCTGGACAACATAGACCAAGGTCCACACCTCTGAAATAGCTTGTGATGAATATGAAGTTAGACACTCACGTTCATATAAATCCAAAGACAGAGCCTTTAGGTCAAAGATTTAGCAGTGGAGTCAAAGCGATCGAAACATTGACCGCTTGATCGGGATTGGCACCGTTGCTCCTACTTTGAAGTACGATCCAAAAATCTAAGGCGCACCTTATATTTAGGATATTAATTTAGCACAAATACGTTGTTGATAAAATATTGACATTTTATTGCATCAGAACACGCATGTGCATAACTGTGCGTCCAATCATATGAGGCATTGACCGCCTCATCTGACTGGTCACGAGGGCTCCTGCTTGAAGCAAGGTTCGAGGTCTTTAGACGAACCCATTGATCCCGAAGTTTATTTAGTACAACTATCCGAGCGGAGCGAATAGATGTCACACCGCTTTTTGGTCGTACGTGCTGTCTTTTCAAAACATATGTTTTTGTTATTTTATGTGAGAAATTTTTTACCTCTCCCTTTTTTTTGTGTTCATCATTTTATGTGTTTTTTTGAATTTTAAGTTATCATTTTATGTGATTTTTTGGATTTTAAGTTATCATTTCATGTGATTTTTTTTTGGGTTTTAAGTTACCATTTCATGTGATTCTATTACTTTATTACTTATTTTATTATGCAAATTATTTTTTGGGGTTTTCTCCTTTTTTAGATTTTTAGATTTTTAAGTTATCATTTTATGTGATTTTTTTGGTTTTTTAAAGCTATTATTTTATGGTATTTTTTCAGTTTTTTAGAACTATCATTTTATGTGAATTATTCTTGGCTTTTTATGTGGGATTTTTTTATCATTTTTTTTTGGACCTTTTAACATTTTTTCATGTAGGATTGGGATGCCTATTGATCTCGATCCATTTTATTCTATAACGGTTTCCCGGGCAAGTCGAATGAGGGTCGACATGCCATTTGGGGGCACGTGCATTGGCTGGGAGTAATCAAAACGAAGAGAGGGGGGTACCGGGTTCTGCAAGTGACTCGTACCAGGCCCAAAACCTGAGTTCAGGTAGCAAGGGTATATTTTCAAATTTAAACAACCCGAGTTCAGGTAGCAAGGGCATATTTTCAAAAAAATTTCTCCCCCTCTCTTCAAAACCGAAAATCAGCCTCCCCTAGAGTTCCTTTACATTGCCTCTACACATGCCCCATTGCCGGCATTCGCTCACGCCGATTGATCGCCCACCTTGCGCTGGATCTAAGACCCTATTTCCCTCTCAAGGTAACCATTTAAAACCCATTTTCTTTAATTTTTCTTGCTTTTTCTTGCAAATATATCATGATCTTGTATTCTTAGATGATTAATAGTTTATTTTCATTGTACTCATGCTTATTGATGATGTGTTGATGATTTCTCATGAATGATGCCCTATTTTTGCTATTTTTATGGATTTTATTGGTGCCTAATATATATATATATATATATATATATATATATATTTGTAGTTTTTATTTGTACATATAGAAGGGATTTTTTATTTTTATTTTTTGTTTTCATTTGGAATATAAAGCAACGGTTTTTTGAACATTAATTAGGGAAAAGGGATTTTTGGTTTCTATTTTTTTTGAAAATTAATTAAGGAAAATAATTTTTGGTTTTTGAAAATTAACTAAGGAAAAAGGGGTTCATTTTTTTGGTTTTTGTTATTTTTGTTGTTTCTCTGAGGAATCGATTTATCATTTTTATTTATTTATTTTTGTGTTGGTTTTTTTTTTTAATTTTATGGGCCCAAGAGAAAGGGTTTTTTTTTTTGTAGTTTTTCTAAACATAAAAGGACTTCTTTTTTTTTGGGTTTTTGATTTTAGGAGCATAATAAAAAGATTTTTTATTTTTTTTGTTTTTGATTTTAGGAGCATAAGGAAAAAGACTCTCTTTTTGTTTTTTTGTTTTTCTAAACATAAAAGGACTTTTTTTTTGGGTTTTGAATTTTAGGAGCATAATGAAAAAGACTTTTTGTTGTTGTGTTTTTTCTTTTGTTTTTTATATTTTTTTAATTTTCAAAGATAGAGAGGGGGGGATTTGTTTTATTTTTATAATTTTTGAGGATAAAAAGGAAGGGATTTTATTTTTTTGCATTTTTGTTCTATTAAAAAGGGATTTCTTTGTTTATGTGTGTGTATCTTTGCTTTTGAAAATAATAGAAAATGGATGAGCATACTTACTTTCCCTTGGCCTCTAGCATAAAATGGTTCTTTATCACTAACCTGCTCTGATGTGATTGCTTGTTTTTGCCCCAGAATGTCTGGCGATGAAGAGTATGTGCCTGAGGACGGCCATGAGGAGGGGCCCGATGTAGTCTATGGTCCCTGTGGGGAGCAATTTTTTGTGATAGAGCGCAAGGCAGGTCCCTGGCTCGAGATGCAAGGTGAGGCCGCCCGAGTTGGCCTTCTCCATCACCAATTTATCCATATCTCTAATTTCAGCATAGCGGGCAAGATAAAAGATAGGTTCAGTTCTTCCTTTTGTGCAGCTTTGCTTTATTTCTATGATCTGATGCATTTCTCTCTCTTGACGCAGGCCTTGCCCTTTATTGTGTTCCACAGGGGATGGCTTGACTTTCACGATTTCTACCACTACGCTCCCCCTGTGGTGAAGTATTTGCTGGAGCAGGAGGGTTTTGGGGAGTTCTTATCCTGCCCCCCCATGAAGGTTGACGCTGTGTACTTGAGGGCCCTGATCGAGAGGTTTTGCTCGAAGACCATGTCCATCCACATGGCCTATGCTGAGATGACCCTGACGCCCGTGGATTTGGCGATGATTACAGGCTTTAGGGTAGGAGGCGTACCGATAGCCAGCCTTGCGGTGCCGAGCAGGGATGACATTGTCAAATTGATAGGGGATTATCCCCCTCGTGGGTAGATGCACGGCACTGAGGTCAAGATGACCTGGCTATCTGGCCTCTATGGGGCTAGTGAGTTGGTCGATTTGCACCAGCTGAATTTGGAGCTTTATATTGAGCCTGCGCGGGCGATCGTCCTAGCCTGTATCACATTTCTGCTCCTACTGGGCAAGACCCTCTTTACGAAGGCGAGCGGTGGACTAGTCAGCTTGGCATTGCTGAGCATTATGGATAACTGGCTCGATGTCCATAAGTATGACTGGGGCGGGGCTGAATATGCGTGGCTGATGTGCGGCGTAGCCCGAGTATCTACCAGGGAGGCCAAGTCTGTTGTCGGTTTCTAGCTGGCTCTGGAGGTAATCTCTAACTCTTTTGCTTTCATCAGTTTTATTTGAATGGTCTTTGTATGCTACTAACTTATTTTTTTGCACTGCTCTCCTTAGGCATGGGGGTACCTCCACTTTCAGCTTGGATGCTCGCTTCTCCACTCAGAGGTATACACTTACCCTCTTCTCAGTAATTGGAATGAATCCCGGCACCGCGACGTGGGCATGAAGCATTTCGAGATTGACTTGAGGTCCTAGTTGGATATGATGGTCCCCGAGCAGGTAAGGCCTTTTCAACCCTGTTTATTCCAGTTCAAAAATTCTCTTTTGCCAATATGCTGCATGTTTTGACTGATTGACCACCTCTTGACTTGGACAGATCCTTTATGACCCGTACGTCTCCTCCATGTTCTGGGACTGGGCTTCCGTAGGTCCATCACGTCTATTCAATGATCGTCGCGTTGTCTTCTTCTATGGGGCGTGGGCTAGGGCCTATTATCTAGGGGAGTGGGTGGTTCACTAGTATCAGGGATATCCTGCCATACCTATGGATCCTCCTGCGAATGTTTTGGATCCCGTGGGTAGCATTGAGGAGCTCACAGCGGCCTTCCTCCATAATGGGATCCCCATTAACGCTTTTCTCGTGCCCGGGGACTATCAGTTATGGTATGAGTCTTTGCCGTACCAGTTCCTACTGCCATGCTTTATCCCTAGGGTCAACTTCCCTGCTTTTGACGGCCCGCACACTTAGGTAATTCTCCTTTCTTTTTCAAATTAGTTCCCCTTTGGTTTCCATTCAGCTTTGGTTCCTACTGAGCGAATCTCTACTTTGTTCACAATTTGCTCAAGGGGATGACTTGGATGATGAAGGCGGGGTGGCGGCGAGTACCGCTAATACCTCAGGGGCAGGTCCCTCAGGTGCTGGCCCTTCCGGTGCAGGTCCCTCAGGTGAGGGTTCTTTTGGTGTGGGTCCCTCAGGTGAGGGTGCTTCAGGTGCTGGTCCGTTGGGTACTTCTCATGTGGGTGCCCTTGGTGGTGTTCCGCCCATGGTCTATGGGACCTTTAGACACCTCGACGATAGCTTTCTCTCAAGTCTATGCGTTGACGTGGACAAGCAGGCATGCATCTTAGCTGAAGCGGCCCGGGTCCCTCCTCCTGAGGTGGTTCTAGGGGTAAGCCTTCTCACAATCATTCCTCCTTTGTCTTGGCTCCTTTGATAAATGCATGTGTTTGTCACTAGTCCCTGCAACTGACATCCTTTCCCTTCGAATGTAAAACTTTGACTCGACCATGGAACATGTTGGGTATTATCACAACCTTGATGAACTCCGGGATGTGGAGGGGGTGAGTATTCTGCTGCTCAGTCTTTCTCACTATTTTTCTATCCTTGCCTTTTAACTTTGTTCTTGATTTCTGATTTTGACTTTGACTTGCAGCGCGCACGCGCTAAGGAGTCGCGCTCTTTGCTTAGCTGGCTTTCACAGGCGTGGTCCTGGGTATGAGATATTCGGACCTTCCAAAGCTCCTCGCATCGGCGGAAGAAGTCGAAGGGCGCCAACAAGGATTAGGCCTTAGTTGCTGCATTTAAACATTTAGCACTTTGGGGATGATGACTTGGGATTTTTAAACAAATTGTGATGGATAATTGTTGCATTTTTTGGATGATTTTTTTCTTCTTGGAAATATTTAGTGCTATTCCTTTGATTGCATGTTGTCTCTCTCCCTTGCATATATTCGACTACTTGCAGGATGGTTTTGACAATTGCCTATAAAAGTGGCCCTCGAGGTCACATGCCTTGGTGCTGGTTTCTCCTGCACAAAAAGTCAAATTATTTCAATGTTAGGTGCCCTTTTAATTTTCATGTTTGAATGTCTTCATTGTATAAAGCAGGTGAATCAGGCCATCTGGCTAAAGGGGGCCAGTAAGGGCCCACCAAAAAAAAAAAAAAAACCCTCAAAAGCTCAAAAAGGCATAAAAAAAGGGGGATTTGTACTGGCACAACTATTAGTTGCGCTAGGCTTGTTCTGGGGAAATTTGCATTGGCGCAACTAATAGTTGCACCAGTTTTAGCCTGGGGAGCAGTGGGCCCTTATATGCCCAAGACAGTCTATTTTTGCTTTCTTTTCTTTTTGACTTGGCCTTATCAGCTGATTTTTCTTCTCCTTGCTTTCCCAAGGGTGGGGTCCATTGACATACATTGAATTTTATATTTTTAAAAAATCTTTGTACGTCCATGGACCCGCTTTCCAATCCTCCCTTACATGGAGGGCTTGGAACCAATTTACCCCTTTCTTTGGGCTTGGGGCCCAATTTTCTAAAAAGTTGGCTTGAAAGCTTGGATGAGAGTGAGCTCGTTGAACTGGAGCGGCTTGGATTATCACATCTTCCCTTCTTTCTCGAGGTTCCTCCACGGTGGGACCTACTCCATGCGGCCACTTCATTTTGAGATGCAAACGCCCATGTGTTCCATTTTGGGAAGCGGGAGCTAACTCCCACTCTTGAGGAGTTATCCAATTTGTCCGGCTTGAAGCTCTACAGAGGCCTTGCAAGAGTCACACCGAAGTTGGGTTACTCTGAAGCCGTTCACCTTACCCTCAATTTGAAGAAATTTGACCCACAAGGAGCTCGATCAAATTCCTCAAAGAACATTTTGGTGAAGAAAGTCTTTGAAAATTGCCAGTTAGAAGTATCTTCAACGTGAAAGCCTTTGCTCGTAGTCTCATTTCGAAAGTCCTTTTCTTCACTGGGGGAGAGAGCTTTTCTCTGCCTCTCTGCGACATTTTGATCGAGTTGGTAGAGGGCCAATCAGTGATGCACTTGGTCCTTGCAGAACTATACCGATGCCTTGATATTTGCTTTGGGCAAGGTGGAGAGCCTCAGGGGATGCCCTTTGTTGCTCTAGGTCTGGCTGGGTGAGCTTCTCGCTATCTTGGGACCCGTGCTGCGATTTTACATTGCTTGAGATGAGGCGGCTCAATACTTTTTGGGTAGGTGTCACTTACTTTTGCAGGGCGATTTGTCAGCTTTAATGCTTTGACTAACCAATGCAGAGCTGATATGGAGACTTCCTTGGTTGGATCGAACCTTCCCAATAGTTCGTTCCAGAGACCATGAGGGCATCACCCTCCTAGGATTGACTGGCAGCACTTTCTACTTCCCATTTCGAGTGTTGTGCCAGTTCGGCTGCTCTCAGCAGGTGCCTTGCGAGGCAAAACCCCCTTTATGTGACTTGATCTTTTCTAGGGGGTCCCCTGGGGACGTGGATCGGATTGCTGCTCTTTGGGAGATGCATCAGTCAACGTTGATGTGTGATATGGAGCAAGGAGATTCAGTTCAATCTTCCCCGGAGTACGAGGCTTGGCTATTGGCTGAGCAGCCTGCTGCTGATCATCTAGATCAAATGGAGAGTATTGACACAGGAGGCCCCTGGCCGGACAAGGAGACGGTGCTTCAAGCTCACATTGAGCTATTGGTTGATAAGAAGAGGGTCGTGCAAGAACTTTTAGCATGAGAAAAGGTTAAAGCAGAGGTAGCAAAGACCAGAGCTGGTGTAGCTGAGAGCGAGGTCCTTCGTCTGGAAGGATCCTTGAATGTTGTTCATGGGGCTATTGATGCTTCTCGGAAGAGGTACAAGAGCTTGCATGGTTGTTGGTTGACCGAGCAGAATGTCCAGGAGGATGGTTTTCTCGCTGAGATTAGTGCCTTGAAGCGTGAGCTGGGCCATTGATTCTCTCCTGCACATATATCTTTTTGCACAGATTAGATACACAAAAAAGAGGCGTAAGAAACCCTTTTACATATACACACTTTTTGGTATATATATTTTCTTTATGTTTTTACTTTTTTTCTGCTTTTGTAAAAAAAGAAAGAAAGAAAGAAAGCTAGACATCACACCGACTACTATTTTTTTTTAGGATGTGGTGTAAGCGGTGCAGTTGTAAATGGAAAAGGAAAATCTATTATATTTACAAAGGCTTCTCTTTTTTTATTATTCTTTTTTATTAATGGGTCCCTTTTGGAATGTACACAACCTGTGCATGGAAGTGGAGAAGGGAAATTATTATCTTTGGCAAAATGGGCTATCCTCCCCGCCCTTTATTCTCTTTTTGTTTGGTTTGATGCCTTAATCACATGGTGAGATCTCGGGTCCCCTTTTGAGCATGGTCGAACCCCTATTAAGTGGTCCGATCTGGGTGAGTTTTAGTAGCTTTACCAAGACTGGAACATCAGTCCCCTTGGACTGAGTCAAACCTTTCTCCTTACCTCGAGTCATATGTTTGATAAAGTAGTTTCACTAAGACAATTTTGGTCGGGGCCCAATTTGAACTAGGACGATTGGCCCAGTCAGAGAAAGGGGATCAGGGAGAGTAACCAAGAGGGCTCCTCCAACATCAATCTTATCAATAAAACCTTTCTTTTTCCACTTTTCTTTTTAATCCTTCAATCCTTTTACTCACAATGCCCAAGGTGGGTTCGTCGTGCCCATTTGCGCTCTTTTTTTACCCATGGCGTCCTTTCGAGTTTTCACCCCGTCCATGGGTTTAGCTCTCTTACTCCAAGCGCCATTTCGGATTTTCACCTGGTTCGCACAAGCTCGCTGTTTTTACCCGTAGTGGCCCTTTCGGATTTTCACCCCGTCCATCTTGCTTTGAGTTTGTATATATTTTATTTTTTCTTTTTATTTCTTTTACTTTTTTTTTCAAAAGCCAATGACAAAGACGTCGATTCCGTCATAGCTGGCCAGGTGGAGTTTTGGTGTCGTCTCACAACGCGGCTTGTGTTGACTTGACAAATACTGTGACTGCTTATGAACCTAAAAAAGAGGGCTTTCTTCAAGGTGTAGGTTGGCCATGGGTTAGGTTAGGATTTGAAGGTATGCTGGGCTAAACGGGTTTCCTTGACATGGTTTCAGTTTTTCACAATACATTTTCTTCCTTGGGGGATTTTTGCTGTACATGCCCCATGATTCTTCTATTATTTTGTTTTCCTTTATTTTATTTCAGGCAATCTCTTTTTGAGGTTTTGCTTTTCCAAATTTTTTTATTTTTTATTTTTATAGCGCTTCTACTTCATCTCTTTTTTCCTTTTATATATACACACTTTTTATTTTTCAGGGAAGGGGTTTATTGAAAGAAAGGCTCAGGCTCAAATGAGGTAGCAAAGGATATCATCATTTTTAGGGATACTTTTTGGCTATTATGCTCGGAATGATGGCCTCTTTTGGGTGGTTCTTGAGCAGCCACGTATATGTTTCACCAATACTTACCTTATCGTGATAGACTAAGAGTAGAATTGTTGGACGTATCAAGCATTGATGGGCTCAAGAAGATGATCTCCATCCATGATGGCGAGACGGATGGCATATCCCGGTAGCACTTCTTGGATGACATAAGGTCCTTCCTAGTTTGGCTTGAACTTTCCTCTCGGATAGGCGTGGAGGCATGGGAAGATCTTCAGTACGGTGTCTCCTACCTTTAAATCTCGATCGTGGGCACGTTTATTATAAGCGCGTGCGATTCGCCCCTAGTAAACTTGAGTATGACACAAGGCTAGGAGTCTTTTCATGTCCAGTAGATTCAATTGTTCAAAGCGGGATCTCTCTCTCTCTGCTTTGAGTAAGCCTAATTCCATGAGGATTTGGAGCTAGGGTACTTCAGCCTCTACTAGTAGGACGACCTCAGTTCCATACTTAAGGGAGAATGGTGTTGCCCATGTAGCGGTACAGATCGACATTCTGTAGGCCCACAAAGCACATGATAATATTTTGCTCCAATCTCGATAAGTGACGACCATCTTCTCAAGGATGCAGATGGCCGTCTTGTTCGCAGCCTCCACGGCTCCATTAGTTTGAGGCCGATAAGGTGATGAGTGATGGTGCTTGATCTTGTATTGCTCGCAGAAGGCTCAGATGCACTTATTCACAGAGTTTATGCCGTTGTCCATGATAATATCCTTGGATACTCCAAATCGGCACACAATATTATTTTTGAGAAACTTCTCTACGTGATTGGCCGTGATGTTAGCATATGATGCTGCTTCTACCCACTTGATAAAGTATTCAATGGTGACAAGGATGAACCGATGTCCGTTTGATGCTTTTGGATTAATCATTCCGACGACGTCAAGGCCCTAGGTAGCAAATGGCCAAGGAGTGGTCATGCAGTGAAGATCGATGGTAGGAGCGTGTATCAGACTGGAGTGTTCCTAACACTTGTAGCATTTCTGAACATGTTTACAACAATCTTATTCCATAGTGGTCCAAAAGTATCCTTGCTGTAGAATTTTCTTAGCGAGCATGTGACCACTGACGTGGGCACCGCCTGCTCCCTCGTGGATATCTTTTATATATTGATCGCTTCACTTTCAGTAAGGCACTTGAGTAAGATGTTATTGTAGGAACTCTTGTAAAGGCATTCCCCACAGATGACGTAGTCTGTCGCTAGACGTTGAATGGTCCGCCGATCCGTCCTGGACGTGCCCTCAAGGAAAGTTAGAGTCTCGAGGAAATTCTTGATTTCTGAGAACCAAGGTAGCTCATCATCAAGCTTAGGGGTTCCTCAATCTGGAGGTAGAAGGCCAGCTCATTCCTTTACTCGATCATGATCGGCTTCATCTCAGCACCATACGAGATTTCTATCATTGATGCTAAAGTTGCTAGTGCGTCAGTAAAGCGATTCCTTATCAGGGGGACATATGAGAATGTCACATCCTGAAAGCAAGCTATCAGATCCTTGAGGTGTTCATGATATGTGATCAGTTTCTTATCTTTCCTCTTCCAGTCACCATTCGTCTGGCATATGATCAACTACGAATCATCGAACACTCGAAGGTGAGTTACATTTAGATCAAGAGCCGCCTGTAAACCATTTGCACAAGCTTTGTACTCGGCCATGTTATTAGTGCAAGGGAAGTTGAGATTGATAGAGATTGGTATGTGAGATCCTTTTGGCGAAATCAGAATGGCGCCAACTCCTTGACCCTCAGCATTGGCTACCCCATCAAAGTGCATTACCCAAAATTCCTCTGCTTCCTTAGTATCGTCCTCCGTCATGAACAAGATGCCCTCATTGGGGAACTTAGTTCTCAAGGGTTCATAATCTGGCAAAGGATTGTTGGGAAGATGATCAGTGAGTGCCTACCCCTTGATCGATTTTTGAGTGACATATGTGATGTCAAACTTAGACAATAAAAGATGCCATCGTGCAGTCCGTCCAGTAAGAGCCAACTTCTCGAATAGGTATTTCAACAGGTCCTTTCGGGCCAAAAGTAGAATGGCTTGGGATAGCAAGTAATGGCGGAGCCTCTAAGTAGCCCAAACAAGAGCCATACATGCTTTCTCCAAATGAGAATAATCCGTCTCATAATCAGTAAAATTCTTGCTCAGATAGTAAATGGCCTGCTCTCTTCTTCCTATCTCGTCATGCTGCCCTAAGACACATCCCATCGAGACTTTCGTCATGGAGTGATACATCAGGAGTGGTCTCCCCGGCTCAGGTGATACCAGAACAAGTGGGTTAAGGAGGTAGCTTTTGATTTTATCAAACGCTGCCTGACAATCGTCATTCCATTCGACGGGTGAGTACTTCCACAGTAGCTTGAAGATCGACATGTAGATTGGAGTTAGCTGTGCAATAAACTGACTGATATATTGTATTCTACCCAAGAACCCTCTAACTTCTTTCTCAGTAGATGGTGGCGGCATTTTGATGATAGCTTTGACTTTGACGGGGTCCACCTCAGTCCCTCTCCTGCTGATGATGAATCCTAATAGTTTCCCGGACATAGCACCGAATGCACACTTTTGTGTGTTCAGACAAATCGATATTTTCTCAACCTCTCAAATAACTTCTTGGGGTTTACCAAGTGATCGCTTCGCTCTGGTGACTTGGCTATCATATCATCGACATACACTTCAATTTCTAGGTGCATCATGTCGTGAAACAGTGCGGTCATAGCTCTTTGGTACGTTGCACCGACATTCTTCAGCCCAAATGGCATGATTCTGTAGCAAAAGTTTCCTCATGGAGTGATGAACGCAGTCTTCTCTTGATCTGCCTTTGCCATCTTAATCTGATTGCATCTTGAGAATTCATCCATAAAAGAAAGCATCCTATGCTTAGCAGTGTTATCGACCAAGATGTCGATGTGCGGTAATAGGAAATTGTCCTTCAGGCTCGCCTTGTTCAAATTAAGGAAATCGATACACATGTGGACCTTTTCATCCTTCTTCAGTACCGGAATAATATTGGCTAGCCACTACAGGTATTTGGATGCCATGAAAAACCCTGCGTCATATTGCTTGATCACCTTGTCTTTGACTTTCAGCATCCACTCGGGTTGGAGTCGTCTTAGCTTCTGCTTAATCGGCTTCATATCAAGGTAGAGAGGCAACTCATGATCGACCAAATCAGTGTGCAGACCAGGCATGTCCTCGTACGACCAGGCAAAAATGTCTTGGTATGACCGAAGGAAGTCGATCATGCTTTTTCTTACTTCGGGAGATAGCAACGTTTTGATTTTGGTAATTCTGGGAATCTCCTCAGTCCCTAGATTAACATCCTCAATTTCTTCGACAATGGGGGTAGGGCCATGCTCAAATTCGGCAATCCGGTCGAGGAGCTCATGGGGGTGCTCCTCTAAAGGGATATCCTCATCTAGACTCGTAACTCCTACCTCTTCTTGTATTTCTATAGGAAAGGGGTCGATTTTACGTGGGACGAGTATTTCAATTAAGGCATCTTTTTGTGGGATTTTAGTTAGAATTTTAAATAACAATATTTTTGGACTTTGTATTTTTTCAATGTTTTTAGAATTTTTATTTTCTTTGGAGACGGACCCTTGGCAGAACGAGTCTGTGTATATACAAGGTATTGCCTGCCAAGGGCTTATCTCACTTTTTATAGGTTATTTTTTTTTTAAAAACATGTGCCAAATGTTAGGCCACTCCCTGCTTCTAGGGTTTGGGGCAAAGATGCCTAGTTACATACCTGAGAGGTCACTTTTTTACCTGTTTGGATGGAGGGTGCTGACTGATATGGCTTTTTAGAGTTAGCCTCCATCATGTTGATCCCCATTTCATTTGAGATAATATCCTCAAACATTAACACAGTTTTGTGGTGATTCACCATAGGGGGAGTTTGTTCAGGTACGGACCGTCATTCCTTGAAGAGGGATAATGTGACCAAGTCTATTTCCAGGCTGGGAAGGATAATGTGGGGATTGGTGGGGTGAACCGGTGTTGTAGGCTTGTGTGGGGTTATTGGGTTTACCCCATTTGTCAATCTTCACAACCTAGCACTCACGAATGAATTTCGATATGAGGCACGGGATGAGTTTCTCCTCTATGTGGATCCCCTAGCTTTTCATTGCCATTCAGGCTTTTCTTTAGCCTCTACCTCTTCTTCTTGGGCTTGTAACCTAGCCAAATCGACTTTTGGCCCCCCTTAGTTGTGGGCTCCTTCCTACCTTGCTGGCCCATCCTCTTCCTTTTTTATAGCCTCACTTTTGGAGTATGGCCACCGCTGCTATCATTCCTCCTCCGGTTCTTAGAATGATGCCCTCAATAGGCTCTAGGAGTATCGTCGACTCGTCGTATTCGAAATTGTTGAGGTCGACATCCTCAACGATGTGCAACACATCCAACACCTTAGGTTTTTCGACACTGTTGGTAGCTTTTTCTTTCTCACTATGCCCCTCATCAATGATGGTGATAATCTTATGCCCGGATGCAAAGTTAAGCTTTTGGTGCAGCGTCGACGGTATTGCTCTGATCTCATGCAGCCATGGGCGCCCTAACAATAGATTAAACGAGGATTTGATATCCATCACTTGAAACAATATAGAGAAGGTCATTGGCCTAATCAATAGCTCAAGGTCAACTTCTCCCATTATCTCTCTTCGTGTGTTATCGAAACCTCTGGCACTGGTTCTCGTGAGTCACAGTATGCACGAATCTACCATAATCTTGGTGGCGGTTCTCAGTGGGCATATGTTTAACGCAAACCCATTATCGATTAAAACCAAATGGATTATCATATTTTTGGACTCAATAAGAATGTTAAGGGATTTGGAGTGACCAATCCCTTCATTTGGTATATCGACATTTGAAAATGAAATGGCATTTAGAGCCATTACTTGACCAATTATTTGCCCGACTTCATTTGGGCTAACTTGAAGTGATACATGCGCATTCTTTAATGCCCCCATTAATTCTTAGACATGGAGTGGGGACGTCATCAACAGATCCCATACAGTAATATGGGCAGGCATTCTTCTCAATTGAGGCTCCAGTATATATTCTCGACTCATTTTCTCAAAAGGATTCACTGCGCTATCTTTCTTTCCCTCTGATTGGGCTTGTGCTGCTACTGGTGCTTCAGACTGCTTTGAGATCTTTTCGAATCGGGTAACAAAATTCACTGCCCCTTCTCTGTGGCTACCAGCGTTAATATCTGTTTATTCATAACTCAGCGGGACCTGATGAGAATCGTAGGTTGGTCCTGAAATCTGAAATGGTAAAGCTGCTGGTGTCGGATGCACTTGTATTGCAGGCTTCGGAGGTGTGGGTAACACTTGGTTTACTTTGGTGATGGCTGGTTAGGTGGTAAAATTGGGCCAGATGGGGTGGTGAAGCTTGTGGGTAGTTACACCAGGGGTAAAGGGGTAGGAGTAGGCCATTGGTAGCTAATAGGTGCTGGCGGGGGATTGGGGGCATGGTGGGCTATCGGGTAATTGATGGGGGTCGTGGTGTATGGTTGATATGCATTTATATGCACATAATTGACAGGAGTGGGTGATGGGAAATAAGCCCTAAGATCCAAGGGTTCAACTCGGAGTGCTGGGTTAGGGAAATAATCTGTCAAATTCAGGGGTTCAATCACCCCAATATTCATTTCTTCACAATTTCTCTGCAATGGTGCTACATAGCTCTCCTAATCACTGATATAATTTGACGGATCAAATTCAAATTTCTCCTCATATTTCTATACCATCCCGATGGTGGGTCTGGGACCTGCTCCTCTGGCAGGATGTGGGGATAATGGCAATTGATGAATATTTACATGTTGGTTCACTTCATAGGGTGCCGGTGGAATGATTTTTTCAGCATCGATTAAATCTTGGATCGCGTGCTTCAATGGGAAGCAGTGATCAGTCGGGTGACCAGGACCCTGATGAAAATTACAGTGAGTATTAGGGTCATAATTCTTTGGGATTGGGTGAGAAGGAGGTTGCGGTTGATGAATAGTAACTAATCTATTTTCTATTAGTAAAGACAAAAGTACACTTATTGATTATCCTAGGGGCATAAACACTTGGTCGTAGCCGGCTCTCCTCTACTCCAGAGTCATCTATATTCCTTATCTATTTTCTGCTCTCTGTATCTGCTTAGTTCTGACTAGTGTTGGCGGGGTTGCTTGGAATTGGAACGGGGTTATACTATTATTGGGCCTGGTGTTTCTTTGTTCTGGACATTGGCCCCTATAGTCATGTCATTTCTTTGTTCTGAAAACCTTCTAACCCCACTGGCTCCACTTAGTAAATTTTTGTTCAGGTGACCTTCCCTGATAGCATCTTCACATCAATTGGTGTTCCTTACCAGATCAGCAAAGCTGGACTGTTGCTGGTACGCTAAAAAGTCCTAGATTGCTGGCAGGATAATTTTAGAAATCATTTCTATTTGTTCATCATCAGGTATCCAATTTCTAACCTGAGCTGTCAGTGCTCTCCAACGCCCCAAATAATCGCTAAAGGTCTCATTCAGGTTTTGCTTCAAATGGGCCAAATCTGACTTACGTGGTTCAATGTCTATATTATAGACATATTGTTCCTGAAATAAGTACGTCAAGTCCTTCCAAGTTTTCATCATAGATGGTTCCAAAGATGTAAACCATCTCAAGGCCGAACCAATTAAACTCTTATGGAAGTCCTTTATCAGTAGCCTTTCATCCCCTCCATATTGGCACATGTCCTCACCGTAGGACTTGAGGTGTGCTATGGGATTGTCGGTGCCATTGTATTTTTCAAAAGCCAACATTTTAAATTTTGGAGGCAAGGGGACCTTAGCGAACAAGCACAAATCTATGAAGTTCGTGGCGTGGATTTCAGCACCACCCATTTTCAACAACTACTTCTGAATTTTGTCCAACTGTTCTTTCAATTGCTCTGACTCCTTGGATACGGAGGCCACTTTTTTGGCAGTTGGTTGGAATTCACTTTAGGCTACCAGGGGGTGGGCAATTATAGGAGGAGGGTTAAGGCTAGTCATACCCCAACATAAGCTCCACTATTCCTAATCTCGTCCTCTTCATACTGCTGGTCTATATAGGGTGCAGTGAGGGCAGGAATCTTTGGCTAGTTCTGCATGGACTGGATGGGAATGACATGAATGGGGGTTGGGTGAGTCCATTGAGGATGAGGGGAGGTTTGTTGGGCGATGGGATGAGTGGAAATCAGATCCCTAGGTGGGGCCTGATGAGGCCATTGGGCATGCGGGAAGGCTTGCAACTGACTTTGGGATATTGGGATATGGGTAAATTGGGGTTGATCTAAGGCATGGGTTTGAGCTGGGTATGAGGGTTGTGAATGAGTGAAATTTTGGAGGAATTGTGAAGGGTATGAGTGCGAGGCTCCAAGGTCTTGCTGGGCTTGGGTTTGGGCTATAAGGCCTTGGGAGGGTTGGGCCACAAAGCCTTGGCCATGATAGGTGTGGCCCAGGAGGCCTTGGTGCGTTTGGGTCATGGGCCATTGATGGGTTTGGGCCATGGGCCCCTTATGGGTTTGGGCCATGGGCCCTTGGTGGGTCTGGGCCATGGGCCCTTGGTGGATATGGCCCATTGGCCCTTGGTAGGCCTAGCCCATTGGGCCTTGAAGGGTCTAGCCCAATGGACCTTGGTGGGTCTGGGCCATAGGCCCTTAGTGGGTCTGGCTCATTGAGCCTTGATGGGTCTGAGCCATGAGCCCTTAGTGGGTTTGGCCCATGGGTCCTTAGTGGGTCTGGGACATGGGCCCATGATGGGTCTGGCCCATTAGACCTTAATGGGTCTGACCATTAGGCCTTGGACCTTAATGGGTCTGACCATTGGGCCTTGGACCTTAATGGGTCTGACCATTGGGCCCTTGTGGGTCTGACCCATTGGGCCTTGATGGGTCTGGGCCATGGGCCCTTGGGACATGTGGGAGATGGGGGTTTGGGCCATTGGACCTTGGGACATGTGGGTTTGGGCCATTGGGCCTTAGGACATGTGGAAAATGGGGGTTTGGATAGTGTGGATGATGGGGGGTTGATGGGGGTCATGGGAGAGTGAGGCATGGAGGCTTGATAGGGTATGGGAGGGATTCATAAATGTGTGGTGTGGATGAGAGGGTGTTGATGGGATTTCTAGGTGTGCCGATTTATTGTGTAATGATAAAAACAAAGTAAAATAAAAGAATGAATTTAGCACAACTAAAATATCCTAGACCTACAAGATACATGGTCCATTGTAGCAAGTTTTGATAAGTAAGAGTTTGTCCCACAGGGAGTAGTGATCTAAACCTAGAAGGTATATAGTAGACCTCCAGATCTGGCTACAGATCTGGTAATTCTAAGAAGAAAGAGAGCTTTTTGGGTGTCACTAGATCTAATTAATCTACAAAATAGAATCATAAAACTAAATCTAAAAGTTAGAGGAAGATGGATGGTAAAATAAAGATCAAATGGTGAGAAATAGGCAGCCAAGACCTAGTTCTCATTGTAAATCAATTGAATCAAAGACATTGTATAGATCTAATTTACTACAATCCTCCATCTGGCTACCAGCTCTGCAGGTTCCCTCGACAGATGCAAGGTATAAGAATCCAATCTCAACCAGAGAATTGAATCAATCCTAAGGCTATGATCTGTCAACTCGAATGGTCATAGACCATCCCAGAGATTGTTCCAATCCATTGATCTTGATTAGAATAGGCTAACCATTATAGATGCTACAGATGCCAACCTACCAGCTCCTTATTTCTGGCTGGCACCCACAGGAATATCCAATCTAGGGAAATCAAATACGAAAAAGTGAAATATAGATTAGAACCACCTTTAAAATCCACAATTACTGTAATCTTACAGCTCTTGAGCTCAGATCTGCAATCTTGTGCAACATCAATCTATTCACAAGGCTTTAAAACCCTTGATTTACAATATCAAAATAGATCTGGACTGCTTATTTAGATCTAATCCAACATGCTGGATTAGAGAGAGAAGGGGGAAGAGAAAAAGGAAAAATAAAATTAAAATCTAAACCTAAATGAGCTAAGGAGAAACACAGTTATTCTATGGATTCCTTGCTAAGAAATTACGGCAGCAAGGAGTTCTATTTATACATTTGTAGTAATCCGTGTGCTTTGGATTGCAGCCAATCAGAGAGCAGATATGGATTTGGTTTTGTTGTGCTTAGCAGAAGCTAACTTGCATTCCCGCCACCAAAAATCAATTTACACCCATGTGCAGATTTCTCATGTTGAACTAATCACTAATTCCTGCAACTATCTTGCCCATGTGTAGACATCTTTGGTATTCCCAAATCTGCCCTTGCTGCCCAAAAAATACTTGCTCAATATACTCCTGCTATAACTACTATCAAATTAGCCGAGAATGCCTCGATTTGCACTTTCAATCTTATTGGCTGCATTTGAGCACCCAAGACAACCTCCACGCAGCTGATGAGAAGCCAGTTTGAATGGTTCGAGATGATCAGCTTTACTAAACTTTGCAGCTCTGGAGAAGGTGAAGTGCAGCACCTTCAGGTAAGGTGTCGTGAGGATTGGCCGCAGTTTGGTCACTCGACAGGTTCCTTGAACATGTTGCAGTCCTTCTCGACAGGATGTGGGAGAAGATGGCTTGCTAGTCGAGAGGATGAAGTGAAGACCTCAGCAGTTATGCAAAGGTATCGAGAGGTTTAGAAGTGCAGGGCTAGCTGAGCTGCTGTAGTCAATAGATTCAACACCTCGAGCGGATCAAGGTTTACATGGTAGCTGAAGAAAGCTTGCTTGAGAGGATTGATGCTACACTTGTCGACAAGTTTGAATGGGCTGCTGGTGCAAGATATTGACAGGTTAGAATAGCTGTAGTTTGGAGATGTTGACAACTTCATCGCCCAAGTGATCGACAAGATCTGATTACTGCAAGTTAATCTGGTCGACAGGTTGAGTGAGGCTTTGAAGAAGATGGTCGACAGGTTGGTGCACTTGCTACTCGAGAGGTTGCTGGTGCTAAATGAAGGTACAACTCGACAAGTGCAATGAGAGATTGGAGCTGCATTTCGATAGGTTCAGGAGGGAGGACCGCTTTGCTGGTCGAGAGGTTGTGAGCACTAGTCGATAGGATGAGGCTGCATATATAAATGGTTGTCGATAGGATCTGATGGGAGTAAGGCTTTGCTGTCGATAGGTTGTAGATGGTTGGAGCAAGGAAGATGTCATGAGGTTGCTTGGGTGGTTTGGAGCTTTGCTGAAGCTACTGCTATCATGAGGATTGGAGGATAAGGCTGCATTGTAGCTAAAGCTCTTGAGATGATGGAGCTGCTGTAGCTTGCTGGAACTCGAGATGAGTGAAAGCCATTTTGCATGCAAACCGATAGGTTCTATGGAGATGCACTCCAGCTCTTCGTGAGGTTGGCTTTGCACTACTGGTCGACATGTTGAAGGATATCTGGTGCAACTCTTCGAGAGGATTAATGGGAGGAAGGCCCCACTGCATGGAATTGCACTCTTCGACAGGTTTAAATGGTCGTCAGCATTGGGGCTCTCGACAGGTTATAGGATGAAGGGATGCAGCTCACATGCAATGCCAACAGGTTTGGAGGTAGGTGTCGGTAGGTTTGTGTGCTTGGAACTCATCTGCTCGACAAGTAGGCTGGAGGGAGCTGCTGAAATGTGCAGCTACTGGGTGCTTCCTCATCAACTGGACACAACATCATTTTATATCCAGCTATTTCTTAATTTCAGAACTCCTCTAAATGGCACTTTTTATTGGGAAACTGCACTAAGGACACAATTACCTCCTTGCTGCAAAACAACACTAAAAAGTAATTATTAACTGCTTAGAGGCTTAGCAAAAGCCAGGTTTAAAGGATAAAATGTGATATAAAATAGTGACTAACACACCCCCAAACCTAACCTTTGCTAGTCCTCTAGCAATGTGAAATTTAAAACAACTAACCTATGAAATTAAATGCCACTTTCATAGGGAACACGGGTGCATTTGGCACATGCACCAAGCCTTTTAAACCCCTAGGTGATCCGTAGTGGAAGAGTGGAGTCTCCTGTGGGTTTTTAGTGAAGGTACCCCCAAACTTCTCCGATAAAATTAGTTAATACTAATGCATATGCTAAAATAGAGTTCAAGTAAAATAAAATAAATTCCACACCATGTTCATTCATATTTTTTAGTTGATTTTCAGCAGAAAAACACCAGTTTTAAATCTGAAATTATGTTGTAATTCCTTCATTCTCAATCAGCTCAGGTCAAGGCATTGTGCCTGAAAATTAATGCAGAGTTTACCTTTAATTGAAGAATTATGTTTTGATAATGCTCCAAACAAATTGAATTTCAGACCTAAGTCTTACCAGGGGCTGTTTACTCACAATAAACATAGAAGGGTGTATCATTTCTCACAACTTAAGAGCAGTTGCAGCCCTCAAATAGGACTGCAAGCATGAGCATAGGCTATGCTCTAATTTCTGAAATTTTCTAACTCTTTGCACCATAGATTAAACAGATCCTCATCTCCACATAACAGCTCAATCATTTTTAGATTAGCAAGGACTTTCTATTGGGTTGTAATGTGGCTTATGGGTGAAGTTTACAAAGAATAAAAGGGTGAAAAAGGATTCAAAATTGAGAAATCAGTAAAGTACGGAGGTGATTCATGACTTCACCTTCTTCATCTCAGCATCGTTCCATTTACTTCTTGAATTTTCAGATTTGAAGTGATCAGTTGCTAATCTTCTTTTCAATTTTTCAATGAAATGACTTCTCATTCTCACTCTTTTGTTTTGCTTTTCTATTTTTCTTTTCTTTTTGTAGGCTTTTTATATTTTTCTACATTTTTCTTTTTATGGGTTGGCATGCCACAATTACACATCACACTTGCCTTCACATGTATTTTCTTCTTCTTTTACCAAATTGTCAAACCTTGCTCCTCTAACCTCACTTCTCCTATTTCCTGATTTCTCAGATTGAGGGTGAACTGAAACAGGTCAAGAGGTTTTGGGTTCAAATTTTTTAGTTTTTATCAAAGAAAAACTGGGATTTTCAAGGCTCAAATGGGTGTATCAAGGGCAGTTCAGAGGGTAAGGATATTTTAAGCTCAAACTGTCTAAAGGATGGCCTTACTTATTGTCCTCAAGGTCATGAATGCTGTCAAGCTATTTCAACTTGGATTTGCCTAACTTCTAGTGATCAAAACTAGATCCAATCAGTCCTTAGAGTAGAAAAATTCTAAGACACTCTTCAAAGAAAATTTTTCAGGTCCAAATCTCACTAGGTATGGCCTTCCATCAAATTTTTTGGGGGGTATCCTCACAGTTTTCTCTCATTTCAGGTTCACTAAATATCAATTTTTTTTGAAAATTCTTGACATTTGCTTCATGAAAAAAGTTAAAACTACAACTCATTTCAGTTCCAAAAGGTTTTTAATTTCCCCTTTTTTCCAAAAATCAGGTGGGAAATCACTTTATTTTCAAAAAGTTTTTCAACATAGCTGCACTAGCATTAACTTATTTCATTAGCACACCTGCCATACCCCCAAACCTAAGATGAACATTGTCCTCAATGTTTTAGACAATGAGAAACTGGGGGTAGCAAGGTAAAAGAAGAAAGAAAAAATTACAGCTATATGAAGCAGAAAAAAATGCAAAACTAAATAAATGATCAGAAAAATGGAAAAAGAAAATGATATACAAATGCAGGAAATTACTGGTAAAATGGAAAAAATAGCAAAACAAAACTAGAACTGCTATAAAATAAAAACTAAAACTATATATGTGAACAGAAAAATAAAAGAACTACTATGCAAATGAAGGGAAATTACTGCTAATAGCAGAAAAACAACAAAAACAAAGTAAGGAACTGAATACAAAACTTCAAAACAGAAAAATGCAGATACAAAAACAAAATTTCAGATATAAAAACTGGAAAACAAAATTAGAAATTGAATTTGAAGCATCCAAAAAAATGTAGAAAATCAGTAAAACTAGGATATATAACCCAGAAAATCAGAAAAACTGAGTATGTAAGTAGAAAAATAGAAAAGAATGGTATACAAGTGCAGAAAAATAACTGCCATAACAGAAAAAATAGCAAAGTAAAGATAAAAAACTGAAAAAAACTACAAAAATTGAAGGAAAATAGTAAAACTAGGACACATTAACCTAGAAAAGAAAAATCAGTACTCTAAAAACAGAATTTAAACTAAAATTCCTAAAACAAAAAATAAATCCTAAGACACACCCTGAGTCACCTCTATGAATAATAAAATCAGAAAGCACAAGCCCTACCAAGACTACCCTTCAACAGGCTCATCACTGCTTATGAATCTATGTGACTTTTACAAAATGATCAGCAGGAATGACACACAGTGAAAAGCAAGATTCATAAGACTGAGCCCCGTGTATGAATCAAAAAGACTTTCAAAGTAATGAAGCATGGATGTACACAGTTAAAAACAGGATTCATACACAGCTGAGACCCATTTATGGTGAAGAAATCTCGAAGGAAAATAAAATCAGTGGCTCCAATAAAATTTCAAAATAAATTATGATCTATTGCTCATTATCCTTCATAATTCCTCAAAATTAAAGGTCATGATCTCAGTAGTTCCAGATGGGGGAAATTGAATAAAGGCAAAGGAAAACAGCCCACCTGGAGAGAATTTTTATGTTTTTATATTTTTTACTTTTTTATGTGTTTTGATCAGCCTGGGCTCCACAAGAGCCCTTATTTATTACTGCTGAAACATAATAAGAAATTTAATTTGTGTTTTTATTTTCTTCTATTTTTGTATTTGGTGTTGTAAAAAAAATCAGAATGCCTAAAAGACAGCAGAAATAATAATCAAAACAAACATCAAACACAGCAAAATTGCTGATTCTCGAGAATTTAAAAATTGAAAAATAAATGCAAAGGAGAAGGGGATGCAAACTTAGGCAAATCTACTCCAGCTGCAATCCATTGACTCCTCTTGTGGCCACTGCACCAGATCTGTAAAAATCCAACAACTGTAGCATTACCTTATTCAAGCATAATGACAAAAATAAAAAGAAAAACTCAGGCCACTGCCTCATTTTTGCAAAAAGGCAAAAGAGTGACAACAACATTTATTCAAATAGCTAGAAGGCAAAGAATAAATATTCAGAGAAAAATACAGTTGCTGTAGGTTAAAACTAGTTTTCTATACAAAAACTGTAGCAAACATTAAATCAAACAGTTGGAATGTAGTATAAAAATCTAAAACAAAACAGCAATAAAAACAAAAAAAATCAGATCTACAAAAATTGAAAAACTTAGATCTACTATCTAGATTAAAACTCCTCGGCAGCGGCATAAAAAACTTGTTGATGGGATTTCTAGGTGTGCCGATTTATTGTGTAATGATAAAAATAAAATAAAAACAAAGTAAAATAAAAGAATGGATTTAGCACAACTAAAATATCCTAGACCTGTAAGATACAGGGTCCATTGTAGCAAGTTTTGATAAGTAAGTAGTGATCTAAACCTAGAAGGTGTATAGTAGACCTCCAGATCTGGCTACAGATCTGGTAATTCTAAGAAGAAAGAGAGCTTTTCGGGGGTCACTAGATCTAATTAATCTACAAAACAGAATTATAAAACTAAATATAAAAGATGGAGGAAGATAGACGGTAAAATAAAGATCAAATGGTGAGAAATAGGCAGCCAGGTCCTGGTTCTCATTGTAAATCAATTGAATCAAAGGCATTGTATAGATCTGATTTGCTATAATCCTCCATCTGGCTACCAGCTCCCCAGGTTCCCCCGGCAGATGCAAGGTATAAGAATCCAATCTCAACCAGAGAATTGAAGCAATCCTAAGGCTATAATCTGTCCACTTGAATGGTCACAGACCATCCAAGAGATTATTCCAATATATTGATCTTGATTAGAACAGGCTAACCATTACGGATGCTGCAGATGCCAAGCTACCAGCTCTCCATTTTTGGTTGGCACCCACAGGAATATCCAATCTAGGGAAATCAAATATGAAAAAGTGAAATATACACTAGAATCACCTTTAAAATTTACAATTACTATAATCTTACAGCTCTTGAGCTCAGGTCTGCAATCTTATGCAACATCAATCTATTCACAAGGCTTCAAAACCCTTGATTTACAATATCAAAACAGATATGGATTGCTTGTTTAGATCTAATCCAACATGCTGGATTAGGGAGAGAAGGGGAAAGAGAAAAAGGAAAAATAAAACTAAAAACTAAATCTAAATGAGCTAAGGAGAAACACAGTTATTCTATGAATTCCTTGTTAAGAAATAACAGCAGCAAGGAGTTCTATTTATACATTTGTAGTGATCTGTGTGCTTTGGATTGCAGCCAATTAGAGAGTAGATATGGATCTGGTTTTGTTGTGCTTAGCTGAAGCTGACTTGCATTCCCATCAAAAATCAATTTACACCCATGTGCAGATTTCTCATAGTTTTGCATTTCTCAAAACTGCCCTTGTTTCACCAAAAATACCCCAACTGAACTAATCACAAATTCCTACAACTATCTTGCCCATGTGCAGACCTCTTTGGTATTCCTAAATTTGCGCTTGCTACCCAAAAAATACCTGCCCAATATGCTCCTGCTGTAACTATTATCAAATTAGCCGAGAATGACTAAATTTGCACTTTCAATCTTATTGGCTACATTTGAGCACCCAAGACAACCTCCATGCAGCTGATGAGACGTCAATTTGAATGGTTTGAGATGATCAGCTTTAGTAAACTTTGCAACTCTAGAGAAGATGAAGTGCAACACCTTCAGGTAAGGTGTCGTGAGGATTGGCTACAGTTTGGTCATCTCGACAGGTTCCTTGAAGGTGTTGCGGTCTTTCTCGACAGGATGTGGGAGAAGATGGCTTGCTGGTCGAGAGGATGAAGTGAAGACCTCAGCATTTATGCAAAGGTATCAAGAGGTTTAGAAGTGCAGGACTGGCTGAGCTGCTGTAGTCAATAGATTCAACACTTCGAGAGGATCAAGGTTTACATGGTAGCTAAAGAAAGCTTCCTCGCGAGGATTGATGCTACACCTGTCGACGGGTTTGAATGGGATGCTGGTGCAAGCTGTCGACAGTTTAGAATAGTTGCAGTTTGGAGGTGTCGACAGCTTCATGGCTCAAGTGATCGATAGGATCTGATTACTGTAAGTTAATCTAGTCGACAGGTTGAGTGAGGCTTTGAAGAAGATGGTCGACAGGTTGGTGCACTTGCTACTCGAGAGGTTGCTGGTGCTAAATGAAGGTACATCTCGATAGGTGCAATGAGAGATTGGAGCTGCATTTCGATAGGTTTAGGAGGGAGGACAGCTTTGCTGGTCGAGAGGTTGTATTGAGCACTAGTCGATAGGATGAGGCTGCATATATAAATGGCTGTCGACAGGATTTGATGGGAGTAAGGATTTGCTGTAGACAGGTTGTAGATGGTTGGAGCAAGGAAGATGTCGTGAGGTTGGTTGGGCGGTTTGGAGCTTTGCTGCAGCTACTGCTGTCGTGAGGATTGGAGGATAAGGTTGCATTGTAGTTGAAGCTCTCGAGATGATGGAGCTGCTGTACCTTGCTGGAACTCGAGATGAGTGAAAACCATTTTGCATGCAAATTGATAGGTTCTATGGAGATGCACTCCAGCTCTTCGTGAGGTTGGCTTTACACTGTTGATCGACATGTTGGGGAATATCTGGTGCAACTCTTCGAGAGGATTAATGGGAGGAAGGCCCTGCTGCATGGAATTGCACTCTTCGACAGGTTTAAATGGTCGTCAACATTGGGGTTGTCGACAGGTTATAGAATGAAGGGCTACAGCTCACATGCAATGTCGACAGGTTTGGAGGCAGGTGTCGGTAGGTTTGTGTGTGCTTGGAGCTCATCTGCTCGACAAGTAGGCTGGAGGGAGCTGCTAAAAAGTGCAGCTACTGGGTGCTTCCTAATCAATTGGACACTGCATCATTTCATTTCCAGCTATTGCTTATTCCAAAACTCCTCTAAATGGCACTTTTTACTAGGAAAATGCACTGAAGACACAATTACCTCCTTGCTGCAAAACAACACTAAAAAGTAATTATTAACTACTCAGAGGCTTAGCAAAAGCCAGATTTAAAGGGTAAAATGTGGTATAAAATAGTGACTAACAGAGGGGATGTGTTGGGAGGCCTTCCACTTGTTGTAAGTTTGAAACATCTCCTCCATCATGGCCATGAAAGGGGGATCGGATGGAGATGGATTATTTGATGGTTGGAGGGGTATGGATGGGGTGTGTGAGGAGGAAAAATTGGGCATGGCCCCAGTAAAATTGGGCATGACCCGAGTGAGGGGTGGGATATTGGGTGGATTGGAGAAATAAGGTGAGGCATTGGTGGATGTATTGGGCATGTATGGGGAAAATGTATGGGGCATGGAGGTGGAGAATGAGAGAGGAATATTGGTCATGGTTTCGGAAAAGATGGGCGTGACTTGGATAAATGGGGGGATTAAATGTGGGTGGATTGGGTTGGGCGGATGAGAAATAGGGTATGTTGGTTAAGGTAGAGGATGGATTTTGAATGGGTGGGGAAGGAAGGTGAGATGGGTTGGAGATAGCTATGGATGAAGGCATGGCTTGGGAAAATGACGAGAAATATAGATTTTGGACATTTTGGGAAGTGGTGGAAGGGAAAATAGGGGTACCGAACGGGCCGATTATCGTGATGGTTGATTGGGTGAGGGGAATGGAAGTAAAGGCTTCTTCGGTATGGGAATGAGTTGGAGAATGTGGCGGGGATGAGTTGGGATCGGCATATACCTAGTCCACGGCCCACGACATATCTCGGTATCGGGTTGGGTACGGTACTGGATGAGGCCCCTAAAGCTTCCTCCTTCTTCCACTACGGGATGACGGAGGGGACGATGATCTCATTGTGCCGGCACCAATCAAGACTCTATTTTTGGTTTTTTTATTTTTAATTTTTTGGATATTTTATAAGTGAAAAGAAATGAGGATTCCGAGGCCTTTTTGAATTCCCTTATCGGGTGGCTCTCGTACCCTAAATAAGTCCCGTGACAAAGGTTTCGAAATGCTTCGGAAGAATCAAAGGGAAACCCCTTGATCTATTGAAGGCACAAAAACCAATGCAAATAATCTGATCCCCTGAAACAAATGAAAAAGAAGTCACATTCTTTGACCGGCGAGGGCGTATTGGGTGTCAGAAGTTGTGGGCCCTAAGCAGAGGCACTTAACACACTGATCGGAGAGTCCGGGATGTGGAACATGCCACCAGATTTGGGCTGCTGCTGTATAGCCAAAGTTGGCACAACTAATAGATGCGCTAGACCAAAAAATGCCCCTTTTTATGCTTGCGCAACTAATAGATGCGCCCGTGTAAATTTGAGGATTTTTTTGCTTGGCGCAACTATTAGTGGTGTCAGGCAAAAACTGGGTTTCAGTTTGTTTGACAGCAGCAGTTCCAGCCGAAATGAGTCTCCTAATTAGTTTTTTCTGGAAGTTGGGCATTCGGGGATTGACTGTTCTAATGATACGTCTCTTTCCTCCCCAATCCTAAGGGCTTAGAGGCCAAATTGGGTTCACTATCGCTCACTTTTTCTCGGGTTTTAAGCTTGGTACCGATAAGGTTATCCACCCGATATACCTTAAGTTCAAGCACTTTTCTCAGGTACTAGGTGCGCTAGGACTTTTCCGGATCATCATCACTAGGGGCTGCCGCCGTACTAAGACCCGAGAGTTTGCATGTATGCCTAAATAACCCAACCCTTGAAAATCTATCCCGCAAAAATCAATTTAAATCCCCTTTGTTGGTTCAATTTTATTTTTCACTTTTAAGGAAGTTTTCTTAAGTTTAAAGATTGGGGGTGAGGATCCTGTGCCGTCTCTACAGGCCGACGTTCACTAGCGGAATATATTTGAGGAATTAAAAGCGCAAGTAGGCTCGCCAAATGGCTAAGGCACTTGAAATGATGGAAATATAAGAAATTTAAATGACAATGTACAAGTAGACCCTTCGATCGGCTAAGGTGCTTGAAATGACGGAAATATAAAGAAATTGAATGACAATGTGCAAGTAGGTCTGCCAAACGGCTAAGGCTCGTAAATGACGTAAAAGTAGGGGTAAGTAAAATGACGTAATAGGAGGGGTGAGTAAAAATTAAATAAAAAAATAGCAATAAAAGATTAGTAAATAAAAAATAAAGAGTCCAAATTTAAGGAGAAGCTCTACTAGCTACTCCCCAACAGAGTCGCCATCTGTGCAATCGTGAGATTTGTGACGATCCCGTCGCGATGATGCGCTCTCTAATAAAATATTTAGAGTCACCACCCGGAGCTTCTGGTGTCCCAGGAAATCTAGATCAATTTTATGAGCACCGAAGTACACCAAATATGACTTTGAATCCGGTCTACGCCAAAGGCTCTTGGGTAGGGGCTTCGGTTATCGATTGGGAAAGTGTTAGGCACCCAATCAACCTGCTTAACGTGGTCTCTAATGATCGGTGTCAAAATATGACTATATTTTGCACCTTAATTCCTATATTTCGCTAGCTAATGAAAGCATCTGATGGTTGTCATGGAGTTTCAATGTTTACAGGTGTTTCTGACCGTTGGATCATTAAAGAACATAAAAGAGAACAATTAAGGGTTATGCAGGAACTGTGGATCAAAAAGGTCAAAAGAAGCATCGAAATCTATGAAGTAGCTCAACATCTACTAGGAGAATGGAGACTTTACCCATATATGTCAATCGATTGAGAACCAAGTATCAATCAATTGACAATAGAGATAGTTTTGCCCTCTTTTTGGAATTTGAAGTCAATCGATTGAGAAAGAATTCTCAATCGACTGAGGTAATTAGGGAAATGTTTTGCTCGTCCCTATATAAAGAAAGCTACGACTTTGTTTTGGGAAACTCTTCTCTATCCCTTCTCTCACTCTTGGGCTCATATTTTCTTTTTTCTTTTAGGGTTTTCTCTGGGTAGATTGTACTTAGGCTTTTACATTTCTTTTCTTTTACAGTTTGTGGAATCATAGATTGTATTTAGTAAAAGCATTGTAAAAAGATCTTTGGTGATAAATAAAAAGTACATATTTAAGAGAATGGCTTCGAGTTTACAACAAGATCGCACACCAAGGATGAGCGGCTAAATCATTTGTTCAAGGAGGATGTGATCCCCAGATAAGTAATATTTTTATGATGAACTCTACAGTCTCTTAATTTCATCATGGAATCATTCTGCTAAAAAGTATGTTTAAATTGAATATCTTTTGAATACCTTATTATGACCGTTGATCTACGTTATCAACGACCATAATCGCCAGATCTGTACCTGCAGGCCAATCTGGGCTGCAGAGTGATTATATGTTCATGGTCGTGATTTAAGAATCTTGAGATATGTTATACTTTTTACATGATTCATACCGCAATGATAGGCTGAGTCATCATTTTTAGATAGGGGATGCTGGATCGATGATCATGTTTTCTTACGATTCATTTTTGTAGATAAATGATGGTGTAATTGATGGGTTATGGAATTATGGGTTTAATGGTAGAAAGGTTATAAATCTGGGGTAGTAAATTCCTTGATCATTCTTAGAATTATCATTTTATCTAACAGAAATTATCTTGCTCAAATTAGTTATTTTTCTTGCATCTAGAATAGTGTGGTAATTGTTTAGCAAATTGAACTTCGCCCTTGGTACTTCCTTGGGTGTTTTAAATCTCTTTAAGGATTAATTAAATTTCATGTTTCTCTATGGGTTCGACACCCTTGATTTTACCGTGCTACAACTGATCTTGTGCACTTGCAAGGGTATAATTTAAAATCAATCAAGTTTTTGGCGCCGTTGCCAGGGAAATTGGCAAAATTTTGATAATTCGTAAGGATATTTGAGTGTTTGTGTGACAGTCAATCGATTGAGACCTCTCTCTCAATCGATCAATTGTTTTCTGTGGTTGTGGCGTGCCGATGTGTTAATCGATTGATTCGAAAGTGTCAATCGATTGACTGTTTTGAGTGTTAATTTTTTTAAAAATTCCAATAAATAAAAATTTGAATTTTTAATTTCAAAATTTTGAATATTGAAATTTTGGATTTTTAAAATTTGAATGATGAAAATTTTGAGATTGTTGAAATTTGAAATTTGGAGCTTGAAAGTTGAATTTTGATTTTTAGAATTTGAAATTTGCAAATTGAATTTTGAAATTTATTTTCTAAATTAAAATTTTATTTTCTTGTGTGAATTTTGATTTTTGAAATTTAGAATTGAAATTTAAATTTTGATTTGCAAAATCTTCTTTCCCTTATTTTATTCTCTTTGATATGATTTTGTGGAGTTCTTTTAGGGAGTAGAGGAATTTTAGGATCTCTTGTCTAGCATTTATAGGAGTCTTTTATTCTTTTCCTTCTTTGCCTCTTTTAGGTAAGATTTTGTGGGATTGTTTTTAAAATTTTAGAATTTAAAATTTAAAATTTAAATTTAAATTTCGATTTTTAAAATTTTAAATTTGAATTTTAAAATTTGAATTTTAAATTTTGAATTTGATTTTAAAATTTGAAATTTGGATTAAAATTTTGAAATTTAAATTTTGACTTTCAAATTTTAAATTTTAAATTTTGAATTTTGAATTTTAAAATTTGATTTTTTTTTAAAAAAAAAATGTAATTTTCTTTTCTTCTGATACTGGCTACTGTTCATCGTAGAAATCAATCGATTGAAAATTCTCTTTCAATCGATTGAGACTGGAATATTATTTGTAATAACCCGAAAAATCACGTCAAACGGGGACCTCGGGATCCGTGCCCGATCGGTCTTAGGTTTGACCATGAGATAGTTCATTGATGAACTTAAGGTGAGATGAGCGGATGTGATGTGTGAACCAGTGTAGAAGAGTGGAGAGATAGAGGAGTGTGTAGAGTAACATACACCGATGAGTGTGTATGTGCTCCACACCGAGAAAAGAGATAAGATAAAAAGGGTTGAAAACCCTAATTTTCATATTTTGGTTGTTGAGAGGAGTAAAGAAGAGAGAGAGAGAGAAAGAGAGGAGTAAAGGAGCTAGTGAGGAGTTATTGCAAGTTGTTGGAAGGGGATTTCTTGCGATCAAAGCGCCGGATTCGACGCGGGGGATCTGTTCAGACAAAAGCTGGAAACCCTAACCTTCCAACCCTACATTTAAATCAAATTGAGGTTGATTTAAGGTGAGATTCTTGTAAATAAATGGTGTAGATTTATAGAATAAATTGTGGTTAAAATGGGTGGAAATTGTAGGAATATTGCTTAGAAAATAACTGAGAAAAGATTGGGGAAGACAAAGAAGGTCAATCAGGATTTCGACTAATCGAAATTGGGATTCATTAATCGAAATTCCCGAAGAAGTTGAAAAGTCAGATGACCACGAATTAGACTAATCGAATTAAATTTCGATTAGTCGACTTTGAGTTTCGACTAGTCGAGTTGGGTGTCGACTAGTCGACTGAGAGCCTCCAGGGGGGAGTAAAAATGGGTTAAGGGAAATCGACCGATGAAATTGGATTTCGACTACTCGAGTAAGGATTTCGACTAATCGAATTGGACTCGATTAGTCGATTTTGTATGATCAATTATTTAAGGAAAAATTGGGACGTTAGAATAGGATTTCGACTAATCGATTTGGAGAATCGATTAATCGAATTGGATCTCGACTAATCGATTTTGAGAATCGACTAGTCGAAGTTAGTTCGACTAGTCGAACCAGGAACTCGACTAGTCGACTGACTTAGTTTTTGTTGACTTTTGATTCTTACTTCAAGACTCTAGGGGGGTCTTGAGACTTATTCATTACATCTTTAGTGACGTTTCGAGTGTGTTTAATGGTATCATAGGTGATACGTATGAAAGTGGGCACAAGGAGCCGAGTGGGACCTTGATGCATTGAATCGATAGAGACCTAAGGTAGGGAACACCTTGAATATGTACTTTATTTTACAAGAGCATGTATGTAGTGATATAGATTTCCATTCAAATATTTTACTGCTTAAAGAATTGTGAAATGTGTGTATGTGTGATATTCATAAGAGTAAACTAACGAGCCATCCCCAGGGGATGAAGAAGTAAAGAGATAAGAGCATCAGGTGTGATGCAAGTAAATGGATACATCCCAGGGATGTATCCAAGGATTGAATCATGTTTGATAGGGCCTAACTGATATAAGATAGCACACTTACACGGTGAATAACTATATGTAAGGCACCAATATTTTTGTTATTTGAGGTTTGATAGGTTACCCCACCGACGTGGCGGGATATCCACGACTGACACGGCAGGATATCCGTGACCGATACGGCGGCGAAACCGTAGGCCAGTGCGGAGGCTTATCCGTACATAGTAAGCACACCCCAGGGGTGTTGATTGAGACAAGTGAAACCCCGCCACCAATCCCCAGGGGAAAGGGGCTTGGGTACTATATGGTATTCCCAGGGAATACATTAAAACTGTCTATATAGATGACGATGAAGGGTATCTCATCGGGGCTCGATGCTATATTGCTCGGGGATTACTTAAGTTGAAAGTTTAAATTTTGCTTTAGGCCTTTTCAGCATTTTTCATGAGTAAATGAAAATACAAGTAATTACAGTAAAACGAAATGCTTTTAAACTGCTCCATTAACAATGGCATAGATCCATCATGCATGGCATATCATGGAATACATGTGAGTTATAATTTATATGTTCAAACTGTGTTTGTTTCCCTATTGAGCTAGGATGTAGCTCACCCTATAGACTATACGTCGGAGGTCCACTATTAGCAGCTGCTGAGGCTTCACGAGACGCTGATCCCGGCGAGTCGGACCTTGCGGCCGGTGACGAGTTGGAGCCACCTCCAGAGGACTTCTTCTAGAGGACTCCGCTGTGCCACTTTGAGGGATTTTATAGAGAGTTTTGTACGGCTTGGTATGTCAAGCCTTGATTTTGTGAAAACCATGTATATAAGGTTTTGGATTATTCTTTGGGACGAACCATCCGTGATGATTTTCAATCATCGATGGTTCGGATCGGTTCTCCATTCATGTAGGGGCATGAGGGTAGAACTGTCTTTTGGAAAGTTAATTAATATAGATTTAAATCCCGCAATTTCAATTATAGTACTTTTGATGCTTGATATACCAGTGTTCCGTGCTTAGCTAAGGGCACGGTCAAGATGATCGTGCTGATGGCACGGGTTTCGGGGTGCCGAAATCCGGGCTATCACAGTTGGTATCAAAGCAATTTTCTTTTAGCAATTCTGACAAGGGTTCTTTTGTCAGAACATAGGGGCTTCTGCTAACGAAACCTTAGTTTCAAATGCAGCCGTAAAATGTCGTCTAGAGGAAGAGGCCGACCAAGGGGAGGCAATCAAAGAAGTCTACGTAGTGGAGATGGTTACATCTCTCCTACCAATAGAGTGCCTCTAGGAGGTACTGAGGCCCCAGGGGGCAGTAGTAGTAGACAGCAGGAGGAAGAGGATCGAGATCATCAGGATCAAGATCTAAGAGAGCAAGAAAGAGTGAGAGAAAGACAAGAAGATAGAGAGGAGCGACAAAGGATGATGCACACTATGGAGACTATGGCACCGCCATGGCACAACAAGCGCATCCTTTGCGCTCATGCGTCGAGAGAAACGTGACCACCTACACCACTGTAGGACTGCGTTGCCTGTGCCCTCATCATTTCTACGAGTTTAGGAGGATGAGACCTCCTTCATTTTCTGGCAAGCATACGATGGATGGAGAAAGTCTTTAGCGTGCTAACTTGCACGGAAGATGAGAGTGTAAGATGGGTAGCTTACATGTTGGATGGGGAGGCTGGGCCTTGGTGGAAGTCTGTGATACGGACTCGAGCTCAGGAGACCCCAGAGTTGCCTTGGACTTGGGAGGAGTTTGTTGAGGAGTTCAACAAACAATATTTTCCAGAAGTGGTGAGGAACCAACTAGAGATACAATTTTTACAGTTAGTACAAGGGAGAATGACAGTGAGAGAGTATGGGGCAGAGTTTCTACGACTTGCCCGTTTTGCTCCGGACTACGTGATGAAGTCCAAGAGGTTTCAGCAAGGTTTGAAGCCTGAGGTTAGGGGAGGCGTAGCTCCATTTCAACTGAGGACCTATGAAGAGGTCATGAGCAAGGCGTTAGTTGTAGAAGAGGAAAATAATAACAGATATCGACAGAGGGAGCAGCAGAGAGGAGGAAACGAACAAGGAAGAATGGCGCACTATGAACCGGTGAACAAAAAGCCGAGGTTCATGGGCCAGAATCAGAGACCACAGTTTCAAGGGGGTTTCGGAAGACCGGCACAACAGCAACAACAACAATACCAACCGAGGTTTCCATTACTTGCGTCGGGGAGACCTATTCGCTATGAGAGCCCTGCCATGTCTACTGGCGCCCTTTGTACCTGAGGTTCTCGTCGTTTCTTCCGCACCTCGGAGACTTCATAAAATGTGGCAAGCCTCATGGACGGTGGGCTGTAGATTGGGAACTAGGGTTGTTTAGGTGGGCCACTTGATCAAGGATTGCCCCCGAGATGATAAAAGAAAAGATTTGCTTTGATTCAAAAGACACCACGACCAATTCAAGCAAGGAAGCCGTCGTTGGAGAGTTTATAACATCAGAAGCGAGGAACGTGCATGACGTCATCCAAGGTGAGATTCCTTTTAGAATTAAAGAAAATTTTCATTTCATTAAAACTTTAGATAGAGAAGGAGCATACATTAGGAATTGAATAGATTATTTTCTTGTATACAAAAAGTCAGATATAAATTGAGGTGTAAATTGATGTGTAAATTATTGTATGTGTGTATGTATACTATAGGTACTCTAAATATATATGAAAAAGGATGCTTCGGTGGATATGACGCTCGAGTGTTGATAGGCCCCGGGTCTACCCATTCATTCGTCACTCCACGTTTCGCTAAGAAGATGAAGATTGTCCCAGAGACGTTGGATTTCGTCCTATCTGTGTCTATTCCGACTAGAGAGTTAGTAGACACGGAGTTAGCTTGCAAATCCATCATCGTAGCAGTTCAAGATTTGGAGGTGCATGAACTAGAAGCAAAGTCGACATCGTTAGACATGCAAGGGTTTGATGTGATCCTTGGCATGGGATGGGTTGCAAAGACATTGCAAGAACAAGGTAGTTATTTTCAGACCCAACACAAGAAGATCATTTCGGTTTCAAGGAGTGAGGTCGTCATACGTGCATTGATCTCGATGAGGGCCGAGAAAATGATCAGAAAGGGTTGCAGTGGATACTTAGCTTTCTTAAAGGAGGACAAGGAAGAAAAGAACGTCATTTCTGAGATAGCAGTTGTGCGGGACTTCGCTGACGTATTTCCAGAGGAATTGCCTGGATTACCTCCAGAAAGAGAAGTAGAATTCGCCATTGACTTAGCACCAGGAACGGAGCCTATTTCGAAAGCACCTTATAGAATGGCTCCTGCTGAGTTAAAGGAGTTGAAGGAACAACTACAAGAACTTATGGACAAGGGGTTTGTTAGACCGAGCGTGTCTCCATGGGGAGCACCGGTCTTGTTTGTCAAGAAAAAGGATGGGTCAATGCGGCTATGCATTGACTATCGACAATTGAACAAACTCACTGTGAAGAACCGCTACCCTTTGCCTAGAATTGACGATCTATTCGACCAACTGCAAGGAGCAAGGTATTTTTCCAAGATCGACCTGAGATCTGGGTATCATCAGTTGCGAGTCAAAGCTGAGGACATTCAGAAGACAGCTTTCCGGACACGATATGGACACTATGAATTCCTTGTGATGCCGTTTGGATTGACGAATGCTCCGGCGTCGTTTATGGATCTGATGAACCGAGTGTTTAAACCACACTTGGACTCCTGCGTTGTAGTGTTTGTTGATGACATACTAATATACTCCAAATCCAAGATGGAACACGAAGAACATTTGAGGATTGCTCTACAGACGCTACGTGAACACCAACTGTACGCCAAACTCAACAAGTGTGAATTTTGGTTGGAAGAGGTTAGCTTTTTGGGACATGTTGTCTCAAAGCATGGTGTCACTGTAGATCCAGCAAAGATAGAAGCAGTAGTTAAATGGGAGCAACCAAAGACAAAGGACCGATGTCCAAGTTTTTGGGCTTAGCAGGCTATTATCGACGTTTCGTCGAGGGGTTTTCAAAGATATCGGGACCTCTCACAAAGCTGACACGAAAAGATTCAAGGTTTGAGTGGAGTGAGGCATGCGAGAAGAGTTTTCAAGAACTCAAAACGAGACTCACTTCGGCTCCAGTGCTAGCGATTCCTTCGGGCAGTGGAGGATACACCGTGTACAGCGACGCATCATACAATGGCCTTGGTTGTGTGCTCAACCAACACAAGAAGGTGATAGCTTACGGATCAAGACAGCTGAAAGAACACGAGAAAAATTACCCGACTCATGACTTGGAACTAGCGATCATTTTTTGTCAAGATTTGGAGACATTACTTGTATGGTGAGACTTTTGAAATTTTCACAGATCATAAGAGCCTTCGATATCTCTTTACACAGAAAGAGCTCAACATGAGACAGCGCAGATGGATGGAATTCCTCAAGGATTACGATTGCTCCATACAATACCATCCTGGCAAGGCGAATGTAGTGGCCGATGCATTGAGTCGAAAAGGTTCAAATTTCTGATTTTGGGTATGCACCGATGGAAATTATTGGAAGACCTGGCATTCTATGATGCGAACATTGAGTCAAAGGACACTGGATCCTTTTTGGCTAACATATCAGTAAAGCCAGTGATATTTGAGCATATCCACGATCTACAGATGAAAGATCCGGCATTAACAAAGATTCATCAAGACGTGAGTGAAGGCATCAGGTCGGACTTCTCAGTAAAAGAAGATGGTTCTTTGTTGTTTAAAGGCCGTCTATGCATTCCGGACAATGCCGATCTAAGACGAACAATTCTTGATGAGGCTCATAAGTCAAATTATGCTATCCACCCTGGTAGCACCAAAATGTACCAAGATTTGAAAAAGAACTACTGGTGGAGAGGACTGAAACAAGACGTGGCCGAGTATGTGTCACGATGTTTGACTTGTCAGCAAGTGAAGGTTGATCATAGACATCCTGCGGGACTATTGCAACCTTTACCAATACCAGAATGGAAGTGGGAATCGATCTCAATGGATTTCATTGTTGGATTACCCCGTACTGCCAAGAGACACAATGCCATTTGGGTCGTCGTAGACCGATTGACCAAATCAGCGCACTTTTTGCCGTACAATACTACATATACGGCAGGAAGACTGGCAGACTTATACATGAAGGAGATTGTAAGATTACATGGTATTCCAAGCAGCATAGTTTCAGATCGTGATCCACTGTATACGTCCAAGTTTTGGAAGAAATTTCAAGAAGGAATGGGAACACGGCTAGACTTTAGTTCAGCTTTCCATCCTCAAACTGATGGACAGACAGAGCGAGTAAACCAAGTGATAGAAGACATGCTCAGAGCGTGCATGCTTGATATGCAAGGATACTGGGATGAGTATCTGCCGATGCTCGAGTTCGCATATAATAACAGTTTTCAAACGAGCATTGGCATGGCACCGTATGAAGCTCTGTATGGACGACGATGCAAGTCACCTCTCAATTGGGAGGAAACAGGTGAGAAATTTGTATTAGCTACTTGAAGATAACGCTACCGTCGTTCGAATAATTAGAGAAAGGTTGAAGACAGCACAGAGTAGACAGAAAAGTTACGCCGATATGAAGCGGACTAGTGTTGACTATAAAGTGGGCGAGCACGTGTTTGTGAAAGTATCACCTATGAAAGGTGTAATGAGATTTGGAAAGAGAGGGAAGTTAAGTCCACGTTATGTTGGACCGTTCAAAATTTTGGGACGAGTAGGTGAAGTTGCATATCGTATTGGTTTACCACCGCTATTTGATCGAGTGCATAATGTTTTCCACATATCGATGCTCAGGAAGTACGTAAATGATCCGTCTCATGTATTAGGGAAGCAACCTATAGAGATGTGTGAGGACATGAGCATGACAGAGGAACCAGTGGAGATTTTGGATCGAAAAAAACAAGTACTGTGCACTAAAGTGATTCCCTTAGTGCTTGTTCGGTGGAACAATCATCCAAAAGAAGAGGCTACTTGGGAACGAGAGGCCGATGTGAAGGAACAATATCCAGCCTTGTTTCCAACGACGTGAGAATTCGATGTAAACCGCAAACGTAGTTGTGAAATCTCCACGATACTGGTAATTCAATGGAAATTTTGATCCAAATTGTTCAATGGAAATTTTTGTAAAATTTTGATTAATTGAGACATTTCGACTAGTCGAATTGACAATTCGACTAATCGAAAGTCAAAACTGACTAATCGACTGGCTATGCCAACGAGCCAGAGTTCAAAAAGAATAAGTTACAAAATTTCGACTAGTCGAACTAGGGTTCGACTAATCGAATTTGGAATTTCGACTAGTCGAAATGTGAAATCGACTAATCGAATTGGACATAAAGGGAAAATCGATTAATCGAAAATTACATTCGACTAATCGAGTTATGGAGGGAGTGTAGAAGTTTAAAAAGGGGCATACGATTTCGACTAGTCGAATTAGTTTTCGACTAGTCGAAGTTCACAGTTCGACTAATCGAAACGGATTTCGACTAGTCGACTGAGTCCTTCCAGTGGGCTCCAAAGTTAGAATTTGAACCCTAAGCATTTCGACTGATCGAAATGGGATTTCGACTAGTCGAATTAGGGAAATCGACTAATCGAATTCGGGGAGTTCCTTTAAGTATGAAATTCGACTAGTCGAACTGAGAAATTCGACTAGTCGAGCCAACCACTATATATATGTGAAAGGGGGTTTTCAAACCATTCGACTTTTGAGTTTTTGTGGGCATCCGATTCCTCTTCTTCTCCGGCGATTCAACTACCTAGGGTTACACCATTTCCGGCCATTCTCGACCGGAATTGACTTCACACACCTTCTCAAGATTGGGTAAACCCTAATCTTTGTTCTTTTTCATATAAGAAACCCTATTTCCTTGCGTTTTAGCGAGAATGCCGCCTAAAACACGATTGTCATCGAAGAAGGCAGTTTCAAAACTGCCGATACAGCGCAAGAATGCCGCTCCACCAACCCCTTCACCTGTGAGGACACCCTCACCATCGACATCGGACACTAGATCGGGCCAGCGTCTTCACATGACGCAAGCCCTATTCCACCACCACCCGTCAACCTTGAGCAACCCACTGAGTGGTGGGCAGCCAAGGTCTTTGAAGTCGAACACATTTTTGACAAGACTCTTTTTGACAAGGATGTGGTCCAAGGTGAGACCATATGGGCCCTAAACTACCTCAACAACGCCGGTCTCACCTTCCTCCTCAAACCAATCCGGAAGTTCTACTATCCGCGATTGGTTAGGTTATTTTACCAGGGCCTCAAGGATGGCCCTACTGACGACGTGGTGAAGACCACGATTGAGGGTCGTGAATACCTCATCACACGCCGCCATGTCCAAGAAGCAGTCGAGTGCTACTTGGACTATATACCCGAGACTACATTACTACCACCCTTCCCAGAGCCGGCCAATGTCAAAGATATCCTTGCCGACATGACCAAGGGGAAAAAGGGATCGGGCACCTCGTCTAAGAGGGTTGACCTTCCACATTATATGTGGATGCTCGATTCTGTTTTTCACGCCAACCTTTACGCCATGCGCCACAGCACCGAGCGTGTCGAGTTGGTGCAACAGGCCCTCTATGCGGCCTATAGCGGCCGATGGTTTGATGTTACCATGGTCATCCTCGAAGGGATGAGGTACATCAAGGGGAAGCTCATGAAGGGCAACCTTCGAGCTAGGGATGGGATGCCCTACGCGCGCATCATCTCTAGCATTCTAGAGGCATATTCATCCGACCCCGCCTATGCCGTCTCACCCCACGAGGTGACGGCCACCGATCCGGTGAAACCATTCTCCCACACCGAATGGAACAGGAGTTACAATCTCCTGAAGAAGACTTTACCACCACCAGCTGGCGCAGCTGCAATCCCACCACCACCCCCTCCACCACAGCCACAGCCACAAGTACCTGTAGATGGCGCAGTACCACCCCCAGTCATTCCACCACCACCACCAGCAGCTACACCACCACCACCTCGACCTACACCGGCGACCCCCTCTACTTCACGTCGCCGACCCGCCCCAGCCACCACCACCACCATTGAGGAGGCTCTGGCCCGCTTCGAGGCCAGAATGGAAGCGAATAACGAGAGGATGAACAGAAGGATTGATTTCCTCATGTTTCACACCCTCAAGTTTATCTACCCTCAGACCTACCAGGACATGCTGGCCCGCGAGGAGAGATGGACCACCGGCACAACAGCCTTTCATCAGGGCCCGGTCTTTAGGGCGCGATTACATGATGCCGGTGCTTCTACCTCCACCGCGCCACCACCACCGATGACGTCGACGACGACGCAGCCACCATCTACTTCCACTCCCATTCCACCTCTGCAGCCGACTGAGATTCCACAGCCGCAGCCGACAGAGACTTCTCATCCGCTACCGCCACCAGCCACGTGGCGATCCGCCAGACTCGAGGCAGCTCGACAGATCCACCAGTGCAGGGGCGGCTGGCCGTAGTTTTGTTTTGTTTTTGTGCATTGTACATCTTTTTGTATAGGGGTGAACCATTTTTGTTTTCTGTTGTGGTCCCCATTTCAGTAACTATTGTAACTTTTGATTTTTTTTTTATATATACAATTTTTGTTACTGTTATATATGGTTCATTGATTGCCTATGTCCATGTACTTGCGTGTGTGCTAAGTGATAGACCACCTCACCTCCGAGTGTGCGGGGGGGGGGGTGTGCAGACCACCACACCTTTGGGTGATTTTCGAGGACGAAAATTCCCAAGGTGGGGAGGATGTAATAACCCGAAAAATCACGTCAAACGGGGACCTCGGGATCCGTGCCCGATCGGTCTTAGGTTTGACCATGAGATAGTTCATTGATGAACTTAAGGTGAGATGAGCGGATGTGATGTGTGAACCAGTGTAGAAGAGTGGAGAGATAGAGGAGTGTGTAGAGTAACATACACCGATGAGTGTGTATGTGCTCCACACCGAGAAAAGAGATAAGATAAAAAGGGTTGAAAACCCTAATTTTCATATTTTGGTTGTTGAGAGGAGTAAAGAAGAAAGAGAGAGAGAAAGAGAGGAGTAAAGGAGCTAGTGAGGAGTTATTGCAAGTTGTTGGAAGGGGATTTCTTGCGATCAAAGCGCCGGATTCGACGCGGGGGATCTGTTCAGACAAAAGCTGGAAACCCTAACCTTCCAACCCTACATTTAAATCAAATTGAGGTTGATTTAAGGTGAGATTCTTGTAAATAAATGGTGTAGATTTATAGAATAAATTGTGGTTAAAATGGGTGGAAATTGTAGGAATATTGCTTAGAAAATAACTGAGAAAAGATTGGGGAAGAACAGCCAAAGAAGGCTGAATCTGGGGATTTCGACTAATCGAAATTGGGATTCGATTAATCGAAATTCCCCAAGAAGTTGAAAAGTCAGATGACCACGAATTCGACTAATCGAATTAAATTTCGATTAGTCGACTTTGAGTTTCGACTAGTCGAGTTGGGTGTCGACTAGTCGACTGAGAGCCTCCAGTGAGGAGTAAAAATGGGTTAAGGGAAATCGACCAGTCGAAATTGGATTTCGACTAGTCGAGTAAGGATTCTGACTAATCGAATTGGACTCGATTAGTCGATTTTGTATGATCAATTATTTAAGGAAAAATTGGACAGTTAGAACAGGGGATTTCGACTAATCGATTTGGAGAATCGATTAATCGAAATTGGATCCTCGACTAATCGATTTTGAGAATCGACTAGTCGAGTTGGATTTCGACTAGTCGAACCAGGAACTCGACTAGTCGACTGACTTAGTTTTTGTTGACTTTTGATTCTTACTTCAAGACTCTAGGGGGGTCTTGAGACTTATTCATTACATCTTTAGTGACGTTTCGAGTGTGTTTAATGGTATCATAGGTGATACGTATGAAAGTGGGCACAAGGAGCCGAGTGGGACCTTGATGCATTGAATCGATAGAGACCTAAGGTAGGGAACACCTTGAACATGTACTTTATTTTACAAGAGCATGTATGTAGTGATATAGATTTCCATTCAAATATTTTACTGCTTAAAGAATTGTGAAATGTGTGTGTGTGTGATATTCATAAGAGTAAACTAACGAGCCATCCCCAGGGGATGAAGAAGTAAAGAGATAAGAGCATCAGGTGTGATGCAAGTAAATGGATACATCCCAGGGATGTATCCAAGGATTGAATCATGTTTGATAGGGCCTAACTGATATAAGATAGCACACTTACACGGTGAATAACTATATGTAAGGCACCGATATTTTTGTTATTTGAGGTTTGATAGGTTACCACACCGACGTGGCGGGATATCCACGACTGACACGGCAGGATATCCGTGACCGATACGGCGGCGAAACCGTAGGCCAATGCGGAGGCTTATCCGTACATAGTAAGCACACCCCAGGGGTGTTGATTGAGACAAGTGAAACCCCGCCACCAATCCCCAGGGGAAAGGGGCTTGGGTACTATATGGTATTCCCAGGGAATACATTAAAACTGTCTATATAGATGACGATGAAGGGTATCTCATCGGGGCTCGATGCTATATTGCTCGGGGATTACTTAAGTTGAAAGTTTAAGTTTTGCTTTAGGCCTTTTCAGCATTTTTCATGAGTAAATGAAAATACAAGTAATTACAGTAAAACGAAATGCTTTTAAACTGCTCCATTAACAATGGCATAGATCCATCATGCATGGCATATCATGGAATACATGTGAGTTATAATTTATATGTTCAAACTGTGTTTGTTTCCCTATTGAGCTAGGATGTAGCTCACCCTATAGACTATACGTCGCAGGTCCACTATTAGCAGCTGCTGAGGCTTCAGGAGACGCTGATCCCGGCGAGTCGGACCTTGCGGCCGGTGACGAGTTGGAGCCACCTCCAGAGGACTTCTTCTAGAGGACTCCGCTGTGCCACTTTGAGGGATTTTACAGAGAGTTTTGTACGGCTTGGTATGTCAAGCCTTGATTTTGTGAAAACCATGTATATAAGGTTTTGGATTATTCTTTGGGACGAACCATCCGTGATGATTTTCAATCATCGATGGTTCGGATCGGTTCTCCATTCATGTAGGGGCATGAGGGTAGAACTGTCTTTTGGAAAGTTAATTAATATAGATTTAAATCCCGCAATTTCAATTATAGTACTTTTGATGCTTGATATACCAGTGTTCCGTGCTTAGCTAAGGGCACGGTCAAGATGATCGTGCTGATGGCACGGGTTTCGGGGTGCCGAAATCCGGGCTGTCCCATTATTGCTACGGAAAATTTTGAAACTCTTTCAATCGATTGATATTTCTCTATCAATAGATTGACTAAACCTCTGTTGCTTGCCTTCTCAGCTGACATTTCTGTGCTGTCCAGCTAGACTTTTAAACCTTAATCGATTGATTTTAATACATCAATCGATTGACGGATATGTCTCTGTTAGAATATTGTTGTGTGTTTTGTTTCAATCGATCAAGACCATTGCTTCAATCGATTGAAGCTGAAATTTGTGAGTTTATTGTGGATTCATCAATCCTTGTTTTGGGTGTTGGTGCATGAGTTTTACTCGATCTCATCACCCACATCTATAACCATTTAATCTTGAGATCGAACGATCTTGCAGAGAAAATTGCAGAATCCAAAGGAATCAGTATCATTATACTGAAATCATGGCAGATCAAAGGCCAGAAATGAATGGGAACAATCAAAACATCAATAATGAAAATAATGGGAATAATAATTATGATGAGGGCCCAAGAACATTGGAATATTATAATGATCCTGGTTTTTACGAGAATCAGGATAGTATCATGCATGCCCCCATACAAGGAAACCATTATGAATTCAAATCCGCAATGATTCAAATGTTACCCATTTTCCATGGGTTGTCTAATGAAAATCCACATGTTCATTTAAATGAGTTTACTGGGGTGTGTAAATGTTCAGAGTTCACAATGTCACCGACGAGATAGCTAAGCTATGACTCTTTCCTTTCTCTTTAAGAGATAAGGCAAAAACTTGGTTCTATTCTTTAGAACCACAATTTATCCAGAGTTGGGCAGAGCTACACCGCCAATTTCTTAAAAAAAAAATTTTGATGACCAAAACCATTGAGTTGTGTCAAAAGATTCAATTTTTCTCCTAACAACCTACAAAAATATTTCATGAATGTTGGGAATGCTTTAAGAAATTGATCAGAAGTTATCCTAATCATCAACTTCCAAGGTGGCAACAGGTCCAAAGTTTTTACAATGGACTGATTCCAGAAGAGAGACGCATGGTTGATGCATCTTGTGGAGGATCATGCGCCAGAAAAGGGACTGATGAATTGTGGGTGTTATTTGAAAAGTTGTATCAAACCTCAATACAAAATGCGACAATGGGGTGAACTAACTTGGATGTGGCAGCAAAATCTCATGCGCTGACCAGAGATGAACTATATGATGTCAACAATAATACCTCAGATCTATCAACAAAAGTTGACATGTTGTCCAAACAAATGAACATGCTGTTAGCTGCAACCAAGCAAGCTAAAAGTCCCATCAACCCCACGGCTTGTTCAATTTGTGACCACCCAGGTCACATGGCTAACGAGTATCCAACTACCTTATCATTCTTCCCTGATGAACCTACTCCTCAAGAGCAGGTGAATCTGACTAAAACTTATTAGCGGCAGGGTAGGAACATGTACTCAAGTACCTACAATCCGGAATGAAAAAATCACCCCAACTTAGGATGGGAAGGATCAAATCGAACTGGATAGGTGAGTCAGCAGTACAAATCCAACATAACGAATGGACAACAAAATTTTCGTCCATAACAAAATTCTAATTTTCAACAGAATTCTCCTTATTATCATCCAAACTCTGAGTTCTGCAAAAATCAGAATTTCATTCAGAATTTTAATTAATCTCAAACTATCGCTTCGAAAGATTCTGATTTGGAAGAAAAGATTATGCGAAATATGTAAGCTTTTTAGCAGATGATGATGAACCAATTCAGCGAATTGACCAATCAATTGAGTCAATGAGAGGAAGGTAGGCTTCCTAGCCAACCCATCAACAATCCTCGAGGCCAAGCATCATCTGATGAAGGACCATTGAATAGTCAACAGCTGAAAGTTGTTACTGTGTTGAGAAGTGGGCGAGCAGTTGATAATCAAGTGGAAATGCCAGTGGAACCTGATAAGGAAGAAGAAAAAGAAGTGACAAAAGGCAAAGGGCTAGAGAAAGGAATAGAGAAAGAATCTCCTCAAATTGTCTAACAAGGACCTGAAGAAGAACCAGAAAATGAACCCCAATCCTATACCCCAAAGGCACCATTCCCTGAGTGCCTAACACCTCCATCGAGAATGGGAAAAGGAGCGTCAAAAATGGAAGAAATCTTTAAAACATTCAAGTAGGTAAAGATAAATCTTCCATTACTTGAAACAATCAAGTACGTTCCTGAGTACGCAAAATTTTTCAAAGATCTATGCACTCGTAAGAGAAAAGAACGTACTCAAGTTTCAAAGAAAGTGTTTCTGAATAATCAAGTCAGTTCGATATTGAAATTGGATGCCCCTCAAAAAATTAAGGACCCTAGAGTCCCAACTGCTCCATGTGTCACTGGTGGGCAACCAATTGGTAAGGCATTACTGGATGTGAGAGCAAGTGTCAATCTGATCCCATACTCAGTGTACGAGAAATTAGGACTGGGCGAATTGAAACCCACAACAGTTACACTCCAACTTGTTGATAGGTCAGAAAGAATACCTAGGGATCATCGAGGATGTTTTGGTTAGAATAGACAAATTTGTCTTTCCAGTGGACTTTGTTGTGTTGGACATTGAACCACTAGTTAAATCCATCAATAAAGTACCAATCAGTCTTGGACGTCCGTTTCTCGCAACTGCTAATGCCTACATCAATTGTCGAATGGGAGTCATGGATGTTTTTTTTGGAAACATGAAAGTCAGGCTAAATATATTTCATGCGATGAACCATTTTCCCAATGAGGATGAGGTTGGTTGTTTCTACATCGATCAGGTGGACGAAGCTTTACCATCAATGCTTACCAAAGAAGAATTCGAAACTGCTTTGTTAACCATGTATGAGGAGAAAAGATCTGAAAAGAAACAACCAGAAGAGAAGAGGACGAATTCATCAAGTGAAGATGATAAGTTATGTGAAATTGAGACTAAGGTGGAACCATTACCTATTGAGGTAAAGGATGAGCTGACTCTATCAATCGAGCAGCCACCAACCGTTGAATTAAAGTAACTGCCTGAGTCACTCAAATATGCTTTTCTGGGACCTCAAGAAACGCTTTCGATAATTATCTCATCAACATTATCGGAAAAGCAAGAACATGAATTGTTAAAAGTGCTTAAAGATCATAAAAAAGCTATCGGATGGACCTTAGCTAATCTTAAAGGGATTGATCCGTCAGTATGTATACACAAAATACATTTGGAAGATGATAGTACACCATCAAGAGAACCACTGAGGCGACTTAATCCAAACATGAAAGAAGTCATTTTAAAGGAAATCATTAAGTTACTCGATGCTGGAATAATCTATGCGATCTCTGATAGTGAATGGGTAAGTCTAGTTCAAATTGTTCCCAAAAAGTCTGAGATAACAGTGAAAGAGACTACTGAAGGAGAATTGGTACCTAGTCGCGAAACTACGGGGTGGCGTGTGTATCGATTATCGAAAATTGAACATGACTACTAGAAAAGATCATTTTCCCCTTCCATTTATTGATCAAATTCTTGAAAAGTTAGTAGGGCAGGAGTTTTATTATTTTCTCGATGGATATTCGGGATATAACCAAGTGCTCGTATTTCCAGCTGATCAAGAGAGGACAACATTCACGTGCCTTTATGGTACTTTTGCATATCGCAGAATGCCGTTCGACCAATGTAATGCTCCGACCACTTTTCAATGATGTATGCCAGCCATATTTTCAGATATGATTGACAAATTCATCAAGGTATTCATGGATGATTTCTCTATTTTCGGGAAGACCTTTGAATCATGTTTGAATCTTGCAACGTTGTGTAGAATCCAAACTTGTTCTCAGCTGGGAGAAGAGCCATTTCATGGTTCGACAAGGAATAGTTTTGGGGCATATCATTTCAAAAAAAAGGATTGAAGTCGACAAGACAAAAGTTGACTTAATTGCTAATCTGCTTCCACCAAAAAATGTTCGTCAAATCCGATCATTTTTGGGTCATGCTGGATTTTACAGACGATTCATCAAAGATTTTAGCAAGGTGGCTAAACCATTATGTACTTTGCTTGGAAAAGATGTTCTATTTGAATTTGATGAGGAATGTATGAAGGCCTTCCTAAAATTGTTTGAGTTGTTATCAAATGCACCAATAATTCAACCACCGGATTATTCTTTACCTTTTGAACTCATGTGCGATGCATCCGACTATACTATTAGAGTAGTCTTAGGACAAAGGGTAAACAAATTACCTCATATGATCTACTACGCCAGTAAGACGCTGATTGATGCACAACTAAATTACACCACCACCGAGAAGGAATTGCTAGCTGTGGTGTATACATTGGATAAATTTCGTTCCTATTTGCTTGGATCGAAAATAGTGGTCTTTTCAGACCACTCTGCATTAAAATATCTGTTGGAGAAAAAAGTCACAAAACCAAGGTTGATCTGATGGATCTTGCTCCTCTAAGAATTTAACTTCAAGATCAAAGATAAAAAGGGAGTTGAAAATGTTGTAGCTGATCATTTGTCAAGAATTTTGTCTGAAGAATCATCTATATCTAGGGCAATCCGTGACACCTTTCCGGATGAGCAGTTAATGGCAATTGACACAACAGCCACAAAAGTTCCTTGGCTTGCCAATATTGTGAATTATCTGGTCACTGGCAGAATCCCTAAGCAATGGGGTAAGAATGATAAAAATATATTTTTCTCCCAGATTAAATACTATTTTTGGGATAAACCACAGTTGTTCAAATTTTGTTCAGATCAAGTCATCAGAAGATGTGTGCCCGAAGAAGAGCAAATGAGCATCATAAATTTTTGTCATGCTAAGGCCTGTGGAGGTCATTTCAGAGGACAAAAGACGCACAAAAAATTCTTCAAAGTGGATTCTATTGGCCCTCCATCTTTCGGGACACTGTAAAATTTTGCAAAGAGTGCCAACAATGTCAACAGCTTGAAAATATTTCAAGACGAAATATGATGCCACTGTCCGATTTTGATTGTTTAGATTTTCGATGTTTGGGGGATCGACTTGATGGGTTCTTTTCCCCCATCATTCAATTATTTATACATTCTGGTGGCCGTTGATTATGTCTCAAAATGGATAGAAGCTATGACAACCCGATTGAATGACTACAAAGTCGTGGTTAAATTCTTGAAAGAAAATGTGTTTAACAGATTTGGGATCCCAAGAGCAATCATTAGTGATGGCGGTTCGCACTTCTGCAACAGCCACTTTGCCACTTTAATGAAGAAATATGGCGTCACCCACAAGGTAGCAATGTCGTATCACCCGAAGACTAGTGGTCAAGTGAAAGTGTCGAATCAGGAGATCAAACGAGTTTTAGAAAAGACGGTACGACCGGATAGAAGAGATTAGTCGATCCGGCTATCTGATGCTCTGTGGGCATATCGTACTGCATTCAAGACACCAATTGGAATGTCACTATTTAGGAGTGTATATGGGAAAGCATGCCATCTCCCAGTCGAATTGGAGCATAAGGTATTCTGGGCTATAAAAAGATTTAATTTCGACATGCAAGAGGCAGAGTCTAATCGCAGGTTACAGCTGAACAAATTAGAAGAGCTATACTATGATGCGTATGAAAATTCGAAGATATACAAGGAGCGGTATAAAAAGTTGCATGATCAATCAATTTCGCGGAAGGAGTTCCACATCAGATAAAAGGTTTGGTTGTTCAATTCCAAACTTAAGCTCCATCCAGGAAAATTGAAATCAAGGTGGGAAGGACCATTTCAGGTTGTATCCACTACCGTGCATGGTGCGATTAATATTAGAAGTCTTAAGGATAATCGAACTTTTAAAGTAAATGGGCAACGACTTAAACCAATGGTTGAGCCAATGACCCAGTTCAAGATTGAAGCGATGTACCTCAGTGACCCAAAAAAGTGAACATGAAGTGGTCGAGCTGTCGACACATAAACTCAGCGCTTCCTGGGAGGCAACCCAGTGTGTTTTAAGTTTCTTTTGTAATAGAAATAGGAAGTCTTTGTCAATCGATTGACTGGAGACAAGTCAATCGATTGACCATTTACAAGTCTCAATCGATTGATAATTTCACTATCAATCGATTGAAACCTCCATCATCATCATCATCTCATCCCTGCATGCGTGTGTCTAACCAATCGGCACATTTGCTAGGTCAATCGATTGAGACTCAAATTTTGATCGATTGACAATACCTCGAGTTAATGGTCAGTTTTCAAAAATCGGAGTGTCAATCGACACATCCTTTTGTTGGTGGATAAGTCAGGGGCACATTAATGTCAATCGATTGAGACTAACCTCTCAATTGATTGACTTGATTGCCTATTAACTCCGCCAGTTCCCAAGGCACCTACATGGTGTGACTTTTCACAAAAAGATTATTTTCAATCGATTGACACCTCTATATCAATCGATTGACATTAAGCATGCTTGAGTGGATTATACCACGTCGCATCTGCATTCTAAATGCCCTTTCACATTCTCGCAACATGGTGGAGGCCAACCGGTGTCAATCGATTGAGACTAGCCTCTCAATCGATTGACTATCACATTATATAAAGGGGACACCCGTGGTCCCCTTCTTCACAAACCTCCTCCAATCCGAGCATTGATTTTTATCTTCATTCTCCTCATACGCGATTGAAATGGTGGCACTGGTCCACTGATCTACCAACATCCTCGTCTCGCCAACAATCCTATGGGCATCCCCAATGACAAGTACGTGGATCACCAGTTTCAAATAGAGAATTTCTTTGATCTCGCAAAATATCAACGCATCGCCGAAGCTGCTTGATCAATCTAATTCATCGAGGCTTTGCACTTGGAGATGTTGCTCACTCCTCTGCCTATAGATGTCTCGTTGCATATCTTGTGGCTATTTTACCAAAATATGGAATGGTTATCAGCCACATTATCGCCGACGGGTTTGCCATTCATCCACCTCGAGATTGACAACTGGACGTATAACTTGCATGTCGTCGATCTTGCCCGTGCATTCAATTTCTATGTGGTTTGTCCATTGAACCACCACATCAATCCTGCCATTGATCTCAGCCAGGACCTCATGATCAACAACATGTGTGGAGGACGGCGCGGGTTCGATTTGTCCACTAAATGAGCCATCCTACCAATGAATATCTTATTTTGGGACATTGTTATGTCAAGCAATCTGTTACCGCATGGCACGAAGAGCGAGAGGATGAAGAATAGGGTATTGGCACTTTATGCAGCGCACACGAATACTTGGTTTGATGCTCTGGAATTGATGCTTGAAGAGATGTATCGATGTCACAGCAACATCGTGATCACCACCGCACCGAAAAAGCGAGAAGCCATTCTTTTGCATTTCCCGCACTATGTGATGCATCTTTTGGACCAAGTTGGGTGCTCAATTTACGATGATGAAGAGATGGGTGATATGCAATTTTACCACTATGGCACGAACGTTTGGGACAAGAGCATCAAGGCCATTCTGCGTGTTACGCCACCACCTATCGACGTTGATGAAGTACCTCCTCCTCCCCGACCAAATCCCACACAACGCCAACGCGGCGGCATCCGACGACCTCATCCTGAAGAGGTCCACGATTTTAATGCTGAGGCAGTAGTAGCTCGCCTCGAAACACGGATGGATGGGTTGAGTGCCACTGTGGGAGGTATTGATCGACGTTCAAGATTTTAGAGTTCCCTTTTCATGCGGATTGCCCGTGAGTCATTCCCTGGGCAAGCCAAGGACTCCATCGCAGGAGCGAGAGTGGCGATGGATGGAGAGGGAGATCCAAAAAATGATGATGATGTTTAGTGTGTTCTGTGTGTGTTTGTGGTAGGGTTTGTTTTTAGTTTGGTTTATTTGGTTGTGATCATGTATGTTTTATTGTTGGTGAATCGTAGTTTGTGTTAGATGTAGGTTTTATTTTTAGTAGGGTCACGATTGTAATCAAATCAGAATTTAGTAAATGAAAATCAGAGTGTTTCGGTATGTTATATTTCTGTGTATTCTCAAATTGGTGCTTATGTTCATCAGTCAATCGATTGAGATTTTCATCTCAATCGATTGAGCATTTCAATTCTCATATTAGCACCTCTAGTTGAGTCAATCGATTGATAATAAACTTTCAATCGATTGACACTGTAGTAGACAGAAAGTCCTTCTGTCAGAGACAGAGAATTTTGGCCGTGCACCAGATATCCAACTCGACATCATACGTCAATCGATTGACACTCAGGGGTCAATCGATTGACTGATGTATGTTTCCAAAAAAAATTGCCTCTTCTACTTCGAAATATAGAGAGATTTGAGTCCCCTTCGAGTTCGTAGTTTAGGAGGATTCTTTGAGCCCCTAGAATACGTCTTTTAGAAAATTTTCTCTATTTATACCTCTCTTAGGATAGTCTTCTAAATCACCTTAGTCAGAAATTTTCATTCAATCCTCCCCAAGTTTTTGCTATGGCTCCTATCTGGTACCGCACCTGCTCGGCAGTTAAGAAATTGATGGAATTGGCATGAAAAAGACTTCGTCGAGAACCGCCACGGGAACCACTTGATCTGTCCAAGCGAGAAGTCATTGATCTTGACCTCATATAAGGTCCAGCAGTCCAATCAAGTTTTGCTTATTTCATTGAAGCCGACAATGATCTGGCGTTGAATTTGATTCCGAACTACTTATGGGTGGAATTAAACCCTCAACCGCCACTTGTACCCCCGCCTCCTACTCCACTAACATCTCCGCCACAAGTGCTCATTCCACCACCCGGTGAGGGCGAAATCACTGAGGAGATGTGGCGATACGCATTCCCACAGTCAAGGCGAGGGAGCACTTCCAATGATGATTAAGGGATTAGGACTGTCAGTTTTGGGTCTAATTTTAGGAATCCTTTAGATTTTATTTTATTTTATTTTCATGTTTTAGAGTAGGTTATTTTTAGATTTGTTTTAGACTAGGTTATTTTCTTTAAAATTTCAATAAGTGTAATAATTTGCACCAGTTAATAAAGTTTAATTTAGTTAAATATTTGTGTTTTCTATTTTGGTCATAATACCTTTCACCTGGTCAGCCTTCTGGTCCTCGATTGCATTAAACAGGTTGGGGGTCCCATTCACTTTCCAGATATCCAGCCAATGAGGGCATTGGACGATTTAGGTTTGGGGGGGTATTTCTTTCGATGTGTAAATTTTTATTTTAAAAAAAGGGGTTGTTCTTGGATTTTAAAAGTACATCAGTCAATCAATTGAGACCAATTGTCTGAATCGATCGACTGATAATCATGAGACCTATCGACAGCCTGCATCAGTCAATCGATTGAGGAATTGGATTCATTCGATTGAGTGATGGCAATTAGACTGATGAATTTCAAATTTTATTCATATTCTTAAATTGTAGATGACTGGAAATTCATTTAGAGATTGTCATCATGCCATGATTACTTTACAAATGTTCATAAATTTTAATGATGAATAATGATGTTCATGATCTATAACTAAAAATTCTGTGCCATCACATTGTTTTAATTCCAAAATCTGAGAATTAAGTATAGAACGTAAAATCCTAAGATTCCAAGGAAAGACTAAAACCTAGTGAGCTTTGAAACTTTGTCCTCATTTTTTATGAGTGCTGAAAATTTTCGAGTATCTTTGAACTTTATTCTTAAATTATTGAAATCTCATATATTTTATCTCGATTTGTTGGTTTCGCATGTTCTATATTATTATGCTAGTAATCATTGTGTAAAAACTCAAGGCAAATAGGTATCATTACCATCATGAGAGGAGATGATCAAAGACCATCTTTGGTTCGTTTGCGCCCAAAATATCCCACCTTATATTAATTTATCTTGTTGCACTCCCTTTGAGCCTCAATTGAAATATTTTACCTTAAATATTTCTTGTGAGCTATATTAATCATACCCCACACTGGTTTGAAAAGACCATACCCTTTAATTTCTGAGAAATTAGGGAGGAGAGCAAGAAAGGAAATATAAAGTTATGGAAATAGTAGTTGCAAGGAGTATATGGCAAAAAAATAAAAAAAAAAGAGCAAAGAAGAAAATATATCTTTGTGCAAGAGGTAGAGAAATATATAAAAGTGGTGTTATAAAGAAAAAGAAAAAAAAAGAGAAAAGTGATAAAAAGGAGAAAGCTTCTGAAAGGTTCGAAAAAGAAAATGTGAAAAGTCATAAAATCAAATGTGATTCCTTTTCCGATTTCTCAGAGAAAGTTGAATCCAATTTTCCCTTTCTTTCTTAACCTTTACCCGAGCCCCATTACAACCTTAGAAAAGACCTTCTTGATCCAATCTTGAGTGGTAAATGCCTTGTGGAGAGTGATTATACAATGTCTATGGTGCATGGTATATGCATGCTTAGGATACAAATATCTTTCCTAATGAGATTTCTTTTAAAAATTCTTTGATGCACCGTCTTTCTTTAAACATGTGAGATTCTATAATTTATGTTGTAATTTTATCTCACATATGGGTGAAAAGTAAAACTATTCATCAGAGTGATTTCATTTTTGAGTGCATACCTATGGTGAGGATTGAGTCTAGACAGGAAATCTAAAGACTTCGAGTTTAAACTTATTCTTAGATAAAAGAATTTTAGCAGTGATAAGTGCATAAAACTTTGGGCATGAATTATGAGCATAGGAAAAACAATGAGTTGAGTTGAGTGAGTATTAATAAAATGAGCATGGCCAGAAGCATCTTGAAGGTTTTCACAGACATTTAACTACTTAAGGGCATGGTTACAATTCTGGAATTTATTAGTTCTTGAAGTTTGTAGGTATCTTCACTGGAAACCTTCAAGAGACATAACTCCTCCACTAGGGATTACCTAGGGGTTTAAAGGCTTGTTGCATGGGCTAAATGCAATCGTGTTCCCTACGAAAGTGGTATTCATTTTATTTGCTCAATTGTTAGTTATGCTTCATTCTCTTTGCTCGAGGACTAGCAAAGTGTAGGTTTGGGGGTGTGATCGGTGCCGAAATGTGACTATATTTTGCACCTTAATTCCTACATTTAGCTAGCCGATGAAAACATCTGATGATTGTTATGGAGTTTCAATGTTTACAGGTGTTTCTGACCATTGGATCATTAACGAATATAAAAGAGAATAATTAAGGGTTATGCAAGAACTATGGATCAAAAAGGTCAAAAGAAGCATTGAAATCTGTGAAGTAGCTCAACATCTACCAGGAGAATGGAGACTTTACCCATATATGTCAATCGATTGAGAACCAAGTATCAATCGATTGACAAGAGAGATAGTTTTTCCCTCTTTTTCGAATTTGAGGTCAATCGATTGAGAAAGAATTCTCAATCGATTGAGGTAATTAGGGAAATGTTTTGCTCGTCCCTATATAAAGAAAGCTATGGCTTTGTTTTGGGAAACTCTTCTCCATCCCTTCTCTCACTTTTGAGCTCACATTCTCTTTTCTTTTAGGGTTTTCTCTGGGTAGATTGTACTTGGGCTTTACATTTCTTTTCTTTTACAGTTTGTGGAATCATAGATTGTATTTAGGAAAAGTATTGTAAAAAGATCTTTTGTGATAAATAGAAAGTACATATGTAAGAGAATAGCTTCGAGTTTATAACAAGATCGCACACCAAGGATGAGCGGCTAAATCATTTGTTCAAGGAGAATGCGATCCCCAGATAAGTAATATTTTTATGATTAGCTTCACAGTCTCTTAATTTTATCATAGAATCATTCTATTAAAAAGTATGCTTAAATTGAATATCTTTTGAATACTTTATTATGACCGTTGATCTACGTTATCAACGACCATAATCGCCAGATCTGTACCTACAGGCCGATCTGGGCTGCAGAGTGATTATATGTTCATGGTCGTGATTTAAGAATCTTGAGATATGCTATGCTTTTTACATGATTCATACCACAATGATAGGCTGAGTCATCATTTTTAGATAGGGTATGCCAGATCGATGATCATATTTTCTTACGATTAATTTTTCTAGATAAATGGTGTGATTGATGTATTATGGAATTGTGGGTTTAATGGTAGAAAGGTTATAAATCTGGGATAGCAAATTCCTTGATCATTCTTTGAATTATCATTTTATTTATCAGAAATTGTCTTGCTCAGATTAGTTATTTTTTTGTATCTAGAATAGTGTGGTTATTATTTAGCAAATTAAACTTTCGCTCTTGGTACTTCCTTGGGTATTTTAAATCTCTTTAAGGATTAATTAAATTTAACATTTCCCTGTGGGTTCGACACCCTTGATTTTACCGTGCTACAACTGATCTTGTGCACTTGCAAGGGTACAATTTAAAACCGACCATCTACTTATGACCAAAATAAAAATAATATAAAAGAAAAGAAAAAGGATTCATCTTGCCCAAAGGGTCATAAAATCCTATTTGTACCCCTCCATTCCTACCAAAAATTTGGCGGTGTAACGACACAAATGGGAGGATAGAGGAATAACCGAGAAGGTAGAGGAATTGAGGGGAGAGCCGGGGCTCTCAGGTCCTTATTGCACCGCTGTGAAGCCTTGCGTTGGCTTGCTTCAGTGAGCTTTTGAAGGCTTGTATGATGAGAAATAGGATTCTAACTCCTAGGGCTTGATAGCTAAGAGGAAGAGAGGGAAGGCTAGGAGGTAACACACACCTAACCTAGAGCTTTTGGGTGAAATGTTAAGGTCTAAAGAAAGTTTTAAAGTTTTGAAATTTGTATGGGAGTGGTGCACTAGAGGAGAGAGAGAAGGGATTCCTTAATCTCTTAATTGCAAATTTTTTCAAGCCTTTATAAAGGGAGGGGTGCCTCTCTATTTATAGGAAAAAGAGAGGTTAGGAGGGTGTTTAAAATCTAATTTGAATTAGCAATTAGGTAATGGACAATATAAGGTTTCTTTGGGTTTTTAAAGCCTTAAAAAATGTGAAGAGTTACTCCAATGGTGGATGATAGGGTGAGGCTTTAAACCACTTAAGAGGTTACACATAGATAGTAAATGGGTGCAACAAAACTAACAAAATGCACCCCAAAGGTCAAGATGGTCAACAAGTTAAGCCCCAATCATAAAATTCGAGGCAAAGAACCAGGGTTACTGTTCATATGCCTGGCTCAACTATTAGTTGCGCCAAGCATATGTATAGTAAAATAGTGCTTGAATAGTGCCTGGGAAGTTGGCTGCCCGCGGGGGGACCCACTTTAATACTGGCGCAACTTTAATTGATTTTACCATTCTGCCCCTGCACTTCGCAACGCGATATCTTCTTGTGTACAACTCCGATTGGGGTGATTCTTGGCCCGTTGGAAAGTTGAGGACTTCTACTTTTCAATGGTATGAGATTCAATTGCAGTAGAAGGTCACAGATAGTTCCAATGTACCACTCTTCGTCCATTGCTCGGAAAAGCTAGGTTTATGTCCGGAATGGGTTCTAAGGGTCGGGATGGCCTTCTAAGGGTTTGAGAAGGGTCCTAAGAGATCTAGGGTGATTCCTAAGGGTTCAGATAGGTTCTTAAGGGTTCCATACATACCATAAAAAGCTCAGAGATGCGCCTCTCTCGAAATGTGTCTCGATCGGGCCTTGGGCCAAATTTGGGAGTCTATAATTCCTTTTCAAATTCAAAGTTCAAATATAGATTCAGATTCAATATCAAGCATGCCAAACAAGCAATTCAAACACTTCATGTTACTATCAGACATTTCATTTTAAGCATTTCATCTTTCTATTATATTTTATCATATTATTGTCATATCAGATCATATCATATACTCTTTATGTACTTATCATGTTCTTATCATTTACTTATCATGTATCCCATATCATTATTTATCATATCCTATCATGTCAAAATAGAAATCAGGTACGAGTTTCAAATGACATGATCCTAAGGGAGGATCTCGTCGGCTTACACTTATATCGAGTGTTACCTTAGTTAAAGTCTAAAGGGGGACTTATGTTTTTCATCGTCGATAAGAATTCGATCGTCTCTAACGAGGTCGGTGCCTGCTCTTAAATATCTTATCTATTCAAGTTAAACTAACTTCAACTATCTGACTGTTCAACGAAGGTAAATTACTTTACTTATCCTATACTTTCGGGTATGGGTCGTAGTTCCAATGAGTTATGGGTCCAATGGTTGATAGGTCCAAAGTTCCAACGGGTCCAATACTATATGGGTCTAATGGATTATAGGTCCAAAGGATCCAACGGGTCTAATATAGTATGGGTCCAATGGATTATAGTTCCAATGGGTCCAACAGGTCTTATACAATATGGGTCAAATGGATTATAGGTCCAAAGGGTCTAACTAGTCCAACACAATATGGGTCCAATGGATTATAGGTCTAAAGGGTCCAACGGCTACAATACAATATGGGTCCAACGGATTATAGGCCCAACGGGTCCTGTACAATATGAGTCCAATGGATTATAGGTCCAAAGGGTCCAACGGGTCCAACACAATATGGGTCCAATGGATTATAGGTCCAAAGGGTCCAATGGGTATAATACAATATGGGCCCAATGGATTATAGGTCCAACAGGTCCTATACAATATGAGCCCAATAGATTATAGGTCCAAAGGGTCCAACACAATATAGGCCTAATGGATTATAGGTCCAAAGGATCCAACGGGTACAATACAATATGGGTCTAATGGATTATATGGGTCTAACATTTCTTAGGTAATTTGGGCCTTTACTAGACTTAAATCTAGATATATGGGCCTTCTCCAAGGTCCGGGCCATGTGAGTTCATAGTTCTCATGGGATTTAAAGCACATGTCTTGGGCCAGGCTCATAATCAAGATCATTGAGTTGTGGGCCAGGTCCTTAAACTCTTGACATTTATATCAATCCTATTTATTAATAGTTTAGGATGTTGGGCCTCATTAGGCCGTCAAAGAACTCAATCGGGTCCTTTGACCTAGTTGACCAATTTCACATGGTTTTTATCATATGTTAACAGCATGGAACCATGTGTTTGGGTCTGCCCAATCGACAATTTCACATGGGTTTTATCATATGTTAACAGCATGGGACCATGTGTTGGGGTCTACCCAATCGGTCACAGGTCTCAGGCTAAGGTCCGAATACTAAGCTTCTATTCCATATATTCATATTTTTCGAAGAGGTGGCGGATAACCTATGGTAAATCGGCCACAATTTTTGGCTCCGATTGAATTTTCGAATGATTCTAAAACTGTGGGCAAGATGACTGATGAGAGCATATTTCTTAAGTAGTGGTATCCAAAAATCCATTCAGGTTCGACCGTGGTACATAGATCACCGAGATTTGTTTTGTTTTATCAGGGTTTCAGTCCAGAATTATGGGACAAAGATGTCGGGTCCATAACTTTCAATTCCGAAAATGGCATTAGGTGCTCAGTGGTTCTATGGAAAGATATGCAAGTCATCCAACTTTTTCATTTATATTTAGTGGGTCAAAAGACAATGGATCAGGACGTATGATGGTCCATGCGATCGAAGGTCAGGGCTGGTTTTCTGGCTGTGTGCCATTTGCCAACATTTCGGGCTGAAATTTATAGACTTTATTGCTGTCAATTTTGATCGAATCAAGGCTTGAAATTTTTTCCAAGATTTAAGGATGTACTAAGGTATATGTTTAATTTATTTCTAATTTTTCTGTTAATATTTTGGTCACGAGAACTGGAGCTTATTACAGCTCTGTTTTTGAGTGCAATAGGACAAATTTGTCGCTTCGCGTTTTGGGTGCCGTAACCTTCAAAGCGTACAGGGTTCGGTTCTGAAAATTTTACCGGACATCGGGAACTCATTCAAGTGTATCCCAAAATTTTTATAGATTTTTTGGATATTTATTTCTATTTATTCTGTCGCTGTTCCGGGACTGATTTTCTGTGGGTTGGTCCACAGATTTGGGGCTTAGAGGGGTCCTCTTAGAGGTCCATCCTATGCAACATATCATCGGGTCTCAGTCCGGAGAATTTCCATGATAATACTAGGTCCATGGGATCAAATTTTTGGGTCATCATATCCATCTAATTAATATTAATCGGTTACCGATACTTTCCTAGTCGCCAATATCGGTTTTTCTTAAATTTATCGGGTTCGGGCTTTGGGAGTCATCCGATCGAACTTAGCGTATCGGGCATCTTTATATTCTAAAAAACCCATTTTTATTTTTGAATTTCTTGAACAAAAATCTCATTTAAAACTCTTCATTTATTTGATATTTTTGAAGATCCCATGTAAATCCTAACCATTCATCTAATCCTATCCATTCATCTAACACCGTTGAAATGTCCATGATCAAATCAAGGGTCAAAACATAAATTTTTTTTAGAATTGATACCCTTGTCATGACTGGTCAAGAGGTCATAATTCTATGATCTAACGAGTGAGTTCTAAGCATTTTATCAAGAGATCCTAGCAATTCAAGCAAATTCTCAAATGATCAATCGGGACCATCCAATTGGATATTCATCATGATCAATAAATGATTTATGTTTTACTGGAATATGACCATATAAATGTTACTATATTCCAGCCACATAATCATTTTAAAAGCTTATTTTAATTCCAGAAAAATAAGGCAACATTCTACACTAGATCTCATATACTTATTCTTAAGTTTTTCCGACTTAGGACCACACATTTCACGTATGATCAAAACAGTTCATGATGAAATAAAACCTGATATTTCACATGGATATTCCACTAAAATGCATCAAACATTAACTCATAATTCCTATGATTAATCAATGCAAGGAAAAATCACATCTATCAATACTATATTAAGCGTAGTGTAGAAATGCAATCGTTGACCCCTATTTGACCTAGAAATCCGTGAGTACAATGATGAATCACAGTGATTAAAAACTTATTAACCTAATATAAGGTACGCATAGCATTCATCTATATGGATCATATGTCTCATAATACTTAAGATGATCAAAAAAATCTAGAAATACATAAATTTTCTAAATTTTGACCTTCTTGGACAATCAAAGCCACTAGATGGCCTTGCATGTGTACTAAGATCACATACATGACATCATTTAGCTCAGGTTCATGTATTATTATAGAATATTCAAAATTCTCATATTAAAATTCTGTTTTATACTACCAAAAATATAAAATACTCAACCTACATGACAAGAATGACTTAGTTTGACCTTCTTGGTCATTTGGGGCCATTGGATGGCCTTACATGTGTGTAAAATTACATGCATGGTCATCTTTATCTCAGTTCCATATTCATTTCAGAATTTATCCATGGCACTTAAGGAAAAATCAAATCCAACATGAAAATCTATGAGAAAATACTCAAAATGCAAGAATCTAGTGGTCTAGGCCCATTGGCCATCATGGACCATTGGATGACTCCTACATGATTCCATTGATCACATCCAAGAGTGCTAAGGTGCTGGTCCCATGTGAGAACATGGTCATACCAGACTTAGCCATACAAAAATAAGAAAATAAAGCACACAACTATGAGAAAAATCTACATAATACAAGCTAGAAATCTAGACAAGCACCTGAACTAAGATTTTACCTTGCAAGCTCCTACCTCCAAACTGATTTTCTCCAAACCGTGGGGTGAAGAGGAATGAGATGGGGCTGGAATTTATATATGTTGGTGTGGGGAGTGTGGGGAGTGGAGTGGTGGTTTTATATTTGGAATTCAAGGGTTAGATTGGGAGGGGTGGTTTTTCTACAACTAGAGCTTCAAAGAGCTCTAATGGAGCTAGGAAGAGAGGGAGAAGAAGAAAATTGAAGGAAAAATGAGAGTCCCCTTACAAAATTCGAATTTGGCTTTGGGGAGGGGGAACATGGGCTGAATTTTGGTGACATGTGTCACATTTTTGCTTTCCAAACTTAATTCCTCCAAGTCCCCATATATGCTCATAATTACATTTTCTCTCTCTCCACCACACATCAAGTTAGCCTCTTGTCCTTTGTGGTCTTCAAGTTTCTTGAACTTTATGAAGTTCTAAAGTCTTAAAAATCTTGTGGTGCATGCCATTGGGTGTATCTTACACCCTAGATTTCCCCAATAAAAATAGATGGTGTAAGATGGGTCAAATCTTGGTCAATTGAACCAAGGGCTTGGATTTGCTAGAGATTTGCAAATTCTAATTTCTAATATCTAATTTATAAATTTAAATAATTTAATTATAATTTCCCTTGGGTTTATTTAAATATTATAAGAAATGCCATGGTTGTATGCAAAACACAAACACTTAGTCTCATGTGTTAGTGCATCTAGGTGCTTATATTTTGTGGGTCTAAGTTTGACTCAACACATCAAGCAATCTTGTGATAATTTTTAAAATCCAATCCATTAGCGATGATCACCTCATCACCACCAAGTCTCAGACCAAATATGGGTCAAACCTCGGGTTAAACTTTTGTCAATGCAATATTTCGGGTAGATTTGGGGTATGAAATGTGGTGTGTCTCATCAATTTTCCTAACACACCCATCCAATTAAATGGGGTGCCCTATGGGTGCCACTATCAATAGTAAAATATCTATTGAATTAAGGTGGGTGCCTCAAAAATTTTGGTAGACCTGGCTTCAGGCAGTCACCTGACACTGTCAAGTCACACCAGTGTCCAGTCAACATTTTGACCAACATAGAGATCTAGGGGCAGGTGTTACACCAAACCCCGCACAATGCCAACGTGGCAGATTTAGGAGATCTCACCCTGAAGAGGTCCCGAATTTTAATGTCGAGGCTGCAATCACTCGCCCCGAGGCACGAATGGATAGGTTCTACTTTACTGTGGATGGCATGGATCGGTGGTTGTGTTATCAAGGCTGTCTCTTAACTCAAATCACTCTGTAATCATTTCCAAAAGGAGGTGGATGACTTCATTCCGCGAGCGGCAATGTAAAGAGAGGGTGATGACGGAGAAGATGAGGATTAAAGATGTTTGGAAGAAAATTTCATTGGTCCGCGATTGTTTGATGTTCTCTTTTTGATGTTTAATGTGCTGGTATCAGTTTCTGGTGTTATGTTCTATGTGATCGATGTTAGTAATTAGGATCGCTGGTTTCTTTTTGTTTAACCAGTTTAGTTTTTTTTATGATCATGGATTTTAGGATAGTTTCATTTATATTGGATTGTATGATGGGCTTTAATATGATGTTCAAATTTGATGAAAAATCAAGTGTGTTTGTAAACCTTGTTCTCAGATTGATGAAGAAATGGTCAATTTTATCAGTCAATTGATTGATTTAGAAAAATCAATTGATCGACTAACACTCTGTTGTAAATATTCAAATTAATTGCAACCTTTAGTCAATCGATTGACTTGGGGGTGATTCGAATTGCAAAAATTTGAGAACCTTCTGGATATTAAACTGGACCGAAAATTTGGAAATTTTGAAAACAAAATGTTCATTTTATTCATTGGTTGCACTTCCAAAATTGGTAGTAAAATTAATCAACTAACGAGTTTTTCGGTTTGAATATCTAGAACTTTGGCAACTTTCTTCAAATTAATGAGTTGTCCAAAATTGGACACTATTATTCACAGAAATTTGCTATTCATTAGTCAGGCAACTTTCCAGCTGCACCAAGTCAATCGATTAACTTCCCAAATTCAATCGATTGACTACGGTCAATCTCAAGCACTCCAATTTCAATCCGAAAATTCCATTTTGCTTCCATTTTTAGATTAGTTTTTTTTTTTAGGTTAGATTTTCACGTATTTATTAACCTCTTAGGGTTAGTTTTTATACATCAATTCCCTTAATCCTTAGCACCTTTCTTCCCTCTAACTTTGATCAATGGAGTCAATCAAATACCGCACACACTTTTCAGTCAGACGCTTGGCCGAGCTAGCAAGGAAACGAGCATGTTGCAATACGCCTCCACAACCTTTAGATTTATCGAATCGAGAGATTATTGATCTTGATCTAGTTTCAGCACCTCCGCCATCCCCACGTTCCCCATTGGCTTTAATGCCAATCGATCCGACCACATCACCTTCACCCCCTAGCAACCATCCCCCATTTACACTATCCGCGACAGCCGAGAATAACCCAACTTTGAATCTTATTCTGACATATCTATGGGCGGAATTGAATGTGCAATTGCCACCTATTAACCCGCCACCAACCCCTCCAACATTACCACCCCCGCGCCTCGATACCACCGCCTGGCGGGGCTGGCATAATTGAGGAGATGTGGAGGCTTATGTTTCCATAGTCGAAGCCAAGGATGGCAAGTGACAAAGATTAAGGAATTGATTCTAGTTTTAGCCTTAGTTGTTTTAGGTTTTATTTTATGTACGAGACCTAGTTGCTTTCAAAAAATTTTAGGCTAGTTTGCTTTGATTGTTGCATTAGGTTAGTTTTTTTTTTTTTTTTAATTATTTTCAATAAGTGTATGCACACATAGTTTTTAATAAAAGTGTAGTTTAGTATATTAATCTTGCACCATCTGCTCATTCATTTTATTTATTTATTTGACCAGATTGATCGTGATTACTCTTGAGATTAATTCACCTGATTTTGCCTTGAGACCCCTGGTAAGTCTTCAACAAGTTTGGAGGTAACGTGACAGTCCAATGAGGACATTGAACAACTTAGGTTTGGGGGTGGATGAAGGTGAATAATTCATGCTTTCAATTTAGGTTTAATCTTTTTAATTTTAAAAAAAAAAATTTGTGTCTGTTCTCGGAATTACTGAAACACTTTGTCAGTCAATCGGTTGACTTCCTTAATTCAATCGATTGACGAGTAACCATTGACCAAGAAGACTTTTGCAAATAAGTTAGTTCAATCGATTGAATTCCTTAATTCAATCGATTGGTTGGTAACTTTGGCCCGAGAATGACTACACACAGGTGTGAGTCAATCGATCGAATCTGATAAGTCAATCGATTGACTGAGTAATTGAAGCCTATTTTCCAAAATTCCATGAGTTTTCATGATTTTTAGTGAAAAATTACCATGCCATGTTAAGATTAAAAGTGCCTATGATTATTAATTTCAATGCAAGTTTCAAAGATGATCCTGCAATTCAGGACTAGAAATTTTTACACACTACCATGCTTGAGTTTCAAAGTCAAGGAATTAGTCTGAAACTTTGAATCCTAGGATTCTAGTGGAGACTCAAAAAAAAAAACAAAAAATTGTAAGCTTTAAAGCCAATTTCTCGTTCTTGATGAGTGCCAAATTAAATTATGAGTATCTTTGCAATTCATGTTTACTTGTTTAAATCTCATACATTTTTTATTGGTTTGATTACTTTGCATTATAATATCATCGGTCTAGAACACATTGTGTTTGAACTCAAAACAAATAGGCATCGTTACCACCTTTTGAGGAAATGATCAAAGGCCGTCTTTGGCTCGTTTGAACCTAAAATGTCCCACCTCACACTAATTTACCTTTTAGCACCCCTTTTGAGCTTTGTTGAAAATTTTTGCCTTAAAATACTTCTTGTTAAGACACACTAACCATACCCCGACACTATCACTGAAAATTAAGCCTTAACCGCCAATCTCTGAAAAATCGGAAAAGAGGGATAAGAAGCAAAGGAAAAGAGAGTACGTGGAGAGGTGCGATAGTGGTGACCATTGGGAGCATAGAGCAGAAACATTGATGAAAAAGGGTGAAAAGAAAAAGAAAAAGAAAAAAATATATGTGTGAAAGAGGTAGAAAAATGAAGAGAAATAAAAAAAATATATGAGGTTATGTCAAAAAGAAAATAAAAAGAAGGAATAAAAGAAAAGAAAGTTGAGAAAAGAGAATGAAAAATTCTGAAAAATTCAAACAAGAAAGTGAAAATAAGAAAATCAAATATGTTTCTTTTTCCGGTTTCTCAGAGAAATTTGAATCCAATTGCCCTTTCTTCCATAATCCTCACCCGAGCCCCACTGCAACCTTAGAAAAGACCTTTGTGATCTGATCTCGGTTCGTAAATGCCTTGTGGAGAGTAATGATGCAATGACTATGGTACTTGGTATAACATGCTTAGGATACAAACATCATTACTTATGAGATTACTTTGATGCATCATTTTTCTTGAATCATGTGACTCTTTGATTTGTTTTAAAATTCTCCTTCTCACATGTGTATGAAAAAGTAACCCATTTATCGGAGCGATTTCATTGTGAGTGCATATGTAAAGTGAGGATTGAGTCAAGACATGGGATCCAAAGATTCCTTGTTTGGACTAGCTCCCTGATGAAAGAATTCTAGCATTGGTAAGCACACACAACACTTTAGAAATGAATGAAAGAATCATTGGAAAACAAAGCATTAAATTACTCTACATGGGTATTGATACAATTAGCATGATTGTGTATTTGTTACTAAAGCTTCGCAGGTGACATGCAAGTAATGGTCATGAAAATTAATGTTGAAATTTGTAGGCTTTAAAGTTTGTAGGTATCTTCACAAAAACCCTCCAAGAGACACAATTCCTCCACTAGGGATCACCTAGGGGTCTAAAGGCTTATTGCATATGCTAAATGCAATTGCGCTCCCTTTGAAAGTTGCATTTATTTACTTTTAGGTTACTTTTCTGATATATTTTCATTTTCTTTTCTTGAGGACTAGCAAAGTGTAGGTTTAGAGGTTTGATCTGTATTGAAATATGATTATATTTCACACCCTAATATGAACACTTAGCTATCCGATGAAGGCTATCTAATGGATGTTGTACAGTTTTAGTAGTTTCAGGTGCTCTTGACCTTTGAATTTGTTTAGAGCATAATCAAGTATAATTAAGGGTTACATGAGAGCATTGGACCATGGAGCCAGCTGAAATACTGAAATCCATGAAGAAAATTTATTGATCTAACCATGTCTATGAAGACGAGGAGGCCACATGCCATCATCAATCGATTGAATCTCAGGAATTAATCGATTGATCTAAATTACAATGGTTTCCCTCCAAAATTCAAATTTGGACACAATTGATTGAGATTTAGAAATCAATCGATTGATTTCAAATTCAAATAAATCCGCCAAAAATTTAATTTTGAAGTCAATCGATTGAAATGTGAAAATCAATCGATTGAGCCTTATATGGAAGTTTTCCTATCCGCACCCTATAAAATGAATACTATGCTTAGGGTTTGGGGGCTTCTTCTAGGCATATTTTCTTAGGATTTTTCTAAGTTTTCTTTAGTATTTGTAGCAATAGATTGTAATTAGGATTGAGACATTGTAAGGTTCTAATTTTTTCCAAAAAGATCAAGCGTTAGATAAATAAAAGAACGTTTGTTGGTGGCATCGATTTTGTGCATTGCGTGTGGATCAGAGATGAGCGGCTAAACCCCTCGCTCAAGGAGGAAGCTACCCTAAGATGAGTACTTGATTTATTTTCAATCCTATAATTCTTGTCAGTATTATTCAATCGTACGACTTTTAGTGCGGACCTATTGTGCTATTATCGAATGCTCGTTTATAGCCATTGATCTTGTAGATTTGCGAAACGAGTATTCTACCTAGATCAATCTTGTAGACCATTTTAGGATGTTGTACAATTGATTTTCTTATTGTGATTTCATGTTTGTGATACATTATACCTTTCGCATGATTCATGTCATAGTTGAATGCATCATAGTGTTAGGATATTATATGTCGAATCAATAATTGCATTTTTCTCGATTCATTTTGCTAGTAGTAAAAGGATGGTAAATAAATTGACATAGGATTATATAGGTTGTTGATAGAAAAGGTACACATCTAGGGTTAACAGAATCCTTGATCTTCTCATCATCGTTGCTTTATTTGTCATAGTTTGCCTTTGCATAGGTTTATTTTAATTTGTATTAGTATTGCGTTGTGTAGTGGTAAATCATAGCAAACAAATATCGCCTTTGATACTTCCTTAGCTTGTTTTAATCATTTAAAAAGTGATCAAATTATGCGCTTCTCTGTGGGTACGATACTCGTCTTGCCTTGCTATAATAGATCTTGTACACTTGTAAGGGTACACTTTAAAACTGATTAGGCTCCATGGGCGCCCAACAACAAGCCCCACCTGTTGTTTAGCCCAGATTCTCTCAACCCAATAATTTTCAACATGCTTACATGCAATCAATTAGGTCATAATTTCCAGTTGAACTGCAACACTATTGGTGGCCTTAGAGTAGTGGATCTGATTCAACAATTGTCAAAATCCTTCGGGATCTACAATAATCGTCACATCAACCTTCTAAAGATCTATCCCAACTAGATCACTTCTCTCAAACATTGTATTCTCATACACAATCTGTTGCTATGTTAGAAGCTCAAATTGGATAGCTATCTACGCATATGGGAAAGAGAGAGGAAGACCAGTTGCCATCACAATCAGTGAGTAACCTAAGGGACATGTCTATGTTGGGGAGACATCCAATCCCTCTGAACGTGTTCAAGCTGTTACGATCCTGTGCAATGGTAACGTCAGGGATAATAAAGTTGAGTTGCCTACTTCGTTAGTCATCTCTGAGGTTGAGAGAAGAGAAATAAAGAATGAAGAGATGACCTCTGAACCTGAAAACCCAAAAATTAATCAATTCTAAAAATTTAATTTAAAAAAAAAGATTGTATGGAAGATGGTGTACCAAAAGTTCTAACTCAGGCACAATATCTGCACAAGTTACCATTCCCAAATGCATTTGGTGCCCCATCACCATTTGATAAAAATCCAAAAAATTAAAAGAGATCACATAATATTTAAACAGGTAGAAATCAATTTGCCTCTTTTAGAGGCCATTAAGCAAGTCCCGGCTTATGCACGATTCTTGAAAGACATGTGCACCCAAAAGCGGAAGCGTCATAATAATTTGTCTAAAAAGGTCTTTCTAACAAAGCAAGTACGCTCAGTTTTGAAGGCAATTACTCCGCCAAAGCTTAAAGATCCTGGGGTTCCCACCATTCCTTACATTATTGGTGACCACGTCATTAATAAGGTTTTCCTTGATCTAGGAGTTATTGTAAACCTACTTCCATACTTAGTATATGAGAAGTTAGGATTGTGACAATTAAAGCCCACATCGGTAATAGTTAGCCGATCGATCTGAAAGGAGACCAGTTGGAATAATTGAAGATGTATTGGTCAGGGTTGATAAATTTATCTTCCCCATAGATTTTCTTGTATTAGACATGGAGCCAGTTAAAAGACCCCTTCACAGATTCCTGTCATACTTGGTAGACCATTTTTTTGCCACAACTAATACTTGCATTAATTGCAAAACTAGTGTGATGTAGGTTTCTTTTGGGAACATGCGGATTCAGCTTAATTTCTTTAGAACTACTAATCAACTGACCTCCATTGATGAGGAAGAGTGCTTCTATGTTGACTACATTGAGGAACTTGTGAAAGAAGCACTCCCTCTCGTGTTATCTAAAGATTCATTGGAAATAGCACTATGGTACATGAAATTAGAAGAGAATGACTTTGAATTTAAAGAAAGGGCATACTTTGTTCATGCCCCTCCTCTTAATTCTCAACCAAGGAGATGGAATCCTATAGTAGAGCCTTTTCCTGCCACTTCTAGTGAATCACTGTTGCCATCGATGCAGAGAGCACCAATTTTGGAGTTGAAAATACTTCCCGACACCCTTAAGTATGTATTTCTTAGGGTCTAATAATACTCTTCCGGTGATATCTTCAATTTTGACATCAGAACAGGAAAGTAAATTGTTGACCATTCTTATGAAATATAGACGTGTTATAGGGTGGACGTAGCTGATTTAAAAGGTCTTGATCCTTCTATTTGTATGCATATGATTCATATGGAGGACAATGCCAAAACTTCGCGTGAAAACCAGCGACGCTTGAATCCAAATATGAGGGAAGTTGTTCAAAGAGAAATAGTTAAATTGCTTGATACATGTATTATATACACCATATTTGATAGTGAGTGGGTAAGCCCCATTCAAGTGGTCCCTAAAAAGTCAATGATCACAATTAAAGAGAATTATGTTGGTGAATTGGTACCACTACGCGAGACTATGGGTTGGCGCGTATGTATTGATTATCGGAAGCTAAATTCGATGACTCACAAAGATCACTTTCCATTTCCATTAATTGATCAAATCTTAGAAAAAGATGTGGGTCAAGAATTTTTCTATTTTTTAGACGGGTACTCGAGATATAACCAAGTGTCGACACTTCCCGAAGATCAGGAAAAGACCACCTTCACATGTCCTTTCGGCATGTTTGCCTACCGCCACATGCCCTTTGAGTTATGGAATGCACCGATCACTTTTCAAAGATTCATGATGAAATCTTTTCCGACATGATTGATAAATTTCTCCAAGTGTTCATGGACAGTTTTTTCGTATTTGGTTGAACATTCGATACTTGTCTTGAACACCTGTCTCTCATTTTAGAACGTTGTGAGGAGACCAACTTGGTTTTAAGTTGAGAGAAGAGCCATTTTATGGTTCACAAAGGTATTATCTTAGGGCATATAGTTTCAAAGAGAGGCGCAGAAGTTGACATGGTCAAGATTGATGTTATTGCTAATTTGCCTCCACTGACATCGGTGAAGCAGATACGTTTTTTCATTGGCTATGCTGGCTTTTATCGCCGCTTTATCAAAGATTTTTCTAAAATTTCAACACCCTTGAATCATCTTCTTGCACAAGAGGTCACTTTTGACTTTGATGATGCTTGTCTCGAAGCTTTTCACAAGCTGAGAGCACTCCTCTCTCCTGCTCTAGTCATCCAACCTCCTAATACTCGTTACCTTTCGAAGTAATGTGTGATGCTTTTGACTTTACAATAGGAGCAGTCTTAGGATAGCGTAAGGTTGAGATTCCTCACGTAATTTATTACGTGAGTCAAGCTTTGATTGATGCTCAATTGAATTATACAACAATCGAAAAAAAGCTTCTCGCTGTTGTGTTTGCCTTGGACAAATTTCGACCATACTTGTTAGGGGTCAAAATCATTATATTTTCTGATCACTCTGCTCTTAAATACTTGTTTAAAAAGGATGCCAAAGCACGTTTAATCTGATGGATCTTTTTGTTGCAGGAATTTAATTTTGAAATCAAATATAAGAAAGGAGTGGAGAATGTGATAGTTGATCAACTTTCCAGAATTGAATTCCCGGAGACTGCAAATAAAGAGTCGCTTCATGACTCCTTTTCAGATGAGCAACTTCTCGCCATGCAAGCTGTCTTGCCTTGATATGCAAATATTTTTAATTATCTGGCGACTGGTAAGATCCCTCCAAACTGGTGTAAACAAGATCGTTCATTTTTTTTTTCTAAAGTCAAATACTATATTTGGGAGGAGCCGGATCTTTTTAAATTTTTTCCAGATAAAATCATTAGAACATGCATCCCCGAAGGTGAAATCCAAAGCATTCTTCAATTTTGTCATACATATGCTTGTGGAGGTCACTTTCGCCGGAAGAAAATTTCTGCCAAGGTTTTACAATCTGGATTTTACTGGTCGTCCATGTTTAAAGATGCTCATAATTCTTGTATATCGTGTGACTGGTGTCAAAAAATGAGTGCCATGTCTCTCAGAGACATGATGTCCTTACAACCTATATTGGTCATCGAACCTTTGATGCTTGGGGCATTGATTTCATGGAACCCGTTCCATCTTCTTTTGGTTTTGTATATATTCTTGTAGCTGTCGATTATATTTCAAAATGGGTCGAAGTTGTAGCTATGAGAACCAATGATCATAAGGTGGTATTATCATTTATTAGGGAGAATATCTTTTCTTGATTTGGAGCCCTCATGCCATTATCTTTGACGGAGGAAGTCAATTTATAATAGGTACTTTGAGAGTCTTCTCAAAAAGTATTCTGTTACTCACAAAATAGCAACCCCGTATCATCTACAAACTAGTGGACAAGTTGAGGTTTCGAATAAGGAAATTAAAAAAATTCTTAAACGAACAATTCACCTTGATAGAAAGGATTGGTCTCTAAGATTAAATGATTCCCTGTGGGCATACATGACAACCTTTAAAACCCCAATTGGCATGTCTCCCTTCCTCTTGGTATATGGAAAGTCATGCCATTTACCCGTAGAATTGAAGCATCGTGCCCTTTGGGCCATCAAAGCCTTAAATTTTGAATTGTCCACATCTGGTGAACAATGAAAACTTGAACTCATGAGTGGGAGGAATTACGGAATGATGCCTACAAGAATGCCAAAATTTACAAAGCCAAAACGAAAGCATTTCATGATAGACATATTTTGAAAAAATCTTTTGAGCCTGACCAAAAAGTCTAGCTTTTCACTCTAGACTCCTCTTATTTCCTAGAAAACTTCACAATCGATGGGATTGACCTTAGAATGTTCTGGAAGCAATCCCACTTGGGGCTGTAACAATTCAAGATCCCAAAGATAATAGGACTTTCAAAGTCAATGGGCAGAGGCTTAAATTTGTTATTTTCCCAGAAGAGGAGGGGACATTGATCACTATATCACTGGAAGACCTTGAGTATGTCTGATATACTCATGGGCACCGTCGCGCTATTGACTCATCCGTAGTGAAACCTTGTATGATTATTCGTGGTTTACTTATGTTTGCTTTTGCCTTTTCTTTCCAAATATATAAACCAAAAATAATTAACTTAGATATTCTTATTTTTACTTAGATTTTCTTGGGCATAATCACTCACGATTGATCTTCCCGATCAATCGTAATGATTTTCTCAAATGATCGTAACCATGCGACCACTCAAGAGTTGTTTTCCACAACCACAAGGTTGCTTTCTTGATCGATTGTGCACATCATGACCAATCAAAATACTTTTTCTTTTTCTGTTTCTCATTATTTCCTTTTTTACGATCGATCGTGACTTGCACGATCAATCGTAATAGGACTTTCACTATAAGGTTTCCTCTTCCCGATTGACATAATGATTGCGATAAATCATCAGAGGTTATTTTGTCTTCAAGTACTAAAACACGATTGATTGTGAGTGTCACGATAAAAAATGGGTTAGGTTTACCTTCACAAAAGTTGGTGTATCTGCAATCATGGCTCACAATTGTATCGTAATCCATGATTGCATTTCAATTTGCCCCAATATCACCCGCGGCCTCTCGTGCAAAGTCTCCTTAAGGGTTTTCCACATGGCAATTAATATTCCAATTGTCCCCAGTTTCCAATCACATCGACCTTTATGGATATCTTGTCACGCCCTTAGCCTCTATCCTCTTATGTCGGGCAGCTCTCGCGCTCCGCATGTTTTGATCCACGAGCCGGGTGTTGAGGTATTTTAAGTGCTTGCTACTAACTTTATTGGAGATGGTGATAAGAATTGGGTTAGTGAAAATCAAAGATGGATTGAAGAGCAGCAAGCCTAAAAATACACAGTCCTGCAAGATACAGGGCCTGTTATAGCAAGTTTTGATAAGTAAGAGTTTGTCCCACAAGGAAAGTTGATCTAAAGCTCGAAGGGAGTTATCTTTAGTAGGCCCTCCAGATATGGCTACAGATCTGGCAATCCTAAATGGAAGGGGATTTATGGTCACTATAGTCTAAATCCTAAGGTAACTTAATGCCTAAACTACAGAAAGGGTTGAGAAGAGTGATGGAGTGTGAGAAAATAAATATAAAAGGGTGAGAAGTATGCTATTAGGTACAGATCTGATGGGTCTTATAACTCAGACTCAGATCTGCTGCTATAGAAATCATGTCCAATGGCTACATTATCACCAAAGAGGAGAAAGGATCCAACTCACTCCTGTGCCATGATCCAATCCCTTATGGCTATAACCTGTCCACTTGAATGGTCACAAACTATCCAATAGGGGAACCACAATCCAGAGATGGGTCAGAACAAGTTTATTATTGTAGGCACTACTTCATCCAGGCTACAAGCTCAAGAATCCATAGGAACCTCAACCTCTAAAGCTCTGTGTGTGGGGCTAGGCCTACAACATGCACTAGCCTGGACACACATGACCAATAAGAGTTTGAGTACTAGATTTTAAGCTTTGCTATTGACTGCTTTAGAAAGACAACAGTGATTCAGTCACAAGCCTACAATCTCTATAGCCAGATCAGATCTGCCATCTGATGGTGGGTCTATACAAATACAGGGGAGTCTATCTCTGCACAATCTCTCACAAGGCTACAAGCACAAGTGCAGAGAAGAAGAATCTGTCTTAGTTCTGTGCATTGGCCTCACCATAGGGCTATAATCTGTCCACTTGAATGGTCACAGACTATCCACAGAGGCTATCCTCCTCATAGAGGTCTAAGTCAGAACAAGAACATTGCTGTCGCCACCATGTTCACAAGGCTACTAGCTCAAGCTCCCATGGGGATTTAGATTTAGTGGGTCCTGTGGTGGGGCTAGGCCGGTAATGTGCCTAACCTGGACACATAGGTCACTTGGATCTAAGTAAAGCCTTAAAGACAATCCTCCATTGCTTACATTACAACTTAGCAATGAAGGATCTCACAGAACAACTCACAAAACACCAATCCCATACATGCAATAGATCCTATTATAAAACTCCATTAAAACTCTACCAAATAATTATACAAAGGCATAGCCAGAAAGTGCTGGACTATGGAGAGAAGGAAAGTGGAAAAGAAAACTCCTAAACCCTAACCTTAGCCTACTGTCATTCTACAGTCGGTTTCAAGGAGTATATAAGTCAAGTCCAAAAAAAGGTCCTCTAAACCTAAGCTAGGCTTAGGCTTATATAGCAGTCGGATCTCTGTGAATTAGGGTTAGGAAAACCCTAATTTCATCAATGCAATTGTGGCCCATTCTTGTCCCTTGGATGCCTCAAGGCATATGCACGGAGATTGGAGCATTAGAGTGTGTGTCCTAATTGCTGAAAGTTCCCAGATTACCCCTGTAGAAGTGGGGAGAAGTTAAGAACCTGAGCCTCACTAGGTAGAAAGGCTTTCAAGGTCTTATCGTGTGATAGAATTGGCATTGCGGGGTCACTTTGACTTGAAGCTCTTACAGTCGCAGGGTTGGTACTTTTTTCATTGCGGGGATTGGACTTTCCATTTGAATGGCGTGGGAATTGCGCGCGCAGTTCATTCCTTGATGAATCCCACGACGATTCTCGCAAAGAAAATAATGTACATGGGCTTCTGGATCGTGCAAGTAGTTCCTTGAAAGTATGTGTCCCACGGCCACTGCGCGACAGCCGCGTGCTAGAATGCCTGGAGCTCTCTGTTGTGATTCCCAGTGTGCTTACTTTATTTGTTGGTGGTAAAAGCAATTTAAAATCAAAGTAAAATAGGGGATGGAATCAGCACAACAGAGAAATCCTAGACCTGCAAGATACAGGGTCCATTGTAGCAAGTTTTGATAAGTAAGAGTTTATCCCACAAGGAAAGATGATCTACAACTCCAAGGGAGCCATCTCTAGTAGTCCCTCTAGATCTGACTACAGTTCTGGCAGTCCTAAAAGAAAGGAAGTTTAAGGTCACTTAGTTTACAGATCCTAAGGTAGCCTAATGTCTAAACTACAGAAAGGGTTGAGAGGATGGATGGAATATGGAAAATAAATAAAAAAGGGTGAGAAGCACGTTATTGAGTCTAGATCAGAGGAGTTCTGTAACTCAAATTAAGATCTGATGTTATAGAAATCCTGTCCAATGGCTACATTATCACCACTGAGGAGAAAGAATCCAACCCATCTCTGTGCCATGATCCAGTCCCTTAAGGCTATAACCTATCCACTCAAATGGTCACAGACTATCCCATAGGGGAACCACAGTCCAGAGATGGGTCAAAACAAGTTAATCATTGTAGGCACTACTTCATCCAGGCTACAAGCTCAAGAATCCATAGGGAACCTCAACCTCTAAAGCTCTATGTGTGGGGCTAGGGCTGTATAGGACCATGTTAGCCCAGACACATAGAACCAGCAAGGGATTGAGTACAACCTTCGATCTAGCTGTCTATTGCTTGAGTGGGACTACAATGGTCCAGTCACAAGCCTACAATCTCCTTAACAAGATCAGATCTAACATCTGATGGCAGGTCTATACAAATATATGGGAGTTTGCCTCTGTACAATCTCCCAAAAGGCTACAAGCACATGTGAAGAGAAGAAGAATCCATCTTGGATCCTACGGATTGGCTTCACCCTAAGGCTATAGCCTGTCCACTTGAATGGTCACAAACTATCCTAGAGGCTATCCTCCTCATAGAGTCCAAAATAGAGCAGTAATATTGCAGCCACCACCATGGTCACAAGGCTACCAGCTCAGGCTCCCATGGGGATTTCAGATCTAGTGGGTCCTGTGGTGGGGCTAAGGTTGTATCGGACCATGATAGCCCAGACACATAGGTCACTTGCATCTGAATGGATCCTTAGACTCAGTCCTCGATTGCTTTGAATCACAGCCAAAGCAATGCCGGATCACAAGGTAGCAGCCTTGCACAGAGCAACTCTCATTCGCACACATCCCATAAAAGTACACATCCTATTACAAAACATCCATTAAACTAGTTCAAAAATACATACAAAGGCATAGCCAGCAAGTGCTAGACTATGGAGAGAAAGAAAAAGAAAAAGGAAAACTACATACAGCTTCAGAAGAATAGAAAAGAGAATGATCTCAGATCCCGTATCAGTGATAAAGTCTGAGCTCCTAAACCTAAACCAAGTTTGGGTTTATATAGCAGTGGTGTGGCGAAGCATTAGGGTTAGGAAACCTTAATTTTAACGATGCCACGTGGCCGAATACTATTCCTTGGATGCCTCGGGGTGTGTGCACAGAGATTTGGGCATGGGAGTGCGTGCCCTAATCCTTGGAAATTTCTAGAAAGTCCTCTACTAAAGCGATGAAAGGTTAAAGTTCAGAGCTTCGCTATGTAGCCATCGTTTCCCAGACTCGTTGCGTGGTAGCTCTGTTCTTCGCGTGGTTGAGTTTAACTCTGAAGCTTCAGCTGTCGCGAGGTTGGTGCGCTCTCGTTGGATTGAGCTTCGTGAGGTTGGGTTGGAATAGCACAGGAACTGCACGAGCATCACTCCAATGGATCTTCGCGAGAATCCTCGCGAGGTTTTAATAGTTTCTGAGCTACGCGAGAATCCATTTCTTGATAGATCTTTGCGAGGATCCTCACGATAGCTTTGAGGCTTTTAATCAAGCGACGTCCTTTGATGCTTTGTATCTCTAAGAATCGGGCGACAAGCGCATGACAACTTTCTGAAGCTCTCCTCTCACTGCATCGAGCAAACTGTACGAGGGTGAGAGGGGTCTTCTTGAACTGCGCAAGATAGCGCGACCTTTAACTTCTAAGCTTCGCAAGAGCTACACGACTGAAGGCTTCTGAAGCTCTTCTGTCACTCCAGTGCGCGAGAACTTCTCGTGAAGTCTTGAGGAACGTAGCGAGGACTGCGTGAAGCCTAAATTCCTGAATCCTTTGGAGCTTTGTCAGCTGCGTGAAGCTTACCTCAGGTCTGGATTCATGGCTCATTCTTCTGAGGGACTTCTGATGCCAATCATGGGTTCCTTAACAGGATACCTGGCCTTTTTGTACTGCTGTTTATTGCTTACAGAAAACACTTAACAAACCTTTATTAGATGGCTAAGGGTCTAATCAAAGTCTAAGTTAAGGGGTGAAAAGTGGTACTTTTCAGGTCTTAACACACCCCCAAACCTAATCTTTGCTAGTCCCTTAGCAAAGCTACACTAAATCAACTATATAAGTTAAATGCCACTTTCGTAGGGAGCACGAATATATTTAGCATGTGTACCAAACCTTTTAAACCCCTAGGTGATCCCTAGTGGAGGAGTGAAGTCTCCTGAGGGTTTTCAGTGAAGACACCCACAAACTTCTCAATGAGACAGTTAATCAAAAGTGCATTATTATCAAGTGAGCAGTCAAGAAATAGAGTTAGTTCACCCTTGAATTAGTAAGAGATATAAGAAATTCAAACACCTTGGCTGCACAAAAATTTAAACAGTATAAGCTTCTCATGAAAGCACAGCATTTCCAATCAGTTTATACCAAAGAACAATTCACATGTGTGTCAGCACTGAGGTCATCACTAGATCAAAAATTAGGTTGTAGATCATACTTAATGCATTCAATATCAGAACCAAAACTCTCCAGGGCATACTCTCATGAGGAACTTTTAAGGGTTTCACTTTCTCTCAAGCTCAAGAGCAGTTACATCCCCCAAATGGGTCTGTAAGCATGAGCATAGGCAAAGCTCTTATGTGCTGGCATCATTGACAGATCCTCACCATAGATTGGATAACTCTTTATCTCCACATGACAAGGGCTTTAACTGGGCTGTAATGTGGCTTATGGAGTGGGGTTAAAATGAATGGAAGGTTGAAAAGGGGTTCAAAATTGAGAAATCAGTAGGTGAAGGAGGTGATTCATGACTTCACCTTCTTTAATTCAGCTCCTTTCATCTTCTTTGAGGTTTTCAGATTTGAAGTGATAAGTTTCTCTTCTTGATTTCGATTTTTCCAATGAAAGTTCCCTCTTGACTCCTCTCTTACTCCTCTTCATTATTATTTTTGTTTCTTTTTGATGCATTTTTCTTCTTTTTATTTTGTTTTTGCTTTTCTGAAATGCCACCATTTTTTAGTTACCATACTGCCATAATTTTGAGATACTTTTTCTCCATTCACCTAGTGTTGACCATAGCTAGTCCATCTTCTACTCTTTCTCCTTTACCTTCTGAATTCTCAGAGTGAGGGTAGGCTGAATCAGGTTCATAGGTTTAGGTACAAGTACTTAGGTGCATTTTGAAGAAATTTAGGATTTAAGGCACAAAGGGGGTATGGACAAGGGCAGTTGCTTGAGGTTGGTCTATTTAGGCTCAAACTGTCCAAGAGAAGGCCTTGATCCTTTCCTAAGTCTCATGAGTGCTGTCAGTTGTTTCAGCTTGGAGTTGCCTAACTTCTAGTGAGCACAGTGACTCAGCCAGTCCTTAAAGCTAGAAGAAATTGCCTTAGTCACTCCTCAATGAAATTTTTTTTGTATAGGCCCAAATCTGACTGGTTATGGTCTTCCTTTGAATTCTTAAGTATGTCCTTACCTTTTTCTTTCTCTAATGATTCACTAAGTGCTGATACAAGTGAGTTTCCTTGGTGATTTCATCACGGAAATGTGAAATTTTAAAAGTTTATAATGCCTAAAGTCTGGAAAAAATTTTAAATTTCATTATTTTTCTGATTCTCCAGTGAAGATGACCCATTTCCATATTACTCACAAGATTCTGCTGCACTTAGGTTAACTATTCCATTGGCAGGATCTGCCTGACACACCCCCAAATATATGAGGAGTGGTGTCCTCATTGGTTCAAAGGTGGGTGTGCTACAATTTATGGTCAGAGAAAAGAAAATAACAAGAATGAAAACAACCAAAAATAGAGAACTTTACAGAATAACAGGAAAAGAAAATTTCATTAAGACTAAAAAATTACAAAAATAAAACTCCTAAGAAGAAAGGAGAGAGGGATCAAGGATGTGGGGGCTGAGAAGGTGGTGGAAGGGGTTGAGTGGAGGGGGCAGGGGATGGGGATGGTTCTATCTTTCACTGTGTCTTCTTTTGCTGGTGCTTGTCCTTTTCCTCCTTAGCCAGGATCTGCTGAACCTCTGCGTATTCATCCCAGAGGAATTGTAGGGGGTCTGGCTCTTTAGGTGGGGGCGGTTCCAACCACATCGGATAAAATTTATTAGGAAGAGCATTAGGCTTGTCATCTGCCATTGTTAAGACTAGGGAAGGACCGCTAGGGTGAGAGGAGAAAGGATGAGATGAATATGAAAGGGACTCCCTGTGTATTTAAAGACGAGGATGGTGGAAGATGAATCGGTGTAATAACATCCTAGTTGCTACAATTAATTGAGAGTGCGTTGGGAAGTGAAAAGTTACAACAATCAGCGTGGGAAATGACAAATGCATGTGACTCGATCAGCTGGGCAAGGGGATCGCGAGATAGGAACGGAATCTCGCGATGATGGATGTTGCAGCTTACAGTGCACGAGAGGCTCTGCAGCATTTGTTGAAGCTCGCGACAGCGTAATAAATACTCTATGTGAATTGCGCGAGAGCTTCCCAAATCTCAATTTGGAGTGCGCGAGGGCTTAGTACCAAACAGGGAGCAATTCATGCAGTGCAACATACTCATCAAAAATATTCAAACAGTATGCATTCTATTAAAAAATCAGCAAATCGCAGAAGAAGAAGTAATCATACAAACCCCACATAAACTCTATCAAACCCAACAGATTCAGACCCCATCGAGACACTACAATTTCCTAAAAACTATTGAAGAAATGAAAGTAGTATAGTACAACATGGACATAACTGTGGGTCAGGTAGATGAAGGGGTCCCTTGAAAATGAATAGTGTTCATAGGGTCGGCTGGTTTTTCGAGACAAGGCTTAAGCCTTTGACCATTCACTTTCAAGGTCCTCCTAGATTTGGGATCCTTGACTTCCACAGCACCAGATGGGGAAACATTTAAGACAATATAGGAACCTTCCCATCGGGATTTTAGTTTGCCAGGAAAGAATTTTAGTTTGGAGTTAAATAACCAAACCTTGCCACCAGGTACGAAGCTTTTTCTCAGTAAGCCCTTGTCAAAAAAAGCTTTGGACCGTTCCTTGTAGATCCTGGCATTGGCGTAGGCATCCATCCTCAGCTCGTCCAATTCAAACAGCTGCAGGGACCTGTGATGACCAGCAGAAGTTAGGTTCATATTTAAGTTTTTAATGGCCCAATAGGCCTTGTGTTCTAACTCTACTGGGAGATGGCAAGCCTTGCCATAGACCAGTCTGAATGGGGATATTCCAATGGGAGACTTATAAGCAGTCCTATAAGCCCATAGTGCATCATTGAGCTTATCAGCCCAGTCTCTCCTGTCAGTCCTTATTGTTTTCTCAAGGATGTTCTTGATCTCCCTATTAGAAATTTCAACTTGCCCACTTGTCTGTGGGTGGTAGGGAGTAGCAATCTTATGGGTCACAGAATATTTCTTGAGCAAGCTTACGAAATTCCTGTTGCAGAAATGGCTACCCCCATCACTGATAATAGCTCTAGGGGTTCCAAATCTTGAGAAAATGTTCTGCCTTACAAATTTGAGGACCACCTGGTTGTCATTGGTTTTTGTGGCAATGGCTTCTACCCATTTGAAAACATAATCCACTGCCACTAAGATGAAATGGTAACCATTAGAAGGAGGAAAAGGGCCCATGAAGTCTATACCCCATACATCAAACAGTTCTACAACAAGGATGGGCTGCAAAGGCATTGAATTTCTTTTGGATAGCCAGCCGTCCTAATTTTTGACATCTCTCACATGCCATGCAGTGTGTATATGCATCTTTGAATAAAGAAGGCCAATAAAACCGACACTGCAGGACCTTGTCAGCTATTTTTCTTCTACTAAAGTGGCCTCCACAGGCATTTTCATGGCACATGGCCAGAATACTGGGGACATCACTTTCGAGAACACATCTTCGGATGATTTGGTCTGCACATTACTTGTATAGGCAAGGTACCTCCCAGAAAAAATATTTGACCTATGAGAAAAATAGGTCTTTGTCCATTTTGGTCCAATGGGCAGAAATCTCTCCTATAACAAGATAATTCACAATGTGTGCAAACCAGGGGACCAAGGATTGGATTGCAAATAATTGCTCATCCGAGAAGGCATCATTTGTAGGACCATCAAGACACTTCTCCAACACAATTCTGGACAAGTGGTCAGCCACCACATTTCCACACCCTTTTTGTCCTTGATTTCGATGTCAAACTCCTGCAGCAGGAGTATCCATCAAATCAGCCTGGGCTTAGCATCTTTCTTGGACAATAGGTACTTCAATGCTGAGTGGTTAGTGAAGATTACAGTTTTAGATCCCAGCAGGTAGGATCTAAACTTATCAACAACATACACCACTGCCAGAAGCTCTTTCTTAGTTGTGGTATAATTCAGCTGAGCTTCAGCAAGTGACTTGCTGACATAAGAAATGACCATAGGCAGCTTATCCTTTCTTTGGCCCAAGACAGCACCTATTGCCAAATCTGATGCATCACATATTAATTCAAAGGGCAGGGTATAGTCCGTGTCCGAGTATTGTAAGGAGGTAAGGCAGACTTTCAAAGTCTCAAAAGCCTTTAGACATTCAGCTGAGAAGTCGAAAGGCACATCCTGGTAGAGCAGGTGGCCCAATGGCTTAGCAATTTTACTGAAGTCCTTAATGAACCTCCTGTAGAATCTTGCATGCCCAAGGAAAGATCTGATTTGTTTGACTATTTTTGGAGGGGGCAGATTGGCAATGAGGTCAACTTTGGCCTTGTCTACCTCAAGCCCTTCTTTAGAGACTACATGGCCCAACACAATGCCTTGTGTTACCATGAAGTGGCTCTTTTCCCAGCTTAAGACCAGATTGGTCTCCTCAAATCTTTGCAAAACTAGGTTGAGGTGTTGTAGACACTGGCCAAAACTGTCCCCATAGACAGAAAAATCATCCATAAAAATCTCTAAAAACTTGTCAATCATATTAAGAGAATATGACATACATACACCTCTGAAAAAGTGGTCATGACACATTACCAAAAGGCATCCTTCTGTAAGCAAAGGTGCCAAAAGGACAGGTAAAGGTGGTTTTCTCTTGGTCTTGAGGATGCACAAGGATCTGGTTGTACCCTGAGTACCCATCAAGAAAATAGTAAAAAGCTTTTCCAGCCAATTTGTCCAAAATTTGATCAATGAAGGGGAGAGGGAAGTGGTCCTTTCTGGTCTTAGAGTTGAGCTTTCTATAATCAATGCAAACTCTCCACCAAAGGGTCTCCTGGCTGGTCTCAACTCTCCAGATTCAGTTTTAATAACTGTTATGCCAGATTTCTTGGGCACCACTTGGATAGGTGCCACCCAGTTAGAATCAGAGATGGGGTAAACCATCCCTGCATCTAGCAATTTAATGATCTCCTTGAGGACCACTTCCTGCATGTGAGGATTTAACTTCCTCGCAGATTTCGGAGGGTAGTGATCCCTCCTCAAGATGAATCCTGTGCATGCAGATTGATGCATCTATTCCTCCTAGATCTGCAATGGTCCAACCAATTGCCCTTTTGTGCTTCCTCAAAACTGTTAGTAATTCCTCTTCCTGCTCATTGGTAAGAGAAGAGGAGATAATCACAGGAAGCTTATCACCTTTCTCAAGGAAGGCATATTTTAATGTTTCTGGAAGCTTCTTGAGTTCCAGATCAGGGGCTTATTGGGTGGATGGTAAAATTGGTGCATTGGTGGTTGGAGGAAGAGACAGCAATGTAGGTTTCCAAATGGAATGTTGCACTGAGCCCACAAAAAATTTCAATGTGTTCATGTCTTTTGTTATCACAGTTGGGCTTTCTTCCTCCACCATATCCCAGACTTTAACTAAATTCCTGACAGTGTTGCTCCACTCCAACAGAGTGGGCAATTCTTCATCCACAATTTCTTCTAGTACATCCACTGCAAAGCTCTCCTCCACTTGAGGGTACTTTGCACTGTTGTACACATTCAGTTCAACTTTCATATGTCCGAAAGTTACCTCCATAACTCCAGACCTGCACTGAATGCATGCATTGGCAGTGGCCAAGAATGGCCTGCCCAAGATAACAGGTATGGGATTAGTACTTTTGCTGCAGCCCATGTCCAAAACTAGGAAGTCAGTAGGGCAAAAGAATTTATCTACCCCTACCAAGACATCCTCAATCATTCCCATAGGCCTCCTCTCAGATCTATCAGCCATCATTAGCACAATGGGGGTAGGTTTTAGCTCCCCCAAACCTAGCTGCAGATATACACTGTATGACAGCAGGTTAACACTGGCTCCAAGGTCTAAAAGGGCCTTCCCGATTATATGGTCTCCAATTATACAGGGAATAGTGGGTATCCCTGGATCTTGCAACTTCTCAGGCATTGATATGTTAAATACAAAATTCACTATATCAGTTGCAAAGACATTTTTGGACACATGGCCTCAAGCTTTTCTCTTTTGGGTACAGAGGTCTTTTAGAAAATTTGCATAGGCTGGGACCTGTTTAATTGCCTCAAGCAGGGGCAAATTGATTTTCACCTGCTTGAAGGTCTCCATCATTTCCTCCATCTGGGCATTCCCTTTCTCAAAAGGGATAGGACCACCCAAAGCTTGAGGTAATCTTGGTTCCTCACCAGCCCATGACTAAACTTCTATTTTTTCTTTTTCTTGTTTTTCTTCCCAGAGGCTCAACCATGCCTCTTTATTTTTCTCCTCAGGGTGGCGTGCAATTCTGGCTTTGTGTTCCAACAACATCCCCATCACACTCATAATAATCTATGGAAATGACCTCACGGTCTCATTACTCCACCGATGTCTATCAGCCTACCAGACCTTAGGGTAGTGACAGCATTGGTTCCCTCAAAACTTGAGGAAGCTTCTTCAATTAAAAACTGACCCTTAGGGTTAGCAACCGGCTGGCAGGATAACCTCCCCTCATCTCTCATAGCCAAGGCATTTGAAATTTTGCTTATCTACTCTTCCATTTTATGGATGCTCTGACTGTGAGAGCTCACAGACTGAGCCAAGGACCCCAGGTTTTGCAATGAAGTCAAGACCTAGTCCTCGAAGGAAGCATTTCTTGGCTGAGGTTGGGGTAAGACCAACTAATTTTGTTGCTGATGGGGCTGCTGTTGGTGTTGGAAATTAGACCTAGGGGCATATCCCTGATTGAACTGCTGCTGTGGCCTTTGGGGTAAAGCCAACATCTGCTGGGGCTGCATATAATTGTCTTGCCTCCACCTCAGATTTGGGTGGTCTCTCCATTGGTAACCAGCATTTTGGTGCTGGGATCCAAATGGCTGTTAAGCCGCCAGATTATTGTCTTAAAAGATTGCACAAAGAACAAAGATGTTCCAATACCAATTCAGGATATTGCCCTGTACATGGACATTCCTCTACTGTGTGCTGTGGGGACTGGCATATCAGACATGCCTACACCACTTGAGCAGCCCTTCTGGGTTGCATCACAGTCAGTAATTTGTCAAACTTCTCTGAGAGGTTTGCCATCTGCAGCTGCAGATAGTTGTTCCCAGACTCCTCATAAACTTTTCCTCTTGACAATGCAACAGGCCCCACTTTTGACACAGACTCCTGACTAGTTCTTGCCAGGGATAGCTTTTGAAAAGCATTTTCACTGATTACTTCAAACAAGTCTCATGCCTCATCAGCAGTCTTGTGCATGTAGGTTCCACCACAAGAGGCATCAACCATATCTCTATTTTTCTCATCAATCCCATTGTAGAAGCTTTGTACAAGCTACCAGTCCGGGATCTTGTGGTGGGAGCATTGTTTGAGCATTTCCTTAAACCTATCCCAGGCTTGATTAAAATCCTCAGTTGGGGATTGGGAAAAAGCAAGAATTTCCTTCCTCAACTGGCTAGTTTTGGTCTCAGGGAAGAACTTTGTCAGGAACTTGGTCTGTAGGTCTTTCCACGAAGTGATGCCATTGTTGGGAAGAGTAGCCAACCAGGTACTAGCCCTATCCTTCAGAGAGAAGGGAAAGAGCCTGAGTGTAGTGGCCTCTGGTCCCAAACCAGCGGTATTGAATGTGGCGCACAAGGCCAAGAACTGGTCAATGTGCTTGTAAGGGTCTTCCTTGCTAAGCCCATGGAAAGAGGGCAGCATCTGGATGATTGAAGTTTTAATTTCATAATTCCCTTGAACATCAAGGAATTGAATGCTAAATGGAGAGTTATAGTCATCCGGAGCATTCAACTCCTTGAGAGTTCTGGGTTGTTCTTCACCCATGGCTACTGTCTCAGATTCAATTGGGGGCTCTACTGTGGTGTGCCTATTCCTTCTAAGTCTTCTACCCCTTTCTAGCTCAGGGTTTAAAGGCTCTAAAGTAGGACTAAGAGATCTCCTACCTAGCATACAAACACACCACCAGCAGGGACAACTCCTTGCAGGCACATTGTACTTGACTCAAAGAATTTTCTAACAAATTTACAGCTATTTTAAGAAAACATAAATTACAACTATACTAGATAACTGCTATGGAATTTTCAAAGAAACTAGACTGAGTTTTAAAGGTTAGAGAATTGCAAACAGAGGTAGCTAATCTCCAAATGCAGTTCACTGTCCTTCTCTGCTGCTATCTAGATCTGCAAGAAAGATTCAAAATTACATCAGCAGTATCAATTATTCACAGTTACAAAGAATACTAAAAATATAAAAACTAAGGGTCTACTAATAAAAACTTATCAAGCTCGCCAAAACTTGTCAAAGCTGTGGTTACTTTATTTGTTGGTGGTAAAAGCAATTAAAAATCAAAGTAAAACAGGGGATGGAATCAGCACAACTGAGAAATCCTAGACCTGCAAGATACAGGGTCCATTGTAGCAAGTTTTGATAAGTAAGAGTTTGTCCCACAGGGAAAGATGATCTACAGCTCCAAGGGAGCCATCTCTAGTAGTCCCTCCAGATCTGACTACAGATCTGGCAGTCCTAAAAGGAAGGAAGTTTAAGGTAACTTAGTTTACAGATCCTAAGGTAGCCTAATGTCTAAACTACAGAATGAGTTGAGAGGATGGATGGAATATGGAAAATAAATAAAAAAGGGTGAGAAGTATGTTATTGAGTCTAGATCAGAGGAGTTTTGTAACTCAGATTAAGATATGATGTTATAGAAATCCTGCCCAATGCTACATTATCACCACTGAGGAGAAAGAATCCAACCAATTTCTGTGCCATGATCCAGTCCCTTAAGGCTATAACCTATCCACTCAAATGGTCACAGACTATCCCATAGGGGAATCACAGTCCAGAGATGGGTCAAAATAAGTTAATCATTGTAGGCACTACTTCATCCAGGCTACAAGCTCAAGAATCCATAGGGAACCTCAACCTCTAAAGCTCTATGTGTGGGGCTAGGGCTGTATAGGACCATGTTAGCCCAGACACATAGAACCAGCAAGGGATTGAGTACAACCTTCGATCTAGCTGTCCATTGCTTGAGTGGGACTACAATGGTCCAATCACAAGCCTACAATCTCCATAACCAGATCAGATCTAACATCTGATGGCGGGTCTATACAAATATAGGGGAGTCTGCCTCTGTATAATCTCCCACAAGGCTATAAGCACATGTGCAGAGAAGAAGAATCCATCTTGGATCCTACGGATTGGCTTCACCCTAAGGCTATAGTCTGTCCACTTGAATGGTCACAGACTATCCCAGAGGCTATCGTCATAGAGTCCAAAATAGAACAGTAATATTGTAGCCACCACCATGGTCACAAGGCTACCAGCTCAGGCTCCCATGGGGATTTCAGATCTAGTGGGTCCTGTGGTGGGGCTAAGGCTGTATCGAACCATGATAGCCCAGATACACAGGTCACTTGGATCTGAATGGATCCTTAGAATCAGTCCTCCATTGCTTTGAATCACAGCCAAAGCAATGGCGGATCATAAGGCAGCAGCCTTGCACAGAGCAACTCTCATTCGCACACATCCCATAAAAGTACATATCCTATTACAAAACATCCATTAAACTAGTTCAAAAACATATACAAAGGCATAGCCAGCAAGTGTTGGACTATGGAGAGAAAGAAAAAGAAAAAGGAAAATTACTTACAGCTTCAGAAGAACAGAAAAGAGAATGATCTCAGATCCCGTATCAGTGATAAAGTCTGAGCTCCTAAACCTAAACCAAGTTTGGGTTTATATAGCAGTGGTGTGGCGGCGCATTAGGGTTAGGAAACCCTAATTTTAATGATGCCATGTGGCCGAATACTATTCCTTGGATGCCTCGAGGTGTGTGCACGAAGATTTGAGCATGGGAGTGCGTGCCCTAATCCTTGGAAATTTCCAGAAAGTCCTCTGCTGAAGCGATGGAAGGTTAAAGTTCAGAGCTTCGCTAGGTAGCCATCGTTTCCAAGACTCGTCGTGTGGTAGCTCTGTTCTTCGCGTGGTTGAGTTTAACTCTGAAGCTTCAGCTGTCACGAGGTTGGTGCTCTCTCGCTAGATTGAGCTTCGCGAGATTGGGTTGGAATAGCGCAGGAACTGTGCGAGCATCACTCTAATGGATCTTCGCGAGGCTTTAATAGTTTCTAAGCTACGCGAGAGTCCATTTCTTGATAGATCTTTGAGAGGATCCTCGCGATAGTTTTGAGGCTTTTCTGAATTATGCGACAGCTCCTTTGATGCTTTGTATCTCATGGAAACTAGGCGGCAGCTACACGACAATTTTCCTAGAGCACTCTGTCCTCAGCTATTCTGAGCGAACTCCGCGAGGGTGAGAGGGGTCTTCTTGAACTACGCGAGATAGCGCGACCTTTAACTTCTGAAATTTGTGAGAGCTGCGCGACTCAAGGCTTCTGAAGCTCTTCTGTCACTCCACTAGGCCAGAACTTCTCGTGAAGTCTTGGGGAACGTAGCGAGGACTGCGCAAAGCCTAAATTCTTGAATCCTTTGGAGCTTTGTCAGCTGTGCGAGGCTTACCTCAGGTCTGGATTCATGGCTCATTCTTTTGAGGGATTTCTGGTGCTAATCATGGGTTCCTTAATAGGATACCTGACCTTATTATACTGCTATTTATTGCTTACAGAAAACACTTAACAAACCTTTATTAGATGGCTTAGGGTCTAATCAAAGGCTAAGTTAAGGGGTGAAAAGTGGTACTTTTCAGGTCTTAACACTCTATTCAGTGAATCGCGTGAAGGTTGAAGACTCATCTCTTGAGCTGCGCGAGACTACGCGAGTGCTTCGCAAGCACTTAAGACTAAACCTTGTGAGAAGCTCACGATCTATAGTTTTTACTCCCTGCTGACATCCATCTGTGCGCGAATGGCGCGAAGACTACGCGACCAGTTGTTGTGCTCCCTTAAGAAGCCCGTGATAACTGCACGATACATTCTTTCTGGTTCAATTAAGCCCTATGACATCTACGCGAGGCATTCTTCTTGATATTTTTCTGCTTTGCTGTGCCTATGCTGCAGCCAACTCTTCGTCTGGGTTCAACCTCCTTTCTTCTGAGGAACTTCTGGGGCAATAGTAGGCTTCTTGGCATGGTTAGGGGCTTATTTACAGCTTCTGCTTATTACCTACAGGATAGACTTAAAACACATTTATTAAATGATTCAGGGTCTAACAGAGATTAAGTTAAGGGGTGAAAAGTGGTACTTTTTAGGTCTTAACACACCCCTAAACCTAATCTTTGCTAGTCCCTTAGGAAAGCTGTAACTAATTAAATGCCACTTTCGTAGGGATCACGGGTACATTTAGCATATGTACCAAGTCTTTTAAACCCCTAGGTGATCCCTAGTGGAGGAGTGAAGTCTCCTGAGTGTTTTCAGTGAAGACACCCACAAACTTCACCATTAGAACAGTTAAGTATAGTGCAGTTAATGACAACACAGATTTAAATGTACAAAGCTTCATTCCACACCCATTCTTTAACACTTAGAGGAAACTACAGCAGTGTTGCAAGCCATTTAAAACTTAAAAGTCAACATGTGTTTGCATCACCACCATCCATTTTATATTAGAAATTCAATGTGTCCAATTCAGTACCCAGCTTGCCTAAAATTCAAAATTCAAGTTGGATACAACCCCAATGAAGTCAAAATTTAGACTCAATTCTCACTAGGGCTATCTCTCAACATTAACAATCTGAGGGTGTTCACATTCACAACAGCCCAAGAGCAGTTACAGATTTCAAATGGGCCTGTAAGCATGAGCATAGGCAAAGCTTCTAATTTCTGATATCCTCATGAATTTTCACCATAGATTGGACAACTCCTCATCTCCACATGACAACTCATTTTACTTTGGATCCATAAGGTCTTTTTGAATGGGTTGTAATGTGGCTTATGGGTGAGGGATGTAAAGAATCAAGGGGTAAAAAGGGAATCCAAATTAAGAAATCAGCAAGGTAAGGAGTGATTCATGATTTCACAACCTTCATTTCAGCAAAACTTCATCTTACTTGATATATTCCATAATCAAAGTGGCCAGCTTCTCCTCTTCTTTTCAATTTTCAGATGATGTTCTTCTCTAGACTTCTCTTTCTTTTTCTCTTTTTATTTTTATTCATTCTTTTTTATGATTTTTTTTTATGATAAACTGCCACACAACTGCCATTGATACACTACTGTTCACAAGTTGCTTTTCTTCACCTTCCACAGAATGTTGGACCATTCTCAGTATCTTTAACTCCTTCTCCTTTACCTTCTGAATTCTCAGAGTGAGGGTGAGGTTGAATCAGGTCATGAGGTTAAGGTGCAAGTATTCTGGTGTTTGTGAACGAAAAGTATGATTTTAAGGCTCAACTGGTGTATGTAAAAGGGGAGATTTTAAAAGGTTAGATTTTCAGGCTCAAACTGTCGAAATGAGGGCCTTGGATCATTTCCTTAGTATCATAAGTGCTGTCAATTAGTTTTGATTTGGAGGTGCACAACTTCTAGTGAAAAAGTCTTGATTCAATCAGTCCTCAGAGCATAAATAATGCCAAAAAATACTCTACAAAAGAAAATGATGGGCCCAAATCTCACTAGGTATGGTCATCAAATTTAACCCATGGAGTGTATTTTCACTTGTTTCTCTCCTCTTAGATTCACTGAGTATTAACTGAAATTTTTTTTGATATTAGCTTCATGGTGGTGTCAAGATTTTAACTTTTTTAGTTTCGAAAAGTCTGCAAAAATATTTTAATTTTTTACAAGTTTCCTCATTGTATCAAGTTAAGTAGAAATTGGCTTTATTCATCCAAGTTATACCACCATTACTGCACTAAAATTAACTATTTTATTGGCAGACCTATCCTGCCACACCCCCAAACCATGAGGAGCAGTGTCCTCACTGGTTCAAAGGTGAGAAAATGCAGTAGAGTCCAGTCAGAATAAATAAACACAGAGTAAGACAGAGAAACATAAATAATAATAATAATAAATGCTAACTAAACAGTATAGAACTAAAAGAAACTTTCATTAAAATAAAAAGAAAATATTATAAAAAGATGTAAAAAGAAAAGACAAAATGGGGGGGGGGAGAGAGGGATCAAGGGGGAGTCTGCGGGGGAGGGTTTGAGGAAGATGGTGGGGGAGATGCAAGTTGTCCAATTTTTTTCTTCTTTTTTTCTCTTTCTTCTCCTTTTTCTTCTCCTCCTTTGCCAGGATCCGCTGGACTTCTTCATACTCATTCCACATAAATTGTAACGGGTCCGACTCCTTAGGCGAAGGGGGGTGCAACCACATAGGGTAAAATTTCTTAGGGAACTCGTTGGGTTTGTCATCCACCATGGTTGTGAGGAGGGTCGGACAGCTAGGGTTAGAAGAGGAAGGATGAGATGAAGAGGAACTAATGGCCTATTTAAAAGACTTGGACGGTGGAAAATGAATCGGCATATTGAAAGTTTTGTCCCTTTCCAGGCTTGGCAATAAATTGTGAATGTTTGGGGAATGATAAAGTGCACAACTGATTATGGGAAAAGAGAGCGAACAGTAAATGATGGCCTAAATTTAACCTTTGTAATTAAGGGGATCCTGTGGGTCACGCAGCTGCACAGTGGAAGGTGTGGAATTTTGCTTTGCGTGCGGTAAGGACTCCGCAAGGAGCTTAGACAGGGCCCACAATTATGAAAAGGAAACCATTTTACTCCCATGATCGAGGTCAATAGTTGACCTCAGTGCACCATTTGTGCTGAGGTGTGTATTTCCACAAGGTCATCCAGCCACCATCTACATCTACCCTTCACATGGATTCCTATTGCAAATGAGCATAGCCTCCCGAAATTAATCTCCCATGACAAAATTGAACAAAATGAAGACTAAAATAGAAAAAGCTTTAACAAGCACACAGAACAGATCAATATACAAAAAAAAAAAGAAAAATTATATTAACTGGAAAAACATGTACAATCGTATTTACAAGGAGAAGATTGGAAGGGAACAAAAAGAAAAGCCTAAGTACAATCTAATCTAAGAGGAAGAAGAAGAATCTGAATCGAAATCTATAAGGAAATATCAGCCCATCTTTTTAGCATGGTCCCTAAGGGCAGCTTTGTCCTTTTTCTTCTTGGCTTGCTTGGACTTTCTTGTTTGGGCTGGGGTTTTCCTCATGGTTAGAGCTTTTGGTGCTCTCACCCTTATTTTTGGTTGCTTGGGTATTTTGGGTTCTTGAGGGACTTTTCCTTTTCTTTTTGTAGGGGGGGTTACAGGGGATTTGCCTTTACCTTCCTCAGTGGGGGCCACTAGGAATTTCCCTTTTGCTTTGGACTCAGGCTGGCCAGGGGGTTGTGCCTCCTCAGACTGGGTAGCTGGCTCTTTGCCAATTTTTATAGAGGCTGCTGTAAAAGCAGTCCTCTTAGCAGTGACTTTCCTCTGTTTAGGATAAGTTTACTCTTTTGGAGGTGCAGCAGAGGCCTTGGTAGGTGGAGGCTGCTCTGTAAGAGGTGAGGCAGGAGGGGCAGCAGGGGCCTTCCCTTTTTCTTGCTGGATCATTGGTTGTGCCTCCTCAGACTGGGAAGTTGGGTCTGGAGTAGCTTTAGGCTCAAGGTCTAGCATGCGAACAGAGAGTGCGGTGGGCTGCAGAGGAGTATTTCTGGCAGCAGCCAATGCAGCTTCCAAGGAGGCTATCTGGATTTTGTGTTTGAGGAGGTCAGTCTCATGGATTTCCTTTTGGATTCTGAAGATCTCCTGGGCATTGTTAAGCCTCTTTTCAAACAGTCTGGCCCGCATCTTCTCTGTAGCAGCATTTGCTTTCTCCAACTCCAAATTCAGCTCATTATAAGCAGCTGTAGATTTGGCCTTCTGATAGGCCTCCAAGATATTAGTCCACCCCAAGGAGATGCAGAGTAGTTATTTTCTGTGGGCCTCCTTCATTTCATCAATCTGCTGCAGCAGGGGGGTCTCAATGGACTGGCGAAGTTTGGCCATGCCCCTCAGGACATCCTTCCTAAGATAGGGATTATCCCTCATGGCATGGAGGATGGTGAGGAAGGGAGGAATGTAAAAGAAATGTTTGGGTGCGATGGGCAGTGATGAAGTGGAAGGAGCAAACTGTGATTGGTCTGGGGGAGGGGGATAATAGGGTAAGTCTAGTTGTGGGGAGGGGATAGATTATGGGTCTTTGTGTATATTTATCGGTGAATGTTGGAGGGTAGGATAAGAGGGGGATGGAGGTATAGGGGAAAGGAAAAGGTGTAGGCTCTGTGAGGAGCAGGGGTGATGGGGGGAAATGGGAATGGTGAAAGGTATGAAAGAGAATAGTGGGGTTGTGGGGATTAAAGGGAGTGTGGGGGGGGAGTCAGGGATGGTTTCAATTTGGGTATGTTTGTCAGTGGAAAGGACCAGGGGGGTTGGAGTGGATTGTTGAGGGATGGGTGGGTTGGTTAATGTCTATAGGGTGGATTGGATGGATGTGAGTTCAGTCTGCATCTGGTCCTGGGTGTGGGTAGTGGTGGATAATTCGGATTGGATGTCTTGGATGAGGGAGAGGGTGAGTGTCAGTGTGTCTGGGTTGGGTGGTTGAGTTTGTATAGATGATGGCACTAGTTGAAAGGGTGAGGAAGGGGCATGATGGAAAGTGGAAGGTGGAGGAGATTGGGGTTCTGGTGAGTGATGGTGTGATGTAGTTGGGGAGTTTGGGAGGGGGGTATATTGGGTAGGTAGTGTGTCAAGGAAGCTAGCCATAAAGGCTTGGAATCCTATGGTTGTGTTAAGGTTTAAGTCAATGTCTGTGAGTGGGGATGTAGTAGGTATGGCTGGGGTGGTGGTTTCATCAAGGTGAGGTGTGTAAGTGAGGATAAAAGGGATTGAGGGTGTTGTCTGGGAGATGGTGGGGATTGTCTCAGTGGTTTTTCATTTTTTATAGGAAATGAGTGGAGGGCTGTCAGGTTTATGTGATGAGGAGGGGGGTATTGGTGCTGTGTATTGAGGTAAGGTAGGGGATGGGGAGGGGCTATCATGGGGGGTGGCGTCCTCTCAGGTACCAATCACAGGTGAAGGGGGAGTGGGCATGGATAATGGAAATAGAGGAGGGTGAGAGATAGATGGAAGAGAGGTAGTGGATGCAGGAGGAAAAGGTGGAGGGGGAATGGGGGCTATTGCAGCAGTGGTGGTAACAAGCTCTGGGAGCACCTCCGTGGTAGCAGGGGTAGACCTTGTTCCAGCAGCCTCTTCTACTTGTTTGGGAAGGGCCTGAGCCTCAGCTTTAAGGTCTTCAGAGAAGCTCAGTCCTTTTCTAGAGATTGTGGGCAAGGTCAAAGGTTGTCTGAATAGGTTTGTATACTCTAAGAGGGAAAAATTGGGGTGTCTACAAATGCCCCTCTTCGGCACATCCTTGCGGAGTAAGGATGCATCGAAGAAGTTGACACCCCTCTTCTGAGGTGTCTTCACATTTCTTTGGGAGATTACAAGTGTGAACCAAGGAGCTGAAATGAAATGTTTAGCTTTCTTATCTATCAACACAAGCTAAGGAGGAGCATTTGGGAGCCCAATGGTAGCTGTTGAGAGGTATATCCTCATCTGTGGGTGCAAGTGGCATCCCACCGCATATCGTGACCTGCTACAAGGGGAAGTCAAATAGTGGTGCACTAACGCAATCGAGGTACCGGGGGGACATCACATGAACGCCTAGAGACAAGGTCGAGTGACCAGATAATATGATGTAATATGATGGTGAAGGCTTTCGCAGGTTATGTCAGATTGGGCGCATCATTGATCACACCAATGGCCTGTCCGGGGTCCCTTTCCCGTTGACATTTGTGGTTTCCTAGAATTGAGCATATTCAGTAGTTCAGTTTCCCAGGGGAAGGAACAAATTAGAGTGATGAGAGATAGAATTTTGATAGATAGAGGGTTTACTTATTACCATTTTTTGAAAGTTTGGAATTTTAAACTTAAGATCAATTCAGTGGTAAAACGGCAGAAAATGTGGCTTTCGAGACGTCGCTGAGCATATCCACCAGAACGGGATTTGTGGACCTGACCATTTATGTGGTTGTCAAGATGAGACTTGGTATGTTGGATACTCTGTCTATTCTTCTCGTATATTTTGATGATTGTCTCTTATGGGAGGACTACAGTGATTCGCGTGTCGAGAGAGACGAGTTTTGAAAACATTTGATTGAATATTAGTTAACTATACTTTATAAGGAATTTTAAGTAGAAAGAAAGGAGTGATACTTACCTGATTTGTTACGCAATGGGATGTTCGGATCGCTTAATGAGATGTTTGCATTGGGACTTGATATTTGTTGGGTGCGATGGGACATTGGAGAAATTTCTCTTATCTTTTATCAACGAGCGTATGCTTTTACTGCGATAGAGTCTGATGACTGTTGCATGATGGGACAATTGGGGGGTTTGGCTCTTTGCTTTTCGCGATGGGATATTGGTTGAGCCTCCCCACTAGTTGTGTGTCGTGGCGGGTTGCGACGAGACTGGTGGTTATGTGATGGGGCATTTCAGTTTGATGATTCCTTGACTATTTTGGTATCGTGATGGGACAATGATGGTGTATTTCTTTCTTTGGCAGATCTTTGTTATGCGATTGGTTGGAGTTAGTTTGAATGGTGTGTTGAGATCGCGACGGGATTTGCCTTTGGCCTTGGTAGTGTGGCTGGGCTTTAATGTCACGATGGGATTATTGTGGGCGTAGCTGATTCATGCTAATGAACTTAGGTGTTAGGATAGCGTTGGTTATATGTACGTTCTGTCGTGATGGGACGTGTTATTGTGGGGATGAGTGATGGGATGTGAACGACTCTCTCTCTCTGGTCGGTGTGTGAGGTTACGCGATGGGACACGGGAGAGTGATTCTGATCATGGTGGGATGAGTAGCGCAAAATGATTTATCCTGTGGCTACTTTGTCATCATTTAAGTGTCGTTGTCATTATTTTTTGCTTTTATGTCGTGATGAGACCTTTATTGTTTATTATTTTATCATATTTTTCTTTTTTTGGTTTTTTTTTTTTTTTTTTTTTGGGTTGTGTTATTGTGAGGGGACTATGCGCAATAATTTTATTTTATGTTATTTTGTTTTGTTTGATTATTTGGCGCAGTGAAGCGAGTGGCAGGCGTCGGGGAGTGATTTGGTCACGATGGGACTGCAGGGAGCAGTTTTCCCTTTGATTTTTGTATAATTTTTACTGTGATTTTATTTGGTTTTATGTGATTTTTTATTGGTTGTATTTTTTGTTTGTTTATTTTGATTTGTTTATTGGGTTTTTTTTTTTTTTTTTAATTCTTAGAGAATTTGAAGTGTTTGTTTTTTTAATGGTTGTTCATGTTTGTTATTGTGTGTTTCCTATAATCTTGTTTTGGACATTTGTTTTGGGGTCCCATGGTGGAAAAGTAAGAAACAAACTGAAAATAAAATAAAAAAATGCCCCAATTTGGGGTGTCAGTCTCATGACCTGAGTATCGTTATCAAGGTGCTAGTGCTCTTGAAAAAAATGTCCTAGTGTCAAGTGACAGTGGGACTTTTATTGGCCTCACAGATGTCCTAAAAATGGCATCCATGCCATATAGGTTAGTACATGAATTTTTCAAATAATTACAACCCAAAAATAATTACAACTAAAAAAGAAACACCAAAAACTAACAGTCACGCAGTCCCGTCCCCTGGCTGATCCTCCTCATCATGCTCATGTGTACCAGAACCCGATGCATGAGGAGGCCATGTCTGCGCCGCCGCTATGCGCTGATGGTAATCGCTGGAAAACATGAACTACATGGTTTGATGGAGTAGCGCCTCATAAAAATTCAGTTGGTGGTCCATCCGAGTGTTGCTCTCCTCCATACGCCTGTGGTGCGCTAGCATCTGGCGGTTGTTCTCCGCCATGAGGGCAAGAACATCATCGATAGTACCCGGTGGTGGCGCTTGAGATGCTCGTCTCCTGTGAGACCGCATAGGCGCAGTAGGAGTGAACTGCGTAGGAGTAGGAGGTGGTACTAAAGGCTGCTCTGCAGGCTGTACAGGGTCAGGAGGCTGCTCCCCCGCTGCTGGGTGGTCCTGCTATGGTGGGGCATCATCAGCTTGGGCTGGTGCAGGTTCCTCTAGTGGTAGCGCCTTCTTCAAAATTTTATAGCTTCGGCTCCACGAAGTGATAGAATAAGTTTTTACATGATTTGTGGTCCTCGGCTCGGTGGGAGAAATAGCATACTTTGCGACAGCAGAGTAGCACTCAAGCATGCTAGAAATGAACCGAGCATAAAGCATACACTCCTTTGCTCTCAAGGGTCCCTTCATCATTTTTCAATTAATATAAATCATACCCTCCAATACCAATTTGGTAGCGTCGAATCAACGGCCGCAGTATGCCGCGTACAATGCCTGTTGGACCAACTCCACTCTCTCGGTGTCATGGCGCATGGGATAGAGGTTGCATTTGATAATCGATTCAAGCATCCACAAATGAGAGGGTAAGTCAACCCTTCGTATGGACTTTCCGGATCCCTTATTACCCTTTTTCATCTCAGTTCTAATTTCCTCGAAATTAATGGGCTGATCAAATGGGGGTAAAAGGTTGGTCTAGGGTACATATGCCACAAAACACTCTAAGGATTTGTGAACATGGCATAGGGTAAAAAGGTAGTTACGACCATTGATCTCGATCGTAACGGTGCCATTCACTCAACCCGCCTTTAGGTATTGGTAAAATAACCTAACGAGCCTAGGGTAGTAATAACCATGCAAGGGTTTCAAAAGATTTCCGAGGCCCGCATCCATGAGGTATTTTTGGGCCCATTTGGTTTTGCCCTCAACCTTGGGATCCATAAATAGAGCCTCGTCAATGATGTACTCGTTCTCAAAATCTTTCGCAGCCTACCAATTATTGGGTTGCGGTAAATTTTCGGGTTGAGGTGGTGGTGGTGACGAGTTGTGTGACGACGCATCCATCGAATAAGATGATCATGATGATGATGATGATGAAAGTGAAGGTGAGGGTGACGGTGGTGGTGGTGCAGCCTTCTTACGCCGTACGGGAAGTTTAGAAGCTGCTTGCTTCGAAGCTAGCCAAGTTTTAGGCAGCATTCTAGGGTTTTAAAACTAAAAATTGACACCTAGGGCTATAAATTTTGCCAAAAAAGAAAGGAATTTACAAAACTAGGGCTTACTGTTCACGTTCGATCCGAATGGGTGTGATTTTGATTTGAACTCGATCCCCAAAGCCCTCAAACCCTTCTCTATTCTTCGTCAGCCAAAGGAAGAAGAAAAGGCACTCAAAAGAAAAAATCCATTTGAAATTCGAAATGGGAATAATTTTCCTAAAACTTTAACTTATAGGCAAAAATCGATTAATTGGTTTTCATCACTTAAACTCAGCTGCTCGAAATCGATTAATTGGTTTCAAAAATCGATTAGTTGAAACTGACTGCCATTATTTTTCTACGTTTCTCAGCTCACTGATGTGAGCTAGTCGTTCAATCGAATGATTTCAATTAATCGAAAACCAAAATCGATTTTGACATAATTGCAAAAAATTTTACTTCTTATTTTTCTTCATTTGCCTCTGTCTTTTTGTCAGGTTTTCTATGGCTTTTGTCAATACGTATTGTCTATTCATTTTATGATGCTATTACAATCATGCAAAACACTTTTTGACTGTACAAAAACCCCATTTACAACTAACAAATCCGAATACTGTTCCCTCACATCCGCCTCGCGTTCCCAAGTAGCTTCTTCGGCCGGAGGAATCTTCCATCTAAAAAACACTGAAGGAATTACCTTCGTGCGTAAAACTTGCTCTTTTCTATCCAATATCTGAGTCACTTCTTCTATCATGGTCATATCTTCGTGCATTTCAATCGGCTGATCTCCCAAGATATGGGCGTGGTCATTTACATACTTTCGGAGCATGGATACATGAAACACGTTATGTACCCGATCAAATAATGGAGGCAATCCAATGCGATAAGCGACCTCGCCAACTCGACCCAAAACCTCAAAGGGTCCAAGGTAACAGGGACTCAGCTTTCCCCTCTTCCCAAATCTCATGACGCCTTTCATGGGGGATAATTTCACAAACACATGCTCACCAACGGTATAGTCCACACTCGTTCTTTTGATATCGGCATAGCTCTTCTGTCTGCTCTGAGCCGACTTAAGTCTCTCTCTTATCATACGAATGACAATAGTGTTATCTTCAAGTAACTCTGGCCCCAAAATAAACTTTTCGCCGATCTCTTTCCAATTGATAGGTGATCTACATTGCCTTCCATAGAGAGCTTTATAGGGTGCCATTCCAATGGTCGTTTGGAAGCTATTATTGTATGCAAATTTAATCAATGATAGGTATTGATCCCATGATCCTTGTAATTCAAGCATACTCGCTAGGAGCATGTCTTCTATCACCCGATTTACCCGCTTTGTCTGCCCATCGGTCTGCGGATGGAATGCTGAACTAAAGTCTAATCGCGTACCCATGCCTTCTTGAAACTTCTTCCAAAATTTTGAAGTATATAATGGGTCACAATCAAAGATAATGCTACTAAGAATCCCGTGTAATCGTACTATCTCCATCATATACAACTTCACGAGTCTTCCTGCTGAGTACATCGTGTTGTAGGATAAAAAGTGAGCAGACTTGGTCAGTCGATCCACGACTACCCAAATTGCGTTGTATCTCTTTGCTGTACACGGTAACCCTATAATAAAATCCATGGAGATTGATTCCCACTTCCACTCTAGTATGGGTAGAGGCTGTAATAACCCAATAGAGTGTCTATGATCTACTTTTACCTGCTAGCATGTCAAATACCTTGACACGTACTTGGCTACATCTTGCTTTCTTACTTTATATAGTGATTTTTGGTATATGTCTATATATATATAGGGATTTTTGGTTCAGATGTACCTGATTTGCTTCTCCTGCTTTGATTACCTTTTGGGGTTTTCTTTTTTGCGTTCGGTGTCGTCAGCCGTGACTGGGACTTGGATGCTTTCTGAGCTGGCCTGGTGCTGATTTTGAAGGTCATTTTGCGTCTGCACATGTAAAGGTAATGCTATTAGTAGTTTTGTTCCCCCCCTTGCTAGTTGTCAAGGGGGGAAAATATCTCAGACCGGGGTCTGATCATAGAAAGGCAGATATAAGCTTTTTTTCTTTTTCTCTCCTTTTTTAACTTTCTCTCCTCTTCTTTTTTTCTCTTTTTTTCTTCTTTTTTTTTTTCTTTTAAAATAATAAATAGTGCAACAGGGAAAGCAAATGACAATAAAAATAAAAATGCCCCAGCCCAGAAGCGTGGTTGAACTTGCAGTACGGTATTTTGATAGTGCTCTTTGATCGGTATCTTCATCATTCTTCATCTTTTTCATGGTCGGGTCAGCATTTTTGATATAATTTTCCTTCTTCAAAAAAAAAATACCCCGGCGTATGGATACAATGGAGCTATCATGGGCCTTAGATAAGCATTTTGGGTCTATAAATAGTCATGGGTATTAGGTGAATTAGTCTTGTAGAAAAATGCATATGTACTGTCTCCGAACAGGGGGGAGGTCCTTCGATTAATAACGTACGGGGGTCTATCTTAAGGTATTGATCATCCTATTCCATGGTTATTCAGGAAAAGCATGTTAAGTATAATGGGCGATTGCATCAATCATCGTTAAGTAGTTTTTAGTTTCATTCCTAGGAATATCCTGTGAAGTCTCAAATTCATCGTCCAAAATAAAACTAGAAGGGTGAGAGGTCAAGCTTAGTGATATGGGGAATAGTTTGTAACTAACACCTTTTAAAAAGGGGTAAGTAACAATCTTCTCCTCTGAAGGGTATGGAATGCCATGATCGAGCTCTTCATCATGTTTCGGTACCATCAAAATCTTGCATTTTATGGCTAGCAGGGGTTTATCCTCCTCCCGCCACCTTACGATGACATCTAGTAGTATGAGAATATCAGGGATGCCCTCGCAGCTTGCTTATACACTTCCAGTAAAATTACTGGAGATGTCCTTAGGGCCTGCCTATGCTTCCTTGAGTTCATTGAGTTGTTCATTCATCGTAATGCTCTCGCTTAATATATATATATTTTTGATATGTACATTTCTTTTGAAAGCATCCTGCTGGCGCAAGAATAATGAGTTTTGATTGAATCTAACATCTTCATTTTTTTTTGCTCTAACGTCTCCTCCAATGCCGGGGATAGGGAATAAGGATCGGGTGTTTCTTATGCTTTTGAAAAAAGTTTTAGGTAGGTTTCTAATCCATCAATCAAATCGCCCGAGTGTAAATAGTGGGCGACAAGTCAGAGATTTTAAGGATATTCTGAGGATTGAAGACATACGACCAATGGATGGGTCGTGATGGCTACGGGGATGATAAGTATAAGTATTTTAACCATGGGATGTGATGATCATAAGACTAAGGATGGTATCTTCTAAGGTACATGGCATTCCACGGGCTAGGGAGCTCTTCCCCGTCTTGGTTCGCCAATTTGTATGCATTTCTAGGGTATGCAGCTGTTATAACGTAAGGGCCTTCCCAATTTGGTTTCAATTTTCCTTTTGGATGGGCGTGTTTAGAAGGCATAATTTTCTTTAAGACTAGCTCGCCAATGTTAAAGGTTCTTTCAAGGACTTTCTTATCATAGGCCCTAGCCATTCCCCTCTGATAAACCTAAGCGTGATCAGCTTCCCTTAGGCGTCTTTCATCGAGTCGCCCTAACTGAGTAAGTAAAGCAATTCTCCTCTCGTCTAAGGATAGCTCATCATCAAGTTGGATGCGTAAAGATGATACTTGTATCTCATATGGTAGGACTGTCTCCATCCCATAGGTGAGGAGGTAGGGAGTTTGGCCAGTGGTTGTACGAATAGAGGTGCTATAGGTCCAGAGTTCTTCCGATAATCGTTCAGGCCAGTCTGCTCCATTGCTTGTTTTCACAGTTCATGTTAGGATTCAAATCAACATCTTGTTCGTAGCTTCTGCTTGTCCATTACCTTGAGGGTCGAACGACAATGAGTGGCACAAATCAATGCTGTATTTCTTGCATAACTTCTTTGTCTTTTCTGTAATGAACTGCGGTCCGTTGTCGGTGATGAAAATTCTGGGTACTCCAAACAGGGTAATGATATTTTGAACTATAAACCTCGCGAGTGTCAAAGCAGTGATTCTGACATAAGACTCAGCTTATGCCCATTTGGTGTAGTATTCGGTTGTTGTAAGTATGAACGCATGCTTGTGAGTATTCCCAATGGTGTCTGTAAACGGTCCAATGATGTCGAAGGCCCACATCGAAAATGCCCACGGCGAGGTCATAGTGTTTAGCGCAACTGATGGAGCTTTGATAAGTGTGGCATGCTCTTGACATTGTTTACAAGATTGAACATAGAGATGATAGTCTTTAATCATTGTCGGTCAGAAGTAGCCTCGTCATGTAACTTGATCGGCGAGTCTTTATCTATCAGAGTGGGCACCGCAGGTGCTGGCATGTGCTTCTCGGATGATGTATTGTCCTTCAGCAATTGTGATGCATCGCAGTAATACTCCTTTGGTCAAGGCTTCTTTGTATAATATTTCACCGAGTATACAGAATCGGGTGCACCGATTTCTTATAGTCTTTCGTTCGATCTTCGTGGCATATGGGGGAACATGTTGATATTTCAAGAAATTCTAGATATCAAAATACTATGGTTGTCCATCGTCGATTGGTGATTTCTCGAATCTGAACGTAGCGACTTCAATTTCGGTTTAGCGTGATTTTCTGGAGTGATTATTTATTTTGATTCCATGCTGGCAGGGAGAATTGGTAGTTCCCTTATAACAGTCCATGCTACTTTGTGGGCGGGTACTGTTAATCTTTCAATGAAGAAGGTCTTGGTATTTTGGCCGATAGGTATCTGGATGACAAAGGCTAGTGTGGCTAAGGAATCTGCTAACTCGTTTTCTAATCTAGGGATGTGTGTGAAAGAGATCTTTTCAAATTTCTTCACCAAATATTGAGTAGTCTCTAGGTATGTCATCAATCTCCTTTCCTTAGTTTTCCATTCTCCTACAACTTGCGAGATTACTAGTTTGGAATCGCCAATGGTCTTCGACTGTTTAACCCCTAATTGTAACATTATCCGCAATCCAGCTACAAAAGCTTCATATTCTGTAACATTATTGGTAATAGGAAAGTCTAGTTGGAAAGCTTTGGGTATCACCACTCCTTCCGGGCTTAGAAGGACTATCCCGATGCCCTTCCCTTTGTGATTTAGAGCACCATCATAATATAGAGTCCATGAGGTTTTATCGGGCTCTTCGTCATGAATTGTGAGTAAGTCTTCATCGGGGAAGTCCGTGTGTATGGGTTCATTATTCGAGAGTGGAAGATCTGCGAGGTAATCTGCAATGGCTTGCCCTTTGATCAACTTTTAGGTAACGTAAGTGATATCAAACTCTTATAATAGCATATGCCAGCAGGTGATCTTCCCTGATGTGACAGGCTTTTTGAATATGTATTTCAGAGGATCCATTCAGGCTAGCACTAGTATCTTATGTGCTATGAAGTAATGTTATAATTTAGTTGAAGCCCATACCAATGTGAGGCATGTCTTCTCCATAGGGGTGTACTTTCGTTCGTATTCGACTATCGCTCTACTAAGGTAGTAAATGGGCTTCTCTCTCTTGCCATCTTCATATTGTCCCATGATTACTCCCATCGCTTTATCATTTATCGAAAGGTATAGGACTAGGGGTATTTTGGGAACTGGTGGCGATAGTATTGGTGGGTTAAGGAGGTACTTCTTGATGTTGTCAAAGGCTTGCTGACACTGGTCATCCCATTTGTACTAAGTTCCTCCTTTGAGTAGTCCATAGAAAGGATCACATCTGTCCAAATACTGGGAGATAAATCTTCTGATAAATTGCAATCTTCCTATCAGGCCTCGTAACTCTTTAATATTACTAGGAGGCGGCATCTCGAGGATGGCTCTGACTTTCATAGGGTTGACTTCAATCCCTTGGTTCCTAACTATAAAACCAAGTAATTTTCTGGAGGTGACTCTGAAAACACATTTCGTAGGATTCATTTTTAGTTGATATTTGTTAGCTCTCTGTAGCACTAGCAGGAGGGCTTCAACATGTCCTACTCGTGTTTGAGACTTCACTAATATGCCATCGACATAAACTTTTACACACTTATACATCATTTCGTGAAAAATAGCCATCATGGTGTGTTGATATGTGGCTCCTGCATTCTTGAGCCCAAAAGGCATGACGACATAGCAGTAAGTTTCCCATGGTGTGGTGAAGGAAGTCTTCTCTTAGTCAGACTCTGCTAACTTGTTCTGATTATTGTTAAGTGGTGAAAAATGCCACTTTGCACCCTTTAACCTGACCTTTCATGGACCTGTGAGCACACTAATAAGCCTCTATTGAGTGCATTCTGTAGATATCAGTGAAGACTGGTAATAATGCAGGAAACCACTTAAGAATGCCCACAAAGAAGCCATCTCTCAGCACCATGCAGATCAAACAATAGAACAAGGGTAAAGAAGTGAAGATAGGTCTAAAACATCCTATCGAGAGGATGTCTGAAGACTTCGATAGGAGCTGAGGATTAAAAGGAAAGAATTCGTGCAGTTGGAGAAGGGTTCGATAGGATCCGAAGGCAGAAGAAGGATGAATTCGTATGGATTGAGGAGTTCGATAGGATTTCAGAACTTATCGAGCAAAGAAAGGAAAGAAGAAACTATCCTATAGAAAACTTGCCTGAAGTGTCAAAGGAACCTATCAAATAGATTTGAGAACCTAGTGAAAGGATTAAAATGCTCGATTCCAACCTGTCGAAGGCTCCCTGAACCTATCGAAATGAAGATGCTGGAATTGAACCTATTGAAGGATGCTTAAGCCTTTCGATAAGAATGAGAGCCAACCTATCGGGATGACGGCACACAGAGTTGAACCCGTCGAAAAGGACCCCTGGACCTATCAAACTACTCAGCTAGCCTATCGAATACTCCAGATAATGGGCTGAGGACCCTGAAGCTTCAAAGAGAAAACTCATCCTATCGGTACCTATCGAAGAGACTAGGGAACCTATCGAAAGGAACTACAAGCTTACTTTTAATCTGTCAGAAGCTTCTCTAACTTGTCGAAATCATGTGCGGAACTTCTCAGAAACTATGCTATGCACACGCTGAGACTTGGTGACCTACTGCACGTAAACCGAGGCACTTTGGTGATGGCCGCGACGTTCTTGAAGATCCCCTAGAAAGCCCTAACCGACCCACATGCTTTGACAGAGCTCTAGCAAACTCTGACGACCTTTTAGAAGGGATTTTTGGCAGAAAAAATAGAGGAGAAAGCTATATATAGAGATCCCCAATTGCCATTGGAGGGATCGAAATTCTGAGCAATTTTCCAAAGATCAGAGCTTGTAGCGAGATTCCATTTTCCCTCCTTTAGCCCAACCATGGTTGGCTAATTCCTTAGGAGTAGCAAGGAGTGAGTTAGATCTGTAATTGGGTAATGTTAAGAGTGTTGCTGGGGTTAATTGTTACACAGATTACAGATCTGAGAGCATTCCATTGTAAGAGTGACCTTGTTTGCAATGTAAATGTTATTTTCAATATTTTAATTAGATCTAAAGATCTTTTTATTCCTTTTGGTGCTCGATCGGATTTGTATAGAGGAGTTGCTTGATCAACTCACCCACTTAACTGGTAGACCTCTTGAATATCATCTGAATTCCCTGGATCTGATATCCCTGTAATTTCTTGTGTCTGTGACCTGGAAATTGTAGCATCTGTAGTGGTTTTAATTATTGTTATTGAGGCTCTGGCCTTGTAGGAAATCTCTTGGATGGTCTGTGACCATTAAAGTGGACAGATCATAACCTTAAGGTAAAGCTAAGCTCAGGCCTCAATTGGATTCATCCGCTGCAATCCATGTATTCGATAAAGTCTATAGGATGGTTTGTGACCATTAAAGTGGACAGATCATAGCCTTAAGACTAGGTGGATCCTATGATTTGGAGTGGAATTTATACCCTACAGTTGTGCTTGTGGCCAGCTGAGGGACTTTTGTGCTTTTGAACCCCTGTAATATGCTTAGCTCAACTTGATTGCAGTGAAAACAACCTCCAAGCTGCTCTTCTCCATTTTCTGAGTTTTTAAACCATCCATCTACAAGATCTGAGGCTCCATATTCGATCTAAGACAATCTGCATTTTAATTGCAGTTTAGTTTAAGTGACAACTCATTTCAAACCTCTCCCCTGTCTTTTAACTAAAGTAGAGATAGCTAGGGTGCCAGATCTCTTACAGATCTGGAGATTTATCATATTTCTAACCAGCCTCCCTATGGACATTCCCTTACTTACCATTTTTTTAAAGCTTACTACAACAGATCCTGAATACTTGCAGGTCTGTATGAGTATGCCTGCCTAGTTTTATTGTTGATTTTAGACTCTCATTTGAGGGTAGGCAAACATCCCAACAAGTTTTTGGAGGGTGCCAGATCTCTTATAGATATGGTGATTTATCATATTTCTAACCAGCCTCCCTGTACACATTCCCTTACTTACCATTCTTTTAAAGCTTGCTACAACAGATCCTTAATACGTGCAGGTCTATATGAGTATGTCTTCCTAGTTTTATTATTAATTTTAGACCCTCATTTGAGGGTAGGCAAACATCCCATCAAGTTTTTGGCGCCGCTGCCGGGGAAGCAATTTAGAAATTGATAGATCTAAGTTTTGATTATAGATTTGTAATTTTTGTTTGATTTTACTAACTGCATTTGTGAGTTTTGCTGTTTTTCAGTATTTTTTGTGTCCATTTCACTAGATCTGAGTACAGAGTGAGGGGAGAGCTGTGCTGAAGGCTGCTCTATAGTTTGTATCCCTTCTCTCCTGTTTATTTTTCAGATCTACTAATTTTTAGATTAGTTAATCAATTGTGTTGTTTCTATTTGTTGTGTTGAGAATTTACTCTGCATCCAGTTGTGAGTGTTGTATGTTTGGTAGGAGAACTCTGCAACCTTAGATTATTCCACTAAATCCAGAGGTTGAGAGACTTCTCAGATCCAGACCAACCACATCCACAACTATTGAAATTGAATCTGTTGAAATGGATGAGCAGCAGCAGCCTTGAACTCTCAAGGAATTTAATGCACCAGGGATTTACAATTCTCCCTTCTGCATTCAGTTCCCTGCTGCTCAATGAAACTATGAAATTAAATCTTCCATCATTCAGATGTTGCCCTCATTTCATGGCCTGACCAAGGAGGATCCTTATAAGCATATAGACGAATTCTTAGGATTGTGCACCACCTTCAACATCACAGGTTTGGGGGAGTAGGCCACCAGGATGAGACTCTTTCCTTTTTCATTAAAGGACAAAGCCAGGACCTAGTTATCTTTGCTTCTACCTAACATTATTTAGTCCTGGAGTGATCTCCAATGTCAGTTTTTGGCCAAATTCTTTCCTATGTCAAAGGCCAACCAGTTGAGGAAGGATATCATCTCTTTTACCTGAGATTCAAGGAACTCCTCAAGAAATGCCCCCACCATCAAATCCCTGAATGGAAATTGGTTCAAAGCTTTTATCAGGGAATTGATGCTAAAAGAAGAGATATGATAGATGCCTCCTGTGGAGGCACCTATCTCCATAAAATTGCTGAGGAGGCAATGGGAGCTCTTTGACATCATCAGTGAGAACTCTATGCAAAGGGAAACCTTAGCAAGAGATCTAGGGCCTCCTCAATCGATGAAAGAGAACACCTCAAGAGGAAAGATATATGAAGTGAGTGTGCCAAGCGAGTTGGAAAGGAAAATGGACAGCCTAGCCTTAAAATTTGATAGGCTGATGGGAGCAATGCAGTCACCAGTGGCTGCTAGAGTGGAGGAGGCATGTGCCATATGTTAGTCCCCTGCTCATCCCGTGGATGAATGCCCATCAGCTACCTAATTTCCTGATTTTGTAATAGAGCTTGTGGTTGCAACTCAAGCCTATGGGCAGCAGCCTGCTGCTGGGTATCAATGGAGAAACCACCCCAACCTGAGGTGGAGACAAGAGGGATACCCCAACCAACAGCAACAGCAGCCCATGCCCTATAGAAATGCTTAGCCCTATCAAGAATGTTATGCCCTAAGGCCTCAGTATCAGCAATCGCTAGCCCAACATATAGCTCCTCCTGTGCAGCAAGTTGCACCCACTCCAGCTGTGAGACCACCATCCTTTGAGGAACAAGTTCTATCTTCATTAAAGAGCTTGAACACTATGACCCAAACTGTGCACTCTCACAATCAGAGCATCACAAAGATAGAGGATCAACTTGGTCAACTATCTGATGCTCTGACTAGGAGAGAGGGAGGAAGGTTGCTTAGCCAACCACAGGACAATCTTCGAAGGCAGTTTGTAGTGGGTGAAGTTTCCTCCACTTGTGAGGAAGCTAAATCTATTACAACTTTGAGAAGTGGTAAGTTAGTTGACAACCAAGTGGGATGTGAGCCTGTGAGGCACTTGGAGGAAGAAAATGAGGTAATTTCTACCAACACACAACAATCAGCTATGAATAAAGAGGATAATAAGGATCCTCACGAAAAGAAAAAACTCAAAAAAATAGAGACCCCATTGGCTAAGGCTGCAAGTGAGGGAGCAACCCCACACCTGCCATTTCCTAAGGCACTACAGGCACCTTCCCCTTTTGATAAAGGGCAAGGAAAAATTGAGGAAATGATGGAGACTTTCAAGCAAGTAAAGATCAATCTACCTTTACTCTGTCATTAAACAAGTCCCAGCCTATGCCAAATTCTTAAAAGACCTGTACACCCATAAAAGACAGTCTAGGATACACCTATCCAAGAAAGTCTTTTCAGTAGAAAAAGTTAAGCATATCATGTCCATTACAACTCCCCCCAAACTTCATGACCCTGGACTCCCCACAATCCCCTGCATCATTGGGGATCATACCATTGGCAAAGCCCTATTAGATCTGGGAGCCAGTGTAAATTTGCTTCCATATTTAGTCTATGAGAAGCTGGGTTTAGGAAAACTAAAGCTCACACATGTTGTTCTACAACTGGCTGACAGATCTGAAAGGAAACCTGTGGGGATAATCGAGGATGTTTTGGTTGGAGTTAACAAATTACTTTATCCTGCTGACTTTTTGGTGCTGGATATGGAACCAGGCAGGAATGCCATCTCCATCCCTGTGATCCTAGGTAGACCCTTTTTGGCCACCGCTAATGCTTGTATTCAATGCAGGTCTGGGATAATGGAAGTGTCATTCGGGAACATGAAGGTTGCAATTGTGCAAAAAAATGTGAATATGCTGCTGCATGGTAAGGAATGGTCTAATGAGCTAGCGGAAATATGGACAGAACTAGAGGTAGAAAAGACTCTCACCTCTGAAATTGAGCATGTGCAACTTGTCTCTTCTAAAGCGGAACCAGCAAAGCTCCATCCATGGAAGCCTACTTTGTTTCCTCTTCCACCCCTCTCCAAGACACCCCTATTGCCCTCCCTCATCAGTCCCCCAGAGGTGTAGTTAAAGCAACTCCTGACAGCTTTGAAATATGCCTTTTTAGGGGACAACAACAAATTACCTGTGATAATTTCTTCTTCCCTCACCACTGAGCAGGAAAGAGAACTACTTGTTGTGCTAAAAAGGCATAGGAGGGCAATAGGATGGACCATTGCAGACCTAGGGGGGATTAATCCTGTTGTGTGCATGGATAAGATTTATCTTGAGGAAGGTGCCAAACCTTCTCGGGAGATGCAGAGGAAACTCAACCCTCACATGCAGGAAGTTGTGATGAAGGAGGTAGTCAAACTCCTCGATGCTGGCATCATATACCCTATCTCAGATTCCCAATGGGTGGCACCTACCCAGGTAGTACCCAAGAAATCTGGCATCACAGTTGTGGAAGCAGATTCAGGAGAGCTAATTCCAACCAGACAGACCACTGGTTGGAGAGTATGCATAGATTATAGAAAGCTCAATGAAAAAACTAGTAAGGACCACTTCCCATTGCCCTTTATAGACCAAATCTTGAACAAGCTAGCAGGCAAGGCATATTATTATTTTCGTGATGGATATTTAGGGTATAATCAGATCCCTGTCTACACCCAAGATCAAGAAAAAACCACATTCACCTGCCCATTTGGGACTTTGCATACAGGAGGATGCCATTTGGGCTGTGCAATGCACCTGCCACTTTCCAGAGATGCATGTATGACATTTTTTTCTGACATGATTGAAAAATTTTTGGAGATCTTCATGGATGATTTCTCCATTTATGGAGATAATTTTAGCCAATGCCTGCACCATCTCAGTTTTGTGCTGCAGAGGTGTGAGGAGACCAACCTGGTCCTAAGTTGGGAAAAGAGTAATTTTATGGTGACTCAAGGCACTGTCCTCGGACATGTGGTCTCCCACAAGGGAATAGAGGTTGATCAGGCCAAGTTTGACTTAATTTCCCATTTGCCCCCTCCCAAAACTGTCAAACAAGTCAGATCTTTCTTGGGCCATGCTGGGTTTTATAGGAGATTCATTAAGGACTTCAACAAAATCACCAAACCTCTGTGCCACCTGTTGTGCCAAGAGGTACCCTTTGAGTTCAATGATGACTACCTGGCTACTTTTGAGCAGCTGAAAACTTGCTTGACTATAGCTCCTATTCTACAAGCCCTTGATTTCTCTTTACCATTTGAGCTGATGTGTGATGCTTCAGACATTGCCATGGGGGATCTTTTAGGACAAAGAAGAGACAAGGCACCATGTGTGGTGGCGTATGCTAGTAAATCAATGGTTGATGCTCAATTGAATTACACCACGACTGAGAAGGAGCTGTTAGCCATTGTCTTTACTTTAGAAAAATTCAGATCTTATGTGTTGAGCTCCAAAATCACTGTGTTCATTGACCACTCAGCCTTGAAATACCTCTTATCTAAGAAGGACGCCAAAGCAAGATTAATCAGATGGATTCTCCTTTTGTAGGAATTTCATTTGGAGATTAAAGACAAGAAGGGAGTGGAGAATGTGGTTGCTAATCATCTATCAAGGATCCAAGTTGCAGAAATAGAGAGCCTACCCATCAATGATTCTTTTCCAGATGAGCAGCAGTTTGCCGTGGAGATCAATATGCCCGGGTTTGCTAATATTGTGAACTACCTTGCTATGAAAAGGATCCCTCCACATTGGAACAAGAATGATAGGAACTTGTTTTTCTCCCAGATCAGACACTATATATGGGAGGACCCGTATCTTTTTAAGCATTGTCCAGACCAAGTAATTAGAAGATGTGTCCCAGAAACAGAGTTCCACCACATCTTAACCATGAGTCATGAACAGGCTTGTGGGGGCCACTTCAGTGGTAACAAGACTGCTGCGAAGGTGCTTCAGAGTGGTTTCTATTAGCCTACTCTATTCAAAGATGCCCAACAACATTGCAAAGCTTGTCCTCGATGCCAGCAAATGGAAAGTATTACCAAGAGGAATTCCATGCCTTTGCAGCCCATACTGGTGGTCGAATTGTTTGATGTCTGGGGTATTGATTTTATGGGACCATTTCCCCCCTCCTGTGGATATAATTTCATCCTTGTAGTTGTGGATTATGTGTCCAAATGGGTAGAAGACAAAGCTACAAGGACAAACGACCACAAAGTTGTCATTAAATTCCTCAAAGACAACATCTTCTCCAGGTTTGGCATCCCCAAAGCCATCATCAGCGATGGGGGAAGCCACTTCTGTAATAAACCTTTTGATAAGCTACTAGAAAAGTACTATGTGACCCACAGGGTAGCCACCCCCTACCACCCACAAACCAGTGGACAAGTAGAGATTTCCAATAGGGAAATCAAACACATTTTAGAAAAGACTGTGAGAAGTGATAGGAGGGACTGGTCCATGAAATTGACAGATGCCCTATGGGCTTATAGGACTGCCTATAAGACCCCCATAGGTATGTCCCCATTCAGACTAGTTTATGGCAAGGCATGCCATTTGCCTGTTGAATTGGAACACAAAGCATACTGGGCTATTAAAGCAATAAATTCTGATTTCAACTCTACTGGTATACACAGGAAACTGCAGATAGCTGAGCTGGAGGAGCTCAGATTGGAAGCATACGCCAATGCTCAGACCTACAAAGAGAAGACCAAAGCCCTCCACGATAGCCATTTGCTACTGAAAGAATTCAAACCCAATGATAAGGTGTGGATGCTCAATTCTAGATTAAAATTCTTTCCAGGAAAGTTGCAGTCCAGATGGGATGGACCCTTCATAGTTGTACATGTTTCCCCATCTGGAGCTGTTGAAGTTAGGGACCCTATAGATGGTAGAGTTATGAAGGTCAATGGCCAGAGGCTCAAACTGTGTGTGGACAAGATTTGTGAGCCTGAGGAGAGCATTGATCTTCAAGACCCTCCAAGTTGATAGCTGACTTTGCCTTGTATCATATGTAAAATATGTGATTTATTTGTATCAACAAATTGACGGCTGGCTTAGCAGGAAAATTTTCAGGGTGTTGAGACTGATCACTACACTCAATAATCCAACTTTTGGCTTTTAGAACCCTTCAATAAGATGGCTGATGATTTCGATGGGATTCTGGACATTTTCGAGGGGCACTGAGCCTTGACGATAGGTGAAACCAACCCCTCGATAGGTTAAATATGGCAATAGACACTTTTCGATAGGTTATGGGTACCTATCGGAACCTATCGAAATGATGAATCATGTCAAATTCCAACCTATCGAAAGGAAGGTTCCACCTGTCGAGATCCTATCAAATTGTACCTTTTGTAAGCTTTGACTGCCAAGCCTTCGATAGGACACTTTGACCTATCACCACCATTCTCGTCATCCTATCGAAATCATTTTTTACACCCGTATCGATAAGGTAGTCTTGTCCTGTGCACCTCCCGAATACCTAACCCTCTCTCAGTGCTTCAGCATTTATGGCGCATGCCGCCTCAACTTAATCTTTCCTCCTAAATTTAGTCCATCATGCAGTCCACGCTCCAATTCCCACCCAGCGACCGCCACTCCCTATATTCCCACCCTTCATTCTCAATTCTCATGCCTCGAAGACTGCGCCACTTTTATTGCATAGTTTCATATTTCAACACTCATGCACCTTAAATATTCATTGCGTCTAGTCCTTCCACATCCATTCCACCCTAACTTGCCCAACTCTTCCAGCCCCCACTCATGGCCAACGACAAACCTGAAGAGTTGCTTATCAAGTTCTTCCCAGTCTGGCCACCACCATCTCCACCGGTCGAGCCTGATCCTCTTCAATTTCTCTAGGATGAATATGATGAGGTCCAGCGAATCTTTTCCAAGGAGAAAAAGAAAAACCTAAAGAGGGAGAAGAAGAGACAAAAGATCGAGTCACTGGCTGCCTCCCCTCCTTCATCCTCATCATCATCCACCACCCCACCCCCAGCCCCCTGATCCCACTCTTTTTCCTTTTCTTCCCCCCCTGGCTTGCAGTTCCTCTTCTACTCAACGCAAGCTGAGGATATCCCTGAGCCAGGGGGGACATTTTTTTTTCTAAAAGGAGATGTTGTCCACATGTTTGTTTTCAGATTATTTATAATAAAATGTTTTGCTCATTTCACTTGTTGTTTCTCTATTTATTTCTTATTCAATTTATTTTCTCTGGATGTCAGCACAACTAAACCCATTCTTCTACAAATAGTGAGGACACTATTTGGTTAAGGTTTGGGGGTGTGGCATGTATGCCAATAAATTAGTTAATTTTAGTGCAGCCAAGTTAAAAAGGAATAATCGAAAAGAGAATGAATTCACCTCATATTTGTTGTTAAGGAAACTTTAAAAACCATTTGCAACTGAAGTAAGCTGAGGTTTCAACATTTTTCATGAAGAAAATGTTATGAATTTTTGAGGAAAGTCTTTGATGTGTAATAAAGCAGCAACGAGAAGAGACTGTGAAGATACTCCCCAGAAATTAGATGGAAGACCATACCCAGTGAGAATTGGGCTTGAAAGATTTCTTTGAAGAGTGTCATGGCAATTCTCTCTGCTTTAAGGACTGACTGGACCTAATCTGGATCACTAGAAGTTAGGCAAATCCAAGTTGAAACAACTTGACAGCACTCAGGGCATTGACAATGTGAAGTAAGGCCATCGTTTGGTCAGTTTGAGCTAAAAATTCCCCACCTTTGAACTGCCCTTGATGCACACCACTTGAGGCTTAAAAGCCCCAATTTTCTTTGATGAAAACCAAAAATTCTAAACCCAAAACCTCTTGACCTATTTCAGTTCACCCTCAATCTGAGAAATCAGGAAGAGGAAGGAGGAGAAAGGTTAGAGGAGCAAGGACTTAAATCAGATTGAAAGAAAGAAAAACACAGTTGGTGGTATTTGTGGTATTACGTATGTAAAAAAAAAAAAAAAAAAAAAGAGAAATAAAGCAAAAGGAAGAGAAGAAGCCGGCCATTTTGGCTCTAAAGATTCAAAAAGACAATAAAGAGGTTCTGAATTAAAGAAGGTGAAGTCATGAATCACCTCCTTACCTTTACTGATTTCTCAATTTTGAACTCTGTTACCCCTTTTGTTCCTCCACAAACCTCACCCCTAAGCCACATTACAACCCAATAAAAAGACCTCACTGATCTGAAAGTGGATTGAGCTGTCATGTGCAGATGAGAATTTGCTTAACCTATAGTGTAAAGAGCTAGAAAAGTTAGAAATTCAAGCAAGGCCTATGCTCTTACTTGCAGTCCTATTTGAGGGCTGTAACTGCTCTTGAGCTGAGTGATATGATTTACCCCTCTTCTCTGTACTAATGAGTGAACAGCCATGGTGAGACTTGGGTCCCAAATCCAGTCGATGGGGGAAGTATCTGAATAGGATCCTCAAAGTAATGATGAGTTCTGCATCAAATTTTAGGAGAAACACCTTGACACAAACTGAATGATGATGAAGAGATTTCAGCAGACTGTCATATTTTCAAATGGATGTTTTTTCTCATTGAAATTCCTTTGATGATTGGGAATGATGTGAATTTATTTGATTTGCTTAAATTCTGCTTTAGCAGGTTGCACTATTATTAACTAAGCTGTATTGGAGAAGTTTGTGGGTACCTTCACTGAAAACCCTCAGGAGACTTCACTCCTCCACTAGGGATCACCTAGGGGTTTAAAAGGCTTGGTGCATGTGCTAAATGCATCTGTGCTCCTTACGAAAGTGACATTTTATTTTTCTTTGAATTCTCCTTTGGTTAGGGACTAGAAAAGATTAGGTTTAGGGGTGTGTTAAGTGGTGAAAAATGCCACTTTGCACCCTTTAACCTGACCTTTCATGGACCTGTGACCACACTAATAAACCTCTGTTGAGTGCATTATATAGATAGCAGTGAAGACTAGTAATAATGCAGGAAACCACTTAAGAATGCCCACAAAGAAGCCATCTCTCAGCACCATGCAGACCCAGCAACAGAACAAGGGGAAAGAAGTGAAGATAGGTCCAAAACATCCTATCGAGAGGATGTTTGAAGACTTCGATAGGAGTTGAGGATTAAAAGGAAAGAATTCGTGGAGTTGGAGAAGGGTTCGATAGGATCCGAAGGCAGAAGAAGGATGAATTCGTATGGATTGAGGAGTTCGATAGGATTTCAGAACCTATCGAACAAAGAAAGGAAAGAAGAAACTATCCTATCGAAAACTTGCTTGAAGTGTTAAAGGAACCTATCGAACAGATTTGAGAACCTAGCGAAAGGATTAAAATGCTCGATTCCAACCTGTAGAAGGCTCCCTGAACCTATCGAAATGAAGATGCTAGAATTGGACCTATCGAAGGATGCTTAAGCCTTTCGATAGGAATGAGAGCCAACCTATTGGGATGATGGCACACAGAGCTGAACCTGTCGAAAAGGACCCCTGGACCTATCGAACTACTCAGCCAACCTATCGAATACTCCAGATAATGGGCTGAGGACCCTGAAGCTTCAAAGAGAAAACTCATCCTATCGGTACCTATTGAAGAGACTAGGGAACCTATTGAAAGGAACTATAAGCTTACTTTTAACCTGTCGGAAGCTTCTCCAACCTATCACAATCGTGTGCTGAACTTCTTAGAAACTAAGCTATGCACACGCTGAGACATGGTGACTTGCTGCATGCAAACTGAGGCACTTTGGTGACCGGTGCGACATTCTAGAAGATGCCCTAGAAAGCCCTAACGGGACCCACGTGCTTTGACAGAGCTCTAACAAACTCTGACGACCTTCTAAAAGAGATTTTTGGCGGGAAAAACAGAGGAGAAAGCTATATATATAGAGATCCCCAATTGCCATTGGGGGGATCAAAATTCTGAGTAATTTTTTGGAGATCAAAGCTTGCAGCAAGGAGTGAGTTAGATCTGTAGTTGGGTAAGGTTAAGAGTGTTGCTGGGGTTAATTGTTGCACATACTACAAATCTGAGAGCATTCCATTGTAAGAGTGACCTTGTTTGCAATGTAAATGTTGTTTTCAACGTTTTAATTAGATCTAAAGCTCTTTTGATTCCTTTTGGTGCTCAATCGGATTTGTGTAGAGGAGTTGCTTGATCTGCTCACCCACTTAATTGTTAGACCTCTTGGATATCATCTGAATTCCCTAGATCTGATATTCCTGTAATTTTCTGTGACCTGGAAATTACAGCATCTGTAGTGATTTTAATTGTTCTTATTGAGGCTTTGGCTTTGTAGGAGATCTCTAGGATGGTCTGTGACCATTAAAGTGGACAGATCATAACCTTAAGGTAAATCTAACCTCAGGCCTCAATTGGATTCATCTGCTGCAATCCATGGATTCGATAAAGTCTATAGGATGGTCTGTGACCATTAAAGTGGACAGATCATAGCCTTAAGACTAGGTGGATCCTGTGGTTTGGAGTGGAATTTATACCCTACAGCTGTACTTGTGGCCAGCTGAGGGACTTGTGTGCTTTTGAACCCCTGTAATATGCTTAGCTCAACCTGATTGCAGTGAAAACAACCTCCAAGTTGTTCTTCTCAATTTTCTGAGTTTTTAAACCATCCATCTGCAAGATCTGAGGCTCCAGATTCGATCTAAGATAATCTGCATTTTAAAGTAGAGATAGCTAGGGTGCCAGATCTCTTACAGATATGGAGATTTATCATATTTCTAATCAGCCTCCCTGTGGACATTCCCTTACTTACCAATCTTTTAAAGCTTACTACAACAGATCTTGAATACTTATAGGTCTGTATGAGTATGTCTGCCCAGTTTTATTATTGATTTTAGACCCTCATTTGAGGGAAGGCAAACATCCCAACAATTATATCCAGAGAAATCGTCAATGAAGGATAGCATCTCATGTCCAGCGGTGTTGTCAACAAGAGTGTCAGTATGTAGGAGTGGGAAGTCATCTTTTGGGTATGCCTGATTGAGGTTTCGAAAGTTAATGCAAACTCATACCCTGACGTCTTTCTTGGCGACAGGTACTGTTGCTGCTCTAAGTGTGCATGATTTATTTGTATGTTGAAAACATACTTGCGAATGATGAATGCTACTAAATTTGGAAAATTAGAACGAATAAGGAAATATCAGCACAGAGAGAAGTTAATTAGCCTGCAAGATCAGGGCCAATTGTAGCAAGTTTTAAATGTAAGTGAGTAAAAGTCCATAGGGAATTTATTTAAAATGTAAGATAAACCTCCAGATCTGAGCTACCAGATCTGGCCTCTGATCCTATCTATAGAGCAAATAAGATGGGAGGTTGAATTTGTCACATTAACTAAATGATAAAAGTAAAATTAAAACTAAGTGATCCAGATCTAAGTTGGGGAGATTTTGATGTAAATTAATAAGAATGGAGAAATAATATCTAACTCTGATTTTGTCCTTGATGCACAAATGAGAATAAATGTAGATCAATGTGATCCAATCTTCATCTGGCTACAAGCACAGATGCAAGAGAAAGTAATCTAACTCAAGGGTTAGAGTTAAACTTATGGTTATAGTGCATCGGTTCAATGGCCAGACCATCCAATAATCTTTAATCGAACCCTTAATTGAGCGAAACACCACTACAAATGCTGTGAGAGATTAGGTTACAAACACAAATTCTCACAGGGATAATGAATTAAGGGAAATTGCTTAAAAAATAGTAAATCTAAAGGAGTCTAGTGCAATAGGGAGATCACATGGAACCCTCAACACGAATCCAATTGAGAACGTACGGTTCACAGCAACCTTTTCAAATTCACCATTACAATTACAGAGCACAGCTTAAACAGCTCTCAGATTTGTAGTCTTGAATACAATTCTCTTTTAAATTACATAAGTATCTCACAGCTCTCAATTACAACTAAAAGCTAGGCTATTACAGGAGTTTCAGACAAGCTATCTGAATTGGAAATGAGGCAATAGAAATGAAACTCGAAATTTGGATGCCCAAATTGGGCAAATGGTTTATCTATTTATAGTTTCCCCCAAGTCTAGCTCAGATGTGTATCGACCAATCAGAATTGGTTAGATCTGTATCAACCAATGAGAGTCGAGCACAAGGATCCAAATCTGTTTTGGCCAATCAGAACTGCTTGATTTGGTTCAGCCAATCAGATGACAGAAGCATCAATTCTGTTATGTATTTCAAATATCTGTTAGAACTTCTAGAAGTTCCCGCCAATTGATTTCATCTTCGGGTGCTCACATGGGGTGGAATATGCCTTTGGTTCGTGCTCAGAATCTTTCGGAATGTCCCTGGATTTTTAAATGTATTGGGGCATGTGCAAAAGATTACTGAATTACCCTTGCAGATGCTAGGAATCTTCAGAATACCATTTCACATAGTTTGGGGAACTTTTAAATCTTGTGACTTGAAGCTCTTTTACGATTCTGGTCTTTGTTACTTGAGTTCTCTTCTTTTTGAATAGGTCAGAATTCCTTTCGAAGAGTTCAGGTGCTCTTCGAAAACTAAGCCTGGAGCTTTTAGTCCTTTTTACAAAGTTCAGGTTCTTTTTGAAATGTTCAGATTCTTTTCGAAAAGCACTCTGTAATGCATTCTTCTGTTTGAATAGCTCCACACCTCTTTCCAGGTTACAACCAGGCCTTTGTCCTCTTTAGTTTAGGCATTTTGATAGCTCGTGAGGTTGTCCCTTCTCTTTCTTCCTTGGATCAACATGGATCATCATCTTTTTGGCACTTTTAGGCTGCTTTTATGGTTAAGCCTGTCTTTATTGTTAGCTGTAACACAAGCACTTAAAACACTTATTTAGTTCTCTCAAGGGTCTATCAAGGCCCAGGTTAAAGGGTGGAAAATGGTATTTTCTAGCTCTCAACACACCCCCAAACCTAAGCTTTGCTAGTCCCTGAGCAAAGACAAAATAAAAAACAGAATAAAAAGCCACTTTTGTAGGGAACACAGTTACATTTAGCATATGCAACAAGCCTTTTAAACCCCTAGGTGATCCCCAGTGGAGGAGTGAAGTCTCCTGAGGGTTTTCAGTGAAGGTACCCACAAACTTCTCCAATAAATCAGTTAATATCAATGCGCTCATTAAAGCAAACTTTTATCGAGTCAGGTTATTCACACCTGCGTCAGGCAAGCTGTAAAAAGATCTTAAAGAAAACAATAGTTTAAAACTAAAATTCATTGTAAATTCCTTTTACCATTCACTCTTGGTGTCAAAAAGTTTTATAAGAAAAATTAATGAAAAGCTTACCTTCTATTGGAAAATTCAGTTTTGATGTTACCCCAAATAATTTGATTTCAAACTCAACTCTCACAGGTTTTCACTCACCATGCAAATATGAGGGTTGTAAAGAGCAATTATCCTCAAATAGGATGTAAGCAAGAGCATAGGCATTGCTTTTCGATTAAGAATCTCTTGCTCTTTTCTCCATAGATTACACAAATCCTTATCTCCATGTGACAGCTCAATCCATCATTGATCAGTAAGGACTTTGACTTGGGTGGTACTGTGGCTTATGAGTGAACTTTATCAAGAATAAAGAGGTGGAATGGAATTCAAAATTGAGAGGTCAGTCAAGGTAAGGAAGTGGTAGACACATCTTCTTTATTTCAGCACAATTTCATCTTCTTCTTTGAATTTTCAGAGCCAAACTGGCCATCTTTTTCTCTTTCTTTTTTCAAATTCCCAATGAAATGACTTTTTCTGACTTTTTTCCTTTTCAAAGCAACATTGACTGGAGTGTCACATTTCTTTTGTTGATACATCATTGCCTTCAATTATTTTTCTTCTTCTTTTACCAAACTGTTATCCAACTCTCCTTTCTTCAGCTTCCTTTCCTTTACCTTCTGAATTTTCAGAGTGAGGGTTAAGCTCAATGAGGTGATTAGGTTGGTTGATGAGGTTACAAAGAAATCTTTGATTTATAAAGCTCAACTGGTGTGTATCAAAGGCAGTTTCAAAAGGTGGGGCTTTTTGAAGTTCAAACTGTCCAAAAGGATGCCTTGCATCATGTCTTTAATATCATGATTGCTGTCAAGTTATTTCAATGTGAATATGTGTAACTTCTAGTGATAGTAAGCAGGTTCAAATAGTCCCTAGAGCAGAAAAAATTGTCAATTCATATCTCTGAAGAATACATTTCAAGCCCAAGTCTCACTGGGTGTAGTTTTCTATCAAATCCCTGAGGTATATCATCACTGTTTTCTCTCTTTTTCGGTTTACTAAAACATCAATTTTATTTTGAAAATTTTCTAACATTCACTTCATGATGGTATTGGAATTTACTCTAAAAATCAGTTTTTAAAAAATTTTAACTTCCTCATTTTTCAAAACAACAGGTGTGAAATTACTTTATCTTCAAAAATTCTGCTGTGATCATAAGCTGCACTGATTTTAACTAAACTATTGGTAATTTTGTTACATCACCCCCAAACCAAAGATGAGCAGTGACCTCACTGGTCCGAAATACATTAGCAAAGAAGCAATCAAACAAAAAGCATAATGTCAGAGAAGGAAGAAAAGGAATGCACAGTAATTACTAATGACCAAAATTTTAACAGAAAACCAGAGGTACATATCACAGACCCACAAAACAAACATGTACAATGTAATCTAATAACTGGGGTCAAAATCTGTATCATAAGTTGGTTCAATGGGATCAGAACTGGAGTCACTGTCAGAGTCAGAACTAGAATCAGTGTTGGAGTCTGAACTCGATTTAGCCTTCTCCTGGATTGTGTTTTGCAGCTCGGTGTATTCCTCAGATTTGATCTTTTTGGTGAGGCCAATATACTTTTCAAGTCTAGTAGCCCTCAATTTTTCCTGTTCAAGCTGTGCTTGCAACATGGTGACCTTGTGCTGCTCACTCCTAACCATCTGAAAAGTTTGACCCAGCAGGTCCTGCATCTTTTCTCTCTCAAATTTCATGAACAACTCCAATTTCCGAATCTGGTCTTCATAAGGGGTTTTAATGTAAGCTTGCAAATCAGCTAACCCCTTGAGGACATTGCGACAGATATAAGGGTTCTCTTCCATAGCCCTTTTGAGAGTGGCAAATCTGGGAATGGGAATGGAGTGGTAGGGGACCAAAGGTATGCCAACAGTGGGAGAAGAGGAGTCCAAAAGTATGACCTCAGGGTCTATTTGGGTGGCTTGATCAGCGACATTAAGGATGGGTGTAGGTGTATCCAAAGGTAGTGCCTTAGGTTCAAATTGGGTAGCATGATCAGACACAGTGGGGATGGGTGAATCTAAAATTATTACCTCTGGATCTGTTTGGGTAGCATGGTCAGCAACAGCAGATACAGTGCCTAAGGTGGTTGTTTGGGATGTGGAGGCTAAGGTTTGGAGAAGGAAATTTGTCACAGACTGATTGTCTGTGTTGATCTGTAGTTGGGCTTGGATGGATTGGAGAAAGGTAAATATTTGGCTAATTGATTCAGGTGTGGGTGTGGTATGCAGAGTAGGGGCTGGTAAAATTGAAATAGATGGTTGAGGTGCAATGGGTGAAATAGCTGTAAAAGGGGGAAGTAGCCAAATGGGTGAAATGAGGAGGGTCAGGTATAGGTACAGATTCAAGCCCAATATTCTCCAAGATAGATCCCATCAGTGATGAATAGGATTCTGTAGTGAATATCTCAGGTTAAGGGGTATGAGTTATTTAAGGTGTATGAGTTGAATGGGCAGGTGATCCTGAGAAACTTTGGAGAAGAGGAGTGCTAGGAGATTGTTCAACAAAATTTGGGGCTAAATCTTGGACATTGTTAGGAGAAATTGGTGGTGTAAGTATGGCTGGAGTGGTTGGTGTAGAGGGGGAGTCTGTAATTGGGATTATGTTGGTTATGGGAGATGGGACTGCTTGAATGGGTGAAAGAATAGGAGCTGGGCTAGGTGAGGTGGGTAAGATGATAACTTCTTCAACAATGGGTGCAGCTGAAGAGCTGGTCACCATAGGAAGGACAGTTTGTTCAATGTTAGCTGCAGTTGAAATAGGTGCAGCTAAAGAGCTGGTCACCTCGTGGTGCAGTAGCAGATTCTTGCAGGCTGAATGCGGTATGGCAGGTTCAATGGCAGCTACAGGGGCTGGCTTCGCTTCCTCCCTCATTCTATTCAACATGGTTTGACTTGTAGTCCGAGCCTTTTTCCCAAAAGCATGAGGAGATATAACTTCAAATGGCTCTTGCTCATCAATGTCAAATTTGGCTCTTAGTAGGACTGTGATCAACCTACCAAATGGTATTCTAGCTAACTTCTGCTCCTTTTTCAGCTTGGTACTAATATCAGCCATGGCTTCAAAACTCAACATCGGGGCATTGAAGAATTGCCCCTTACAGAAATGAAAGAGAGCCTCTAAAATTGGTGTCCTTCTTTCCTAGCTGTGCCCAGTGACATAAAAACATCCCCTAAAAATAGAATCCATCAGCAAAAATTGAGGTGCTAAGTCTCCTCATGATGGATTGTCCAGTTCCAACTATGACTTGGGTTAAATGTGCAGCCATTTCTCTAAAAGAGGTTGTTTCTTGTGAGGCCAACGGACCAGCAGGATCATATTGAAATGGTATCCCCAAAGCATTTCCAATGTCTTCATAAGTGATAGTTAAATCGCAATCATCAATGAAAATTACAAGAGTAGGGACACCAGCATCCTTCTCTGTCACTTTTACCAAGTTTTGGTACCATAATCTCACCATTCGCGGATAAATTTTCTCTGGAAGAGGGGTTAGAATATTGCTCAGTGAGGCATCCCTAATGTATTTCAAAGATAACTGACATTCAGGTTTGTTGTAGAAAAAGATCTCATCAACAATAAACTCTGGGATCAGCTTCTGAGCTTCAATGAATGGGTTTGGCAGTACCAAATGCATAGGGAGAGGAGGAAGCTCAGGCTCAGGACTAGGATCAGCTACTGGGATGGGTTCCTCATTCTAACCTTCTTCCCCTTCTCAATTCTATCCGCTTTATCCATCGAAAGTTTTCTCTTGGATGAGGTTTTGGCTTTTCCTTTTTTGGAGGGTTTGCTAACTTTCTTAGCAGAGGATTGTGGGAACATTGTGGCCAATGATTTTTCAGTTTTCCCCATCTTAAAGTTTCGTTTGAATCTCACACAATGAATGCTGATATCAAATTGAACTTTGCAAAACACAAACAGAGGCAATGCATAAAAAAATACCGAAATCTAGGGTTTTGGTTGAACTCTTTGAACGCTTGATGAGATCCACCAGAATCAGAAGCAAAATGTCCCTCTCTTCAAGTTTAATTAGTGGAACAAATATGAAACAAATTGGATCTGAACTTTAAAAGCACACAGAGATGGAACAAAAATGGGTTTTCTGTGAAACAGGACACTTAGGGAAGGCTTTCGAATATGAAACCCCTGCTTCAAAAGGGTTTAAATATGATTAAAAGGAGTTTCGCAAAGTATCTTTGAAGTTTTCAAAAAGTTCAAAACAGTCCTTTTTACAAAAGAGAATGGCATCAGTACCATTCGAAAAGCACTTGGCTTCAGAAACAACATTTTGAAAAGCAAATAGCTTCAGAACTAACTATTTGAAAAGCAAATAGCTTCAGAACTAACTATTCGAAAAGCAAATAGCTCTTTTCGATCAGTTAGTTACAGGGCCAGATCCTTTTCGAACAGAAAATTGAACTTTTCGAAATGAATTTTTTCTTTGCGAATTCATTTTTCACATATTATAAACTTCTCGAATTGAGTGTACACATGACTAAAAATAGAGAGAAGAAACTATGAAAAAAAAACTACAAAACACACAGGTAAAATACATATGATACAGTTGTTTATCATCAGATATGTGGAGGTTCTTGGTGATAGATAGTCAGCACAGGCTCCAGAGTATTTTCAATGCATGGTTTGAGCCTCTAACCATTTACTTTCAAGATTCTCCCATCACTTGGGTCTAAAATTTCAACAGCCCCAGAAGGAGATACATGAATGACAGTATATGGCCCTTCCCATCTGGATCTCAGCTTTCCAGGAAAAAACTTAAGTTTTGAGTTAAATAGCCATACCTTAGAGCCAGCTATGAACTCTCTTCTCAGCAGATTTTTGTCATAGAAAGCTTTAACTTTTTCTTTGTAAGATCTTGCATTGGTGTATGCATCCATTCTCAGCTCCTCCAACTCAGCAAGCTGCAGTTTCCTGTGATTACCAGCAGTAGTAAGATCCATGTTCAAGGTTTTAATAGCCCAAAAGGCTTTATATTCTAACTCCACTGGTAAATGGCATGCTTTGCCATAGACCAATCTGAATGGGGACATGCCAATTGGGGTTTTATAGGCTGTCCTATATGCCCACAATGCATCATTTAGCTTAAAGGACCAATCCTTTCTGTCCTTCACAGTCTTTTCCAGTATATGTTTGATTTCTCTATTGAAAATCTCCACTTGTCCACTGGTCTGTGGATGATATGGAGTAGCTACTCTATGAGTCAGAGTACTTTTTCAATAAAGCTTCAAAATGCTTATTACAAAAATGGCTTCCCCCATCACTGATAATAGCTCTGGGGGAACCAAACCTGGAAAAAATGTTGTCTTTTAAAAATTTCAAGACAACTCTATGATCATTGGTTTTAGTAGCTGTGGCTTCAACCCATTTGGATACATAATCCACAGCTACTAAGATGAAATTACAACCATTTGAAGGAGTAAAAGGTCCCATAAAATCTATCCCCCAAATATCAAACAATTCAACTACCAAAATGGGCTGTAAAGGCATTGAGTTTCTCTTGGAAATGCTGCCCAATTTAGCTCGACAAGACTTACAAAGGTCTTGCGCATCTTTGAAAAGTGTAGGCCAATAAAATCCACACTGCAAAACCTTTGCAGTTTTGTTTCCACTAAAATGGCCTCCACAGGCCTGTTCATGACACACATGGAAAGTATGCTATGAAAGTCTTCTTCAGGGACACATCTTCTAATTATTTGGTCTGCACAAATCTTGAACAGATAAGGATCCTCCCAAATAAAATGTTTGACCTTTGAGAAGAAAAGATCTTTATCCATTTTATTCCAGTGTTGAGGAGTTCTTCCAGTAGCCAAAAAGTTGACTATATTTTCAAACCAAGGGGTGTGTACACTGATAGTAAAAAGTTGCTCATCAGGGAAAGAATCATTTACTGTGACCTATCAATCTCGATTAAAATTCTGGCGGTGGTCAGCCACCACATTTTCCACACCCTTTTTATCTTTAATCTGCAAATCAAATTCCTGTAATAGGAGGATCCACCTGATTAATCTTGGTTTGGTATCCTTCTTAGACAGAAGATATTTCAAGGCTGAGTGGTCAGTGAACACCACTATTTGTGAACCCAAAACATATGACCTAAATTTCTCCAAAGCAAAAACAATTGCCAGCAACTCCTTCTCAGTTGTTGTGTAATTGAGCTGTGCATCAATCATTGATCTACTGGCATAAGCTATGACATGAGGCAGCTTATCCTTTCTCTGCCCAAGAACAGCTCCCAAAGCATAATCTGATGCATCACACATCAGCTCAAAAGGCAATGAATAGTCTTGAGACTGTAGTATTAGAGCTGAAATCAAACAATTTTTTAAGAATTCAAATGCCTTCAAGCATTCATTGTTAAAAATAAAAGGGACATCTTGGCACAATAAATGACAAAGAGGCTTGGATATTTTACTGACGTCCTTAATGAACCTCCTGTAAAATCCAGCATGCCCGAGAAAACTTCTGATTTGTTTAACAGTTTTAGGAGGTGGCAGATGTGCAATTAATTCAATTTTTGCTCTATCCACCTCAATGCCCTTGTGGGAGACAACATGGCCAAGGACAATGCCTTGGGTGATCATGAAATGGCTCTTCCCCCAGCTCAAAACTAGATTGGTTTCTTCACATCTCTGTAACACCAAGTTGAGATGATGTAAACACTGGGCAAAACTGTCTCCATATATTAAAAAATCATCCATAAAATCTCCATAAATTGGTCAATCATATCAGAGAAAATGGAGTACATGCATCTTTGAAAGGTAGCAGGAGCATTACAATGACCAAAAGGCATTCTCCTATAGGCAAAAGTGCCAAAGGGGCAAGTGAATGTGGTCTTTTCCTGATCTTGTGGATACACAGGAATTTGGTTGTAACAAGAGTAACCATCAAGAAAACAATAATAAGCTTTTCCTGCTAGCTTATCTAAAATTTGATCAATGAATGGAAGAGGGAAATGGTCTTTTCTGGTCATTGTGTTTAGTTTTAATAATCATTGCACCCTCCAACCAGTGGTTTGCCTGGTTGAAATGAGCTCACCAGAATCTAAGGTTACCACAGTGATCCCAGATTTCTTAGGTACCACCTGTGTAGGTGCCACCCAAGCTGAATCTGAGATGGGGTAAATGACCCCTGCATCCAACAACTTAACAACCTCCTTCATGACCACATCTTGCATATGAGGATTCAGCCTCCTCTGTATTTCCCTAGAAGGCTTTGCATCTTCTTCCAAATGAATTTTATGCATGCAAATAGCTGGACTGATTCCTCCCAAATCAGCAATAGTCCAGCCAATTGCCCTCTTATGCTGTTTCAATACAATCAACAACTCTTCCTCCTGCTCCTTAGTGAGGGAGGAAGAAATAATCACAGGCAATGTTTTATGGTCTCCTAAAAACACATATTTCAAATTTTCTGGCAACTGTTTCAGCTCTACATCAGGTGGGCTGAGAAAAGAAGGTAACAAAGGTACCTTGGTTGTTTGTGGAAGGGGAAGAGTAGCAGGTTTCCATGAAGAGAACCTTGCCGATTGATCATGAGTTTCTTGCACAGCATTTACTTCCTCAGACTTTGAGGTACAAAATGTTTCTTCCTCAGCATTTCTCTAGGCATCTTTAAAATCTGTGGTTAAATCTTCATACTGCAAAAACTTTGGTAAAGTTTCTTCTACCAGTTCATCCAACAAATCAATAAGAAAACATTCCTCAGAACTGAATTGAGGCTGTGTAACTGCATTGTAGACATTTAACTTTACCTTCATATTTCCAAAAGACACTTCCATAATACCAGATTCATTGAATGCAAGTCGTCAGAGCTGAATGGTCTCCCCAAAATGACAGGGATGGAAGTTTTGCTTTTTATAGGTTCCATGTCTAATACCAGAAAATCAGCAGGGTAGAAAAACTTATCTACCCTTACCAACACATCCTCAATCACCCCAACTGGCTTTCTTTCAGATCTGTCTGCTAGTTGTAACACCACATGAGTGGGTTTTAACTCTCCCAAACCTAGTTTCTCATATACAGAATATGGAAGCAGGTTGACACTAGCACCCAAATCTAATAAAGCCTTTTCAATGGTATGTTCCCCAATAATGCAAGAGATCGTGGGGATTCCAGGACCTTAGAGTTTTTGAGGTGTGGTAATGGACAAAACCTGATTAACTCTTTCCACAGCAAAGACCTTCTTGGATAACTGTATTCTAGATTGTCTTTTGTGAGTGCAAATATCTTTCAAAAATTTTGCATATGCTGGGACTTGTTTGATTGCATCAAGCAAAGGTAGATTTATCTTGACTTACTTGAAAGTCTCCATCATTTAATCTATTTTTGTGTTCCCTTTATCAAAAGGGGATGCAGATTTCATGGCATGGGGAAATGGTAAATGAGGAACTAATCCTTCATTTACAGCTTTAGAATCATTATCAGAATCTTTTTGATTTTTCTGTTTTTCATTTTTTTTATTTTTCTGAGGTACATCAGCACCCCCAATGCTAACATCATGCTGCTCCTACTGCATATCTCTAGCAGTTTCCTCAATTTTTTCTTCTTCCTTTTCAGTACCCACATTGTTATTTACAATTCTTCCACTTCTCAAAGTAGTGACAGCTTTTACTTCTTCATGTGAAACTGAAACCTCTCCAACCATGAACCGTCCTTTGGGATTGTTCAAAGGTTGGCTGGGTAACCTGCTTTCCTCTCTTTTGGCCAAAGTATTTGAAAGTTGACCCAATGTTTCTTCAATCTTCTTTATGCTCTGACTGTGAAAGTTCTGATGAGTTAAAGACCCTAAATTCTGAGTGAATTTAGAACTTGGTCTTCAAAGAAGGGATCTGGAAGGGGTTTGAATCGGAGCGATTGTCAGATAGGTTGTTGTGGAATGGGGTTGAAGATTTGGCTTGGTATAGAAATTCACGATAGGGTTTGCGCTTTTGAAAGGTACTTGGTTCTTTGGTTGCTGCTGCTGTTGTGATTGATAATTGCCCTGGCTCCACCTTAAATTGGGGTGCCCTCTCCATGCATATTCATTTGACTGCATCTATCCAAATGATTGGGCAGCATGAGCTTGCTCCACCACTAAATCTGGGAACTGTGGTGCAGCTGAACATTGATCAAGAGGATGAGTAGAGGACTGGCATATCAGGCATGCCTCCTCTACTCTTGCAACCATTGGATTTTTAAGTGAGTCCATCAATTTATCAAACTTTGTGGTTAAATTATCCATCTTTCTTTCCAACTCATTCACCTCATAAATCTTTCCCTTGGTGGTTTGCTGATTGTTCAACCGAGCAGGATTCTCAATGTCTCTTGACAAAGATTCATGTTGAGTTGAATTTTCACCAATCACTTCAAATAAATTCCAGACCTCCTCAACTATTTTTTGCAAGTAGGTGCCTCCACAGGAAGCATCTACCATATTCTTACCCTTTTGATCAATCCCTTGATAGAAGCTTTGAACAAGCTGCCATCGGGGAATTTGATGATGAGGGCATTGCCTTAAAAGTTCCTTAAACCTTTCCCATGCTTCATGGAAAGTTTCAGTTGAGTGTTGTCAAAAGGAAATAATATTTTGTCTCAACTGGCTGGTCATAGACATAGGGAAGTATTTAGCTAAAAATTGGCACTGCAAATCATTCCAAGAAGTGATACTATTTGGTGCCAACATAGACAGCCATGCTCTAGCTTTGTCCTTTAATGAAAAAGGAAAAAGCCCAAGCTTGGTTGCCTTTGGATCCAGTCTAGCTATGTTGAATGTGGTACAAAGAGACAAGAACTCATCCACATGCTTGTATGGATCTTCCTTACTTAAACCATGGAAGGAAGGATGCATCTGGATAGTTGATTGTTTGATCTCATAATTTCCTTCAACAGTGGGAAATTGAATGCAAAATGGAGAATTATATGCACCAGGTGCAAAGTAATCCCTCAAAAGTCTAGGTTCTTCACCCATAGTAGTAGTCTCCGCAGAATTCTGTGATGTTTGTCTAGTTCTTAGTAGCCTTTCAACTTCTAAATTCAAAGGGACAATCTCAGGATTGAGAGTCCTCCTACCAAACATACAACATAGAAACAAAGAATCAAATTATGCACAGCAAACCTTCAGTATTCCTTTCAAAGTATGTTCTGCGCTCAAAGTGTATATGAATAACAGCATAGATTTAAACAATAGAACAGTTAGCACTGATGCAATAATAAAATAAAAACTTAGGTCTACCAATTTTAGAATAAATTCCTCGGCAACGGCGCCAAAAAATTTGTTGCTGCTTTCAATGTGCATGATTTATTTGTATGTTGAAAACATACTTGCGAATGATGAATGCTACTGAATTTGGAAAATTAGAACGAATAAGGAAATATCAGCACAGAGAGAAGTTAATTAGCCTGCAAGATCAGGGCCAATTGTAGGAAGTTTTAAATGTAAGTGAGTAAAAGATCGTCCACAGGGAATTTATTTAAAATGTAAGATAAACCTCCAGATCTGAGCTACCAGATCTGGCCTCTGATCCTATCTATAGAGCAAATAAGATGGGAGGTTGAATTTGTCACATTAACTAAATGATAAAAGTAAAATTAAAACTAAGTGATTCAGATCTGAGTTGGGGAGATTTTGATGTAAATTAATAAGACTGGAGAAATAATATCGAACTTTGATTTGGTCCTTGATGCACAAATGAGAATAAATGTAGATCAAATGAGATGTGATCTAATCTTCATTTGGTTACAAGCACAGATGCAGGAGAAAGTAATCTAACTCAAGGGTTAGAGTTAAACTTATGGTTATGGTCTGTCCACTTCAATGGCCACAGACCATCTAATAGTCTTTAATCTGAACCCTTAATTCAGAACGAGAAACACCACTATAAATGCTGTGAGAGATTAGGTTACAAACACAAATTCTCACAGGAATAATGAATTAAGGGAAATTGCTTAAAAAACAGTAAATCTAAAGGAGTCTAGTGCAATAAGGAGATCACAGGGAACCCTCAACACGAATCCAATTGAGAACGTACGATTCATAGCAACCTTTTCAAATTCACCATTACAATTACAGAGCACAGCTTAAACAACTCTCGGATTTGTAGTCTTGAAGACAATTCTCTTTTAAATTACAGAAGTATCTCACAGCTCTCAATTACAACTAAAAGCTAGGCTATTACAGGAGTTTCAGACAAGCTATCTGAATTGAAAATGAGGCAATAGAAATGAAACTAGAAATCTGGATGCCCAAATTGAGCAAATGGTTCATCTATTTATAGTTTCCCCCAAGTCTAGCTCAGATGTGTATCGACCAATCAGAATTGGTTAGATCCGTATCAACCAATGAGAGTTGAGCACAAGGATCCAGATTTGTTTTGCCCAATCAGAATTGCTTGATTTGGTTCAGCCAATCAGATGATAGAAGCATCAATTTTGTTATGTATTTCAAAAATCTGTTAGAACTTCTAGAAGTTCCCACCAATTGATTTCATCTTCGGGTGCTCACATGGGGTGGAATATGCCTTTGGTTCGTGCTCAGAATCTTTCGGAATGTCCTTGGGTTTTTAAATGCATTGGGGCGCGTGCAAAAGATTACTGAATTACCCTTGCAGATGCTAGGAATCTTCAGAATACCATTTCACAGAGTTTGGGGAACTTTTCGCAAGGTACTGTGACTTTTGAAGCTCTTTCAAGAGCTTACGGTCTTTGTTAGAAGGAGTTCTCTTCTTTTCGAATAGGTCAAAAATCCTTTCGAAGAGTTCAGGTGCTCTTCGAAAACTAAGCCTGGAGCTTTTAGTTCTTTTCGCAAAGTTCAGGTTCTTTTCGAAATGTTCAGATTCTTTTCGAAAAGCACTCTGTAATGCATTCTTCTGTTCGAATAGCTCCACACCTCTTTCCAAGTTACAATTAGGCCTTTGTCCTCTTTAGTTTAGGCATTTTGACAGCTCGTGAGGTTGTCCCTTCTCTTTCTTCCTTTGGATCAACATGGATCATCATCTTTTTGGCACTTTTAGGCTGCTTTCATGGTTAAGCCTGTCTTTATTGTTAGCTGTAACACAAGCACTTAAAACACTTATTTAGTTCTCTCAAGGGTCTATCAAGGCCCAGGTTAAAGGGTGGAAAATGGTATTTTCTAGTTCTCAACAGGTACTATGTTGGCGACCCACTTGGGGTAGAGGACAACTCGGATGAATTTAGCTTTGTGTAACTTGTCAACTTCCTCTTTGACTTGAAGGGCTGTTTGGGAGTGCATCCTGCGGAGTTTCTACTTAACAGGTTCCGCATCGAGTTTTAAGACAAGATGATGTTTTACTAGACTTGGGTCTAAACCAGGCATGTCTTTGCAGAACCATGCGAAAGAATCGAGATGTTCCTGTAGGACTTGTACAATCAGCTGACGTTCCCTAGGATTGAGCGTCTCACTAATCAACAGTTTCTTAGGCTTCTTGTCAGTGCCAAAATCGATTTCCTCCGTGGGTTCGACGGCAGCCTGGGCCTGTTCGTTAAAATATTTAATAACCCGTCGGAAGTCCTGAGTCTCATTAGGGCCTAGTGTTCCTCCTTCATCTTCGATGATCTCATATACTGCGAAATTACTAGTTGGGGATTTAATTTTGCGTCAGGCAACTCTTCATCGACGTAATTTATGACCGAAAGATCTTTGGTAAAGTGAAGGTCAAGGCTATTGATTATTCTCTCGAAGTCGTGGAGTATCTTTTTCGGTATTACTTAGCCTGAAGGCTTTGCGTCTTTGCGCGTGCAACACGTCAGGAATTAGAGGAGGGAAGTCCCCTCGTTGACTGCAGACTTGAGTCGGGATAAAGAGTTCTCTTTCTTTTTCAAGGTTTTCTAATTTTTTTGAGTTTTGTATTTCTAACTTTTTAGAGTTTTCTATGTTTTCTATTTTTTTTATTTTTGATAATAAATATGGTACAGGGCCTGTGGCCTTAAAAAGCACCCGAAAAGCCGCTTCCTTTAGTTGAGGAAGCGAGACGGCTGCTGGAGCCATTCGGGCTATCCTTTGGGGAACGAGGACTTGTTGCAAATTTGACATTTTTTTTTGGAGTTCTCATCCAATGGGATCTTTTGAATAAGTAATGCTGATGACAGGGGTATCATAGTTCGAGTTTCCTCTACTAGGTTGATTGTCTCTTTCCTAAAGAAGCTCGAGAGATCATAATCGATTGAACTATTGTAGTGGAAGTTATGAGATGATTGTCCTTCCCGCAAGGGGGAATCTCCTAAAGGGTCCCCAGGGGGAGGGAGCTCTTTCTCTTGATCTTCATAATATGTCGGGATGAGCGCACATGCTCGGTAATGGGGCTGGTAATGGTAAGAAATGCAAGGAGATTCCCAAGGACATTCCCATCCTTCCAAGTTAGAGTCGATGATATTATCTAATTCGCTCTCTTGATCTGATAAGGTGTGAAGTTCTAGGTTGGCTTGCTCTGCCAATTTGAGTGCAGGGAGGTCTATCCAGTAGTCCTTATCATCACTTGGTGGAGGTCGCCACTCTTTCTCGAGCGATTTCCAAAATATTTTGAGTTGTGGTGCAGCTGGGGATGAAGGAGCGTTTAATTCAAACTCCTCTTTGAACTCATGGATGCCTCTTGAGTCGAACAACTGACCATCGGGTTCTCTCTCTTCTGGTGCCAATAGCGAGGTTGGTGGATTACTGGTCGTGCTTATGGTTGTAGGGTCAGATTCATCCACTTTGATCGCTATGGGATGTGTGATCTTGCTAGCAAATTGCTCTAGTATGTGAGTGCATGCTTAACACCGAGGTTGATATGGGTGAAAGATACAAGGCAAGTCCCACGGGCATTCCCATCCTCTAAGGCCGAGGCAAAGGCGAATGCTATACAAATTAATATTTTCTTGCAAGGTGTCATCCCCTTCCCACGGTGAACGTGAGTGTTCTTCGCCATCTCGTAAGGCTGCTATGTAAAAATCTTCGTCATCTGTAGATTTCCAATCCTGTAATTGTGGTTCAATTTCTAGAGGGTCCTTTCTTCCTTCTATGGGATTTCAATGTCAAACAAAGGTTTGAATCCTTCGAGGGATTTATCGATGTCATCGTTCAGGTTCATCAAATCGTTGAATGCTTTGGATATTAGTTCAATTTTTGTCTCCTAGGGTTTGGTGAAGGATACTTCCTTCTGCTTTGGCACATCTGTTTTCTCAGTAGTTCCATAAATGAAGCGGTCATAAAGAGACCATTTCGGTGAGGTAGGGAATAAATCGGCTGGTTGGCCATTCGATTGGTAACCTAATCCTATGTGCTTGCGTATTTTAATCAGGAATATAGGTCTCACAAGACCTTGCTTATTCTTATCGAGTCTGGTGTGGGGGACGTATCCGAGTTGGTATATAAAATCCCACCCTTTCATCGCGGTTGGGTTGATGTCGTATAATTTAACAAGGTCTGGCCCAACCTCCCTCCTCATTAGCTCTTGTTGTCGCTCTGGGTGAAAACTAGGAAAGGCAGGTGAGCAGACTTTTGTGATAGCTGCTTCATCAGGAATTCGCATCTTTTGGATGTGGCCTGTGTTTAGTACGGATTCATGGGCTGTCAGAATGCTTATCGCGTAATCGGTATCCATCTCCTGAAGAGGTGCATTGGCGTATATACGGACGATGGAGTCCTCATACGAAAATTTAATGCATTAATGGTATGTGGATGCGACAGCCTTCATTGATTCTAACCATTTTCTACCTAAAATGAGATTATATGTACTAGCGGAGTCAAAAACATTGAACATAACATCTTTTGTCACGGGTCCAAGGTGGACCTAAAGTTTAATAGTTCCTTTTACGAAACGACATGAGCCGTCGTAGGTTATGAGCGACAAGGCCGAGGGCCTGACGTCTTGTTCTATGTATTAAAGTGTTTTCAATGTGGTGAGAGGGCAAATATTGAGTCCCTCGCCCGTATCAACTAGTGCATGGGGTACAAAAAACCCTCTGATTATGACTGTAAGATATATGGGGGTAGCGCTCCCGCGAAGTGACTCCTTAGGCATGTCTACGTCCATGAATATGAGGGCAGGAGGTTGTGCCATGACAGAGGTAATTTGATGAAGCTCATCCAGGGTCCTGTCTTCGTCCACTTGAGTGTCCTCGAGTGTCCTTATTAACAGTCGGTGATGATCATACGACTTCTTGATGAGTTCTAGTATATATATCTTGGCTGAAATCTTTTGGAGATGTTGTAACAGATCATATTCTTGCCCTGGCTCGAGTGCTATTTCTTTGCCCGGCCAATGGACCCTAGGTGCAGGTGGCTGAGGTGGTTGTGGTATGGGAAATGGTGGTCGGATGACGTGCGGTGGGGGTGGCAAGTCAACTTCCGTTTCTCTCGTGTTCCCCCTCGAGTAGTTGTGCATGCGTGAAATCTTTATTCTATGGGAAAGAGGGAGGTGGATAGTTGGTTCCTGACTTGAGAATAGGGTGGGCCGGTTGCTGGTCAAACCTAGCATGACTCGACGTCGGTGCATTTGTGAAGCGAGTGAAGTTGGGGGTCGGAGTGCGTGTCACTACTCCAAGGTGGGAGGTATTGCATGTGATCCTCTTCCTCTAAGAAAGTGGAGACCAACGTCTCACATGGATTTAGGTATTCGTTTCTTTCACTTTACTCTTCATCTGACGGATACTTAGTTCTGGCTTCACTCTCTTGGTTGGGTGTCATGTAGGTAACACTGTCTACCTGTACGACAGTCGAAACGACAGTTTGAAGAGCTTAGCTTCCATACTCAGATCCAGAGTAGGGTGAAGGGAGTGGTAACACTGGTGATTCAGGATTTGGCAGGGTCGATGGCTCTAGTGGGGAATGATGAAGGGATGGCCTCCTAGCCCTGAAGGAATGGATTCGTATTAGAGAAAACTTTGGATCTGGAGGCGGGCTCGGTGGCGCGATCCGTGTGGTCAAGGCAGGGGGATGTAAGGAGGGAGGAGTTCTCATAAGAGTAGTAACAGTGTCGGAGGGTAGGATACGAGTGATTAATTCTGAAGGCCAAAAATGGGATTGACTGGAGAGATCTATAGTAGTGACCTGGGTCGGTGTCCCTTTGTTGTGGTTAGGCATGGGGTTATTTATGATCCCTAAATTCTCTTGGGGTTGATTGTTATTAGGGTGAGGGTTCTTAAGCGCTTCCCAATCAATTTGATTATGGTCGTTCATGTCATAAATCACGTCCCTGAGAATCCAACAGTCCTCTAGGTTGGGTCCCGCGTACCAATGGAAAGAATAGTATTTACCATAGTCTAGATTTGCAGGCCTTGGCCTAGGCTTTTCTTGTGGGAGTCGTAAGAGATTCTGAGCGCTAAGGAGGCGGAAGATGTTGGAAATAGTATCGGGTAAAGGGGGATAGTGTTCCAGCTTTGGCTGGTAGGTTCCCCTAGCTGGGTTAAAGTTCTGAGGTAGAGGTACACTGTTATAATTCAACGCATGGGCCAGTCGATTCTATGCTGCGTCTTGGGCCTGATAAGCGTTAGGGTATTGGTTTCTATTTTGATATTGGCCTTGGTTCTGGTTTTAGCCCTAGTTCTGGTTTGCGTACTGTTGAGAACTGGAAAATACCATTTTTCACCCTTAACCTGGGTCTTGATAGACCTTTGAGAGAACTAAATAAGTGTTTTAAGTGCTTGTGTTACAGCTAACAATAAAGACAGGCTTAACCATGAAAGCAGCCTAAAAGTGCCAAAAAGGTGATAATCCATATCGATCCAAAGGAAGAAAGAGAAGGAACAACCTCACTAGCTGTTAAAAGGCCTGAACTGAATAGGCGAAGACCTGGCCTCAACCCAGAAAAGAAGTATGGAACAATTCGAACAGAAAAATGCACTACAGAGTGCTTTTCGAAAAGAACCTGAACTTTTCGAAAAGAACCTGAACTCTGCGAAAAGAACTAAAAACTCCAGGCTTAGTTTTCGAAGAGCACCTGAACTCTTCGAAGAGATGATTGACCTTTTCGAAAAGAAGAGAACTCCTTTCGAGTAGAACCTGAACGTTGGGAAAAGAGCTTCAGGAGTCACAGTACCTTGCGAAAAGTCCCCTAAACTATGCAAAATGGTATTCTGGAGATTCCCAGCTTTTGCAAGGGTAATTCAGTAATCTTTTTCACCCGTCTCAATGCATTTAAAAACCTAGGGACATTCCAGAAGATTCTAAGCATGAAGCGAAGGCATATTCCACCCCATGTGAGCACCCAGAGATGAAATAACTTGGCGGGAACTTCTAGAAGCTCTAACAGATTTTTAAAATGCATAACAGAATTGATGCTTATGTCGCCTGATTGGCTGAACCAGATCGAGCAATTCTGATTGGCCAGAATAGATCTGGATCCTTGTGCTCGACTACCATTGGTTGATACAGATTTGAGCACTTCTGATTGGTCGATACGCATCTGAGCTAGACCTGGGGAAAACTATAAATAGATGAACCATTTGCCCAATTTGGGTATCCAGATTTTGAGTTTCATTCCTATTCCCCCATTTCCAAATCAGATAGTTTGTCTGAAATCCCTGTAATAGCCTCACTTTTACTTGCAATTGAGAGCTGTGAGATACTTCTGTAATTCAAAGGAGAGTTGTATTCAAGACTACAAATCTGAGAGCTGTTTAAGCTGTGCTCTATAATTGTAATGGTGAATTTGAAAAGGTTGCTGTAAACCGTACATTCTCAATTGGACTCATGTTAAGGGTTCCCTCTGATCTCCTTATTGCATTAGACTCCTTTAGATTTACTGTTTTTCATGCAATTTCCCTTGATTCATTAATCCTGTGGGAATTAGTGTTTGTAACCTAATCTCTCACAGCATTTGTAGTGATGTTTCTTGTTCTAAATTAAGGGTTTAGATTAAAGACTATTGGATGGTCTGTGGCCATTAAAGTGGACAGACCATAGCCATAAGCCTAAATCTAATCCTTGAGTTAGATTTATTTCTCTTACATCTGTGCTTGTAGCCAGATGAAGATTGGATCATTTCTCATTTGATTTGTAGTCATTCTCATTGTGTTTCAAGGACCAAATCAAAGTTAGATATTATTTCTCCATTTTTATAAGTTTACCTCAAAATTCCCCCAACTCAGATCTGGATCATTTAGTTTAACTTTTACTTTTATCATTTAGTTAATGTGACAAATTCAACCTCCCATCTTATGTGCTTTATAGATAGGATAAGAGGCCAGATCTGGTAGCTCAGATCTGGAGGTTTATCTTACATTTTAAACAAATTCTCTGTGGACGATCTTTTACTCATTTACATTTAAAACTTGCTACAATTGACCCTGATCTTGCAGGCTAATTCACTTCTCTCTGTGCTGATATTTCTTTACCTTTTTTTTATATTCCAGAATCAGTATAACTTAGCAATTGCAAATTTGTTTTGAAAACACAAATAAATCATACACACTTAGAGGCAACAACAAGTTTTTGGCACCGCTGCCAGGGAATTTGTTTTAAAATAGGTAGACCTAAGTTTTCATTTTTTTTTATATCAGTACTAGACTATTCTATTATTTATATCTGTGCAGTTATTCATATCCATTTTTGAAGGAGGGAAACTACTTAAAAAAAGGGAATTCTGAAGGTTTGCTGTGAATAATCTGATTTTTTTTGTTCTGTGTTGTATGTTTGGTAGGAGGACTCTCAGCCCTGAGATTGTCCCGCTGAATCTAGAAGTTGAAAGGCTATTACGAGCCAGACAAACAACACAGAATTCTGCTACTATGGGTGAAGAACCTCGACTTTTGAGGGATTACTTTGCACCTAGTGCTTATAATTCTCCCTTTTGCATTCAATTTCCTACTGTTGAAGGAAATTATGAGATCAAATCATCGACTATCCAAATGCTTCCTTCCTTCCATGGGTTGAGTAAGGAAGATCCATACAATCATGTGGATGAATTCTTGGCTCTTTGCACCACATTCAACATAGCTGGACTTGGTCCAGAGGCAACCAAGCTTAGGCTCTTTCCTTTTTCATTAAAGGACAAAGCTAGAGCATGGTTGTCTATGTTAACACCAAATAGTATCACTTCTTGGAATGATTTGGAGTGTCAATTTTTAGCCAAATACTTCCCAATATCTAAAACAAGCCTATTGAGACAAAGTATCATTTCCTTCTCACAAAACTCAACTGAAACTTTCCATGAAGCATGGGAAAGATTTAAGGAACTTTTAAGGCAATGTCCTCATCATCAAATTCCCAGATGGCAGCTGGTTCAAAGCTTCTATCAAGGAATTGATCAAAAAGGCAAAAATATGGTGGATGCCTCCTGTGGAGGCACTTACTTGCAAAAAACAGTTGAGGAGGTTTGGGACTTATTTGAAGTAATTGGTGAAAACTCAACTCAAGACGACTCTGCGCCAACAGATATTGAAAATCCTGCTAGGTTGAACAATCAGCAAACCACCAAAGGAAAGATTTATGAGGTGAATGAGTTGGAAAGAAAGATGAACAATTTAACCACAAAGTTTGATAGATTGATGGACTCACTTAAAAACCCAATGGTTGCAAGAGTAGAGGAGGCATGTCTGATATGCCAGTCCCCTACTCATTCAATTGACCAATGTCATCGCACAGTTCATCTAGTGGTGGAACAAGCTCATGCTGCCCAATCATTTGGACAGATGCAGCCAAATGAATATCCATGGAGAGGGCACCCCAATTTAAGGTGGAGTCAGGGGAATTATCAATCACAACAGCAGCAGCAACCAAAGAACCAAATGCCTTTCAAAACTGCACAGCCTTATCAGCAGAATTTTTATACCAAGCCAAATTTTTAGTAGCCCATTCCACAACAACCTGTGCAGCAATCTGCTCTAGTTCAAATCCCTTCCAGGTCCCCTTCTTTTGAAGATCAAGTCCTAAACTCACTCAAGAATTTAGGATCTTTAACTCGACAGAAATTTCACGAGTATATAAAGAGGATTGAAGAAACATTGGGTCAGCTTTCAAATACTTTGGCCAAAAGAGAGGAAGGAAAGTTACCCAGCCAACCTTTGAACAATCCCAAAGGACAGTTCATGGTTGGAGAAGCTTCTATTTCACATGAAGAAGTAAAAACTGTCACAACTTTGAGAAGTGGAAGAATTATAAATAACAAAGTGGGTACTGAAGAAGAAAAAAATGAGGAAAATGATAAAGATATGCAGCAAGAGCAGCATAATGTTAGCAGTGGGGGTGCTGATGTACCTCAGAAAAATCAAACAAATGAAAAATAAAAAAATCAAAAAGATTCTGATAATGCTTCTAAAGCTAAAGATGAAGGACTAGTTCCTCATTTGTCATTTCCTCATGCAATGAAATCTGTATCCCCTTTTGATAAAGGGAACACAAAAATAGATGAAATGATGGAAACTTTCAAGCAAGTCAAGATAAATCTACCTTTGCTTGAGGCAATCAAACAAATTCCAGCATATGCAAAATTTTTGAAAGATGTTTGCACTCACAAAAGACAGTCTAGGATACAGTTATCCAAGAAGGTCTTTGCTGTGGAAAGAGTTAATCAGGTGTTGTCTATTGCCACACCTCCTAAACTTCAAGATCCTGGAATCCCCACAATCCCTTGCGTTATTGGGGAACATACCATTGAAAAGGCTTTATTAGATTTGGGTGCTAGTGTCAACCTACTTCCATATTCTGTATATGAGAAACTAGGTTTGGGAGAATTAAAAGCCACTCATGTGGTGTTACAACTAGCAGACAGATCTGAAAGAAAGCCAGTTGGGATGATTGAAGATGTATTGGTGGGAGTAGATAAATTTTTCTATCCTGTTGATTTTCTAGTTTTGGACATGGAACCTACCAAAAGTAAAACTTCCGTCCCTGTCATTTTGGGAAGACCATTCTGCTACAAAGAAATGCTTGCATTCAATGTGTCCGTATTATGGAAGTCTCTTTTGGAAACATGAAGGTAAAATTAAATGTTTATAATGCAGTCACACAGCCTCAATTCAGCTCTGAGGAATGTTTTCATGTTGATCTATTGGATGAACTGGTAGAAGGGACTTTACAAAAATTTCTACAGTGTGAAGATTTCACCACAGATTCTAAAGATGCTTGGGGAAATTTCGAGAAAGAAACAGTTTGTACCTCAAAGTCTGAGGAAGTAAATGTTGTGCAAGGAACTCATAATCAATCAGCAAGTTTCTCTTCTTGGAAACCTGCTACTCTTCCCCTTCCACAAACAGCTAAGGTACCTTTGTTACCTTCTTTCTCTCACTGATTTAGAAAAAGCAGTTGCAAAAAATTTGAAATATGTATTTTAGGAGATCATAAATCATTACTGATTATTTCTTCCTCCCTCACAAAGGAGTAGGAGGAAGAGCTGATTGTTTTGAAATAATATAGAAGGGCAATTATCGGACTATTGCTGATTTGGGAGGAATCACCCAAATTGCTTGCATGCATAAAATCCATTTGGAAGAAGATGCAAAGCCTTCTAGGGAAATGCAAAGGAGGTGAACCCTCATATGCAAGAAGTGGTCATGAAAGAGGTTGTTAAGTTGTTGGATGCAGGGTCATTTACCCCATTTCGATTCATCTTGGGTGGCACCTACACGGTGGGGCCTAAGAAATCTGATCACTATTGTAACCTCGATTACGGTGAGCTTATGTCAACCGGACAAACAACCGGGTGGAGGGTCCGTATTGATTACGTAAAATTAAATTCAATGACGAAAAGACCATTTCCTCTCTCATTCATTGATCGATTTTAGATAAGCTAGAAAGCTTATTACTGTTTTCTTGATGGTTACTCCGGTTACAACGATTCTGTGTACCCACAAGATCAGGAAAAGACCACATTCACTTGCCCTTTTGGCACTTTTGCCTATAGGAGAATGCCTTTTGGTCTTTGTAATGCTCCTGCTACCTTTCAAAGATGCATGTACTCCATTTTCTCTGATATGATTGACCAATTTATGGAGATTTTTATGGATGATTTTTCAATCTATGGAGACAGTTTTTCCCGGTGTTTACATCATCTCAAATTAGTGTTACAGAGATGTGAAGAAACCAATCTAGTTTTGAGCTGGGAGAAGAGCCATTTCATGGTCACCCAACGCATTGTCCTTGGCCATGTGGTTTCCCACAAGGGCATTGAGGTGGACAGAGCAAAAATTAATTTAATTGCACATTTACCACCTCCCAAAACTGTTAAACAGATCAGAAGTTTTCTGGGACATGCTGGATTTTACAGAAGGTTCATTAAGGACTTCAGTAAAATAACCAAGCCTCTTTGTCATTTATTGTGCCAAGATGTCCCTTTTGTTTTTAATAATGAATGCATTAAGGCATTTGAATTCTTAAAAAACTGTTTGATTTCAGCTCCAATATTGCAATCTCCAGATTATTCACTACCTTTTGAACTGATGTGTGATGCATCAGATTATGCTTTGGGAGTTGTCCTTGGATAGAGAAAGGATAAGCTGCCTCATGTCATAGCTTATGCCAGTAGATCAATGATTGATGCACAGCTCAATTACACAACAACTGAGAAGGAGCTGCTGGAAATTGTTTTTGCTTTAGAGAAATTCAGGTCATATGTCTTGGGTTCACAAATAGTGGTGTTCACTGACCACTCTGCCTTGAAATACCTTCTGTCTAAGAAGGACACCAAACCAAGATTAATCAGGTGGATCCTCCTATTACAGGAATTTGATTTACAGATCAAAGATAAAAAGGGTGTAGAGAATGTGGTGGCTGATCACCTGTCTAGAATTTTAACTGCTGAGATTGATAGGCTGCCTATCAATGAATCTTTCCCTAATGAGCAACTTTTTTCCATTAGTATACACACCCCTTGGTTTGCAAACATAGTCAACTTTTTGGCTACTGGAAGAATTCCTCAACATTGGAATAAAATGGATAAAGATCTTTTCTTCTGAAAGGTTAAACATTTCATCTGGGAAGATCCTTATTTGTTTAAGAGTTGTGCAGACCAAATAATAAGAAGATGTGTCCCTAACCAAGAATTTCATAGAATACTTTCTATGTGTCATGAATAGGCCTGTGGAGGTCATTTTAGTGGAAACAAAACTGCTGCAAAGGTTTTACAGTGTGGATTTTATTGGCCTACACTTTTCAAAAGAACTAAAAGTCTGAAATTGGGCAGCATTTCCAAGAGAAACTCAATGCCTTTACAGCCTATTTTGGTAGTTGAATTGTTTGATGTTTGGGGGATAGACTTCATGGGTCCCTTTCCTCCTTCCAATTGGTGTAATTTCATTTTAGTAGCTGTGGATTATGTATCCAAATGGGTTGAAGCCACAACCACTAAAACCAATGATCACAGAGTGGTTCTTAAATTTTTAAAGGATCACATTTTTTCCAGGTTTGGTTTTCCCAGAGCTATTATCAATGATGGGGGAAGCCATTTTTGTAATAAATAATTTGAAACTTTATTGAAAAAATACTCTGTGACTCATAGAGTAGCTACTCCATATCATCCACAAACCAGTGGACAAGTGGAGATTTCCAATAGAGAAATCAAGCATATACTGGAAAAGACTGTGAAGAAGGACAGAAAGGATTGGTCCTTTAAGCTGAATGATGCATTATGGGCATATAGGACAGCCTATAAAACCCCAATTGGCATGTCCCCATTCAGGTTGGTCTATGGAAAAGCATGCCATTTACCAGTGGAGTTAGAATATAAAGCCTTTTGGGCCATTAAATCATTGAACATGGATCTGATTACTGCTGGTAATCACAGGAAATTGCAACTTGCTGAGTTGGAGGAGCTGAGAATGGATGCATACACAAATTCAAGAGTTTACAAAGAGAAAGTCAAAGCCTTCCATGATAAAAATTTGTTGAGAAAAGAGTTCACAGCTGGCTCTAAGGTATGGTTATTTAACTCAAAACTTAAGTTTTTTCCTGGAAAGCTGAGATCCAGATGGGAAGGGCCATATACTGTCATTCATGCAGCTCCTTCTGGAGCTGTTGACATTTTAGATCCAAGTAATGGAAGAATTTTGAAAGTAAATGGTCAGAGGCTCAAACCATGCATTGAAAACATCCAGGAGCCTGTGTTGCCCATCTATCATCAAGAGCCTCCCCAAATCTGATGGTATACAACTGTACAATATGTTTTTATTTCATAGTTTTTGCTTAGTTTTCTTTTTATCTATTTTTATTCATGTTTGTTCTCTTTTTGCAAGGTCTAAATATGTGAAAAGTTAAGTCGCAAAGTAAAAATTGTCTTTTCGCAAAGTTCAATTTACTTTTCGAAAAGAATCTGGATTTGTAACGAACTGCTCGAAAGTAAGGATTTGCTTTTCTAATAGTTGTTTCTGAAGCCATTTTCTTTTCGAAAAGTTGTTTCTGAAGCCATTTTCTTTTCGAAAAGTTGTCTTTGAAGCTATTAGCTTTTCGAATGGTATTGATGCCATTCTCAGTTGTAAAAAGGTCTATTTTGGAACTTTTCGAAAACTTAAAAAGGACTTTGCGAAATTAACTTTGAGCATATTTAAACCCTTTCGAAGTAAGGGTTTCATATTCGAAAGCTTTCTGAGAACGTCCTGTTCCACAGAAACCCTATTTATTTCTTTCCTTGCGTGATTTTAGAATTCAGCCACACTTTTCTTCACCTTTGTTTGATCATTTGAGCTTTCAAAGAAGGATTTTAGCTTCTGGTCTGGTGGATCTCAGCAAGCAAGCAATACGTTCAACCCAAACCCTAGATTTCGGTATTTTTCTGCGCATTTCCTCTGTTTATCATTTGCAAAGTTTGATTGTGTGTCAGCATTTGTTGTGGGCATTGTTATACACAACTTTAGAATGGGGAAAGCAGAAAAATCACTGGCTGCCATGTTCCCAAAATCTTCTGCTAAGAAAATTAGCAAACCTACCCTAAAAGGAAAAACCAAAACTTCAGCCAAAAGAAAACTATCAATGGATAAAGCGGATAGGATTGAGAAAGGGAAGAAAGTGAGACATGAGGAACCCATCCCTGCAGCTGCTAGTCCTGAGCCTGAGCTTCCTCCTCTGCCTATGCATTTGGTACTGCCAAATCCATTCATTGAAGCTCAAAAGCTGATTCCTGAGCTTATTGTGGACGAAACTTTTTTCGTCAACAAACCGGATTGTCAGCTATCTTTAAGATACATGAGAGATGCCTCACTAAGCAATATCCTTACCCCTCTGCCAGAGAAAATTTATCTACGAATGGTGAAGTTATGGTACCAAAAACCTTTGAAAAAGAAGGATCTTGATGTCCCTACCCTAGTTATCTTTATTGATGATTGTGATTTAACAACGGTCACATATGAAGACATTGGGAATGCTTTGGGGATACCTTTTCAATATGATCCTTCTGGCCCATTGGCTGCACCAGAAGCAGCCTCCTTTAGAGAAATGGCTGCACATTTAACCCAAGGGATCGTTGGAACTGGACAATTCATAATGAGAAGAGACCTAGCACCTCAATTTTTATTAATGGATTCAATTTTGAGGGGTGTTTTATGTCATGGGCACGCCCAAGAAAGGAGGACACCAATTTTAGAGGCTCTTTCATTTTTCTAAGGGCAATTTTTCAATGCCCTATGTTAATTTTTGAAGCCATGGTGATATCGATTAAAGTTGAAAAGGAGTAGAAATTAGCTGGAATCCCATTTGGTAGACTGATCATAGCCCTCCTAAGAGCTAAGTTTGACATTGATGACCAGGAGCCATTTGAAGTCTTAGCTCCTCACAATTTTGGGAAAAAGGCTTGGACTACAAGCCAGGCAATGCTGAAAAGACTAAGAGGCAATGCTCTTGAGGCTGCATCTCTGCGGTTTGTTAGTGGACTGCCATACTTGAACACCGCCCTGCGGCTCCCTTAGAACCCGGCTTTGCAGGACCACGAGGTGACCGGCTCTTTAGTGCACCCATTCTTGAAGAAGCTGTCCTTCCTATGGTGACCAGCTCTTGGTGCACCAATTCTTGAAGAAGTTGGCCTTTACCCTCCTCACCTAGTCCGGCTCACCACTTCACCTATCCGGTGTCCCATCTCCCATACCCACCATTATCCCAATTGATTCCCCCTACACCAACCACTCCAACCATACTCACACCACCAATTTCTCCCACCAATGCCCAAGATTTGGCCACAGATTTTATTGCACAATCTCCTTGCACTCCTCTGCTCCAAAGCCTCTCAAGTTCACTGCCCTTCACCATTACACACTAAGTATCCCATACCCCCAGAACTTGAGCCTTTCACTCTGAGGCTTATTCCTCATTAATGGGGTCTATTTTGAAAACGTTGGGCTTGAACTGTCCTCATACGACCCTCCTCATTTCACTCACTTGCCTACTTCTCCCTTACCCATTTCACCCATTGCACCTCCACCATCCACTATTTACCACCCCTATGCATACCTCCCCACACACAATCTAATTAGCCAAATACTTACCCTCCTGTAATCCATTCAAGCCCTACTACAGATCAACATAGAAAACCAGTCTGTAACCAATGACCTTCTCCAAACCTTATCCTGCACATCCCACACAACTACCATTATTGATGACCATGCTACCCAAACCCGAACTCGAGGTAGTATTGGTTGATCCGCCCACCCTCACCACTCGCCCATGCTACCCAAATGAACTCAGAGTACCTCTGGTTGAGTCCCTTCACCCATCCTCACTTTCTCTCGATCAAGCCAATCGACCACCTCAAAGTCATCCTTATACGGACCTTCTTCTCCCACTCCCACAGCTGGGATACCTTCGGTCCCCTACCATTCCATTCCCCTTCCCAGATTTTCCACCCTCAGAAGGGCCATGGAAGAAAATCCATATATCTGTAGAGATGTCCTCAAGGGGTTAGCTGATTTGCAAGCTTACATTAGAACCCCTTATGAAAACCAGATTCGAAAATTGGAGTTATTCATGAAATTTGAGAGAGAGAAAATGAAGGACCTGCTGGGTCAAACTTTTCAGATGGTTCGGAGTGAGCAACACAAGGTGACCTTGTTGCAAGCACAGCTTGACCACGAAAAACTGAGGACTACTAGACTTGGAAAGTACATTCACCTCACCAAAAAGATCAAATCAGAGGAATACACTGAGCTGCAAAACACAATCCAGGAGAAGGCTAAATCAAGTTCAGACTCCAATACTGATTCTAGTTCTGACTCTGACAGTGACTCCAGTTCTGATCCCATTGAACCAACTTATGATACAGATTTTGACCCCAGTTATTAAATCACATTGTACTTATCTGTGTTATGAGTTTGTAATATAAAATTCTGGTTTTTCTTGTGAAATTACTGTGCATTTCTGTTCTTTCTTCTTGTCATTATGATTTTTTTTCTTGATTGCTTCTTTTCTTTGCTTTGGACCAGTGTGGACCCTGCTCCCCTTAGGTTTGGGGGTGTGGCAGAAATGTCAATAATTGAAATTGAGTTAACATCAATACAGCTTATGATCAGTGGAATTTTTGAAAATGAAGTAATTTCACACTTGCTGTTTTGAAAAATGAAGAAGTTAAAAACTTTTTGAAATTAATTTCTAGTGTAATTCTAATACTTTCATGAAGTGAATGTCAAAAAATTTCCAAAAGAAAATTGATGTTTTAGTAAACCTAAAAAGAGGGAAAACAGTGATGATATACCTCAGGAATTTGATAGAAAACCACACCAAGTGAGGTTTGGGCCTGAAATGTATTCTTTGGAGGTATGAATTGGCAATTTTTTCTGCTCTAGGGACTGATTGAACCTGCTTACTTTCACTAGAAGTTACACATATCAAAATTGAAATAATTTGACAGCAATCGTGATATTAAAGACATGATGTAAGGCCTCCTTTTGGACAGTTTGAACCTTACAAAGCCCCACCTTTTGAAACTGCCCTTGATACACACCATTTGAGCTTTACAAATCTAAGATTTCTTTGAAACCTCATCAACTTCATTTAGCCTAACCCTCACTCTGAGAAGTCAGAAGATAAAGGGAAGGAAGCTGAAGAAAGGAGAATTGAGTAACAGTTTGACAACAAAAGAAGAATAATAATTGAAGGTAATGATGTATCAGCAGAAGAAATGTGGCATTCCAGTCAAATGCAACTTTGAAAAAAAAAAAAAAAAAAGAGAGAAGGTATTTCATTGGAAGTTTGAAAAAGAAAGAGAAAAAGATGGCCACTTTGGCTCTGGAAATTCAAAGAAGAAGATGAAAATATGTTGAATTAAAGAAGGTGCGTTTATCACCTCCTTACCTTGACTGACTTCTCAATTTTGAACACCATTCCACCCCTTTATTCTTGATAAATTTCACCCATAAGCCTCATTACAGCCCAAGTAAAGTCCTTACTGATCAATGATGGATTGAGCTGTCACATGAAGATAAGAATTTGTGTAATCTATGGTGAAAAGAACAGTGAATTCAGAACTAAAAAGCAATGCCTATGCTCATGCTTAAAGTCCTATTTGAGGGCTGTAACTGCTCTTGAGCCATGTGAAATAGTACAACCCTCTTACTTGCATGTTGAGTGAAAATCCTGGAGAGAGTTGGGTTTGAAATCAACTCATTGGGGTAACAACAAAGCTGGATTTTTAAATAGAAGGCAAGCTGTTCATTAATTTTTCTTGTAAATAATTTTTTGACACCAATTGACTGAATGGTAAAAGGAATTACAGCAAAATTTTAGTTTTGAACTGATGTTTTTCTTGAAAATCTTCTTACAACATGACTGATGCAGGTGTGAATAATCAGATTGGATGAAAGTTTGCTATAACAGAATTGCAGTGATCTTAACTGATTTATTGAAGAAGTTTGTGGGTACCTTCACTGAAAACCCTCAGGAGACTTCACTCCTCCACTAGGGATCACCTAGGGGTTTAAAAGGCTTGTTGCATATGCTAAATGCAACTGTGTTCCCTACAAAAGTGGCTTTTCATTCTGTTTTTTAATTTTATTTTTTTTCTTTTTTTTAGATCATATCTTTGGGGGATAACCTATGAACATTCTAGTGGACTGGTTATGCTCTGTGACTGATCTATATCTCTAGATCTGGCTGGATTGTCATCGATCTGATTGAGCTTGTAGCCGATGTGAGGTAGAATCCCGAGATCCAAGAGTTTGCATGGAATTGCAATGTAATCCATGGTGATGTCACCCCCCTAGCTACTGTTCCCATTCCTGATCTTTCTCTCTTTTACCTCTTTTTCTCTCTCTCTCTACTATCCCATTGGAGTCACTAGTTTAAGCTTTCTTAGTGATTTGTTTCTTTGCAGATTTGATTAGTTTAACCCCCCATCTCATAATCTTTTCATGCTTTCTTAATTAGTTTAATTTAGATCCACAATTCTTTATTTTAAATTAATGTAGATTTAGATAAATCTCTGTTTCACTTCTAATCCCTTGGGTACAATCTCACCACAATTGTGGGTATTAGATACAATAGACCTGTTATGAGCAGACAACCACCCGAGCTACAATTGTCTAACCAACACACTCATCTTAAAAGGATATGATTTCATTTACCATCCATCTTTAATCTTTCTAAGTAATATATATATATATATATATATATATATATATATATGGGAGACGGTATTGTCCTACATCGGAGGACACTCAAGCATCCTCCAAGATGTCGTGCAAAGCTTAGGTTTGGGGGTGTGTTGAGAACTGGAAAATACCATTTTTCACCCCTTAACCTGGGTCTTGATAGACCTTTGAGAGAACTAAATAAGTGTTTTAAGTGCTTGTGTTACAGCTAACAATAAAGACAGGCTTAACCATGAAAGCAGCCTAAAAGTGCCAAAAAGATGATAATCCATGTCGATCCAAAGGAACAACCTCACTAGCTGTTAAAAGGCCTGAACTGAAGAGGCGAAGACCTGGCCTCAACCCAGAAAAGAAGTATGGAACAATTCGAACAGAAAAATGCACTACAGAGTGCTTTTCAAAAAGAACCAGAACTTTTTGAAAAGAACCTGAACTCTGCGAAAAGAACTAAAAACTCCAGGCTTAGTTTTCGAAGAGCACCTGAACTCTTCGAAGAGATGATTGACCTTTTCGAAAAGAAGAGAACTCCTTTCGAGCAGAACCTGAACGTTGCGAAAAGAGCTTCAGGAGTCACAATACCTTGCGAAAAGTCCCCTAAACTATGCGAAATGGTATTCTGGAGATTCCCAGCTTTTACAAGGGTAATTCAGTAATCTTTTTCATGCATCCCAATGCATTTAAAAACCTAGGGACATTCCAGAAGATTCTAAGCATGAAGCGAAGGCATATTCCACCCCATGTGAGCACCGGAGATGAAATAACTTGGCGGGAACTTCTAGAAGCTCTATGATTTTCAAAATGCATAACAGAATTGATGCTTATGTCATGCGATTTTGAACGGATCGAGCAATTCTGATTGGCCAGAATAGATCTGGATCCTTGTGCTCGACTACCATTGGTTGATACAGATCTTAGCACTTCTGATTGGTCGATACGCATCTGAGCTAGACTTGGGGAAAACTATAAATAAATGAACCATTTGCCCAATTTGGGTATCCAGATTTTGAGTTTCATTCCTATTCCCCCATTTCCAAATCAGATAGTTTGTCTGAAATCCCTGTAATAGCCTCACTTTTACTTGCAATTGAGAGCTGTGAGATATACGTAATTCAAGGAGAGTTGTATTCAAGACTACAACCGAGAGTCGGTTAAGCGCTTCAGAATTGTAATGGTGAATTTGAAAAGGTTGCTGTAAATCATATATTCTCAATTGGACTCATGTTAAGGGTTCCCTCTTATCTCCTTATTGCATTAGACTCCTTTAGATTTACTATTTTTCATGTAATTTCCCTTGATTCATTAATCCTGTGGGAATTAGTGTTTGTAACCTAATCTCTCACAACATTTGTAGTGATGTTTCTTGTTCTAAATTAAGGGTTTAGATTAAAGTCTATTGGATGGTCTGTGGCCATTAAAATTAGACGGATGACCATAGCCATAAGCCTAAATCTAATCCTTGAGTTAGATTTATTTCTCTTACATCTGTGCTTGTAGCCAGATGAAGATTGGATCATTTCTCATTTGATCTGTAGTCATTCTCATTGTGTTTCAAGGACCAAATCAAAGTTAGATATTATTTTTCCATTTTTATAAGTTTACCTCAAAATTCCCCCAACTCAGATCTGGATCATTTAGTTTAACTTTTACTTTTATTATTTAGTTAATGTGACAAATTCAACCTCCCATCATATGTGCTTTATAAATAGGATAAGAGGCCAGATCTGGTAGTTCAGATCTGGAGGTTTATCTTACATTTTAAACAAATTCTCTGTGGACGATCTTTTACTCATTTACATTTAAAACTTGCTACAATTGACCCTGATCTTGCAGGCTAATTCACTTCTCTCTGTGCTGATATTTCTTTACCTTTTTTTTATATTCCAGAATCAGTATAACTTAGCAATTGCAAATTTGTTGTCAAAACACAAATAAATCATGCACACTTAGAGGCAACAACACGTACCTTTGTTGATTAGCGCCCTTATTTTGACTAGCGTATCGTTGTTGGGTTTGATTCTGCCCGAAGTTGCGTGGTGGGAAGTTCCTGTTATTTGAATTTTTCCCTTGATTAACAACCGTATTAACTTGTTCGGTTCCTGAGGTTTTCTTATGATTTTTTAGTTTCAACTAGTTAGAAGAGCCCGCCTTGGACGTGACTATGGATAATGCAAGGTCTCCGCCCTTGATGTGTCGCGTTAGTCGGGATGCCCGAGAGAGAGTGCAGTGAAGTTGGGGCAATCACTGATGACTAGGGTGCTCCTTAGTATTGTCAATGATGATGTCAATTGAATCTTTCTTTTTTATTAAAGTACCAGTTATAGTAACAAGCTTTCGCCATCTAGCGACGAAGTCGGTGAATTCTTCATCTGGTCCTTGCTTGGCCGCCATCAGGTCGCTGAGGCTAACCGTCCCTTGAATAAAGTATTTGTATTGGTCTAGGAATCGACCGACTAGATCATCAAAAGTCTCTATCTTATAAAGTGGGAGCTCCGCGAACCAGTTTAGAGCTTCTCCTTCTAATAAACGTTGAAAGTAGTGAATGAGAAGTCCTTGATTGTCGTGTATAGGTCGGCAATCATTATAAAAGAGGGCCAAGTGATGGTTCGCATTTTCGGTGCCATTGTACATAATAAATTTTGGCGGTTTAAATCCTATGGGTAGGTCAAATTCAATGTCTCGGCAGAATTTATCGAATTCGAATGAGAAACATAGACATTCCCTCTTAACCATGTATTCATCGAGCATTTTCGAAAGGTCTTCGATCTTTATGGTGTTGTCTTTAGGAGTGGCGCGTGAGATACTCTTGTCTGGCAAACTGTCATTAAAGAACATGTGAGTATGTTGCCTCAATGGCGTAGCGCGGGCTGACATCGTGCTTGGGGTAGAAGGTGGTCTCTCTTGAAATTCCTGCTCTCCTGAGAATTGTCGTGACTTAATAGTGTCATACGCCACGACTAATCCTTTGAGTAACTCCTCGAAGTCCTCATCTCCTCTTTGTATCCTTTGAACACTAAGCTCTACAATTTGTTGAGTAGTAAGATTTTGCCCGATGCGGCACTCTCTTCCGTTACGACTACTACCGGCGGGTGGAGTAGAGAACGGATTCTCTTGTTCTCCAGCGATATTAACCTCTAATTGTCGTGGGCTAAAATCATAAAGCGGCTCTTCATATGAGGGGTTGTCATGATAGGCCCACAATGGTGGGTCTCCTAAACTTACTCTTCATATATCCGACATCTCGAGTCTTTGGCGAAGACTCATATAAAAAGAATCTAAACGACACAACGGGAAAGAAAATAGGGAAGTAAAATAAAGTTAACTATCTAAAGAAAAAGAAAGGGTTTATAAAAATGTCCCATTGTGATCGCCAGTATGTTGGTGCGCGCTTTTTCTGGGTTCCTCGCGGTTCCCGTTGAATAAGTGGCTTCCAATTTTGTCCTGTTGGACTCTAGCGATGCGGTGCATGTGATAAGGTGGGGATAAATAATAATAGAAGGAATTTTCTAGGATGATTCCTAGTTGATTTGCTATCGTCAGCTGTAGATATTTATCGATGCTGTAACATGTCAATGATCACGCTTTAAGCGGGTGTGGGTTACTTCTATACTGAATCGTCCACCTGCGAACGTCAACAACAGTGTCCTCTTTTAATTAGATAGTTTCAGCTTTCTTTTTAGTTTCTCTTATTGCGGTTATGATCGATTTAGATTCTCCTTTTTTATTGTTGTTGATTATGATTAGGTGAGCTTATTATGATGGATTATTTTAGTGTCCTGATGCTATCAAGAGTCCAATCATTTTCAGTTTCTCGGTATCATTAGGGGTCCAATTAATATCAAAGTCCTGGTACTACTAAGAGTCCAATCAGTTCCAGTCTCCTACTGGTACTAGGAGTGCATGTATATCAGTTCTAATAATATTTCAATTAAATAAAAGGGTCCAATTATATCGCAATTCTAGATAAAGCAGGTACGCTAATTTTGTTGTAATTCTAGATAAGCAGATGTATTAATTGTATGGCAATTACAACTAAAGCACTTAAGGTAATCTTACTAGCATTCTAATTTGAAGAAAACAAAGATTAATTTTTACTGCGACTCTGATTGAAGCAATAAATCAATTTACTAAAATGGAAATAAATGATTGAGGCAGCAAAATTAACTCTTTTTTTTAGAATCATAATCTACAGATCAATTATGGTAAAAATCTAACTAATAATAAACGAATTAACTTTCCTAAATTCTGGTTGAGATAATAAATTGACTGAACTAGAAGACTGAATTGAATCAAAGCAAATAATGATTTGAAGTCTTATTTGATACAATTAGCCAATTATATTGAAATAGAAAAACTACCTATAATTAAACTAGTTAACCCTAAACAATCTTAAAAAAAAGGGGGTTAGGCCTGCTATAATGAGGATTGGCCTTGTTCCCGAGTACCCTTCGTAAGCTCCCGTGGGCAAATCGGATGGCTGAGATAAAAGATAGATCGATAGTTAAATAATAAAAGGGGGATTTTTAGAATTGAATTCGAAATTATAATAAGAAATTAGATTGAAAAACTAAAGTTATGAACTGAAATTTATATATTTTTTTTAGATTTTTGACGGTATGAAAATATAAAATTAAATTAAAAATAAAAAATTTAGGACTGAATTCAGGTCTGAAATCAAAAAAATCAGGCCGTATGATTAAGGATTGGTTCTGAACTCTGAGAGTCAGAACCAGAAATTAATGATAGGACTGTGAATTAAGATTTTAGAGTAGAATCAGAGCATAAGGTCGGTATATCGGACCGCTAGATTAAGGACCGGTTCTAGAAACAGAGAACCAGAACCGGATATAGAGAATTTCGGTCCGAAGAGGGTGCTACGGTCTAAAAATTAGAAATAAAAATTGATTAAATAAACTAAGGGAAAATCGTAAGTCTAAAATAAAATAAAATTCTTACCTAGGGCCGAGGCTGCAGAGAGAAATCTCGAAGTTCGAATCTCAAAATCATGGCTAATTTGCTCTAGGGGGTTTGCTCTCGGAACTCTCTGGTGTTGGAATTTACGGTCTCTCCTCTCTAAATTTCGCAGCCTCTTCTCTCACTTTGAGAAAAAGAGTTTTTATAGGTTTTCCTTCAATTACGCGCCTATTTTTGGGCATTTAATTGAATTACATGCCAGTTTTCTAACACTCAATCGCTTTGAGTCGGTCACTGACTCAGTGAGCGATCGGCTGAATTACTCAGCGGGTTTCCTAGTCCTAACAAAATTAGGGCTAATTGCGCGCGTGATGGGATGTGCGTAATCCAATTAATCATGTTACCCGAAGCACTCGACCGAGGAAACGTAGGGCTCAAGGATAGGAGACTAGGTTGGGGGTTGGCCAATTGCGCGCTAATAGTGTAGCACTCAATCCGATCGCGCGTCCGATTTGAGGCTCGTAATTGAGTCTCAAAACGGTCTGTGAAAGGAAGTTTGGTCTGAAAGGGGACTGATCGCATGCCTGTGGTTCTGCGTGTGATTGAATTACGCGCGGGTTTTCAGGCGCTTAATTCAAGGTTGTCCAGGTATGGTCTCAAGAATGGAATGCAGGACTATTGTTTCAGTCTGCATCCCGACTGTATACTATTGCTTAGTGTATAGCCTCCCTACGTTGGGATCTGAGCCACAGAGCTATTATTTCATCTTGTGTTCCGCCATGTATTGCTGCATAGTCCCATGTCGAGGGTTAAAAAGGTCAAGGGTTGACCAAACGAATGCGTGTACTCCGAGAGGGCGAAATGAGGGTGTCTGCAATCAGCCCATCAAGCAATCCTATGATCATTTTCAAAATCCAATCTGTTGGCGATGATCTCCTCATCACCACCACAACTCCGGCCCAATTCGGGTCAAACCTTGGGTCAGGGGTCCAACAGGAAGCAATCCGGGCTGGTTATAAGGTATGAGATGTGGTGTGTGTTTTACTAAATTTCTAACACACCCATTCAAGTAAATGGGGTGCCCTATGGGTGCCACTAAAAATAAGCAATATCCCATCAATCTAAGGTGGGTGCCTCACAAATTTTGATGGACCTGTCCTCAGGCAGTCGCCTGGTACAGTCAGGTCTCATTAGGTCTGAGTCAATAGTTTGACCAACACAGAAATCGAGGGATAGGTGTTACAGGGTGGGTTAGGAAATTTGAAGGTATACTTGGGTTAAAAGGTTTCCTCGATAGGGCTCCAATAACAATAATACACTTCCTCCTTGAGGAATTTTTACTGTATACGCCCCATGATCTTTTTATCTCTTTTCTTTTCTTTTTTTTTGTTCTTTTAGCTTTTTTTAGACCCTGTTTGCTTTTCTAATTTTTTTTATGGTAACTCCTTTTCCTTTTTTTGTTTGGTATATACACTTGTTCTTTTTTTAGGAGGGGTTAATGAAGGAAAGGCCTTTGGCTCTAATGGGATAGCAAATGGTATGATCATTCAAAGATGCTTCTTGGCTACTAGGCTTTGAAATGATGGCCTCTTTTATGGGGTCCTTAAGTAGTCACATATCCATCTTATCAATACTTACCTTACTGTGGGAGACTAGGAGTAGAACCATCGCACATATCTAGTGTTGATTGGCTTGAGAAACTAATCTTCGTCTATGGCGGCGAGGAAGTATCCAGGCAGCACATCTCTGATGACGTAAGGTCCTTCTCGGTTGGGCTTGAATTTCCCTCTCGAATCAGCATAGAGAGAAGGAAAGATTTACTTAAGTAAAGTATCACCCACTTTTATTTCTCAAACGCGAATACGCTTATTGTAAGCACGTGCGATCCTCCTCTGATAGGCCTGGGTGTGACACAAGGCTAGGAGCCTCTTCTCATCAATCAAGTTCAACTACTCTAAGCGAGAGCTTTCTCATTCAGCTTCTAATAGATCGAATTCGATGAGGAAACAGAGTGAATGTGATTCAACTTCAACTAGTAGCATGGACTCAGTTCCATACACAAGAGAGAATGATGTTGCCCTTGTAGCGGTACGAATCGACGTTCTTTAGGCCCATTGTGCCTTTTCACTCCAATCTCGATAAGTGATGATCATCTTTTCAAGGATATGGACAATTGTTTTGTTAGCAGCTTCGACGACTCTGTTAGTTTATGACCGATATGGTGATGAGAGGCGATGTTTGATCTTGTACTGCTCACATAAGGCTCGAATGCGCTTGTTCGCAGAGTTGGTGCCATTATTCGTGATGATGTCCTTGAGCATGCCAAATTGGCAAACAATGTTGTTCTTGATAAACTTCTCAACGTGACTGGCTGTGATGCTAGCATAAGTTATCGCCTCTACCCATTTTGTGAAGTACTCAATGGCGACGAGGATGAACTGATGCCCGTTGGATGCATTCAGATTAACCTTTCCGACGACATCGAAGCCCCTTGTGGCGAATGGCCATGGAGTGGTTATGCTATGTAGATCGATAGCTGGGGCATGTATCAGACTGGAGTGTTCTTAGCATTTTTAGCACTTTTGAACATGCTTGCAACTGTCAATTTTCATGGTGGTCCAGAAATACCCTTGCCATAGGATCTTCTTGGCGAGCATGTGCCCATTGACGTGGGCTTGGTATACTCCCTCGTAGATCTCTTTCATGATATTGGCTATCTCGCCTTCAGTTAGGCATCTGAGCAGGATGCTATTATAAGATCGCTTGTAGAGGCATTCGCCACAGATGACTTAGTTTACTGCTAAACTTTAGATAGTCTGCCTATCCATCTTGGATGTGCCTCAGGAAATACTCGAGTATCAAAGAAGTTATTGTTATTTGAGAACCATGGAGGCTCATCATCTGTCTTTATTGATCCCTCGATCTAGAGATAGAAGGCAGACTCATTCCATTATTTAATCATGATTGGCTTCATTTCGACACCATATGGAATTTCGACCATTAATGCCAAGGTGGCCAATGCATCGGCAAAGGGATTTCTTGCACATGGGACATAGGAGAAAGTGAATTGTCGAAGCATGCGATTAGACCTTCCAGGTGCTCATGGTATGGGATTAACATCTCATCTTTCATCTTCCAATCTCCGTTAGTCTGGCATATGATCAGTTGTGAGTCACCGAATACTCTGAGATAAGTTATATTCGGGTCAAGAGTTGCTTGTAGGCCAGCTACGCAGGCTTCATACTCGACCATATTGTTAGTGCAAGGGAAGTTGAGATGGACACTGATACGTGGGACCCTTTTGACGAGATTAGAATAGCACCAACTCCCTGACCTTCGGCATTGCCCCGTCGAAGTGCATTACCCAGGACTCCTCTGCCTATTCTGTATTGTCTTCTGTCATGAACAAGATGTCCTCATCAGGGAACTCGGCTCTCAGAGGTTCATAATCAGGTAAGGGATTCTCGAAAAGATGATCAGCGAGTGCTTACCCCTTGATTGACTTTTGGGTGATATATGTGATGTCAAACTCTGATAAAAGAAGCTGTCAGCATGTAGTTCGGCCAGTGAGATCTGACTTTTCAAACAAGTACTTCAATGAATCCATTCGTGCCAAAAGGAGAACTGCCTGAGATAATAATTTGTGCCGAAGCCTCTGCGTCGCCCATACGAGAGCCAGGAATGCTTTCTCTAAATAAGAATAGTGTGTCTCGTAGTCAGTGAATTTCTTGCTCAGGTAGTAAATGACCTATTCTCTTCTTCATGTCTCATCATGTTCCCCTAGGACACATCCCATCTAGAATTCCGTTGTGGAGAGGTACATCAAGAGTGGTCTCCCGAGTATTGGTCATACCAAAACTGGCGAGTTGAGAAGATAACCTTTGATTTTATCGAATATTGCCTGACAATCGTCATTCCATTCAACAGGTGAGTCTTTCCTCAATAACTTGAAGATCGGTGTGCATATAGGAGTTAATTATGTAATGAACCAACTGATGTATTATATTCTGCCCAATAAACCTCTGACCTCTTTCTCAGTAGATGGTGGAGGAATTTCGACGATGGCTTTCACTTTGATTGGGTCAACCTCGATGCCCCTTCTGCTGACGATGAAACCAAGTAGCTTTCCTGACATGGCGCTGAATGCGCATTTTTGTGGGTTTAGAGTAGCCTGTACTTTCTCAGTCATTCGAATAGCTTTTAGAGGTTCACCAAATGATTACCTCTCTCCTATGACTTGGCTATCATGTCATCGACATACACCTTAATTTCTCGGGGCATCATGTCGTGGAAGAGTGCTGTCATCGCCCTTTGGTATGTCGTTTCAGCATTTTTCAACCTCAGTGGCATGACTCGATAGCAGAAGGTTCCCCATGGGGTGATGAATGTTATCTTTTCTTGGTCCACCTCCACCATTTTAATCTGATTATAATCGGAAAACCTATCCATAATTGAGAGCATTCCATGCCTGGCAGTGTTATCGACCAAGATGTCGATGTGTGGCAAAGGAAAGTAATCTTTTAGGCTCGCTTTATTGAGGTTTTTGAAATCAATGCACATGCGAACCTTTTCATTTTTCTTTGGTTTTGGTGCAATGTTGGCCAACCACTATGGATATTTAGAGACCATGAGAAATCTGGCATTGTACTATGTGATGACCTCATCCTTCAGTTTCAGCATCCATTCCGGCCTGAGTTGTCTCAACTTCTGCTTGACTGGCTTAACGTCGGCATATAGCGCCAGCTCACGCTCGACCAAATCGATATCCAAACCAAGCATATCTTCCTCTGACCATGCAAAGACGTCTTGATATGATCGAAGGAAATCAATCATGCTTTTTCTTTCCTTAGGAGACAACGGCATTTCGATCTTAGTGATTCTAGGAATCTCCTCGGTACCTAGATTGACATCTTTACTCTCTTCAATGATTAGGGTAGGACCATGCTCAAAATTTTCATACCGTTCAAGGAGCTCATTAGGAAGCTCCTTGTCATCTAGATCCGTGACTCCTACCTCTTCTTGTATTTCTACAGGACAAAGGTCGACTTTGCGTCGGGCGAGTACTTCAATTAAGGCATTATTTTTCTTAATTTTGTCAAAAATTTTAAAAGTCAATATTTTTGGAGTTTTTTGTATTTTTTCTATTTTCTTATGGGTTTCTTTTTCTTCGGAGATGGGTCTTTGGTAAGGCGGGTCTCTATATTCACATGGTATTGTCCGCCAACGGCTAACCCCACTTTTTATAAGTTGTTTTTTTTTAGGGAAGCTAGTGCCATATTTATGACCAATTGATGATTCCAGAGTTAGGGACATAGAAGCTCAGTCACTAACCTAAGGTGTCGTATCTTTACTTGGTTTTATGGAGGAGGCTGATTGAGCTGCCATTTGAGGGTCATCCCCCAACATGTTAACCATGGGTTCATCTTGAACCTGGTCTTCAAATATTAGCACGGATTTTGAATGGTTCAGGATGGGTGATTGTACAGGCATGGGTATCTCCTCCTCACAAAGTGATAATGAGGTGAGGTCTATTTCAATTTTTGGATGGATGATTTGGGGATTAGTTTGGTGGATGGCCACCTACTTTTATGGGGTCAACTACATTGCCCCATTTTGGTCGATTTTGATGACCCCTGCGCTCACGAATGTGCTTCGATTGTGAGGTCTCCGGCTGGGTTCATCCTCCAGATCTATCCCCCTGGCTTTGGCTGTAGCAATGGTTTGGACCTTTTCCTTGGCCTCTTAGATTTATTCTTGGTAGGCTTGTAGCCTAAGCAGAATCTGACATGTTGACCGCCTTTTACTTTGACTAGGTCTCTCCTGCCTTGTAAGCGAGGGCCTAACCCTTTACCTCTCTAATAACTCGACGTTTGGAGCATTCCTACTATTGCAATCATTCCTCCTCTAGTTTTTTCAATGACTTTTCTGGGAGGTTCTGGTGCTACTGCTGATACATGGTATTGAAAACTATGAAGGTCTGTGTCCTCAGCTATATGGGTACATCCAACACTTTGAGATTTTTGATGTTGTGGGTCATCTTCTCTCTTTTCTCTCGTCCCTCACCTCTGATGGTAATAACTTTCTCTTTGAAGATGAATTTGAGCTGTTGGTGTAGAGTGGAGGACACCACCCCAATTCGTGCAGCCATGGGCGCCCTAGCAGTAGGTTGAAAGAGGATTTGATGTCCATGACTTGGAAAGGGATTAAGAAGATCATTGGCCCAATGGTGAGCTCAATATCGACTTCTTCTATCACCTCCCTCCTGGCATTATAAAACCCTCTTTCACTTGTTCTGGTTGGACTGAATGGAGGAATCAACTCCTATCTTGGTTGCAGTTTTGAGGGGGCATACATTCAGTGTTGATCTGTTGTCTACCAACACTAAAGGGATCACCAATTTTTCCATTTCCACTGTGATATTGAGGGGTTCAAAATGATTGCTTCATTCACTTGGAAGATCGGTGTCTGAGAAAGAGATGGCGTTGGGAGCCAATACCTGCGGGATCATTTGCCCCACTTCATCTGGGGATAATTTATTTGATACATGAGTGTCGTTTAGTGCTCTCATCAGAGCTCAGGAGGGAAGTGGAGACGTCATGAGTAAGTCCCATATGGTGATGTGAGCCGGCGTTCTTTTGAGCTGTATTTCTAATGCGTGCTCTCTGCTCATCTTTTCCAATGGGTGCACCACTGTAGGTTTCCTTCTCTCTTCTAGATGGGCTGGCACCAATATCTCAAGTTGTTTAGAGATTTTGCCTGAGCGAGTGATGAATTCAACTGCCCCTTCATTGCTGTTGCTAGCATTAACACTCGTCTGATCATAATTGACCAGGACCTAATGGGGATCATATGATGGTCTAGGGATTTGGAATGGGATGGATGAGGGAGCCAGATATGATTAAACTGGTAGGGCTGGTGTGGCCATGCTGGGCCAAATGTGATTGACTGGTATAGGAGGCGGCTAGACTGATGATGACTTGGAAAAATTAGGCCAACTATATTGGATTGGTGTTAGGGGTGAATATACTGGTGGCAGTGCGACAATACTAGGCCAACTATATTGGGTTGGTGTTGGAGGTGAAGGTGGATGGGCTGATGATGGTGTCACAAAATTGGGCCATATGTGATTGATGGGAGCTGATTCTGAAGATATGATAAAATTAGGCATCATATAATTGACGGGGTTCGATGCCAGATGTGATTGGTATTGCGAAGGTGGGGTCCAGTTGGGTTGAATGTGGATAATAAGCGTAGGCTCCGGGAGGTATAGCATTAAATCTAAAGGTGCCGCTTGGGGTGTTGGGTTTGGGAAATAGTCGGCTAAATTCAGAAGTTCGACTACTCTTATGATTTCACTCCATTGGCTCCATTGCCCTGGTGTTTCATAGTTGTCCCTTGTGTCGATATATTTCGAGGGGTCGAGCTCTTCTATTTCTTCCTTCAGCATGTTGATGGTGTCCCCTGCTCCCATTACTCTCAACAGGTATGGCGGTAATGGCGCGTGCAGTATATTGGTATAGGGGTTTGCCTGGGGAGGTGCTGGAGGGATGATCTTTCTTGCCTCTATCAGATCTTCGATCACATGCTTTAATGGAAAGCATTGATCGACTGGGTGAGCTAGTCCCTGGTGGAAATTGTAATGTATATTAGGATCATAATTTCTCGAGATCGGATTCGGTGGAGGCCGTGCTTGAAGCTAAGTGACCAAACCCTTCTCGATCAGTAAAGGCAAGAGGACATTTAGGGATTGTCCTAAGGGAGAGAACGTTCGGTTATATCGGGCCCTTCTCTGCTCAGGGGTTTGCTGCCCCTAGGGGCCATTGCTCTACCTTGGAGCTTGATTTATTGGTGTTGGTGCTAGCTATGCCACCATGAACCGAAATGGTACCATGCTGGTGTTGGGCTGTGTGTTTATTATGGTCTGAACATCTGTCCCGATTCTTCTCTCATATCTTTGTTCGGTGAATTTATGAACCCCACTGGCCCCACTGGCCACATGTATGTTCAAATGTCCCTTTCTTATCGTGTCTTGGCAACGATTGGCGTTTCTGACAAGATTGACAAAACTTGCCTGCTGTTGGTACACAAGAAAATCAGAGATAATGGGTAGGAAGATTTTCGAGATCATCTCGATTTGCTCCCCATCGGGGATCCGGTTTCTCACTTGGGCTGCTAGGGCCCTCCACCTCCTGAGGTACTCGTTAAAAGTCTCATCAGGTTTTTGTTTCAACCATTCTAGATCTGATTTACATGATTCTATGTCTATGTTATAGACATATTGCTCTTGAAACAAATGGGTGAGGTCTTTCCATGTTTTCAACATAGATGGTTCAATAGACATGAACCACCTTAGAGTCGGACCTGTGAGGCTTTTCTGGAACACTTTGATAAGGATTCGTTCATCTCTGTCGTATTGGCACATGTCCCCACAGTAAGACTTGAGGTGGGCGATCGGGTTGCCTGTGCCATCATATTTATCAAAAGTGAGAACTTTAAATTTGTGCGGTAATGGCACCTAAGAATATAGGCATAAATTAGAAAATTATGTAGCATGTATTTCAGCCCCTCCCATCTTCATCAGCTATTTTTGAATTTTATCCATCTGCTCCTTCAATAGTTTTGACTCCCTGGACTGTGGAGTTGGGGCTGCTCCCCCACTAGGCTGCCTCGATTGATATTGGGTGGCCTGTTGGTTGGTGAGTGCAGATGGTAGGGGATTAAAATTGGCAAATGCCCCCATGTAAGCTCCACTATTTTGAACCTCATCATCTTCATATTGATGATCTATATCCACATAAGGTGGAGGAAGGGTAAGGTTATCTTGCAGATTCGGAGTGGGCCGGACGAGTGTCTAGTGAGACCATTGTACGTGGCGAAGCTTTGACGATGGGCTGTAGGGCAATGGAATGAGTGAATAGTGGATTTTGGAGGGATTGATTGGTGCCTGATGAGGCCATTGCAAATTTTGGGGGTTTGGTCAGGAAGTGAGTGAATGGGAAAATTGGATGTGGATGGGCATGGTTTATGCTGGATTGGGGGGTTGGATGAGAGAGGTTCTCCATTTGAGGGGGAATGGGAGCTTGTTGGGTGTAGGTGAATGTGGGGAATTGGGGAATTTGTGGAGGGTTGGAGAATGTGACCCTGGGTTTGGGCCTTGATGGGCTTGTGGTTGCGTATCGGGCCTTGATGGGCTTGGGTTTGGGCCTTGATGGCCCCATGATTGATGTTGGATGTTTTGGGTGGTGTGGATTATGGCTGGTTGATTGAGATTTTGATGGAATGGGGTGTGGAGGTTTTGGAAAGTTTGTGATGGATTGGGCATATGGGGTGGATGAGGAAGGCTTTGGGAAGCCTTCTAGGTTGTATAAGCCTTTACCATGACCTCCATCAGGGCCATTGGATTGGTTATGGGAGTGGATATGGATGACCCTTCCGATGAACGGAAGATGTATGGGGAAGAGTGGGGATACCTTGGGTGAATGTGTGGGGAAAATTGGGCATTGGAGGGGATGCTGATGGGGGAGAAAAATTAGGCATGATCTGGGTAGATGGGTGAGGAAAATTGGGCATGCCCTGGGTAGATGGGGGGAAATGTGTGGATTTGGATTGGAAGTGGATGGGAAAAAATGGGGTGTATGGGGAGTGGATTGGGGGAAATTGGGCATGACCTGGGAAGATGGGTGAGGAAAATTGGGCATGCCCTGGGTAGATGGGGGGAAATGTGGTGGATTTGGATTGGATGTGGATGGGAGAAAATGGGGTGTATGTGGAGTGGATTTGGGTAAATTGGGCATGGCTTGGGTGGATGGAAAAGTGGGTGTGTGTTGAGTAAATGGAAAAGTGGGTGGGAGTTGGGTGAATGTAGGGAATGGGATTGGATTTTGGATGTATGTGGGAAGAAAATGGGATGGATTTGGATTTAAAGTGGAGGGAAAATGAGGCATGGTTTGTGTGAAGGTGGGGGGGAAATTGGGCATGACCCGGGGGGATGTGGAAAAATGGGGGTATTTGGATTAGTTGTGGGAGAGTGGGGTATATGTGGGGTTGATGTGGAAGGAAAAATTGGTGCACCAAAGAGTGACGTTGAAACCAGATTAGGTGGGGGCATCGGAAATGGAGATTTCCTCTATGTGGGAATGTATTGGGGAACGTGGTGAGGATGAAATGGGGTTGACGTAGGTTGGATCAACTGCCCAAGACATGATTTGTTGGCGAGATGGGTATGGGTTTCTCGGGTGTTGCCGTGGGAGGCATTGGATTATTTTTGGATTTTGTATATGACAAATGAAAATTTCCTTTCCCTTGGATCAATATGGTGCTTCTTCAGGGCCTTGGGAACTCCCTTTTCGGGTGGCATTTCACGCCCCCAATGCCTCCCATAGCAGGATCCCGATATGCTTCGAAAGAATCAAAGCAAACTATATTATCTATGTGAAGGAAAGGAAATCTACGCGACGACCCGATCCCTCGGAAGAGTCCATAAGAGGGTGACCTCTCTCAACCGGCGAGGGCAATTTGGGTGTCAAACGTGTGAGAGTTATCGGGAGTATTAAAACTACTAAGTGGGGGGTTCTCGAATTGCGAAGAAAAAGCCCCAAATTCTGGCTAGTTAGCCAGAACAGGCTAGCGTATGTATTATATAAACTAGGCTAAAATTCTAGAGATTTGGCCTAGCATGTATATTATACACACTAGGCAAACAACTTTGGAATTTTAGCTAATTTTAGCTAATATCAATCACTCTAATATTAGTAACTCAAGCATTCATCATCAAATCATAAATCGAGACTCAAATTCTTAAGTGTGCAACCATGGACTTTGCTGGTCCTTCGCGACAATACACACTTTTTAAAAAATGGAGTTGCCAATTGGAGCTTTTGGTGACCCGGGATACCTCAAAAACCAATATATAGGCACCGAAGTGAAAAATATGACTTCGATTTGCTGGTCTTTGCCAAAGGCTCTTGGGTAGGGGCTTCGGTTATCAATCGGAAAGGTGTTACGCACCCGATTGACCCTCTCATATGTGGTCTCTACTATGGCCAAATGAAAAATAAAAAAGAAAATGAACGGCGCTTCCTGTTGCCTAAAGGCACTCCAATCCTATTTGAACCCCCCTCCCTTACCAAAATTTTTATGGCATAATGGCTCAAATTCAAGGGTAGAGGAAAAGCAAAGAAGGTAGAGGATTAGAGGGGAGAGCCAAAGCTCTCAGGCCCTTGTAGCACCGTTGTGGACCTTCTCGTTAATGCGCTTCTGGCGAGCTTCAAATAGCAAATGGGTAGAGGAATGGGTTTGAACCTCCAAGGCTTAGAAGCTAAAAGGTAGGAGAAGAAGGCTAAGACCTAGTTCTAGCCAAATCTAAGGGCTTGATGATGGAAAATAGGATCTAGAAGGGTACACTCAGTTATGGAATTTTGGAGGTTTAGTGCTCAAAAGGGAAGAGGGAACTCTCTAGGATTTTCTCTTTTTGGAAAAATTTTCAATCCCTTAAGCAAGCAGGGGGGTGGCTCTCTACTTATAGAAAAGGAGAGGATTAGTGAAGGGTTAAAGGGGCTAATTGGATTAGTAATTAGGTAATAGGGATCTAAGGTTTTCTAAGTTTTTAGGAGCTTAGATAGGTGAGAAATGGGTTTAGTGGTAGACGATAGGGTGGGACTTCTATTTGGCTAAATGGTTGCAAATAGGTCTAATGGGGGTGCAACAGTCTTAAAGAAACCCACCCCAGACTTTTGGGTGGTCAATAAGTCAAACCCCAAAAGTGAAACTCAGACATTTTTCATAAAAAAACTATTCCTAAGTCTAGAGTGTATAAAATATATGTTAGGCTTAGGTACAGTGACCTGGTTCAGAAGCTGGAGGTTCAGAACCCGCCCTGGAGCCCAAAAAAAATAAAAATTTTGCCTAATGTGTATAATATACACACTAGTATAATTTCCTGCATTTCTGCACAATTTGGAAAGCTTGGAATATTCTCTTTCTAATGGTATAGGCTTTAGCTTCAGAATAGGTCTATGAAAACTTTGGCACTCCTCTTTCCATTCACTACTCGAGAGGGTTCGAAATGGGTCTGGGAAGGGTTCTCTGGGTTAGGGTTGATTCTTAAGGGTCTCGGAAAGGTTCCTAAGAGTTTTGGGATGATTCCTAAGGATTTGCGATGATTCCTAAGGGTTTGGGATGATTCCTAAGGGTTTGAGAGATGTTTTCGAAAGCTCGGGGGTGCGCCTTGCTCCAGTATGTGTCGATCGAGCCTTGGGCCAGATTTGGGTGTCTACATTGTAGCACAAGTCGAAGGGCTTCAACATGTCCTACTCACATTTGAGACTTTACTAGTATGTCATCGACGTAGACTTCTACACATTTATGCATCATGTCATGGAATATAGCCATCATGGCACGTTGATATGTGGCTCCTTCGTTCTTGAGGCTGAAAGGCATGATGATATAGCAGTAGGTTCCCCATGGCCTAGTGAAAGAAGTCTTCTTTTGGTCCAATTATGCAAATCTAATATGATTGTATCCAAAGAAACCATCCATGAAAGACAGCATCTCATGTCCGACAGTGTTGTCGACCAGAGTGTCAATATGAGATATCAGAAAGTCATCTTTTGGGTATGCCTAGTTAAGGTTTCGGAAGTCAATGCATACCCTTACTCTATCGTCTTTCTTGGAGATAGGTACTATATTTGCAACCCACTTGGGGTAGAAGACAACTTGGATGAATTTGGCTTTATGCAGCTTGTCAACTTTCTCTTTGACTTGTAGCACTATCCGCAGGTGCATTCTTCTGAGTTTCTGCTTGATAGGTTTGGCATCGGGTTCTAGGACCAAACAATGTTCTACTAAGCTCGGGTCCAAACCAGGCATGTCTTCATAGGACCATGCGAAAGTGTTGAGGTGATGTTGCAGAACTTGGATAATCTGTTGTCGTTCCTTGAGGCTAAGCATTACACTGATTAGTAGCTTCTTAGGCTTTTCTTCGATGTCGAAGTTGATTTGTTTTTGGGCTTCGCGGTGGCTTGAGTCTGCTTGTCGAAGCGTTTGATAACCCATTGGAAGTCCAGTGTCTCCTCAGCGGGTTGTCCCTCTTCATCGTCTGTATGCTCAAAAACTATAAAATCATTACACTAGGAGGTTAGTTTTGTGAGAGGTAGCCTTTCATTGGCGCAATTGATAATTGCGACATCTTTAGTGAGGAGTAGACCGAGGTTGTTCATCCTCCTCTCGAAATCATAGAGTATCTCGTCGGTTATGATGATTGGCTTATTGCTTTGTCAAGATACCCTACGCTTTCATGAGGGGACAGTAGTAAGGTTGTGTCGAGTGAGTTCAAGGCGCGACTCTGCGGTGTCAAAAGTGGCGGCACGGGCTTGTGCAGATATATTAGTTGGTTCTTCCTTAATTTTGTCAACGTAACTCTCACTTACAATCTTAAGAGAAGAGTCTCCTTGTCGGTCACTGAATGGGTTTGGAATGAAGGGCTCCCTCTCTTTTTCAAAGTTTTCTAATTTTTTTGGGTTTTCTATTTTTAGATTTTTAGGGGTTTTAGGATCTTTTATTTTTTTATTTTTGATTATAGGTATGGTACAGGGTTGGTTTCCTAGAGAGGAATTGACGAGGGTGCTTCTCGCAGCTGAGGAAGCGTGACAGCTGCTGGAGCCGCCCGTACGAGTTTTTAGGTGACGTGGGCTCGTTCTGAATTTGGCATTTTTTTTTGTAGTCCTTGTCTGGCGTGATTCTTTGGATGAGTGATGAAGGCGGCAATTCAATCAATGTTTCAGCCTCTTTTATCATGTCAATTGCTTCATCTTCGAAGAAAGTTTGGAGGTTGTAGTCAGCTGAGCTCTTGTTCTTAGAACTGAGCTAGAGTTGTTCTTCTTGCTGAGGCTTGTCTTCCTCGGGTGAGCCTGACTGATGATCTACTGGACTGGTGAGCTCTCTCCCTTGGACTTCGTAGTATGCTAGGATGAATATGCATGCCCGGTAGCGGGGCTGGTTTGGTTGGGAGATGCAGGGATATCTCTAAGGGCATTCCCATCCTAGGATCGAGACCGGGGTCGCCATTGTAAGAGTGGACTCGTCTTCTTTATCTGACAGCCCTTAGAGGTCTTGATTCAATTGCTCTACCAATTCAAGAGTGGGGAGATCTATCCAGTAGTATTCATCGTCGCTTGGCAGAGATTGTCATCCATCCTCAAATGATCTCTATAATATCTACAGATGAGGTGATTCTAGGGATTGAGGAGTGTTAACGCTCTAGTTCTTCTTCAACTTTTACGGTGGCAATATGAGCATCTTTCGTGTCAATCATTCACCAGATTTCATGCATGATAGCCTTCTAGCATCGTAGCATTATAGTCATGCACAGGCTGCAATAGGGCCGTTTTGGATAGGGGCATCGACGTGGACATGGCCAATTGCCAAGTATGTATTGATAGTCGAAATCATCATCGGAACCTGAACTCTCATCATGGGAATGGTCACCTTTTTCAAACCATTTCAGACAATCTACTTCCAGTTCTATGGCGGGAAGGTTTACCCAATAGTCTTCCTCCTCACTTGATATTGACGGTTAGTCCTCTTCTGCTGGTGGTTGAGGTTGGGACAACTATAGAGACGTGGGAGTGTTTAATTGTTGTCCTCTCTTAACTCCTATATATGCGACATGGAAGTCTTCTTCATCGATTGACCCCCAGTCCTCTATATGTGGCACAGGTTTTAGAGACTTCTACCTTTCAATACTGGGAGGGTCTTCAGTGTTGAACAATGGTCCAACTGCTTCGAGTGGTCTATTTATATCATCATCATCTTGATTTAAGTTGGTTAGATCAGCGAAGGCTTCAACCATCTGTTCAATCTTTGTTAACTGTTGCTTAGTGAATGATGCTTCTTTTCTCTTCGACACATTGAGCTTCTCAGTGGTTCCATATGCAAAGTGGTCGTAGAGTGACCACTTGGGCAAAGTCGGGAAGAGGTCGGCTTGTTTGATATCTAATTGGTAGCCCAACTTGGTGTACTTATGAACCTTCTTCGGGATGAACGGGCCTATGTGCCCTTGCTTATTCTTATCAAGTATCGTACGCGAGACATATCCCAGCTGATACATAAGATCCCACCCTTTTGTTGCAATTGGGTTTATGTCATATAGCTGAGTGAGGTCGAGGCCTACTACTCTCTTTGTTAATTTCTATTGGCAGGTTGGGAGGAACGGGTGATGACTGATTTATGCTACTGATGCGTAGTCAGGGGTCTCTACCCTTTTTTATGTGGCCGGTATTCAGCACAGAGCCATATGATGTTGGAATGCTTGCCTCATAATCGATATCTATTTCCTACAGGGGTACGTCGGCATATATCCTGACGATGGAGTCCTCATGGGGAACTTGATGCACTGGTGGTTTGTAGGCGCAACAACTTTCATGGATTCCACCCACTTTCTCCCTAGTATCAGGTTATAGATGCTAGAAGAGTCGGAGACATGGAATGTAACGTCTTGGGTGATTGGCCTGAGGCGGACTTGTAACTTGATAGTTCCTTTGATGAAGTGTCGAGAATCATTGTATGCAATGAGGGATAAGGACGAAGGCCGTATGTCTTGTTCCATATACTCAAGTGTCTTCAGCGTCGTTGTCGGGCAAATGTTGAGTCTTACTCCAATGTCAATCAGCGCATGAGGCACTAAGAATCCCCTGATTATGATGGTCAAGTATATGGCAGTCGAACTTCCCCATAGTGATTCTTTCGGCATATCTGCATGTATAAAAGTGAGCATTGGTGGTTGTGCCATGACTGATGTGACTTCGTACAGCTCATCTAAGGTAGTGTCCTCATCTACTCGAGTCTCAGCTAGCACTTCCATTAATAGTTGGAGATGTCCAGGCGACTTCTTGATGAGCTCGAGTATTAATATCTATGTTAGTATTTTCTTAAGGTGTTGTACGAGGTCATATTCCTAGCCTGTTTCTAGGGCTAGCTCCTTGTCGAACCTGTGGGCTTTGTTCACGTTTGGCTAAGGTGGCTGAGGCATCGGTGCTAGAGCTAGAGGCAGAGGGATTACGTGAGAAGGGAGAGGCAAGTTTGCTTCCCTTTCTCTTGTTATCCTTTCTGATGGCTGAGCACTGACATTCTGCTTCTCCCGGGGGAATGGTGGTGACGAATATAGTTCCTGATTTGAGGACTAGGCACGTCGGCTTTTCATCCTTGAGCCATGTTGTAACTGGGGTTGATGAGCTCATCGAAGCGTTTGTCATAAAGGGGGCAAAATTCAAAGACGGGATATGCATCGGAGCTATGCCATTCCATGATGAAAGATACTGCATATACTCTTCCTCTTCTAAGAAAGTGGAAATTAGTGCCTCCTCCTTACCGAGTTCTTCCTTTTGTTAACTTATTTCTTCCTCTAGCTGATGCTCAACCACAGTCTCGTGTTCTTAACTTGAAGAGTTTTGGGAGAGGTTGTCTACCCATGCTGAGACTTGAGATGCGGTCTGAAGGACATTGTCTTCGTTCTCTAGTTCGGAGTCACATAGGGGAAGAGGTAGTGGAGCTACCTCAGAATTTGAAAGAGTCGAGGGTTCTACAGGTTGAAGGTGTGGTCTTCGAGCTCTGAATGACTGGACTCAAATTCCAGTGAAGGTTAGATATGGTGGAGGGTTCGGAGGAGCGATTCGAGTGATCAGGGTAGACGGATGAGGGCGAACGGTGGGAGGCCTCGACGGTTTGACTGGAATGGCCGGGTGACCCGAAGGGTTGATACAGGTGATCAGGATAGATGGACGGAAAGGGAGTCGACCTGGGAGATCTACTGTGGTTATGTGGGCGACCGATCCTTGGTTATGATTTGGCGTGGGATTATTTATTATCCCCAGGTTCTATAGTGGTTGATTGTTGTTCAAGTTGGAGTTTCGAAGGGATTCCTAGTCAATCTTATTTCGATGATGCATGTCATAGATCATATCCCGTAAAACCCAATAGTCTTCTAAGTTGTATCCTGTGCATTGATGAAAAGCACATAACTAGTTGTAGTCAAGGTTGGCGGGCCAAGGGCGTTCTGGTGGAATCGGAATGAGGTTTTGATTACTGAGAAGGCAGAATATGTTGGGGACAGTGTCAAGCAATGGAGGGTAGTGATTGCATTTGGGTTGGTAAGGGCTCCTGGTTTGCTGTTGAAGTTTTGGGGTGGGGGTACATTATTATAGCTCTAGGGGTTAGCTGGCCAGTTTTGGGTGGCATTCTGATTCTGATGGGTATTCTGGTTAGAGTATTGGTTGTTGTTTTTGTATTAGTTCTGATTCTGATTAGGATACCGTTGTTGATTCTAGTTCTGGTATTGATTCTGACTAGAATTCTATGGTTGGTAATTTCCATTTCTGGAGGTTTTCCCTTGGTTGATAACCATGTTTACCTGCTCAGAGCCGGAGGCTTTCTTATTGTTCTTTGACTTCGAGTCACTGGAAGCGGTAACTTTTGATGCGATTATTGAAAAGGTGAGGTCACCTCCCTAAATATGTCGTTCGATGCGGTTGGCACGTAGGTGAAGTGTAGCGAAGTCCGGGCAATCGCTTGTAATAAGAGCACTTTGGAGTAGTTCTTTGACATTGTCTATGATAATATCAATTGTATTTCTCCTTCATCTAACTTTCGGTATAGGCAGCGAGTTTCCTCCAGCCTGCTATGAAATCTGTGAAGTCCTCCTCAGGTTCTTACTTCGTTGTCATCAGGTCGCTGAGACTAACCACTTCTTGTATCAGGCGCTTGTACTGGTCCAGAAATTGATCGGCCAGATCGTCGAACGTGTTGATCTTGTAAAGTGGGAGTCCGGTGAACCAATTGATGGCTTCTCCTTCTAACAATCTCTGGAAGTAGTGTATTAAGAGCCCTTGGTTGTCACGAACAGGTCGATAATCATTGTAGAATAATTCTAGATGGTGATTTAGGTTTTCGGTGCCGTTGTATTTACTGAACTTTGGAGGTTTAAACCCTGCAGGTAGGCTAAACTCGAGATCTCGGCACAACCTATCAAACCCAAACGATAAGCCAGGGCGATTTCTCTTAGCCATGTATTCATCGAGAATCTTGGGTAGATCCTCTACTCTTATAGTGGCATCTTTCTGGGTGGTCCGGGAGTGAACCCTTTCTTGGCGATTATCATCGAAGAGGGTGCGGGTGGTTCTCCTTATCGGTGATATATGTGCGAATACTGTGCTTGGATTAGGCCGCGGCCTCTCCTCTCTTTGTCATTCTCGTTCTTCTTTGTCTTGTTGATCCTTGATTGTTTCGTACGTGACAGTCATGCCTCGAAACAGTTCTTCTGCTTCTTCGCCCCCTTTTTGTAATTTTTAGACACTGAGCTCTACAAGTTGTCGGGCGGGGAAGTGAAAGCGTGTTCTGTCTGATACAGCTGTCTTTCCAACAGTTGTTGTTGCTGGTGCATGGGAGAGTGAAAGGGTGGTCTTGGTCGCCGACCATGTTAATCTTGAGATGATTCTGGGGTGAATCGTAGGATGGTTCAACATCGTACATGAGGTTATCATGGTATCCCCATAATGACGGATTACAATTGCTGGTCAGGTTTATTTTGCATATCCCTAACATTTCTAAGCCTCGATAGATACTCATAAACTCTTAGGGAGCTCTTGAGAGAGTGGGCGTGTGTAGCACAGGGATAAAGCAAAATAATAAAACTAAACTAAACAGAGTAGAAAAATAAAATTAAACTAGACAAGAACTACTTTAGCATAAAAGAGTCCCATCGCGATCGCTCGTCTGTTGGTACGCACTTTTTCTAAGTTCCTTTCGGTCCCTGAAAGAAGTGACCCAATTCGGTCTTGTGGACGCTTGCTAGGGACGATGGAATAATAAACTAAGAAATATTTAAGTACAGAAAATATAAGAGGCAAATTGTAAAAGAGAAATACCTGAGTTAATGCGATCTCCAATTACAGATATTTATTGATGGTACAACACGTCACTGATCATGCTTTATGGGGTGTGGGTTAACTCCTTGGCTGAATGTCGGCCAGCCGACTCCAACAGGTGTAGTCTGTCTAGCCTAGCTTTCTAATCCTACTCTCAATCTGATTAGTTTTATCTTCTTATCCTACTTTGAATTTACCTGATTACGGGTTTTCTAGTACTACACTAACTCTAATTAATTAAACTTTGATCGGCTTACTATGTGTATCTAATTAAGTCTTAAACTATTACAAGGCAAAACAGAAATTATAGCACTAGTGATAGGATCGTTCCCACCAAGATAGATTATTAATACTTTAATTTAGTTTTATGAAAACGTATATGTATCTTTTAAGATTCCTAAACTATTGGAGAAATATGAATAAAGAATTTTTCTAAATCTAAAGTGCATAAAATAAATCCTAATCCTCCTACAGATTGAGGCCGTCAATCCCAATCATCAACCACCGGATATTTATAAAAATAAATAGTACCATTATACCATATATCAATTCTTCTAGCATTAGGCGTCAATCAATACTAAAGTCCTATTAATATAGATTTAATCTAATCAACAATCAACCAGAAATTTGGGCGTCAATCAAACTCTAGAAAATTGAAGAATGAAAAGAAAAAACCGTTACACTAATTTACAAATTCTAACCTGAGTCGTCAATTCAAATTAAAACTTGGAGATATTTACAAAGCTGTAAATTGCATAAAGTAAAATCTAAACTAAAAAGCAAAGTAAAATATATCCTTCACCCCTCAACTGCAGTCGTCAATTGCTCCTGAGAAACTACAGATATCTACTCTAATCTTCAGCTCTTAAGTACAGTTGTCAATTGCTTTTGAGAAACCTTGGATATCTAATCTATTCTTACTATTTTACACTACTGATCAGAAGAAAATCTAACCTCAGGCATCAATTGATGCTAAAATTCTTTGATGATTATTCCTACACCAAGCTCTCTTATTTATAGATCATAAGGAGTCAGTTTACAATTTCTAAATCTAATAAAAGAAGTAAAAACTATCCTAATATAACTCTACTTCTAATTTCACCTTTTCCTTGCTTTCTTTAGTTGATGCGCTTTTGAAAGGTTCTTTAATCTTCAGTAGCAGAGTCCTTCAGAGTATATCTTCATCAATCTTCTCAGATCCGTGATCAGCTGAACTTCTAATTCTGTCCATGGCAGTGATAACTCTCACGTAATCAATAGCAATAACAGTAAATAGGAAAGCTTCTTTTTTTTTGGAAATTGTAGGTAATAATTTCTTCTATTATAGCTTCTTTGGAAAATCATAAATCATGATTTTCTTTCATGGCTTTCATACTGGACAATTTTCTATTCACGATTCATTGCCTTTCACTTTCGTATCGTCTTTACTCTTTTGTCGCTTCTGAAGAATCGTCGTTTTAATGAATCATAAAATTATGATTTCTTATTTCTTTCTTTCTTCTTTTTGCTTTAGCAGTAGCGCAAAATCGTTAAATGTGATTTCTCAACTTTCTTGTATTGGCGAATCGTCTTTACATGCTCAATCGTAATTCTTACTACTATTTGAGTTTACTTTGATAAATATTAACACTTAGGCTCTCTTTTACTGTTTATGTTTAATATCTGCACATCAGTAACTTATTAGTAGCAAACTAAAGTCTAGCATCACTAAGTTAAGGGTGATAAAATGGTAAATTATGTGACTGATCACACCCTCAAACTTAAGTTTTACTAGTCCCTAGCAAACAAGGAAAATTCTATCCAAAAACTAAAAATTTAAATGCCACTTTCATAGGGAGCACGATTGCATTTAGCAGATGTAACAAGCCTTTAAACCCTTAGGTGATCCCTAGTGGAGGAGTTATAATCTCGTGAAGGTTTTTAGTGAAGTTACCTACAAACTTCAAAATGTATTTTTTGATTTTTCAGGAATCCTCAAAACTAAAAGGAAACAAGAAGTTAAAAATCTATGCTAATTTTATACACTAACTAAATTAACTAATCAATCATCATATGGTTATTATGATTTTCAAAAATTTCAAATCTCTTATCCTTAACTTTCCATCATCGCAGCCATCCTTGATTAGAACTCTAACATTTTCAATTCATAGTAAGCACAGAGCGTATATCAGTAAAAAGTTTATTCATCATAGATTTTTCTAAACTACAGTTTTTAGAAAACATTTTCATCCAAACTCGAAAAGATATCGAAACCTTTGTGTTCTCTCAAAATATTTTTCAGAAGAATTTAGTCAAAGATATTTGCACAAATAAATCTCATAGAAAAAATAATCTTACCCTATTCTTATGATTCTCTGTACAATCCATAGTATCTATTATCCTTATCTCTACTAGGCTTATGCTTTCGTAAATCGTAAATCAGAAAGGTCTTTCCTTCGGCTTATAATGGGGCTTTAGGTTTCAGAAGGTTTTTAAAGAAAAGGTAAAAAGGTTTCAAAAGTTCTTTGAGAATTTAGCGCTTCTTTTTCCTATTCTTCTTCTTCTTTCTATTTGTATTTCAGTAAGTATCCATTATTGAATAACTTCCCATATTTTGTTCATTTTTTCTTCAGTAAATCCCAGTTCTTCAGCTATAAAATCGTCTTTTATGATTCTTCTTCTTTTTTTATCACTCTTTTCCCATTTTTTGTTTCTTTCTTCTTTTGTACCTCTCTTCTAACATTCCTTCTTTGTTTCATTCTTACTCCTTTCACTCCCTCTTCTTCCCTTCTTTTCATTCTAAACTCTCAGAAATTGTAAGGGTTAAAGGTAAAAAACTTTGGATAGTACATATGATTAAAGGTTTATAAAATTTTGGTACAAAGAAATTTGATTTTTAGCTTCTAATATAGGTTCAAAGGACAAAATGTTTTGAGATTTTGACTTTTTGGCTCTAGCTTAAACAAAAGATGGTCTTAAATCATCTTTTTTTTAAACTAGCATAAATGCCTTATTATTTTGATATTTCTAATAAATAGTTTAAAAAAAAAACATGCAATCATAATCATAGAATATTCTAATTCTAAATACAGCAATATGAGATTTCGTTAACAATAAGTTAAGAAGTTCAAAGAAATTTAAGCATGAATAGAAACAATCTCTCTCTGAATAAAAGAGGAAATATGGCTCAAAAGCTCACTGGTTATATGATTCTAAAACTATAGTCTAAATATTGCAGTTTAGATCAATCATATAGTTTCAAATATTCAGTAGATAGAGTGCTCAAAAGAGACTAAGCATGAGTTGTCGCTGCTCTATTGTTGTGATTGTTGAACTTTTGCTATGATGGATCGTTAGAACTTTCAAAATCCGTAAAATTTTCTAATGATGATTAACTAAAAAAAAAATTATGTACATTAAAATTCTAAAAAGAAAATTAAAATTCTAAAAACTAAAACTAATACAAAATAAGGTATTATTTACTAAACTAAAAAAATTAAATGCTAAAAAATTAGATCCAAAAATTAACTAATATACACAAAAGTGTGTATCCCCACGAAACTTAATTGGACAATGCCCTCATTGGCATAAAAAATAACGGACACTAAAATTTTCCTAAAAATTATTGTTATCTCTGATTTCTTACCGGTTGTGAAAAAATTCTGTAAGAAATATTTCCCCCCAAACATGAGGAAAACACAATGATTTTATTTCTCAGAGACGAAAATAACAAAAATGTTAGTAGTTTGTAACAAAAATAAAAGTTAGTTAGAATTACTTACTTCTGTTAATATTGCACTGGTTGGAAAAAAATTCTTATGAATATCCCCCCAAACTTGAGAGGAAAAACCATTCGGTTTAATCATAGATTATAAGCAACCAAAATTAAAAAGATAATAGAAAAGAGAAGAAAAGTTAGTAACATTAGTTAGTCAAAAATAAAAGAAAAATTTTATATATTACTGAATACTTACAGAGATAAGAGAAAAAACTAAAAACTAATTATTACATTGAAGAAAATAATCCTAGGAAAAATCTAGACACACACTAATCTATACTAGACACTGGCAGCAACGTTAGCAAATCCATATGTTCATTCAAGAATATAATATTATACAATAGGAAGAATCTTATGATCGATTGTCTTTTACCGTGATTTAAATTGTAACTGTAGACACCCAAATCTGGCTAGGGGCCCGATCGAAACACATTCCGACAAAGGTGCACTTCCGAGCTTTTGATGGCATGTATGGAACCTTTAGGAACCACCCTAGAACCCTTCCAAACCCTTAGGAATCACCCTGGATCCCTTAGGTACCTGCCTCGAACCTTTAAAAGTCAATCCCAACCCTTAGAACCCGTTCTAAACCTAAACCAAACCTTCCAAAACCTTCGAAAAGGATGTGTGTACCAGGACCAGCCACAGTCTTCTACTATGATCAAATCTCACACCATTTAAAAGTAAAGGACGTTAGATTTCCAACGATCTAAGAATCACCCCAATCGAAGTTATACATCAAAATATATAGCGGTCTGAACCCAAAGTGCAAAAGAGTAAAATTAGGTGGCCCCCCCTAGGGATTTGGCGCAACTAATAGTTACGCCAATTATAATTTTGCCTGGCGCAACTAATAGTTGCGCCAGGCCACTTCTCCCAGAAATTAAGCCTGGCACAAGTATTAGTTGCGCTAGTTTTAAATGTGGACCCCACTCTCGCGAGCCAACCTCCAGCATTGTTCAGCATTATTTTACTGTACGTTTACCTGGCGCAACTATTAGTTACACTGCATATGAACAATAACCATGTCTTTTTGCCCCAAAATTCCTGATTGGGGTTTGACTTGTGGACCACCTCGACCTTTGGGGTGTGTTTTGATAGTTCTGTTGCACCCATTCACTACCTATTTGCAACCCCTTAAGTGGCTTAAGGCCTCACCCCATCATCCACCACTGGAGGACCTTCTCACATATTTCAAGGCTCTAAAAATCCTAGGAAATCTTAGATGTTAGATTATCTAATTTGTAACCTTGATTAGCATCTAAACACTCTTAATCTACCCTTTTCCTATAAATAGAGCCTCCCTCCCCTTGGTTTAAGGGTTGAGAAATTTTCTTAAGAGAGAAAGAGCTCGAAGTGAGAAGTTCTTCCTTCCTTTTGTGCACCATTTTCACCCAAATTCCATAATCTCCCAACCTCATTTAAAGGTTGTTCTTGCATCCAAAACCCTTAGCCTAGGTGTGTGTGATACCCTAGCCGCCCTTCTCTACCTCTTAACTTTAAGTCTTAGGAGTTAGAACCCTATTCCATACCATACAAAGCCTTCAACAGCTCATCAAAGTAAGCCACGCAAGGCTCTCCTATGGTGCTACAAGGGCCCGAGGGCTCCGGCTCTCCCCTTTCTTCTCCTATCTCTTCCTTAGCTCTTCCTATCCTCCCATTTGTGCCGTTACGCTGTCAAATTTTTGGTAGGAACGGAGGGGCACAAATAGGAATTGAGGCCCATTTGGGCATGAGAAAGCCATTTTCCTTTCTTTTACTTTATTTTTATATTGGCCATTAGTAGAGACAGTGTTAAGCGGGTTGATCGGGTGCCTAACACCATCCCGATCGATAACCGAAGCCCCTATCCAAAAGCCTTTAGTGTGGATCAGATTCAGAGTTATATTTTTAGCACTTTGGTGCTCATAAAAATGAACTAGGTTTCCCGAGACACCAAAAGCTCCGGGTGGCGGCTCTATGGTTTTGCAAGCGAGCGCATCGCCGCAACGAGATCGACAAAAATCCCACGGTTGCACAGATGGTGACTTTGGCGGGCCTACATGCGCATTGTCCTTTAATTTCTTTACTTTTTTGTCACTTTAGCGCCTTAGCCGATTGACGGGCCTACTTGCGCATTGTCTTTTAATTCCCTTTAAATTTTCGTCATTTAAAGTGGCTTAGCCAATTGGCGGGCCTACTTGCGCACTCATATCCCAACAGTGGATGCTGGCCCGTTGTGGCGGCACGGGATCATCACCCCTAGTCTTTGAACTAAATAAAACTTTAAAAAAAAAAAAAAAAAACTTTGAAAAAAAAATTAAAATTGAATCAAAAATAGGGAGCTTAATTAATTTATTTTCACGGGGTAGATTTTTAAAAGGGTTGGGTTTAGGCACACATACAACCACTCAGGTCTTAGTATGGCGGCAGCCCCTAGCGGTGATGATCCAGAAAAGTCTCAGCACACCTAATATCTGAGAAGGCGCTTGTGCCGGAGGTATATCAGGTGGGTTCCCATTCCAAAGCTTAAAACCCTTGGGGAGCACACTAGCGAGTTATACCAGACTCAAATCCTTTAGGTGCGGTGAGAAGAGAATCAATCACAAAAAATAGCTCAGTTCTTGGAAGCCTAGCTTCTACAAAAACCAAAAAAAGAGACTCATTTCGGGTGTTGTTTGCTATTGTCATATCATCTGGAGCCCCATTTTAGCATGGCGCAGGTATAAGTTACGCTAGTGCAAAAATCTAGAATTTATAACTGGCACAACTAATAGTTGCGCCAGCTTTAAATCCTCAATTTTTACCGTGGCGCAACTAATAGTTGTGCCAGTGTAAAAAAGGGGTCCTGCTACCTGGGCGCATGTATTAGTTGCGCCAGGTCTGTTCAGAACAGCAGCTGCCCAAATATGTGGCCTTTGTCACCTCCCGAGTCCCCCGATCAGTGTGCGTAGTGCCTTGTTTGAGCCCTGCCATCTCCGACACCCGCCGATCAAAAGATGGCAACTTCTTTTTGGCTCATTCCGGAGGATCGGGTTGTTTGCCTCGATTTTTGTGCCTTCAATAGATTGAAGGTTCTCCTTCGATTCTTCTAAAGTGCGTCAAAATAGTTATCGCGAATCTTGAATTAGGGTACGAGAGCCACCTGAAAAGGGAATTCCAAGGCCTCAGAACCTTTGTTTTTCAAAAAAAAAATTCCAAAAATTAAAAAAATAAAAAATAAAATTAAAACAAAAAAAAATAGTTTGTGGTGTCAGCACAATGGCATCATCTTGCCCTCCACCGCCCCGTAGAGGAAGAAGGAAGATTTTTGGGCCTTATCCAAGGCACCCTTACCCAACCCGTTCCCGTAGAATGTCGTGGGTAGTGGACCCAGCTTACGCCGATCCCGACTCATCCCCGCCACATTCTCCAACCCACTCCCATTTGGGAGAAATTTTTTCCACCATCCCCCTCACCCAACCCCCATTACTGTTACTGGCCCATTTGGCACCCCCAATTTCCCAACCACTATCCCCCAAAATATCCAAAGTCCAACCCCCCATTCTCCATCTTTTGCCCAAACCATACCCATGCCAAATCCAACCCATTTCCCCTCCACATCCACACAAAACCCATTCTCCCAATCCACATCCATGCCCCATTTCCCATCTTCCCCCTATAGGCCCGATCCACCCACATTCACATACACCACTTCCTCCCTATCCAACCCCCCATAAATCCCCCCATCTATCTAGGTCATGCCCATTTTTATCGAGGCCATGCCTGGTCTTTTCCAAACACCTACACCTAACCTTTCATCATCCCCATACATCCACCATACCTTCCCCTTTCCCAATGACCCATCTCATCAACCCCATATCCCACTACCTACCATGGCCATGCCTGATCATACTGGAGCCATGCCCAATTTTTTCTCCACATCCCCCCCCCATCTTTGTCTCATCACCCCTTAAATCCACCATCTACATCTGATCTCCCCTCGATGGCCATGATGGAGGAGATGTTCCAAGTCTACTCCTCATGGAACGCTTCTTAAAATACCTCTCCTCCACACCCCATGCCCATGAACCCATCCCATACCCTAGCCAATCTCCAGGCCTCACTCCCCCATGACCCCCATCAACCCCCCATGGTCCACACCATCCAAACTCCCATTACCCACATGCCCCAAGGCCCCATGGCCCAACCTCCCACTACCCATACACCTCAAGGCCCAATGGCCCAATTCCCCTTTTCCCACATATCCCAGGGCCCCATGGCCTAGTACCCCACCACCCAAACCTACGCAGGGCCCATGGCCCAGACCCATCAAGGGCCCATGGCCTAGACCCACCAAGGGTCCAGGGCCCAAACCCATCCAGGGCCCATGGCCCAAACCCACCAAGGCCCACTGGACCAAACCCACCAAGGCCCACTAGGCCAAACCTATCAAGGGCCCATGGCCCAAACCCATCAGTGGCCCATAGCCCAAAATGACCAAGGCTTCATGGCCCAAACCCAAACCCCACACTCATACCTTCCACAATACCCCCAACATTTCACCCAACCTCCACACCCAGGTCAAACCCTACTCCAAACCCAATTATCTTATGGCCCCACACCCCAAGGCCATCTCCAAACCTTCCCCCATGCCCAATGGCCCCATCAGGCCCCACCTCCAAACTAAAATCCCATCACCCAACAAACCTTTCCTCCCCCCCAATGGGCTCACCCATTCCCCACTCACGTCATTCCCATCCAACCCGTGTAACAACAACAAGAGAATCCTGCCCTCACTGCACATTATGTCAACCAACAGTATGAGAAAGACGAGATTAGGAATAGTGGGGCCTACGCTGGGGCATTGACCAGCCTTAACCCTCCTTCCATAATTGCCCACCCCTTGGTGGCCCAGAACGAATTTCAACTAATGGCCGAGAAAGCAGCCCCTATATCGAAAGAGTCAGAGCAGCTGAAAGAATAGTTAGACAAAATACAAAAGCAGTTGATGAAAATGGGTGGTGCTGAAATCCACGCTACGGACTTCACAAACTTATGTTTGTTCACTGAGGTCCCCCTGCCCTCCAAATTTAAAATGCCAACCTTCGACAAATATAATGGCACTCGCAATCCTATTACTCACCTAAAGTCCTACTATGAGGACATATGCCAATACAGAGGGGATGAAAGACTACTGATAAAAGTCTTTCAGAAGAGTCTGACCGGTCCGGCTTTGAGATGGTTCACATCTTTAGAACCATCCATAATGAAAATGTGGAGGGACTTAACGCACCTCTTTCAAGAGCAATATGTCTACAATATAGACATTAAGCCGCGAAAGTCGGACTTGGCCCGTTTAAGACAAAACTAGAATGAGACCTTCAGCGACTACTTAGGACGTTGGAGAGCACTGGCATATCAGGTCAGAAACAGGATACCTAACGATGAGCAGATCAAAATGATTTCAAAGAATACTCTGCCAGTGATCTCAGACTTTTTGGTGTACCAGCAACAGCCAACTTTACTGATCTGGTAAGAAATGCCAACCGATGTGAGGATGCCATCAGGGAGGGCTATCTAAATGAGAACATGCCCAGCGGACCCAATAGGGTTAGAAGATTTTTAGAATAAAGGAATGAGAAGAGAACATGAGCTGATATTCAGAACATTGCCAATACCAAGCCCAATAATAATACTACCCCATTTCAATTTCAGGCAGCCCTGCTAGCACCAGTTAGAACTGAGCAGATGTAGAGAGTAGGGACTGGGCAAGGAATACAAATGACTTCAGAACAGAGAAGAGTCTGCTATGATCGAGTGTTCACACCTTTGGGGCAATCTTTGAGTGTACTTTTACCTTTATTAGCAGAAAAAGGGTTAGTCACTATTCATCAACCGCAACCTCCTCCTCATCCAATCCCAAAGAACTATGACCCAAATACCCACTATAATTTTCATCAGGGTCCGGGTCACTCGATTGATCGCTGCTTTCACTTGAAGCACGCAATCCAAGATTTGATTAACACCGAGAAAATAATTCCACCAGCACCTTCTCAAGCAAACCAGTAAGCAAACATCCATCAAGTGCCACTACCCCCACATCCTACCGGAGGAGCAGGTCTCAGACCCACCATCGGGATGATAGAAAGTGAAAGAGTTTGAGTTTGACCCATCCAATTACATCAATGATCGGGAGAGTTATGTAGCACCATCGTCAAGGAATATTGAAGAAAGAAACATCGGGGTGATTAAACCCCTAAATTTGTCTAATTATTTCCCCAACTTCACTCTGCAAATTGAACCCTTGGATCTTAGGGCATACTTTCCATCACCCACCCCCGTCAATTATGTGCACATAAATGCATATCACCCATACACCACCACCCCCGTCAATTACCCAATAAGCCATCAGGCCCCCAGTCTTACGCCCGCACTCATCAGTTATCCATGGCCTGCACCCACCCCATTGCCCCTAATTCAGCCACCTGTAAACTCCACTACTGGTCAATTACCTAACAGCCCATCAAACCCCCGATCCCCCGCCAGCACCTACCAGCTATCAATGGCCTACTTTTGCCACCTTCCCCCCAATACCACCACCCTCAAGCTTCACCACCCCCATCTGGCCCAATTTTGCCACCCAACCCGCCACCACTGAAATAAATCAAGTGTTGCCCACACCTCCTGAGCCAGCAGTACAAGTGCCTGCAGCACCGACAACAATACCTTTCCAGCTCTCGGGACTAACCTATGATCCTCACCAGGTCCTGCTGAGTTATGAACAGACCAACGCTAATGCCTGCAACAGTAGTAGAGAGGGGGTCGTGGACTTTATTACTAGGTCAGGGAAGATATCAAAGCAGCCAAAAGCACCGGCAGCAGTACAAGCCCAGCCTAAAGGGAAGAAAGAGAGTACTGTGAATACGTTTGAGAAGATGAGTTGGGAACACATACTAGAGACTCAGCTGAGAAGAATGCCCACCCATATAACCATTTGGGATCTGTTGATGACATCCCCACTCCATTTTCAAGCATTAATGGAGGCATTAAAATATGCTCATGTGTCACTCCAAGTCAGCCCAGATGAAGTCGAGTAGATAATTGGGTAAGTGATGGCTCCAAATGCCATCTCATTCTCTGATGTTGATCTACCTGAGGAAGGATGTAGCCATTCAAAATCCTTCAACATAACCGTTGAGTCTAGAAATATGGTCATTCCCCTAGTTTTGATTGATAATTGGTCGGCATTGAATATATGCCCACTAAGAACAGCCACCAAGATTAGGGTGGACCCATGCATGTTGAGTCCCACAAGAACTAGCGCCCGAGGTTTTGACAACACTAGAAGAGAGATCATGGGAGAAATTGATCTTGAGCTATTGATTGGGCCAACAACCTTCTCCATATTATTCCAATTAATGGATATCAAATCCTCATTTAATCTGTTATTAGGGCACCTGTGGCTGCACGAAGTCAGAGCCATACCTTCCACATTGCATCAGAAACTCAAGTTTGCATCTGGGCACAAGATTATCACCATCATTGGTGAAGGGCATAGTGAGAAAGAGAAAGCCGTTAATAGTATTGAAAAACCCAATATACTGGATGTACCGCACACCGTTGAGGATGTCGACCTCCACAGTTTTGAATATGAGGTATCAGCGATACTCCTAGAGCCCATTAAGGGCATCATGCCTAAAACGGGAGGCGGTATCGTAGCAGTGGTGGCTATGCCCCAAAAGTGGGGCTATCAGAAAGGCCGAGGGCTCGGGCCTAGACTGCTGGGTAGAAGAGAGTCAGTTGTTGCGAAGGGACAGAAAGTAAGATTTGGGCTAGGTTACAAGCCCACGGAGGAAGAGGTCCAAGAGGCCAAAGAGAAAGCCAGGGTTACGACAGCTGCAAGAGCTCGAGGAATCAACATAGAAGAGAAACCTCGCCCTAGGCTGCACATCAGGGATTCCTTTATCAGCACTGGGGTCACAAAGATCGATCGAAATGGGATAACTCATTTGACCCCACACAAACCCACAACCCCTGTCCATCCCACAAATCCCCACATCTCCTTTCCCAACCTCGAAATAGATCTGGCTGCCTATCCCTATTTGAGGAGCAACATTCCATACTTGAACAAACTCCTCCTGTGGTAGACCACCACAGGACTCTGCTGACGTTTGAGGATGAAATCTTAGACGAACCTATGGTCTATATGATGGAGGCTGATCCAGAAGAGTCACATTCGCCAGCCTCCTACATCCAAAAAGGTAAAGGGGCAACAAGTCAGGTATGCAATTGGGCATCTTTGCCCTAAACTCTAGAATCAGGGAGTGGCCTACAATTTGGCACTTATTTCCCAAAAAAAAAAAAACCTATAAAAAGTGAGATAAGCCCTTGGCAGGCAATACCTTGCATATGCACAAACTCACACTACCAAGGGTGCGTCTCCGAAGAAAACAAAATTCTCAAAAATATTGAAAAAATACAAAATTCCAAAAACATCAAAAAATACAAAGTCTAAAAATATTGTCATTTAAAATTCTAGATAAAATTCCATAAAAAGATGCCTTAATCAAAATATCTGTCCCACATAAAATCGACTCCTATCCTGTAGAAATACAACAAGAGGTAGGTGTTACGAGTCTGGACGAGGAAGTTCCCATTGAGGAGCTCCCCAATGAGCTCCTTGATTGGTTTGCCAAGTTTGAGCATGATCCTACCCCCATTGTTGAGGAAACTTAGGACGTTAATCTAGCGACTGAGGAGATTCCTCGCATTACCATGATCGGAACGTCGCTATCTCCCAAAGAAAGAAAAAGCATGATCGACTTCCTTCGGTTAAGCAGAAGCTGAGACGTCTCTAACCTGAGTGGATGTTGAAAGTGAAGGACGAGGTAATCAAGCAGTATGATGCGAGGTTTCTCATGGTATCCAAATACCCGTAGTGGCTAGCCAATATTGTGGCTGTGCCAAAAAAGGACGAAAAGGTCTACATGTGTATCGATTTTTAAATTTTGAATATGGCGAGCCCGAAGGACGATTTCCCACTGCCGCACATCGACATATTCATTGATAACACTACTAAGCATGAAATACTTTCTTTTATGGATGGATTCTCAGGATATAATTAGATTAAGATGGCAGAGGCAGACAGAGAAAAGACAACGTTCATCACCCCCTGGGGAACCTTTTGATACAGAGTCATGCCATTTGTGCTAAAGAATGCCAGTGCAATGTACCAAAGAGCTATGACTGCACTGTTTCATGACATGATGCATCGAGAGATTGAAGTGTATGTCAATGACATGATTGCCAAGTCACCGAAGCAAGGCGACCATCTAGTAAACCTCTAGAAGTGCACATTTGGTGCTATGTCCGGGAAACTGTTGGGGTTCATCGTCAGCAGGAGAGGAATCGAGGTCGACCCAATCAAAGTCAAAGCTATTACATATCTGTCTACTGAGAAAGAAGTTAGAGGGTTCTTAGGCAAAATACAATATATCAGTTGGTTCATTGCATAGCCAACGCCCATCTGCACATTGATCTTCAAGCTACTAAGGAAGAACTCACCCATTGAATGGAATGACGATTGTCAGGCAGTGTTCGATAAAATCAAAAGCTACCTCCTTAACCCACTTGTGTTGGTACCACCCGAGCCGGGGAGACCACTCTTGATGTATCTCTCCACGGCAGAAGTTTCGATGGGATGTATCTTAGGGCAGCATGACGAAACAAGGAGAAGAGAGCATGCCATTTACTATTTGAGCAAGAAGTTTACTGATTATGAAACATGCTATTCTCATCTGGAGAAAGCATGCCTAGCTCTTGTATGGGCTACTAAGAGGCTCTGCCACTGCTTGCTCTCCCAAGTCGTTCCACTTTTGGCCCGAATGGACCCGTTGAAGTACCTTTCTGAGAAGCCGGCTCTCGCTGGGCGAACTGCACGATGGCAACTTTTATTGTCTGAGTTCGATATCACGTACATCACTCAGAAGTCGATTAAGGGGCAGGCACTCGCCGAACATCTTGTGGACAAGCCTTTGCCAGATTATGAGCCTTTAAGAACTGAGTTCCCAGATGAAGATATCTTGTTCAGGACAGAAGATGATACAGAAGAAGCAGAAGATTCTTGGGTAATGCACTTTGACGGGACAGTAAATGCCGAGGGTCAGGGAGTTGGCCTCATTCTGATTTTGCTGAAAGGATCCCACGTACCCATCTCTATCAAGCTCAACTTCCCTTGCACTAACAACATGCTGAGTACAAAGCTTGTGCCACTGGTTTATAGGCGGCTCTCGATCTAAATGTAACTCACCTTCGAGTATTTGGCGAATCACAATTGATCATATGCCAGACAAATAGAGATTGGAAAATGAAAGATGAGAAACTGATCCCTTACCATGAGCACCTCGAGGATCTGATAGTTTACTTTCAAGACGTGACATTCTCATATGTCCCCTGGATAAGGAATCGCTTCGCTGATGCACTATCCGCATTGGCATCGATGATAGAAATCCCATATGGTGCTGAGATGAAGCCAATCATGATCAAGTAGAGGAATGAGCCGGCCTTCTGCCTACAGATAGAGAAACCTATAGAGCCTGATGATGAGCCACCTTGGTTCTCAGATATCAAGAATTTCTTTGAGACACTAACTTTCCCTGAGGGTACATCCAAGGTAGATCGACCAACCATTCAGTGTCTAGCGGCAGGCTACGCCATTTGTGGGGAGTGCCTTTAAAAGAGATACTACAATAACATCTTACTCTGGTGTCTTACTGAAAGTGGTATCATGAAGGAGATCCATGAAAGAGTATGCGAAGCCCATGTCAGCGGTCACATGCTTGCTAAGAAAATTTTACGGCAGGGATACTTTTGAACCTCTACGAAATTGGATTGCTGTAAACATGTCCAGAAATGCTACAAGTGTCAGGAACACTCCAGTCTGATACATGCTCCTGCCATCGATCTTCACTGCATGACCACTCCTTGGCCATTTGCTACCTGGGGCCTTGATATCGTTGGAATGATTAATCCAAAAGCATCAAATGGACATCGGTTCATCCTCGTTGCCATTGAATACTTCACCAAGTGGGTAGAAGCGGCATCATATTCCAACATCACGGCCAATCACGTTGAGAAGTTTCTTAAGAACAATATTGTGTGCTGATTTGGAGTACCCATGAATATTATCACGGACAATGGCACAAACTTTGCGAATAAGCGCATCCAAGCCTTCTGCGAGCAATACAAAATCAAGCACCATCGCTCGTCACCTTATCGGCCTCAAACTAATGGAGCTGTGGAAGCTACAAATAAGACAGTCATCCGCATCCTTGAAAAGATGGTCGTCACTTATCGAGATTAGAGTGAAATGCTGCCATTTGCTTTGTGGGCCTATAGAACATCGATCCGTACCTCTATAGGGGCAACACCATTCTCCCTTGTGTATGGAACCGGGCCATCCTACCGGTTGAGGTTGAAGTACCCTCGCTCTGAATCTTTATAGAATCAGGCTTACCCGAAGCAGAGAGAGATCTCGCTTCGAACAATTAAACTTATTGAACAAGAAGAGACTCCTAGCCTAGTGCCATACTCAAATTTATCAGGGGCGAATTGCACGCCCTTACAATAAACGTGTTCGCGGTCAAGATCTAAAGGTAGGAGACACTGTACTGAAGAAGATCTTCCCATTCCTCCACACTGATCCGAGAGGAAAGTTCTAGCCAAACTAGGAAGGGCCTTACGTCATTCGAGAAGTGCTACAGGGATATGCCATCCACCTCGCTAGCATGGACGGAGATCATCTTCCTGAGCCCATCAATGTTGGATATGTCGGACGGTTCTACACTTAGTCTATCGCGATAAGGTAAGTATTGATGAAACAGATACGTGACTGCTTAAGAATCACTCAAAAGAGGCCATCATTCCAAACACAGTAGCCAAAAAGCATCCCTAAAAAAGATGATATCCTTTGCTAAACCATTTTGAGCCTGCGCCTTTTTCTTTCAATAACCCCCTTTCCTGCAAAAAGAAAAAAAAATGTGTGTGTACATGTACAGGAAAAGGGAAGTAAAGTTACTATCAAAATCCTAAAAAATTAATAAAGCAAAACCTCAAAAAAAGATTGCCTTAAATAAAACAAAAAGAACAAAAAATCATGGGGCATGCACAGTAAGTTCCCCAAGGAGGAAAGCATGTCGGGAAAGCTGAAGCCATGTCAAGGAAACCCTTTTTAGCCTAGCATACCTTCAAATCCTAACCTAACCCATGGCCAAGGTACTCCCTGAAGAAAGTCCTCTTTTAAGTTCACAAGTAGTCATAATATCTGTTGAGTCAACACAAGTCGAGTTATGAGACGACACCAGAACCCCGTCCAGCCGATTATGACGGAATCGACGTCTATGTCGTGGCTGTTGAAAAAATAATGATGAAAGAAATAAAAAGAATAAAAGGAAATAAAAAAACAAGCTCAAAGCAAGATGAACGTGGTGAAAATTCGAAAGGGGGGTAAAAACAGCGAGCTTGTGCGGACCAGGTGAAAACTCGAAAGCGAATTTGCGGTAAGAGAGTTAAGCCCATGGACGTGGTAAGAACCCGAAAGGGCACAACGGGTAAAAAAAGAAGAAACAAAGAAGAGAAAGGTTTGCACTAATTGAGCGGATTGATGCTTGAGGAGCCCTCTTGGTTACTCTCTTTGATACCCTTTTTTCGGTTGGGCCACTCATGTTAGTTCAAGATGAGTCCCGACTAGAATTGTCTTTGTGAAACTGCGTCGTCAAACATATGACTCAAGATAAGGAGAAAGGTTTAACTCAATCCAAAGGGATTGACGTTCTAGCCTTGGTAAAACTGTTGAAACTCTCTCATAATCAACTATTCAGAGAGGGGTTTGACCATGCTCAAAAGAGGACCCAGGATTTCACAAGGTTTCACCCAGTGATTAAGGCACCACACCAAAAAAATGCACCAAAACAAAAGACAGAAAAATCTATGTAGATGCATATAATAAACTGCCTTCCTTTTATAAAATGCACGGCTTGCACCACATCCCAAAAAATAGCCGGTGTGATGACTAGCTTTCTTTCTTTTTTCGATTTTACAAAAAAGAGAACAAAAACATAAAGAAAATATGTATACCAAAAAATGTGTGTATTTGTAAAGGGGTTCTTTACGTCCCTTTTTTGTATTTGATTTGTGCAAAAAGTTATGTGTGCAGGAAGGATTTAGCGGCCTAGCTCACGCTTCAATGTGCTAATCTCGGCACGAAAGTCATCTTTCCGGACATTTCGCTCGGCCAACCAGCGACCATGCAAGATTTTGTACCTCTTCCAAGAAGAATCAACAGCTCCAAGGGCAACACTCAATGACCCCTTCAGATGAAGGACCTTGCTCTCTTATGCAACCATGAGATCTGTGACGGTCCTGTCGCGACGATGCGCTCGCTTGCAAAAATATATAGAGTCGCCACTCAGAGCTTTTATTGTCCCGGGATACCTATATCATTTTTATAAGCATCGAAGTGCCACAAATATGACTCTGAATCTGGTCTACACCAAAGGCTCTTGGGTAGGGACTTCGGTTATCGATCAGGAAGGTGTTAGGTACCCGATCAACCCGCTTAGTGCGGTCTCTACTTATGGCCAAAAATAAAATGAAGCAAAAGAAAGAAAAATAGCTTCCTCTTGCCCAAAAGGGGTTAGAATCCTATTTATGTCCCTTCGTTCCTATAAAAAAGTCGACGGTGTAACGGCACAAATGGAAGGATGAAGGGAGCTAGAAAGAGATAGGAGAAGAAAGGGGAGAGCCGGAGCCCTCGGGCCCTTGTAGCACCGTAGGAGAGTCTTGCGTGGCTTGCTTTGATGAGCTTTTGAAGGCCTTTTATGGTGGAAAATGGGGTTCTAACTCCTAAGGCTTGGAGCTAACAGGTAGGGAAGGGAGGCTAGGGGATCACACACACTTAGGCTGAGGGCTTTGGATGCAAGAACAAGCTTGAAATGAGATTGGGAAATTCTAGAATTTGGGTGAAAATGGTGCACAAAAGAGAAGAAGAACTTCTCACTTTGAGCTCTTTCTCTCTTAAGCAAATTTCTCAACCCTTAAACCAAGGGGTGGGGGTCTCTATTTATAGGAAATGGGTGGATTAGGAGACCACTTAAGTTGTAATTGGGGTTAGCAATTAGGTAATCTCAAATCTAAGGATTCCTAAAGTTTTTAGAGCCTTGAGATGTGTGAGAAGGTCCTCGAATGGTGGATGATGGGGTGAGGCCTTAAGCCACTTGAAGGGTTGCAAATAGGTAGGGAAAGGGTTTAACAGAACTAGCAAAACACACCCCAAAGGTCAAGGTGGTCAACAAGTCAAACCCTAATCATGATTTTTAGGGTAAAATCTAGAGGTTACTATTCATATGCCTGACGCAACTAATAGTTGCACTAGGCAAATGTACAGTAAAACAGTTTTAAACAGTGCTTGGAAGTTGGTTTGCGAGGGTGGGCCCCACCTTTAAACTTGGCGCAACTAATAGTTGCGCCAGGCTTAAAATCTAAGAGAATTGGCCTGACACAACTAATAGTTGTGCCAGGCAAAATTATAACTGGCGCAACTATTAGTTGCGCTAATTCCCTAGGGGGCCCACATGAATTTACACTTATGCCCTTCGGGCTTGGATTGTCATATCTTTTGATGTATACCTCCGATTGGGGCGATTCTTGGACCGTTGGAAAGCTGACAACCTCTACTTTTCAATGGTATGAGATTCGATCATAGTAGAGGGCCATAGTTGGTTTCAGTGCACCCCTCCTCAACCATTTGCTTGATAAGGTTAGGTTTAGGTTCAAAACGGGTTCTAAGGGTCGAGATTGATTTCAAAAGGTTCAGGTCAGGTTCCTAAGGGATCTAGGGTGATTCCTAAGGGTTTGGAAATGTTCTTAAGGGTTCTATAAAGGTTTCATATATGTCATCAAAAGCTCATAATTGCACCTCTCTCGAAAGGCATTTCGATCGAGCCTTGGGCCAAATTTGGGTGTCTACAGATGCCTCTCTTTGGTATCCGATCACTAATGATCGAATGCCAAAGAAAAAGTGACATCTGAAGAGGCCCAAGACATTACTGAAGGGTCCACTACATTCATAACAAACTTCAAATATCAAATGAGTAATACGGTGAGAAAATAAAAGCCCTGGGACACCAGGCTAAACATTCATTTCTTGAGGTAATCGGTTCCCAAGCGCTTAACGATATTACTGGGCATAACCGAGGTGGAATGAGTTGTGAACTCCCTATAGTCGGGAAAGATATTCGCTTCTCGAGATGATTTTGAAGGTATCTAATGTTTAAAATTCATTCTTAATGCAACAGCTTTGTGAGTAAAAAAGGGAGGGGATCGACTCACATTTAAAGATAGGCGTGAAGTAAGCATACGCAAGGCTCCACAGTTTGTGTTCAATCCTACGAGACATTTGATGGCCCCATTTGACTATTCACGGGTGCCTGTGCTGAAAGCATGATTCGAGGTCTTTGGGCGAACCCATCGACCCCGAAGTTTAGTTAGCATGACTGCCCGAGCGAAGTGAATAGATGTCACAATGCTTTTTGAGAGTGCGTGCAATTTTTGAAAGCATGCCTTAGATTAATCATGGCCTAGAGCATCCAGCTTTCATTACCTTGAACAGATCCAACCAAATATTGGGGTATCTCCATGAAGGGACATCCAATCCTGATCTCTGCTGACAATGATCATAAACATCAATTAACTATGCATAATCATGCACCCATCAGGGGCAATAAGCAACAGCAAAGGCGATGGAAGCCCTAACCCGGATCCGCCCGGGTATAATTTACGAGGACAAACGACCATCATATAGATACCCAGATGCATGGCATACCCTTTACAGGGATACCGCTGCCCATACAGGTCTTAAGCTTGCAGAAAATAAAAAGGGAAATGAACCCTTCTGAATGCATGCTTGCACATAGTTTGATTGACACATAATCTCATTCTCAACAGGTTGGTCTCAACCAATGATTGACCTTTTCTAATGGAGAATCTGAAGCATAAGACACTTAAGTTCACATGAATCCAAAACAGAACAATCGTCGCAAAGATTTAGCCGTGGAGTCGACTCGATCGAAGCATTGATTGTTTGATCGGGACCGACACTGTTGCTCCTTCCTTAAAGTAGGATTCAAAAATCTAAGGCAAACCTCCGACTCAGGACTTTAGTATGACAGAACTGCATTGCGGATAAAATATTAACGTTTTACCGCCTTATGCTTGTGCGTCTCTATGGGGAATAGAAACTTATTTTTGATTTTTCTATCATTTTATGTGATTTTTTTAAAATTTTCAACTGTTATTTTATGTGATTTTTTTGGAATTTTGAAGTTATTATTTTATGTAATTTTTTTTGGAATTTTGAAGCTATTAGTTTATGTGGATTTTTCTTGTGAATACATCCGGCTTCTCTGAGGAGATTTTTTTTGGATTTTTCTTTATATTTTCCTGTGTAGGATCGGGGTGCTCACTGATCTCGATCTGCTTTTATTTTAGCAAGGCTCTCTTGGCAAGTCGAAGGATGATCGAAATGCCGCCTTGGGAGCGCGTGCATCTACCGGGAATGACAGAACAAACAAAAAGAGTGGGGGGACCGGTCTTCCTATCTGGCTCGTACTAGGCCCAAGACCCGGCCTAACTACCTGGCACAACTATTAGTTGCGCCAGGCCACTAGGGGCCTCAAAATAGCCTGGCACAAATAATAGTTGCGCCAAGCAAAAGGTGGGAAACATTTTTCCTAGCGCAACTATTAGTTGCACTAGGCTTGGCTGGGGGGAATTTAAACAGCCCGAGTTCGGGCTGGAGGCTTTATTTCAAAATTTTCTCCCCTCCTTCCTCTTTGAAACCAAAAACTGCCCCCCTCCTAGGGTTCCTTAACATTACCTCTACGCGTGCCCCATGGCTGTTGCTTTGCCTGTGTGGATCAATCGTCGGTTCACACTAGATCAAAGACCCCTTTTCTCTCTAAAGGTAACCATTAAAACCCATTTTCTTTGATTTTTCTTACTTTTTCTTGTAGATTTGATCATGATCTTGTATTCTTTGATGAGTAATGATTTATTTATATGGTGTGTATATTTATTGATGAAGGGTGGATGATTCTTCATGAACAATGCCCTATTTTATTATTTCATGGATTTATTGGTGCCTAATATATATATATTTTTTCGTTTTTATTTGTGTATATGGAAAGGGATTTTTTGGTTTATATTTTTTGCAAAGAAAATTTTTGTTTTTGTTTTTATCAAAATAAAGCAAAGGATTTTTTTGTTCGATTTTTTTGGTTGATTGATATTTTTTATTTTTGTAAGTAAAGGATTTTTTTGTTTTTGTTTTTATATTTGCAAAGTAAAGTGAAGAGAATTTTTTTGTTTTTGGTTTTTACTTTTTATTTTGGCAAACAAAGTAAAGGATTATTATTATTTTATTTTATTTTATTTTATTTATTTATTTTATTTTATTTTACTTTTGTGAATAAGGTAAATGAAAAAAATTTTGTTTTTGGTTTTTTTGTTTTTAGGAACACGAAAAAATGGCCGTTTGTTTTTTCCTTTGGACCTAAGGAGAAGAGAAAGATTTTTTTTTTGTTTAAAAGCGTGATGATGATTTCTTTCTCTCCCCTATTTTTTTTGCTTTTGTTTTCCTAGACATAAACGGAGGATTTTTTTTTGGTTTTTCTAATGTAAAAGAAGGGCCTTTTTCTTAATTATTTCTTTAGAAACATAAATGATTTTATTTGATTATAACTTGCTTTATTTTCAAATACAGGAAGGGGAAATTTTATTTTTTTGTCATTTTCTGAAGAAAAGATTTTTTTTTTTGCATTTTCAACCTAAGAGGATCTCTTTTTTTATTTAGGCATGTGTATCTCTCATTTCTGAAAATGTGTGAAAAGAAAGGGGAAGGGTGAGCATACTTACCTCCTATTTGCAGCATAGAATATCATGGCTATTTATCATTGATTTGCTCTAACGTGACTGCTTTTTGTTGCCCAAGAATATTGGGTGAGGGTGAGCATATTCTCGAGGAGGGCCACGAGGAGGGGCCCGAGATTGTATATGGCTCGCAGGGGGAGCAGTTCATATAGGTAGATCGGAGAGCGGGCCCGTGGCTCTAGATGCAAGGCAAGGCCGCTCGAGTCGGCCTCCTTCACCAACAGTATACCCACATTTCAAACTTCTGGATAGCGGGCAAGGTAAAAGAGAGGTTCAATTCATTTCCATTATGCAGTTTTTGCTTTGCCCCTGTGACCTTATGCACATTTTCTTGGGTACAGGACCTGCCCAACATTGTATTCCATGGCGGGTGGCTCGACTTCCAAGAATTCTACCTCTACGTCCCTCCCGTAGTAAAGGTCCTTCTGACACAGGTGGGCTTCAGAGAATTTCTATCTTGCCCTGCCATGAGGGCCGATGCTGCCTATCTGAAAGCTCTGATTGAACGGTTTTGCCCCGAGACGATGACCTTTCACATGCCGTATGCAAAGATGACTTTGACGCCCGTCGACTGGGCCATGATTACCGGCATCAGGATAGGGGGGATACCGATATCCGATCTCACGGTGCTGAGTCGAGAGGACATCATTCGATTGATTGGGGCCTATCCTCCTCGTGGGCAGACACATGGCATCGAGGTCAAGATGACTTGGCTGACCTCACTTTATACACCTGATGAGTTAGTGGATTTGGGTTAGCCAGACAGGGTGCTCTACATCACGCTAGAGCGGGCGATCATCCTAGCCCGCATTACTCTCCTGGTCCTGCTTGGTAAAACCCTTTTCACCAATGCGAGCAGTGGCCGAGTTAGCCTAGCCCTGTTGAGTGTGATGGACAACTGGGGTGACGTCCACAGGTATGACTAGGGAGGGGCAGGGTATGCATGGCTGATGTACAATTTGTCTCGGGTCACGACCGGGGATTCAAAGTCTGCTATTGGATTTTGGGCCGCCTTGGAGGTAATTCCTCATTCCTTTGCCTTTGCCATTTTTTTTTTAATGATCCATATACGCTACTGACCCGCTCTTGTGCAATGCCCCTTTTTCATGTATGGGGATATCATCGCTTTCACCCTAGGTGCCCACTTCTTTTCTCGGAGGTGCTCACCTATCCCCTCCTCAGCAACTAGAATCAGGCTCAACGCCGCGATGTAGGTTTAAAGTACTTGGAGGCGGGTCTGAGGTCCCAACTCGACTTGATGGTTCCTGAGTAGGTAAAACTCTCTTTCAAGTTTGTTTGTTCTTAGCTCGAGAATCTCCTTTTACTGATGTGCTAACTGCTTGGATTCTTTGTTTTTACTTGGGCAGATCCTCCCTGACTCGTACCTTGCATCCCCCTTCTGGGACTGAGCAGTTGTAGGCGCTTCTCGCCTATTTAACAATCGCCGCGTCATTTTCTTCTATGGAGCATGGGCCAAATTCTATTATCTGGGAGAGCGAGTGGTGCACCAATTCCAGGGTTATTATGCCATACCTGTGGACCCTCCGACGGATGTTTGGTATCCTGTTGGCAGTGTCGAGGAGCTTATCGCGGCCTTCTTCAACAATGGGCTTCCCATTCATGCTCTCAATGTGCTGGGGGACTATCATCTTTGGTACGAGTGCCTGTCGTACCAGTTTATCTTGCTGCGCTTTGTACCTAGTGCTAATTTTCTTACATTCGGCGGCCAACTCGATCAGGTAATTCTTCTTAGCTTAGATTAGTTCCCTTTATGCTTTAGTTCGGTCCTTCATTCCTTCTAAGCGGATCTTTATTTTGTTCATAGTTTGCCCTAGGGGATGATTTGGAGGGTGAAGGCGGGATGAGTGCAGCTGATATGTGAGGGGAAGATCCCTCCGGTGCTGGCCCTTCTGGTGTGGGTCCCTCGGGCGAGGGCTCTTCGAGTGGTGGTAGGTCAGGTATCTCTCATGCTGGTATCCCTAGTGGCTATCCACCCGTGGTCTATGGGACCTTCCGACGCCTGGATGACAACATCCTTTCGGGCCTCTGCAGCCCGTGTCCCTCCTCCTGAGGTGGTTCTATGGGTAAGTCTGCTGACGGCCCAATCTCTTTCCATTTCAGCCTCCTATTGCACATGCTTTAAGATTGCCCTGATAATTGATGTTATATTGTTCTAAACGTAGGACTTCAACTCGGCCATGGAATATGCAGAGTATCATCGTCATCTTGTAGAGCTTAGGGTGGTGGAGACGGTGAGTACCTTGCTGCCCTACTCCTCTCATTCATTTCATTATAATTTGTCCCTTAACTGATCATGACTCCTGACTTTGACTGTGCCTTGTAGTGTGCTCGTGCTAAGGAGTCACATTCTTTACTTAGTAGGATCTCGCAGGTGTGGTCCAGGGTGGGGGACATTCAGACCTTCCAGAGCTCCTCTCGTCATCGCAAGAAATCAAAGGGCGCGAGCAAGGAATAGGCTTTTATTTTTTGTTTTGAAAACTCAGTACTCTTGGGAATTCGATTTGGATTTGTTTAATCATTTTGGGGATGGTTGATGTGATACTTTGGATCATTATTTTTGAAAAATATTTTTAAAATTTCTGCTTTGATTTTATGCCATGATCTCTTTGCATCGGACCTGTTTCTCTGCAAGATGTGTTTCCCCAAAATGTTCTCAGAAAGCGACTCCTTGGGCGTATGCTTTGATGTAGGATCAGTCCTGCATATGAATAAACAAAATAATTGCCAAACTGTTAGTGAAAGGAGGTGTGTGAAAAAAACAAAATGGGTGTAAGTCCCTACAGCTGGGTCCCGGGATGGCTGAAGAGGGGGGACTGTAGTGTGGCGCAACTATTAGTTGTTCCAGGTTGAAATCTCATAAAATATGTACTGGCGCAACTATTAGTTATGCCAGGCATAAATGGGGACCAAAATGTGCTAGCACAACTAATAGTTGCGCCAGGCTCAACCTGGGGGAAAAAAATACTGGCGCAACTAATAGTTGTGCCTTGTTTAACCTAGGGAGCAGTTGGTCCTTATATACCCGAGTTAGTCCAAAAATCACTTCTTTTTTTGTTTATCTTGGCCCTTTTGACCGGTTCTTTTTTGCTCTTGTTTTTCCAAGGCGGGTCTATCACCATACATCGATTTTTATCTTCTCATAAGATCTTTGTACATTCATGGACCGGTTTTCTGACCCTCCCTTATGTGGAGGGCCTGAAGCCAATTTGCCCCCTTCCTTGGGCCTAGGGCCCAAATTTCTAATAGCCTAGTTTTGGAGTTTGAATGAGAGTGAGCTCGCCACCTTGGAGCGCCTTGGGCTATCTCGCCTTCCTTCATGTCTAGAGGTTCCTCCAGAGTGGGAACTCCTTTTTGCTGTCGCTTCATTTTGGGATGTGAATTCCCATGTATTCCATTTTGGGAAGCGGGAGCAAACCCCAACCCTCGAGGAGCTATCCAATCTGTCTGGCCTAAAGCTTCACAGGGGTCTTGTAAGAGTCACGCCTCGGCCGGGCTATTCCAAATCCATCCACCTTACTCTCGATTTGAAGCAACTTGAGTATGAGAAAAGTCTCATTGGGGGGACCACAAGGTGTTCAATAAATTCCTCAAAGAACTTTTCGGTGACGAAGGTCTCCGAAAATTGCCAGTTAGGAACATTTTCAACGTGAAAGCTCTAGCACTCGATCTCATCTCTGAAATCCTCTTTTTTATCGGGAGGGACCTTCTCCTTGGCAATTTACAACATTTTGACTGAGCTGGAGCCGGGCCAATCAATGATGCATTTGGTGCTCGCTGAGCTGTATCGAGGCCTTGATTCTTTGCTTTGGGCAAGGTGGAGGGCCTTCGGGGGTGCCCCTTGTTGCTTCAGGTCTGGTTGGGTGAGCACCTTGCTGTCTTGGGGCCTGTGCCCCTCTTTTATATTGCTCGAGGTGAGGCGGCTCAGGGCTTTCTGGGTAGGTGCCATTTTCTTCCACAGGGCGATGTGTCAGCTCTGAAATTTTGGATGACCGATGTCGGGCTGACATGGAGGCTTCCTTGGTTGGATCAGACCTTCCCAGTAGTTCTCTCTAGAGACCATGAGGGCATCACCCTCCTAGGATTGACTGGCAGTACCTTCTACTTCCCATTCCAGGTATTGCGCCAATTTGGCTGCCCTCAGCAGGTGCCTTGCGAGGCCAAATCCCCTCTATGTGATTTGATCTTTTCTAGGGGGTCCTCTGGAGACATAGATCGGATTGCTGCTCTTTGGGAGATGTGTCAGTCGACGCTGATGTGTGATTTTGAGCAGGGAGATTTGGTTAGAACTTCTCCTGAGTACGAGGCCTGGCTATTGACTGAGCGGCATGTTGCTGATGGTCCAGATTCGACAGAGATCGTTGATACTGGAGGCCCCTGGCCAAAGAAGGAGACGACACTCCGAGCCCGTATCAAGCTACTTGTCATGACCCCAAATTTTTGGGAACCATGCACATCTTATACCATGCACGCGTATGTGTGGTTCACAAGGAAACAAAAAAATAACATGTATACGCTATGTGTGTATGTGAGAAACACACTAACTTTCACTAATATGTATATAAGTAAAAAGAAAGAAGAGAGGAGCCTTATACGTAACCTAATTTTAGCCTAGAGAACAAGGAAAAGAGAGAGAAAGAAGAGAGGAAATTGTAAAAGGAGGTTAGGTTTGTTGGTTTAAGCCCGTAGTAGATTTTGAGGAAGGCTAGATGAGGAACCATGAAGAGCGTTTCATCTAGTTGAAACTCGGATCGAGTTTACATCAAATACATTGATCGAGGTATGATTTAAATGCGTTTGTGGTGATTAGATAATGTAGGGAAGAATTATAAAAAAGGTCTTTTTGTATTATTTAATGCTAATAAGACATTGGATAAAAGAAAGAATTATATTCTCGAATGGATCGAGCACTTGTATCTATCGTGGCTCGCTCAAGCGACCTATTTGGCTCGCTCGAGTGAGGATAGAATATAAATCTGAGTATATTTTCGTTCTGGGCTCGCTCGAGTGAGACCTATAGTATATGGGAAGATCGCTCGAGCGAGGCTTTATGTAGCTCATTTTAATCGCTCGAGCGACCTCGTTTTAACCGCTCGAGCGATGAAAGGTACTCGCTCGCGCGAGGGTTAGTACCTCGTTTTAATCGCTCAAGTGAGATTAAGTGCTCACTCGAGCGAGGCTAAGTGACCGCTTGAGTGAGGAATAGTGTTTGCTCGCGCGAGGAACTACGTGGGTTTTATTAAATTTTAGCACAGTTCATGAGAGCTGTGTGCTCCAAAGGGCCCTAGTGACCATTCTAAGCATGTTCTTAATGCATGCAATGTAGATTGATGTGGGATTGTTGCGTATCACTGCTACGAGAGAGGACTGCTTGGATTTGCCTTGAGGTAGGGAATATCTTGAAACATGTACTTTAATTCGTCAAACATCATGTATGTAGAGTATTTCCATCATATAGAGCAGCTCATGAGAATAGTCATATTACATGCGTTTTCCAACATGTGTGTGTGTGTATGAATCTAAAAGGAGATCATGAAGTCCCCAGGGGACATAGAATTGTAACATTGGGCATCGTAATGATGCATTAAATCAGTAGCATCCCAGGGATGCATATGAAGCCAAATGATAAAACAAAAGAAGAATGAGAAGGCCTAATGTAATATAATTAGCACAATCACGGTGAATAACTATATGTAGAGCACACTTTATATTTTTGTTATTTAAGGTTTATTTAGAATACGGATACCAACGACGACTCGGCCGGGATATCGGAGACTGCACGTGCCAAACAGTAAACCCTAGCACATCCCAGAGATGTTAAATTGAGAATAGACCCCGCCGCCTAAGAGAAAGGGGCCTGGGTAGTATTGAAATGTAACACATAACAAGTGTCTATTTAGACGACGATGGTGGGTATTCCATCGAGGCCCGATGCTCTATTGCTCAGGGATTACTTAAGTTAAGAAGATTTAAGTGATTAGGCCGAATCCGTTACCATAATAGTAAGATGAGAATAATAAAGTCATGCAAAGTAATAGTGTATCCATCATTTTACTTATGTGTGTTTCAATTTGTCTTTCAATAGTTCTATCAGATAAATCATGCTTTTAAACTATTTTTAACATACATGTGAGAGCTTAATCTATATGTTCACTGTGTTTCCCTATTGAGCTAGGATGTAGCTCACCCCCCTTAGACTATACGTCGCAGGTCCAGGACTAGCGGCAGCGGAGACTTCTGGAGACGTTGATCCAGGGGATTCAGATTACGTGCCCACAGAAGAGTCAGAGCCTCCTCCTGAGGAATTCTTCTAGGAGACCCATTGCATACTTTGAGAGTAAGTTGAGAATATTAGGTACGGCTTGGTATGTCAAGCCTCTTTAATTGAATGTAATTAAATACCGTTATTCTTTTGACAAACCGTCTGGGATGAACTATTATCACCAACGGTTTGGGTAAGTTCTTATGCCCATGAATTGGCATAGGACAAGAACTACCTTTAGAGACCCTATTTATTTTAAATATATGAGTACTTGTTTAGAGTAGATACATGTGCCTTAATTGTAGTTTTTGGCTTGTATATACCAATGCTTTGTAAAGAATCACAGGGCACGGCCTTGAGGGTCGTGCTGATGGCACGAGTTTCGAGGTGTCGAAATCCGGGCTGTCACACTACTTGTGGACAAGAAGAGGGTCCTTGTGACAGCCTGAATTTCAGCATTTCCGAAATCCGTGCCATCTGCACGACCTTCAAGGTCATGCCTTAATTTCATATCATATCTCACCGATATATACAGCCAAACTGTAATTGAAGCACATGCGAACACTCTAAATAAAAATAAGAAGTTATAGGATAGTTGATCCTACAAGGCTGTCCCTGTTCCATGCCAATTCATGGACATAAGGACATACCCAAAAGTTTAATGACAATTATTCTTCTTAAATAGTTTACCAAGAGACAGTATTTAAACCTTCCAAAAAATGAGGCTCGATATACCAAGCCATACATAATACTCTCTCAACTCACTCTCAAAGTATGCAGCGGGTTTCCTAGAAGAATTCTTCAGGAGGAGGTTCTGTCTCCTCAGTGGGTACGGACTCCGATGCCCTTGGATTAACTTCACCTGAAGTCCCTGCCGCCGCTAGTCCTTGACTGTGACGATAGTCTAAGGGGTGAGCTACATCCTAGTCTGTGAGGAAAACAAAAGAACATATAGATCATCCTTCACACATATGTCAGTAACTTAATAAAACATAAATTTTCAAGAAAACATTTATGTACAACAATTTGGATAACAGGAATAACTCAATGGTTCCAATCACTACTTATCATGGCTTTGTTTAATCTCTTTATAAGTTTGTTTGTGAACTTGGCCTAATCACTTAAATCTTAACTTAATTAATCCTCGAGCAATATAGCATCGAGCCCCGATGGAATACCCGCCATCGTCGTCTAACTCGACAGTTGTTATGTGCATTCCCCGAATATCGCAGCCCCTTCCTCATAGGCTATGGGTCTATTCTCAATCTACATCCTCAGGATGTTATAATTGTACTGGATTGGTCAGCCGTATCGTCACGGAGATATCCCGCCGAGTCGGGTCAGTGGGTATCCCACCACATCGGTGGGGTATTCTAATCAACCTTAAATAACAAAAGTATCAATGTGCTTTACATATAGTTATTCACCGTGATTGTGTTAAATATATTACATTAGGCCTTATCACGTTATCTTTGTTTCTCTGTTTGTTTTCTTACGCATCCCTGGGATGCCCCATGCTTCTATTTCACCTTTCTTTGATTTAACCACATTATCATTCGTCCCCTGGGGACCTCAGGATCTTCCACATTGGAACACACGCACACACCCTTATCATGAGGATTTATGAAATATACACTATTTAAATGGACTATACTACACATATGAGTTCACAGAATAATGCACATGTTCGAGAAAATTCCCTACCTCGACGAATCTCAAAGCACGCTTGTCCTTAGAGGGTTATAATGCATCAACCTACATTTAAAAGAATTTTACTTTAGGATGATCTAAGGTCTTTGGGGTGTAAGACACCCGAGTTTCTTATATTAGAAAACCAATATTTGAGTGATCACCGGACCTCGCTCGCGCGGTCATTAGCCCTCGCTCGAGCGGTCACTTGACCTCGCTCGAGCGGTCTCTTGACCTCGCTCGAGCGGTCAAATCGAGATCGCTCGAGCGGTTAAATCGAGCTCTCGAATTTTACTGTGGACCCTCGCTCGAGCGAGCTCCCCTTTAGTTTTAGGGACCGCTCGAGCGAGCCCAGAGCCACATTTTTCTATGTTCATCCTCGCTCGAGCGAGCCTCTTTAGACCGCTCGAGCGAGGAACAATGATTTTGTCCCTCGATCAGATCGAGATCATGCTTCCATCCTTCATTTAACCTTAATCTTATATAAAGTAACATACAGCCAACATCCTTCCTACTATTCAAAACATTCCTAGGCATTTATCATGTTTTTTTAACGTACCTCTGACGATGAATCACGCACAGGTCCGATTTATGATTTGAATATCTACTCGGCTATCCGGCCTCCCTGGTTCTTTCTCCCGTCATTTCCTCTGATCCCTTCTTTCGACCTAAGTCTCAATGAACCCTAGTTCTCCACTAGGCTCTTTTCTTCTTTCTCTCTTTATTCTCCTTCTCTCTATTTAGGTTAGAATAGAGTTACGTAAAGGTTCTTCTCTATCTCTTTCGCGAATCCAAGAGTCGGGAAATCAACCGAGCATAAGGTAATCGGTTGATCGGTGGAGGGACAGCACCCCTTACATTCCTTTTGTAGGCATGCGCCATGCCTTTTATGACAACCATAGGTGCGTTGATCCACCTATTGTGAAATGCGGTATGTAGTGCTCGCAAAAATGCATCTCGGCGTTCTTGGTCATGGCCGGTTGGGTGCAAATTCTTTTTGAAGATAATATCTAAAAGCCACATGCGCGGCGGTAATTGTGATCGGGTGATGGATTGTCCCGAGGCGGTCCTGCCGCCAGTGATGTCGGAGATTATCGTTGGGAAATCTACGTTCCCAGAAAAAGGTGGTAGGATGTGTGGGCTAGGGGTGTAGATGTGAGGACATTTCATGATTGAGGAAATGTCGGCACATCTGAAAATTAACTCATTACCATCGATGGTAACGAGTATGGCATCCTCATCAACGCTCAATTGTAGGGTCTGGTAAAATAATTTCACTAGCCTCGGGTAGTATCGATCCCCGAACGGCGTAAGCAGGGTCTTGAGCTGATTGTTGGTGATGAAGTCCGATGTCCGGGTGGACGCCGGATCTCAAACAAGAGGGTGTATTTCCACGGCTTCAAAATTTTTGATCCCCACCAATCATCCGGTGTGATTGGAGTAGAGGTGGGTTTGATGATTGTTGAGAGGTTTGTTGTGGCGAGTCGCCATCCGTTTCTTTGGTTGGGGGTTCGGGCTTGAGGCCATCTAGTATAATAATGCTAAAAAAAATGAAGGAAAAACTTTAGGAAATAGGTAGAGTTTACCTAGGAGAATCGTCTTAACGGATCGGATTGCTCAAATTCGTTTGAAATCGGAAGAAAAATGGTTGAAAACGGCTGCCCTAACCTTTCCCCCGATCGTCTCTCTCTTTTCTCTCGCTTGAAGATGAACAGACGCTCTGGCCTGCCATATTTATAGTTCCGCCTCGCTCGAGCGGTCATTAGTCCTCGCTCGAGCGAGAATAGAAATCATAATGTCATATACTGTTACCTCGCTCGAGCGGTTATAAGTCATCGCTCGAGTGGTCTACATACCTCGCTCGAGCGAGGATTTGTTATCGCTCGAGCGAGAGAAAGTATGATTTCATGTGGTCTCGCTCGAGCGGTCATAAGTGGTCGCTTGAGCGAGACCAGAAACATTTCTCTGGTACCTTCTTGCTCGTTTAGTTTCAATATATCACTAGTTTCATCAATTTAGAGTTCGACGAAAAAATTTCTCAAACATTGTTTGAAATCAACATATCAAAAGAAAAACATACATAGCCTTCATAGTACCCGAAATTACATATTCTCAAACGAATGAAGCATTCAGTTGGCAAGTTCGAACAATTTAGGATATTGTTCTCTAACATCCGCCTCACGTTCCCATGTTGCCTCTTCGGCCGGGTGGTTCTTCCATCGGACAAGCACTAAGGGAATCACTTTTGTTCGCAACACCTGTTCCTTTTGATCTAAAATTTCTACGGGTTCTTCAATCATGGTCATATCTTCATGCATTTCGAATGATTGGCCAAGACGTGATCGTGGTCATTGAGATATTTTCTAAGCATGAACCGTGGAACACGTTGTACTGATCAAACAATGGTGGCAAACCAATGCGGTAGGCTACTTCTCCCACTCGACCCAAAACTTCAAACGGTCCAAGATAGCGGGGACTTAGTTTCCCTCTCTTCCCAAATCTCATCACTCCCTTCATCGGTGATACTTTCACAAATACATGTTCACCCACTTTAAAGTCCACACTAGTCCGCTTGATGTCAGCATAACTTTTATGTCTGCTCTGAGCCGCTTTTAGTCTTTCCCTGATCATGCGGACAATGGCAGCGTTAACTTCAAGTAGCTCGGGTCCCAAAACGAATTTCTCCCCAGTTTCCTCCCAATTGATTGGCGACTTACATCGTCTTCCGTACAAGGCTTCATACGGTGCCATCCCAATGCTCGTCTGAAAACTATTATTATAAGCGAACTCAATCAATGGTAGATGTTGATCCCATGATCCTTGCAATTCTAACATACATGCCCTAAGCATGTCTTCAATGACTTGGTTGACCCTCTCCGTCTGTCCGTCTGTTTGTGGGTGAAATGCCATACTGAAATCCAACTTAGTTCCCATTCCTTCTTGGAATTTCCTCCAAAACTTTGATGTATATAATGGGTCTCTGTCTGAAACAATGCTAATTGGAATCCCATGTAGCCGCACGATCTCCTTCATGTAAAGTTCTGCTAATCTTCCCGCTGTGTACATCGTGTTGTACGGCAAGAAATGTGCCGACTTAGTTAATCGATCAACCACTACCCAAATGGCGTTATGCCTCCTTGCAGTTCGTGGTAACCCGACTATGAAATCCATTGAGATAGATTCCCATTTCCATTTCGGTATGGGTAAAGGCTGTAATAGGCCTGCGGGGTGTCTATGATCGATTTTCACTTGTTGACACGTCAAACATCGTGACACGATCGCCACATCTTGTTTCAAACCTCTCCACTAGTAGTTCTTTTTCAGGTCCTGATACATCTTTGTGCTTCCCGGATGAATCGCATAGCTTGACCTGTGGGATTCATCAAGAATCGTTCGTCGCAACTCCGCATTGTCCGGAATGCAAAGCCGCCCCTTGAATGTTAAGGAACCGTCTTCTTTAATTGAAAATTCAGAGGTAGTACCTTCAATTACATTTTGATGTATCCTTGTTAGAATCGGATCTTTCATGTTCTCGTATGTGCTCGAATATCACCGCTTCACCGATATGTTGGCTAAGAAGGCTCTGGGCTTGTGGTTGTATGTCTACGCCACAACGCTAGATCTTCCAACAACTTCCATCGATGTATACCCGAAATTAGTCTAGCGCCAATAACTCTTTCGACTCAAGGCGTATTACTACGTTAGCTTTGCTCGATGGCATCAGTATAGAACAAACGTAATCTTTGAGGAATTCCATCCTGCCTCATATTCGCCTTCCGTAAACAGTATCTGAGGCTTTTGTGGTCAGTGAAAATTTCAAATGTTTCTCCGTATAGGTAATGTCGCCATATCTTTAATGCGAATATGATTGCTGCTAGCTCTAGATCGTGTGTTGGGTAGTTCCTTTCGTGCTCTTTCAACTGTCTGGAGCCGTAAGCTATCACCCTTTTATATTGATTTAGTACACAACCCAACCCGTTATACGAAGCATCACTATAAACTGCGAATCCTCCACTGCCTGATGGAATGGCAAACACTGGAGCTGAGGTGAGCCTCTTCTTGAGTTCTTGAAAACTCTTCTCACACGCCTACCCACTCAAATCTTGAGTCCTTTCTTGTAAGTCTCGTAAGAGGTCCTGCTATTTTTGAAAATCCTTCTACGAAGCGTCGATAATAACCTGCCAGTCCGAGGAAACTTCGGATGTACATCCACGGTTTTTGGTTGTTCCCCATCATCGCCGCCTCGATCTTAGCAGAATCTATAGTGACACCATGCTTGGAGATGACATGTCCCAGAAAGCTAACCTTTTCTAGCCAAAACTCACATTTGCTGAGCTTGGCGTACAGTTGGTGTTCACGCAAGGTTCGTAGAGCGACACGTAAGTGTTCTTCATGTTCCGCTTTCGATTTTGAGTAGATTAAGATGTCATCCACAAACACTACCACGCAGGAGTCTAAGTGTGGTTTAAACACTCGATTCATCAAGTCCATAAACGACGCTGGTGCATTCGTCAACCCGAATGGCATTACTAAAAATTCATAGTGTCCATACCATGTTCTAAAAGCCGTTTTCTGAATGTCCTCGGCCCTGACTCTTAACTGATGATAACCCGATCTTAGGTCGATCTTGGAAAAATGTTTTGCACCCTGCAATTGGTCGAATAAGTCATCTATCCTTGGCAACGGGTATCGATTCTTCACCGTGACTTTATTCAATTATGAGTCGATGCACAACCGCATCGACCCATCTTTCTTTTCACGAACAACACCGTGCTCCCCATGGAGACACGCTTGGTCGTATGAATCCCTTTGTCCAGTGAGCTCTTGCGGTTGTTCTTTCAATTCTTTCAACTCTAGGGCCATTCTATAAGGTGCTTTTGAAATGTGTTCCGCCTCGGTGCTAAGTCAATCGCAAATTCTACCTCCTTTTGTGGAGGTAATCCCGCAATTCTTCCGGAATACATCCGGAATTCTTCGCTATGTCAGAGATAATATTCTTTTCTTCTTTATCCTCCTTCAAAAATGCCAAATAACCACTACACCCTTTCCTGATTAAACGTTCTGCTCTTACTGCAGATACGAGTGGTACCTGAGTCGACCTCTCCCCTTGAAATCGAAACGATCTTCTTGTGTTAGGACGGAAAACAACAACTTTATCCTTGCAGTCCACTGTTGCGCAATGTTGGGATAGCCAATCCATGCCAAGGATTACGTCGAATCCTTGCATGTCCAACCATATTAAATTTGCGTCTAATTCATGGACCGCATGGTCCTGAATGCTTACTACTACCGATTTGCAGACTAACTCTGTGTCCACTAATTCTCCTGTTGGGATGGACACTGATAACACAAAGTCCAGCGTTTCCGGAATAATCTTCATCCTTTTTGCAAATCTAGGGGTGATGAAAGAGTGGGTAGACCCTGGGTCTATCAACATCAAGGCCATGTGCTAATGTAGCACCCTTTCTCATAAATCTGTAACGTACCTACAATGCATGCATATACATACATAACATATACTTAATACAAAAATTTTTCACTCTTGAGTTTAATAACAGTTATATAGATATTTATCCTAATGGAAAATTCATTCATTATCTAGAGTTGTATTGCAAACGAAATTCTTTATTTTAAAGGAGACCTCACCTTGGATAACGCCGTGTACACTCCCTCGCTTCTTGGGCAGAATCGTGAGGCTCTCCTCAAATAATGAGGCTTTCGAGATTGAATAGGTTGTGGCATGAAAGTTGGAGCCGTCTTTCTTTGATGCCTCGGGCAATCTCTAATCATGTGGCCTATCTTGCCACACTTGAAACAGCCTCGCATTCCCTGCCTACAGTCGGTTGTTTTGTGGGACTTGCCACATTTTGCACAAGTTTCTCTTGGTGATGGAGCAGCAGCTCTCGAAAAACCTTGTGGAGTTGTAGCCTTGTTGGAAAAAGTAGGACCTTGATACCTCATCGGTCTCCCTGATGCCAGCAACAGATAATTTTGATGAGTCGGTTGTTGTGCAGCTCTCCCATAACCTGACTGGAACGACTGTTTCTGATTTGGTGTTATAAACCTCGGTTTCTTATATGCCGATTCATAACCCCCGTCTGTTTAGATCGATGCTTTCCGCCTTTGATGTTCCTCCGACGGTATCGGTTATTATTTTCTTCCTCAACCACCAATGCCTTACTCATTACTTCCATAAGTTTTCACCGGAAGGGCTTAACCTCCTCGTATGTCCGACCTTAAGCCCCGTTGGAACCTCTTCGCTTTCATCACGCCCGAGATTACGAGTCCGGAGCGGTTGCGAGCCAATCTCATGAATTCCACTCCATATTCTCTCACGGTCATTCTTCCTCGTGCTAGTTGTAAAATTGGGTCTCCATCCGATTTCTCACAACTTCCGGAAAATATTGTTATTGAATTCTTCTACAAATTCGTCCCAAGTCCACGGCATATCCGGAGTTTCTTGTGCTCTCGTCATGACAGATTTCCACCAAGGTCCTTCTCCATCTAACATGTATGCTGCTTAGCAGACGCTCTCATCCTCCGTGCATGTCAAGACACTAAACACCTTCTCCATTTCTCCCAACCGGGTTTTCTGGCCATCGTGTTCCGCTTCTGTCACGAAAAGTTGGGAGGTCTCATTCTTCCTAACTCGGTGAATGTTGAAGCCGAGGTGTAAGTCCCATCTTGGAGGGGTAGGTGTTCGCCGTTGTGGTTCTGCTCTTGTATCTTGCATGGCGTTGCCATGGTCTCCATTGTGCATCATTCTCTGGTGTTCTTCTCTTTCTTCATTTCTTTCTCTCACCCTATCTTGTTCCCTCTGATCTCGATCTTGCCTATCTAGATCTTGCCCCTCTGCTTGATTTTGGTTTCCTCCCTGGCCACTGCTCTTGGGAATCTCCCTGTTTCCCAACGGCACTCTGTTTGCAGGTGAGACGAACCCATCTCTACTGCGCAAATTCCTATCATGGCCACCCCTGGGTCGGCCTCTCCCTTTAGGAAACATAACGGTCTGCATGAGAATTCATAATCTCGTTAGCAGAAGTCCCTATATTCTGATGATATGATAGTCAGAACTATGGAAAGAAAGGCTTTGATACCAACTGTGACAGCCCGAATTTCAGCATTTCCGAAATTCGTGTCATCTGCACGACCTTCAAGGCCATGCCTTAATTTCATATCATATCTCACCGATATATACAGCCAAACTGTAATTGAAGCACATGCGAACACTCTAAATAAAAATAAGAAGTTATAGGATAGTTGATCCTACAAGGATGTCCCTGTTCCATGCCAATTCATGGACATAAGGACATACCCAAAAGTTTAATGACAATTATTCTTCTTAAATAGTTTACCAAGAGACAGTATTTAAACCTTCCAAAAAATGAGGCTCGATATACCAAGCCATAATACTCTCAACTCACTCTCAAAGTATGCGTGGGTTTCCTAGAAGAATTCTTCAGAGGAGGTTCTGTCTCCTCGGTACGGATGCAGATTAACTTCACTGAAGTCCCTCGCCGCTAGTCCTTGACCTGACGATAGTCTAAGGGTGAGCTACATCCTAGCTCCGTAGGGAAAACAAAAGAACATATAGATCATCCTTCACACATATGTCAGTAACTTAATAAAACATAAATTTTCAAGAAAACATTTATGTACAACAATTTGGATAACAGGAATAACTCAATGGTTCCAATCACTACTTATCATGGCTTTGTTTAAATCTCTTTATAAGTTTGTTTGTGAACTTGGCCTAATCACTTAAATCTTAACTTAATTAATCCTCGAGCGATATAGCATCGAGCCCCGATGGAATACCCGCCATCGTCGTCTAACTAGACAGTTGTTATGTGCATTCCCTGGGAATACTGCCCGAGCCCCTTCCTCATAGGCGGCGGGGTCTATTCTCAATCTACATCCCTGGGATGTTATAATTTTACGGATTGGCGCCCGTGCAGTCACGGATATCCTGCCGAGTCGATCGTGGGTATCCCATACGTCGGTGGGGTATTCTAATCAACCTTAAATAACAAAAGTATCAATGTGCTTTACATATAGTTATTCACCGTGATTGTGTTAAATATATTACATTAGGCCTTATCACGTTATCTTTGTTTCTCTGTTTGTTTTCTTACGCATCCCTGGGATGCCCCATGCTTCTATTTCACCTTTCTTTGATTTAACCACATTATCATTCGTCCCCTGGGGACCTCAGGATCTTCCACATTGGAACACACGCACACACCCTTATCATGAGGATTTATGAAATATACACTATTTAAATGGACTATACTACACATATGAGTTCACAGAATAATGCACATGTTTAGAAAATTCCCTACCTGACGAATCTCAAAAGCACGCTTGTCCTTAGAAGGTTATAATGCATCAACCTACATTTAAAAGAATTTTACTTTAGGATGATCTAAGGTCTTTGGGGTGTAAGACACCAGTTTCTTATATTAGAAAACCAATATTTGAGTGATCACGGACCTCGCTCATGGCGGTCATTAGCCCTCGCTCGAGCGGTCACTTGACCTCGCTCGAGCGGTCTCTTGACCTAGCTCGAGCGGTCAAATCGAGATCGCTCGAGCGGTTAAATCGAGCTCTCGAATTTTACTGTGGACCCTCGCTCGAGCGAGCTGCCCTTTAGTTTTAGGGACCGCTCGAGCGAGCCCAGAGCCACATTTTTCTATGTTCATCCTCGCTCGAGCGAGCCTCTTTAGACCGCTCGAGCGAGGAACAATGTTTTTGTCCCTCGATCAGATCGAGATCATGCTTCCATCCTTCATTTAACCTTAATCTTATATAAAGTAACATACAGCCAACATCCTTCCTACTATTCAAAACATTCCTAGGCATTTATCATGTTTTTTTAACGTACCTCTGACGATGAATCACGCACAGGTCCGATTTATGATTTGAATATCTACTCGGCTATCCGGCCTCCCTGGTTCTTTCTCCCGTCATTTCCTCTGATCCCTTCTTTCGACCTAAGTCTCAATGAACCCTAGTTCTCCACTAGGCTCTTTTCTTCTTTCTCTCTTTATTCTCCTTCTCTCTATTTAGGTTAGAATAGAGTTACATAAAGGTTCTTCTCTATCTCTTTCACTTTTATATCTAAACTTTTGGGATAATACTAGTGTGTTTCCCACGTACACACTTAACGTATGTGGGTCGTTTTTGGTCTCCTTGTGAAACACATACACCTATGTGTAAGTATGTGCCGTGCACAGATCTCAAAAATCTGGGTTGTGACAGTCCTGCAAGAACTTTTGGTACATGAAAAGTTAGAGCAGAAATAGCAGAGAGCGAGGTCCTCTGTTTGAAGGGTTCACTGAGCGTCACTTTTGGAGCTGCTGACTCTTCTCATAAGAGGTATAAGAGCCTGCATGGCCGCTGGCTGACTAAGCGGAATGTCCGGGAAGATGACCTTCATGTTGAGATTAGCGCATTGAAGCACGAGCTAGGCCGCTAACTCCTTGCACACGTAACTTTTTGCACAGATTAAATACACAGAAAAAGGGGAGTAAAACCCCTATACAGATACATACATTTTTGGAATATATATTTTCTTTATGTTTTTATTTTTGTTGTTATTTGTAAAAAGGGAAAGCACGCTAGTCATCACACCAGCTATTTTTTGGGATGTGGTGTAAGTGGTGCATTTTGTAAATGAAAGGTAATTTATTATACCTATCTACACAGATCTTTTGATCTTATATATATATATATATATATTTGTGCGGTGCCTTAATCACCTTGTGAAACCCTGGGTCCTCTTTTGAGCATGGTCGAACCCCTCTTTGACTGGTTGATTCTAAAAGAGTTTCAATAGTCTTACCAAGGCCGGAACATCCATTCCCTTGGGTCGAGTCAAACCTTTCTCCCTACCTTGAGTCATACGTTTGACAAAGCAATTTCATGAAAACAATTCTGGTCGGGACTCGATTCGAACTAACATGAGCGGCCCAGTCGAACGGGGGGGTACAGGAAGAGTAACAAAAGGGTTCCTCAAACATCAATCTTCTCAATCAATCCAAACCTTTCTTTTCTTTTACTTTTTCTCTCTTTTTTTTTTCTTTTTATTGATCTCCCTTTTTACCCGTGGCGCCCTTTTGGGTTTTCACCACGTCCATGAGTTTAGCTCTCTTATCCCAAGCGCCCTTTTGGGTTTTCACCTGGTTCGCACGAGCTCACTGTTTTTACCCTAATGCCCTTTCGAGATTTCACCACGTCCATCTTGCTTTGAGCTTATATTTATATTTTATTTTTTCTTCTTTTTTTTATTTTTTTAAAAAATAGCCACGACATAGACGTTAATTCCATCATAGCCGGTTGGATGGGGTTCTAGTGTTGTCTCACAACTCGGTTTGTGTTAACTTAACAGATGCTATGACTGCTTTTGAACCTACAAAGAGGGTTTCCTTCAGGGTGTAGCTTGGCCATGGGTTAGGTTAGGATTTTGAAGGTATGCTAGGCTAAAAGGGTTTCCTTAATACGGCTTTAGTTTTCTCGATATACTTCCTTCCTTGGGGGTTTTACTATACATGCCTTGTGATTCTTCTATTTTTTTTGTTTTTTTTGTTTCATTCCAGGCAATCTCTTTTTGGGGTTTTGCTTTTTCGATTTTTTTAGATTTTGATAGTAACTTTACTTGCCCTTTTTTTGTGTATGTACATACATACATTTTGTTTTGGGAGAGGGGGTTATTGAAAGAAAGGCCCAGGCTCAAAATGGGGTAGCAAAGGATATCATCTTTTTTAGGGATACCTTTTGGCTACTGTGTTTAGAATGATGGCCTCTTTTAGGTGATTCTTAAGCAGTCATGTGTTTGTTTCACCAATACTTACCTTATCGCAATAGACTAAGAGTAGAACCGTCGGACGTATCCGCCGTTGATGGGCTTAGGAAGATGATCTCCGTCCATGGTGGCGAGGCAGATGGCGTATCCCGGTAGTACTTCTCGAACGATGTAAGGTCCTTCTCAGTTCGGCTTGAACTTGCCTCTCAGATAGGCATGGAGGGATGGGAAGATTTTCTTCAACATAGTGTCTCCTACATTCAAATCTCGACCACGGGCATGTTTATTATAAGCGCGTGCGATTCACTCCTGGTACACCTGAGTGTGGCACAAGGCTAGGAGTCTCTTCTCATCCAATAAGTTCAATTGTTCGATGCGAGATCTCTCTCTCTCTTCTTCGGGTAAGCCTGATTCCATGAGGATTCAGAGCGAAGGTACCTCAACCTCAACTGGTAGGATGGCCTTAGTTCCATACACAAGGGAGAATGGTGTTTCCCTTATAGCAGTATGGATCGACATTCTATAGGCCCACAAAGTAAACAGCGACATTTCACTCCAATCTCGATAAGTGGCAACCATCTTCTCTAGGATGCAGACGACTGTCTTGTTAGTAGCTTCCACAGCTCCATTAGTTTGGGGCCAATAAGGGGATGAGCGATAGTACTTGATCTTGTATTGCTCACAGAAGGCCCGGATGCACTTATTTGCAAAGTTTGTGCCGTTGTCTATGATGATATCTTTGGGTACTCCAAATCGGCACACAATATTACTCTTAAGGAACTTCTCGACGTGACTGGTAGTGATGTTGGCATATGATGCTGCTTCTACCCACTTGGTAAAGTATTTAATGGCGACAAGGATAAACCGATGTCCATTCAATGCTTTCGGATTAATCATTCCGACGACGTCCAGGCCCCAAGTAGCGAATGGACAAGGAGGGGTCATCCAGTGAAGATCGATGGTAGGAGTGTGTATTAGACTGGAGTGTTCTTAACACTTGTAGCATTTTTTAGCATGTTTGTAGCAATCTGATTCCATAGTGGTCCAAAAGTATCCCTGCTGTAGAATTTTCTTAGAAAGCATGTGACCGCTAACGTGGGCTCCACATACTCCTTCGTGGATCTCCTTCATGATATTGGTTGCTTCACTTTCTGTAAGGCACCTACGTAAGATGTTATTATACGATCGCTTGTAAAGGCATTCCCTGCAAATGACATAGCCTGCCGCTAGACGTTGAATGGTTCGTCGGCCCGTCTTGGATGTACCCTCAGGGAAAGTTAGGGTCTCGAGGAAATTCTTGATATCTGAGAACCAAGGTGGCTCATCATTAGGCTTCATAGGTTCCTCAATCTGGAGGCAGAAGGCAGGCTCACTTCTTTGCTCAATCATGATCAGCTTCATCTCACAACCATACGGGATCTCTATCATTGACTCCAAAGTTGCTAGTGCATCGGCAAAATGGTTCCTTATCCGAGGGACATATGAGAATGTCACGTCTTGGAAGCAAGCTATCAGGTCCTCGAGGTGCTCATGGTAAGGGATCAATTTCTTGTCTTTCGTCTTCCAGTCACCGTTCGTCTGACATATGATTAACTACAAATCGCCAAACACTCAGAGGTGAGTTATATTTAGATCGAGAGCCGCCAGCAGACCAGTGGCACAAGCTTCGTATTCAGTCATGTTGTTAGTGCAAGGGAAGTTGAGCTTGATAGAGACGGGTACGTGGGATCCTTTCGATGAAATCAGGATGGCGCCAACTCCTTGGCCCTCGACATTTGCTGCCCCGTCGAAGTGCATTACCCATGATTCTTCTGCTTCTTCCGCATCGTCTTTCGTCATGAAAAGGATGTCCTCATAAGGGAATTCAGTTCTCAAAGACTCATAATCTGACAAAGGATTGTCGACAAGATGATCGGTGAGTGCCTACCCCTTGATCGACTTCTGAGTGACGTACGTGATGTCGAACTCAGATAATAAGAGTTGTCAGCATGCAGTCTGGCCAATGAGAGCAGGCTTCTCAAATAGGTATTTCAATGGGTCCATTCAGGCTAAAAGTATAACGACTTGGGATAACCTCTTAGATAGTAAATGTCTTGTTCTCTTCTTCCTATCTCGTCATGCTGCCCTAAGATACATCCCATCGAGATTTTCATCATGGAGAGATATATCAAGAGTGGTCTCCCTGGCTCGAGTGGTACCAACACAGGTGGGTTAAGGAGGTAGCCTTTAATTTTATCGAACGCTACCTGACAGTCTTTGTTTTATTAAATGGGTGAGTTCTTCCTTATTAGTTTGAAGATCGGCGTGCAGATTGGAGTTAGATATGCAATGAACCGACTGATATATTGTATTCAGCTCAATTACCCTCTAACTTCCTTCTCAGTAGACGGTGGTGGCATTTCAGTGATAACTTTGACTTTGACTGGGTCGACCTCGATCCCTCTCCGACTGACAATGAATCCTAATAATTTTCCGGACATAGTGTCAAAAGCGCACTTCTGTGGATTTAGACGTAACCTGTACTTTCTCAGCCTCTCAAATAGTTTTGGAGGTTTACCAAGCGATCGCCTTGCTCTGGTGACTTGGCTATCATATCATCGACATATACATCAATTTCTCGATGCATCATGTCGTGAAATAGCACAGTCATAGCTCTCTGGTATGTAGCACGACATTCTTTAGCCCAAATAGCATGAGTTTGTGGTAGAAGGTTCCCTAAGGAGTGATAAATGTCGTCTTTTCTCGATCTACTTCTGCCATCTTAATTTGATTGTATCCAAAGAATCCATCCATAAATGAAAGCATCCCATGCTTAGCAGTGTTATCGACCAAGATGTCGATGTGTGGCAGTGGGAAATCATCCTTCGAGCTCACCTTGTTCAAATTTTGAAAATCGATACACATGCGGACCTTTTTGTCCTTCTTCGGCACAGGCACAATATTGGCTAGCCACTGCAGGTATTTGGATACCATGAGAAACCCCGCATCATACTGCTTGATGACCTCATCCTTGACTTTCAGCATCCACTCGGGTTGGAGACGTCTCAGCTTCTGTTTAACCAACATCATGTCAGGATAGAGAGGCAACTCGTGCTCAACCAAATCAGTGTCCAGCCCAGGCATATCATCGTAGGACCAGGCAAAATTTTCTTGGTACGATCGAAGGAAGTTGATCATGCTTTTCCTTTCTTCAGGAGACAGCGACGTTCCAATTTTGGTTATTCTGGGAATCTCCTCAGTTCCTAAATTGACGTCTTTAGTTGCCTCAACAATGGGGGTAGGGCCATGCTCAAAGTCGGCGAACCGGTCAAGGAGCTCATTGGGGAGCTCCTCCAAAGGACTATCCTCGTCCAAACTCCTAACACCTACCTCTTCTTGCATTTCTACAGGGAAGGGGTTGATTTTACGTGGGACGGGTATTTTGATTAAGGCATCCTTTTGTGGGACTTTTTCTGAAATTTTAAATGACGATATTTTTGGACTTTAGATTTTTTCAATGTTTTTGAGATTTTATATTTTTTCCATGTTTTTGAGATTTTTATTTTCTTCGGAGACGAACCCTTGGCAAGGTGGGTTGCTATATATACAAGGTATTGCCTATCAAAGGCTTATTTCACTTTTTATAGGTTATTTTTTTTTGGAAACAGGTGTCAAACTTTAGGCCACTCCTTGCTTCCAGGGTTTGGGGCAAAGATGCCCAGTTGTGTACCTTCGGGGCCGCTCCTTTAACTGTGGGGATGGAGGGTACTGACTGATATGGCTCATTGGAGTCAGCTTCCATCATGTTGATCCCCATTTTGTCTGAGATGATGTCCTCAAATAATAACTTAGTTTCGTGGTGATTTACCATAGGGGGAGTTTGTTCAGGTACTGGCCATCGTTCCTCGAAAAGGGACAACATGGCCAAATCTATCTCCAAGCTAGGAAGGGAGATCAGGGGATTGGTGGCATGTATTGGGGCTATGGGTTTGTGTGGGGTCAAGTGGGTTACCCCATTTTGGTTGATCTTTATGTCCCATGTGCTGACGAAGGATTCCCTGATGTGCGGCCTAGGGCGAGGTTTCTCTTCTATGTTGATTCCTCGAGCTCTTGCTGTTGCAGCAACCCTGGCTTTTTCTTTGACCTCTCGGACCTCTTCCTCTGTGGGCTTGTATCCCAGCTCGAATCTGACCTTCTGCCCCTTAGCAACAACTGGCTCTCTTCGGCCTTTCTTATAGCCCCACTTTTGGAGCATAGGCACCGCCACTACCATACTGCCTCCTGTTTTAGGCATGATGACCTCAATGGGCTCCGAGAGTATCGCTGACACCTCATATTCAAAACTGTGGAGGTCAACATCCTCAGTGATGTGCGGTACATCCAACATATTAGGTTTTTCGACGCTATTGGCGGCTTTTTCTTTCTCGCTATGCCCTTCACCAATGATTGTAATAATTTTGTGCCTAGACGCAAACTTGAGTTTCTGGTGCAAAGTGGAAGGTATGGCTCCGACCTCGTTAAATGAAGATTTGATATCCATGACTTGAAATAAGATGGAAAAGGTCATTAGCCCTATCAACAGCTCAAGATCAACTTCTCCCATTATTTCTCTCCTGGTATTGTCAAACCCTCTTGTGCTGGTTCTGGTGGGCCTCAGTATGCATGGATCGACCACGATCTTAGTGGCGGCTCTTAACGGGCATATATTTAATGCGGACCAATTATCAATTAAAATCAGGGGAATGACCATATTTCCAGACTCAACGGTTATATTTAATGACTTAGAGTAGCTAAACCCTTCTTCAGGTAAATCAGCATCAGAGAATGAAATGGCATTCAGAGCCATCACTTGCCCAATTATCTGCCCGACTTCATCAGGGCTAACTTGGAGTGATACGTGCGCATTTTTTTATGCCCCCATTAATGCTTGAAAATGGAGTGGGGACATCATCAACAGGTCCCAGGCGGTTATATGGGTGGGCATTCTTCTCAGTTGGGTCTCTAGTATATTTTCCTGACTCATTTTTTCGAAGGGGTTCACAGCGCTATCTTTCTTCCCCTCTGGTTGGGCCTGTGCTGCTGCTGACACTTCTGGCTGCTTCGATATCCTCCCAGACCGTGTGACAAAGTCCACTACCCCTTCTCTACTGTTGTTACCAGTATTGACATCTATTTGCTCGTACCTTAGCGGGACCTGATGAGAGTCATAGGTTGGTCCCGAGAGCTGGAAAGGTATGGCTGTTGGTACTTGAGGCACTTGCAATGTTGGCTCAGGAGGTGTGGGTAACACCTAATTTATTTCAGTGGTAGCGAGTTAGGTGGACAAATTGGGCCAGATAGGGGTGGTGAAGTTTGAGGGTGGTGGCATTGGAGGGAAGGAGGTAAAAGTAGGCCATTGATAGCTAGTGGGCGCTGGCAGGAGATGGGGGTCTGATGGGTCGTTAGGTAATTGACTGGGGTGGTGGAGTTTACAGACGAAACTTGGGGTGATGGGATGGGTGCAGGCCATTGATAACTGACGGGTGTGGGTGTGGGATTGGGGGCCTGATGGAATATTGAGTAATTGATGGGGGCGGTGGAGTTTGCTGGTAGTTGAACTGGGGGAAATGGGGTGGGCGTAGGCCATTAATAACTGGAGGGTGCAAATGTAGGATTGGGGGTCTGTTGGCTCATCAGGTAGTTGCTAGGGGTGGTGGTGTATGGTTGGTATGCATTGATATGTACATAATTGACGGGTGTGGTGGATGGAAAGTATGCCCTGAGATCCAAGGGTCCAATTTGCGAGGTCGGCTTGGGAAAATATTCTGACAAATTTAGGGATTCAATTACCCCTATGTTCCTCTCTTCTATATTTCTTGACAATGGTGCTACATAACTCTCCCAATCACTGATATAATCTGATGGGTCAAATTCAAACTCCTCATTTTCTATCATTCTGAAGGTGGGTTTGGGACCTGCTCCTCCAATAGGATGTGGGGGTACTGGCACTTGGTGAATATTAGCATGCTGAGAAGGTGCAGGGGAAATGATTTTCCCGGCATCGATCAAATCTTGGATTGTGTGCTTCAATGGGAAGCATCGATCAGTTGGGTGACCCGAACCCTAATGAAAATTGCAGTGGGTATTCGGGTCAAAATTATATGGAATCGGATTGGCACCATTGCTGGGGAATTTGTTTTAAAATAGGTAGACCTAAGTTTTTTTTTTTTTTTTTTTTATTACACCAGTGCTAAACTATTCTATTGTTTAAATCTGTGCAATTATTCATATACATTTTGAGCGTGGAATCTACTTTAAAAGGATTTCTGGAGGTTTACTGTGCATAATTTGATTCTCTGTTCTGTGTTGTATGTTTGGTAGGAGGACTCTCAGTCCTGAGATTGTCCCTCTGAATTTAGAAGTTGAAAGCTACTATGAACCAGACAAACATCACAGAATTTTGCTGAGACTGCTACTATGGGTGAAGAACCTCGACTTTTGAGGGATTATTTTGCACCTAGTGCCTATAATTCCCCATTTTGCATTCAATTTCCTACTATTGAAGGAAATTATGAGATCAAATCATCAACTATCCAAATGCTTCCTTCCTTCCATGGTTTGAGTAAGGAAGATCCATACAAGCATGTGGATGAATTTTTGTCTCTTTGTACCACATTTAACATAGCTAGACTGGGACCAGAGGCAACCAAGCTTAAGCTCTTTCCTTTTTCATTAAAGGATAAAGCTAGAGCATGGTTGCCTATGTTGGCACCAAATAGTATCACTTCTTGGAATGATTTGCAGTGTCAATTTTTAGCCAAATACTTCCCTATGTCTAAAACCAGCCAGTTGAGACAAAGTATTATTTCCTTCTCACAACACTCAACTGAAACTTTCCATGAAACATGGGAAAGATTTAAAGAACTGTTAAGGCAATGTCCTCATCATCAAATTCCCCGATGGCAGCTTGTTCAAAGCTTCTATCAAGGAATTGATCAAAAGGCCAAGAACATGGTAGATACTTCCTGTGGAGGCACCTACTTACAAAAAACAATTGAGGAGGTCTGGGGTTTATTTGAAGTAATTGGTGAAAATTTAACTCAACAGGAATCTTTGTCAAGAGACATTGAGAATCCTGCTAGGTTGAACAATCAGCAAACCACCAAAGGAAAGATTTATGAGGTGAATGAGTTGGAAAGAAAGATGGATAATTTAACCACAAAGTTTGATAGATTGATGGACTCACTTAAAAATCCAATGGTTGCAAGAGTAGAGGAGGCGTGTCTAATATGCCAATCCCCTACTCATTCACTTGATCAATGTCCAGCTGCACCACAGTTCCCAGATTTAGTAGTGGAGCAAGCTCATGCTGCCCAATCATTTGGACAGATGCAATCAAATGAATATGCATGGAGAGGGCACCCCAATTTAAGGTGGAGCCAGGGCAATTATCAATCACAACAGCAGCAGCAACCAAAGAACCAACTACCTTTCAAACGCTCACTTTATCGCTAATTTTTATACCAAACCAAATTTTCAGCAGCCCATTCCACAACAATCTGGACAGTAATCTGCTCCAGTTCAAACCCCTTCCAGATCCCCTTCTTTTGAAGATCAAGTTCTAAATTCACTCCAGAATTTAGGGTCTTTAACTCATCAGAACTTTCAAATGTAACATAAAGAAGATTGAGGAAACATTAGGTCAACTTGCAAATACTTTGGCCAAAAGAGAGGAAGGCAGGTTACCTAGCCAACCTTTGAACAATCCTAAAGGACAATTCATGGTTGGAGAGGCTTCTGTTTCACATGAAGAAGTAAAAGCTATCACTACTTTGAGAAGTGGAAGAGTTGTAAATAACAATGTGGGTACTGAAAAGGAAGAAGAAGAAAATGAGGAAACTGCTAGAGATATGCAGCAGGAGCAGCATGATGTTAGCATTGGGGGTGCTGATGTACCTCAGAAAAATTAAAAAAATGAAAAACGAAAAAATCAAAAATATTCTAATGATGTTTCTAAAGATGTAAATGAAGGACTAGTTCCTCATTTACCATTTCCCCACGCCATGAAATCTGCATCCCCTTTTGATAAAGGGAACACAAAAATAGAAGAAATGATGGAGACTTTCAAGCAAGTCAAGATAAATCTACCTTTGCTTGATGCAATCAAACTGATCCCAGCATATGCAAAATTTTTGAAAGATATTTGCACTCACAAAAGACAATCTAGGATACAGTTATCCAAGAAGGTCTTTGCTGTGAAAAGAGTTAATCAGGTTTTGTCCATTACCACACCTCCTAAATTTCAAGATCTTGTAATCCCCACAATCCCTTGCATTATTGGGGAACGTACCATTGAAAAGGCTTTATTAGATTTGGGTGCTAGTGTCAACCTGCTTCCATATTCTGTATATGAGAAACTAGGTTTGGGAGAGTTAAAACCCACTCATGTGGTGTTATAACTAGCAGACAGATCTGAAAGAAAGCCAGTTGGGATGATTGAGGATGTGTTGGTAGGAGTAGATAAGTTTTTCTACCCTGCTGATTTTCTGGTATTGGATATGGAACCTACAAAAAGCAAAACTTCCATCCCTGTCATTTTGGGGAGACCATTCCTGGCTACAGCCAATGCTTGCATTCAATGCAGATCTGGTATTATGGAAGTCTCTTTTGGAAATATGAAGGTGAAGTTAAATGTTTACAATGCAGTCACACAGCCTCAATTCAGTTATGAGGAGAGTTTTCTTGTTGATCTATTGGATGAACTGGTAGAAGAGACTTTACCACAGTTTTTGCAGTATGAAGATTTAACCACAAATTTTAAAGATGTTTGGAGAAATGTTGTGGAAGAGATAGCTGGTGCCTCAAAGACTGAGGAGGTCAGAGCTATGCAGGAAACTCAGGAAAAAACAGCAAGGTTTTCTTCATGGAAACCTGCTATTCTTCCTCTTCCACAAACAGCCAAGGTACCTTTGTTACCTTCTTTACTCAGTCCACCTGACGTAGAGCTTAAACAGTTGCCAGAAAATTTGAAATATGTGTTTTTAGGAGACCATAAAACATTGCCTGTGATTATTTCTTCCTCCCTCACTGAAGAGCAGGAGGAAGAGCTATTGATTGTATTGAAACAGCATAAGAGGGCAATTGGCTGAACTATTGCTGATTTGGGAGGAATCAGCCAAACTATTTGCATGCATAAAATTCATTTGGAAGAAGATACAAAGCCTTCTAGGGAAATGCAAAGGAGGCTGAATCCTCATATGCAAGAAGTGGTCATGAAAGAGGTTGTTAAGTTGTTGGATGCAGGGGTCATTTACCCCATTTCAGATTCAGCTTGGGTGGCACCTACACAGGTGGTACCTAAGAAATCTGGGATCACAGTTGTAACCTCAGATTCTGGTGAGCTTATGTCAACCAGACAAACAACTGGTTGGAGGGTCTGTATTGATTACAGAAAACTAAACACAATGACCAGAAAAGATCATTTCCCTCTTCCATTCATTGATCAAATTTTAGATAAGCTAGCAGGAAAAGCTTATTATTGTTTTCTTGATGGTTACTCTGGTTACAACCAGATTCCTGTGTATCCACAAGATCAGGAAAAGACCACATTCACTTGCCCTTTTGGCACTTTTACCTATAGGAGAATGCCTTTTGGTCTTTGTAATGCTCCTGCTACCTTTCAAAGATGCATGTACTCCATTTTCTCTGATATGATTGACCAATTTATGGAGATTTTTATGGATGATTTTTCAATATATGGAGACAGTTTTGCCCAGTGTTTACATCATCTCAACTTGGTGTTACAGAGATGTGAAGACACCAATCTAGTTTTGAGCTGGGAGAAGAGCCATTTCATGGTCACCCAAGGCATTGTCCTTGGCCATGTTGTCTCCCACAAGGGCATTGAGGTGGATAGAGCAAAAATTAATTTAATTGCACATTTGCCACCTCCCAAAACTGTTAAACAAATCAGAAGCTTTCTGGGACATGCTGGATTTTACAAAAGGTTCATTAAGGACTTTAGTAAAATATCCAAGCCCTTTGTCATTTATTGTGCCAAGATGTCCCTTTTGTTTTCAACAATGAATGCTTGAAGGCATTTGAATTCTTAAAAAATTATTTGATTTCAGCTCCAATACTACAGTCTCCAGACTATTCACTGCCTTTTGAGCTGATGTGTGATGCGTCAGACTATGCTTTGGGAGCTATTCTTGGGCAGAGAAAGGATAAGCTGCCTCATGTCATAGCTTATGCCAGTAGATCAATGATTGATGCACAGCTCAATTACACAACAACTGAGAAGGAACTGCTAGCAATTGTTTTTGCTTTGGAGAAATTCAGGTCATATATTTTGGGTTCACAAATAGTGGTGTTCACTGACCACTCAGCCTTGAAATACCTTCTATCTAAGCAGGATAACAAACCAAGATTAATCAGGTGGATCCTCCTATTACAGGAGTTTGATTTGCAGATTAAAGATAAAAAGGGTGTGGAAAATGTGGTGGTTGACCACCTGTCTAGAATTCTAACTGCTGAGATTGATAGACTGCCTATCAATGAATCTTTCCCTGATGAGCAACTTTTTGCTATCAGTATACACACCCCTTGGTTTGCAAACATAGTCAACTTTTTGGCTACTGGAAGAACTCCTCAACACTGGAATAAAATGGATAAAGATCTTTTCTTCTCACAGGTTAAACATTTTATTTGGGAGGATCCTTATTTGTTCAAGATTTGTGCAGACCAAATAATAAGAAGATGTATCCCTGAAGAAGACTTTCATAACATACTTTCCATGTGTCATGAACAGGCCTGTGGAGGTCATTTTAGTGGAAACAAAACTGTTGCAAAGGTTTTACAGTGTGGATTTTATTGGCCTACACTTTTCAAAGATGCTCTGCAGCACTATAAGTCTTGTCAGAACTGCCAGAAATTGGGCAACATTTCTAAGAGAAACTCAATGCCCTTACAGCCTATTTTGGTAGTCGAGTTGTTTGATATTTGGGGGATAGATTTCATGGGTCCCTTTCCTCCTTCAAATGGTTGTAATTTCATCTTAGTAGTTGTGGATTATGTATCCAAATGGGTTGAAGCCACAGCCACTAAAACCAATGATCATAGAGTGGTTCTGAAATTTTTAAAGGACAACATCTTTTCCAGGTTTGGTTCCCCCAGAGCTATTATTAGTGAAGGGGGAAGCCATTTTTGTAATAAGCATTTTGAAGCTTTATTGAAAAAGTACTCTGTGACTCATAGAGTAGCTACTCCATATCATCCACAGACCAGTAGACAAGTGGAGATTTCCAATAGAGAAATCAAACATATCGAAAAGATGCAAGGTATGACGTAAAGGATTGGTCCTTTAAGCTGAATGATGCATTATGGGCATATAAGACAGCCTATAAAACCCCAATTGGCATGTCCCCATTTAGATTGGTCTATGGCAAAGCATGCCATTTACCAGTGGAGTTAGAATATAAAGCCTTTTGGGCTATTAAAACCTTGAACAATGATCTTACTACTGCTGGTAATCACAGGAAACTGCAGCTTGCTAAGTTGGAAGAGCTGAGGATGGATGCATACACTAATGCAAGATCTTACAAAGAAAAAGTTAAGGCTTTTTATGACAAAAATCTGTTGAGAAAAGAGTTCATAGCTGGTTCCAAGGTATGGTTATTCAACTCAAAACTTAAGTTTTTTCCTAGAAAGCTGAGATCCAGATGGGAAGGGCCATATACTGTCATTCACGCATCTCCTTCTAGAGCTGTTGAAATTATGGACCCCAGTGATGGGAGAACCTTGAAAGTAAATGGTCAAAGGCTCAAACCATACATTGAAAAAACCCTGGAGCCTGTGCTGACCATCTACCATCATGAGCCTCCACAAATCTGATGTTAAACAACTGTATCATATGTATTTTACTCATGTTTGTTTTGTCGTTTTTGCATAGTTTATTCCTCCCTGTTTTTAGTCATGTTTACACTCAATTCGAGAAGTTATAATATGTGAAAAATTAATTCGCAAAGAACCAAAAATACATTTTGAAAAGTTTAATTTCCTTTTCGAAAAGGATCTGGACCTGTAACTAACTACTCGAAAAGAATGTTTTACTTTTCGAATAGTTGTTTCTGAAGCCTTTTGCTTTTTGAAAAGTTGGTTCTTAAGCTATTTGCTTTTCAAATGGTACTGATGCCATTCTCTTTTGTAAAAAAGGACTATTTTAAACTTTTCAAAAACATCAAAGATACTTTGCGAATATCATTTTGAGCATATTTAAACCCTTTCGAAGCAAGGGTTTCATATTAGAAAGCCTTCTCAGAGCGTCCTGTTTCACAGAAAACCCTTTTTCTTTCCTTGCGTGTTTTTAGAATTCAGCCCCAATTTTCTTCATATTTGTTCGACAGATTACACTTGAAGAGAGGGACTTTTTGCTTCTGATTCTAGTTGACTTCATCTAGCGATCAACAAGTTCAACCAAAACCCTAGATTTCGGTATTTTTCTGTGCGTTTCCTCTGTTTGTGTTTTGCAAAGTTTAATTTGGTATAAGCATACATTGTGGGAGATTCAAACAAAGTTTTAAATAGGGAAAGCTGAAAAATCACTGGCTGCAATGTTCCCAAAATCTTCTGCTAAGAAAATTAGCAAATCCACCCCAAAAGGAAAAGCAAAAACCTCAGCTAAAAGGAAACTATCGATGGATAAAGCTGACAGGATTGAGAAAGGAAAGAAGGTTAGATATGAGGAACCCACCCCCACAGCTGCTACTAGTCCTGAGCTTGAGCTTCCTCCTCTGCCTTTGCATTTGGTACTGCCAAACCCATTCATTGAAGCTCAGAAGCTAATTCCAGAGCTTATTGTTGATGAGAACTTTTTCTCCAACAAACCTGAATGTCAGCTATCTTTGAAATACATTAGGGATGCCTCACTGAGCAATATCCTAACCCCTCTTCCAGAGAAAATTTATCCGCGAATGGTGAGATTATGGTACCAAAACTTGGTAAAAGTGACAGAGAAGGATGCTGATGTCCCTACTCTTGTAATTTTCATTGATGATTGCGATTTAACTGTCACTTATGAAGACATTGGAAATGCTTTGGGGATACCATTTCAATATGATCCTGCTGGTCCGTTGGCCGCACAAGAAATAACTCTTTTAGAGAAATGGCTGGACATTTAACCCAAGGCATAGTTGGAACTGGACAATCCATCATGAGGAGAGACTTAGCACCTCAATTTTTGCTGATGGAATCTATTTTGAGGGGATGTTTTTATGTCACTGGGCACAGCCAGGAAAGGACACCAATTTTAGAGGCTCTCTTTCATTTCTCTAAGGGGAAATTCTTCAATGCCCCTATGTTAATTTTTGAAGCCATGGCTGATATTAGTACCAAGCTGAAAAAGGAGCAGAAGTTAGCTAGAATACCATTTGGTAGGTTGACCACAGCCCTACTAAGAGCCAAATTTGACATTGATGAGCAAGAGCCATTTGAAGTTATATCTCCTCATGCTTTTGGGAAAAAGGCTTGGACTACAAGCCAAACCATGTTGAATAGAATGAGGGAGGAAGCTGAGCCAGCCCCTGCATCTGCCATTAAACCTGCCATACCTGAACCAGCCCTACGAGCCTACCCAAGAATCGCTTTGCAGGACCGAGGTGACCAGCTCTTTAGCTGCACCTATTTCAACTGTAGCTGACATTGAACAAGCTGTCCTTCCTGTGGTGACCAGCTCTTCAGCTGCACCCATTGTTGAAGAAGTTATCATCTTACCCGCTTCACCTAGCACAACTCCTATTCCCTCAACCATTCCAGCAGTCCCATCTCCCATAACCAACATAATCTCAATTGCAGACTCCCCCTCTACACCAACCACTCCAGCCATACTCACACCACCAATTTCTCCTAACAATGTCCAAGATTTAGCCCCAGATTTTGTTGAACAATCTCCTAGCACTCCTCTTCTCCAAAGTTTCTCAGGATCACCTGCCCATTCAACTCATACACCTGAAATAACTCATACCCCTGAACCTGAGATATTCACTACAGAGGCCTATTCATCACTGATGGGATCTATCTTGGAGAATATTGGGCTTGAATCTGTACCTATACCTGACCCTCCTCATTTCACTCATTTGGCTACTTCCCCCTTTATAGCCATTTCACCCATTGCACCTCAACCATCTCCTTCAATTTTACCAGCCCCTACTCTGCATACCACACCCACACCTGAATCAATTAGCCAAATATTTACCTTTCTCCAATCCATCCAAGCCCAACTACAGATCAACACAGACAATCAGTCTGTGACAAATTTCCTTCTCCAAACCTTAGCCTCCACATCCCAAACAACCACCTTAGCCATTGTATCTGCTGTTGCTGACCATGCTACCCAAACAGATCCAGGGGTAATAGTTTTAGATTCACCCATCCCCACTGTGTCTGATCATGCTACCCAATTTGAACCTAAGGCACTACCTTTGGATACACCTACACCCATCCTTAATGTCGCTAATCAAGCCACCCAAACAGACCCTGAGGTCATACTTTTGGACTCCTCTTCTCCCACTACTGGAATACCTTTGGCCCCCTACCACTCCATTCCCATTCCTAGATTTACCACTCTCAAAAGGGCTATGGAAGAGAACCCTTATATCTTTCACGATGTCCTCACGGGGTTAGCTGATCTGCAAGCTTACATTAGAACCCCTTATGAAGACCGGATTCAGAAATTGGAGTTGTTCATGAAATTTGAGAGAGAAAAGATGCAGGACCTGCTGGGTCAAACTTTTTAGATGGTTAGGAGTGAGCAACACAAGGTCACCATGTTGCAAGCACAGCTTGAACAGGAAAAATTGAGGGCTACTAGACTTGAAAAGTATATTGGCCTCACCAAAAAGATCAAATCTGAGGAATACACCGAGCTGCAAAACACAATCCAGGAGAAGGCTAAATCGAGTTCAGACTCCAATCATCGATTCTAGTTCGACTGACAAAGGACTCTAGTTCTGAACCCATTGAACCAACTTATGATACAGATTTTGACCCCAGTTATTAGATTACATTGTACATGTTTGTTTTGTGGGTCTGTGATATGTACTTCTGGTTTTTTGTTAAAATTTTGTTAATTAGTAATTACTGTGCATTCCTTTTCTTTCTTCTCTGACATTATGCTTTTTGTTTGATTGCTTCTTTGCTAATGTATTTCGGACCAGTGAGGTCACTGCTCATCTTTGGTTTGGGGGTGTGGCAGCCAATAAATTAGTTAAAATCAAGATCTGACCTATGATTAAATAATTTCACATCTGTTGTTTTGGAGATAAAATAATTAGTTAAAACTTTTTAAAACTGATTTTTTTAGTGTAAGTCCAATTCTTTCATGAAGTGAATGTCAGAAGAAAATTTTCAAAATAAAAATTGATGTTTTAGTAAACCTAAAAAGAGAGAAAACAGTGATGATGTATCTCAGGAAGTTGATAGAAAACTACACCCAGTGAGACTTGGGCCTGAAATGTATTCTTGGGAGATATGAATTGGCAATTTTTTCTTCACTAGGGACTATTTGAACCTGCTTACTATCACTAGAAGTTATACATATCCAAGTTAAAATAGCTTGACAGCAATCATGATATTAAAGACATGATGTAAGGCCTCCTTTTGGGCAGTTTGAACTTCAAAAAGCCCCACCTTTTGAAACTGCCCTTGATACACACCAGTTGAGCTTTGTAAATCCAAGATTTCTTTAAAACCTCATCAACCAACCTTATCACCTCATTTAGCCTAACCCCCACTCTGAGAATTCAGAAGGTAAAGGAAAGGAACCTGAAGAAAGGAGAGTTGGGTAATAGTTTGGTAAAAGAAGAAGAAAAATAATTGAAGGCAATGATGTATCAACAAAAGGAATGTGGCATGTCAGTAAAAGTATTGGAAAAAAAAAAAAAGAGTCATTTCATTGGAAGTTTGAAAAAGAAAGAGAAAAAGATGGCCACTTTGGCTCTGAAAATTCAAAGAAGAAGATGAAATTGTGCTTAAATAAAGAAGGTGTCCATACCACCTCCTTACCTTGACTGACTTCTCAATTTTGAACTCCAGTCCACCCCTTTATTCTTGATAAATTTCACCCATAAGTCACATTACAACCCAAGTTAAAGTCCTTACTGATCAATGATGGATTGAGCTGTCACATGGAGATGAGGATTTGTGTAATCTATGGTGAAAAAAGCAGTGATTTCAGAACTGAAAAGCAAAGCCTATGCTCCTACTTACAGTCCTATTTGAGGACTGTAACTGCTCTTGAGCTGTGTGAAATAGTACAACCCTCCTATTTGCATTATGAGTGAAAACCCTGGTAAGAGTTGAGTTTGAAATCAAATTATTTGAGGTAACATCAAAACTAAATTTTCAAATAGAAGGCAAACTTTTCATTGATTTTTCTTCTAAAGAACTTCTTGACACAAACTGAGTGAATGGTAAAAGGAATTACAGTAGAATGTTAGTTTTAAACTGATGTTTTCTTGAAGATCGTGTTACACCTTGACTGAGGCAGGTGTGAACTATCTAACTGGATTAAAGTCTGCCTTAACAGAAATGCATTGATATTAACTAATTTATTGGAGAAGTTTATGGGTACCTTCACTGAAAACCCTCAGGAGACTTCACTCCTCCACTAGGGATCACCTAGGGATTTAAAAGGCTTGTTGCATATGCTAAATGCAACTGTGTTCCCTACAAAAGTGGCTTTTCATTCTGTTTTAATGTTGTCTTTGCTCAGGGACTAGCAAATCTTAGGTTTGGGGGTGTGTTGAAGACTGGAAAATACCATTTTCCACCCGTTAACCTGGGCCTTGATAGACCCTTGAGAGAACTAAATAAGTATTTTAAGTGCTTGTGTTACAGCTAACAATAAAGACAGGCTTAACCATGAAAGCAGCCTAAAAGTGCCAAAAGATGATGATCCATGTTGATCCAAAGGAAGAAAGAGAAGGGATAACCTCACGAGCTGTCAAAATGCCTAAAATAAAGAGGACAAAGGCCTGGTTGTAACCTGGAAAGAGGTGTGGAGCTATTCGAACAGAAGAATGCATTACAGAGTGCTTTTCGAAAAGAATCTGAACATTTCGAAAAGAACCTGAACTTTGCGAAAAGAACTAAAAGCTCTAAGCTTAGTTTTCGAAGATCACTTGAACTCTTCGAAAGGATTTCTCACCTATTCGAAAAGAAGAGAACTCCTTGCGAACAACACCAGAACTGTGCGAAAAGAGCTTCAGAAGTCACAGTACCTTGCGAAAAGTTCCCCAAACTATGCGAAATAGTATTCTGAAGATTCCTAGCATCTGTAAGGGTAATTCAGTAATCTTTTGCACGCGCCGCAATGCATTTAAAAACCCAGGGACATTCCAGAAGATTCTGAGCACGAACCAAAGGCATATTCCACCCCATGTGAGCACCCGAAGATGAAATCAATTGGTAGGAACTTCTAGAAGTTCTAACAGATTTTTAAAATACATAACAGAATTGATGCTTCTGTCATCTGATTGGCCGAACCAAATCAAGCAGTTCTGATTGGCCAAAACAGATCTGGATCCTTGTGCTCGACTCCCATTGGTTGATACAGATCTAACCAATTCTGATTGGTCGATACACATCTGAGCTAGACTTGGGGGAAACTATAAATAGATGAACCATTTGTCCAATTTAGGCATCCAGATTTTGAGTTTCATTTCTATTGCCTCAGTTCCACTTCAGATCTCTTGTCTGAAACCTCTGTAATAGCTTAGCTTTCATTTGAACTTGAGATCTGTGAGATACTTTTGTAATACAAGTGAGATTTGTATTCAAGACTACAAAAAAGATTTAAGTAGTCTTTGTAATTATGTAATTGAATTTGAAAAGGTTGCTGTGAACCGTATGTTCTCAATTGGATTCGTGTTAAGGGTTCCCTATGATCTCCTTATTTCATTAGATTCCTTTAGATTTACTGTTTTATAAGCAATTTCCCTTAATTCATTATCCCTGTAAGAATTGGCGTTTGTAACTTAATTTCTCACAGCATTTGTAGTGGTATTTCTTGTTCTGAATCAGGAATTCGAATTGAAGACTATTGGATGATCTGTGTCCATTAAAGTGGATAAATCATAGCCATAAGTTCAACTCAATTCTAATCCTTGAATTGGATTATTTTCTCTTACATCTGAGCTGGTAGCCAGATGAAGATTTGATACTTTCTTGACTGTGCTGCACTAATTCTCATTTTGCAATCAATTACTAAGCTTAAGTCAACTATTATTTCTCCATTCTTATTAATTTTACTTCCAATTCCCCCAACTCGGATCTGGATCATTTAGTTTACATTTTACTTGTAGGTAACTTAGTTAATGTGACAAATTCAAACTCTTATCTTACTTGCTTTGTAGATAGGATTAGAGGCCAGATCTGGTAGCTCAGATCTGGAGGTTTATCGTATATTTTAAATCAATTCCCTGTGGATGATCTTTTACTCATTTACATTTAAAACTTGCTACAATTGGTCCTGATCTTGCAGGCTAATTAAGTTCTTTCTGTGCTGATATTTCATTATTCTTTTTAGTTCCCCAAATTCAGTATAATTCATCATTTACAAATCTGTTTTCAAAACACAAATCATGCACACTTAGAATCAACGACAAATAGTTATTAAACTCTTTTCAATTAATAATGGCAAAAGTACACTCAAGGATTGCCCCAAGGGCGTAAAGACACGATCATAACGGGCTCTCCTCTCTATGGTCATTTGCATCCTTGCCCATTCCCTACTCTTTGTATTGGCCCTGTCCTGATGGGAGCTGGTTGTGCTGCTTAGAATTGGAACGGGACTATATTGTTATTACTGGGTCGGGTATTTGTAACATTTTGCACCTCTGCCCCTGTCCTCCTATCGTTCTTTTGCTCAATAAACCTCCTAACCCCGCTAGGTCCCCCTGAAGCATTCTTACTCAACCGCCCTTCCCTGATGGCATCCTCACAGCGGTTGGCATTCCTTACCAAATCAGCAAAACTGGACTGCTGTTGGTGTACAAGAAAATCAAAAATCACTGGCAGAGTGTTCTTTGAAATCATCTCTATCTGCTCATCGTCTGGTATTCTATTTCTGACTTGAGCAGCCAGTGCTCTCCAACGCCCCAAATAATGGCTGAAGGTCTCACTGGGATTCTATTTCAAATGGGCCAAATCAGACTTGTGCGGTTCAATATCAATATTGTAGACATACTATTCCTAGAACAAATGCGTCAAATCCTTCCATGTCTTCATCATGGATGGTTCAAGAGATGTGAACCACCTCAGGGTCGGTCCGATCAATTTTTCTGAAAGACTTTTATCAGCAGTCTCTCGTCCCCCCATACTAGCACATATCCCCACGATAGGACTTGAGGTGTGCAATCGGGTTGCCCGTGCCATTGTACATGTCGAATACTAGCATTTTAAATTTAGGTGGCAGGGGGACCTCGACAAATAGACACAAATCTATAAAATTTGTGGCATGGATTTCAGCACCACCCATCTTTAACAATTGTTTCTGGATTTTGTCTAGTTGCTCCGCTCCCTTAACTATTCTGATTCTTTGGACATGGGGGCCATTTTTTCAATAGCCGATCAGGACTCGCTCTGTGCTATTGGGGGTGGGATTGCTACTGGTGCAGGATTAATAGTGGTCACTGCCTCGACATAGGCACCACTATTTCTGATCTCGTCCTCCTCATACTGCTGATCTATGTAGGGTGTAGTGAGGACGGTGTTCTCATACTGTTGTTGCATGGACTGGATGGGATTGGATTGGATGTGGGTTGGGTGAGCCCTTGAATGTAAGGGAGGTGTTGTGGGGTGATGGGATGAGTAGTGATTTGGTTTAGGGGTGGGGCCTGATGGGGCCATTGGATATGGGAGAAGGTTTGGATATGGTCTTGGGGTGTGGGGCCATAGGAAAATTGGGTCTGAGGTACGGCATGGGTTTGACCCGGTTGTGAAGGTTGGGTGAAATGTTGGGGGTATTGTGAAAGGTATGAGTGTGGGGTTTGGTTTTGGGCTATTGGCCATTGATGGGTTTGGGCCAAGGGCCCTTGATAGGTTTGGGCTAATGGGCCTTGGTGGGATTGGGCCATGGGCCCTTGATGGGTTTGGCCCAATGGGCCTTGTGGGTATGGGCCATGGGCCCTTGGTGGGTTTGGCCTAATGGGCCTTGGTGGGTATGGGCCATGGGCCCTTAAAGGGTTTGGCTCAATGGGCCTTGGTGGGTATGGGCTATGGGCCCTTGATGGGTTTGGCCCAAGGGGCCTTGATAGGTTTGGGCCATGGGCCCTGGGTAGGCTTGGGTGGTGGGGTATTGGGTCATGGGGCCCTAAGATATGTGGGAAAAGGGGGTTTGGGGCAATGGGCCTTGGGATATGTGGGAGGTTAGAGATTGGGCCATTTGGCCTTGGGGTGTATGAGTAGTGGGAGGTTGGGCCTTGGAGCATGTGGATAATGGGAGTTTGGATGGTGTGGATTATGGGGGGTTGATGGGGGTCATTGAGGAGTGAGGCATGAAGATTGGCTAGGGTGTGAGATGAGCTTAGGGACATGGGGTGTGGAGGAGGGGAGGTATTTTGAGAAGTCTTCCATATGGAGTAGGCTTGGAACATCTCCTTCATCATGGTCATGGAGGGAGGATTGGATGTGGGTGGTGGAGATGGGATGGAGGGGAAATTGGGCATAGCCCTGTTATGATCGGGCATGGCCATGGTAAGAGGTAGGGTATGGGGTGGATTGGAGAGTTGAGGTGGGGCAAAGGATGTGGGAGGATTAGGGATGTTAGGGGTGGATGCTTGAAAAAAATCGGGCATGGCTCCGATAAAAATGGGCATGACCAGGGTAGATGGGGGGATTTGTGAGGGGTTGGATATGGAGGAAGTTGTGTATGTGAATGTGGGTGGATCGGGCCTATAGGGGGAAGATGGGAAATGGGGCATGGATGTGGATTGGGAGAATGGGTTTAGGTTTTGTATGGATGTGGATGGGAAATGGGTTGGATTTGGCCTGGGTATGGTTTGGGCATAAGATGGAGAATGGGGGGGGGGGGCTTTGGATATTTTGGGGGGTATCGGTTGGGAAAATGGGGACGCCAAACGGGTCAGTAACGGTAAAGGGGGGTTGGCTGAGGGGGATGGCGGAAAAAACTTCTCCCGAATGGGAGTGGGTTGGAGAATGTGGTGGGGATGAGTCGGGATCGGCGTAAGCTAGGTCCACTACCCACAACATGTCTCGATATCGGGTTGGGTATGGGTGTCTTGAATAAGGCCCGAAAATCCTCCTCCTTCTTCTCCTATGGGACGACAGAGGACAAGATGATGCCGTTGTGCCGGCACCACAAACTATATTGATTTTTTTTTTTGGGGTTTTGATTATATATATTTTTTGAATTGTTTTGAAAAAGTTTTGAAAAATAAAGGTTCCGAGGCCTTGGAATTCCCTTTTCGGGTGGCTCTCGTACCTTAATTTAAGACTCGTGGTAACGATTCCGACGCACTTCGAAAGAATCGAAGGAGAGCCTTCGATCTATTAAAGGCATAAAAATTAAGGCAAATAACCCAATTCCCCGGAATGAGCCAAAAAGAAGTTGCTCACTTTTGACCGGTGGGGGCGTATTGCGTGTTGGAGATGGCGGGGCCTAAACAAGGCACTAATCACACTGATCGGGGGATTCAGGAGGTGAAGAAGGCCACAGATTCAAGCTGGTGTAGTGTTAAATAGACCTGGCGCAACTAATACCTATGCCCAGGTGGCAGGGGCACGTTTTTACACTGGCACAACTATTAGTTGCGCCAAGGTAAAAACTTGGATTTTAAAGCTGGCACAACTAATAGTTGCGCCAGTTATAAATTCCAATTTTTTGCACTGGCGTAACTAATACTTGCGCCAGGCAAAAACTGATGCTCCAGAACTGATGACAGCAGCCACTAACACCCAAAATGAGTCTCTTTTTTTTGTTTTTGTGGAAGCTAGGCTTCCGGGAACTGAGCTATTTTTTGGTGATAGATTCTCTCCCCACCGCACCTAAAGGGTTTCAGTCCAGTATAACTCGCTAGCGCGCTCTCCAAGGGTCTAAGCTTCGGAATGGGAACCCACCCAATATACCTCTGGCGCAAGCGCCTTCTCAGATACTAGGTGAGCTAGAAATTTTCTGGATCATCACCACTAGGGGCTGCCGCCATACTAAGACTCGAGTGTTTGTGTGTTTGCCTAATCCCCACCCTTATAAAATCTACCCCGTAAAACAAATTGATTAAGCTCCCTAACTTGGTTCAATTTTAATTAATTTTTTCAAAGCTTTTCTCTTTTTTTTTTGAAGTTTTCTTTAGTTCAAAGACTGGTGGTGATAATCCAGTGCCGTCACTACGGGCTGGCATCCACTATTGGAATATGAGTGCGCACGTAGGCCCGCCAATCGGCTAAGGCACTTTAAATGACGGAAATTTAAATAAAATTAAAAGACAAAGCGCAAGTAGGCCCGCCAATCGGCTAAGGCACTAAAATGATGGAAAAGTAGAGAAATTTAAAAGATGATGCGCATGTAGGCCCGCCAATCGGCTAAGGCTCGTAAATGACGGAAAAGTAGAGGTGAGAAAAATAAAAAAATAGTAAAAAAAAACAACAAAAATGGTTAGCAAAAATAAAAATAAAAGGCCAAATGTCAAGGAGAAGCTTTACAAGCTATCCCTAGCAGAGTCGCCATCTATGCAACCGTGGGATCCATGACGGTCCCGTCGCGGCGATGCGGTCGCTTGCAAAAAAATATAGAGTTGCCACCCAGAGCTTTTGGTGTCCCGAGATACCTATATCATTTTTATAAGCACCGAAGTGCCACAAATATGACTCTGAATCCGGTCTACACCAAAGGTTCTTGGGTAGGGGCTTCGGTTATCGATCGGAAAGGTGTTAGGCACCTGATCAACCCGCTTAATGCGGTCTCTACTTATGGCCAAAAATAAAATAAAGCAAAAGAAAGGAAAATAGCTTCCTCTTGCCCAAAAGGGGTTAGAATCCTATTTGTGCCCATCAGTTCCTACCGAAAAGTCGACGGTGTAACGGCACAAATAGGAGGATGGACGGAGCTAGAAAGAGATAGGAGAAGAAAGGGGAGAGCCAGAAACCTCGGGCCCTTGTAGCGCCGTAGGAGAGCCTTCCTTGGCTTGCTTTGATGAGCTTTTGAAGGCCTTTTATGGTGAAAAATGGGGTTCTAACTCCTAAGGCTTGGAGCTAAGAGGTAGGGAAGGGAGGCTAGGGGATCACACACACCTAGGCTAAGAGTTTTGGATGCAAGAACAAGCTTAAAATGAGGTTGGGAGATTCTAGAATTTGGATAAAAATGGTGCACAAAAGGGAGGAAGAACTTCTCACTTTGAGCTCTTTCTCTCTTAAGCAAATTTCTCAACCCTTAAACCAAGGGGTGAGGGTCTCTATTTATAAGAAATGGGTAGATTAGGAGACCACTTAAGTGCTAATTGGGATTAGCAATTAGGTAATCTCAAATCTAAGGATTCCTAGGATTTTTAGAGCCTTGAGATGTGTGAGAAGGTCCTCCAATGGTGGATGATGGGGTGAGGCCTTAAGCCACTTGAAGGGTTGCAAATAGGTAGGGAATGGGTGCAACAGAATTAGCAAAACACACCCTAAAGCTCAAGGTGGTCAACAAGCCAAACCCCAATCATGATTTTTGGGGCAAAATCTAGAGGTTACTATTCATATGCCTAGCGTAACTAATAGTTGCGCTAGGCAAATATACAGTAAAACAGTTTTAAATAGTGCCTGGAAGTTGGTTCGCGAGGGTGGGCCCTACCTTTAACCTTGGCGCAACTAATAGTTGCGCCAGGCTTAAAATCTGAGAGAATTGACCTGGCGCAACTAATAGTTGCGCCAAGCAAAATTATAACTGGCGCAACTATTAGTTACGCCAAATCCCTAGGGGGCCCACATGAATTTACACTTATGCCCTTCGGGCTCGATTTGTTGTATCTTTTGATGTATACCTCCGATTGGGGTGATTCTTAGACCGTTGGAAAGCTGACAACCTCTACTTTCCAATGGTATAAGATTCGATCATAGTAGAGGGCCGTAGCTGGTTTTGGTATACCCCTCCTCAACAATTTGCTTGATAAGGTTAGGTTTAGGTTCAAAATAAGTTCTAAGGGTCGAGATTGATTTCTAAAGGTTCGGGTCAGGTTCCTAAGGGATCTAGGGTGATTCCTATGGGTTTGGAAAGGTTCTTAAGAGTTCTAGGGGGGTTCCTAAAGGTTCCATACATATCATCAAAAGCTCATAATTGCACCTCTCTCGAAAGGTGTTTCGATCGGGCCTTGGGCCAAATTTGGGTGTCTACATCTCCGCTATCTTTGCTCTGACTTTTTCTTATGATAAAAGTTCATGCAGGGCCCTCTTCTCGTCCACCAGTACCTCGATGTGGGCTCGGAGTACCGTCTCTTTGTTTGTCCAAGGGCCTCTAGTGTCAATGATTCTGCTGAATCCGGACTATCAGCAATAGGCTGCTCGGTCAATAGCCAGGCCTCGTACTCAGGAGAAGACTGAACCAAATCTCCCTGCCCCAAATCACACATCAGCGTCGACTGACGCATCTCCCAAAGAGCAGTGATTTGATCTATGTCTCTAGAGGATCCCCTAGAAAAGATCAAGTCACACAAAGGGGGTTTTGCCTCGCAAGGCACCTACTGAGAGTAGCCAAACTGACGCAACACCCGAAAGGGGAAGTAGAAGGTACTGCCGATCAATCCTAGGAGAGTGATGCCCTCATGGTATCTAGAGTGAACTACTGGGAAGGTTCGGTCCAACCAAAGAAGCCTCCATATCAGCTCAGCTTCGGTTAACCAAAGCCTCAAAACTGACAAATCGCCCTGCAAAAGCAGGTGGCACCTACCTAAAAAGCACTGAGTCGCCTCACCTCGGGCAATATAAAAATGGGGTACAGGCCCCAAGATAACGAGGTGCTAGCCCAACCAAACCTGAAGCAGCAAGGGACACCCTCGAAGGCCCTCCACCTTGCCCAAAGGAAATTCATCAAGGCATCGATATAACTCGGAAGAACCAAATGCATCATTGATCGGCCCGCCTCCAACTCAGTAAGAATATCGCAAATTGCCAAGGAGATGCTCTCCCCCCCCGGTAAAGAAGAGGATTTCTAAAATGAGACCAACAGCTAAAGCTTTCGCGTTGAAAACGTTCCTAACCGGCAATTTTCGGAGACTTTCATCACGGAAAAGTTCTTTGAGGAATTTTAGCGAACACCTTGTGGGCTCCCCAATGAGACTTTTCTCGTACTCAAGTTTCTTCAAACTGAGAGTAAGGTGAATGGATTTGGAGTAGCCCGATCGGGGCATGAATTTTGCAAGGCCCCTATGAAGCTTCAGGTCGGATAGGTTAGATAGCTCCTCAAGGGTTGGGGTTAGCTCCTGCTTCCCAAAACGGAATATATGGAAATGTACATCCCAAAATGAAGCGGCAGCATAAAGAAGGTCCCATTGTGGAGGAACCTCAAGGAAGGAAGGAAGGCGAGATAGCCCAAGGCGCTCCAAGTCGGCGAGCTCACTCTCATTTAAGCCCCCAACCCAAGTCGTTAGAAATTTGGGCCCTAAGCCCAAGGAAGGGGGTAAATTGGCTCCGGACCCTCCACATAAGGGGGGGTTGGAAAGCGGGTCCATGAACATACAAAGACCTTTTGAGGAGATAAAAATCGATATATGGTGATGGACCCGCCTTGGAAAAGCAAGAGCAAAAAGAATCGATCAAAGGGACCAAGTCAAGCAGAAAAGGGAGGATTTTTTGGCTGACTCGGGTATATAAGGACCTGGCTTGAAAGCTCCTCAAGTAACTATTAGTTGCCAAAGGCATTTTGTCCCCATTTTTGCTCGAACTATTAGTTGCTCCAAGATAGTTCCTGATTTCACTGGCGCAACAATAATAGGCGCCGCATTAAAACCCCCCCTCCTCAACCATTTCTAGACCTAATTGGGAGGACTTTCACCCCTTTTGTTTTTGTTTTTGTTAGACATCCGATAACTAACGGTTGGGAAATTACTCTATTTATGTGCAGGATTGATCCTACATCAAAGCATGTGACCCAAAAGTTGCTTTCTGAGAGCATTTGGCAAACACATCCTGCAGAAAAACAAATACGAGACAAGAAAGCCGAGGCATACAATAAAGAGAAAAGCACTAAAAATATTTTCAACAAAAAAATCCGAAGCGTCACATCATCCATCCCAAATTGTCAAAAAAAAATCAAAATCCAATCCCAAGGGTACTGAGTTTTAAAATAGAAATTAAGCCTATTCCTTGCTCGCGCCTTTGGACTTCTTCCAATGATAAGAGGAGCTCTGGAAAGTCTGCATATCCCCCACCTAGGACCACGCCTGCAAAATCCTACTAAGCAAGGAGCGCGACTCCTTGGCACGTGCACGCTATAAGGCACAGTCGAAATAAAAAATCAGGACCAATTGAGAGACAAATGATAAATAAAGCAAGCGGGGGAAGCAGAGTAGCAAGGTAATCATTGTCTCCACTTCCCTGGATTCCGTAATGTTGCAATGATACGTTGTATACTCTATGGCCGAGTTGAAGTCCTACGTTTAGAAAGATATGACACCAGCTATCAGGGCAATCATGAAACATGTGCAAAAGGAAACCGAAACAAGAAAGAGGTAAGGTCGTCAGAGGACTTAGCCCTGGGATCAACTCAGGAGGAGGGACACGGGCCGCTTCAGTAGAGAGTCGTGCTTGCTTATCCATATTAGCGCAAAGGTCCGAAAGGAAGCTATCATCCGTAAGGTCCCAGAGACACAACGGATCATCCCCGAGCACTAGTGAGATACCCGCCAACACTGAAGAACCTCATTGAGGGGACCAGGGGCCCACACGAAGGATCTCGACGTGTCAAGACCTATCTTGTCTTCACCGTCCGAGTCATCTCTCTGGGCAAACTGTGAACAAAGTAGGGATCCGCGTAGAAAGAAAGAAACAAATGGAGGCTGAATTAAAACATAAGGAGAACTAATCCAAGCTGAGAAGAGTTACCTGACCGAGTGGGCCACCAAATGCAAGGAAATTAGTGCTAGGTACAAAGCGTGACAAGATAAACCGATATGGCAGGCACTCGTACTAAACATGATAGTCCCCGGGCACATGGAGAGCATGGATAGGGAGCCCATTATTGAGAAAGGCCGCCGTGAGCTGCTCGATGCTGCCAATAGGATTCTAAATGTCCGTCGGAGGGTCCACAGGTATGGCATAGTAGCCTCGGTCTGTGCACCCACCCACTCTCCCAAATATAAAACTTGGCCCACGCCCCATAAAAAGAAATGATCGGTTGTTAAACAAGCGAGGGGCCACACGCGATCCCGAAGGGGACGCAAGATACGGGTCATGGAGGATCCGGCCCAAGAAGGCCGCCAAACAGTAACACGTCAATAGAAGAGTAATTCGATCCCAAAACAAACAAGGTAGAAAAGGGCTTTACCTCATTCAACCATCAGGTCGATTAGAGGCCCATCTTCAAGTGCCTACATCACTAACGAGCCTAATTCCAATAAGAGGATAGGTGAGGGCATCAATTGAGAAGCGGGCCCCGGTGGAAATGATCCCCCATACCCGAGAAGAGGATTATACAACAAAAGGAGCAAGATATTAGTAGCATGAGACCATCCGTAAACGAACAAAGAGCTAGGATTACCTCCAAAAAAAGCCGAGAAACTTAGAATTTGAGACCCGAGCCACATTACACATCATACCATGCCCACCCAATCATACCTATGGACACCAATTTTCTATCACGCCAAAGAATACTGACTCGGCCCCGCCACATTGGTAAAAAGGGTTTTGTAAGCAAGAGAGTGATCAGGAGATCGCTTCGCTCAAGCGTGATATAGAGCAATATGCGACCATCCACTAACTAGTCAAAGTATAAAGGGTGGTCACGTCATCTTGACCTTTAATGCCATGCTGCTCAGAATAGGCCCCAATCAATGGATAATGTCCTCCCTACTGCAGCGAGGTCAATATTGGTATCCCTCCCATCTTGATGGTAATCATTGCCCAATCAAAAAGCCATCTCAAGCATGTAAGGTCATCATCTCAAAATCGTCGATCAAGGCCTTCCGGTAGAAATCGCCCTCATAGGGAGAAAAACAAAGCAAGAAAAAGACAAAAAGAGGTAGAAGTCTTGAAAATCAAGCCACCCCCACGAATACATGTTTCCTCATACAAAAAATATCATCAAATTGTAAAATCATAAAGAAAAAAAACCTCCTTTTTACCTTGTATCAAATTCAAAATATGGGTTCATGTTGGTATAAATCATTTATCAATTTAAAATCCTCTTTCAAAATGAATCCTCTTATGTCAGATACTATCTGTCCTCGTATCCTCAAGAATATGCTCATCAATCCCTAGCAAATAAAATAATCACATCAAAAATCAATGATAAAAGCATTTTTATGCTACACATCAAGGAAGGTAAAATCAATTTCTTTGTTTATTCAGAATAGATACACACATGCACAAGCCAAAAATACCTTTTTTGATAAATTGCAAAAAATCCTTTCTATCTTAAAATAAAGTAAAAAAAAAGATAATATATATATATATATATATATATATATGTTTAAAATAAAACCATAAATAAAAAAATCATCATCATCAAGACCAAAGAGTCCTTCCTTTATGTTAGAAAAAAGGGTTTCAGAAAAAAAAACAAACAAAAGAAAACAAAACAAAAAAGAGAGAAGTCTTATTGTCTACTAAAACCAAAAAGAAGGGGTCCTTCCGTGTAGGAAAACAAAAAAAAAATCCATCATCTTATGTTCCTAAAATCATAAAAACAAAAAAGAATCCTTTCTTTATGCCTCGAAAATCAAAAAAGAAACAAAAAATCCTTTTTTTTCATGTTTAGAAAAAAAACAAAAGTTAAAAATAAAAAAATCCTTTTCTTCATGGTTCATAAAATCATAAAATAAAATAAAAACCTTCTTTCAAAAAATCCCTCCTTTTATGTCCATAATATTGAAAAAAAAAATCCTTCTTTTATAAAAAAAACTAAAACAAAAAAATATATATATACAAATCAATCCCCTAGTTTTCAAACAATAAAAAAATCAAATGCAAAATCCTTTTCCTTAATTAACTATAAGAAAAAAATCGAAAAAAAGCATTCCCCTTAATTAGTTTTCAATATATATAGGAACCAAAAATCAATTTTTTAATTAACCTTTCAAAAAGAAATAAAAAAAACTAACTAAAAATCCCCTTTTCCTAACTAGTTTTCAAAATGATACCCTTGCATAAAATAAAAAAACAAAAAATATATAAAATAATTTCTAAAACAAAAATAAAACCAAAAATTATTTAATATATATATATATATATATATATATATATAACATTAATAAAACCCATAAATACAAAATAAGGCATTATTCATGAAACCATTCACATCATCAATCAACATGCTTACAATGAAATAAACCATTTTTTATCTAGGAATGCAAGATCATGATCATATTTGTAAGAAAAATCAAGAAAATAGGTGTTAAATGGTTACCTTTGAAAGAAAAGTCTTTAATTCAGCGAGAATTGATCCACACAAGCAAAGCAACCAAGCTCACGAGGAGAGGCAATGTAAAGGAACCCTAGGGGCGGTTTTATTTCAAAGAGAAAATTTTTAAAATATGACATAACTGGGTTAAATTCTCCTTGAAACTTGCAACTATTAGTTGCATTCTTTTTAGCCCTTTTTTGCTTCGCTATTAGTGCAAAAGTATGTGGGCTATAATTAATAGTTGCCCAATTGGGCTGTCTTGGGCTTCTAATCGTAGGAAGCTATGCTCCTTTATCCGATCATCCTCTTTGAAGGAAGCCATAGAATAAAAGCGGAGATCAATATATTCTTTCCCATTAAAAAATATGAGTCCAACAAAAGATAATATAAAAAAATCCCCACAGAAAAGCCGAAAGTATTTACAAAAAAATAATAATCACATAAAATAAAAAACTTTTTAAAAAAATCTAAAATCAAATAATCACTTAAAATAAAAACTTGAAAAATCCAAAAAAAATCACATAAAATAATAGTTTCAAAAACCAAAAAATCACATAAAATAATAGTTTCAAAAACCAAAAAAAAATTAGATAAAATAATTGTTCCAAAACCAAAAAAATCACATAAAATAATAGTTTCAAAATCAAAAAAAAAATCACTTAAAATAACAATTGAGAAATTAAAAAATCATATAAAAAGATAGAAAAATTAAAAACAGATTTGTATTCTGTTATCATAAGCATAAGTTCAGAAATGCCAATATTTTCGAATGCACGGTGCATATTGAAGTCCCGAGTCTAAGGTTCACCTCGATTTGGATCCAAAGGTAGGAGCAACGATGTCATTCCCAAAAGTCAATGTTTGACGAGTCGACTCCATTGCTAAATTGATGAGCTGCTTGGATTCATGTGAACTCTAGTGTCTTTAGCTTTCATTGAAAAGTCAATCATTGGTTGAGACCAACTGAGGATGAGATTACGCCTCACCAAACTAAAACCATGCATTAGAGGGGTTCATTTCCTTTTTTTCTTGTGCTTGAAATCAGATTTACCAGTATCCCTATAAAGTGTATGCCATGCGGGTATCCTATGATGGTCGTGTCCTCATAAATTGTACAAAGAGGTAAGTTGGGGCCATCGCTTTGTTGTTTCTTATTACCCCTAATGGATGCATGATTATGCATAGTTGAATGAGGCTTATGATCATTATCCAGACCAGATTGGATGTCCTAGGGGTTACCCAATGTTTGCTAACCTAATCAAGGTAGTTGAAGTGCATGCTCTAGGTCATGTTGATCAGGCACATCTTAAAATGACACGTCCCCAAAACCTCCTGACATCTATTCACTTTGCTTGCAATATGCTAAATAAACTATTGAGGGCTGCCTAAAGACATCTCATAGGGCACCAATATAAAATCAAATACCTTGAGATTACCAAACTATGGAGCTCATGTTTACTTCACTGAAATGTGGCTATCACCCTCTTACTTACAAAGTTGCATTCAATGATTTCAAACATCAATCAATCAAAATCATCTTAGAAGTATATTTTCACTAACCAAACTTAGAAGTGAACATTTTCTCAAAATTAGGCTGCAACTCATTTTACCTATATGAAAGAATGTCGCTAGTTTAGGGATTATTTAGAGAGATTTATGTTTTTCCCGACATGCAGGGCTTTCATTTTCTCACCATGTTACTCACCAGATGTTTGAAGTTCATTTTGAATACAAGATCTCCCTTTGGGCCTCTATGTCTCTTTCTCTTATCATCATTTTCAAAACCAAAGAGGGCATCAGAACACCCAAATCTGGAAGGCTCATCAAACACATTCGAGAAAGCTGAGCTTTTGATGGCATGTATGGAACCTTAGAACCACAGAACCCTTCCAAACCTTTAAGAATCACCCTAGATCCTAGGAATACCTGAATCAAAACTCAATCCCAACTCTTGAACCCATTCAACCAAATAATTTTTCAAACCTTTAAGAGTCATTGACATATTTCTACTAAGATTTCACCATTGAATGGTAGAGCGACTTTCAACGGTTAAATCACCTCAAGTAGTACATCAAAGATATAGTGGTCTAACTACAAAGAGTAAAATCATTTCTAGTTTACATAACTAAAAATTCAATTATAATTTTTTCCGAATATTTCTTGAATTATCTACAACTATTAGTTTGCCATTTTAAATGTGGTATAAGCCAATAAAATATTTAGCACTTTATCAGAGGTCTGTGCATCTATTAGTTGCATTCATATGAATATAATCATGTCTTTTTCAAAAATTCATGATAAACTTTAGCTCACTACCTTGGTTGTTGATTTTTTACATTACTACCTATTTTAACTCCTTAAGTGGCAAGGCTCACATCATCCACCATTAGAGGACCTTCTCACATATTTCAAAGCTCCAAAAATCCTAGGAAACCTTAGATGCTAGATTACCTAATTTCTAACCTTGATTAGTATCTAAACACTCTCCTAATCTACCCTTTTCCTATAAATAGAGCTCCCTTAGTTTAATTGAGAAATGCTTAAGAGAGAAAGAGCAAAAGAAGTTCTTCCTCCTTTTGAGTACCATTTTCACCCAAATTTTAAATCTCCCAACTATTTCATTGTTATAAAATTTAATTGGTGATATTGTTTTTTATCTGATATTCAACAATGTAGGTTTTGTTTATTTGAAATGGATGAATAATGGGATCTCCTTGTTGTTGGTAAGTTGTTAAAATTAAAGGAATGACTTCCAAGATATCACCATGAATAATCATCCTATTTCCCTATCTCATCTTTGAGAAGGATAACCAATTAAACACTCAAGATTTATAGATCTAATATGTTTATATAAATAATATTTATTTATTTATTTATATATTATTTATTATTTATCCAAATAAAGAATTTCATAAATATACCAAAATAAAAATATGTAATAAAAGAAGTATTCTAAAAAAAATCTGGTCCAAATCGGGTTTAGAATCACCTCCTAAATATTAAAGGAAATATTATCAAAAAAGAAAGAAAGAACTAAAAAGGGGGATTTGGAAGGGTAATTAGTGGATTTTAAACTCGAGAAAAATTCTACCAAAGGTAGCCACGATGTGCGCATTGCAGAGAGCTTTCCAAATTAGGGTCAATTGTGCGATTCTGACACCTGTATCCAAAGTTATGGCCAAAATACCGACATGTGCCCAAAACTGCCCCAATTAGGAAAAGATCATGATTTTCTGCCATATATATATATATATTATTTTTATTTTATTTTATTTTTATTTTTAAAAGCAGGGAGAGAAGCAAATCTAAGTTTTTCGCCTCTGTGGCAGACAAAAGTTGAAACCTTGATTCATTGGCTCCGAATAAACTTGTAAAAGCTTAAGAAGTGATCAAAGAAAATTGATAATATAAAGAAAATTAAAAAGAGAAAGATAAATACTTAATTTTCTAAATTAAAATATAATAAAAACTATCCCCAGCAACGGCGCCAAAAACTTGATCGGCTTACTATGTGTATCTAATTGAGTCTTAACTTATTGCAAGCACACAATGGAAATTATAGCACTAGTGATAGGATTGTTCCCACAAAGATAGATTATTAATACTTTAATTTAGTTTTATGAAAACTTATATTTACCTTTTAAGGTTCCTAAACTACTGGAGAAATATGAATAAAGAAGTTTTCTAAATCTAAAGTGCATAAAATAAAACCTAATCCTCCTTCTTCAAATTGAGGTCGTCAATCCTAATCTTCAGCCATCAGATATTTATAAAAATAAACAGTACCGTTACACCATATATCAATTCTTCTAGCATTAGGGGTCAATCAATAATAAAGTCCTATCAATATAGATTTAATCTAATCAACAATCAACCATAAAGTTAGGCATCAGTCAAACTCTAGAAAATTGAAGAATGAAAAGTAAAAACCGTTACACTAATCTACAAATTCTAACCTGAGTCGTCAATTGAAATTAAAACTTGGAGATGTTTATAAAACTATAAATTGCATAAAGTAAGATCTAAACTAAAAAGCAAAGTAAAATATATCCTTCACCCCTCAACCACAGTCGTCAATTGCTACTGAGAAACTATAAATATCTACTCTAATCTTTAGCACTCAATTATAGTCGTCAATTGCTCTTGAGAAACCTTGGATATCTAATCTATTCTTACTATTTTACACTACTGATCGAAAGAAAATCCAACCTCAAGCGCCAATTGATGCTGAAATTCTTCGATGATTATTCCTACACCAAGCTCTCTTATTTATAGATCATAAGAAGTCAGTTTACAAGTTCTAAATCTAATAAAAGAAGTAAAAACTATCCTAATATAACTCTACTTCTAATTTCATCTTTTCCTTATTTTCCTTAGTTGATGCGCTTTTGGAAGGTTCTTTAATCTTCAGCAGCAGAGTCCTTCAGAGTTTATCTTCATCAATTTTCTCAGATCCGTGATTAGCTGAACTTCTAATTCTATGAGTCTTCTAATTCTGTTCATGGCGGTGATAGCTCTCACGTGATCAGCAGCAATAACAGTAAATAGAAAAGCTTCTTTTTTTTTGGAAATCATAGATAACAATTTCTTCTATTATAGCTTCTTTAGAAAATCGTAAATCATGATTTTCTCTTATTTTATGGCTTTCATACTGGACTATTTTCTATTTACGATTCATTACCTTTCACTTCCGTATCGTCTTTATTCTTTTGTCACTTCTGAAGAATCGTCATTTTAAACAATCATAAAATTACGATTTCTTATTTCTTTCTTTCTTCTTTTTACTTCAGCAGTAGTGTAAAATCGTTAAATATGATTTCTCATATTTCTTATATTGGTGAATCATCTTTACACGCTCAATCGTCATTCTTACTACTATTTGAGTTCACTTTGATAAATATTAACATTTAGGCTCTCTTTTACTATTTAGCTTGAATATCTGCACATCAATAACTTATTAGTAGCAAACTGAAGCCTAGCATCACTAAGTTAAGGGTGATAAAATTATAAATTATGTGACTGATCAAACTTCCTATTGCTACTCTAACTCTAATTAATTTAGTTCCCTAATGTTACTCTAATTCTAATTAATTTAGTCTTCTAATACTACTCTAACTCTAATTAATTTAGTGTCCTAATACTAATTTAACTAGGAAAAAATAGAGGGGGTTGTGGCCCGTTATGCTAAGGAGGATCGGCCCTGTTCCCAGGTACCCTTCGTAAGCTCCCTTGGGCAAATCGGTTGGCTAAGGCAATTTTTATAGGTGTGAGAGATTAAAAACTGAATTTTGAACTGAGAATTTAGAATTTGGGATCAAAAGTAGGAGTTTAAAGGTTAAGAATTAAAACTAAAACTGAAGGCTATGAACTAGAAGCAAGAAATTAGAAACTAGAGCTAGAAATTAAGAACTAGAATCTGAAAGTAAGGGCTAAGATCTAGAACTCGGGAAATTAAGAAGTAAGAATTAGAAATTAAGAACTAGAAATTAAAACCTAAGAACTAGAACTAGAAATTAAGAACCGAGAAGAGATTACCTGAAGCTAAGCACTTCTTCCTCCTTCCGAGACTGCAGGGAGAAAAGACTCGAGCTTGGGAGAGGCCTGAGCTCAAGTGAGGGGAGATTTATACTGAAAATTAATGTGTTTGGGCATAGGGTAGGAGGGTTTTAATAGTTATCGGGCTAATTCCACGCTTGTGGCTATGTGCGCAATTGACCAATTGAGCACATGGCACTTTGCGTGGAATTGAATTCAGCGCAGGATCCACAGTGCTTAATTTAGTTTGAGTTAGTCACAGACTCAAGAATACTGGCCGGGTGTCCTAGTTTTGTTAGGGCTTGGAACCAATTCCGCGCATGTGTATCTACATGGAATCCAATTTCGCGCACTAAAGTATGCATGAGATCATGGAGTTTGGGCGGTCTTGGGAAGTAGAGTCCTAGTCCATTTCTTGACTGATTCCAAGTGTGGTCCCACACATGGGATCAATTCCGCACGGGAGTGCATGAGTGGAATAGTGGACTTTTGGGGGTACACGACAATCTATGCCCAATCCAAGTGGGACTAATTGCTCGCAGAATGCTCTACGTGCAATTAAATTAAGCGCCATTTCTGGATTGATTCCACGTGTGGTCCCACACATGGGATCGTTTTCGCACGGGAGTGCATGTGTGGAGTCATGGACTTTTGGGGGTGCACAACAATCTATGCCCAGTCCAAGTGGCACTAATTGCTCGTAGAATGCTCTATGTGCAATTAAATTAAGCGCCTAGTGGATTGCGCTTAATTTGGGTTCTAAGGTGGTGCGGGGGAAGAGCGAGCCTGATCCAAATGGGGCTAATTATGTGCATGTATCCACGCATACAATGAACTTTCGTGTGCCTGTGAGTGAGCAAAATTTTGGATCTTCCAGGGTCGGATCGGGTCCGAGCGACAGAGCTATTGTTTCAGCTTGAGTCTCAACCATATAGTATTGTTTCAGTAATGGCCCCTGTATTTAGGGTTTGAAGGTCTTTAGGGAAGGTCAGTCCTTTTTCGAAGATCGTGGGCAAGGTCAGAAGTTGACCGAATAAGTTTGTATACTCCGAGAGGGCAAAATTGGGGTGTTTACACCATGGTCATGATGGAGGAAATGATGAGGGCTTGTACAGCATGGAAGGACTCTCAAAGCCTTCCTCATCCACTCCAAATACTCGATCCCCATCAAACCCTCCAAAGTCTCCACACCCCATTTTCCCAAAGTATCAATCTTATCCAACCTCCCATAATCCATACCACCCAAGGCATCTCCCATCAGCCATGGGGCCATCCAAGTGGGCCTCCAAGGCCCAAAACCCAATCCCAAACCCATGTCAACCCAAACCCAAGGGTCACATTTTCAAGCCATCCACAAATCCCCCAGTTTCCCATAAACACCTACGCCCAACAAGGCCCCATTCCCCCTCAAATGGAGAACCTCTCTCATCCAATCCCCCAATCCGGCCTAAACCATGCCCATTCACATCAACCATCATACCCAACCCAATATGGGAACCCACTTCAAGCCATTAGCCACCCCCAATTTTTCCATTCACTGACTTCCCGACCAAACCCCCAAAATGTGCAATGGCCTCATCAAGCACCCATTCAATCCCTCCAAAATCCATAATTCACTCATCCCATTGCCCCACAAGCCCATCATCGAAGCTTTCCCCACATACAATGGTCTCACTAGGCACCCATCCAGCCCACTCAGAATCAGCAAGATAACCTTACCCTTCCTCCACCTTATGTGGATACAGATTCACAATATGAAGATGATGAGGTTCAAAATAGTGAAGCTTATATGGGGGCATTTGTCAATTTTAATCCCCCACCATCCACACTCACCAACCAACAGTCTACCCAAAATGAATCGAGGCACCCTGGTGGGGGAGCAGCCCCAACTCTACAATCCAGGGAGTCAGAACTATTGAAGGAGCAAATGGATAAAATCCAGAAACAACTGATGAAGATGGGAGGGGCTGAAATACATGCTACAAAATTTTCTGATTTATGCCTATTTTCCAAGGTGCCATTACCCCACACTGCCCACTTTCGATAAATACGATGGCACTGGCAACCCTATCGCCCACCTCAAGTCTTAATGTGGGGACATATGCCAATACGGCGGAGATGAACGACTCCTCATCAAAGTGTTCTAGAAAAGCCTCACGGGTCCGACTCTAAGGTGGTTCACGTCCATTGAACCATCTGTGTTAAAAACATGGAAAGACCTCACCCATTTGTTTCAAGATCAATATGTCTATAGCATAGACATCGAATTATGCAAATCAGATCTGGTACAGTTGAAATAAAAACTTGATGAAACCTTTAACGAGTACCTGGGAAGATGGAGGGCCCTAGCAGCCCAAGTAAATAGCTGCATCTCAGATGATGAACATATTGAGATGATCTCGGAAACAGCCCTACCTGTTATCTCTGACTTTTTGGTCTACCAGCAACAAGCCAGTTTTACTGACCTGGTAAGAAATACCAACCGTTATGAAGACGCAATGAAAGAAGAGTGGTTGAACAAAAATTCGGTCAGTGGGGTACGAAAATTGATCGAGCAAAGAAAAATCCGGGCAGATGTTCAGACAATAATAAATACACAGCCCAGCACCAGCATGGTACCATTTCGGTTCGCACTAGCATAGCTAGCGCCAACACAAGAAAATCTAGCTCCGAGACAGAGCAATGTCCCATGGCCACCAATGACCCCTGAACAGAGAAGGGCACGATATAATCGTGTGTTCATGTAGACACTCAAATTTGGCCCAAGGCCCGATCGACACATACTTCGAGAAAGGCGTACCCCCGAGCTTCTAAAAGCATTTTCCAAACTCTTAGGAATCATTCCAAAACCCTTAGGAATCATCCCGAACCCTTAGGAATCAATCATAGTCTTTCCAGACATATTAGAACCCTTCTCGAGCACGATTCGAACCCCCCTGAACAGCGGTTAGAAAGATGAGTACCAATGTTTTTATAAATAGTTGGCTAAACTAAGGTATATACCATTGGAAAGTAGAGCTTCTCATTTTTCAAACGAACTAAGAATCACTTAATTTAGAGTTATATATCAAAAGTTATGGTGAAATGAATATCGCGAATTTGTGTAGGAAATTACAAAATCAGACCCATAGAGCTAGTTTCAAACCCTCCTGAACAGTGGTTAAAGAGAGTAATGTTAAAATTTACACAAATCTATTCTAATGCTAAGTTATATACCATTGGAAAGAGGACTTCCTCAACTTTCCAACAAGCTAAAAATTTTCTCAATCAGAGTTATACATCAAAAGTTATGGTGAAATGAAGATCGCAGATTTATGCAGGAAATTGAAAAATCGGGCTGGGCCCCCTGCGGGTCTTCAACTTCCAACTGTTTGGGCCTGGTTTTCCTTCAAAAAATGGCCAAAATTGACATTAGAGGTTTGACTTGTGGACCATCCCAAAGTCTCGGGTGTGTTTCTTTAGGACCCTAGTGTTGTTTCTTTAGGCCAAAATTGACATTAGAGGTTAGCTTAGGTTATCTTCCTTTTGTCATTCAAGTCACCACCCTATCATCTACCATTAAACTCAAATCCCTCTTCTCCAAGCTTTAGAAAATCCCAAAAACTTTAGATTATCCATTACCTAATTGCTAACCTTAATTAGCTTTTAAGTATCCCCTAACCCTTTCTTTTTCTATAAATAGAGAGGCACCCCCCTTGCAAAGGGTTTAAAAAAATTTTAAAAGAGAGAAAAGGCTTTAGCTATTCCTCTCTTTCTCTTTTAGCATTTGTCAATTAAAATTCTAGCACCCTAATTCATCCTTTAGACCTCATTTTTCACCATCAATCCTTGAGATCTAGCTAGAACTAGCCCCTAGCCTTCTTCTCTTACCTCTTAGCTACCAAGCCTTAGAGATTCAAACCCATCCTTCAACCCATTTGCTATCAGAAGCTCATCCAAGACACATCAACGCGAAGGTCCACATCGGTGCTACATGGGCTCGAGAGCTCCGGCTCTCCCCTCTATACCTCTACCTTCTTTGCTTTTCCTCTATCCTAGAATTGAGCCATTACACTGTACAAATTTCGGCATGCGAGAAGGGCTCAATAGGATCGGTGTGCCTTCGAGCAAGGAGAAGTGCCGCCCATTTTGCTTCTTTTTTATATATATATAATTATATATATATATATATCATATAAACCAGCCCCACATAGACCCGGCCATAGTAGAGACCGCTTACGAGTGGGTTGATCGGGTGCCTAATACCTTCCTGATCAATAACCGAAGCCTTTACCCAAGAGCCTTTGGCGTAGACCGAATTCAGAGTCATATTTGTGGCACATTTGGGCAGTCCTTAAATATCCTTTTACCCTTACTAATCGAAAAGGGTTTGGTCACCATACTCCAGCCGCGACCTCCGCCGAATTCGATCCCAAAGAACTATGATCCTAGCACACACTGTAATTTCCATTAGGAGCCGGGACATCCAACTGATCACTGCTTTCCATTGAAGCATGCGATCTAGGACCTGATTGAGGTGGGAAAGCTCATTCCCCCGGTAGCTCCGCAAGAAAATCCTCACATCAACATCCACTAGGCGCCGCTGTCGCCGCACCTGCAGGGAGGAATGGGCCGAAGAGCCACCACCAACATGTTGGAGGAAGAAAGGAAAGAGGTCAAACCTTCAAAATATATAGACACAGGGGAAAGCTACGAAATACCATGATAATAGAATCAAGGAGGCAAAACCATCAGGGTAGTTAAGCCTTTGAACTTAGCAGATTATTTCCCAAGCCCAACACCTGAAGCAGCACCTCTAGGTTTGAAGTTGTATTTTCCCATGCCCACGCCCGTTTACCATGTGCAGCCGAATTTTACCCCACCTCCGTAGTACCAATCATATCTGGCACCGACCCCCGTAAATTACATGGTGTCCAATTTTACCCCACCTTCAGAATTAGCTCCAACCTCCTACAATTGGCCCAACTTCACCATACCCCCATCAGTATATTCACCTCCAACACCACCCAATACAGTTGGGCCAATTTTTCTCCACCCCCAATCGATCTACCTCCAGCACTAGTCCATTATAATGAACCAATTTCTCCACACCCTCACCAGTCAACCACATTTGGCCCATCGTCACCACACCAGCCTCGTCAATCCAATCATACCCTGCATCTCCATCAGTTCCCTTCCAGATCCCCGGACCAACATATAATTCCCATCAGGTCCCACTCAACTATAGTCAAATAGATGCCAATGCTGGCAACAGCAACACAAAGGTAGTCGAGTTCATTACCTAATCAGGATGGATCTCAAAGCAGTCTGAGGCACCGGTGCCCGCCCAACTAGAAGAAAGAAGAGAACCTACAGCGGTGGACCCGTTGGAAAAGATGAGCAGAGAGCACGTATTAGAAACATAACTCAAAAGAACTCCAGCTCATATCACCATATGGGACTTACTCATGATGTCTCAACTTTACTTCCAAGATCTTATGGGAGCACTAAAGGATGCTCATGTATCAAATAAAGTATTCCTAGATGAAGTGGGATAAATGATCGAGTAGATATTGGCTCCCAAAGCGATCTCTTTCTCAGACACCGACCTTCTAAGTGAAGGAAGCAATCATTCTAAACCCCTCAATATCATAGTAGAAATGGAAAAATTGGTGATCCCTTTGGTGTAGTAGACAACAGATCGAGTCCTCCTTCAACCTTGATAATACCGGGAGGGAGGTGATAGGAGAAGTCAATCTTGAGCTCACCATTGGGCCAATGACCTTCTCAATCTCATTCCAAGTCATGGACATTAAGTCCTCCTTCAACCTGTTACTGGGACGCCCGTGGCTTCACGAAATCGGGGCAGTGCCGTCTACTCTACACCAACAACTCAAATTTATCTTCGAAGAGAGAGTTGTATCCATTATGGGAGAGGGGCGAGAGGAAAGAGGGAAAATGGCCCACAATATCTAGAATTTCAAAGTGTTGGATGCCCCGTAAATAGCTGAAGACACAGATCTCCACAGCTTTCAATATGAGGCGTCAACGGCGGTGTCACCGGAATCCCACGGAAGGGATACTGAAAAAACTAGAGGATGAATGAAACTCTAGAAGTGGGGCTATCAGAAAGGAAAAGGTTTGGGTCCTCGCTTGTAAGGCCGAAGACACCCAGTCAGGGCTAAAGGCGGACAACGAGTCAAATTCGGCTAAGGCTACAGGCCTACCAAAGAAGAAATCAAAGAGGCCAAAGAGAATGCTCGAACCTTTGTCGTAGCTAAAGCTAGGGGGATAGACTTGGAAGATGAGTCCCCTCTGCGACCTCACATTCGAAGCACTTTCGTTACTGCAGAGGTTATAAAAATTGACCAAAATGGGGTGACTCAGCTAACCCTGCACAAAAGAACCGCTATCCGCGAGACCAATTCCCAAATCGTCCCTCCTAAAATAGATATAGACCTTGCCTCCCTATCCTTGTTTAAGGAGGAAATACCCCCACCAATGCAGCCACCTGCCATGACCCACCCCAAGCCTGTGTTAAAATTTGAGGACCAGGTCTCAGACGAACCCATGATAAACATGATGGAGGTTGAACCTCAAAAGTCATCTCAACATGCTCCTTTCACAAGACCAGGTAAAGGTGCAACACCTCAGGTGATGAATTGGGCATCAATGTCCCTAACTTTGGAAACATCAAATGGCTGTAAATATGGTACCAGCTTCCCAAAAAAAAAAAAACCTATAAAAAGAGTGATCAGCCATTGGCAAGCAATGCCATGCATGTAGAGAAACCAGCGATGACAAGACACAATTTTCGAAGAAAAGAAAAATTCTTAAAAAATACAAAATCCAAAAATATTGTCTTTTAAAATTCTTGAGAAAAATAAAAAAGATGCCTTAAATGAAATTCCTGTTGTTAAGTAGTGAAAAATACCATTTTTCACCTCTTAACCTGAACTTTGTTGGGCCTTTGAGCTGACTAATAATTTGTTTTAAGTATGTTTTATAGTTAAGCAATAAATTGTAAGCTTAATACAGATTTTCACTTAAAAGAGCCCAAGAAGCACTGTGCTACCTAATTGGAAAGGCCAGAGACCAAGTCCAACTGCAAGAAATAAAGTTTGAACCTACAAAGGGGTTGCTGAGTACTGAACAATGGAAGAACAACACATCCAAGAGGTGTGCCAGCTATGAAAGCATTAAAAATATGTCGTCGAGAGCTTCCCAGCACCTGTCGAGAAGTTCTGGGAGCAAGGAGTGAAGTTGTCGAGAGGTACTGAGTTGAAAACATGAACATCTCGTGAGGTTCTAGCACCAATCGAGAGGTTGGAAGTACAGACGCAGAAGCTGCCGAGAGTATACTTCAAGGTGCAGATGAAGTCGAGAGGTTCCAATCACTTATTGCGAGGTTCAACTGAACCTGTCGAGCAATACAAAGCAACATGTCGGTAACTTACCTGGAGCAACGTTCAGTCTTGCCAGGATTGAGCCAACCTATCGAGCACTTCACTGAAGATTGTATAAACCGTCGACAGGATTGTCTATAACCTGTCGAGAGGATGAGCGGGGAACTAAGTAGAACAAAGAAATAAGCCTACAATCCTTTCGACAAGTTCAAACCAACATCTCGAGACGTTCTCCCAAGCTAAAAGACCCTCATCAACCTATCGACATGTGTTCAAACCTATCGAGAGCCATTCCAAACCTGTCAACTAGTACTTCAATCCTATCAAGAAGTCGGCAAAGCTGTTGGAAGCTAATGCAACCTGTCAATGTGATTATAATGCAGATTCAGAACCTGTCGAGAGGATCCTGTGAACCTCTCGACACTCATTTTGGCAACTTCTCAGTGTCTTCCTTCAGCAGTTGCCAATTCTAAATTTCTGTGCACGAGTTCCAAAGCACTTCAACGACCCCTGGGAGTATTTTCGACACATAGTTGGACACACATGGAAATCCTAACTACTTCACGTATCTTTTCCAGTTGAGAGCCAATGGGAAGATAGCTTCTAGAAGAGAAATCGGCCACTTCAGCAGTCCAGAATAACAGAATTATTCCTTTGCGCTCTGATTGGCTGAAACAGATCTGAGGACAGAGGAAGAGAGTATAAAAGCTTGAAGAAAATACAAACCAAACGATCCAGACTTTAAGAGAACCAGAGCCTAGAGCGAGATATATTTTTCCCTCCAAACTCTCCTTCCTTCTTCCTTCTTCTCCCATTCTCTCTTTAGCCAATCATGAGTGGCTAAACTCTTCTCAGTAGTTAGGGTGATGTCTTAAGCTATAAATTGAGAGATTCAGAGGCTTGTAATAGATTGTATATGCCACTGATTGCAGATCTGGGCGTAATAGTATTATAAGCTTGCAATATAATTATAGATTTTAAAGGTTATTCTGATCTATATTTCACTTTTTCGTATTTGATTTCTCTGGATTAGATACTCCTACGGATGCCAGTCAAAAACGGGGAGCTAGTAGCCTTGCATCTGCAGCATCTGTAATAGTTTTCCTATTCTAATCAAGATCCTTGAAGTGGAACAATCTCTAAGATGGTTTGTGACCATTAAAGTGGATAGATCATAGCCTTAAGATTGCTTCAATTCTCTGGTTGAGATTGGATCCTTATACCTTGCATCTGCCAGAAATTAAGAGCTTGTAGCCAGATGGAGGATTGTAGCGAATCAGATCTATGCAAGGCCTTTGATTCCTTTGATTTTCAATAAGAGACCAATACCCCTAGCTACTGTTCTCACCTTTTAAATTTTTTATCTCTTTTATATCTCCTCTATCCTCTGTGTTGGATTAGAATTGTATCAATAGCATTTAATTCTGTAGTCTGTAGTCAAAGTGGCAAAACCACAAAACCTCTCCTCTTTCTTGCTTTAGTTTAGTTTAAATTAGGATAGAGTGCCAGATCTACTCTAGATCTGGAGATTTACCATCCTTTAGAACACATTTCCCTGTGGACATATCCTTACTTACCTTTTAAAACTTGCTACAACAACCTTATTTACTTGTAGGCTTTGTGTAGGCTTACCTTGGTGTGCAGTCCATAGACCTTTAATTTTCTGATCTTAATCTCCTTTTGAAGCACAAGGTAGCCAGACAACAAGTTTTTGGCATTGCTACCGGGGATCTATATTTTTAAAAGTGGTAGATCTAACTTTTCTCATTTTTAAATTTATATTTTTCAAGTGTCTATTTAGTATTTGATTAATCACTTCTGTAGTTGTTTGTGTAGTTTCAAATTTTTTTTTGCAGATGTGGAGCTGTGCTTAGAGAAGTAACTTTTGCTAGAAGGAGCAAGCTGGACTGAGTTTGCATTTCCTTACACGTTTACATTTCTAGATCTATGAATTTTTAGATCTAATAGTGTTTTACTTGTGTTGCAATTCCTAACTGTTTGCTTTAAATTTGAGCTGTAATTGTGCATTGGGATTGTGATTGGTGTATGTTTGGAAGAAGAATCCTCAACCCTCAGCTTGTGCCATTCAATTTAGAGGTTGAGAGGATTCTTAGGCCTAAACAAACCCCACCTGCATCTGCTGCACTTGAATCTATTTATATGGGTGAGCAACCAAGGTTGTTGAGGGATTATTATGCACCTGGTGCATATAACTCTCCCTTTTGCATTCAATTCCCTGCTGTAGAGGGAAATTATGAAATTAAAGCTTCAACCATCCAAATGTTACCCTCCTTCCATGGTTTGAGTAAAGAGGACCCATACAAACATATTGATGAATTCCTTGCCTTGTGTACTACCTTCAACATTACAGGACTGGGGCCAGAAGCAACCAAGCTTAGGCTATTTCCTTTTTCATTAAAGGACAAAGCTAAGGCTTGATTGTCCTCACTTCCTCCTAACATTTCAACTCTTGGAGTGACTTGCAATGTCAATTCCTAGTTAAATTCTTCCACATGTCTAGAACCAGTCAGTTGAGGAAAAATATCGTCTCATTTTTTCAACTCCCAACTGAAGGGTTCCATGAAGCATGGGAGAGATTCAAAGAGCTATTAAGGCAATTCCCTCCCTACCAAATGTCTGAATGGCAACTTGTACAAAGTTTCTATCAAGGAATTGATTATAAGAGTAGAAATATGGTGGATGCTTGTTGTGGAGGCACATACCTTCATAAAACAGCTGAGGAAGCTTGGGAATTGTTTGATGTTATTAGTGAAAACTCCTTACAGCAGGAGTCTTTCACTAAGAACACGGATTCCAACAGGAGTGTTGAGGGAAAACACAACAAAAGGAAAAATGTATGCGAAGGGTGGGTATAATTACTTGGAAAGAAAGGTAGCCAGCTTGACCCAACAGTTGGAGAAAATGATGGGAGCAATGTAGTCTCCATTAGCTGCTAAAGTGGAAGAGGCATGTCTCATCTACCAATCTCCCACTCGTCCCATTCAAGATTATCCCTCTACTGCTCAATTCCTAGAACTAGTGTTGGAACATGTGCAGGCTGCTCAGACCTTTGGCCAACAGCTAAATGCTGGTTACTCTTAGAGAAGCCACCCTAATCTGAGGTGGAGGCAAGACAATATTCAAAATCAGCCACAACAGTTCTATCCACAACAGTTAATGCCTTATAAATCTGCTCCCCAGAGTTATCAGCAGCATTTGGTCCCAAGGCCCCAATACCAGCAAACCATGCCTCAGCCTGTGCAACAAGCTACACAAGCACCAGTCACCAGTCACCAGATCACCCTATTTTGAAGAACAAGTTCTGGCCTCATTGCAGAATTTGGACTCTTTATCCCAAATAGTCCACTCTCATAGCCAGAGCATTAAAAAGATTGAAGACCACCTTGGTCAGCAATCTAATGCCTTGACAAAGAGAGAAGAGGAGAGGCTGCCTAATCAGCCCATGGATAATCCAAAGAGGTATTATGTGGTGGGTGAAGTTTCTTCCTCACATGAAGAAGCTAAATCTGTCACTACTTTGAGAAGTGGGAGGACATTTGACAACCAAGTTGGTATTGGGCCTGAGAAAAAGGTAGAAAAAGAAAAAGAAAAAAAATAGCCCCAAAAGATATGCAGCAGGAGCAACATAGCCTGAATAAGGGGAATGTTGATGCTCCCCAACAAAATAATGAAAACAAAAAGAAAAGTGATGAATTGGCTAAGGCAGCAAATGAAGGAGCAGTCCCTCACTTGCCATTTCCAAGGGCACTTCAAGCACCTTCTCCTTTTGATAAGGGGAATGCTAAAGTAGAGGAAATGATGGAGACTTTTGAATAAGTAAAGATCAACTTACCTTTACTTGATGTAATCAAGCAAGTGTCAGCCTATGCCAAATCTTTGAAGGATCCTTGCACTCATAAAAGGCAGTCAAGGATACATTTATCCAAGGTCTTTTCAGCTGAAAAAGTGAACCAAGTGTTGACCATTGCAACCCCCACTAAGCTACAAGACCCTGGAGTCCCCACAATCCCTTGCATCATTGGGGATCACACCATTGAAAAGGCTTTACTAGACCTAAGAGCTAGCATGAATCTGCTTCCATATGCAATTTATGCGAAGCTGGGCTTAGGAAAGTTGAAGCCCACACATGTGGTCTTACAATTAGCTGATAGGTCTAAAAGGAAGCCAGTGGGGATTATAGAGGATGTGCTAGTTGGAGTTGACAAATTCTTTTACCCAGCTTATTTCCTGGTGCTGGACATGGAACCAAGCAAGTGTGCTACCTCCATCCCCGTGATCTTGGGTAGGCCATTTTTGGCTACTATAAATGCATGTATACAATGTAGATCAGGAGTGATGGAGGTAACTTTTGGCAATATGAAGGTCAGATTAAATGTGTATAATGCAGCCCATCAACCTCTTGAATGATGAGGATTGTTTTTCAATTGATGTTTTGGATGAGATTGTGGAAGAGACTTTTTCCACGCTGCTGTATTATAATGATTTTTGTGATGATCTTGATGATGCTTTTGAGACTGTATGGAGTGAGATTGTGGAAGAGAAGGCCCCCACACCCATGGTTCATGAGGTGAAAGCCTTAATTTCTGATGAGGGACTAGCAACAAGGTATCCTCCTTGGAAACCTAATGCGATGCCTCTCCCCTCACCATCAAAGGCACCTTTGTTGCCTTCACTTGTATATCCACCAGACGTGGAGCTGAAGCAGCTACCTAAGACATTGAAGTATGCCTTTTTGGGAGCAAACCAGAAATTTCCAATAATTATTTCTTCCTCTCTCACTGATGAGCAAGAGGAAGAGTTATTGTGTATTTTAAAGAAGCACAAGAGAGCAATTGGCTGGACCATTGTTGACCTTGGGGGCACCAGCCCTGCTATGTGTATGCAAGAAGTGGTGATGAAAGAAGTGCTCAAATTGCTAGATGTTGGAGTCATCTACCCAATTTCAGATTCTGAATGGGTGGCACCTACTCAGGTGGTACCCAAGAAATCTGGAATTACTGTGTTAAAAAATGATTCTGGTGAGCTTGTTCCAACCAGGGAAACCATAGGTTGGAGGGTGTGTATAGACTATTGGAAGCTCAATCTGAAAATCAGGAAAGACCATTTCCCCTTGCCCTTCATTGACCAAATCTTGGATAGGTTAGTAGGAAAGTCTTTTTATTTTTTTCTCGATGGTTATTCAGGGTATAATCAAATCCCTGTTTGCCCATATGATCAAGAAAAGACTACTTTTACATGCCCATTTGGCACCTTTGCTTATAGAAGGATGCCATTTGGACTATGTAATGCTCCTGCAACTTTCCAAAGGTGCATGTATGCTATATTTTTTGACATGATTGAGCAGTTTTTAGAGATTTTTATGGATGACTTCTCTATTTTCAGGGATAATTTTAGCCAATGTCTACATCATCTCAGCCTTGTGTTGCAGTGATGTGAGGAAACCAATTTAGTATTGAGTTGGGAAAAGAGCCATTTCATGGTCATTCAAGGCATTATCCTTGGTCATATGGTTTCCCATAGAGGCATTGAGGTAGGCAAGGCTAAAATAGATCTAATTGCATATTTACCCCCACCAAAAACTGTGAAACAAGTCAGATCATTCTTGGGGCATGCTGGCTTTTATAGGAGATTCATCAAAGATTTCAGTAAGCAATCGAAACTTCTCTACCACCTGCTGTGCCAAGAGGTTCCCTTTGATTTCAATGATGAATGCCTTAAGGCCTTAGAGCTGTTGAAAAAGTGTCTAACCTCTGCACCTATCCTTCAAGCCCCTGATTTTTCCATACACTTTGAGCTGATGTGTGATGCATCAGACTTTGCAATCGGTGTAGTCTTAGGGCAAAGGAAGGATAAGGCCCCTTGTGTGATTGCATATGCCAGCAAAATCATGATTGATGCTCAGTTAAATTACACTACAACTGAGAAGGAATTGTTGGCAATTGTCTTTGCTCTAGATAAGTTTAGGTCTTATGTGCTTGGATCCAAGATAGTGGTTTTCACAGAACACTCAGCCCTCAAATACCTTTTGTCGAAAAAGATGCAAAACCCAGACTGATCAGATGGATCCTCCTATTATAGGAGTTTGATCTTGAGATCAAGGACAAGAAAGAGGTTGAAAATGTGATTGCAAACCATTTGTCTAGAATCCTAGCAGAGGAATTTGATAGGTTGCCTGTTAATGATTCGTTTCCGGATGAACAACTATTTGTTGTCAGCACCTCTACACCTTGGTTTGCAAATATTGTGAACTACTTGGCAGTAGGTAAAATCCCCCCACATTAGAACAAAACGGACAAGGATCTGTTCTTTTCACATATCAGACATTATATGTAGGAGGATCCATACCTATTCAAAGATTGTGCAGACCAGGTGGTGAGGAGATGTGTCCCTTATGAGGAATTCCACAACATACTAACTATGAGTCATGAACAGGCTTGTGGAGGCAACTTCAGTGGGAACAAGACTGCTGCCAAGGTGCTCCAATGTGAATTTTATTAGCCCACTCTCTTCAAGGATACCTGGCGTCATTGTAAAACTTGTGAAAGATGCCAAAAGATGGGAAGTATCTCCAAGAGAAACTCCATACCTTTACAGCCCATACTTGTGATTGAGCTTTTTGACATATGGGGGATTGATTTCATGGGCCCTTTCCCTCCTTCCTATGGTTATAATTATATTCTTGTAGCTGCGGACTATGTGTCTAAATGGGTTGAGGCCATAGCTACAAGAACTAATGATCACAAGGTTGTCCTCAACTTCTTAAAGGATAACATTTTCTCCAAGTTTGGCACCCCCAGAGCCATCATCAGTGATTGGGATCCACATTTGTAATAGACTGTTTGAGATTCTACTTAGAAAGAACTCTGTGACACACAGAGTTGCCACCCCATATCACCCACAGACCAGTGGGCGGGTGGAGATTTTTAATAGAGAAATCAAATACATTTTGGAGAAAACAGTGAGGGTGGATAGGAAGGACTGGTCCTTGAAATTACCTGATACTCTATGGGCTTATAGGACTGCCTATAAGACCCCCATAGGGATGTCCCCTTTCAGACTGGTAAATGGCAAAGCGTGCCATTTACCAGTAAAGCTTGAGGACAGGGCATATTGGGTTGTTAAAGCATTGAATACTAACTTAACTTCTAGTGGCATACACAAGAAACTCCAGTTGTCTGAGCTGGAAGAACTGAGATTGGAAGCTTATTCCAATGCTAGGATCTACAAGGAGAGGACCAAGGCTTTCTATGACAAGCATTTACTAAGGAAGGAGTTTACAGCTGGCAACAAGGTACGACTGTTCAACTCTAAGTTGAAAATTTTTCCAGGAAAATTGAGATCCAGATGGGAGGGGCCTTACATAGTTGAGCATGTATCCCCATCTGGAGCAGTTGAAATCCAGGACCCAACAGATGGAAGGACCATGAAAGTAAATGGTCAAAGGCTCAAACTTGCTATTGAAAATGTGGTGGAGCCTCTAATGACCACCCACTATCATGAACTTCCATAGCATACCTGAGTTTCAACAATGTACACTATGTACACTATGTTACTGGTTTTGGTTATTTTTGCTACTATTTTTATTTGTCAAAGTGTAAAATAAAAGACTGAGTGGAGTGTCAAAGCGGTTGAGAAAGAAACTGGGGACTTAGTACACATCTATTTAAACTGGAAAACAACCTAATGACAAGTTCTATGAACATCTTGACAGGTTCTGAGAGTGCCTAATGTACTTCCTGATAGGATCTGGAGGCTGTCGAGCAGTGTGCATTAATTCTCGAAAGGTGTTGGAGGTGTGAAGTTGGTTGTCGATAGGATCCCTATAGATTTCGACAGGTTCTGTAAGCTTTGCTTGATTTCTCGACAAGTTCAAAGTACCTATCGAGAGGTTCTATGAACCCCCCAAAGTGATTTTCTGGAAGAAAGAACCTATCGAGAGGATTGACTGATCAACCCAAAAGAACTTGTCAAGATGTTCTGTGAACCTCTCGAAATGGATTCATTTAAAATCTTCTACTCGTCAACAAGATTGCTTGAACCTTTCGAGAGGTTTAGCAGTTTTTAACTCCTCGACAGGTTGTCTCAACCTGTCGACGCCTTGCCCCCAAGCATTTGTCTGAGCCCTGTCGACGCCTTGCCCCCAAGCATTTGTCTGAGCCTTAATAACTCCCATCTCCTTGCCTTAACTCTGATTTCTAAAAATAGACCACCATGCATTCGCGATACCATTCCCAATACTAAATCGCCCGGCGTTCCATACTTCTCAAAACCAACATATCATTTTAGCAGTTAAGCTTAGAAAGATGAGAAAAGTTATTATGACGATTCATATTCCAGCACCCACACGTTTAAATATCAGGCCTTTTCCCCTCCATTTCATTCGTTCACAAATTCACCCCTCCCACAACTATGGCGGATGACAAACCCATTTAGTTGTCAATCAAATTCTACCCAGTTTGGGGAGATCCGCCACCACCAAAAGAGCCTGACCCATTACAATTCTTGTGGGATGAGTATGAGGAAGTCCAAAGGATTCTAGCCAAGGAAGAGAAGAAAAAGAATAAGAGAAACGAGAGGAAACAAATGATAGACCCACCTGCATCTTCTCCTCCATCCACCACCCGCTCAGTAGCCTTCTCCTTAAATCCCTGTTTTCTCCCTTCCTAGCTTGCAGTTCCTCTTCCAGAAGCAACAGGTTGAGGATATCCCGGAGCCAGGAGGACAAACCATTTTGTATTTAACGGGATATTTTGTTAATATGTGTCTGTATTTTATGTGATTTAATGAATTCTCTCTTTGTGATGCTCTGTTTAGTTTAATTTTTGTATAGTTTGCAACTGTCCGTATTTTTGTTTAATGTTTTCTTTACTTTGTATACTTCTGTCTTTCTCTTACTGCAAATTTCCCTATCTTTCAAGCAGTGGGGACACTGCTCCTCATAGGTTTGGGGGTGTGGCAGCTTGCCAATAGATAGTTAATGATAGTGCAGCAAGGTTTTCAACAGAAATTGAGGAAATGAAATAATTTCACACCTAATGATTTTTGTTTGAAAAAGAGGAAATTAAAACTTTTTAAAACCAGAACATGTTATAGCTCTAACTTCTTCATGAAGCAAATGTTAAGAATTTTCAAAAAAATGAATGCTCGGTGAACCTAAAATGAGAGTAAATTGTGAGGTTATACCCCAGAAGTTTAATGAAAGACCACATCTAGTGTGATTTAGGCCTGAGAAAATTTTTCTTGAAGAGTGTCTTGGCAATTTCTTCTGCTCTATGGACTGATTAGACCTAGCTCTACTCACTAGAAGTTAGGCAAATCCGAATTGAAACAGCTTGACAACATTCATGACATTGAGGACATGAAGTAAGGCCATCCTTCGAACAGTTTGAGCTTAAAATATCCTTACCCCTTTGAACAGCCCTTGATACACACCTTTTGAGCCTCAAAAATCCCAGTTTCTTTGACAACAACCAGAAAAATGTGAACCCAAAACCTCTTGACCTGTTTCAGTTCACCTTCAACCTGAGAAATCAGGAAATAAGAGGAGAAGTGACGTTGCAGGAGTAAGGTTTGACAATTTGGTCAAGAATGAAGAAAATACAGTTGAAGGCAAGTGTGATGTATAGTTGTGGCATTCCAGCCAATAAAAATATAGAGAAAAAAATATATAGAAAAGCATACAAAAAAAAAAGAAAAAAAAATAGAAAAACAAGAATGACAACGAGAAGTCACTTCATTGGATATTTTGAAAGAGAAGAAAGAAAAAAATAGGCCATTTTAGCTCTAAAATAATTCAAAGAAGATCTTTACAGAAATGAAGAAGATGTACATGTCACCTCCTAAACTGATTTCTCAATTTTGAATCCCATTCCACCCTTTTTATTCTTTATACAAATTCACCCATAAGCCACATTACAACCTAATAAAAAGTCCTTACTGATCTAAAATTGATTGAGTCGTCATGTGGAGATAAGAATTTGTTTAATCTATGGTGAAAAGAGTTAGAAAAATTTAGAAATTAGAGCAATGCCTATGCACATGCTTACAATCCTATTTGAGGGTTGTAACTACTTTTGAGCTTTGTGAAGTGATACACCCTTCTACTTGTATTGAGGAGACAACCCTAGTGAGTTTTGGGTCTGAAATTAAGATTGATAGGGGTACTATCCAAAAACAAAATTCTCAATTTGAGGGTAAACTTTGCATTAATTTTCATACAAAATATCTTGAAATGAGCTGATTGATTGTGAAGGAACTACATCAGAATTTTAGTTTTAAACTGTCATGTTTTTGCTGAGAATCCTCTGAAACTAAATGGACAAGGTGTGGAATGAATTTTATATTGTTTGAATTTTATTTTAGCATGCTGCACTGTTATTAACTAACTTTATTGGAGAAGTTTGTGGGTAACTTCACTGTAAAGCCTCAAGAGACTTCACTCCTCCACTAGGGATCACCTAGGGGTTTAAAGGGCTTGGTGCATGTGCCAAATGCACCCGTGTTCCCTATGAAAGTGACATTTAATTTTGTAGGTTAATTATTTTTACTTTCTCCTTTGCTCAGGGAGTAGCAAAGCTTAGGTTTGGGGGTGTGTTAAGTAGTGAAAAATACTATTTTTCACCTCTTAACCTAACCTTTGTTGGGCCTTTGAGCTGACTAATAATGTATTTTAAGTATATTTTGTAGTTAAGCAATAAATTGCAAGCTTAATATAAATTTTTACTTAAAAGAGCCCAAGAAGCACTGTGCAACCTAAATGGAAAGGCCAGAGACCAAGGCCAGCTGCAAGAAATAAAATCTAAACCTACTAAGGGGTTGTTGAGTGCTAAACAATGGAAGAACAACACACCAAAGAGGTGTGCCAGCTGTGAAAGTACTGAAAATATGCCGTCGTGAGCTTCCCAGCACCTATCGAGAAGTTTTTGGAATAAGGAGTGAAGCTGTCGAGAGGTACTGAGTTGAAAAGATGAACATCTCGTGAGGTTCTAGCACTTATCGAGAGGTTGGAAGTACAGACGTAGAAGCTGTTGAGAGGATACTTCAAGGTGTAGATGGAGTCGAGAGGTTCCAGTCACTTATCGTAAGGTTCAACTGAACCTGTTCAGCAGTACAAAGCAACCTGTCGGTAACTTACCTGAAGCAACGTTCAGTCTCGCGAGGATTGAGCCAACCTGTCGAGCACTTCACTGAAGATTGTATAAACTATCGACGGGATTGTCTATAACTTGTCGAGAGGATAAGCGGGGAACTAAGCAGAACAAAGAAATAAGCTTGTAATCCTTTCGACAAGTTCAAACCAACCTCTCGAGATGTTCTCCCAAGCTGTCAATAGGATCTTCATCAACCTGTCGAGATGTGTTCATAGCTATCGAGAGCCATTCCAAACCTGTCGACTAGTACTTCAATCATGTCGAGAAGTCAGCAAAGCTATCGGAAGCCAATGCAACCTATCAATGTGATTATAATGCTGATTCAAAACCTGTTAAGAGGATCCCTTGAACCTCTTGACATTCATTTTGTCAAATTCTCAGTGTCTTCCTTCAGCAGCTGCCAATTCCAGATTTCTATGCACGAGTTACATAGCACTTTAGCGACCCTTGGGAGTATTTTTAGCACATAGTTGGGCACGCATGGAAACCCTAACTACTTCATGAGTCTTTTTCAGTTGAGAGCCAATGGGAAGAAAGCTTTTAGAAGAGAAATCAGCCACATCAGTAGCCCAGAATAACATAATTATTCCCTTGCGCTCTGATTGGCTTAAACGGATCTGAGGACAGAGGAGGAGAGTATAAAAGCTTGAAGAAAATACAAACCAAATGATCCAGACTTTGAGAGAACCAGAGCTTAGAGCGAGATCCATTTTTCCCTCTGAATTCTCCTTCCTCCTTCCTTCTTCTCCTATTCTCTCTTTAGCCAATCATGAGTGGCTAAACTCTTCTCAGTAGTTAGGGTGAGGTCGTAAGCTGTAGATTGAGAGATTCAGAGGCTTGTAATAGACTGTATATTATACAGATTGCAGTTCTTAGCACAATAATATTATAAGCTTATAATATAATTATAGATTTTAAAGGTTATTCTGATCTACATTTCACTTTTTCGTATTTGATTTCTCTGAATTAGATACTCCTACGGATGCCAGCCGAAAATAGGGAGCTGGTAGCCTGACATCTGCAGCATCTGCAATGATTTTCCTGTTCTAATCAAAATTCTTGAAGTGGAACGATCTCTAGGATGGTCTGTGACCATTAAAGTGAATTGATCATAGCCTTAGGATTGTTTCAATTCTCTGATTGAGATTGGATCCTTATACCTTGCATTTGGCTGAAATGGGGAGCTTGTAGCCAGATGGAGGATTGTAGCGAATCATATCTATGCAAGGCCTTTGATTCCTTTGATTTTCAGTAAGAGACCAATACCCCTAGCTACTGCTCTCGCCTTTTGAATTTTTTATCTCTTCTATATCTCCTCTATCCTCTATGTTGGACTAGATTTGGATCAATAGCATGTAATTCTATAGTCTGTAGTTAAAGTGATAAAACCACAAAACCTCTCCTCTTTCCTGCTTTAGTTTAGTTTAAATTAGGATAGAGTGTCAAATCTACTATGGATCTGGAGATTTACCATCTTTTAGAATACATTTCTCTATGGGCATACCCTTACTTACCTTTTAAAACTTGCTACAATAGCCCTATTTACTTGTAGGCTTTGTGTAGGCTTATTTTGGTGTGCAGTCCATAGACCTTTAATTTTCTTATCTTAATCTCCTTTTGAAGCACAAGGTAGCCAGACAACACCTATCCCATGTGAAATCAATATAGAAATAAAAGAAGAGGTAGGAGTCACGAGTCTGGATGAGAAGGACTTAATCGATGAGTTTCCCAATGAGCTCCTTGAATGGTATGCTGATTTTGAGTATGGCCCACCCTGATCGTTGAAGAGACTGGAGATGTCAATCTGAGTACCGAGGAGGTTCCTAGAATCACTAAGATCGGAACGTCCCTATCTCCCGAGGAAAGAAAATATATGATTGACTTCCTTTGGTCATACCAAGATATCTTTGCATGGTCATATGAGGATATGTGTTTGAGCGACTTGTATGTGTCATCTAATTAAGTCTTAACCTATTATAAGTGCACAATGGAAATCATAGTACTAGCAAAGGATCGTTCTCACAGATATAGGTTATATTATATTAATTTAATTTTTCTTAAAACTTATACTTATCTTTAAAGATCCTAAACTACTGGGGAAATATGAATAAAAGAATTGTTTATTAATCTAATTTTACAGAAAATAAATCATAAATCTTCAAACTGATTATGGTCGTCAATCACAATTTTCTACTCTCAGATATTTATGAAATTAAACAGTACTCCTAGACCGGGCTCTCTTATTTATAGATCATAAGGAGTCGATTTACAAGCTCTAATTCTAATAAAAGAAATGAAATATTTCTATTATAACTCTAATTCTAATTTTATTTCACCTTGCTTTCTTTAGTTGATGCGCTTCTGGATTGTTCCTTTTTATTCAGTAGTAGAGTCTCCTTAAGATTCTTCTTCATCAATCTCCTACATCCGTGATTAGCCAAACTCCTAATTTAAGATTTCTTCTAATTCTGCTCATGGCTGTGTAGATCTTCACGTGATCAGCAGTAGCAGTGCGAAAGCTTCTATTAGTACAATAAAATATTATGATTGCCTCTTTTCTTCTCTTTCGGAAAAATCGTAAATTACGATTTTCTATCTTTCATAGCTCTCTCTGGACGATTCTCTGAATTACGATTGTTTGCTTTTTCTTTTTCTATATCACTTCAACTTCTTGAAGAATCGTAAATTATAATTTCTTATTCTATTCTTTAGTCACAGTGCTCAATCGTATTTTCACGATTTTCTAGCTTTCAGTATATAGTGAATCGTCTTTTTACACTTAATAGTCTTTTATTGCTCTTTTTAAGTTTATTTTGACAAAGATTATCATTATGGGTCTCTTTTACTAATTATCTTTAATATTTGCACATCATTAACTTGTTAGTAGCAAACTAAGTCCTAGCAACACTAAGTTAAGGGTGATAAATTGGTATATTATGTGATTGATCACACCCCCAAACTTACGTTTTGCTAGTCCTCAGCAAACAAGGAAATATAAACTAAGAACTTATATTAAATGCCACTTTCGTAGGGAGCACGATTGCATTTAGCAGATGCAACAAGCCTTTAAACCCTAGGTGATCCCTAGTGGAGGAGTTGTAGTCTCCTGAAGGTTTTCAGTGAAGTTACCTACAAACATCAAATATTTTTTATTTTTCAAATATTTTTCAAAAATTTAAAATTAAAACTCTAAACTAATTTTATACACTAATTAAATTAACTAAGTTGACTAAATTAACTACATGGTCAAATTGGTCAACACATAATTTGTTACGATCTTCTAAAATTACCAATCTTTTATCCTTACTTTCCATCATAGCAGTTATCTTTGATTAGAACTCCAACAGTTTTAATTCATAATAAGCAGGGAGTATATGTATCAGTGAAGAGTTTATTCTTTATAAATTTTTTTAAACAATAGATTTAGAAAATATTTTCAGTCAAAAACTCACTATTGACATACTCTCAAAAGGATATCGAAACTTTTGGGTTCTCTTAGTATATATATTTTTTTCAGAAATTCAATCAAGGATACTTGCAGAAATTAATGAATCTCATAGAAAATATAACCTATTCTATTCATATGATTCCTTGCACAATCTATAGTATCTAGTATTCATATCTCTACTAGGCATATGCTTTTGTAAATCTTAAATCAGAAAGGTCTTTCCTTCAATTTATAATGGGGCTTTGGGTTTTAAAAGATATCAAAGAAAGGTAGAAAAGGATTTAAAGTTTTATGAGAATTTTAGCTCTTCTTTTTCCTTTCTTCTTCTGACTTCTTCTATTCTACTTCAATAAGTATCTATAATTTGGATAACTTCTTTCCATTTCTTTTATATATATATATATATCCCAGTTCTTCAGCTGTAAAATCGTATTTTATGATTTTTCTTCTTTAGAAGCTTTTTATTAATCGTATTCTTTTCTTTTTTTTTCAAATCGTTTATTTATGATTTTTCTTTCCTTTCTCGTAGTCTATTTCTTCAACTGTACCCTCTTTCTTAGCATACCCTTTATCTATTTTTTCTTTTACTCCTTCCACTCCCTCTTCTTCCCTTCTTTTTACATTCTAAAATCTCAGAAATTATAAGGGTTAAAGGTTGAAAGCTTTGGGCAGTACATATGGTTAAAGGTTTATCAGATTTTGGAACAAAGAAATTCGATTTAGACTTCTAATATGGCTTCAAAGAATAAAATTTTCTAGGATTTTGACTTTTTTTGGCTTTGATTTAAACAAAAGATGACCTTGAATCATCATTATGATTTACTAGCATAGATGTCTTATTATTTTAATAATCCTAATAGATAGTTCTAGACCAAAAAAATCAATTCATTATATTCATAAATTATTTTGATTCTAAATTCAGCAATATAAGATTTCATAGCAGTGTAGAAGTTAAAAGAAATTTTGATTGAATAGAAATAGTCTCTCTCTTAATAAAAGAGAAAATATGGCTCAAATCTCACTGGTTTATAATTTTGAAACTATAGTCTAAATTTTGCAGTTTAGATCAATCTATTGTTTCAAACATCTGTTCTAATACAGTGTTCAACGAGCTAAGCATGAATTGTAACTATTTTATATTCTAATTATTAAACTTCTATTATAATGAATCGTAAGTTTTTCAAGATTTATAATTTTTTCTATGATAATTCCTATGTACTGATCAAAAATTAGAAAAAAATTAACTACTAAACTACTGTTATACTACTTATATTAAATAGAACTACTATTATACACAGAAATTGTGTATCCCCCCAAACTGAAATCGGACAATGCCCTCATTGGCACAAAAACAGGGGACACTTAAAATTATATTTACCTAAAATTATTGATATCTCTGATTATTACCGAAAAAAAATATATGTCACCAGATATATATTGTCCCCCAAACTTGAGAGAAAATGTTCGCGGCTTATTCTCGGAGTATCGATAACAAAAACGAAAGAAATGTTAGCAACAATTACATAGTTAGTAAAAAAAAAAGTTACTCAAAAGAAAATTGCATATATTCTGAATATGTACAATGATTATGAAAAAGAAAATATATTGAAAACTAATTACATAAAAAAAATAATCCTAGGAAAAATCTAGAGAGATCATACCTGTGAGGTTTGTAATGTTTTGTAATATGTTTACTCACTTGGTGATGTAGGATATGGTACAAGGAAGGAAGTAGTGGGGTCATCTTCCCAATCTAACACCTCAGCTATTGAATAACCATCTTGACCCTTTTCTGTAGGTGAATCACCATGTGCTGACGTATCAGCCTCATCTATGCTTTCTTTTTTCATGGTCATTTGGCAAGAAGTTCCTTCCGAAAACTGTAGCTCTTTATCAGCCTTTTCTCTGTCTTTGAGATCTGCAGTCAATTTCTTAATCACAACAGCTTTTAGTCAAATGTTTGTTCTCAGCTTTTCTGCTTTAGCTTGTTCTTTTGCTACTACGGCAAAGCACTTTTTTGTTAATGACTCCATGATCTTCTTTTGTTCAACATTGATGGAGCTTAGGGAATTTTTAGTTTCTTGCAGTTGAGTTATTTTACCTTTAGCTACAATCCATAAGTGATCTTTCTCACTCAATTGTTGGTGGAGTTGTCGCTTGTAGTCTTTAAGAACATTTTCTCTTATAGTTTCTGCATCATCTGGGACTACCATCAAACTTCTAAACTGTTCAAGTATAGCTGTCATTTTATCTTCAAACACCTTTCTTTCTTCTTCCCAAGCTTGCTATTTTTTGCTCAATATTCTATTTTCTGCTTGCAGCTGGGTGATCTGTGCTTGAACGATTGAAGTGACATCTTAGACTCTTTTCTCTGTATCTGTTGCACATATCGCACCGTGATCTTGTATAGCTTTTCGTCACAAGTCTTCCATTATCTCTGTGCAGTCTTGAGATGTCAAGGTAGTATCAGAGACTCTCTTCTTTAGTTTTTAATATTCCTCCATTCACTTTCTTACTATACCTGGTAGTTTGATCAAAGATGGGGCATTTATAGAGGTCCATTATTCTAGTTCTCTTACCCTTCTTTCTACTTCTAGTAATGACAATAGATTTGGTTCATGTGTAAGTTGCCATTGTTTCACTGCCTTCAATCTCTTTTCTAGTTCGAGGATTGATGTGATGGTGATTGGAGGATCAACGGGGGGTACCTCTTCTCTATGTAATAATTCTGTGAAACCCCCTCGTGGTGATTTAGAGCTTGGTCTAGCTTCAACAGCTTGAACGACGAAAGGTTACTCTGTAGTGGCTGCAATTGTAGGCTGAGAAACAGGTTCTATTAGGATATGGCTAAAAGTAGTCACAATCTGTTGGTCCATAGGTAAAGGAATTTTTTGGTTTATCTCAATATTTAGGCTCGCAGGGTCTGCTTCCGTGATGGCTGGCAGTGTGTCTGCCTCTGAAAAAGGGGGCATAGTAGGCCCTACTGGTGAGTCCAAAGCAGGGTCGTACAGACTGGCATGGTCTGCAACTGGGACTCTTAACTCAATTATTCTTTCTTGTACTGGAGAGCTGTTGAGAACTGGAAAATACCATTTTTCACCCCTTAATCTGGGCCTTGATAGACCCTTGAGAGAACTAAATAAGTGTTTTAAGTGTTTATTTTACAGCTAACAATAAAGGCAGGCTTAACCTTGAAAGTAGCTCAAAAGTGCCAAAAAGATGACATTCCATGTCAATCCAAAGGAAGAAAGAGAAGAAACAACCTCACTAGCTGTTGAAAGGTCTAAATTCAAGAGGCAAAGACCTAGTCTCAACCCAGAAAAGAAGTATGGAGCAATTCGAACAGAAAAATGCACTACAGAGTACTTTTCGCAAAGAACCTGAACTGTTCGCAAAGAACCTGAAACTCTGCGAAAAGAACAAAAACTCCAGGCTTAGCTTTCGAAGAGCATCTAAACTCTTCGAAGAGATGATTTACCTTTTCGAAAAGAAGAAAACTCAATTCGAGCAGAACCAGAACCTTGCGAAAAGATCTTTAGGAGTTACAACACCTTGCGAAAAGCCCCCTAAGCTTTACGAAAAGGTATTCTGGAGGTTCTCAGCTTTTACAAGGGCAATTCAGTAATCTGTTTCACGCGACCCAATGCATCTAAAAACCTAGGGACATTCCAGAAGATTCTAAGTATGAAGCGAAGGCATATTCCACCCCACGTGAGCACCCAGAGATGAAATAACTTGGCGGGAACTTCTAGAAACTCTAACAAACTTTCAAAATGCATAACAGAATCGATGCCTTTTTCACCTGATTAGCTGAACCAGATCAAGGAATTCTGATTGGCCAGAACAGATCTGGATCCTCGTGCTCGACTACCATTGGTCAATACAGATCTGAGCACTTCTGATTGGTTGATACACATCTGAGCTGGACTTAGGGAAAACTATAAATAGACGAACCATTTGCCCAATTTGGGCATCCAGATTTTGAGTTTCATTCCTATTCCCCCATTTCCAAACCAGATAGTTTGTTTGAAATCCCTGTAATAGCTTCACTTTTACTTGCAATTGAGAGCTGTGAAATATTTCTGTAATTCAAAAGAGAGTTGTATTCAAGACTACAAATCTGAGAGCTGTTTAAGCTGTGCTCTGTAATTGTAATGGTGGATTTGAAAAGGTTGCTGTAAACCGTATATTCTCAATTGGACTCATGTTAAGGGTTCCCTTTGATCTCCTTATTGCATTAGACTCCTTTAGATTTACTATTTTTCATGCAATTTCCCTTGATTCATTAATCCTGTGAGAATTAGTGTTGGTAACCTAATCTCTCACGGCATTTGTAGTGATGCTTCTTGTTCTAAACTAAGGCTTTGGATTAAAGACTATTGGATGGTTTGTGGCCATTAAAGTGGACAGACCATAGCCATAAGCTTAAACTTAATCCTTAAATTAGATTTATTTCTCTTACATCTGCGCTTGTAGCTAGATGAAGATTGGATCATCTCTCAGTTGAGCTGCAGTCATTCTCATTAGATTTCAAGGACCAAATCAATGTTAGATATTACTTCTCCATTTTTTATAAGTTTACCTCAAACGTTCCCCCAACTCGGATCTGGATCATTTAGTTTAACTTTTACTTTTATCATTTAGTTAATGTGACAAATTCAACCTCCCATCATATGTGCTTTCTAGATAGGATAAGAGGCCAGATCTGGTAGCTCAGGTCTGGAGGTTTATCTTGCATTTTAGACAAATTCTCGTGGACGATCTTTCACTCACTTACATTTAAAACTTGCCCGATCTTGCAGGCTAATTCACTTCTACCTGTGCTGATATTTCTTTACTCTTTTTAATATTCTAGATTCAGTATAATTTAGCAGTTGCAAACCTGTTTTCAAAACACACATAAATCAAGCACACTAAGAAGCAACAACAAGTTTTTGGCGCCGCTACCGGGGAATTTGTTCTAAAATAGGTAGACCTAAGTTTTTACTTTTATTTTTATATCAGTACTAAACTATTCTATTGTTTATACATGTGCAGTTATTCATATCCAATTTTTGAAGAAGGGAAACTACTTAAAAAGGAATTCTGAAGGTTTGCTGTGAATAATCAGATTTTTTGTTCTGAGTTGTATGTTTGGTAGGAGGACTCTCAGCCCTGAGATTGTCCCACTGAATTTAGAAGTTGAAAGGCTACTACGAACCAAACAAACAACACAGAATTCTGCTACTATGGGTGAAGAACCTCGACTTTTGAGGGATTACTTTGCACCTGGTGCTTATAATTCTCCCTTTTGCATTCAATTTCCTACTGTTGAAGGAAATTATGAGATCAAATCATCAACTATCCAAATGCTTCCTTCCTTCCATGGGTTGAGTAAGGAAGATCCATACAAACATGTGGATGAATTCTTGGCTCTTTGCACCACATTCAACATAGCTGGACTTGGTCCAGAAGCAACCAAGCTTAGGCTCTTTCCTTTTTCATTAAAGGATAAAGCTAGAGCATGGTTATCTATGTTAGCACCAAATAGTATCACTTCTTGGAATGATTTGCAGTGTCAATTTTTAGCCAAATATTTCCCAATGTCTAAAACAAGCCAATTGAGACAAAGTATCATTTCTTTCTCACAAAACTCAACTGAAACTTTCCATGAAGCATGGGAACGATTTAAGGAACTTTTAAGGCAATGTCCTCATCATCAAATTCCCAGATGGCAGCTGGTTCAAATCTTCTATCAAGGAATTGATCAAAAAGGCAAAAATATGGTGGATGCCTCCTGTGGAGGCACTTACTTGCAAAAAATAGTTGAGGAGGTTTGGGACTTATTTGAAATAATTGGTGAAAACTCAACTCAACAGGAATCTCTGTCAAGAGATATTGAAAATCCTACTAGGTTGAGCAATCAGCAACCCACCAAAGGGAAGATTTATGAGGTGAATGAGTTGGAAAGAAAGATGGACAATTTAACCACAAAGTTTGATAGATTGATGGACTCACTTAAAAATTCAAATGTTGCAAGAGTAAAGGAGGCATGTCTGATATGCCAGTCTCTTACTCATTCAATTGACCAATGTCCTGCTGCACCACAGTTTCCAGATTTAATGGTGGAACAAGCTCATGCTGCTCAATCATTTGGACAGATACAGTCAAATGAATATCCATGGAGAGGACACCCCAATTTGAGGTGGAACCAAGGGAATTATCAATCCCAACAGCAGCAACAACCAAAGAACCATGCCTTTCAAAACTGCACAGCCTTATCAGCAGAATTTTTATGCCAAACAAAATTTTCAACAGCCCATTCCACAACAACCTGTGCAGCAGCCTGCCCCAGTTCAAGCCCCTTCCAGGTCCCCTTCTTTTGAAGATCAAGTCCTAAATTCACTCCAAAATTTAGGATCTTAATCGTGAATTTTCACAGCCAGAGCATAAAGAAGATTGAAGAAACATTGGGACAGCTTTCAAATACTTTGGCAAAAAGAGAGGAAGGAAAGTTATCCAGCCAACCTTTGAACAATCCCAAAGGACAGTTCATTGTTAGAGAAGCTTCTAATTCACATGAAGAAGTAAAAACTGTTACCACTTTGAAAAGTGGAAGAATCATAAATAACAACGTGGGTACTGAAGAAGAAAAAAATAAGGAAAATGATAAAGATGTGCAGCAGGAGCGGCATAATGATAGCAAAGCTGATGGACCTCGAAAATCAAAAAATGAAAACAAAAAATTCAAAAGTTTCGAAAATGCTTCCAAATCAGAGATGAAGGACTAGTTCCTCATTTACCATTTCCTCATGCAATGAAATCAGATCCCTTTGATAAAGGAACACAAAATAGATGAAATGATGGAGACTTTTAAGCAAGTCAAGATAAATCTACCTTTGCTTGAGGCAATCAAACAAATTTCAAAGATATGCAAAATTTTGAAAGATGTTTGCACTCACAAAAGACACTAGGATCTGCTTGTCCAAGAAGGTCTTTCTTTGTGGAAAGAATTAATCAGTGTTATCCATTGCCACACCTCCTAAACTTCAAGATCCTGAATCCCCACAATCCCTTGCATTATTGGGGAACATACCATTGAAAAGGCTTTATTAGATCTGGTGCTAGTGTCAACCTACTTCCATATTCAGATATGAGAAACTAGGTTTGGGAGAATTAAAACCCACTCATGTGGTGTTACAACTAGAGCATGATCCGAAAGGAAGCCAGCTTGGGATGATTGAGGATGTATTGGTGGGAGTAGATAAATTTTTCTATCCTGCGATTTTCTAGTCTTGGACATGGAACCTACCAAAAGCAAAACTTCCATCCTCATTTTGGGAAGACCATTCTCAGCTACGAAAATGCTTGCATTCAATGCAGTGTCTGTATTATGGAAGTCTCTTTTGGAAACATGAAGGTAAACTTAAATGTTTATAATGCAGTCACACAGCCTCAATTCAGCTCTGAAGAATGTTTTCATGTTGATCTATTGGATGAACTTGTAGAAGGGACTTTACAACAGCTTTCTATAGCTGAAGATTTCACCACAACTGTTAAAGATGCTTGGGGAAATTCTGAAGAAGAAACAGCTTGTATCTCAAATTCTGAGGAAATAAATGTTGTGCAAGGAACTCATAACCAATCAGCAAGTTTCTCTTCTTGGAAACCTGCTACTTTCCCCCTTCCACAAACAGCTAAGGTACCTTTGTTACCTTTTTTTCTCCCACCGATTTAGAACTAAAGCGAAAAATTTGAAATATGTGTTTTTAGGAAATCATAAATCATTGCCTGCAATTATTTCTTCCTCCCTCACAAAGGAGCAAGAAGAAGAGCTGTTGATAGTTTTGAAAGAATATAGAAGGGCAATTGGCTAGACTATTGCTGATTTGGGAGGAATCAGTCCAACTGTTTGCATGCACAAAATCCATTTGGAAGAAGATGCAAAGCCTTCTAGGGAAATGCAAAGGAGGCTGAACCCTCATATGCAAGAAGTGGTCATGAAAGAGGTTGTTAAGTTGTTGGATGCAGGGGTCATTTACCCCATTTCAGATTCAGCTTGGGTGGCACCTACACAGGTGGTACCTAAGAAATCTGGGATCACTGTTGTAACCTCAGATTGTGGTGAGCTTATGTCAACCAGACAAACAACTGGGTGGAGAGTCTGTATTGATTACAGAAAATTAAATGCAATGACCAGAAAAGGCCATTTCCCCCTCCCATTCATTGATCAGATTTTAGATAAGCTAGCAGGAAAAGCTTATTACTGTTTTCTTGATGGTTACTCTGGTTACAACCAGATTCCTGTGTACCCACAAGATCAGGAAAAGACCACATTCACTTGCCCTTTTGGCACTTTTGCCTATAGGAGAATGCCTTTTGGTCTTTGTAATGCTCCTGCTACCTTTCAAAGATGCATGTATTCCATTTTTTCTTATATGATTGACCAATTTATGGATGATTTTTCAATCTACGGAGACAGTTTTTCCCAGTGTTTACATCATCTCAAATTGTCTCCAGATTATTCACTACCTTTTGATCTGATGTGTGATGCATCAGATTATGCTTTGGGAGTTGTCCTTGGACAGAGAAAAGAAAAGCTGCCTCATGTCATAGCTTATGCCAGTAGATCAATGATTGATGCATAACTCAATTACACAATAACTGAGAAGGAGCTGCTAGCAATTGTTTTTGCTTTAGAAAAATTCAGGTCATGTCTTGGGTTCACAAATAGTGGTGTTCACTGACCACTCTGCTTTGAAATAGCTTCTGTCTAAGAAGGACACCAAACCAAGATTAATCAGGTGGATTCTCCTATTACAGGAATTTGATTTACAGATCAAAGATAAAAAGGGGGTGGAGAATGTGGTGGTTGATCACCTGTCTAGAATTTTAACTGCTGAGATTGATAGGCTGCCTATCAATGAATCTTTCCCTGATGAGCAACTTTTTGCCATTAGTGTACACACTCCTTGGTTTGCAAACATAGTCAACTTTTTGGCTACTGGAAGAATTCCTCAACATTGGAATAAAATGGATAAAGATCTTTTCTTCGCAAAGGTTAAACATTTCATCTGGGAAGATCCTCATCTGTTTAAGAGTTGTGCAGACCAAATAATAAGAAAATGTGTCCCTGACCAAGAATTTCATAGAATACTGTCTATGTGTCATGAACAGGCCTGTGGAGGTCATTTTAGTGGAAACAAAACTGCTGCAAAGGTTTTGCAGTGTGGATTTTATTGGCCTACACTTTTCAAAGATGCCCTGCAGCATTGTAAGTCTTGCCAGAACTGTCAGAAATTGGGCAGCATTTCCAAGAGAAACTCAATGCCTTTACAGCCTATTTTGGTAGTTGAGTTGTTTGATGTTTGGGAGATAGACTTCATGGGTCCCTTTCCTCCTTCCAATGGGTATAATTTCATTTAAGTAGCTGTGGATTATGTATCCAAATGGATTGAGGCCACAGCCATTAAAACAAATGATCACAAAGTGGTTCTTAAATTTCTTAAGGATCACATTTTTTCCAGGTTCGATTTTCCCAGAGCCATTATCAGTGATGGGGGAAGCCATTTTTGTAATAAACATTTTGAAACTTTATTGAAAAAATACTCTGTGACTCATAGAGTAGCCACTCCATATCATCCACAAACCGGACAAGTGGAGATTTCAATAGAGAAATCAAACATATTTTGGAAAAGACTGGAAGAAGGAGAAAGGATTGGTCCTTGTTGAATGATGCATTGTGGGCATACAGGACAGCCTATAAAACCCCAATTGGTATGTCCCCATTCAGGTTGGTCTATGGCAAAGCATGCCATTTACCAGTAGAGTTAGAATATAAAGCTTTTTGGGCCATTAAAACATTGAACATGAATCTAACTACTCCTGGTAATCACAGGAAACTTCCGAGTTGGAGGAGCTGAGAATGGATGCATACACAAATTCAAGATTTTACAAAGAGAAAGTCAAAACTTTCCATGATAAAAATTTATTGAGAAAAGAGTTCACAGCTGGCTCTAAGGTATGGTTATTTAACTCTAAACTCAAGTTTTTCCTGTGAAAGTCGAGATCCGATGGGAAGGGCCATACATCGTTATTCGCATGACTCCTTCGGAGTCATTGACATCCTTGATCCAAGTAATGGAAGAATCCTGAAAGTAAATGGTCAGAGGCTCAAACCATGAATTGAAAATATCCAGGAGCCTGTGCTGCCCATCTATCATCACGAACCTCCAAAAATCTGATGGTAGATAACTGTACATTATGTATTTATTTCATAGTTTTTGCTTAGTTTCTGTGTTTCTGTTTTTATTCATGATTTGTCTCTTTTCGCATGGTTTAAATATGCTCCAAGCTACTTCGCAAAGTAATAATTCTCTTTTCGCAAAGTTCAATTTACTTTTCGAAAAGACTCTGGATTTGTAACGAACTGCTCGAAAGCAAGGATTTGCTTTTCGAATAGTTGGTTCTGAAGCTATTTTCTTTTCGAAAAGATATTTCTGAAGCTATTTTCTTTTCGAAAAGATGTTTCTGAAGCTATTAACTTTTCGAATGGTACTGATGCCATTCACAGTTGTCAAAAGGTCTATTTTGGAACTTTTCGAAAACTTAAAAAGAACTTTGCGAAATTAACTTTGAGTATATTTAAACCCTTTCGAAATAGGGGTCATATTCGAAAGCTTTCAAGAGCTTAATGCTCCACAGAAACCCTATTTCGTTCTTTCCTTGCGCGAATTGAGAAGCTTGCTACATTTTTCTTCACCTTTGTTCGATCATTTGAGTTTTCAGAGAAGGATTTTAGCTTCTAGTCTGGGGGATTTCTGCAAGCAAACAACTCGTTCAATCAAAAACCCTAGATCTCGGTATTTCTCTGCACATTCTCTCTGTTTATCATTTGGAAAATTTAATTTTGTGTCAGCATCTGTTGTGGGCATTTTCATACATCAATTTAGAATGGGATAAGCGAAGAAATCATATCGCCATGTTCCCAAAATCCTCCGCTAAGAAAGTTAGTAAACCTACCCCAAAAGGAAAAGCCAAAACTTCACCAAAAGAAAACTATCTATGGATAAAGCGGATAGGGTGGACAAAGGAAAGAAAGTTGACATGAGTAGCCCTGAGCCTGAGCTTCCTCCTCTGCCTATACATTTGGTACTACCAAATCCATTCATTGAAGCTCAGAAGCTAATTCCTGAGCTGATTGTGGACAAAACTTTTTTCGCCAACAAACCGGATTGCCTGTTATCTTTGAAATACATAAGAGATGCCTCACTAAGCAATATCCTTACCCCCTTGCCAGAGAAAATTTACCCATGAATGGTGAAGTTATGGTATCAAAACCTAATCAAGGTCATTGAAAGAGATGCTGATGTCCCTACCCTGGTTATCTTTATTGATGATTGCGATCTTACTGTCACATTTGAAGACATAGGGAATGCTTTGGGGATACCCTTCTAATTTGATCCTTCTGGTCCGTTGGCTGCTCCAGAAACAACCTCCTTTAGAGAAATGGCTGCACATTTAACCTAAGGAATTGTGGGCACTGGACAGTCCATCATGAGGAGAGACCTAGCCCCCCAATTTCTATTAATGGACTCCATTTTGAGGGGAAGTTTTTATGTTACCGGGCACAGCCAAGAGAGGAGAACACCAATTCTAGAGGCTCTCTTTCATTTTTCTAAGGGGTAGTTTTTCAATGCTCCTATGTTAATTTTTGAAGCCATGGCTGATATTAGTGCCAAGTTGGAAAAGGAGTAGAAATTAGCTGGCCTCCCATTTGGTAGATTGATCACAGCCCTCCTCAGAGCCAAGTTTGACATTGATAATGAGGAGCCATTTAAAGTCATTGCTCCTCACAATTTTGGGAAAAAGGCTTGGACTACAAGCCAAGCCATGCTGAGAAGAATGAGAGAGGAAGGTGAACGCACTGCACTGCTGGTAATGAACGACTGAACCTACCCCTGCAGTTCCCTTAGAACCAGTTTTGGCAGAACCTGTGGTGACCAGCTCTTTAGCTGCACCACTTCTCGAAGCAGCTCTGCCAGACCCTGTGGTGACCAGCTCTTTAGCTGCACCCATTTTTGAAGAAACTTTCCTTCCCATGGTGACCAGCTCTTCAGCTGCACCAATTTTTGAGGAAGTTGGCCTTTCACCCTCCTCCCCTATTCCAGCCCCTGCCACTTCACCTATCCCAGCTGTCCCATCTCCCATACCCTCCATTATTCCAATTATAGATTCCCCCTCTACACCAACCACTCCAACCATACTCACACCACCAATTTCTCCCACCAATGCCCATGTTTTAGCTGCAGACTTTATTGCCCCATCTCCCTGCACTCCTCTGCTCCAAAGCCCCTCAAATTCACCTGCTCATTCGGCCCACACACATGAAGTATCCCATACACCTGAACTTGAGCCTTCACTACAGAGGCTTATTCTTCCTTAATGGGATCTATTTTTGAAACCATGGGGCTTGAACCTATCCCTATACCTGACCCTCATCATTTCACTCACTTACCTACTTCTCCCTTTACACCCATTGCACCCCCACCCTCCATTGTACCAATCCCTGCTATGCCCACCTCTCCCCCACCTGCCTCTATTAACCAAATACTTGCCTACCTCCAATCCATCCAAGCCCAACTCCAAATTAACACAGACAACCCAGTGACCAATGACCTGCCCAAACCTTAGCCTCCACATCCCACACAACCACCATTACCCCACTCCATCTGTTGATTCCCATGCTACCCAAACTGAACCAGAGGTAGTATTGGTTGATCTGCCCACCCCCACCACTACTGCCCATGCAACCCAAACTGAACCTGAAGTCCCTCTGGTTGCATCTCCTTCACCACTCCCCACTTTCTCTGAGCAAGCCACTCAAACCGACTTTAAAGTCCTCCTTCTTGACACTTCTTCTCCCCCTCTCACAGCTGGGACACCTTTGGTCCCCTACCATTCCATTCCCTTTCCCAGATTTGCCACCCTTAGAAGGGCCATGGAAGAAAATCCTTATATCTATCGAGATGTTCTAAAGGGGTTAGCTGATTTACAAGCCTACATTCGAACCCCTTATGAAAACCAGATTTAGAAGTTGGAGTTATTTATGAAATTTGAGAGGGAGAAAATGAAGGACTTGCTGGGTCAAACCTTTCAAATGGTTCGGAGTGAGCAGCACAAGGTGACCATGTTGCAAGCACAGCTTGACCAGGAAAAACTGAAGACCACTAGACTTGGCAAGTACATTGGCCTCACCAAAAAGATCAAATCAGAGGAATACACTGAGCTGCAAAACACAATCCAGGAGAAAGCTCAATCAAGTTCAGACTCTAACATCGATTCTAGTTCGATTAAAGCGGTGACTCTAGTTCTAAGCCAATTGAACCAACTTATGACACAGATTTTGACCTCAGTTATTAAATCACTTTGTACTTATCTGTGGTATAAGTTTGTAATATAAATTCTGGTTTTTCTTGTGAAATTAATGTGCATTTCATGCATCCTCTGTCATCATGATATGTTTTTCTTGCTTATATCTCTTCTCTGCTTTGGACGGTGTGGACCACCTCCCTTTGGTTTGGGGGTATGGCGGTATGCCAATAAAATAAGTAAGTTAATGCTTGGTGCACTTATGATCGATAGAATTTTGAAAATGAAGTAATTTCACACCGTTGTTTTGAAAATGAGGAAGTTAAAACTTTTAAAATTAATTTCTAGTGTAATTCTAATACTTTCATGAAGTGAATGTCGAAAATTTCCAAAAGAAAATTGATGTTTTAGTAAACCTAAAAGAGAGAAAGGATGATATACCTCAGAATTTGATAGAAAACCACACCCAAAGGAGATTTGGACTGAAATGTATTCTTTGGAGGTATGAATTGGCAATTTTTCTGCTCTAGGGACTGCTTAAACTCGCTTGTTATCACTAGAAGTTACATATATCCAAGTTAAAATAGTTTGACAAAGAATCATGATATTAAAGACATGATGTAAGGCCCCTTTAGACAGCTTTGAACTTCAAAAGCCCAACCTTTTGAAACCGCCTTGATACACACCAATTGAGCTTTATAAATCCAAGATTTCTTTGAAACCTCATCAACCTCATTTAGCCTAACCCTCACTCGAGAATTCAAGGTAAAGGAAAGAAAGTCAAGAAAGGTGAGTTGGGTAGCTTGGTAAAAAAAATAATTGAAGGCAATGTCAGTCAGACAGAAGAAATGTGGCATTCCAGCAAAGTTGCTTTGAAAAAAAAAAAAAAAAGAGAAGGCATTTCATTGGAAGTTTGAAAAAGATGGCCACTTTGGCTCTGGAAATTCACAGAAGAAGATGAAATTATGCTGAATTAAAGAAGCTGTGTCTATCACCTCCTTACCTTGACTGACTTCTCAATTTTGAACTCCATTCGACCCCTTTATTCTAGATAAATTTCACCCAAAAGCCACATTACAACCCAAGTTAAAGTCCTTATGATCAATGATGGATTGAGTCACATGGAGATAAGGATTTGTGTAATCTATGGTGAAAAAGTAGTAAATTCGAATCCTAAAAGCAATGCCTATGCTCCTGCTTACAATCCTATTTGAGGACTGCAATTGCTCTTGAGCTGTGTGAAATAGTGCAACCCTCATATTTGCATGGTGAGTGAAAACCCTGGTGAGAGTTGAAATCAAATTATTTGGGGTAACATCAAAAAACTGAATTCTCAAATAGAAGGCAAGCTTTTCATTAATTTTTCTTGTAAAAACTTTTTGACACCAACTGAGTGAATGGTAAAGGAATTACAGCAGAATTTTTGTTTTGAACTGATGTTTTCTTGAAAATCTTCTTACAACCTGACTGATGCAGGTGTGAATAATCTGATTGGATGAAAGTTTGCTTTAACAGAACTGCATTAATCTTAACTGATTTATTGGAGAAGCTTGTGGGTACCTTCACTGAAAACCCTCAGGAGACTTCACTCCTCCACTAGGGATCACCTAGGGGTTTAAAAGGCTTGTTGCATATGCTAAATGCAACTGTGCTCCCTACAAAAATGGCTTTTCATTCTATTTTAAAAGTTTATCTTTGCTCAGGGACTAGCAAAGCTTAGGTTTGGGGGCGTGTTGAGAACTGGAAAACACCATTTTTCACCCCTTAATCTGGGCCTTGATAGACCCTTGAGAGAACTAAATAAGTGTTTTAAGTGTTTATTTTACAGCTAACAATAAAGGCAGGCTTAACCTTGAAAGTAGCTCAAAAGTGCCAAAAAGATGACATTCCATGTCAATCCAAAGGAAGAAAGAGAAGAAACAACCTCACTAGCTGTTGAAAGGTCTAAATTCAAGAGGCAAAGACCTAGTCTCAACCCAGAAAAGAAGTATGGAGTAATTCGAACAGAAAAATGCACTACAGAGTACTTTTCGCAAAGAACCTGAACTGTTTGCAAAGAACCTGAAACTCTGCGAAAAGAAAAAAAACTCCAGGCTTAGCTTTCGAAGAGCATCTGAACTCTTCGAAGAGATGATTTACCTTTTCGAAAAGAAGAAAACTCAATTCGAACAGAACCAGAACCTTGCGAAAAGAGCTTCAGGAGTTACAACACCTTGCGAAAAGCCCCTTAAGCTTTGTGAAAAGGTATTCTGGAGGTTCTCAGCTTTTGCAAGGGCAATTCAGTAATCTGTTTCACGTAGCCCAATGCATCTAAAAACCTAGGGAGATTCTAGAAGATTCTAAGCATGAAGCGAAGGCATATTCCACCCCACGTGAGCACCCAGAGATGAAATAACTTGGCGGGAACTTCTAGAAACTCTAACAGACTTTCAAAATGCATAACAGAATCGATGCCTTTTTCAATTGACGATCGAACCAGATCAAGGAATTGATTGGCGTATCAGATCTGGATCCTCGTGCTCGACTACCATTGGTCAATACAGATCTGAGCACTTCTGATTGGTTGATACACATCTGAGCTGGACTTAGGGAAAACTATAAATAGACGAACCATTTGCCCAATTTGAGCATCCAGATTTTGAGTTTCATTCCTATTCCCCCATTTCCAAACCAGATAGTTTGTCTGAAATCCCTGTAATAGCCTCACTTTTACTTGCAATTGAGAGCTGTGTGATATTTCTGTAATTCAAAAGAGAGTTGTATTCAAGACTACAAATCTGAGAGCTGTTTAAGCTGTGCTCTGTAATTGTAATGGTGGATTTGAAAAGGTTGCTGTAAACCATATATTCTCAGTTGGACTCATGTTAAGGGTTCCCTCTGATCTCCTTATTGCATTAGACTCCTTTAGATTTACTGTTTTTCATGCAATTTCCCTTGATTCATTAATCCTGTGACAATTAGTGTTGGTAACCTAATCTCTCACGGCATTTGTAGTGATGCTTCTTGTTCTAAACTAAGGCTTTGGATTAAAGACTATTGGATGGTTTGTGGCCATTAAAGTGGACAGACCATAGCCATAAGCTTAAACCTAATCCTTAAATTAGATTTATTTCTCTTACATCTGCGCTTGTAGCCAGATGAAGATTGGATCATCTCTCAGTTGAGTTGCAGTCATTCTCATTAGATTTCAAGGACCAAATCAAAGTTAGATATTACTTCTCTATTTTTTATAAGTTTACCTCAAACGTTCCCCCAACTCGGATCTGGATCATTTAGTTTAACTTTTACTTTTATCATTTAGTTAATGTGACAAATTCAACCTCCCATCATATGTGCTTTCTAGATAAGATAAGAGGCTAGATCTGGTAGCTCAGATCTGGAGGTTTATCTTGCATTTTAGACAAATTCTCTGTGGACGATCTTTCACTCACTTACATTTAAAACTTGCTACAATTGGCCCTGATCTTGCAGGCTAATTCACTTCTACCTGTGATGATATTTCTTTACTCTTTTTAATATTCTAGATTCAGTATAATTTAGCAGTTGCAAACCTGTTTTCAAAACACACACAAATCAAGCACACTAAGAAGCAACAACAAGAGCTAATCTCTTCTCCCTCCTGAGTTTGAGTAGAAGTACTCACACCTTCTTTCATAACTACTTCTGGGGCTATGATTTTTGTTAGCTGTTTTATGGCAGTCTCTTCATGGTCCTCATGAATTTATGGACTTGTGCTATAGAGGGGGTACTTTTGGTGTGAGGAGTGAGCGGGATTTTCTTTTTATTTTTGGTACCTAGAGTTCTCCTATAGGCTGGATTGTTAAGCATTCCTCTATTCTCGATAAATCTTTTTCCTTGGGGTCTATACTATACCCCACATTCATCAGCAGATTTGATATAAGGGCTCCAAATGTCAGGGTCAACTTCTTCATCTATTATTTTTCTTGACTCAGTTTCTCTCTCACGATGGTGATTACTTCAAAAAGGTAAGAGGGCATATTGAACCAATAGCAAATTGCCATTAAGCACAATGCCTTGGCAAATAGTGCCCTTCTCTGCGTTCTAAGACTCATGGGGTGAATAATCTTATGAATTAGCATGTTGAATAAGTGAAGTGATAAACTCCTTGCTTCCATGTCCTTTCGAAGGAAAAAGGACCTGTCCTGTGGAGGATTTCCTAATAATTCTGTTGCCATTTAGATAAAATTGGGGAGGGAATCTGATGGCATCCTCAAAAGGTTGGCCTCTGGATTATCTTGGGACTGTTTTGGTATCTCCAAGGCATTACCCTAGCGACCATTTCCTTTGTAATCTGGATCAAAAGTCCATCGATACTAGTAGAGAGGATTGGGGATGGTCCCTGGCTGCTTTTGGTCATATTTTTGTAAAATAGCCTCACCAATCTAGGATAGACTGGTGTGACTTCCGGTTCTAAAAAATAATTCAGCCTGACATCCTTAAAATATTTAATGGCTTCTCCACCCATTTCCAATTTTTCTAAAGACTCAACGTCTACTTCAATTTCCGCTCCCACGGTATAGTGTTTCATTAAAGTAGGGAGTCTATCTGTTGGCATAGCAGAGGATGCTAGCCTTTTACCTTTATCTAATTTCAGCCCTTTTTAGGGACAGACACAAATTCTGTCTCATTTGTGTCTTTAGGATTTTCTCTGATAACTATCTCAGAAGATTTGGGTTTCTTGTTGGGTGGGTCTGTTGCCTTTGATTTAGCCTTAAGGGCAGCAGACCGTACAATACGGTTAATGATTGGGGTGTTATCCGAACTAATACCTTCTTCTTCTTCTTCCTCTTCACTTTATCGTTTGCCTGTCTCGTTCGCCATGCTACAACTCTCTTTTCTTCAAAAGTTAATAACAATACTATTAATTAATCATGAATTCTATGTATTGAATAAAAATTTCTTGCAGAAATCCTTCCATTCGTTTGTTAGAATTGCCAAATTACATCTTTGACAGTTGAAACCCTAATTTGTAATTATGGAATAAAAAGCACGTAGGGTTCTCCAAAATAAAATAGAGGAAGTAAGGGGTTTATAGGAAAATAAACGGCTGGGCTGAATGGAAGAACGGTTAAGATTAAGGACGTTTTGAAAAAGAGAGGGAAGGTAGGACAAGAAAACTGAAAGGATTTGAAAATGGGGCCGACATATCCTTTTTATGAATATGTAGGTCTTGTTTTCAGTGACCACTTGCTGAGCCAATCATCACTTGATTTTTAACCTAGAATCGTCGGTTGATTCTAGCATTTAATAAGTAAGAATCGCAATTACTGCACTTCTGATAGACATAACAATGATTAATTGTAAATCCATACGATTGTCTGTTATAATGTATAGTAGGTATGATATTATGATTTATTATTTTTCAATGATTTAAGTCATATTATAATGCCTAAAGAAAAAGAAAAAAAATAGTTTATATAATTTACAATTGGTGCTACGGATGAGTCGGTAGCTCGACAATCTAAGAGGTTTATATATTTAATCTGGGGAGACAATGTCTCCCTCAAGAACACTTGTCGTTTAGGATTATTTACTGGCTACGTAGACAATTTGCCACTCTCCCTTTTGGCCACTTGAGAAGCTAGCTGGCCTATCTGGCTTTCTAGCTTCGAAATGGACTGCGTGTGTGAATTAAGTACTTAAGAGAATTGAGCAAGCTGGTGTAAGTCTTTTAAGTGCTGACATGACTGTTGCTGTAAATCTTGGAGGATTTGAATGACTATGGCATCAGGTGCATTGCTCTATTGTCTAAATTGAGGCTACGCAGTTGACAATTGAGGTTATTGATGGAAATTTTGAGTCTGAGAAAATTTGGGCTACACAGCTGTTGGTGCTAGTTGTGCTCCTCCAGTGGAACCATAATTAAATCCAGGGTGGTGCCTCCATGACGGGTTATAAGTGTTCCCATAACCTCTCTTTCCCTCACGTTCCCTTTTGGTGGTTGTACGCTCGTGAAATCCTTACTTCGAGGGAAAGGAGGAGGCGGGTAATTGGTTCCTGACTTGAGAATCGGGCACGTCGGTTGCTGGCTAGACCCAACACGAGTCGACGTCGATGTGTTTGTAAAGCGAGTGAAATTGAGGGTTGGAGCGTGTGCTTGCACCACACTGCTCTAAGGTTGGAGATACTGTGTGTAATCCTCCTCTTCAATGAAAGCAAAGATCAGTGTCTTGCACAGGTTGGGGTATTTTTCTGGCTCACTTTCTTTCGGATTCAGTAAATACTCGATGGTTGTTTCGTTGTCTTGGCTTAGAGTCTTACGGGTGACACTTTCTACCAATGCATCACCTTGGGTTACAGTCTGGAGAACGTGATCTCCATACTCGGATTCGGAATCGGATGAAGGGAGTGGTAGGGATGTTGGTTCAGGATTTGGAGGGGTTGAAGGTTCTGGTGGGTGAAGATGAAGGAAGGGTCTCCTGGCCCTAAAGGAATGGACTCATATCTAAGTGAACTTTGGGTATGGAGGTAGGCTCGGCGGGGCGATTTGAGTGATCAGGGCCGAGGGATGTAGGGGTGAGGAAGTTCTTACCGGTGTGGAGGAAGCAGCAGAGGGCTAGATGCGGGTGATTAAGGTAGGAGGCTGGAAGGAACGTTGCCTAGGGAGATCCACGGTAGTGACCTGGGCTGGTGTTGCTTGGTTGTGGTTGGGCATAGGTTTACGATCCCTAAATTCTGTTGGGGTTGGTTATTATTATGATTGAGATTTTTAAGTGCTTCCCAATCAATTTGATTTCAGTCGTTCATATCATAGATCACATCCCAAAGGACCCAACATTCTTCTAAATCGTTCCCCGCATATCGATGGAAGGCACAGTATTTACTATAGTCTAGATTTGCAGGCCATGGGCTAGGTTTCTCTTGGGAGAATCGGAGGAGATTCTGAGTGTTAAGAAGACAGAAAATATTGGGAATCATATCCGGTAAAGGGGGATAGTGTTCCCGCTTTGGTTGGTAAGGGCCTCTGACTAGGATAAAGTTTTATGGTGGGGGTACATTATTATAATTCGATGCGTGGGCCGGTCGGTTCTGTGTCATGTTCTGATTCTGATAGGTGTTAGGGTATTGGTTCCTATTTTGGTAATGGCCTTGACTTTGATTCTAGCCTTGGTTTTGGTTTGCATATTTTTGCTGACTAGCACCTTGATTTTGGTTGGTATACCGTTGTTGATTTTGGTTCTGTCTGAAATTTCGCTGTTAGAAATTTCCATTATTAGAGTTTTTCCCTTGGTTGATGACGGTGTTAACTTGCTTAGTTCCTAAGGCTTTCTTTTTATTTTTCGATTTCGATTCGCTGGAAGAACCTATTCTTGACGTGACTATGGATAATGCGAGATATCCACCTTTAATGTGTCGCGCTAGTTAGGATGTCCGAGAGTGGAGTGCAGCGAAGTCAGGACAATCATTTATGACGAGTGCGCTCTTTAACAATTCCCTAGTGTTGTCGATAATAATATCAATCGAGTCCTTCTCTTTCATTGAAGTGCCAGTTATAGCAGCAAGTTTTCTCTATCTAGCGACGAAGTCAGTGAATTCTTCATCAGGTCCTTCCTTGGCTGTCATTAGATCGCTGAGACTAACAGTCTCTTGGATCAAGTGTTTGTATTGGTCTAGAAATTGACCGACTAATTGGTCGAAGGTTTCTAATTGACCGACTAATTGGTCAAAGGTTTCTATATTATAAAGCGGGAGTCCTGCAAACCAATCTAAAGTTTCTCCTTCTAACGAACGTTGGAAATAGTGAATAAGAAGTCCTTGATTATCACGTATGGGTCAGCAATCCTTACAAAAGAGGGCCAAGTGATGGTTCGGATTTCCGGTGTTGATATATTTAGTAAATTTTGGTGGTTTAAATCCTATCGGTAAATTAAACTCGATGTCTCGGCAAAATTTGTCGAATTTGAATGAATTTTTGGGACGCTCTCTCTTGGCCATGTACTCATCGAGCATTTTAGGGAGATCTTCGATTTTAATAGTGCGATCTTTTGGAGCAACTCGTAAGCAAACCTTGTCCAGAGGGTCATCGTTGAATAATGTGTGGGCAAGTTGTCTCAATGAGGTGGCACGGGCTGACACCGTGCTCAGCATGGGCAGTGGCCTCTCTTGTCGCTCTTGTTCTTCTGAAAATTGTCGTGACCTAATGGTTTCGTATGCGGTGGTCAACCCTAGAAGCAATTCTTCAAAGTCGTCATCTCCTTTTCGTATTCTTTGGATACTGAGTTCTACGATTTATTGAGCGATAAGGTTTTGTCCGATGCCACCATCTCTCCCATCATGATTATTCCTAGTGTATGGGGTAGAGAAGGGATTCTCTTGCTCACCAGCCATATTAATCTCAGGTTGTCGTGGGCTAGAATTAAGAAACGATTCCTCTCCGTACATGGGGTTGTCATGATATCCCCACAGCGGTGGGTCTCCTCAACTTACTCTTCATATACCAGACATTTCGAGTCTTTGGCGAATACTCATATATATAAAAGATAATCTAAATGACACGATGGAAAGGAGAAAAATAGGGAAATAGGTTGGAAACTAACGATCTAAAAATAGAGTTTACAAAAAAGTCCCATAGCGATCGTCAGTCTATTGGTTCGCGGTTTTTCTGGGTTCCTCTCGGTTCCTGTTGAATCAATGGCTTCCAATTTTTTCCTGATGGACTCTAGCGATACAACATTTGGAATAATTAAAGTAAAAAATATATAAATAATAACAAGGATTTTCTTGGAGGATTCCTAGTTTGTTTCAATCGCCAGCTGCAGATATTTATCTATGCTGCAATACGTCAATGATCATGCTTAAGAGCGGGTGTGGGTTACTTTTATACTGAATCGTCCGCCTGCAAACGTCAGCAGCATTTTGTTTCTTTGGATTAGATAGTTTAATTTCCTTTTTATTCCCCATTATAGTTATAATTCTGGTCAGCTTGGACTTCCTTGATTCTGTTATGAATTTAGTTGTATAGGTTTATTCCAATCCGGTTAAGAGTCTAGTTAATGTTGATTTCCCAATTCTATTAGAAGTCTAATTAATATTAGTTTCCCAATACTACTAGAGGTTCAATTAGTTTCAGTCTCCTATTGGTACAAAGAGTGCACGTATAAACTTTAATTTGTTCAGGCATATCAGGTGTACTAGAATTCTAATTGAATAAGGTATAATAATTCTATTGAAATTCTAATTGCAGCAATTATAACAGTCCTATTAGAATTCTAATTGAAATAAAAGACTAATTTTATCGAAACTCTAATTTAAGCAAAGGAATTAATGCTAATAAAATCTGATTAAGACAAATAAACTAATTTTTACCGAATCTGATTAAAATAAATAAACTAATTTTATAAAAATCTCTAATTAAAGCAATGAATTGACTATGCTAAAAAAAATCTAGTTGAAGCAACCAAATTAATTCCATTAAATTGTAATTAAAGCAAGGAATTGATCAATTAAATTCAGATTTAAAGAGATTAATCAGTCATACTAAGATTTAAGACACTTAATTAATTAAGCATGCTGAAATAAAATAAACCAACTAATTAATCATGCTAAAAGTATAAAACTAAAGCAATAACTTAATTCTAAAATTCTTTAAAAAAAAGGGTTTGGGCCCGCTATGCTAAGGAGGATTGGCCTCATTCCCGAGTACCCTCCGTAAGCTCCCTTGGGCAAATCGGGTGGCTGAAATTAAAGACAAATTAATTTTTGGACCGTAACATAATATTTTGGGCTTTTCAGAGTTGATTTTAGAATAATAATTATGAATTAAATTATAAACTAGAATTATAAGACTGGAATTAACATTTGGAATTTTTGAAAGTAATAAAAATAGGGAATTAACGCTATGATTTAAATTTTGAGGACTGAATTCGAGTCCGAAATCAGGAAATCAGGCCGTATGATTAAGGACTAGTTTTGAATCAAAGGATTAGAACCAGAAATTAATGATAGGACTATAGAATTTCGGTTCGAAAAGGGTGCTATGGACTGAAAATAATAGAATTACTAGATCTTGAGATTAGAAGTTATGGTTGCAACTTAAAAGATTAAATTATTACCTAAGGGTCGGGGGTGCGGAGAGAAATCTCGAAGATTTGAGGCTTGAATCTCGAAATCATGACTAGGTTGCTCTATGGGTTAGTCCTCGGAGTTCTCTAGTTTCAAAATCCTAAAAAAATCAGTTCTCTCTCGAAAAATTGCCAGCCTCCTGGGCGAATTAAGAAAAAAATCTTGTATAGGTTTTTCTTTAATTACGCGCCATGTTTCGAACATTTAATTGAATTACGCGTCAGTTTCCCGGCGCTTAATCGCTTTGAGTCGGTCACCGACTCAGTGAGCGACCGGCTGACTTGCTCAACGAGTTTCCCAGTTCTAACAAAATTAGGGTTAATTGCGCGCATGATGGGAGGTGTGCAATCTGATTAAGCGGCTCTTCAGAAGCGCTTAATCAAGAAAACTTAAGGGTTAAGGGTAGTGAGACTATGTCGGGCGTAGGCCAATTGAGCGCTAGTTTTGTGGCGCTCAATCCGATCGCATGTCTAAATTCAGGCGCGTGATCGAGTCTCGCGCATTTGTGATGTAGTGTGCAATCAAATTATGCGCAGGGTTTCAGGCGCTTAATTCGGGGTTGTCCGAGTCTAGTCTCTAGAATGAAATGTAAGACTATTATTTCAGTCTGCATTCTGACTATATATTATTGTTTTAGTATAAAGTCTCCCCATGTCGGGATCTGAGCCACAGAGCTATTGTTTCAGCCTGTGTTCAGCCATATTCTATTATTTCAGTATGTTGGGGAATTCTAAGTTTGTGCTTGCTTTATTGGTTGGCGGTAAAAGTAATTTAAAAATTACAGAAAGAGTAAAACAGGGGATGGAATCAGCACAACTAAGAAATCCTAGACCTGCAAGATACAGGGCCATTGTGGCAAGTTTTGATAAGTAAGAGTTTGTCCCACAGGGAAAGGTGATCTACAACTCCAAAGGAGTCGTCACTAGTAGTCCCTCCAGATCTGACTACAGATCTGGCAGTCCTAAAAAGGAGGGGAGTTTAAGGTCACTTATTCTAAGTATTCTAAGGTAATCTAATGTCTACACTACAGAAAGGGGTGAGAGGATGGATGGAGTGCTGAAAATAAATATAAAAGGGTGAGAAGTATGTTATTGAGCCTAGATCAGAGGAGCTTTGTAACTCATATTCAGATATGATGTTATAGAAGTCCTGTCCAATGGCTACATTATCACCACTGAGGAGAAGGGATTCAACCCATCACTTCTGCCATGATTCAATCCCTTAAGGTTATAACCTGTCCACTCAAATGGTCACAGACTATCCCATAGGGCAACCACAATCCAGGGATGGGTCAAAAAAAGTTAATCATTGTAGGCACTATTTCATCCAGGCTACCAGCTCAAGAATCCATAGGGAACCTCAACCACTAAAGCTCTATGTGTGGGGCTAAGGTTGTATAGGACCATGATAGCCCAGACACATAGAACCAACAAGAGATTGAGTGCAAACTTCGATCTAGCTGTCCATTGCTTGAGTGAGGCTACAATGGTCCAGTCACAAGCCTACAATCTCTATAACCAGGTCAGATCTAACATCTGATAGCGAATCTATGCAAATATAGGGGAGTCTGCCTCTGTACAATCCCCCACCAGGCTTCTATAAGCTCAGGTATAAAGAAGAAGGATCCATCTTGGATCGATGGATTAGAATCACCCTAAGGCTATAACCTGTCCACTTGAATGGTCACAGACTATCCCAGAGGCTATCCTCCTCATGGAGCCCAAGACAAAACAAGAATATCGCTGCCACCACCATGGTCACCAGGCTACCAGCTCAAGCTCCCATGGGGATTTCAGATCTAGTGGGCCCTGTGGTGGGGCTAAGGCTGTATAGGACCATGATAGCCCAGACACACAGGTCACTTGGATCTGAATGGCCCTTAGAATCAGTCCTCCATTGCTTTGAAACACAGCCAAAGAAATGGCAGATCACAAGGCAGCAGCCTTGCACAGAGCATCCCACATTCAAACACAAATCCTACAGAGTACAAATCCTATTACAAAACTTCCATTGATCTAGTTCAAAAAGCATACAAAGACATAGCCAGCAAGTGCTAGACTATGGAGAGAAGGAAAAAAGAGAAAAAAAAAACTACTTACAGCTATAAAAAGAAAAGCAAAACGATCTCAGATCAAGTCTCCCAGAAATGAGATGTGTTCCCAGCTATTCCAGGATGTAGAAAGAAAAGATGGTCCAAGCCCCCCTAAACCTAAGCTAAGTATGGGTTTTTATAGCAGTGGTGTGGCGGCGCATTAGGGTTAGGAAACCCTAATTTTAACGATGCCATGTGGCCGAATAGTGATCCTTCGATGCCTTGGGGCACGTGCACAGAGATTTGAGTGTGGGAGTGCGTGCCCTAATCGCTAAAAATTCCCAGAAGGTCCTCTGTTGAAGAGATGGAAGTTGAGGTTCAAAGCTTCGCTAGGTAGCCATTGTTTCCCAGACTTGTCACGTGGTAGCTTTTGCTCTTCGCTAGGATGATTTGATATTGAAACTTCAACCGTCACGAGGTTGGCCTGGTTTGCTCTTCAGGCAGTCTCGAGGTTGAGTAGACATCAAAGCCTCAGATGTCGCGGGGTTGGAGTTCAAGTAGTCGCGAGGTAGCTGCACGATCGCTGGGTTGATCTTCGCGAGGACAGATTTGAATAGCGTGAGTACTTCTCTTCACTGGACTTCGCGAGTTACCTCGCGAGGCTTTAATGAGTTCTAAACTGCACGAGATTCCATGTATTAACTGATCATCGTGAGGATGGCTTTACCTTCGTAAGGATGCTTTCTTCTTGAATGGCACGAGAACTGTGCGAGGAGTTCTCTTCTGCTAATTGCATCCCGCGGTGACTACGCGATAACTGCGCGAGGAGTCTTCTGAAGCTCTCTCTTCTCAGCCGTTTTGAGTGAACTGCGCGAGGTTGAGAGAGGTCTGCTTTGAACTGTGCAAGACTGTGTGATGTGTTCTACTCTTGAGCTTTGCGAGAGCTGCGCGAATTTGTGCTTCTGAAGCTCTTCAGTCAATCATTTGCGCGAGAAGTTGTTGTAGAGTCTTGGGATGCTCAGTTGGACTGCGCGAGGCATATTTCTCTTGAATCCTCTAAAGCTTGGGTCAGCTGTGCGAGGCTCATTTCAGGTCTAGATTCAGAGTTCATCCTTCTGAGGGACTTCTGGTGCTAAACTCAGCTCCTTAACAAGATTCCTGGCCTTATTTCACTGCTAGTTATTACCTACATAAAACACTTTATAAGAACTTATTAGGTGGCTATGGGTCTAATCAAAGGTTAAGTTAAGGGGTGAAAAGTGGTACTTTTTAGGTCTTAACACACCCCCAAACCTAATCTTTGCTAGTCCCTTAGCAAAGCTACATTAAACCTACTATAAAAATCAAATGCCACTTTCATAGGGAGCACGAATACATTTAGCATATGTACCAAGCCTTTTAAACCCCTAGGTGATCCCTAGTGGAGGAGTGAAGTCTCCTGAGGGTTTTCAGTGAAGACACCCACAAATTTCTTCAATGAAACAGTTAACAAAAGTGCAATATCATCCAGTGAGCAGTCAAGGGGCTGACTTAGTTTACTCTTGAATCAGTAATCATAAAAGAAATTTAATCCATTGGTTGCACAGAACAGCATAAACTTTTCATGAATGCACAGCACTTCCAATCAGTTTACAACCACAGAAAACTGCACAAGTGTGTGCCAGCACTGAGCCCATCCTTAGGTCAAAAATTAGGTTATAGGTCATACATAATGCATTCAAGTTCAGACCCAAAAACTTTGCAGGGCATACTCTCATAAAGGTTTTGTTGAGAGGTTCATTTTCTCACAGGCTCAAGAGGAGTTACATCCCCCAAATGGGTCTGTAAGCATGAGCATAGGCAGAGTTCTTAAGTGATGACATCATTGGCAGTTCCTCACCATAGATTGGATAACTCTTTATCTTCACATGACAGCTCACTCAACTTTAGATCACAAGGGCTTTTAACTGGGCTGTAATGTGGCTTATGGAGTAGGGTTAAAAAGAATGGAAGGTTGAAAAGGGGTTCCAAATTGAGAAATCAGTAGGTGACAGAGGTGATTCATGACTTCACCTTCTTGAATTCAGCTCCCTTCATTTTCTTTGTGATTTTCAGATTTGAAGTGATCAGTTTCTCTTCTTGATTTTGATTCTCCAATGAAAGTTCCTCTTGACTCCTCCCTTACTCCTCTTCATTATTATTTTTGCTTCCTTTTGATGGAATTTTCTTCTTTTTATTTTTGTTTTTTACTTTTCAGAAATGCCACCATGTTCTCAGTTACCATACTGCCAGGATTTTTGAGATGCTTCTTCTCCATTCACTTAATGTTGACCATAGCTAGTCCATTTCCAACCTTTTCTCCTTTACCTTTTGAATTCTCAGAGTGAGGGAAGGCTGATGCAGGTTTATAGGTTCAGGTTCAATTACTCAGGTGTATTTTGAAGAAATTTAGGATTTAAAGCTCAAAGGGGGGTATGGACAAGGGCAGTTGCTTTAGGGTTGGTCCTTTTAGGCTCAAACTGTCCAAGAGAAGGCCTTGATCCTTTCCTAAGTCTCATGAGTCGTCTGCTTGTTTCAACTTGAGTTACTCTAACTTCTTGTGAGCACAAAGGACTCACCACTTAGAACTAGAAGAGATTGCCTTGGTTACTCCTCAAAGGATGAAAAAATTTTCATAGGCCCAATTCTCACTGGTTATGGTCTTCCTTTGAACTTTTAAGTATGTCCTCACCTTTTTCTCTCTCTAATGATTCACTAAGTGCTGATACAAGTAAGTTTCCTTGGTGATATTATCATGGAAATGTGGAATATTAAAAGTTTATAATGTCAAAAGTTTGTGAAATTTTAAATTTCTTATTTTCATGATTCTTAAGTGAACATAGATCCATTTCACTCTGCACTTAGGTTAACTATTCCATAGGTGGTCTCGTCACGCCACACCCCAAACCTATGAGGAGCAAAGGTCCTCACCGGTTCAAAGGTGTCTGTGCAAAGAACATTTATTTAAGCATAAAAGGTCAGAACAAGAAAGAAAGCAACCAAGAATAGAGAACTGTATAGAATATCAGAAAAAGAATGTTTCATTAAAACTATATAAAAAAAAGAAAATTACAAAAAAGGAGGAAGAAAGGAGAGAGGGATCAGGGGTGAGGGGGTTGAGAAGGTGGGGGAGGGGGTGGAGTGGAGGGGGCAAGGGATGGTTCTATCTTTTGCTTTTTCTTAGCTTTTCCTCCTCCTCCTTAGCCAGGATTTGGAGAACCTCCTCGATTCATCCAGGGTTGTAGGATCCGCTCTTTGGGTGGTGGTCCAACCACATCGGGTAAAACTTGTTAGCAGATTCGCTTGTCATCCGCCATGGTTAGGATTAGGAAGGACCGCTAGGGTGAGAGGAGAAAGGAGGCGATGAATATGAAAGGGGCGGCCTGTGTATATAAAGGCGAGGATGGTGGAAAATGAAACGGTGAATATCATCCAAGTCAGCAATTAATTGAGCGTGAGTTGGGAACGCCAAGTCCAAAGAATCGTGGGAAATGACAAATGCATTAGACTCGCGTAGCTGGGTAAGGGGATCACGAGATAACTGAATCGCGCGATTATGGAAGTTGGAGCTTGAAGTGCGCGAGAGACTCTACAGCATTGAAGCTCGCGACAGCGAAAGAAATGTTCTATGTGAATTGCGTGAGAGCTTCCCAAATCTCAATTTGGAATGTGCGAGGGCTTAGTACCAAACAGGGGCAATACAGTTAGTGCGGCCTACTCATCAAAAATATTCAAACAATATGCATTCAAATTCGAAAATCAGCAATTCACAGAATAAGAAGAATAAATCATACCAATCCCACATAAACTCTATCAAGCTCAACATATTCAGACTCCACATAACCACTAAAATTTCTTAAAACTTATGGAAGAAACAAAAGTAGTATAGTACAACATGGACACAACTGTGGGTCAGGTAGATGTAGGGGTCCCATGAAAATGAATAGTGTTCATAGGGTCAGCAGGTTGTTCAATGCAAGGCTTAAGCCTCTGACCATTCACTTTGAAGTCCTCCTAGATTTGAGATCCTTGACTTTCACAGCACCAGATGGGGAAACATTTAAGACAACATAGGGACCTTCCCATCTGGATTTTAATTTGCCAGGAAAGAATTTTAGTTTGGAGTTGAATAACCAAACCTTACCACCTTTTTTTCTCAAAGAAGCCCTTGTCAAAGAAAGCATTAGACCGTTCCTTGTAGATGCTAGCATTGGTGTAAGCAACTACAATGACCTGTGATGACCAGCAGAAGTTAGGTTAATGTTTAAATTCTTAATGGCCCAATAGGCCTTGTGTTCTAACTCTACTGGGAGATGGCAAGCCTTGCCATAGACCAGTTTGAATGGGAACATTCCAATGGGAGTCTTATAGGCAGTCCTATAGGCCCACAGTGCATCATTCAGTTTATCGGCCCAATCTCTCCTGTCAGTCCTTACTATTTTCTCAAGGATGTGCTTGATCTCCCTATTGGAAATTTCAACTTGCCCACTTGTCTGTGGATGGTAGGGAGTAGCAATCCTATGGTTCACAGAATATTTCTTGTGCAAGCTCTCAAAATTTCTGTTACAGAAATGGCTACCCCCATCACTGATAATAGCTCTAGGGGTTCCAAATCTGGAGAAAATTTGCTGCCTTACAAATTTGAGGATCAGCTGGTTGTCATTGGTTCTTGTCGCAATGGCTTCTACCCATTTGGAAACATAGTCCACTGCCACTAAGATGAACTGATAACCATTAGAAGGAGGAAAGGGGCCCATGAAGTCTATACCCCATACATCAAAGCTTCTACCACACAAGGATGGTGGAAAAGGCATTGAATTTCTTTTGGGCAACCCTCCTAATTTTTTACATCTCTCACATGCCTTGCAGTGGGTGTATGCATCTTTGAATAAGGAAGGCTAGTAAAAACCACACTGCAGGACCTTGTCAGCTATTTTTCTCCCACTAAAGTGGTCTCCACAGGCATTTTCATGGCACATGGCCAGAATACTGGGGATATCACTTTCGGGAACACATCTTCAGATGATTTGGTCTGCATAGTACTTGTATAGGCAAGGTTCCTCCCAGAAAAAATACTTGACCTTTGAGAAAAACAGGTCTTTGTCTATTTTGGTCCAGTGGGGAGGAATCTTTCCTATAACTAGATAATTGACAATGTGTGCAAACCAAGGGACTAAGGATTGGATGGCAAATAATTGCTCATCTGGGAAGGTATCATTTGTAGGACCCTCCAGGCATTTCTCCAAGATAATTCTGGACAAGTGGTCAGCCACCACATTCTCCACACCCTGTTTGTCCTTGATTTCGATGTCAAACTCCTGTAGTAGGAGTATCCATCTAATCAGCCTAGGCTTAGCATCTTTCTTGGACAGTAGGTACTTCAATGTTGAATGGTCAGTGAAGGTTACAGTTTTAGATCCTAGTAGGTAGGCTCTAAACTTGTCAACAGCGTAAACCACTGCTAGAAGCTCTTTCTCAGTTGTGGCATAGTTCAACTGAGCTTCGGCAAGTGATTTGCTAATATAAGCAATGACCACAGGCAGCTTATCTTTTCTTTGGCCCAAAACAGCACCTATTGCCAAGTCTGATGCATCACACATCAGCTCAAAAGGTAGGGTATAGTCTGGTGTTTGGAGTACAGGGGCAGAGGTGAGGCATATTTTCAATGTTTCAAAAGCCTTAAGACAGTCAGCAGAAAAGTCAAAGGGCACATCCTGGCAGAGCAGGTGGCACAATGGCTTAGCAATTTTGCTGAAGTCCTTAATGAACCTCCTGTAAAATCCTGCATGCCCCAAGAAAGATCTGATTTGCATGACTGTTTTTGGAGGGGGCAAATTGGCAATGAGGTCCACTTTGGCCTTGTCTACCTCAAGCCCTTCTTTAGAGACTACATTGCCCAACACAATGCCTTGTGTTACCATGAAGTGGCTGTTTTCCCAGCTTAAGACCAAATTGGTCTCCTCACATCTTTACAAAACTAGGCTGAGGTGTTGTAGACACTGGCCAAAACTGTCCCCATAGACAGAAAAATCATCCATAAAAATCTCCAAAAACTTGTCAATCATATTAGAAAATGTGGCATACATACACCTCTGAAAAGTGGCTGGCGCATTACAAAGTTCAAAAGGCATCCTTCTATAAGCAAAGGTGCCAAAAGGACAGGTAAAGGTGGTTTTCTCTTGGTCTTGAGGATGCATAGGGATTTGGTTGTACCCTGAGTACCCATCAAGAAAACAGTAAAAAGCTTTTCCAGCCAATTTGTCCAGAATTTGATCAATGAAGGGGAGAGGGAAATGGTCCTTTCTAGTTTTAGAGTTGAGCTTCCTATAATCAATGCACACTCTCCAGCCAGTGGTCTCTCTGGCTGGCCTCAACTCCGCCAGCTTTATCATCGTTATGCGATTTCTTGGGCACCACTTGGATAGGTGCCACCCAAAGGAGAATCGAGATGGGGTAAATCACCCCGCATCTAGCAATTTAATGATCTCCTTGAGGACCACTTCGCATGTGAGGATTTAACTTCCTCGTGATTTCGGAGGGTAGTGCTCCCTCCTCAAGATGAATCTTGTGTATGCAGATTGATGCATCTATTCCTCCCAGATCGGCAATGGTCCAACCAATTGCCTTCTTGTGCTTCCTCAAAACTGTTAGTAATTCCTCTTCCTGCTCATTGGTAAGGGAGGAAGAGATAATCACAGGAAGCTTATCACCTTTCTTAAGGAAGGCATATTTTAATGTTTCTGGAAGCTTCTTGAGTTCCAGATCAGGGGCTTGTTGGGTGGATGGCAGAATAGGTGTAGTGGAGGTTGGGGGAAGAGGCAGCAATGTAGGTTTCAATCGGAGGCGACCGAGCCCATGAAGAAGACTTCAATGTGGTCATGTTTTTTGATACCACATCTGGGCTCTCTTCCTCCACCATGTCCCAAATTTTAACTAAATTCCTGACAATGTTGCCCCACTCCAGCAGAGTGGGCAATTCCTCTTCTACAATTTTCCTCTAGTACATCCACTGCAAAGCTCTCCTCATTGTCCATCTGAGGGTACTTTGCACTGTTGTATACATTCAGCTCAACTTTCATATGTCCAAAAGTTACCTCCATTACTCCAGACTTGCATTGAATGCATGCATTGGTAGTGGCCAAGAAAGGCCTGCCCAATATAACAGGTATGGGATTTGGGCTATTGTTGCAGCCCATGTCCAAAACTAAGAAGTCAGCAGGGTAGAAAAACTTATCCACCCCCACTAAGACATCCTCAACAATTCCCAGAGGTCTCCTCTCAGACCTATCAGCCATCATTAGCACAATGGGGGTAGCTTTCAGCTCCCCCAAACCTAGTTGCAGATATACACTGTATGGCAACTTTAACAACAGCTCCAAGGTCTAAGAGGGCTTTTCCAATTGTATGGTCTCCAATTACCAGAGAATAGTGGGTATCCTGGATCTTGCAACTTCTCAAGCATTAATTCATCAGACCGATTGCAAAGACCTTTTTAGACACATGGCCTCTAGCTTTTCTCTTTTGGGTGCAGAGGTCTTACAAGAACTTTGCATAGGTTGGGACCTGTTTAATTGCCTCAAGCAGGGGCAAATTGATTTTCACCTGCCTGAAGGTCTCCATCATTTCCTCCATCTGGGCATTCCCTTTATCAAAAGGGACAGGACCATCCAAAGCCTGAGGAAATGGCAGCTGAGGTACTGCTGGTTCCTCAACTGCTAGCCCATGACTAAACTTCTGTTTCTTTCTTTTTTCATGTTTTTCTCCCTGCTGAGGCTCAACTATAGCCTCTTTGTTTTTCACCTGCTGCAGGGTGGCAGGCAATTCTTGGCTTGGTGTTCCTACAACATCTCTATCACGATCATGTGCATCATCTGTGGAAATGACCTCTGCTGGTCTGTTACCCACCTGGTTGCTCTATCAGCCTGCCCGACCTTAGGGTAGTCATAGCATTGGTTCCCTCAAAACTTGAGGAGGCCTCTTTGATTAAAAACTGACCCTTGGGGTTAACAACTGGCTGGCAGGGCAACCTCCCTTCATCTCTCCTAGCCAAGGCATTTGACATTTGGCTTATCTGTTCTTCCATTTTCTGGAGGCTTTGACCATGAGAGTCCACAGTCTGAGTCAAGGATCCCAGGTTTTATAATGAAGTCAAGACCTAGTCCTCAAAGGAAACATTTCTTAGCTGAGAGTAGGGTACAGCCAATTGATTTTGTTGCTGATGGGGCTGCTGATGGTGCTGGAAGTTAGACCTAGGGGCATTCCCTTGATTGAGCTGCTACTGTGGTCTTTGTGGTAAGGCCAACATCTGCTGGGGCTACATGTAGTTGTCTTGCCTCCACCTCAGATTTGGGTGGTCTCTCCATTGGTAACCAACATTTTGGTGCTGGTATCCATATGGCTGTCTGTTGTAGCCCCCAGATTGTTGTTGGCCATAAGATTGAGCAGCAGCAGCATGTTCCAAAACTAATTCAGGAAATTGCCCTACAGATGGACATTCCTCCATTGTGTGCTGTGGGGACTGGCATATCAGACATGCCTCCGCCACATGAGCAGCCCTTCTGGGTTGCATCACAGTCAGTAATTTGTCAAACTTTATAGAGAGGTTTACCATCTGCAGTTGCAGGTCATTGTTCCCAGACACCTCATAAACTTTTCCTCTTGATCCAGCAGTAGGTCCCACCTTTGACTCAGATTCCTGACTAGTTCTTGCCAGGGATGGCTTTTGAAAAGAATTCTCACTGATCACCTCAAACAATTCCCATGCCTCCTCAGCAGTCTCGTGCATGTAGGATCCACCACAAGAGGCATCGACTATATCTCTATTTTTCTCATCAATCCCATTGTAGAAGCTTTGTACAAGCTGCCACTCTGGGATCTTGTGGTGGGGGCATTATTTGAGCATATCTTTAAACCTATCCCAGGCTTGGTTAAAATCCTCAGTTAGGGATTGAGCAAAAGCAAGAATCTCCTTCCTCAACTGTCTAGTTTTGGTCTCAGGGAAGAACTTGGTTAGGAAATTGGTCTGCAGGTCTTTCCATGAAGCAATGCTATTGTTGGGAAGAGTGGTCAACCAGGTACTGGCCCTATCCTTCAGAGAGAAGGGAAAGAGTCTGAGCCTAGTAGCCTCAGGTCCCAAACCAGTGATATTAAAAGTGGTGCACAAGGCCAAGAACTGGTCAATATGCTTGTACGGGTCCTCCTTGCTAAGCCCATGGAAAGAGGGCAGCATCTGGATGATTGAATTTTTTATTTCATAATTCCCCTGAACATCAGGGAATTGAATGCTAAAAGGAGAGTTATAGTCATCCGGAGCATTCAACTCCTTGAGAGTTCTGGGTTGTTCTTCACCCATATTTGCTTTCACGGGTTCACTTGGGGGCTCTCCTGTGGTGTGCCTGTCTCTTCTAAGTCTCCTTCCCCTTTCTAACTCAAGGTTAAGAGGCTCTAAAGTAGGGCTGAGAGATCTCCTCCCTAGCATACAAGCACACCAATAGCAAGGAGAGCTTCTTGCAAGCACATTGCAAAAGAATAACTTTACAATTTAACAAATTTATCTAACTAATTTACAGCTATTCAAAGAATACATTTACAACTATTCTAAATACTGCTAGAGAATTTTCAAGAAAGATAGACAAAGTTTTTAAAAGTTAGAGAGTTTGCAAACAGAGGTAGCTAAGCTCCAATTGCAGTCCAACTGTCCTTCACAGCTGCTGTCTAGCTCTGCAAGAAGTGTTCAAAATTATATCAGCAGTATTAATTATTCACATTTGCAAAGAATACTAAGAATACAAAAACTAAGGGTCTACTAATAGATCATCTTTCCCCGGCAACGGCACCAAAAACTTGTTGGAGAATTCTAAGTTTGTGCTTGCTTTATTGGTTGGTGGTAAAAGTAATTTAAAAATCACAGAAAGAGTAAAACAGGGGATGGACTCAGCACAACTAAGAAATCCTAGACCTACAAGATACAGGGTCCATTGTGGCAAGTTTTGATAAGTAAGAGTTTGTCCCACAAGGAAAGGTGATCTACAGCTTCAAAGGAGCCGTCACTAGTAGTCCCTCCAGATCTGACTACAGATCTGGTAGTCCTAAAAAGGAGGGGAGTTTAAGGTCACTTATTCTAAGTATTCTAAGGTAATCTAATGTCTACACTACAGAAAGGGGTGAGAGGATGGATGGAGTGTGGAAAATAAATATAAAAGGGTGAGAAGTATGTTATTGAGCCTAGATCAGAGGAGCTTTGTAACTCAGATTCAGATATGATGTTATAGAAGTCCTGTCCAATGGCTACATTATCACCACTGAGGAGAAGGGATTCAACCCATCACTTCTGCCATGATCAATCCCTTAAGGTTATAACCTGTCCACTCAAATGGTCACAGACTATCCCATAGGGGAACCACAATCTAGGGATGGGTCAAAACAAGTTAATCATTGTAGGCACTATTTCATCCAGGCTACCAGCTCAAGAATCCATAGAGAACCTCAACCTCTAAAGCTCTATGTGTGGGGCTAAGGCTGTATAGGACCATGATAGCCCAGACACATAGAACCAATAAGAGATTGAGTGCAAACTTCGATCTAGCTGTCCATTGCTTGAGTGAGGCTACAATGATCCAGTCACAAGCCTATAATCTCTATAACCAGGTCAGATCTAACTTCTGATAGCGAATCTATACAAATATAGGGGAGTCTGCCTCTGTACAATCCCCCACCAAGCTTCTACAAGCTCAGGTGTAAAGAAGAAGGATCCAGCTTGGATCGGTGGATTAGAATCACCCTAAGGCTATAACCTGTCCACTTGAATGGTCACAGACTATCCCAGAGGCTATCCTCCTCACGGAGCCCAAGACAAAACAAGAATATCACTGCCACCACCATGGTCACCAGGCTACCAGCTCAAGCTCCCATGGGGATTTCAGATCTAGTGGGTCCTGTGGTGGGGCTAATGCTGTATAGGACCATGATAGCTCAGACACACAAGTCACTTGGATCTAAATGGCCCTTAGAATCAGTCCTCCATTGCTTTGAAACACAGCCAAAGCAATGGCGGATCACAAGGCAGCAGCCTTGCACAGAGCATCTCACATTCAAACACAAATCCTATTGAGTACAAATCCTATTACAAAACTTTCATTGATCTAGTTCAAAAAGCATACAAAGACATAACCAGCAAGTGCTGGACTATGGAGAGAAGGAAAAAAAAGAAAAAGAAAACTACTTACAGTTACAAAAAGAAAAGCAAAATGATCTCAGATCAAGTCTCCTAGAAATGAGATGTGTTCCCAGCTATTTCAGGATGTAGAAAGAAAAGATGGTCCAAGCCCCCGTAAACCTAAGCTAAGTATGGGTTTTTATAGCAGTGGTGTGGTGGCACATTAGGGTTTGGAAACCCTAATTTTAACTATGCCACGTGGCTGAATAGTGATCCTTTGATGCCTTGGGGCGCATGCACGGAGATTTGAGTGTGGGAGTGCGTGCCATAATCACTGGAAATTCCCAGAAGGTCCTTTGCTGAAGAGATGAAAGTTGAGGTTCAGAGCTTCGCTAGGTAGCCATTGTTTCCCAGACTTGTCGCATGGTAGCTTTTGCTCTTCGCTAGGATGATTTGATATTGAAACTTCAATTGTCACGAGGTTGGCTTGGTTTGCTCTTCAGGCAGTCGCGAGGTTGAGTAGACATCAAAGCCTCAGATGTCGAGGGGTTAGAGTTCAAGCAGTCACGAGGTAGCTACGCGATCGCTGGGTTGATCTTTGCAAGGACAGATTTGAATAGCGCGAGCACTTCTCTTCACTGGACTTCGCGAGTTACCTCGCGAGGCTTTAATGAGTTCTAAACTGTGTGAGGTTCCAACTCTTAATTGATCTTCGTGAGGATGGCTTTACCTTCGCAAGGATGATTTCTTCTTAAATGGCGTGAGAACTGTGCGAGGAGTTCTCTTCTGCTAATTGCATCCCGCGGCGACTGCGTGACAGCTGCGTGAGGAGTCTTCTGAAGCTCTCTCTTCTTAACCATTTTGAGTGAACTGCGTGAGGTTGAGAGAGGTCTACTTTAAACTGCACGAGACTGCGCGATGTGTTCTACTCTTAAGCTTTGCGAGAGCTGCGCGAGTTTGTGCTTATGAAGCTCTTCAATCAATCATCTGTGTGAGAAGTTGTTGTAGAGTCTTGGGATGCTCAGTTGGACTGCGCGAGGCATATTTCTCTTGAATCCTCTAAAGCTTGGGTCAGCTGCGCGAGGCTCATTTCAGGTCTGGATTCAGAGTTCATCCTTCTGAGGGATTTCTGGTGCTAAACCCGACTCCTTAGCTGGATTCTTGGCCTTATTTCACTGCTGGTTATTACCTACATAAAATACTTTATAAGAACTTATTAGGTGGCTATGGGTCTAATCAAAGGTTAAGGGGTGAAAAGTGGTACTTTTCAAGTCTTAACAACATGGTTCCCATATCAGGGTTAAAAAGGGTCAAAGGTTGATCGAACAAAAAGTATATTCTGAGAAGGCAAAATGGGGGTGTCTACAGATGCCCCTCTTCAACGCGCTCTTACGAAGTAAGAACGCGTCGAAGAAGTAGACATCCCTCATTCGAGGTGTTTTCTCGTTTCTCTCAAGAATTTACAAATGTGAATTGGTGATGCTGACATGACATGCTTGACTTTCTTATCTATCAGCGCAAGCTAAAATGGAGCATTTGAAGGGTAAATGGTAGCTGTCGAAGGGCACATTTTGAGTCTGTGGGTGCATGGCGCATCCCATCGCATAGCATGAGCTAACAAAGGGATTTTATGCAATCAAGGTACCGGGGATCAATCAAATGTCCAAAACAAGGTCTAGGGACTAATAATAAAAGAAGAGATAAAGTATCATGTAATATCGAAGGCTTTTACAAGTCATGTCAGACCAGGCGCGTCATTGCTTACACCAATGCATGTCAAGCGTTCCTTTTCCAAAAGGAATTTGTTAGTTCTTAGATTGAATATACTCAATGTTTGGCTTCCCAGGGGAATGGTTGATTTGGGCTAGTAATTGAGGTGAGTTTTTTTATGAGGTATGCTAAATTGAATTCTGTACAGTGGCATGTGCGCTTGATTCATTTGGAGATCGAAGATCGATAAATTAGGAATTTTACTTCTAATGTGTCTGAATTAATGATTCTGCACAGTGGCATATGCGCTTGTTCCAATTTTGCGCAGTAGGATATGCGCTTGATTGTAAGTTCAGAGGTTGGTCTGTAGATTGGGTAGCCTAGGTTGGGCATTCTAAGTCCTAATGTGTCTGAACCAATGATTCTGCGCAGTGGAGTATGCGCTTGATCCAATTCTGTGCAGTGGTATATGCGCTTGATTGCAGGTTCAGGTAGTCTTAGGAGTTAAAGGTTGGGTTCAAGTGTAATTTATGTGCAGGTGATGGGGCACTTAATTAGTTTTTTTTTTGTTTCTTGGCATTTTCTTTTTTTTTGGTATTTAGAGAAAGGTGAGTCAGGGTCTATTCATTTTGTTGCTTTGTTTTTCTTTTCTTTTTTTTTGTTCTCCTTTTTTTTGTTTTTTTTCTTTTTTTTGGAAATAAAGGGAGTTTTAAAATTTTGAAATTTTAAGGATTTTAACTTAAGATCAATTCAATGGTAAAATGGTAGAAAATGTGGATTCTGAGACATCACTGAGTAGATCCACCGATATGAGATTTGTGGACCCGACCGTTATTGTGGTTGTCAAGATGACACTTGGTATGACGGATACTACATCTAACCTTCTCGATGAGCACTGATGATTGTCTCTTATGGGAGGACTACAGTAATTCGCGAGTCGAGAGAGATGAGTCTTACGAGGAATATTTGACTTAATTATAGCTAACTATATATTTATGAGGAATATCGAGTAATTGAAAAAAGTGTGTAGTACTTACCTGTGGTGACACTTACCTGGGTTGCACACAACTTGTATGGTTTGTGGTGGTGTTGCAGTGTCGCGATGAGACTTTGTGGCTATTATTGTGGTGCAGTGCTCTGGATGTGATATCGCGATGGTTCTTTGGAGATTTCTCCTCTTTAGGTTTGCTATGGCAGGACTTGGTGGTTATGATACAATGTCTTGGGATAAATGATGTTGCGATGGGACCTGGGGATTATTAAAGAAAGGGAGAGAGAGTCAGTTGCCTTAGCAATGGGGCATGACTGAGTTTTCCCTCTCTTCGTCATACGGCGTGGCATGCGTTGTCTGAGCCTTCTTTTGTTTTCAGGTAGTGAGGTTTGCAATGGGATGTCGGCTGGACATAGTTAGCGATGGGACATTGGTAAGATATTATTTGCGCGATGGAACGTTGTTGTCTTTCTTTGGTGGATCTTGGGTTACAAAAGATATCGCGTCGTGGTTGCATTGTGATTGACTTCATCTTTGGCGATTTATTTTCAGCTTTTCGCGATGGGTCATGAGGGTATGGTTAATTTATTCTTATGGGATTGGGTACTGAGGTGGTATTGCATGTGTGCACGTTATCGCAGTGGGGTCTTCCTTCTTTGGTGGGGTCATGAGGGCATTACGGTAAGGGGCGTATGTCTGGCCGCGATGAGACTAAGGGATGATTAATGCTATAGGACGGGTGAGTATGTTCTTTTTTTCTTTTTCTTTTTTGTCGGGACAGCCTGTGAGGCCACGCGATGGGACAAAAGGCTCTTGACCAAGATGGGATATAAAGGTGTAAGGGTGTAGATTTTGTCCAAAATTAGGTATTGTGCGCCCATTTTTGGTCACTCAATATGATTGCGCACCCTTTTTCAAGCATGCGATCTCAAGCTTGATGGGTCATTTACGCGCAAGTATGTGTGCGTGCAATTGAATTATGCGTTATAATCCTTACACATGATTGAAGCATCACCTGCATGTCAACAATGGACCTCATTGTGCATTTACGGGTGCATCGTTGTCTAGCAATACGTAAAATAGATCGCGATCGAGCATCACGCGGATGGTGCAGGCGACGGTTTAATTGCGCACTCGGGTCAAAGCGCATATTTCAGATTGTGCGCCACGTGAGTGGTGCGTGATCTAATTAAGCGCACGTGCTCGCGTGCGTGATTAAGTCTGTACTCTATATAAGCGAAAGAGCTTTCATTTGTTTTTCATTCTGGTTTAGTCTCGAGTTTTGACCTTTTCTGAATATCTCGTGTTCTGAAGTTCGTATTTGAGTGATATCGGGCGATCTAACCGTCCGATTGGGATGCCATTTCTTCCTATATTTATAATTTCTCATGATCTCCATCCCGAGGTAATGCTCATGGACGGTGTTATTGTGGGAGTGGGTGGTATTGGGAATGAGGGGGCTTGGCTTCACATCAATCCTTTTTAAGGAGCAGTGAAGGCAACGTTGAAGCGGCGACGGTGGAGGAGGCGAAGGTGGTGGAAGAGAAGGAGTAAAAAGTGGAGGGATGTATTTCCCAACCAATTCTCCCTGAAGCCTCTGATTGGACTCTCCAAGCGGAATCTGCTCCTCGCTTCGTCTCAGTTTTACACCCAGTCTTTGTTTTGGGTTGTAGGTTAAAGTTTTAGGATTTCGTTTTGGATTGTAAGTTCAGGAGGTATGCCTCCGGTGATACTTGTAAAATTTAAAATTATAAATGAAGGGGCATTTCTTTTTTTATTCTTATTGCGCTTGTTTGTTCGTTTAAATTTATTAACGAATTATTTGGATTTATTTGATTGGTTTGACTTAGTTATAGTCTTAGCTTAGAGTTTTAGGATTCATTTATTCAGGGCTTATCCCGATGTTAATTCGTCTTATTGATCCTAGTTTAGAGAATTTATTTGGTTCTATTTGATTGATTTGGTGCATTTTTTTTCAAATTGGTCAGGGTCTCATCTTAGAGAATTGTGTTTTTTTTTTTTTTTTAATTTAAAGTTTTTGTTAGTTTAAGGTTTGATTTTTATCTTGAGTTTTGTCTTTTGTTTACTTCAACATGAGGTTGAAAAAGTGTGAGTTTTCAAAGGTTCTAGATGGGTGTTAAATGTCTAAATCCTATTGGTTTATTCCTTTGCTTAGGATCTATGTCTCTTAGGGGGTTAAGTGTTGTGTAATCATTGGTTCATGTATGTTTGTCACGGATGGTGGCCTTTCAGGGGGGTATGATTTTGGTTTAGATTAGATTAGAGTATAAGGGTTTAAAGATGCAACACTTGTCATTCTATGGTTTAGGGAGTGTAGTTTATAAATGTGTGAGCCAGAAGTTTTGGCCTCTTGTTTGTTTTTTTTTTAAGTTTAGGATTGAAAGTTTTGAGGCATTCTTTTTTAGGGCATTTTTTTAATTAATTAATTAATGTCTTTTCTTCCCTTCTCTTTTGTATCCCGGGTGTTGGTCCCGAAGAATTGTGTTTGTTGTATGAGCTTCTGAGAATGAACGGGATTGGGAATGCAAGGTAGCAGTCGAATTGCTATCATGCTAAGGGAAGAGATGGAGGAGAAAAAAGTGGTAGAAAAGAAAGTCAAGGAAAAGGCAGGATCAAAATTCTCGTGACCAATGCCTATTTTTCCTCGGTAGGTCCTACGAATTTAGCGTTAGTTGCTCCTCCTTTTTAGTGTTTCCAAGGCGGGATCCTAAGGGTGGATCCTACAGGTCCTAGGTGGCTTTCCGTTAGCCACTCTTTCTTTTTTGTTGGCTCGAGGCAAGAGGAAGAGGTTATTACGGCTAGAGTTCGTTCAAGGCGCCTCCTTCCTCCGAGTTTCTCAGAGATTTTTAGTTTCCCGAATGAATTCGGATTCAGGGATTGCCTAAACGTGCGGATTTTAAGCTTCTTGTTTTAAATTGTATATTCAGAGGGTATGCCCTTGGTGTGTTTTGTAATCATTTTATTTATTTATGCAAAGATTATGATTTTAAATTCTTTTATAAATTCTAGTTTAGCTTATTTTGTAGCTTATTTGATTTTATTTGGATTTGTTTAATTTATTTATTCTGGATCGGGGCATGTTAGGAGTATTTTTTTTAATTTAGTCTGGGGTTAATCGGAGTGTATAAATGATGGGGACATTTTTTTTTTTGTCTTAGTGTATATATAAAAAAAGAAAAAGGGACATTTTTTAGTTGTTTAATTTAACATCAATTGGGGTTGTGTGTGGTATGGGGGCGTTCTCTTTTTTTTAGTTTTAGATCGGCATTAGTTGAGGCAAAATTTTAGCTTTAGTCTTAGTTTGGGGCAAGTCTCCTTTTTTTTTGTTTTAGCTTTCGTCGGGGTGTGCGAACGGTGTCAGGTCATTTTCTTTGTTCCTCTTTTTTTTCAAGGCGTATATTTTCCAAGTTAGGGGTGTCCTTGGATCAGTCTTGACAAGGGGATGGTTTGGACTGGTAAATAGTGTCAGGACTCTCCTAGTTTTAGGTTTGTGAAAGTACTATATTGTATCCGTATATTTTTTATTTTCCAGGGAATCGCATGCCAGTCTTAAAGCGTGTATTCCAAGGCATCAAAAGGTTATTAAGCGTTAATATTCAATCGTTTAATCAAATTAAACGTAGGGTGAGCGACGCTTGATTAGGGCCGTGTTGGTTATTGTGGAAGTGTCTGTCGGCATTCGGGCGCACTGGTAAGGGTGCTTGATGAGATGATGCACCTGGAAGGCAACGCGTAACCAAATGGTCGGGTTAGTTTGGGTGGGCGACGGTTAGATTGCGCGCTCTAGATAGGTCGTGTAATCCGAATTATGCGCTACCAAGGTGGCGCATGATTGGTTTAGGCGCCTGGATTTAGGTGCGCGATTTGACTGTTCCCTATAAATGGCTTAAAGTTTCCCATTTTTGTCACGCGATCCGTTTTGGTCTTTAATTCTCTGGTTTTCTTGTTTCTGTGTGCTTTGATTTTCATGTTTTCATGATATCTTATGATCTGATCGTCCATTTCAGACTCCGTTTCTTCCATCCTCTTTATTTTCTCGAGTTCTTTGTTCTAGGATGGAGTTTGAGGGTGGTGGTAGACTTGCTCTTATTATTTCTGAGTTGGAGAGGATGCTATGGGCGGAGATAGGTGAGACGTCCGAGGCCCAGACCGATGTTGTCGGGGAGGCGGATGTTGGGGGAGGTAGTTGGAGAGGAGGTACTAGAGTTTGACCAGTCGGTGGTCAGGGAGGAGGCACTCGAGATTGAGTAGGGGGGTGTTGAGGGTGAGGGTGAGAGAGTCAAGGGTGAGATACCCGCGGGTGAGAAAGCTAAGGGTGCAGCTGCGAAGCCCCAGGGTGCGACTGCGAAGCATTTGGATCGCAGGCGCTTCCCGTTGGAGGATTTCTTTGCTCGAGGCCTAGTAAGCACTCACGAGCAAGAGTTTTTCCATTTCCTTAGTGACTTAGGCTATGACATAGGCTTATTAGGATTTGGAACCCTTCTAATTTATGTCAAACCTGCATTAATGATTGATTGTGTGTTTACTCATGCATCATAATTGCATCTAGGGATAGGTTATGTTTCTACTCAGTTGTTCTTATCATGTTTTGCGTGTTTATTGTAAATTGTCATTGTGTCTGGGGCATATTGACTCACTTTTAATTTCTTTTTCTTTTTTAAATTCATTTGCCTTTCTTCATAAGTATGTGTTAGTTTTACTGTTATTGTTCGTGTTTTGTCCAATAGGAGCCCCTGTAACTTGCTATCATCTCAGCATGGGCCGAGTCTAATGCTTGGTATCGTGCCTTACCAGAGTTTCAGCAGGCGTAGTTAGTGTCTTTCGATTTTAGATCGATCCTAGAGTTGGAGCCCTTTCAAGTCGATCATGGCCCGATCACGGCGATCTTTGAGAGGTGGAGGGAGGAGCATCAGGCGCTTCTTTTTCCAGTTGGGATGATGTTACTGACTCCAGAGGACTGGGTCCACATCCCCGGTCTTCATTTTGAGGGTGAGCCGATCACGGGGCGGATGGTAGGGCATTATTTAGAGGTGTGTGAGGAGATCTTGGGTGTGCCGTATAGGTCAAGCGGCTCGGGGCCAAGCATAGTTCGAGTCACATGGTTTTTTTATATGTTTGCGAGTGACTTCCTCCCCCCAAGGCGCCATTCGGAGGCGAAGGCGACCTATGAGGCGCGTTGTGCAGTAGTGGTGGGTCGGGAGCCCGTGGTGGAGCCAGGGGTAGCTACGGATAGGGTGCTCCGAGCATTTTTGATGCATTTCCTTAGTGTCGTACTTTTCTCTTCTTCGACTCAGGGATGCGTCACCGGGTTATTTTTTATGGTACTTGGGGATCTAGATCGAGTCCCTACCTATAGGTGGGGTGCGGCCGCGTTGGCGCATCTTTATGAGCAGCTTTATCGTCGGGGATAGGGTGTCGCATCAATCGGGGGTTTCCTTACGTTCATCCAAGTGAGTTTTATTTAATTGGCATCGTGATGTCTTTAGTTTAGTTAATTTTTGGTCATTTAATGGTAAATGTTTCTCCTCGTGTGTCGTTGTTGTTGTTGTTACTTTTCCTTTCAGTTTTGCGCGTATGATCATTTCACTTTCCTTCGTCCGGGAGTTTCGTTGAAGGTGAAGTTTACATTCCCGCGAATGCACGTGTGGAGGGAGGCGTTGAGGGGTCGTCGTTGGTCTTCGGATCTTCAGACCGCGCAAGGCCTCTTTGAGGATATGCATGCAAGGCAGGTATAGATTATCACGCGTAAGCTTTCTTTTTGTTTTAGTGTTTTAGGATCTTAGTCTTCATTGAAGGTTGATTCATTTGTTTGGTTGTAGGTGATCTGGAGGCCCTACGAGGATGAGGAGGATGCTGGCGTGCCAGTGATTCAGTTTGGCTGGCCTTTCTTTTATGTGGACATATGGGTCCATTGTTTTGAGAGGGTGGAGCGGATCCACACTTCTCACATGGTACAGCAGCTAGGGCTCGCTCAGGGAGTCCCTCCAGAGATTCTCCATAGAGTGCCGAAGAGGATGACCGGCCCTCCTGACCAGAATTTTATGTCACGGATGGCTCTTCAAATAGAAAATTTTAGAGCTGGGGGACTAGAGTTAGAGGGGCACGTGACAAGGCAGTCGCCCGGGAGTATGCACGGTGGTTTAGTGCATTGAGTGACGGGTGCCTCTTCACATGTCCTTCCATGGGAGCGACTCTTTCATGAACGGAGGGCCGGAGTTAGCATCGGCTTTGAGGGAGAGGTTGGCTGCATTGGAGCAGGGCCATCTCACTGCGAGCGTGCAAGGGGCATTAGATGCTCTCCACAGGGCGATGGAGTGGATGGGGTGTGTGTCCGGATGAGGAGATGTTGTAGTCTTTAGCCTCCTTGGTCGCTCAGGCCAGGGGAGCGGAGGATGAGTTGGGGATTCGGTTAGCGGAGGCTAGATAGCTCCTGGTGAGTTAATTTGTAAATTTTTTTTATTATTATGTGGACTTAGTTTTCTGGTCATTCTGGCATGATTGTGGTGTCTCATTTTATTTTGTCTTGAACTGTCTAAGAGGGAGGGTGAGGTTGCTCGTCAGGCGGCACTGCTGGATGCCTATCGCAGTCAGCAGCTAACTGATCGGGAGATAGCGGCTAGTCTACGATCTGAGATTGACTGATTGGTAAGAATCTTCACAAGTATGGTTTTATTCAATTGTTAGCATCGTGAGCTTGCCGACTGATGTGTTTATTATTATTTGTAGAGGGCCGAGCTGGCTGCCGACGGTCCCGTTCCAGCATTCGATCTATCTTCAGTTGCCTCCTCCAGTCGGGAGGATCCAGCGATGGCTCAGCTTCGCGTCGAGCTAGATCATTAGGTAAGTTCCATTCAATCTACCATACTGTTTACGTCATTGCGTTAGTTTGTTGGATGTCATTGCTTTGCTTTCTTAGTAGTTTACTAATATCATGTGGTATTTCATCATCAAGTTGTCGAGGATCTTTAGATGAGGGAGGCGACTACTGCCTCTCTACGTTCGAAGAGCCAGGTATGATTTCTTTTGATGTGGGATAATTTTGTTTCGGTTGTTCAATCTTTATCTTGTTCTGACATATCTTGTGTTGGATTATTTGGTTCTTTGCAGGCTATTTTGGATTCCGCTCCGAGGCTCCCCCTCAGGAGTCTATTCCTATCCCTACTCAAGTATGTTTTAGTTATTGTGTTTGTAGTTTATTTGCCATTATAGTATTTTTGATGTATTTGTATATTTTTGTTACAGCTGCCTATGTTTGTTGTCCCTCCTGTGCCTTCTGCTGATCTAGTGATCGCTGAGACAGTTGAGCGACTCCTGGGAGAGAGGTTGGATCTGGTATGGTTCTTTCCTTTTTCAAAGTTTCTTATTTTGTTCATGTATATATTAGTTTTTTTTGCTTGACTTGATGCGGTTATGCAAGTTCGTCAACTAGAGGAGGCGCGTCTGGAGGCAGCGCGAGCCACTCCACAGGAGAGACGAGTCCTTGGGGAGATGCAGAGTCATGTTGACTTATTTGCTGAGATGATGGCCACTCAGATGACTCATACTGAGGCGTTAGAGGCGGCTTATCAGATGATGCAGGAGAAGATGCAAGCATCCCTAGATCAGCTACAGTATCGTCTGCTGAGGAGTGAGCAAGGGATATATAGGCTAGCTCATCAACTTGGTGGATCAGATTCGTGGGCGACAGGTTCCTCGACTGGACAGTCTCATCGCACGTCACATGATCGTGCCAGGGGTGATGCTCGTGAGGATGCAATGGTTCGTGAGGTTCTAGCGAGATATCCTCCTTGTTCTCAATCAAGGCGGTCTGTCAGCCAGACGAGTGAGGGGGGATCTGTGGCAGGGCCTCGTCGCTTAGAGGTTCTGAGGACTCCGGGTGCCGAGATTGTATTTTAGGAGCACTAGTCTACGAACCTTCGAGTTGATGATACTGGGGATAGCAGTGCTCGACCATAGCGGCACCGTAGGGATTAGGTGTGTGTGTGTGTGTGTTTTTTGTGTCTATAGCATGTGTGTTGTTGTATATATAGGGGGTGTCCCCAATGATAGGTGTAAAAAGAAATGGAAATTTTTTTGACACATATATATAGAGATATATATATATTTTTTTTTTATTTAGATGTACCTGATTGGCTCCTTTTCCTTTTAGTTACCCCTTGCGTCTACTTTTGCTTTCAGTTTATTTAGCATCGTCAACCTTCATTGGGATTTGAATGCTTCCTGAGCTGGCCTAGTGATGGTTGAAGGCTACTTGGTATCTGATGTTAAGACCTGAAAAGTACCACTTTTCACCCCTTAACTTAACCTGTGATTAGACCCTTAGCCCTTTTTTAAATGTTTGTTAAGCTATTTTTGTAGGTAATAAACAGCAGTGCAATAAGGCCTTAAATTCTGCTAAGGAGCCTGTTTTGACCCCAAAAGTCCTTCAAAGAATGAGAACTGAATCTAGACCTGAGAAGAGCCTCGCGTAGCTTCCCAAAGCTTCAGAGGATTCAAAAAAATATGCTTCGCACAGTCCTCGCGAACTCCCAAGACTTCACAACAACTTCTCACGCAGTTGAGTGACAGATTAGCTTCAGAATCCTGCCTCGCGCAGCTGTCGCACAGTAACCGCGGGATGCAAATGTCAAGAGAACCTCTCGCGCAGTCTAGAAACTATCAAAGCTTTGTGAGGATCCTCGCGAAGTTCCATTAAGAAGTGAACTTCTCGCACTGTTCAGGAAGAAAGCAGCCTCGCGAAGCCAGAGTTAGCCTCGCAAAGATCTATTGTGAAATGGAATGCTCGCGCAGTTCCTGCGCTATTCACAAGTAGCAATCCAACTGCGTGAAGCCCAATCCAGCAAGAGCTTAACTATCTACCTCGCGACTGCTCAAAGCATCAAGAAGCTGCAACCCCGCGACGTCTGAAGTTTTAATGCAAACTCATCCTTGCGAAGTCAGTGCTACCACGCGACAAGTCTGGGAATCGACTGCAACCTGGCGAAGCTCTGAACTCTAACTTCCATCGCTTCAGTAGAGGACTTTCTAGGAATTTGCAAGGATTAGGGCACGCACTCCCACGCTCGAATCTCCGTGCACGCGCCCTGAGGCATCCAAGGATCATTAATAGGCCATGTGGCATCGCTAAAATTAGGGTTTTCTAACCCTAATGCGCCGCCACACCCACTGCTATATAAACCTAAGCTTGGTTTAGGTTTAGGAAGGCCGGGGTAAAGAGGTCGGAAGAGTTAAGCTTTTTCTCTGTTCTTTTTTAGCATTGTAGTTTTATTTTTCCTGTAAGTAGGTAGATTCTTTTTCTTCTTTTTCTTCTCTCCATGGCCCAGCACTTGCTGGCCATGCCTATGTATGTTTATTAAGATTAGTTTAATGGATGTTTTGTAATAGGATATGTACTTTTATGAGATTCGTGTGTATGTGAGTTGCTCTGTGCAAGGCTGCTACCTTGTGATCCGCCATTGCTTTGGCTGTGATTCAAAGCAATGGAGGACTGATTCTAAGGATCCATTCAGATCCAAGTGACCTGTGTGTCTGGGCTATCATGGTCCGATACAGCCTTAGCCCCACCACAGGACCCACTAGATCTGAAATCCCCATGGGAGCCTGAGCTGGTAGCCTTGTGACTATGGTGGTGGCAGCAATATTACTATTCTGTTTTGGACTCTATGAGGAGGATAGCCTCTGGGATAGTCTGTGACCATTCAAGTGGATAGGCTATAGCCTTAGGGTGAAGCCAATCTGTAGGATCCAAGATGGATTCTTCTTCTCTGCACATGTGCTTGTAGCCTTGTGGGAAATTGTACAGAGGCAGACTCCCCTATATTTGTATAGACCCGCCATCAGATGTTAGATCTGATCTTGTTATGGAGATTGTAGGCTTGTGACTGGACCATTGTAGTCCCACTCAAGCAATGGACAACCAGATCTAAGGTGGTACTCAATCTCTTGCTGGTTCTATGTGTCTGGGCTAACATGGTCCTATACAGCCCTAGCCCCACACATAGAGCTTTAGAGGTTGAGGTTCCCTATGGATTCTTGAGCTTGTAGCCTGGATGAAGTAGTGCCTACAATGATTAACTTGTTTTGACCCATCTCTGGACTGTGGTTCCCCTATGGGATAGTCTGTGACTATTTGAGTGGACAGGTTATAGCCTTAAGGGATTCGATCATGGCACAGGGCTGAGTTGGATTCTTTCTCCTCAGTGGTGATAATGTAGCCATTGGACAGGATTTCTATAACATCAGATCTGAATTTGAGTTACAAAACTCCTCTGATCTAGACTCAATAGCATACTTCTCACCCTTTTTTTATTTATTTTCCATATTCCATCCATCCTCTCAACCCTTTCTGTAGTGTAGACATTAGGCTACCTTAGGATATTTAGAATAAGTGACCCTAAACTCCCTTCCTTTTAGGACTGCCAGATCTGTAGTCAGATCTGGAGAGACTACTAGAGATGGCTCCCTTGGAGCTGTAGATCACCTTTCCCTGTGGGACAAACTCTTACTGATCAAAACTTGCTACAATGGACCCTGTATCTTGCAGGTCTAGGATTTCTCAGTTGTGCTGATTCCATCCCCTGTTTTACTTTGATTTTAAATTGCTTTTACCACCAACAAATAAAGTAAGCACACTGGGAGACGCAACATCCGCACATGTGAGAGTAATGTTGTCAGTAGTTTTGTTCACCTCCTTACTAATTGTCAAGGGGGTAAGTGTCTCAAACCAGAGTCTAGTAGCGAAAGATGGATATGTGCTCTTTTCTCTTTCTTTTTTCTTCTTTTTTTTTCTTTTTTTGGAAACAAAAAATAATGCAACAGGGAAAGCAAATAGCTAAATCGGAAATAATAACAAAACAATAAAATAAAAATGCCCCAATGTAGGAGCATGATAGGATCGGCAGTATGGTATCCGAAAAAATGCCCTAGTGTCAAGATGCAATGGAGCTTTTTCGGGTTTCGAGATAAACACTTTGGGTCTGTATGCAGTCATGGGTATTTAGTGAGTTAGTTTGAAAGAAAAAAGTTGATCGATGCTGTGACCAAATTGGTGAGGTCATCTTTATGATTAGGTCAGTTGTATACAGGGTCTATCCTAGGTGGTGGTCATCCTATCCTGTTGTTGTTAGCGAGAAGTATGGTATGTATAATAGGTGATTACGCTAGTCGTCATTTATCAGTTTTTGGTTTCATTTCTAGGAATATCCTACAAGACTTCTAATTTTTTGTCCGAAAATAAAAATAGCAAAGGGAGGTAAGGCTCAGTGATGGGGGGATAGTTTGTATCTAATGCTTTCCAAAAGGGGTAGGTAACAGTCTTTTTCTCAGGGGGGTACGGGATGCCATGATTGAGCTCTTCATCATGTTTTGGCACTATCAAAATCTCACATTCTTTGGTTAGCAGGAGTTTATCCTCCTCCTGCCACCTTACGACGACATCTAATAGTATGGGGACATCAGGGGTGCTCTCGCAGCTTGCTTATACACTTCTAGTGAAAATACCAGAGATGTCCTCACGGTCTGCTTGTGCTTCCCTGAGCTCATTGACTTGTTCATTCTTCGTAATGCTCTCACTCGATCTTTTTTTTTTTACATGTAAACGCATATATTTTTTTGAAAGCATCCTGCTAGCGCAAGAATAATGAGTTTTGATTGAACCTAACATCTTCATTTTTTTTCTCTAATGTCTCCTCTAATGGCGGGGGAAGGAAAGTGAGGATTAGGTGTTACTTATGCTTTTGAAAGGGGTTAGATAGGTCACTAGTCCTTTGATCAAATTACCCAAGTGAGGAAAGGTGGGTAATAGATCGAAGGTCTTAAGGATATTCTAAGAATTGAAAGCGTACGACCAATGAATGGGTCATGACGACTACGGGGGTGGTAAGTATAAGTATTTAACCACGGGATGTGACGATCACAGGGTTAGGGGTAGTATTTTCTAAGGTACATGACATTCCAAGGACTAGGGAGTTCTTTCCCATCTTGGTTCGCCAGTTTATAGGCATTTCCAGGGTATGTAGCTGTTATGACATATGGGCCTTCCCAATTCGGTTTCAGTTTTTCTTTCGGGTGGGCATGCTTGGAAGGCATAATTTTCTTCAAGACTAATTCTCTAATATTAAAGGTTTGTTCGAGGACTTTCTTATCGTAAGCCCTGGCCACTCTCCTCTAATATACCTGAGCGTGATCAGCTGCCCTTAGACATGCTTCATCAAGCTGCTCTAGTTGCGTGAGTAGGGCAATTCTCCTCTTGTCTAAGGATAGCTCATCATCGAGTTGAATGCATAAAGATGGTACTTGTGTCACATATGGTAGGACTGCCTCCATCCCGTAGGTGAGGAGGTAGGGAGTTTGGCCGGTGGTCATACGAATAGAGGTCCTATAGGCCAAGAGTGCTTCTGGTAGTCGTTCAGGCCAGTTGGCTCCATTGCTTGTTTCTACTGTGCATTTTAGAATTTGAATCAGCATTTTGTTCATATCTTCTGCCTGTATATTGCCTTGAGGGTAGAACGGTGATGAGTGGCGTAAATCGATGTCGTACTTCTTGCATAACTTTTTTCGTCTTCTCAGTAATGAACTATGGTTCATTATCAGTGGCAAACATCCTGGTAACTCCAAATCGGGTAATGATATTCTGAATGATAAACCTCATGAGTATTGAAGCGGTGATTCTGACGTAGGATTTAGCTTTTGCCCATTTGGTATAGTATTCGGTTGCTGTAAGAATAAATGCGTGCTTGTGTGCGTTCCCAACTATGTCGGTGATGGGTCCAATGATATTGAAGGCCCACATTAAGAATGGCCATGACGAGGTCATAGTGTTCAATGCAACTGATGGAGCTTTAATAAGTGAGGCATGCTCTTGGCACTACTTGCAGGATTGGACATAGAGGTGACAATCTTTGATCATTGTCGGCTAGGAGTAACCTTGTCGTGTAACTTGATCGATGAGTCTCTATCTCAGTGGGTGCCGCGGAACCTTTGGCGTGTGCTTCTTGGATGATATTATCCTTGATGATGCGTGACATCATTAGTACTCCATTGGTGAAGGCTTCTTTGTATAATGTTTCGTCGAGTATGCAAAATCAGGTGAATTGGTTCCTTATAGTCTTCCGTTCGATTTTTGTAGCGTACGGAGGAACATATTGATACTTCAAGAAATTCCAGATATCGAAGTACCATGGTTGTCCATCGTCAATCGATGATTTTTCAAATCTAAACATAGCGACTTCGGTTTCTGCCTTGACGTGCTTTTCCGAGGTGATTGCTTCTTTCGGTCCTATACTTGTGGGGAGAATGAGTAATTCTCTCTTGACGGTCCATGCTACCTCATGGGCGGGTACTGCCAGCTTCTCGATGAAAAAGGTTTTGATATATTGTCTTATAGGTATTTGGATGATCGAGGCTAGTGTAGCTAAGGAATCTGTGAGCTCAAATTTCTTTACTAAATATTGAGCGATTTTTAGGTATGCCATTACTCTCCTTTCCTTAGTTTTCCATTCTTCTATGACTTGTGAAATTACCATTTTGGAATCACTGATGATTTTTAATTATTTAACTCCTAATTGTAGTGTTGATCGGAGTCCAGCTATAAAGGCTTCGTATTATGTGACATTGTTAGTGACAGGGAAATCTAGGTGAAAAGCTTTGGGTATGGCAACTCCTTCTGGGCTTAGGAGGACTATCCCGATGCCTTTTCCTTTGTGCTTTAGAGCACCGTCAAAATAAAGGGTCCATGAGGTCTTGTCGGCCTCTTCGTTATGAACCATGAATAGGTTTTCATCGGGAAAATCTGTATTTATAGGTTCATCATTCGGGAGTGGGAGGTCTGCGAGATAATCAGTGATGGCTTGTCCTTTGATTGATTTCTGCGTGACATAAGTGATGTCGAATTCTTGCAATAGCATGTGCCAGCGAGTGATCTTTGTTGATGTTGTGGGCTTTTCAAATACGTACTTCAGAGGGTCCATTCAAGCTAGTACTAGTATTTTATGTGCTCTGAAATAGTGTCACAATTTGGTCGAGGCCCACACCATTGTGAGGCAAGTCTTCTCCATCAGAGTATATTTTCATTTGTACTCAACCATTGTCCTACTAAGGTAGTAGATAACCTTCTCTCTCTTGCCGTCTTCTTCATATTGTCCCAGAATTACTCCCATTGTTTTGTCGTTCATTGAGAGGTATAAAATCAGGAATTTTTCGAGGATAGGTGGTGATAGTATGGGCAGGTTAAGGAGGTATTTCTTGATATTGTCAAAGGCTTGCTGACACTGGTCATCTCATTTGTACTCAACTCCTCCTTTAAGTAGTTTGTAGAAAGGATTGTATATGTCCGAATGCTGGGAGATAAATCTCCTAATAAATTCCAATCTTCCTATCAGGCCTCATAATTCTTTGATATTACTGGGAGGCGACATCTCGAGGATGGCTCTGAATTTTGCAGGGTCAACTACGATCCCTCGCTTGCTAACTATAAAGCCAAGTAATTTTCCTGAGGTGACTCCGAAAACATATTTCTTTGGGTTCATTTTTAGCTAGTATTTCTTAGCTCTCTGTAATACCAGTCAGAGTGCTTCAACATGTCTTATTCACATCTGGGACTTCACTAATATGTCATCGACGTAGACTTCTATAAACTTATGCATCATGTCATGAAAGATAGCCATCATGGCGCATTGATACATGGCTCCTGCATTCTTGAGCCTAAAAGGCATAACGACGTAACAGTATGTTCCCCATGGTGCGGTGAAGGAAGTCTTCTCTTGGTCAGACTCTGCTAATTTGATCTGATTATATCCAGAGAAGCCGTCCATAAAGGTTAGCATCTTATGTCCTGTGGTGTTGTCGACTAGAGTGTCAATGTGTGGGAGTGGAAAGTCGTCTTTTAGGCATGCCTGGTTGAGATTTTGAAAGTCAATGCAAACTTGTACTCAGTCGTCCTTCTTGGCGACAGGTATTATGTTGACGACCCACTTAGGGTAAAGAATGACCTAAATAAATTTGGCTTTATATAATTTATCGACTTCTTCTTTTACTTGGAGGGTAATTTGTGGGTGCATCCTACGGAGTTTTTACCTAACAGGCTTTGCATCGGGTTCTAAGACAAGACGATGTTCTACTAAACTCGAGTCTAAGTCAGGCATGTCCTCATAGGACCATGCAAAAGAGTCGAGGTATTCTTACAAGACTTGTGCAATTTGCTGGCATTCCTTGGAGTTAAGCGTTCCACTAATTAATAGCTTCTTGGGTTTCTCTTCAGTGCCAAAGTTAAGTTCTTCGGTGGGTTCTGCGGCAGCTTGGGTTTGCTCATCGAAGCACTTGATAACCCGTTGGAAGTCCAGTGCCTCCTTAGCAATCAGTGCTCTTTCTTCATCCTCGGTAAATTCGTATACTACAAAGTTATCACACTGGGGATTTTAATTTTTGAAAGGCAACCCTTCATCGGCATAATTTATAACCGAGAGATCTTTAGTCAGGTAAAGGTCAAAGCTATTGATTCCTCTCTCAAAGTCATGAAGTATCTCGTCCGGTATGATCACTGGCTTGTTGTTTAGTCGAGATTCTTTATGTCCTTGTGTGAGGAATGGGATAAAAACCTTAGGAGAAGAGTCTCCTAGTTAGACACAAATCTGGTTAGGGATGAAGGGTTCCCTCTCTTTTCTGAGGTTTTCTGATTTCTATGGATTTTGTACTTTCAAATTTTTAGGGTTTTCTATTTTTTCTATTTTTTTTATTTTTGACAATAAATATGGTACAGGGTCGGTCGCCTTAAGGTGCGCCGGGGGAATTGCTTCCTCTAGTTGAGGGAGCAAGACGGCTACTGGGGCTGTTCGGGCGATTCTTCGAGAAACACGAGCTTGTTGTGAATTTGGCATTTTTTTTTTTGGAGTCCTCAGCTAATGAAACCTTTTGAATAAGTGACACGGGTGATAGTGGCACTGATGTTCAGATTTCCTCTATCACGTTAATGGCCTCTTCATCGAAGAAACTCTAAAGATCGTAGTCGATCGAACTATCCGCTTCTGAGTCATAATATGGTGGTTCTTCCCACTGAGGGGGATCTCCCAAAGGATCCTCAGGGGTAGCAAGTTCTTTTCCTTGATCTTCATAATATATTGGGATGAGTGCGCATGCTCGGCAGTGAGGTTGATAATGGTGAAGAATGCAAGGAGATTCCCAGGGGCACTCCCATCCTTCTAAATTAGAATCGAAGATGGTATCGAACTCATCTTCTTGATCTGATAACTCTTAAAGTCCTAAATTAGCTCGCTCGGCTAACTCGAGTGCAGGGAGATCTATCCAGTAGTCTTTGTCATCACTCGGGGGAGGTTGCCATTCCTTTTCGAGAGATTTCCAAAATATTTGGAGTTGCAGTGAATCCGGGGATGTAGAAGTGTCTAGTTTGAGTTCCTCTTCAAACTCTATAAAAGTGGGTTGAGTGCTTCCTTCTGGATCAAATGGATAACCACCGGGACTCTCTTCTCCTTGTGCCAGTAGTTGAGCTGGTAGGTCATTGCCAGTTTCTATCATCGCGGGGTTGGAGTGGTCTGACTCCTCCGTCGTAGGATGTCGGGTCCACTTGGCGAAACATTCTAATATACGGTTACATGCCCTACAGCGGGATGGCAAGGGTGAACAATACAAGGGAAATCCCACGGGCATTCTCACCCTCCGAGGCCAAGGCCGAGGCGGATGCTATACGGGTTAAGATTCTCTTGCGAGGTGTCATCCTCTTCCCACATTGAGTGTAAGTGCTCTTCGTTATCTTCTAGGACGGCTATATGAAAGTCTTCATCATCGGTAGATTCCCAATCTTCTAAATATGGTTTGGTTCCTGGAGGTTCTTCTCTTTTCTATGGACTCTTTGAGATCAAGCAAGGGTTTGACTCCTTCAAGCGGTTCATCAATGTCGTCGTTGAGGCTTGTCAAATCGCTAAATGCTTTGGTCATTTGTTCAATTTCTATTTCTTGGGATTTAGTGAAAGACACCTCCTTACGCTTTGACACACCAGCTTTCTCAGTGATCCCATAGACTAAGTGGCCATATAGAGATCATTTCGATGAGGTAGGCCATAAGTCGGCTTGCTGGCCGTCCAATTGATAACCTAATCCTATGTGTTTTCATATTTTTGTTAGGACGACGGGTCCTATACGAACTTGTTTATTCTTACGGAGTCTGTTGTGAGGGACATATCCAAGTTGGTACATGAGATCCCACCCTTTTGTCACGGTGGGGTTGATGTCATAAATTTTGATGAGGTCTGGACCGACCTCTCTCCTCACTAATTGTTGTTGACATATTAGGGGAGAACTAGGACAGTCAAGGGGGTGGACCTCTGCGACGATTGTGTCATCAGGGGTCTGAGTCTTTCGAATATGGCCCATGTTCAATACATAGTCATGAGCGGTTGGTATGCTTCCTGTGTAATCATTATCTATCTCTTGGAGGGGTACATCAGCATATATATGGATAATGGAGTCCTCGTGTGGGAATTTGACGCATTAATGGTATGTGGATGTGAGGGCCTTCATGGACTCTAGCCATTTTCTTCCTACGATGAGGTTGTATGTACTAGCTGAATCAAAAACATGGAAAGTAATGTCTTTCATCATAAGTCTGAGGCGAACTTGGAGTTTAATAGTTCCTTTCATGAAACGACGTGAGCCATTGTAAGCTATGAGTGACAGGGCAGAGGGTCTAACGTCTTATTCTGTATATTCGAGAGTCTTTAACATGGTGAGAGGGTTGATGTTAAGTCCTGCTCTCGTGTCAACTAGTACGTGTGGTACAAAGAATCCTCTAATTATGACCTGAGATATATGGGGACCGCACTTCCATGGAGTGACTCTTTAGGCATGTCTGCGTCTGTGAAAGTGAGCGCCAGAGGTTGCGCCATGACCGAAGCGATTTGATGAAGCTCATCTAGAGTCTTATCATCATCTACTTGTGTGTCTTCAAGTGTTCTTATCAACAACCGGTGATGATCAGGCAATTTCTTGATGAGTTCTAATATGGATATCTGGGCCAGGATCTTCTGGAGGTGTCGCAGAAGGTCATATTCTTGTCCTGGCTCGAGTATCACTTCTTTGCCTAGCCGGTGAGCCTTGGGTGCAGGTGGTTGGAGTGGTTGAGGTGCAGGGATTGGTGGAGGGATGATATGAGGCGAGGGAGGCAAGTTATCCTCTTTTTCTCTCACGTTCCCTTCTAGTGGTTGTACGCTCGTGAAATCCTTACTCCGAGGGAAAGGAGGAGGTGGGTAATTGGTTCCTAACTTGAGAATCGGGTACGTCGGTTGCTAGCTAGGCTCGACACGAGTTGACATTAATGTGTTTGTAAAGCGAGTGAAATTGGGGGTCAGAGCGTGTGCTTGCACGACACTACTCTAAGGTGGGAGATATTATGTGTAATCCTCCTCTTCTATGAAAGCAAAGTTCAGTGCCTCGCACAGGTCAAGGTGTTTTTTTGGTTCACTTTCTTTTAGATTCAGCGAATGCTCGATGGTTATTTCGTTGTCTTAGCTTGGAGTCTTACGGGTGATACTTTCTCTGATACGGCAACTTGGGTTGCAGTCTGGAGAACGTGATCTCCATACTCAGATTCAGAATCGGATGAAGGGAGTGGTAGGGATGTTGGTTCAGGATTTGGAGGGGTTGAAGATTTTGGTGGGTGATGACAGAGGAACGGTCTCCTGGCCCTAGAGGAACGGACTCGTATCTGAGTGAACTTTGTGTATGAAGGCGGGCTCAGCAGGGTGATTCAAGTGATCAAGGCCGAGGGATGTATGGGTGAGGAAGTTCTTACCGGTGTGGCGGAAGCGACAGAGGGCTGGATGTGGGTGATTAAGGTAGAAGGCTGGAAGGAACGTTGACCAGGGAGATCCACGGTAGTGACCTAGGCCGATGTTGCATGGTTGTGGTTGGGCATAGGGTTGTTTATGATCCCTAAATTCTATTGGGGTTGGTTATTATTAGGATTGGGATTTATAAGAGCTTCCCAATCAATTTAATTTTGGTCGTTCATATCATATATCACGTCCCGGAGTACCCAACATTCTTCTAAATCGTGCCATGCATATCAATGGAAGGCACGGTATTTATTATAGTCTAGATTTGCAGGCCATGGGCAAGGTTTTTCCTGTGAGAATTGGAGGAGATTCTGAGTGTTAAGAAGATAAAAAATATTGGGAATCATATCCGGTAAAGGGGGATAGTATTCCCACTTTGGTTGGTAAGGGCCTCTGGCTGGGTTGAAGTTTTGCCGTGGGGGTATGTTATTATAATTTGACACGTGGGCCGGTCGGTTCTATGTCGTATTCTGATTCTGATAGGTGTTAGGGTATTGGTTCCTGTTTTGGTGTTGGCATTGACTTTGATTCTGTCCTTGATTTTGCTTTGTGTATCTTTGCTGACTAGCACCTTAATTTTGGTTCGTATACCGTTGTTGGTTTTGGTTCTGTCCAAAATTTCGCAGTTGGAAATTTCTGTTATTAGAGTTTTGCTCTTGGTTGACGACGGTGTTCACTTGCTCAGTTCCTAAGGCTTTCTTATTATTTTTCAATTTCGATTCGCTGGAAGAGCCTATTCTTGACATGAAAATGGATAACGCGATATCTCCGCCTTTAATGTGTCCTGTTAGTCGGGATGCTCGAGAGTGGAGTGCAGCAAAGTCGGGGCAATCACTTATGACGAGTGCGCTCTTTAACGGTTCCCTAGTATTGTCGATAATAATATCAATCGAGTCCTTCTCTTTCATTGAAGTGCCGGTTCTAGCAGCAAGTTTTCTCTATCTGGGGACGAAGTCAGTGAATTCTTTATCAGGTCCTTGCTTGGCTGCCATTAGATCGCTGAGACTAACTGTCTCTTAGATCAAGTATTTGTATTGGTCTAGGAATTGACCTACTAATTGGTCGAAGGTTTCTATATTATAAAGCGGGAGTCCCACAAACCAATCTAAAGCTTCTCCTTCTAACGAACGTTGGAAATAGTTAATGAGAAGTCCTTGATTATCACGTATGGGCCGGTAATCATTACAAAAGAGTGCCAAGTGTTGGTTCGAATTTTCGGTGCCGTTATAAACTTTGGTGGCTTAAATCCTATCAGTAAATTAAACTCGATGTCTCGACAAAATTTGTCGAATCTAAATGAATGTCCAAGACGCTCTCTTAGCCATGTACTCATTGAGCATTTTAGGGAGATCTTCGATTTTAATGGTGCGGTCTTTTGGAGCAACTCGTGAGCAAACCTTGTCCAGAGGGTCATCGTTGAATAATGTGTGGGCAGGTTGTCTTAGTGAGGTGGCACAGGCTAACACGGTGCTTAGGATGGGAGGTGACCTCTCTTGTCACTCTTGTTCTTCTGAAAATTTTCGTGACCTAATGGTTTCATATGCGAAGGCCAACCCTCGAAGCAATTCTTCAAAGTCGTCATCTCCTCTATGTATTCTTTGGATACTAAGTTCTATGTTGTTGAGTGGTAAGGTTTTGTCCGATGCCACCATCTCTCTCATCATGATTGTTCCCGGTGTATGGGGTAAAGAAGGGATTCCCTTGCTCACCAGCCATATTAATCTCATGTTGTCGTGGGCTAGAATCATGAAACGATTCCTCTCTGTACATGGGGTTGTCATGATATCCCCACAACGGTGGGTCTCCTAAACTTACTTTTCGTATACTAGACATTTCGAGTCTTTGGTGAAGACTCATATATATATAAGAGAATGTAAATGACACAATGGAAAGGAGAAAAATAGAGAAATAGGCTGGAAACTAATGATATAGAAATAGAGTTTACGAAAAAGTCCCATCGCGATTGCCAGTCTGTTGGTGCGCGCTTTTTCTGGGTTCCTCTCAGTTCCCGTTGAATCAGTGGCTTCCAATTCTATCCTGATGGACTTTAGCGATGCGGCGTTTGGAATAATTAAATTTAAAATATATATATATATATATATATATATATATATATATACAATAATAGTGGTTTTCCAGGAGGATTCCTAGTTTCTTACGATCGCCAGCTGCAAATATTTATCGACGCTGCAACACATCAATGATCACGCTTAAGAGCTGGTGTGGGTTGCTTTTATACTGAATCGTCTGCCTGCAAACGTCAGCAGCATTTTGTTTCTTTGGATTAGATAGTTTAATTTCCTTTTTATTCCCCATTATAGTTATAATTCTGGTCAGCTTAGACTTCCCTGATTCTGTTATGAATTTAGTTGTATAGGTTTATTCCAATCCGGTTAAGAGTCCAGTTATTGTTGATTTCTCAATTCTATTAGAAGTCTAATTAATATTAGTTTCCCAATACTACTAGAGGTCCAATTAGTTTCAGTCTCTTATTGGGACAAGGAGTGCATGTATAATAGTTTTGGTGATACTTTAATTTGTTCGTGCATATTAGGTGTACTAGAATTTTGATTGAATAAGGTATAATAATTCTATTGAAATTCTAATTGCAGCAATTATAACAGTCCTGTTAGAATTCTAATTAAAATAAAAGACTAATTTTACTAAAACTCTAATTTATGCAAAGGAGTTAATGCTAATAAAATCTGATTAAGACGAATAAACTAATTTTTACCGAATCTGATTAAAATAAATAAACTAATTTATAAAAATCTCTAATTAAAGCAATGAATTGAGTCTGCTAAAAAAAATCCAGTTGAAGCAATGAAATTAATTCCATTAAATTGTAATTGAATCAAGGAATTGAGCAATTAAATTCAGATTTAAAGAGATTAATCAGCCATACTAAGATTTAAGACAATTAATTAAGCATGCTGAAATAAAATAAACCTACTAATTAATCATGCTAAAAATATAAAACTAAAGGTATTACTTATTTCTAAAATTCCTAAAAAATAGGAGTTTGGGCCCGCTATGCTAAGGAGGATTGGCCTCGTTCCCGAGTACCCTCCGTAAGCTCCCTTGGGCAAATCGGGTGGCTGAAATTAAAGACAAATTGATTTTTGGATCATTACATAGTATTTTGGGCTTTTCAGAGTTGATTTTGGAATAATAATTATGAATTAAATTATAAACTAGAATTATAAGACTGGAATTAACATTTGAAATTTTTGAAAGTATTAAAAATAGGGAATTAATGTTATGATTTAAATTTTGAGGACTGAATTCGAGTCCGAAATCCAGAAATCCGGCTGTATGATTAAGGACTAGTTCTGAATCAAAGGATTAGAACCAGAAATTAATGATAGGGCTATAGATCGAGATTTTTGAACTGAGTTAAAGTCTAGAACCGATATATCGGACCGATAAATTAAGGATTGGTTCTAGAAACAGAGAACTAGAACCAGATATATAGAATTTTGGTCCGAAAAGGGTGCTACGGTCTGAAAATAATAGAATTCCTAGATCTAGAGATTAGAAGCTATGGCTGTAAATTAAAAGATTAAATTATTACCTAAGGGTCGGGGCTGCGGAGAGAAATCTCGAAGATTCGAAGCTTAAATCTCGAAATCATGACTAGGTTGCTCTATGGGTTTGTCCTCGGAGTTCTTTGGTTTCGAAATCCCAAAAAAATCCGTTCTCTCTCAAAAAAAAAATTTATAGGTTTTTCTTCAATTACGCACCATGTTTCGGGCATTTAATTGAATTACGCGTCAGTTTCCTGGTGCTTAATCGCTTTGAGTCGGTCACCAACTTAGTGAGCGACCGGCTGACTTGCTCATCGAGTTTTCCAGTCCTAGCAAAATTAGGGCTAGTTGCGTGCATGATGGGAGGTGCACAATCTGATTAAGCTGTTCTTCATAAGCGCTTAATCAAGGAAACTTAAGGGTTAAGGGTAGTGAGACTAGGTCGGGCGTAAGCTAATTGCGCGCTGGTTTTGTGACACTCAATCCGATCGTGCATCTGATTTCAGGCGCGTGATCGAGTCTTGGATAGGTCTGAGTAGGGAGGTTTGGTCTGAAAGGGGGACTGATTGCGCATTTGTGGTGTGGCGTACAATCGAATTACGCACGGGTTTCAGATGCTTAATTCGGGGTTGTCCGGGTCTGGTCTCTAGAATGAAATGCAAGACTATTGTTTCAGTCTGCATTCCGACTATATACTATTATTTCGGTATGTAGTCTCCCCATGTCGGGATCTGAGCCATAGAGCTATTATTTCAGCTTGTGTTCAGCCATGTACTATTGTTTTAGTAAATGGTTCCAATATCAGGGTTAAAAAGGGTCAAAGGTTGACCGAATAAAAAGTATATTCCAAGAAGGCAAAATGGGGGTGTCTACAACAGGGTTGCAACCCTGGGGACTCCACCCTCTCATGGAGACTCCACTTCCCTTACATATAATACACTCGAAATCAAGTCACATGGCAAGGCATCCCGTATTAGGGAACTGAGCAGTCTGTAGCGAGCATAAGGTTGTGACCCCAGGGACTCCACCACTCTCATGGAGGCTCCACTCCTCATTGCACATGTTCAAAAAATTCATAACACACAAGCATAGATCGAGTACACATGGTCAAGAATGAGTTTTACGAATGAACACACTACACAACAAGTACCCATGAGAATCAAGAGACGTATATAAGAGGTCATGCAAGACGTGAATGCAAATGTATCATCAACTATTCATATTTACAAGTTTTCAAGAGGCATAAGGATAAATCATGACGAAAGTACATAAATGATATTCATGGCGAGAATATAATTCCTTTGAAAATAGCATCATAAAACATGACTTCGAGAGAACATATAAGTTGGCAAGGTGTTTTCCCTACTCATATTCGTGTCGAACACACGTGCAATGATTCACAGTCCGACAAGTTCAAAACCTTGTTCCACGGTGAGTTTATCCTGAATCACAATGTCCATTACATCTCTTAGTCCACACATATAACTCACAAGCATGCTAGCCAAATCCCAATTACATACATTGAAAATAGCCAAAATATAGGTTCACGCTCGAGTGTGGCTCAATCCCGCTCGAGTGATTCTCAGTGGCACCTATGCTTCAAGCTCAAGCAATTTTAACCCAAGTAAAATAAGCCTACAAATCACGCTCGAGCATAGGCTTTCGAAGGTATCCCGCTCGAGTGGTACTATTCTCGCTCGAGTGTATTTCCAGTATAAATCCTAAGTTCCGCTCGAGCGGTTTTAACTCGAGTGAAATAAACCTAGAATTCCCGCTCGAGCATATGCTTCAAAAAGTCTCTTGCTCGAGAGGTCCAACACATGCTCGAGCATATTTCCCATACAATTCCCAGGTCCGCTCGAGCTATTTTGACCCTAGCTAAAATAACTTGAACTTCCCGCTCAAGCATACCCCTTCAGGTATTTTCCTGCTCGAGCGATCCAAATCATGCTCGAGCGTATTCCCAATGTAAATCCTCAGCTCACGCTCGAGTGGTTTCTTCCCAAGTGGTTTAAGCCTACATTTCCTGCTCGAGCGTAGGCTTCATGTGATATTTCGCTCAAGCGGTGCGATTCACGCTCAAGCGTACCACACAGAACTGTTGTCTTTAACACTTCATACCTCGAACTCAAGCCAGCCCTTCATGGCTTCCCGAGATGATTCTATCACACAACACACCTGCTCTAAACGAGCTATCACTCACCTACGAGACTCCTCTTCAAGAATAAAAAAAAACATACACCATAATTTATGCATTTGAAAAGTTTAACCCTACAATTTATCCCCAATTTTCTCGCACATGCAGGGGTTCCATTGATCGAGTTCAATGCTCCCATTCTCGCGACTCCTACGCGATCGATCCTTGAAATCTTTGCATGCGGTCATAAATGGCGCTACTTAGCATTACTATTCAGACTCTAAAACACGACGCATGCGATACGAGGTTTACCTCTACGAGCTTTTTCACATGCGGAGATCTACGATCCACCGGTGTTGGATCAATACCTTCGCAATGTTGATTCCCAGATTCGTATCCTCTTGGTTGAACGAGTCACAGAGCTCGCAGTGCTCCAAGGTTATAGATCGATTTCTACTTGAAATAGAAGATATTTCCAGAATGGGTCCGAGGTTTAGTGTTGCAAGAAGCTTGAATCGAATTCAAGAAGAAGGAGATGGCTTCTCTTCAGCACTTCGGTTTCTCCTCTCCATTCACAGCCGACAATACCCAATGCAAATAATGATTTGCATGGTTACGTGCATGTGGCTAAAACAGGGAGGCATTAATTGAGTGTATAGCTTGTACATGATTCCTAAGGTATACACAATGCATCTCTGGGCTCCTAGCTCATGGGCCTAAGTGTCATGTTCCTTCTTTCTAAAGGGCCTTCATAAATATGGTCTCAATGGGGTCTTAATAGCTAGTCTCCCTTAACTTAAGCATCAAGGGGGGCCCAAATAGGGATTTAGTTCCAAAACAGGCCCCCAAGTGGTTTTGTTTAAAAGGCTCATGGTTTAGGTCCAGATAGGCCTTCAATCCAAATTGGTCCTTATGGGTCTCAAGTGGCCAGTTGTGACGGGGCCAATACTCAAGTATTGGCCCCGTCACATCTCGCAGCACGACCACGTCGCAAGGCCCTCTTGGCCTCATGTTGCGTGCCCTCCTGGCACCACATGTCATGCCCCAAGCACCGTGCTGCAAGCTCGAGTATTGGCCCCGTCACACAGTGCCCACATGGATTCTTCCCGTTCTAGGGTCCATGGTCCGTGACACACCGTTGATCTGGACTTTGCACGTGTGGTTTTACGGGGTGTCACAGAGTCCTTTCAATTTCTGGATCACACTCGAAGAAATCTAGATTTCGAGATCGGGTGTGATGTAAAAAAGAAAACTCTATTTCTGGTATTTTTAACTTTATTCAATTTTTATTCTAGAAAGCAGGGAGAGAGAACAAATCTAAGTCTTGAGCTTCTCTGATTAGGGAAAGTTGAGATTCAGAATCGTCGCTCGGAATAAACCTGCAAAGGATTAAGAAGTGATCAAAGAAAATTAAAAATATAAAGAAATATAAAAAGAGAATGATAAATACTTGTTTTATTAAATTAATATATTAAAATGTTAATCCCCGGCAATGGTGCCAAAAACTTGTTTGAACGACTTGTATGTGTCATCTAATTAAGTCTTAACCTATTGCAAGCGCACAATGGAAATCATAGTACTAGCAAAGGATCGTTCCCACAGAGATAAGTTATATTATATTAATTTAATTTTTCTAAAATCTTGTACTTTTTTTTAAAGATCCTCAACTACTGGAGAAATATGAATAACATAATTTGTTTATTAATCTAATTTTACAAAAAATAAATCCTAAATCTTCAAACTTCAAATTATGGTCGTCAATCACAATCTTCTGCTCTCAAATATTTAGATTATGGTCGTCAATTACAATCTTCTGCTCTCACATATTTAAGAAATTAAATAGTACCATTACACTATATCTCAAGTAGCCTAGTGTTAGTTGTCAATCAAAACTAGAATCCTATCAATAAAGATTTAATCTAATCAACAATCTCCTAAAACTTGGGCGTCAATCAAATTCTAGAAAACTGAAGATGGAAAAGTAAAAACCGTTACACTAATCTACAAACTTCAACCTGAGTCATCAATTCAAATTAAAATCTGAAGATATTTACAAAGCAAGAAATAAAAGAAAATAAAATCTAAACTAGAAAGCAAATAAATCTAAACTAGAAAGTAAAAGTAGAACCGTCCAAAGGGTTGATCTTTCAGCTTCCTCAGCCTTGGTTGTCAGGCAAGACCTTAGAGAACTGTGGATGATGTTACTTTGTAAATCCTAAACTATTTTTTATCGAGAAAAAATACAGACCTCAGTTGTCAATTGATGTTGTGAAATTCTTTGATGGTTTATTCCTACACCGGGCTCTCTTATTTATAGACCATAAGGAGTCAATTTACAAGTTCTAATTCTAATCAAAGAAATAAAAGATTTCTATTATAACTATAATTCTAATTTTATTCCTCCTTGCTTTCTTTAGTAGATGCGCTTCTGGATTGTTCCTTTTTATTCAGTAGTAGAGTCCCCTTAAGATTCTTCTTCATCAATCTCTTAGATCTGTAATCAGCCAAACTCCTAATTTAAGAGTTCTTCTAATTCTATTCATGGCCGTATAGATCTTCACATGATCAGTAGCAGTAGTAGTGGGAAAGCTTCTATTAGTACAATCGTAAATTAAGATTGTCTCTTTTCTTCTTTATCTGGAAAATCCTAAATCACGATTTTCTATCTTTCATAGCTCTCTTTAGACGATTCCTAAATTACAATTGTTCGCTTTTTCTTATACTATATTACTTCAGCTTCTTAAACGTCTTCTGAAGAATCGTAAATTACGATTTCTTATTCTATTCTTTAATCACAGCGCTCAATCATCTTTTCACAATTTTCTAGCTTTCAGTATATAGCGAATCGTCTTTTTACGCTTATTCGTCTTTTACTGCTCTTTTTAAGTTCATTTTGATAAAGATTATCATTATGGGTCTCTTTTACTGATTATCTCTAATATACACACATTATTAACTTGTTAGTAGCAAACTAAGTTCTAGCAACACTAAGTTAAGGGTGATTGATCAGTCACATAATTTACCATTTTATACCCGTAACTTAGTGATGTTAGGCTTTAGTTTGCTACTAATAAGTTACTGATGTGCAAATATTAAAGATAAATAGTAAAAGAGAGCCTAAGTGTTAATATTCATCAAAGTAAACTCAAATAGTAGTAAGAATAGTGATTGAGCGTGTAAAGTCGATTCGCCAATACAAGAAAGTTGAGAAATCGTATTTAACGATTTTGCGCCACTGCTGAAGTAAAAAGAAGAAAGAAATAAGAAATCATAATTTTATGATTCTTTAAAAAGATGATTCTTCAGAAGTGACAAAAGAGTAAAGACGATACATAAGAGAAAGGCAATGAATCGTGAATAGAAAATTGTCTAGTATGAAAGCCATGAAATAAGAGAAAATTGTGATTTATGATTTTTCCAAGAAGCTATAATAGAAGAAATTGTTATCTACGATTTCTAAAAAAAAAGAAGCTTTCCTATTTACTATTATTACTACTAATCATGTGAGAGCTATCACCGCCATGAACAGAATTAGAAGGCTCCTAGAATTAGAAGTTTAGCTGATCACAGATCTGAGAAGATTGATGAAGATATACTCCTAAGGACTCTACTGCTGAAGATTAAAGAATCTTTCAGAAGCGCATCAACTAAAGAAAGCAAGGAAAAGATGAAATTAGAAGTAGAGTTATATTAGGATAGTTTTTACTTTTTTTATTAGATTTAGAACTTGAAAACCGACTCCTTATGATTTATAAATAAGAGAGCTTGGTGTAGGAATAATCATCGAAGAATTTCAGCATCAATTGACACCTAAGGGTGGATTTTCTTTCGATTAGTAGTGTAAAATAGTTAGAATAGATTAGATATCCAAGGTTTCTCAAGAGCAATTGAAGACTGCAATTGAGTGCTGAAGATTAGAGTAGATATTTGTAGTTTCTTAGGAGCAATTGACAACTGTGGTTGAGGGGTGAAGGATATAATTTACTTTACTTTTTAATTTAGATTTTACTATATCTAATTTACAGCTTTGTAAACATCTCCAAGTTTTAATTTGAATTGATGACTCAGGTTAGAATTTGCAGATTAGTGTAACTATTTGTACTTTTCATTCTTCAATTTTCTAGAGTTTGATTGACGCCCAAATTTCTGGTTGATTATTTATTTGATTAAATCTATATTGATATGACTTTAGTATTGATTGACGCCCAATGCAAGAAGAATTGATATATGGTGTAACAGTACTATTTATTTTTATAAATATCCGATGGTTGAAGATTTGGATTGATGACCTCAATCTAAAGAAGGAGGATTAGGATTTATTTTATGCACTTTAGATATAGAAAAATTCGTTATTCATATTTCTCCAGTAGTTTAGCAATTTAAAAGATAAATATAAGTTTTCATAAAACTAAATTAAAGTATTAATAATCTATCTTCGTGGGAAGGATCCTTTCACTAGTGTTATAATTTCCATTGTACGCTTGCAATAGGTTAAGACTTAATTAGATACACATAGTAAGCTGATCAGTGATAAATTGGTATATTATGTGACTGATCAATATACCTAATTTGGATACCAATTTGGTCGAGCATGAGCTGTCGCTATATCCAGACGTTAAGTCGGTCAAGCAAAAATTGAGGCGACTCAGGCCAGAATGGGTGCTAAAAGTAAAGGATGAAGTCATAAAGTAGTACAATGTGAGGTTTCTCATGGTTTTCAAATACCCATAATGGCTAACCAACATCGTCCTATACTGAAGAAAAATGAAAGGTTCACATGTGCATCGATTTTAGAAATCTCAACAAAGCGAGCCAAAAGGATGATTTCCCTTTGCCACATATCGACATCTTGGTCGATAATACTGTCAGGCATGGAATGCTCTCATTCATGGATGGGTTTTCCGGATACAATCAGATTAAGATGGCAGAAGCGGACCAAGAGAAGACAACATTCATCACTCCATGGGGAACTTTATGCTACAGAGTCATGCCTTTCGGATTGAAAAATGATGGGGCAACGAATCAATGAGCAATGACAACATTGTTCCATGATATGATGCAACAAGAAATTGAGGTGTACATCGGCGATATGATCGCCAAGTCACAAGAGAGATGTGACCATCTGGTGAACCTCCAGAAGCTGTTTGAAAGACTAAGAAAGTACAAACTTCGTCTAAACCCTCATAAATGCGCATTTGGTGCCATGTTAGGAAAATTGTTCGGCTTCATTGTCAGCAAGAGGGGCATCGAAGTCGATCAACTTAAAGTAAAAGCTATCATCGAAATGCCACCGCCATCTACTAAAACACAAGTCAGAGGCTTCCCTGATAAAATACAGTGCATTAGTCGGTTCATTCCCAAGTTAACTCCTATCTGCATGTCGATCTTCAAACTACTGAAGAAAGATTCACCAGTTGAATGGAACGATGATTGTCAAGCCGCATTCAATAAAATCAAGAGTTATCTCTTCAATCCTCTAGTTTTCATATCACGGGTGCCCCAGAGACCACACTTAATGTACCTCTCAACAACGAAAGTTTCAATGGAATGCGTCCTAGGACAGCATGATAAAATCGGAAGAAGAGAACAAGCAATTTCCTATCTGAGTAAGAAGTTCACTGATTATGAGACACGCTATTCTAATATGGAGAACTCATACATGGCTCTCGTATGGACTACACAGAGGCTTCATCACTACCAACTCTCTCAGGCAGTTCTCCTCTTAGCACGAATGGACCCTCTGAAGTATCTATTTGAAAAGTTTGCTCTTACTGGCTGAAATGCATGCTGCCAACTGCTTTTATCATAATTTGACATCACGTATATCACTTAAAAGTCAATAAAGGGGCAGGCACTTGCCGAGAATCCCTTACCTGATTATGAACCCCTGAGAACTGAATTCCCTGATGAGGATATCTTGTTCATGAAAGAGGATGACACAGAAGAGACAAAGGAGTCTTGGGTAATGCACTTTGACGGGGAATCAAATGCTAATGGTCAAGGAGTGGGCATTGTTCTAATCTCACCAAAAGGGTCCCACATACCAGTCTCCATCAAGCTCAATTTTCCCTACATGAACAGTATGGTCGAGTATGAAGCCTGCACAGGCAATCTATAAGCAGCTCTTGAACTAAACGTAACTCATCTAAGGGTCTTTGGTGACTCACAGCTGATCATATGCCAGACAAATGAAGACTAGAAAACAAAAGATAAAAAATTGATCTCGTACCATGAGCATCTCGAAGATCTGATTGCGTACTTCGATGATATCACTTTCTCCTACGTCCAGCGAGTAAAGAATCGCTTTGCTAATGCACTAGCAACCTTGGCATCTATGGTCAAAATTCCTTATGGTTTCAAGATGAAGCCGATCATGATCGAGCAAAGAAAAGAGCCTACCTTCTACCTTCAAATCGAGGGATCCATAAAGTTAGATGATGAGCCTCCATAGTTCTCAAATTTCAAGAATTTCCTCAAAACTCGAGCATTCCCTGAAGGTATTTCCAAGACGGACAGGTGGACCATCCAATGATTAGCAGCGAATTACGTCATCTGTGGTGAGTGCCTCTACAAGTGATCATATAAAAATATACTGCTCAGATGCCTAACTGAAGTGTGGCAGCCAACATCATGAAAGAGATCCACGAAAGAGTATGCGGGGCCACTATGGAAACTGACTATTGCAAGCACATTCAAAAGTGATACAAATGCTAAGAACACTCGAGTCTGATACATGCTCCAGCCATAGATCTCCACAGCATAACCACTCTATGGTCATTCGCCACGTGGGGCCTCGACATTATCAGAAAGGTCAATCTAAAAGCTTCTAACGGGCATCAGATCATCCTCGTCACCATTTAATACTTTACAAAATGGGTAGAGGCAGTATCCTTAAAAATATCACGGCCAATCATGTCGAGAAATTCATCAAAAATAATATTGTTTGTCGATTTGACGTGCCCAAAGACATTATCACGAACAACGGCACCAACTTTGAGAACAAGTGCATCAGAAGCTTCTGTGAGTAGTACAAAATCAAATATCACCACTCGTCACTATATCGGCCGCAAACCAATGGAGCCGTAGAAGCGGCTAACAAGATAGTCATCTGAATCCTTAAGAAGATGGCTATTACATACTGAGACTGGAGCGACATGCTACCTTTTGCACTATGGGCCTATCGAACGTCAATCCATACCGCTACAGGCGCAATGTCATTCTCCCTCGTGTATAGAACTGAGGTCGTGCTATCAGTTTAGGTCGAAGTACCTTCCCTCCGCATCCTCATTGAGTCCGATCTACCAGAGACCAAAAGAGAAAGGGCACATTTTGAACAATTGAGTTTGATCGATGAGAAGAGTCTCCTAGCCTTGTGTCACACCCAGGCGTAGCAGAGGAGGATCGCACATGCTTACAACAAGTGTCTCCACATTTGATATTTGAAAGTAGGTGACACAGTACTCAAGAAATCATCCCTTCTCTCCATGTTGATCTGAGAGGGAAATTCAAGCCCAACTGGGAAGGACCTTATGTCATCAGAGAAGTGCTGCCTAGATACGCGCTCCGCCTCGCCACCATGGACGAAGAACATTTTCCTGAGTCCATCAACGTTGGATATGTATGATGTTTCTACTTCAAGTCTCCTGTGGCAAGGTAAGTACTGATAAAATAGAAACGCGACTGCTTAAGGATCCCATAAAAGAGGTCATCATTTCAAAGCCAAGTAGCCAAAAAGGGCCCCTGAACGCTCCTACCCAATTTGAGCCTCTAGCCTATCCTTCATTAATCCCTCTCAGAAAAAGGAATAAAGTGTACATACCAAACAAAAAAAGAGAAAAAGAGTTATCATCAAATCTAAAAAATCAGAAAGGCAAAATCCCAAAAAGAGGATGTCTAAAAAATAGAAAAGAAGAGAGATAGATAAAAATTCATGGGGCATGTACAGTAAAAATCCCCCAAGAAAGAAGTGTATTACGGCAGCTGGAGCCTAATTAAGAAAAACCTTTACACCAAAGATAACCTTCAAAATTTCTAACCTATCCCTTTCAAACCCATGGCCACTATACATTCCTGAAGAAAGCCCTATTTAAGGTCCACGAGTAGTCATGATATCTATTGAGTCAGCGCCAACCAAGTTGAGAGATAATAAAGAACTTCATCCAGTCGGCTATGACAAAATCCACATCCATGTCGTGGCCCTTGAAAAAAAAAAATATATATATATATACAAGCTCAAAGTAAAATGGACATGGTGAAAACCCGAAAGGGCGCTACGGGTAAAACTGCGAGCTTGTGCGGACCAGTTGAAAACCTGAAAAGGCGCCTAGGGTAAAAATTCAAAAAACTCATGGACATAGTGAAAACTCGAAAGGGCACTACGAGTAAAAAAGAGGGAAATAACGGGCATGGTAAAAACCCTTGTTGGGCGCTATGAGTAAAAAGGTTAGAAGAAAAAGAAATATCATTCACCGACCCCTTTCCGATCTATCTGGTCTTCAATCGGGCCGCTCATGTTAGCTCAAAACTGATCTTGGCCAAGAATATCTTCATAATCACACCGTCAAATGTATGACCTGAGGTAAGGATAAAGGTTGATTCAATCCAAAGGGATGGGTGTTCCGACCTTGGTAAAAATTATAAACCTCAGTCAGGACCGACCACATGAACAGGTTCAACTATGCTAAAAATGAGACATGTCACTTCGCCTCATTGTTAAGACATCGAACAAAAAAGAAGAAAAGAAAAAAAAAATTAACAAAAACAAGAAATTTCAAATTGTCAAAAAATATATACCCCTTCCATATACATATTTACAACATCGTACTTCCATCTCAAAATGAAGAAAATGAATAAAACAAATCTCCAAAAACAAAAATCCAAAATATATATATATATATATATATAAATCCTGAAAAATGAAAAAGTATAGATAAAAGTTTGTTCTTCTGTTAATTAGGATATATATTTGTTATCTATATAAATAAAAAAGGGACTGACATTTTCTTAAGAAAGTGTAGGAATATCAAATGGTCGAAACCCTCGAGGCAAGTAACCTCTCAGCAATGGACTGAGCAGAGGAAGCATCTCACAACTCGCGACGGTTTATGAAAAAAAGAAATGGAAAAAGCAATCATTTGAAAAAGAACAAAAAAGTAATCTATGTTTACATTGTACTTTTTGACGCATAACTACTCACACGCGTGCTTCAAATGCAGTAAAATGTAAATATTTTTTCGGCAATGTAGTTGTACTAAATCGATGTCCTAAGTCTAAGGTTCACCTTAGATCTTTGGATCCTACTTTAAAGTAGGAGCGACTGTGTCAATCTCGGTCAAACAGTCAATGTTTCAATCAAGTTGATTCCACTACTAAATCTTTGCGTTGAGCGCTCCGTTTTTGGTTTCATGTGAACTTAAGTGTCTTAAACTTCAAATTCATCAGAAAAAGGTCGAGCATTTGATAAGACCAACCTGTCAAAAAGGAAATTATCTATCAAACGACTATGTTTAAATATGCATTCAAAAGGGCTCATTCTAGGGTGTAGGCTTTCAAACATGCATTTGTACGGTATCCCTATAAAGTGTACGCCATGCATCTGGGTTTCTATTGGATGGTCGTTTGTTCTCGTAAATAGTACCCAGACTGAATCTGGGCCAGGTCTTCCATTCCCCTTTGTTCTTATTTGCCCCAGATGTATGCATGTTTTTGCATAATAGTTCATTTGTAAGATCATCATTGATGGAGACCAAGATTGAGTGCCTCCTTCGGTCGGCACCCCATTTTATCCGGATCTGTTCAATATTATCTAAAGTTGGAAGGTCATGTTGATCCAGGACACATTATCAAAAGTAGCACACACACTCTAAAAAGTGTTGCAACATCAATATTCGCTCCGCTCAGATAGTTATGCTAAATTAACTTCGGGGTCGATGAGTTCACTCAAACAATCCTAACCCTACCTCGTGTAGGGGCACCCGTGGCTGATCAAATGGGGCAATCAATGCCTCATAAGATTGGACACAAACTATTGGATCTTCACGTCTTTGCTTTATGCCAATCATTAAGTATGTGTCGATCACCCTCTCACTCGCGGGACTGTTTTATTCAGAATGAAACTTAATCATCAAGCATCATCATTCATTTCACTATCTCGGTCATGCCTAGTAATGTCGCTAAGCACTTGGGGATCGATAGTCTTGAGGAACGAAAGTTTTCCCAATCGTATGACGCTTCTGCTACTTTCGATCTCAAGTGACGGATGTTTTCCCAAGTGTTGGGCTTACGTCACTCTACGTTTTTCCTTTTGATGTTTGAGGTTCACTTTGAATATAGCAGACCTATTACTGTTTGCCTTGGGCCTCTTCAGATGTCACTTTCTTTGGTATACAATCATTAGTGATGGATACCAACGAGGGGCATCTGTAGACACCCAAATTTGGCCCAAGGCTCTATCGATGCGTAATTCGAGAAAGGCATACCACCGAGCTTTCTAAAGCACTTATCAAACCCTTAGAACTTAATCCAAGCCCTTAGCAATCATCCCAAAACCCTTAGTAATCATCCTGAACCCTTAGGAATCAACCTTAGCCTTCCTCGACCCACTAGAAACCTTCTCAGGACCGTTTCGAACCCTCCTGAGCAGTGGATAGAAAGAGGAGTGCCAAAGTTTGCATATACCTCTGCTGGAGCTAAGCCCTATATCATTGGAAAGAGGATGTTCCCAGCTTTCCAACGAGCTAAGAATCCCTACAATTCGAGTTGTATATCAAAAGTTATGGTGGTCTGAAAATAATGCAAAAATACAGGAAATTACACTAGCGTGTATCCTGAACCCTTAGGAATCAGCCTTAGCCTTCCCCGACCCATTAGAAACCTTCCCGGGACCGTTTCAAATTCTCCTAAGTAGTGGCTAGAAAGAGGAGTGCCAAAGTTTGCATAGACCTTTGCTGGAGCTAAGGCATATATCATTGGAAAGAGGATGTTCTCAGCTTTCCAACAAGCTAAGAATCCCCACAATCCAAGTTGTATATCAAAAGTTATGGCGGTTTGAAAATTACGCAGAAATGCAGGAAATTACACTAGCGTGTATATTATACACACTAGGAAAAATTGGCTTCTTCCTCCAAAATTAAGCTCTAGAATGGGCCCCAGACTTCCCTATTTTCTCAGGGAACACTGTTCCCAAGCCTAATGTGTATAATATAGACGCTAGGCTTAGGAATAGTATTTTTTACGAAAAATGTCCAGATTTCGAATTTGGGGTTTAACTTGTTGACCACCCCAGAGTCCGGAGTGGGTTTCTTTAAGATTGTTGCACCCCCACTAGTTATATTTGCAACCCTTTAGCCATTTAAAGCCCCACCCTATCACCTACCATTAAACCCATTTCCCACCTATCTAAGCTCCCAAAAACCTAGAAAACCATAGATCCCTATTACCTAATTGCTAACCCAATTAGCCCTTTAACCCTTCACTAATCTCATTGTTATATTGCCTACCTTGTAATTATTAGGAGGTTAAAAATAGCAAAATAGAGGGAAAATCATAGCAAAATGGAACGAAGGAAAGGCAATCAGGCCTACAAGAACCAGGGTTGTTGGAGCGAGCTTTAAAGGGGTAAGTAGGGGTATGCCCACAAGGAAATGTGCTTCAAAATATGGTAAGTCTCCAGATCTATAACAAATCTAGCACTCTATCTTATCCTAATTTTAAAATAAAGCTAGACAGGAAAGAGGATAGGTTTTAAGGTGTTTGTCACCTTACTAAAACTACGGAAAATTAAATGTACAAGCAAATGATCCAGAGGTGAGTAAAACACGGATTTAAAGAAATGGAGAAAAGGATTTGGGGAATTAAAATCAAAAGGAGGAGAATAACAGCTAGGGATTTTGGTCTTCACTAAAAATTGATTGGTTCAGAGGCAATGCAAGAGATTGATTTGCAACTATCCTTCATCTGTTTACAAGCACAGATGCAAGGTAGAGAAATCCAATCTATGCCAGAGAATTGGATTGAACTTAAGGCTATGATTTGTCCACTTTAATGGCCACGGATCATCCTAGGGATTTCCTCCAATTCAAAGGTGTTAATCAGAACAATTAAATCATTGCAGATGTTGTGGATGCAAGGCTACAAGCTCAGGCATCCGCAGGGATATTAAATCTAGGGAAATCAAATGGCTATCAAGAGATCTATAGATTCAAATTAACTTTACAATCAACAATTCACTGATTCAATACAACTTACAGTACAATTGTTCTCAGATCTGCAATCTGTGCAACATCTAATCTTCTTATAGAGCTCTCAACCTCTCAACTTATAGCTAGACCTCACCCTAACTGCTACAAGTGTTTAGCCAACCATGGTTGGACTAAAGAGAGAATGGGGAAGAAGGAAGAGGGATGAAATTTTGGAGGGAAAAGGGAATTTGAATTTGGGCTCTAGCTCTCTCAATTTCTAGATGTTTCTTCTGTAAATTTCCCTTCCATTTGTAGTCTTCCCCTCTATCCTCTGATTTGTTTCAGCCAATCAGAGCTCAAGGGAATAATTATGTTATTCTGAGCTACTGATATGGCTGATTTTACTTCTAAAAACTCTCCACCAATTGGTTCAAACTGGACAAGTACATGTGAGGTGGTTAGAGGGTTCCCATTTGTGCCCATTTGCATTTCAAAAATACCCTCAAACTAGCTAAAAAGCCTTGGGACACGTGTGCACAGAGTACGAGAGTGAGCAACAGTCTTAGTTGGAACTGAGAAGTTCCCAAATCGTGCCTTGAGAGGTTCAGGGAACCTCTCGACAGGTTCTGCTGGTGCTTAATGCTTTATTTGATAGGTTAGATGTACTTCTCGACAAGATCTGTTGAACTATTCGACAGGATGACATCAATACCTAACTGTTGTCCTAGCTCCAGCCATCCTTTCTATAGGATAATTCAACCTTTCGGTATCTTATACAGCTCCAGGTGAATCTTCGACAGGTTCTGTTCTGTTGTTCGACAGGTTGGAGGCACTTCTCGACAGGTTCATATTTAAGCACACAGACTTGTCGACAAGTTGAAATAACCTCTCAACAGCTTCAGGCATCCTCTCAGCATGTAGGTGGAACCTCATGAGATCCACTGCATCTCTAAGTGACCTCTCGACAAGATGCGTTGTACTAATCGACAGGTTCTATAAACCTCTCGAAATGTCCATTTCTTCACATCAGAACCTCTCGACTGGGTGTAATTTAGCTTCAGATCCTCTCGACAGGGTGCCTTCTTCAGTTTTAACTCTTCGACAGGTTCTGGGAACCTCTCGAGGGCTTCAAACATTGCATCCATCCTCTCGATAGGTTGACTTCTTCATACCAGAACCTCTAAATAAGTTGCTTTAACCTCTCAATAGGTTCTATTCTTTGATTCCACAACTAGCATAGCTTGGGGTGTTGTCCTTCCTCTGTCCAGCCCTCAGTAGCCTTTGAGGGTTCAATCTTCATCAAATGCAGCTGCTGGTTTGCTCCTATGTGTACACAGTTGGGCACATGGCATTCCTATAGACTTCTGAGGCTTCGTGAACTACTTGATGGCTGGCCTTTTGGACTGCATGAGCACATGTTGAAGCAGCAAGTCTCTTCTTTGGCATTTCTAGATGGATGTATGCACTATGACTGCAATTTATTGCTTAACTACAAAAGACACTCAAGACACATTATTAGTCACCTCAAAGGTCCATCAAATGTCAGGTTAGGAGGTGAAAAATGGTATTTTTCACTGATTAACACACCCCCAAACCTAAGATTTGCTAGTCCCTTAGCAAAGGAGAAATTAAAAACAAACATTGAAAACAGAAAATTACACTTTTGTAGGGAGCACAGATGCATTTAGCATATGCATCAAGCCTTTTATACCCCTAGGTGATCTCTAGTGGAGGAGTGAAGTCTCTTGAGGGTTTTCAGTGAAGTTGCCCACAAACTTCCATATGAACATAATTAAATCAAATGCAAACAGTTACAAGTTAGATCCCAACAAATTCAGCTTTATTCCATACCTTACCCTTTTGAATTCTGAAGTTTCAAAATAGTAATTGTAAAAAAATTTAATACCTAATCCTTTTTTAACTCATCATAACCAATCTGAAATCATCAAGAGAATGCTATGTGCAAAACAGTATGTACTTCACCATTAATTTGAGAATCGGGTTCAAACAATGCCTAAATAAGTCTAATTTCAGACCCAATTATCTCACAGGCATACTCTCACAAATGATTTCAAAGATGTATCAATTCACACAACTCAAGAGCAATTACAGCTCTTAAATAGGACTGCAAGCATGAGCATGGGCAGTGCTCTAATTCTTGAAATCTTCTAACTCTCTTCACCATAGATTACACAGCTCCTTATCTCCATATGATAGCTCAATCAACATCAGATCAGCAAGGTCTTTTTATTGGGTTGTAATGTGGCTTATGGGTGAGGTTTATAAAGAATAAAAGGGTAAAGATGGATTCAAAATTTGAGAAATCGGCAAGGTCAGGAGGTGGTATACACACATTCATCTCAACACATTTTCATCTTTCTTTGATATTTTTCAGATTTTAAGTGGCCATCTTCTCATCTTCTTTCAATTTTTAGATCAAGTGACTTCTCTTTCTCATTTGTGTTTTCCTTTTCTATTTTTCTCTTTCTTTTTGTATTCTTTTCTTTGTATATTTTTTTTTCATTTTTTTTATGGCTGGAATGCCACAATTCCACAATTGCACACTATTTTTCTCCTTTTTCCTTCCACCAAATATCAAACCTTGCTCCTCTAACCTCACTTCTCTCTCCACTTCCTGAATTCTTAGATTGAGGGTGAACTAAAATAGGTCAAGAGGTTTAGAAAAAATAATAATTTGGTATTTTTGTTAAAGAAGAATGGAATTTTCAAGCTCAGATTGTGTGTATCAAGAGCAGTTGAAAGGTGGGGAATTTTAAGCTCAAACTATCCAAAAGAGGGCCTTACATCATTTCTTTCATGTCATGAATGCTGTCAATTTATTTCAACTTGGAGTGCATAACTGCTAGTGAAAGAAAGCAGGTTTAAACAGTCCTTAGAGCAGAAAATTTTGCCAAAACATTCTTCAAATAAATAAATAAATAAATTTTAGGTCCAAATCTCACTGGGTATGGTCTTCCTTAGGGCTCTCAAGACATGTTCTTACTTTTTCTCTCCTTAATAGTTCACTACACACTAATTATGACAAAAATTTCTTGATGATGTCTTTCATGGAAATGATGAATTTTCAAAAAGATCCAAAAATTAAACAGTCTACCAATAATTTTAAATCTTCCTTTTTCAAAATTGCTCAGTTTGAAATTCCGCTAAATTTATTTTGATCTCATTCATACCATTGCACTTACCTCAATTGTCTCATACAATTTTTTCAAAATTATCCTGCTATACCCCCAAACCTATGAGGAGCAGTGTCCTCACTATTTCAGGAATAAAACAGACAGGAAACAACAAGGTAAGCACAGAGAAATGCTTGATCACTAAGCAGACACAATAGTCAAGAACAAATTGAAGCAAACAGGAACATAACAATCACTATTTGAAATGAAAAAGAGATATTTCATTGAACAAAAAGTATTTATAAAATACAAAAGAGAGCACATTCTACATTTAACAAAAAAAATATATACAGCACAATCCTACATACAAACTAACTACTACAAAATCCTAAACACAAGCTACACCTAGTCAAAGTCAGTATCTGAACTTAAAATAAAAGGAGGGTCCCAGGCATATTTTTCTTCATAAGGATTCTTGTCCTTCTTCACTGGCTCTATACTAGAAGCATCAGGTGTGGATTTGATTGCAACTGACTTCTTCTTTTTGGGCTTTGTGTCAGGCTCCTTGATGGAAATGCCTTTGGATTCTGAAGGACCCAAGGCTAAGTATAGGGAGAGTGTCTCTACTAACCTAGCTAGCATTTCAAATTTTTGTTTGTACATCTTGTAAAGATCGAGGGAATTGAGGACCATCTTCCATAATTTTCATTCCTCTTTCCTATGGACCTCCAAAATAGGGTCAATTTCCTCCTCATGGGCTTACTGTAGCAAAACCATGACAGCATACACTAGAATCGGACATTCTCCTTGACATATGGGTTAGTCTTAATGGTTTTGGTGAGGGATGGCAGAGGTGAAAAGGTTTTGGTGTCATATGAGACAATGGCCCAATGGTTAGGGTCATCCATGGAGGAGGGGGTGATGGGGAGCTCAGGAAGTGGTGGTGATGGTAAAATGAAGGTCAGTGGCAACTCCTCTTCCACATCAAGTGACTCAGGTGGGGTGGAGGGGTAGGTAAAAGGTAAAAAGGGTAGGTCAGCCTCCAAGGGATTAGTTGGGGCTACAGCAGAGATGGACAAAGTTGCTTCCTCAAAGTCAGTTTGAGTAGAGGAGTCTCGGGTAGAAGGGGCAGGATTGGTTCTTCCACCTCAGCAGTGGAAGCCACTACTACAGGGGACAGCTGAGGGGATGGAGGTGGAGTGGGTACAAGAATAGGTGTAGGAGTAGCAGTTGTCAGAGGTTGAATGGTTGAGGTAGATGGGATTAGATTAGAGTGAATGGCATGGAGGCAAGTGGCCATAGAAGATTGGTTTGTTGTGTTGTTTTGAAGTTGAGCTAGGATGGAGGTGAGAAGGGAAAGGATCTGGGCAGAGGTATCTGGTAAAATTTGGGTTTGGGTAACAGATGGAATAGTCAGAATGGGCTGGAAAAGGGATGGAGATACATGCTGGAAATGGCTAGGTTGTGGGGAATCAGGTAAAGGGAAGTACTCATGCCCAATATCATCCATAATGGACTCTATCAGGGATGAATACCCCTCAGTGGTCAAGTGTTCCAGCTCTTGGGTAGGAATAGGTGACATGGAGGTAGTGGGGTCAATATCAGAGAGTATGGATGGTGGAGAGGAAGTAACTGGGTCAGCTGATGTAGATGGAGTTGCTGGTTCAGGGCTTAAAGGATCTAAAGATGGGATGGATGGGCTAGCTAGAGGGGTTGTGGCTTGCTTTGATTTTCTTTGATAGGAGGTTGTGATGGGAAGTGAAGGTAAGGTAGAAAGTGGGTCTGTGGTAAGAGGAGCTGGCACAGGGGTGATTGTGGTGATGGTAGAATGGATAGCTAAAATGGTGGAAGGTATGGGGACTGAAATGGATGGTATGGAAGGTGATGGAATGGGGATGCTGACAACAGCAAAGCTGACAATAGGCAAGATCACAACAGTGGAAGGGAGGAGTATGGATGCAAAGGTCACAGGTGGGGGCATTGAGCTGGTACGAGCAGAGGTAGGTAGAGGCTCAAAGCTAGCTGATGTAGAGGGCCCAAGTGCAGCTGCTAAGCTGGCTGAAGGGGCTGTAGGTATCACAGGTGCAGCTGCTGAGCTGGTCACCTGAGATGCTTCCTTTTCATGACTCTCCACTGGCTTCTTCTTGCTTTTCCCAATCAGAGTCATGCTTGTGGACCAAGCTCTTCTCCCAAACACTTTTGGACTCAATTTTTCCATTGGTTCATCCTTTTGTATCTCATATTTCCCTTTCCTTAGTAGAGCAGTGATGAGTCTGTTGTAGGGTAACCCTTGCAACATCTGTCCCTTTTTTATCTTGTCATTTATATCCACCATGGCCTCAAATATCAGCTGAGAGGCATTCAAGAACTGGCCCTTGGAGAAAAAGTAAAGGGCATCCACTATAGGCGTTCTTCTCTCCTGCTGATGTCCACTGACATAGATACTCTTCCTCAAGATTGAATCTATGAAAAAGAGACTAGGGTCTAGATCTCTCCTCATCAATGACTCCCTAGATCCCACAATGCCCTGGGTCAAATGACTAGCCATTGCTCTAAAGGGAGCATTATCAGCTGCTCCTATGCCATAGGGTGGGAGATCTATTGATGGTACCCCTAACACCAATCCAATATCACTGTAATCCACAACTACCTCCCAATTGTCAACCAAAACCACAAGCACATGGTCAGTTGATTCTGACTTTATCTTTTTTCTGATGTTCTGATACCATAGCTTGACCAGTCTTGGGCAGACCTTTTCTTGTAATGGGTCAACAGGGATGTCAGGGATGCCTTTACCAAGTAATCCAAGGTCTCCTTGCACTCCTCTACCTTAGAAAAATAAGGTAGGTCAAAAATTATCTCAGGAATCAGATCCAAGGCATCCACAAACTCATTGGGGGTTGTCAGGTTCTCAGGTATCTCAGTTTCAGCCTCAGGGTTAGGTTCAGGCACAGGGATGCCCTCAGTGATTTTGGATTTCTTGTCTTTCTAAGCTTTCTTAGGTTTTTTCATAATGAGCTTCCTCTTAGCAGGTGGGTCATCTTTGGGCTGTGTGGCTAACCTACTAGATTTCCTGGTTGATTTTGTGGTGGATTTGGAAGGGGGTTTGAATAAATCAGCTAGGGTATCTTCACGGTCAGCCATTGAGATTCAAACTTTACACAATACTTCACAAACACCACAGCAATGTACTTTACTCAATCTAATTAACCACACACACTGAAATATGGAATTACAAAGTTGGAAAATTGCATAATTGAGGTTGAGGAAGAACTTACTCACAAAACCTAGGGTTTCTGAGAACTTGTAGTACACAGCATCAAACTGGCACAGACCAAGGGTAAAATGTTGACCTTGTAAAGCTGATGGAACTAGACAAATGGCAAGGTACTTGGTATTGGAACCAGTGAGATGGAGGAGAAAGAAGAAAATGGGAAATCGGGCAGAGGAGGAATAAAACTCTGAGCGCAAGGTGTCGAATGGATGGAATAACCTGTCGATAGGTTTAAAACATGCAAAATACTATTTTGATAGGATTGGAAAGAATATTCGATAGGTTAAAGTAAACTGACGAACAGTTAAAACCATTTGAAAAATGTAAACTTCTCAGGTTGAAGGTTTCAAGAGGTTGTTCAACCTCTCGATAGGATCATAGGCTTCAGAATTTGTAAGTTGGGAGGTTCATCCAACCTCTCGACAGGTTTTATTTTTCTCAGCAGTCAACCTCTCGATAGGTTTCAAAACCTATCAAAAATGCAGCCATGGCCTTCAGTACCTGTCGACTTCCTCTCTCAATTTCTCGACGGGTACTCATATCTTGTCGAAATTCACATTTACACCTTCAGTACCTGTCGAAAATTAATTCAAACCTCTCGACAGGTCTCAACACCTATCAAAATTCACAGGGGGAACCTTCAGTTCCTGTCAAACTTCTCCTAGCACCTCTCGATAGGTCTGTTTAGCAATCCACATTATTTATCATCAGTTCACTTGTTTCCATTCACCCCAAACTCATCAATCCTCCTCTAATCCCATTTATTTCTCATGCATTAGGGACCTTCCTACCTTTATCATAGATGACTCATTATTCTAAATGAAAAACTAAGTAAAATTATAGCATATATATAATGACTGACATATTTGAAAACGGCAACAGAGATAGAACTGACAGTTATGATACATAGTGTACAATGTTGAAAATCAGTCACACTTTGGAGGTTCTTGAAGGTGAATGGTCACCACAGGCTCTACTACATTTTCAACAAAGAGTTTGAGCTTTTGACTATTAACTTTCATTATCCTACCATCCTTTGGATCCATGATTTCAATAGCTCCAAATGGAGATACATGCATTACAATGTAAGGTCCCTCCCATCTAGATCTCAACTTGCCTGGAAAAAATTTTAATTTGGAATTGAACAGCCATACCTTGTTGCCTGCAACAAACTCCTTTCTTAGCAAGTGCTTATTATAAAAAGCTTTGGCTTTTTCTTTGTAGATCCTTGCATTAGGTAGGCTTCCAATCTCAGCTCTTCTAGGTCTGACAATTGTAGCCTCCTGTGCATACCAGCAACAGTTAGATCAACATTCAATGACTTAATAGCCCAATAGGTTTTATGTTCTAACTCCACTGGTAAATGGCATGCCTTGCCATACACCAACCTAAAGGGAAACATCCCTATTGGGGTCTTATAGGAAATTCTATAAACCCAAAGAGCATCAATCAACTTCAGGGACCAATCCTTCCTATCTCCTCTCACAATTTTCTCTAAAATGTGTTTGATCTCTCTATTAGAAATTTTCACTTGCCCACTAGTCTGTGGGTGATATGGGATGGTAATTTTGTGTGTCACAGAATACTTTCTAAGTAGATTTTCAAACTGTCTATTGCAGAAATGAATTCTCTCATCACTAATGATAGCTCTGGAGGTACCAAACCGAGAGAAAATATTGTCTTTTAAGAAATTGATAATAACTCTATGATCATTGATTCTTGTGGCCATGGCTTCAACCCACTTGGACACATAGTCCACAGCCACAAGAATAAAACTATATCCATAAGAAGGAGGGAAGGGGCCCATGAAGTCAATCCCCCAAATGTCAAATAATTCAACAACAAGTATAGGCTATAAAGGCATGGAATTTCTTTTGAAAATACTTCCCATTTTCTGGCATCTTTCATAAGTTTTGTAATGCTGCCATACATCTTTGAAGATAGTGGGCCAATGAAATCCACTTTGAAGTATCTTTGCAGTAGTCTTGTTTCCACTGAAATGGCCTCCACAAGCATGTTCATGACACATGCTTGGTATGATGTGGAATTCATTCTCAGGGAGACACCTTCTCACAACTTGGTCTGCACAGTGCTTGAAACGGTATGGATCCTCCCACATATAGTATCTGATCTAAGAGAAGAACAGTTCCTTATCCATTTTGTTCCAATGTGTGGGAATCCTACCCACTGCCAAGTAATTTACTATATTTGCAAACCAAGGTGCACTCATGCTGACAGCAAATAGTTGTTCATCAGGAAATGAGTCATTGACAGGTAGCCTATCAAACTTAGTAGCTAGGATCCTGGATAGGTGGTTTGCAGCCACATTTTCAATCCATTTTGTCTCTAATCTCAAGATCAAATTCTTGTAATAGGCAGATCCATCTGATTAATCTTGGCTTGCCATATAAAAGATATTTCAGGGCTGAATGGTCTGTGAACACCACAATCCTAGATCCTAACTCATAAGACCTAAATTTTTCCAAAGCATAGACAATGGCTAACAATTCCTTCTCAATTGTGGTGTAGTTTAACTGAGCATCAATCATTGTCTTGCTTGCATAAGCAATAACACAAGGTAACTTATCCTTTCTTTGCCCCAAAACAACACTAATAGCAAAATCTGATGCATCAAACATCAGCTCAAATGGCAAAGAATAGTCAGGAGCTTGTAGGACATGTGCAGAGGTCAACCATCCCTTCAAAAATTTTAAAGCAGTGAGACATTCATCATTGAATACAAAAGGAACCTCTTGACATAGCAGGTGACAAAAAGGTTTTGAGATTTTACTGAAATCTTTGATAAATCTCCTATAAAAACCAGCATGCCCCAAAAAAGATCGAACTTATTTGATAGTTTTAGGTGGGGGCAAATGTACAATCAAATCAATTTTAGCCTAGTCTACCTCTATGCCTCTGTGGGAAACAACATGGCCAAGGACAATGCCTTGATTGACCATAAAATGACTCTTTTCTCAACTCAAAACCAAGTTAGTTTCTTCACATCTCTGCAGTACTAGGCTGAGATGATGTAGACACTGGCTAAAACTATCCCCAAAGACAGAAAGTTCATCCATGAATATCTCTAAAAATTGATCAATCATATCTGAGAAGATGGCATACATACACCTTTAAAAAGTTGTAGGGGCATTGCACACTCCAAATGACATCCTTCTATAAGCAATGGTGCCAAATGGACATGTGAAAGTTATTTTCTTCTGGTCTTGTAGATACACAGGGATCTGATTATACCCAGAATATCCATCAAGAAAGCAATAAAAAGTTTTGCCTGTCAACTTATCCAGAATCTGGTCTATGAAGGGCAAAAGAAAATAGTCTTTTCTGGTTTTTGAATTAAGCTTTCGACAATCAATGCACACCCTCCAACTAGTGGTTTACCTGGTTGGAATTAGCTCACTAGAATCTTATTTAACTACAGTGATTCTAGATTTCTTAGGTACCACTTGAGTAGGTACCACCCATTTAGAATCTAAAATGGGATAGATGACTCCTGCATCTAATAATTTAACCACCTCCTTTATCACTACTTCTTGCATGTGGGGGTTTAATTTTTCTACATCTCTCTAGAGGGTTTGGAACCCTCTTCCAAGTGGATCTTATGCATATAAATAGCAGGACTTATTCATCCAAGATCAACAATAGTCCAACCTATTGCTCTCTTATGCTTTTTCAACACACACAACAGCTCTTATTCTTGCTCATCAGTGAGGGAAGAAGAAATTATCACAGGTAACTTCTGATTTGCTCCCAAAAATATATATTTCAAATACTTGGAGAGCTACTTTAGTTTCACATCAGGTGGACTTATGAGTGAGGCAACAAAGGTGCCTTTAAAGGTGGTGGGAGAGGCAACACAGCTGGTTTCCAAGGAGGATACCTTGTTGTTGGCCCCAATTTAGAATTTAAGACCTCTTGAATCACAGGTGTGGGGGCTTTTTCTTTTATAATTTTAGTCCAAACATTTTCAAAATTATCACATATGTCATCACAATGCAGCAGCTTAGACAAAGTCTCTTCCACAAGCTCATCCAACACATCAATCATAAAGCAGTCCTCACTATCCAAGTGAGGTTGACTTGTTGCATTGTAGACATTTAATTTCACTTTTATATTGCCAAAAGATACCTCCATTATACCTTATATACATTATATGCAAGCATTGGCAGTGGCCAAGAAAGGTCTATCCAAAATTACAGGAATGGAGGTAGTGCACTTGCTTGGTTCCATGTCAAGAACCAGAAAATCTGCTGGATAGAAAACTTGTCAACCCCAACTAACACATCTTCTTTCATTCCCACTGGTTTCCTTTCAAATTTATCAGTCAGCTGTAATACCACATGTGTGGACTTCAATTCTCTTAAACCTAACTTCTCATAAACTGAATATGAAAGTAGGTTCACACTGGCCCCCAGATCTAACAAGGCTTTTTTAATGGTGTGGCCTCCAATGATACACGGGATTGTGGGAACTCTAGGGTCTTGGAGATTTGTTGGGGTTGCAATGGACAACACTTGGTTCACTTTCTCAGCTCAAAAGACCTTGGATAGGTGTATCCTAGATTATCTTTTGTGTGTGCATAAATCTTTTAAAAACTTTGCATAGGCTGGCACTTGCTTGATTGCATCAAGTAAAGGCAAATTGATCTTTACTTGTTTAAATGTTTTCATCGTTTCCTCAACTTTAGCATTCTCCTTATCAAAAAGAGAAGATGCTTGAAGTGCATTGGGAAATGGCAAATGAGGGACTGATCTCCCATTTGCTGCCTTAGCAATCTCATCAATTTTTTCCTTATTTTTGTTTTCATTTTTCTGATGGGGTTCATCAACAGCCCCCTTATTTCTCATATGCTGCTCTTGCTGCATATCATGATGGGCTGGTCTTTCTTTTCCTACATTCTTCTCAGACTCAACACCAACCTTGTTGTCAACCAGCCTCCCACTTCTCAAAGTGGTGACAGATTTAGCTTCATCATGTGATGAAGAAGCTTCACCCACCATATACTGCCCCTTGGGATTGTTCAAGGGCTGACTAGGCAGTCTTCCCTCTTCTCTCCTAGTCAAACTATTGGATAGCTGACCAAGAGTGTCCTCTATCTTCTTAATACTTTGGCTATGAGAGCTCACTATTTGAAACAAAGAGCCCAAATTATGTAATGAAGTCAGAACCTACTCTTTAAATGTGAGGGATCTAGAGGGTGTTGGGGCTGGTGCAGTTTGATGCACAGGTTGTGCCAATGGCTGGGTTATAGGTTGCTATTACTGTTAGTTTTGGAAGTTATTTTGTCTCCACCTCAAATTGGGGTGGTTTCTCCAAGAGTAACCAGCAGTTGGCTGCTATCCATAGGACTGAGCAGCATTTGCATGCTCTATAACTATATCTAGAAATTGTACAACAAAGGAACATCCTTCAAGGGAGTGAGTGAGAGACTGGCATATCAGACATGCCTCTTCCACATTGGCAGCCATTGGAGACTGCATTGCTCCCATGAGCTTATCAAACTTTTGAGTCAAGCTATCAACCTTTCTCTCCAAATCATTATAACCAGTGATCTCATACATTCTCTCTCTTGTTGTGTTCTCTTTCATCAATTTAGCTAGAGACTCAATATCCCTAGACAAGGTCTCCTACTACATTGAGTTCTCTCTAATAACCTCAAACAATTCTCATGCTTCCTCAGCTATTTTATGAAGGTATGTACCTCCACAAGAGGCATCCACCATATTTCTATTTTTTGAATCAATTCCTTGATAGAAACTTTATACAAGTTACCATTGAAGAATTTGATGATGGGGGCATTGCCTTAACAGCTCTTTGAATCTTTCCCAAGCCTCATGGAAATATTCAGTTGAGAATTGAGAAAATGATATGATGCTTTTTCTCAACTGACTTGTTCTATTCATGGGAAAGAACTTAGCTAGGAATTGACATTGCAGGTCATTTCAAGAGTTAATACTGTTGGTTGGGAGCATAGACAACCAGGCCCTGGCTTTGTCCTTTAATGAAAAAGGAAATAGCCTAAGCTTGATGGCTTCAGGCCCTAAACCAGCAATATTAAAAGTAGTACACAAAGCAAGAAATTCATCAACATGTTTGTATGGGTCTTCTTTACTCAACCCATGGAAAGAAGGTAACATTTGAATTGTTGAAGACTTGATCTCATAATTTTCCTCCACATCTGGAAATTGTATACAGAAAGGAGAATTATATGCACCAGGTGCAAAGTATTCTCTAAAAAATCTAGGGTGCTCACCCATTTCAGCAGTCTCAGATTCAACAGGTGTAAGTGCAGTGTGTCTAAACTTAAGAATCTTCTCAACTTCAAGATTTAATAGTAAAATCTTAGGGTTGAGAGTTCTTCCAAACATACACCACTCACAACACAAAATTACAGCACACAAAATTTCAACACAGATATCAGCAAAACAATTATAAAAACAAACAACTATTACTGCAGATCTAAAAGTTTATAGATCTAAAAATATAAAAGAGTTAGGAAATGTAAACTCAAGCACAGCTTGCTCCTTCAATTAACACAATGCTCCTCTCAGAACTACAGATCCAAATCTGTAACACAAAATTAAACTACAAAAAACTATAGTAGCAATTAGTCAAATACAAAATAGGCAATTACAAATCTAAATCTAAAATAAGAAAAACTTAGATCTATCAATTCTAAAAATACAGATCCCCGACAGCGGCCCCAAAAACTTATTGTATTGCGTACCTTGTAATTATTAGGAGGTTAAAAATATCAAACTAAAGGGAAAATCACAGCAAAATGAAACTAAGATAAGGCAATCAGGCCTGGAAGAACCAGGGCTGTTATAGCAAGCTTTAAAGGGGTAAGTAGGGGTATGTCCATAGGGAAATGTGCTTTAAAATATGATAAATCTCCAAATCTATAATAGATCTGACACTATCTTATCCTAATTTTAAAATAAAGCTAGACAGGAAAGAGGAGAGGTTTTAAGGTGTTTGTCACTTTACTAAAACTACGGAAAATTAAATATAAAAGTAAATGATCCAGAGGTGAGTAAAACACAGATTTAAAAAAATGGTGAAAAGGATTTGGGGAATTAAAATCAAAAGGGGGAGAATAGAAGCTGGGGATTTTGATCTTCACTGAAAATTGAATGGTTCAGAGGCAATGCAAGAGATTGATTTGTAACTATCCTTCATCTGGCTACAAGCATAGATGCAAGATAGAGAAATCCAATCTAGGCCAGAGAATTGGATTGATCTTAAGGCTATGATCTGTCCACTTTAATGGCCATAGATCACCCTAGGGATTTCCTCCAATTCAAAAGTGTTAATCAGAATAATTAAATCATTGCAAATGTTGTGGATGCAAGGCTACAAGCTCAGGCATTCACAGGGATATTAAATATAGGGAAATCAAATGGCAATCAAGAGATCTATAGATTCAAATTAACTTTACAATCAATAATTCACTGATTCAATACAACTTACAGTACAATTATTCTCATATCTGAAATCTATACAGCATCTAATCTTCTTACAGAGCTCTCAACCTCTCAATTTACAGCTAGACCTCACCCTAACTGCAACAAGTGTTTAACCAACCATGGTTGAACTAAAGAGAGAATGGGGAAGAAGGAAGAGGGATGAAATTTTGGAGGGAAAAGGGAATTCGAATTTGGGCTCTGGCTCTCTCAATTTCTAGATGTTTCTTCTGTAAACTTCTCTTCCATTTATAGTCTTCCGCTCTGTCCTCAGATTTATTTCAACCAATCAGAGCTCAAAGGAATAATTTTGTTATTCTGAGTTGTTGATGTGGCTGATTTTACTTCTATAAACTCTCCACCAATTGGTTCAAACTAGATAAGTACATGTGAGGTGGTTAGAGGGTTCCCATTCGTGCCCATTTGCATTTCAAAAATACCCTCAAACTAGCTAAACAGCCTTGGGACATGTGTGCACAGAGTACTAGAGTGAGCTGCAGTCTCAGCTGGAATTGAGAAGTTCCCAAATCGTGCCTCGAGAGGTTCAGGGAACCTCTCGACAGGTTCTGTTGGTGCTTAATGCTTCATTCGACAAGTTAGATGTACTTCTCGACAATCTGTTGAACTGTTCGACAGGATGACATCAATACCTAACTACTGTCCTAGCTCCAGCCATCCTCTTGACAGGATAATTCAACCTCTCGGTATCTTATATAGCTCCAGGTGAGTCTTTGACAGGTTCTGTTCTGCTGTTTGATAGGTTGGAGGCACTTCTCGACAGGTTCATATGTAAACACACAGACCTGTCGACAGGTTGAAATAAACTCTCAACAGCTTTAGGTATCCTCTCGACATGTAGGTGGAACCTCACAAGATCCACTGCATATCCAGGTGACCTCTCGATAGGATGCGTTGTACTAATCGATAGGTTTTGTAAACCTCTCGAAATGTCCATTTCTTCCCATCAGAAGCTCTCGACAGGGTGTAATTTGGCTTCAGATCCTCTTGAGAGGGTGCCTTCTTCAGTTTTAACTCCTCGACAGGTTCTAGGAACCTCTCGAGGGCTTCAAACATTGCTTCCATCCTCTTGATAGGTTGATTTCTTCATACTAGAACCTCTCGACAAGTTGCTTTAACCTCTTAATAGGTTATGTTCTTTGCTTCCACAACTGGCACACAGCTTGGAGTGTTGTCATTCCTCTGTCCAGTCCTCAGTAGCCTTTGGGGGGTTTAATCTTCATCAAACGCAGTTGTTGGTTTGCTCCCATGTGTACACAGCTGGGCACATGGCATTCCCATAGAATTCTGAGGCTTTGTGAACTGCTTGACGGCTGACCTTTTGGGCTGCATGAGCATATTTTGAAGTAGCAGGTCACTTCTTTGGCATATTTAGGTGGATGTCTGCACTATGACTGTAATTTATTGCTTAACTATAAAACACACTCAAGACACATCATTAGCCACCACAAAGGTCCATCAAAGGTAAGGTTAGAAGGTGAAAAATGGTATTTTTCACTGATTAACACACTACTCTCATCCAATTCTATAAATAGAGAGCCACCCCCCTTGCTTAAGGGCTTGAAAAAATTCTAAGAGAGAGAACCCTTTAGAGATTTCTCCCTCCACTTTCATGCTATAATCCATAAAATTCTAGAACTGAGTTCCTTTTTTAAACTCAATTTTCCATCACCAATCCCTTAGCTTTAGCTAGAGAAAGGGCCTAGCTCACCTCTCTCATCATCCCTCCTCCAAGCCTTAGCTTTGTTAGAACCTTACCTTAAGCATCAATGTGAAGGACAGTGCTACAAGCTACAAGGGCCCGAGACTCTCCCTTCTTTACTTTTCCTCTATCCTAGAATTGAGCCGTTACGCTACCCAAATTTCGGTAGGTGGGAAGGGCTCAATGGGATCAGTGTGCCTTCGGGCAAGGTTGGAAGTGCTGCTCATTTTCTTATATATATATATATATATATATATATATATATATATATATATATATATATATATATATTATACACGTCCAAGAAGCCATAATAGAGACCGCTTACGAGTGGGTTGATCAGGTGCCTAACACCTTCCTGATCGATAACCAAAGCCCCTACACAAGAGCCTTTGGCGAAGACCACTAAATCGGACTCGACATCTACAATCTAGGTCGTGAATGCTTCCGTTTATCTTGCACTGATAGATAAGAAAGCCAAGCATTTTATTTCAGCTCCCCGATTCACACTTGTGAGCTCTCAAAGAAACAAGAAGGCACCCTAAAAGGGGGGTGTCTACTTCTTCGACGCATCCTTGTTCCACAAGAATGTGCCAAAGAGGATCATCTATAGACACCCCATTTTTTCCCTCTCGGAGTATACAAACCTATTTGGTCAACCCTTGACCTTACCCATGACTCTTGGAAAGGGACCCACCCTCTCTAAGAATCCTAAAACCCTCTTGAGAGGGACCCACCCTCTCAGAGTATACAAACCTGCTCGGTCAATCCAGGAATTATATACTGAAACAATAGTATATAGTTGAAACCTAGACTAAAATCTCAGCTCACAGGCTCTGACCCGACACAAGCCCAGAAGCTCCCGAATTACACGCCCTATTTCATGTGCGTAATACGATTACACACGCAAGGATAACTGTTCGTAATCAGTCCAATGTGGACTAGAACTGTGCTTTTGTGGACCGTCATAAAGACCCAATTACGCATCTGACCCAGGGCGCTCAATTCCATTGCACGCTTCACCACTAGCACACAATTGGTCCCCAAATTGGACCATGACCTTGAACCATAGACCGCCTGAATTTCCATACTGCACATGTAGTTCTAGACACACAATTCATTTATGCATGTCTCCTCATGTGCGTAATTACTTCCAACCAGACTGGAACTATGACACCTGACTGAGCCAGTCAGCTAGTCACGCCTGAGTCGGCAACCAACCTCTAGCGAATTTTATGTCGTGACCCATGCGCGCAATTCAATTACGCGAGGGACTACCAGCGCGTAATTGGTTAATTGCGCGCATGGCCACATGTGCACAATTTTCCTCATACTAATAAAACCCCCTACCCCACAGCCAAACTAACTAATTCACTATTTTTTCTTCTCTTTCTTAAGCTTCTCCCTTTTAAAAAATTCAAGGTTCTCTCTGGGGCTTCCAAAGAAAGGGGTTGAACTACTTTCTAAACTTCTAGAATTGCAGACTCTTCTCTAGGTTCCCCAGGTAGTCAGGCTAGTGATACTAGCTAGTTAGCCTTGACTCTCGAAGGAGTATTGATGTAATAAGCACACCTAGCCTTAGATCTTTAGGAAACCCTTGCCTAAATCCTTAGCGTAGAGCCAATTAGGTCCCTAACCTTCTTCAATTTTTTAAGCCTTAGCCACCCGATTCGCCCAAGGGAGCTTACAGAGGGTACCCAAGAATGGGGCCGATCCTCTTTAACATAGCGGGTCACACCCCTTTTAGATAGGTCTAGTAGAAGTTGGAAAGCCAAGATAGATAGACCTTAGGCAACCCATAGTTGCTGAAGTCGGTCGGCCGACATTCAGTAAAGGAATCAACCCGCATCTTCGCGCTTGATCAGTAACATGTTGCAACATCGATAAATATCTGCAGCTGACGATCGCATCAACCCAGGCACTCTTTGTTTAGAATTTGCCTCTTTCCTTTGAGCATTTAATATTTATTAGTTTATTATTCTATCGCTTTCCACTAGAGTCCATGTGGACCGAATTGGGCCACTTATTTTGAGACCTAAAAGGGCCCAAGAAAAGTGAGTACCAACACTTTTGTTCTCAGATATTTACAAAAATTTAAATACTGTTACACTATATCTCAACCTTCCAAAATTTGGGCATCAATCAAAAACTAGAATTCTTTAATATAGATTTATACTTATTTGCAACTTTCCAGAAATTTGGTCATCAATCAAACACTAGAAAATTGACGATGGAAAAGAAAATACCATTACACTAATCTTTCAAATTCAAGACTTTAGGCGTTAATTAAAATCAAGAACTATCAGATATTTACAAAGCAGTAAATGAAAGCAGTAAATCTGAACTAGAAAGAAATAAAAAGATCTTTCATCTCTCAGTCACAGGTGTCAATTACTCTTGAGAAACTACGGATACTCCACTCTAATCTTCCAGCTCTCAATCACATGCATCAATTGCTCTCGAGAAACCTTGGATATCTAAACTAAACTACTCTAGGGGTGATCTTCAGGAAATTCAACCTCAGTCATCAATTGATGTTGAAAATTCTTTCGATAAGTTTTTCCTCTATGTCGAGCCCTCTTATTTATAGATCATAAGGGGTAGATTTACATTATTCAAGTCCTAATAAAAGAAAACTACTAAAAATAAAAGCTTTCTAAGTTTACAAAACTTCTAATCCTATCTTCCTTGCTTTAAATGTTAGATGCGTGCAGGACTTTTCTCCTTGATTTTAGTAGCCAAGATCTTCAGGATTCTTTCATCAATCTTCTTAGATCCATGGGATAACAAACTTCTAATTCAAGTGATCTTCTAATTTTATGCATGGTGGTGCAATCTTCATGTGATCAGTAGCAGAGGTTTGAGCTTTAATATGTACAATCATAACTACGATTGCGTCTTCTTTTAGTACGATCCCTTCAACACGATCAATCGTATCTTCAAATACAATTTCTCCAGTCTCTTACTTTTGTTGGATTGAAAATACGATTCTTTCATTCTTCAACTTTTCACGATTTCTTTACGACTCCTCTTGACTTCTCTTTCTTTTGTCTAACAGACTGGTCGCGAGTATGATTGGGATCGCATTTTTGAGTGATCGCATTCTTACTGCTATTAGAGTTCATTTTGGAAAAGATTAACACTTTGTTTCTTTTTTGCTATCTATTCAAAATATATGCGCATCATCATATCATTAGTAGCAAACTAAGGTCTAGCCTCACTAAGTTAAGGGTGATAAAATGATAAATTCTGTGACTGATAAGTGTCCTCTCGTTTCTCAAAGAGATTATATATTTATAGTAAAAGAGCTGACATGAAATGCTTGGTTTTCTAATATGTTTGTACAAGCTAAGGTGAGGATTCGGAGGCCTGTTGTAGCAATCAAAGGGATTTTTTGCTGCCATGGGTGCATGTCGCAACCAGATGGGAGGATTTTATGCAATCGAAGTATAGGTAGCACAAAAGAATGTCCAGGTAAAAGGGAAATAATATTGATTAGATGGCAAAGGCCATGCAAATCATGTCAGACCAAGTGCGTCATTGCTCTCACCAACGATACTTGAGGGGTCTCTTTCGGTAAACATTTATGACTTCTTAAAGTTGGGTATATTGGTATTTGGATCCATAGGGGAGAGAAGAGAATAGAGAGATAAAGATGCATGCAAAATTTTGAAAGTTTGGAGTTTAACTTAAATCAATTCGATAAAATCGAAAAATGCGGCTCTTGAGATGTCGTTGAGCAGATTCATCAAAATGGGATTTGCTTGTTTGGATTGTCAAGGCGACGCTCAATATGTCGTAACACTCCTTCTGAACTTTTCACGTATACTGATGATTATCACTTATGGGAGAATGTACATCAATTTCGTAAATATAGGAAAGTCAGGTTTTGAAAAGGTTTTGATACTTCATTTTAGAATATTTATACTTGTGAAAATATAGGGTGAGTAAGTAATACTTACCTGTCCTGCACTGATGGAGTCGTCGTTTGTATATTGCATTATTTTTGTTCTTGATTTTTATTTTATTTTATTTTGTTTTCTTTTGGTTTTGTTTCATTTATTTTATTTTATTTTATTTTTTATTACTTTTGGTCGAATTATACACTAGATCCGTAGTGTATAATTAGAGATGCGGGAAGGAGCAATTATACACCTAAATTGTAGTGAAATAGAATTATACACTATCAGAACGGTGTATAATTCAAGCATATTCGAATTTGGAGTTATAATTATAATTTTACTAGGATTTGGTGTATTTTATTATATATGCTTTGTTTTTGGACGAATGTCTTCACAGTTTTGAGTAAATTCTCTCATTCTGAGTTCTTTTCTTCCACACTATTTACTCTGTCTGGCTTTTTCTTTCAGTCATTATTTTTATATTATTATTATTTATTTTTTTTTTATCTATTTATCTTTTATATGGCTTCTTCAGCCGAGGTTCTCCCTGAGAATTCTAGGTTTCCTTTTACCTTAAATCAATCCCGTCATATTTTTAATGATTTGCGTAGACAACATGTACCCGCTCATCTTCGAACGACTCCCGCTGCTCCGAAATATTTGAGTGACTTTGCTCTTTTGTTAGGTTCAGATCATTGGAAAATGTTGGAGGCGCTGAAGATAACGCCATTAGTCGATCTTCTCCATGTGTGGATTGACTGAGATCTTATTGAAGCAGCCTACGAGTGGTGATGTCCTAAGACAAATACGTTCTTTTTCAGATGCGGAGAGTTAACTCCCTTGGTGGCTGAAGTTTGAGCGATCATTGGTGTACGTCCTAAAAATAAGGATGCATGCAAGGATTTTCAGGTGCTAACCATTGATCGTCGCCCTGATATTGTCAAAATTTTCACGTGGTTCACTGGTGAAGCTCTGGAGCCTCACGAAGTTGGTGACGATGAGGAGGTTAGGCTCAAGAGCCTCTTCCATTATGCGAAAGGATATGCGAATGCAGAGCCTGGAGACCTTGATTTTTGTCAATTTATACATTGTTTCGTTGCTTATTTGTGTGGTGAGCTTCTCTTTCCGAATGGTAGGAGAACTTTGGATTTAGCCCATCTAGGTTTGTTTTGTTCCTTCAAAAATCTTGAACGACATTCTCTTTTTGCGGCGGTCTTGGCTTTTCTGTATAAGGGGTTATGGCGAAGGGTCAAGATAAGGTTACAGATTTTGAGGGTAGCCCGATTTTCTTGCAAACCTGGCTTCAGCAACACTTTTTGGTTCTGGATCCGAGTTTGGGCTATGCTTCTGAAGCTTATCCTATAGCTTGTAGATATCCCAGGAATGCTAAAGAAGACACTATCCTCGTGAAATATGGGGCCATCTTTGATGATATTGATTCTTCGAGATGTGTGACTTGGATGCCTTCTTGGATGAAGCGTGAAAGTTTGGGAGTCGCAAGTGGTGCTCCTTTGATTTTGATGGGTGATTCATCTTTTGAGCTTTACAGTCCTGACCGTTGTTTGCGTCAGTTTGGGATGATGCAAATCCTTTGTCCGGTATTTATAATCCAATTGGTCATGGTTTGCATATGATTGGTGATCTGAAGGATAAGGGAATGCTGAACGCTGCCATGGAGCGATGGATTTCCTGACGCTATTAATCTCCAGGGACGTCCGATGTGCTCGTTTCTCATGATTTCACAAATTGGTGGGTAGGGGTCATTCCTGAGAAAGTCTTGTTTACTGGCAGTGGTTGTTAAATTGTTTTTAGTTTTTATTATTATCTTTTTTTAGTTTAGTTTTAATTTCCTAGTTTTCTTAGGTTTAGTTTATTAGGATTCATTTTGCTTGAATTATTAGGATTGTCTATTTTATTATTCTGACTAATATATGTTTCTTGTTTTGGTTTATTTATGGTGACCCATTATTATGGTTAATTGTTAGCAATTGTTAGTTATTATCAGTAATTATTGATTATAAGTAATATTATTGATTACTAATAGTTTTTATTAATTATTAGTAATCCTAAGTAATTATAAGTATTTAATAATGATAGGTATTTGTATGTATTTATCGATAATTATAAGTATTTATAAGTAATTATAAGTATTTATGAGAATTTATTGATATATAGACGTATTAATGTTGTATTATTTATTTAAGTGTTTGTATATTATTTTAGTCTTTGGAATTATTGATTTTCAGAGATCAAAAGGCATTATTGGCAATTATACAATGTATACGCTATTGTTACAGCCTATAATCAATTAAGTTGACCCAACATCGTATAATTGAAGCGCCTCCATGGCATGGTCAGGGGTTATATGGGCGGCAGTTGGGATTATAGGCAAGAAATCCAACATATAATCCAAATTATACAATGAAGGTTTAGCATATAATTCAGATGTCACTTCTCCAACGAAGAACTGATTATACACTAGAACTTCAGTGTATAATCAGGAATATGCGCATGTGGTCGTGCATATAATCCAATTATGTGTTGTATTTCAGGCGTATAATCAGTCGAGCTCTATAAGTATGCGAAAAAATCACCATTTTACTCATTTTGCTCTGACTTTCTCTACTTTCTGAGTGCTCTAAATTTCGTGTTTCTGTGATATTTCGCGATCCGACGATTTGTTTTTGGTGTCGTTTCTTCTAGTCTTCATATTTTTCCATGTTCTATCTCTTGAGATGGCTTCTGACGGTGAGATTGGTTTGGCCCCGATGGACTTGGGATTGGAGGAGTTCACTGGGGAGCTTACTCATGAGTTATCGGACATTGTTGGCAGTGAGATCGGCCTATTGGAGGGTGGTGCAGGAGCTGAGGGAGCGCATCCAGAGGCTGCTCCTGGTGATGCTGCTGAGGGAGCTGCTTTGGGCATTGGTCGAGTGCGACCTCCACGACCTGCTCGCATTCCACTGGAGGACCATGAAGAGGGGCATTAATGCTATTAGAGGATTCGATAGCTACGAGTGTAAGTCAAGACATTGGGTACATGATCAAGGTGTAGAAGAGGGTATACGATGAGCTTCGATTTGGCTATTTGCCCTCCTCAAAGACTGCTCCTACGAGTCAAAGAGTGAATGCACCCACTGTCGCAAATACTACAAGTAGGATAGTCAAAGCAGACACAACAGGATGTCGAAATCCGCCACGTGCGAAGACAACAACTCAACCAAAGAGAAAGAAGTGATATGGGATGGAGAGGATGGAGAGTTGTTTTAAAAATCTTTTCAAACAAAGTTTATATATTGGTATATGTGTACAGTCTAATTGGGTTTGAAACTTGATGGTAGATATTTTTTTGTATATATGTATATATAGAATTTTGGCTTTAGGGCTTGAAAATGTCACCATTTTCTGTATTGAAACTGTGACTTGTTTGTAGGGCTTGAAAATGTTTGTTTAGATTATTTCTTATTAACACCTTCAAAATATATAAACCTTGTTTGTATATGTATTTGTTAGACTTGTTTGTCAAAGCACTTGGAAATGTGAATGCTTCATCTTGAGATGCTTTATCTTTGAATGTTTCAAATGCTTCATCTTTAAATGTGACCATCTCTTTTGAATGCTTCAAATGCTTCAAGCGAAGCATTTGAAGAAGGAAAGAAAAAGAGAGTGCTATTATGCGTGACGTGATTGAAGCAGTTGGAGAAGTAATTGATAAGCGAGTGGGTGCTAGTACTAGTGCTGATAATGCTAACAAGGAAACCCAACCAAAGCTAGCATATGTAGGAGCAATACCAAATTTATCCACCAATTCAAGGAACAATAGACCCACCACAAAGTTAAATTCATAAAAAAAAGCCCTTAGGAAAAAGGTGGGTGTAAAAAAAATTCTAGAAAAAACAAAAAAGAACTCATAGGTTGCAAGCTGGCGGTGGGTACCCACTGTCAAAATAGCAACCCAGACAACAAGCACCCACCGTTAGGTGAAAAAAATGCCTCCTGACGGTGGGTGCCCACCATCAACTTCATATATCTGACAGCAGGAGCTCACCATTAGGGCATTAGAGGAAAACTCCAATGACGAGTATCCCTGAGCTTGTCTCCTGACGATGGGTGGCCACTGTCATGCATATTAGTTTGACAACAGGTACCCACTGTCAAGGCATCAGAGGAAAACTCCAATGAGGAGTATCCCTGAGCTTGTCTCCTGACAGTGGTTGACCACTGTCATGCATATTAGTATGACAGCAGGTACCCACCATCAGGACATCAGAGAAAAAGTTCAGTGAGGAGTATCCTTGAGTTTGCTTCCTGATGGTGGGTGCCCACTGTCAGCGGTATAGAGTCTGACAGCATGCACCCACCATCAAGGCATCAGTGAAATCTCAAGGAGACTCCTCACTGGCGTTTTCCACTGATGGCCTGACGGTGGGTGTAGAGTTGGTGCCTGCTGTCAGACAAATACAGCTGATAGTGAGCACCCAACGTCAAGAGGCAAACTCGGGAATACTCCTCACTGGAGTTTTCCTCTGATGCCCTGACGGTGGGTACCTATCGAAGAGTTGTTTTCACCTTCTCTCTTGCAGGTGCCCAGTGACATACACATTCTTTCTCAGAATTGTGTCAATGAATCTAAGGTTAGGTTGGAGGTCTCTTCTCATCAAAGATTCACCAGATCCCACAATTTTATTGGTGAGCTGTTTAGCTATTTCTCTGAATGTAACCCATTTGGGTGCTCCCTCAGATCTAGTGGAGTCAAATTGATGTGGAACTCCCAAAGCCATCCCAATGTCCTTGCAATCCACAGTGAGTTGTCAATCATCAATCAAAATTTCCAGCACAGTCTCATTCCCAGGCACCACCCTCTTTGTCAAATTCTGGTACCACAATTTAACCAGCTTGGGGTACACAGTCTCCGACAAGGGTGTAAGTAGGGGTAACAATCCCTCCTTCTGTAGATACATTAGTATCCCCTGACACTCCTCTATCTCAGTAAAGTATGCAAGATCAAAATCTGTCTCAGAGATAAGGCTTAACCCATTCACAACTCATTAGGGGTGGTTAATGCAGTCTCCACCGCAGGTAATATGTTAGGGTTGGGCAAAGGTGTTTCCCCAGTTGGAGCAGATCTCTCCATAGGTATTTCTGCATCAGGCTCCTGAATCGCAATAGACTTGGCCTTTTTTGCTTTAGCAGCTTTCTTGGGCTTTCCCTCAGGAAGCTTCCTCTTGGTTGGTGGGTTGGTGGTAGGCTTTGATTTTTTTGAGGACTTTGGGGTGGAAGAAGCTGGTTGCCGGAATAGGTCAGCTAGGGTTTCTTTAGAATCGATCATTATGCTCTCAGAAATTGATCTCTTAAAGCTGACTCACCAATTTGAATTAAATTTCTGAAGTAAACAACTAGGAAAACAACAGAGTGAAGTAAAGAGACAGCTTACCCAAAACTCATAGGGTTTTGCAAAAATCACGATGCACAACTCCAATTTTCCAAAAATCAAGTGCAAAATGCTCCTTTGTGCGGGCTGAATGAACTTGAGGAGTGGCAAAATGAGTGGCGAAAGGTCCTTAGAGTGTTTGGCAGAAAATGAGAACAGCAACCAATGAGGAAGAGAGCTAGGGTTTTACAGAAAGTGTTTAATGGGCAAAAGTGACCTACTGACAGGTATATAAAGAGTGAAAATTGATTTTGATAGGATGAGCTGAGTGATTTCGATAGGTCAAAGCGTCCTGTCGAACACTATAAAACATATAGCGTGCAGATGAAATGGTTCGATAGGTCAAATCCTTCCTAGCGATAGGTTCATGTAGCGCATGATTCATCCTTTTGGTAGGTTCCTAATAAGTATCTAGAACCTATTGAAAACTTCTTTCCGACTTTTTCAACCTATCGAAGAGTTGTTTTCACCTATCGACAAGTCTCAGTGCCTATCGAAATCCTCAATGACCTATCGAAAGGTCCCATATGCTCATAGAAACTGCATTTTTGTGCTGTGTTCAGCCTCAACACCCAGCAAACTCCTTTACTGTGCTTCCATTCACATTTTTTTCATTATTGACATACTCCCATGGTCCCTGGACTGCTTGACAAGATTGATATGATGACCTAATGCTAGCATGGAAAATTTATTAAAAATGAACAAAACATCAAAATAGAAAGTAATCACTTAAAACAAAATCAAAATATAGTACATATAATACACACTGAAATCATGTATAAATTGGAGGGTCCTGAGAATCAATGGTCTCCTTAGGCTCACAAATTTTTTCAACATAAATCTTTAGCCTCTACCCATTGACTTTCATGACTCTACCATCGTTGGGGTCCATGATTTCTACAGCCCCAGATGGGAAAAAATGTAAACTTGTGTAAGGCCCATCCAATCTGGACTGTAATTTTCCTGGAAAGAATTTTAATCTTGAATTGAACAACCATACCTTGTCACCTATTTTGAATTCTTTCCACAGCAAGTGCCTGTCATGAAAGGCTTTGGTTTTTTCCTTATAAATTCGGACATTTGAATATGCTTCCAACCTTAACTCATCATGCTCATATAATTGCAGTAAGTTAAGTCATAATTTAATGTTTTAATGGCCCAATATGCTCTATGTTCTAACTCAACAGGCAAGTGACATGTTTTGCCATACACTAGCCTGAATGGGGACATTCCTATGGGAATCTTATAGGCAGTCCTATAAGCCCACAAGGCATCTGGCAGTTTTATGGACCAATCTCTCCTATCAGCTCACACAGTCTTCTCTAGGATGTGTTTGATTTCCCTGTTGGAAATCTCTACTTGCCCACTGGTTTGTGGGTGATAGGGAGTAGCAACTCTGTGGGTCACAGAGTATTTTTCCAACAGTTTTTCAAAAGGTTTATTGTAAAAGTGGCTTCCTCCATCACTAATAATAGCTTTGGGGGTGCCAAACCTAGAGAAGATGTTGTCCTTTAAGAACTTAATGACAACCTTTTGATCATTTGTTCTTATAGTTATGGCCTCTACCCATTTGGACACATAGTCCACAGCTACAAGGATGAAATTCTATCCATAGGAGGGGGGAAAAGGTCCCATAAAATTAATTCCCCATATGTCAAATAGTTCAACAACAAGCACAGGTTGCAAGGGAATTTTATAATACTTCCCATTTGCTGGCATCTAAAACAAGCTTTGCAATGCTGTATAGCATCCTTGAAAAGAGTGGGCCAATAGAAACCACTTTGAAGCACCTTCGCAGCAGTCTTGTTGCCACTGAAATGGCCCCCACAAGCCTGTTCATGGCACATGATTAGAATATTTTCAAACTCAGTATCAAGTACACATCTTCTTATCACCTGGTCTGCACAATACTTAAAGAGGTGAGGATCCTCTCACATGTAATATCGAATTTTTGAGAAGAATAGATTCCTATCATCCTTACTCCAATATGGGGGTACCCTTCTCACAGCAAGATAGTTTACTATGTTGGCAAACTAGGGCATACATCTCTCCACAGTTAAAGTTGTTCATCTGGGAAAGAATCATTGATGGGCAAGATCTCTATTTTACCATCTGGAATCCTTGATAAGTGGTCAGCAACCACATTTTCAACCCTCTTCTTGTCTTTGATTTCCAAGTTGAATTCCTATAAAAGAAGAATTCATCTAATTAATCTAGCTTTAGCCTCCTTCTTAGATAAGAGGTATTTCAAGGCTGAATGGTCAATAAACACAGTGATCTTGGATCCTAATACATATGATCTGAACTTTTCCAAGCAAATACAATGGATAGTAGCTCCTTTTCAATTTTGGTGTAGTTCAATTGAGCATTAACCATTGATTTACTAGCATATGCTACCACACATGGTGCTTTGTCTTTCCTTTGTCCCAATACTGCACTAATGGCAAAGTCTGATGTATCACACATCAGTTCAAATGGCAAAGAGAAATCAGGAGCTTGTAATATAGGAGCGGTAGTCAAACAGGTCTTCAGAAGTTCAAAAGCAGCTAGGCATTCATCATTGAACACAAATGGAACCTCTTGGCACAGCAAGTGGCAAAGAGGCTTGGAAATTTCGCTAAAGACTTTGATGAACCTCCTGTAGAAATCAGCATGGCCCAAGAATGACTTGACTTGTTTGACAGTTTTAGGAGGGGGCAAATGTGCTATTAAATCAATTTTAGCTTGATCAACCTCTATTCCTCTTTGGGAAACAACATGTCCTAAAACAATACCTTGAGTCATCATGAAATGACTCTTTTCCCAACTCAAAACTAAGTTGGTCTCCTCACACCTTTGCGGCACAAGGCTGAGATGGTGCAAGCATTGGCTAAAATCATCCCCATAAATAGAGAAATCATCCATAAAAATCTCTAGAAACTTATCAATCCTGTCAGAAAAGATAGCATATATGCATCTTTGAAAAGTGGCAGGTGCATTACATAGCCCAAATGACATCCTTCTGTATGCAACGATTCTAAATTGACAAGTGAATGTGGTTTTTTCTTGATCTTGAGCGTAAACAGGAATCTAGTTGTATCTTGAATAACCATCAAAAAAATAGTAAAAAGCCTTACCTGCCAACTTATCTAAGATCTGATCTTTAAAAGGCAAGGGGAAGTGATCTTTGCTAGTTTTCTCATTGAGCTTGCGATAGTCTATGCATACCCTCCAACCAGTGATTTGTCTGGTTAGAATTAGCTCACCTGAGTTTGCTTCAACTACTATGATCCCAAATTTCTTGGGCACCAACTGGGTAGGGGTCACCCATTGAGAATCTGAGATAGGGTAAATGACCCTAGCATCAAGAAGTTTGACTACTTCCTTCATAACAACTTCCTGCATGTGTGGGTTGAGCTTCCTTTGCATCTCTCTAGTAGGTTAAGAACCCTCTTCAAGATGAATGTTGTGCATGCACACAGCTGGATTTATCCCCCCCAAATCTGCAATAGTCCACCCTATTGCTCTCTTATGCCTTTTTAGCACACAAAGCAATTCTTCTTCCTACTCAAGAGTGAGGGAGGAAGAGATTATCACTGGAAGTTTATGATAGGATCCTAAAAAGGCATATTTTAAAGATTTTGGGAGTTGCTTTAACTCCACATCTGGGGGACTGATGAGTGAAATCAATAGGGGTGCCTTAGAAGGTGGTGGAAGAGGTAATAAAGCAGGAGTCCATGGGTGATGCTTTGCTGGCCCTGCTTCAGAATTTACACTTTCCACTTGTTCAAGCTCAAATGTGAAAGCTTTCTCTTCCACTATTTCATTCCATACTTCTTCAAAAATATTAAATAAATCATTACCATGTAGCAGCTGAGGTAGATCTTCTTGCACAAACTCATCCAGCACATCAATGGAAAAACAGTCTTCATTTTCTAAGTGGGGCTGATGGGCTACATTGTACACGTTCAGCTTGACTTTCATATTGCCAAAAGATACTTCCATGACCCCTAATCTATATTATATACAAGCATTTGCAGTGGCCAAAAAGGGTCTGCCTAAGATCACAGAGATAGAAGTAGCACACTTGCTTAGCTCCATGTCCAGCACCAGAAAATCAGCAGGATAAAAGAATTTGTAAACCCCAACCAATACATCTTCAATGATCCCCATAGGCTTCCTTTCAGATCAATCAGCTAGTTGTAAGACCACATGTGTGGGCTTCAACTCTCCTAAGCCCAGCTTCTCATATATTGAATATGGAAGTAAATTCACGCTAGCTCCCAGATCTAACAAGGCTTTTTCAATGGTATGATCCCCAACGATGCAGGGGATAGTGGGGACTCCAGGGTCTTAGAGTTTTGTTGGAGTTGCAATAGTCAGTATTTGCTTCACTTTTTCTACTGAAAAGACTTTCTTGGACAGATGTATCCTTGATTGTCTTTTGTGGGTGCAAAGGTCCTTTAAAATTTTGGCATAGGTTGGAACCTGCTTGATTGCATCAAGTAGAGGCAGGTTGATCTTCACTTACTTAAAAGTTTCCATCATTTCCTCTATCTTGGCATGCCCTTTATCAAAAGGGGAAGGTGCTTGCATTGCCTTATAAAATGGCAAATGTGGGACTACTCCCCCATTTGCAGGCTTAGCCAACTCATCATCTCTTTATTTTATCTTATTTTTTTCTTGAGGACCATCAATATCCTTCTTATTCAACATGGGTTGCTCCTGTTGTACCTTCTCTTTTTCTTTTTCTGAAGTTTTCAAAGGCCCACAGCCTACTTGATTGTCCACCAACCTTTCACTTCTTAATGTGATGACAGATTTGGCTTTCTCATGGGAAGAAGAAACATCACCTACCACATATTGTCTCATTGGGTTGTCCATGGGTTGGCTAGGCAGCCTCCCTTCTTCTCTCTTGGTCAAAGCATTAGATAGCTAACCAAGATGATCTTCTATCTTTTTTATGCTTTGGCTATGAGAGTGTACAGTTTGAGACAAGGATCCTAAGTTCTGCAATGAGGCCAGAACTTGTTCCTCAAAAGAATGTGATCTAGCAGCTGGAGAGGGTGCAGCTTGCTGCACAGGCTGAGTCATGGGTTGTTGATAGTGGGGCCTTGGAAAGTAATTTTGGTGGTATGGCTGAGCATTTTTATAAGGCATGGACTGTCGTGGCTGCTGTTGCTGGTTTAGAAAAGTATCTTGTCTCCACCTCAAGTTAGGGTGGTTTCTCCATTGGTAACCAGCAGTAGGCTGTTGCCTAAAAGACTGAGTGGCAACCACATGCTCCATCACTAAATCTGGGAATTAAACAGCTGAACGGCATTCCTCAAGGGACTGACATATAACACATGCCTCCTCCACTTTAGCAGCCATGGGTGACTGCATTGCTCCCATGAGCTTGTCAAACTTCTGGTCAAACTGTTCACTTTCCTTTCCAAATCGTTATGCCCACTTACCTCATACATCTTTCCTCCTGTAGTATTTTCTTTCACCATTCTAGGGATGTCCAAGTCCCTGGACAATGTCTCTCTCTGCATGGAGTTCTCACTGATGATGTCAAAAAATTCCCAAGCCTCCTCAGTAGTTTTATGGAGGTAAGTACCACCATAAGAGGCATCTTATCATATCTCTGCTTTTAGAATCAATTCCTTGATATAAACTTTGAACAAGTTGTCATTCAGGGATTTGATGATGGGGGCATTTCTTCAGGAGTTCTTTGAATCTCTCCCATGCTTAGTGAAAGTCCTCAGTTGGGTCTTGAGCAAATGAGATAATGCCCTTCCTCAAGTGGCTTGTCTTAGACATGGGAAAAAACTTGGCCAAAAATTGACATTGAAGATCACTCCAGGACTGAATACTGTTGGGTGGGAGCATTGACAACCAAGTCCTAGCTCTATCCTTTAATGAAAAAAGAAAGAGTCTCATCCTGGTTGCTTCCTCCCCCAAACCTGTTATATTGAATGTAGTGCACAGTCCTAGAAATTCATCAATATGCTTATATGGGTCTTCTTTGGTCAGGCCATGGAATGAGGGTAGCATTTGGATTATGGAAGACATGATCTCATAGTTCCCTTGAACAGCAGGGAATTGAATGCAGAAGGGGGAATTGTAAACCCCTAGTGCATTGAATTCCTTCAAGGTTCTAGGTTGCTCACCCATTTCAGCATATTCAGATGTAACAGATGTGGGTGAGATTTGTTTAGACTTAAGAATTCTTTCAACCTCTAGATTTAATGGAACAATCTGAGGATTAAGAGTTCTCCTTCCAAACATATACTACTCGCAATCTTAATGCACACACAATGCAGAACCACAACAATCAGGAATGAAACAATTAACTAATACATCTATAAATCCATAGATCAGAAAAATAAAAGGAGTAGAGGGATGTAAACTTTAGCACAGCCTCTAGCACAATGCTCCTCCTTAGACACAGCTTCTAATCTGTTAAAAACAACAAAAACTATTCCAAAATAGCAAAAACTTTCAAAAGCAGTTAGTGAAAATCACACAGTCTATTACAGATCTACAATCTATACTAAAACAAACTTAGATCTACCAGTTTTAAGCACATAGATCCCTGACAGCGACGCCAAAAACTTGTTGGCTTGATACCTTGTGTTCAAAAAGAGGTTTAAAATCACACAATTAAAGGATCTATTGGTTACACACACCAAGGCAAGCAAACATACAGACCTGTAAGTATTCAGGGCCTGTTGTAGCAAGTTTTAAAGGGTAAATAAGGGTATATCCATAGGAAAATGTGAGCTGAAAATTAAGTAAATCTCCAGATCTAAGGCAGATCTGGCACCCTACCTAAGACTAAAATAGCAAAAGAGAGGAGAGGTTTTAAGGGGTTGTCACTTTAAACTAAACTACAGAAACAACATTAAATGCATAAATGAATTGAGATTAAATCCAGAGTTTAGATCCTGCAAGTGAGGAGAATATTTGGTGAAATTGGAAATAGAAAATGGAGAGAAACAGCTTGGAATTTGGTCTTGCCGCAATTGGATTGAGCTGACAGTGTCACAAAGAATTCACAGTGCATCAATCCCTCATCTGGCTATAAGCACAGTTGCAGGGTAAAAGGATCTGATCTAAGCCAGAGATTTAGATTGATCTTAAGGCTATGATCTGTCCACTTCAATGGTCACAGATCATCCAATAGATTCATCCCATTCTTAGGTTTCCATCAGAATATTATAATCACTACAAATGTTGCAACTACTAGGCCACAGACACAGGCAATTACAGGAACTTCAGATCTAGGGAGATCAAATCGTATCCAAGAGGTCTACCAGTTAAGTGGGTGAGCTATTCCCATCTACACAAATCCGATCAAGCACCAAATGAAACCAGATGAACTATGGATCTAATTAAAACAATAAAACCAGCATTGCATTAAAACAAACTCACTATACAATGAAATGCTCTCAGATTTGTAGTTTGTGCATCATCCGACCCTCAATAACACTCTCAACTCTCCCCAATTACAGATCCAACCTCACTCCTTGCTGCTCCAAAGAAATTAGTCAATCATAGTTGGGCAAAAAGGAAGAATAGGGAATTTTGATGCAAGCCCTGATCTCGAGAATTGATCCCCCCCATTTTCTGGTAGCTTCCCTCCTTATATAGCTCTCCCCTTTAGCCTCAGATCTATTTTTTCTGCCAATCACAGCTCAGCTGGAATAATTCTATTATTCCTTCTTTTATTCCCCTTCTAGAAGGCTCTCTAAGTTAGTTAGAGTTGGGGGAGAGCACGTGGGTCGGTTAGGGTTTTCTAGGGCACTTCTAAAAACTTCATGCCGGTCACCAGAGGCCTCAGATTGCGTGCAACAGGTCACCAACCTGCAGCATGTGCACAACAACTTTTCTGAGAAGTCCTTCAGTCAATTTTGATAGGTTCTTGAGGCTTTCGACAGGTTCCAAACAGGCCTTCTGTTCCTTTCTCTAGGATTCAAGATCCTTTCAATAGGTTTCAATAGATTGGTGCTAAAAATAAAGCTCCACCATCCACAGCCTTCATCTGGTGTGTTCGACAGGTTGGGGGATCCTTTCGATAGGTTAATTTCTGTGCAATAAGTTTCGATAGGTTCTCTTCTGGCTCCTATCAACAACTTTTCAGACATTTTGATAGGTTCTGTTCAAGCTCAGGCAACCATTCGATAGGATGCTCCCTTTTTGTTTTCGACTGCGCAATAGGTTCTGGATTCTATCGAATTCTCCCATCCTCACGACTTCTTCCTTTTTTCAGCCTTCAGATCCTATCGACAGGTTCCAGTAACCTCTTGACAGGTTATTTTCAGCATGTTTTCACTCCTTCAAAGCTGCTTTGCTATTGCTACATGCGCTAAGTGGGCCATTGTTGGGTCTGAACTGCACTGAGAGATAGATTTCTGTACTATGACTACCTTTTACTGCTCTCTACAAAATATACTCAACGAGTATTTATTAGTCCACTCATAGGTCTATCAAAGCTCATGTTAAGGGGTGAAAAGTGGTACTTTTCAAAGATTAACAGGTACCCACCGTCAACTTGCAACCTATGAGTTTTTTTTTTTTTTGCTAGAATTTTTTTTTATACACCCACCTTTTTCCGAAGGGCTTTTTTTTATGAATTTAACTTTGTGAATGCCATTCAATACCATTACCATCCTCTTTAAATTATGCTGATGAATTTAATTTTGTGGTTGCCATTTATTTGAATTTTTTAAATTTGTTGTGGGTCTGTTCTTCCTTGAATTGGTGGACACCAATTCGGATTGCTCCTATATATGCTAGCTTTGTGGTGGGTCTGTTCTTCCTTGTTGTCAGCAATATCAACAATACTAGTACCAATACCCACCCACCTTATTATGATCTTATGATTCCTAACGATGGGTGGGCGATGTCATGTCATTATATTAGCATTTATATTGCATGTTAGCATGTTAACATATCTGTTGTTGGACATATTAGCAAAAGAAAATAAAAACTTCAAGATAAAAAATTCTTTTGTATTCATTTCTGTATCATTTCATGGTATCATTTCTGTAGCCATACCAATTACATAAAAAGATGCTGACATGATCATAATAATGTCACCATTTACATGTACTATGATGTACCCTAACCGAAAAGAAAAGAAAAACACAACCTCTCTACCCTTATCATATGTACCCATGCTAGTTTTTAAAAAAATTGCTAGCATGATCATCTGTATATATCCCAACCCTAACAAAGAAACTATTGAATTTGTTCCATCCATCGATCAATCGAGGTCAATGATCGAATAATCTTTGGTGAAAACTTTGTTGTCATCATTGAGAGAGTTGAAATTCTTAGTTTGTTCCGCGAACTATGATGGCCACCCCACAACACAATCATCTCCGTATGGCTTCCATACAGTTGTTGGTGATGGTATGAGACTATCTTTACTCAAGGAGACTGGCACGAAGTGACACCCGTTCATGTGAGCAATGCAAATGACCTTATTCATTGAGTTTGTTGTTGTCTACAGTAGAAAAAAAGTAATAAGCAGTCGAGTCCTAAGAAGGACGAAAGGGATATGATAGCAAGACACTATTAGGTATCCCATGTTCGACACAGTCATCCAATAGGCATTGCGATCATGATTATTGAAGTAGTTGAGGATGGCATGCATATGATGTAATCGTTCTTGGATTCTGAAAATAGGTAAATACATCTCTACGCAGGATGTCAGCTCAGCCATCAAATCTATTCGCACTACCTTCCATCCATCATATCCCATCCCTAAGTAATGTGCGTAGACACCCAAATTTGGCCTAAGGCCCGATCAAAACACATTTTGAGAAAGGTGCGCTTCGGAGCTTTCGATGGCATGTATGGAACCTTTAGGAACCACCCTAGAACCCTTTCAAACCCTTAGGAATCACCTTAGATCTCTTAAGAACCTACCTCGAACCTTTAAAAATCAATCCCAACCCTTAAAACCCGCTCTAAACCTAACCTTCCAAAACCTTGGAAAAGGGTATGGTGCACCAGGACTAGCTATGGCCTTCTACTATGATCGAATCTTATACCATTGAAAAGTAGAGGATGTCAGCTTTCCAATGGTCCAAGGATCTCCCCAATCAGAGTTGTACATCAAAAGATATGGCGGTCTGAATCAGGAGGACAAAAGAGTAAAATTAGGTGGGCCCCCTAGGGATTTGGCGCAACTAATAGTTACACCAGACTATTAATTACGCCAGGCCACTTCTCCCAGACATTAAGCCTGGCACAATTAATAGTTGCGCCAATTTTAAATGTGGACCCCACCCTCGTGAGCCAACCTCCAGGCACTGTTCAACACTGTTTTACTGTACATTAATAGTTGCGCCAGGCATATGAACAGTAATCATATCTTTTTACCTCGAAATTCATGATTGGGGTTTGACTTATTGACCACCTCGACATTTGGGGTGTGTTTTGATAGTTCTATTGCACCCATTCACTACCTATTTGCAACCCCTTAAGTGGCTTAAGGCCTCACCCCATCATCCACCATTGGAGGACCTTGTTACATATTTCAAGGCTCCAAAAACCCTAGGAAAACTTAGATTTGAGATTACCTAATTGCTAACCCCAATTAGCACTTAAGTGGTCTCCTAACCCACTCATTTCCTATAAATAGAGACCCCTCCCTTTGATTTAAGGGTTGAGAATTTTGGCCTAAGAGAGAAAGAGCTTAAAGTGATAAGATCTTTCTCCCTTTGGTGCACACTTCCCATACAAATTCCAAATTTCAAAAAGCTCCCTTAGACCTTAGCATTTCACTAAAAGCCTTTAGGTTAAAAGGTGTGTGCAATCCTTTAACCTTCCCTCTCTACCTCTTAGCTTCAAGCCTTAAGAGTTAGAACCCCTTCTTCTACCATTCAAGCCTTCAAAAGCTCATCAAAGCAAGCCAACACAAGGCTCTCCTACGGTGCTACAAGGGCCTGAGAGCTCCGGCTCTCCCCTTTCTTTTCCTATCTCTTCTTTAGCTCCTCCCATCCTCCCATTTGTACCGTTACACCGCCGAATTTTTGGTAGGAAAAGAGGGGCACAAATAGGATTTAATGCCCATTTAGGCAAGAGGAAGCCATTTTATTTTCTTTTACTTTTTTTTTATGTTAACCATTAGTAGAGACCACATTAAGCAGATTGATCAGGTGCCTAACACCTTCCCGATCGATAACTGAAGCCCCTACCCAAGAGCCTTTGGTGTGGACCGGATTCAGAGTCATATTTTTAGCACTTCGGTGCTCATAAAAATGAACTAGGTTTCTCGGGACACCAAAAGCTCTGGGTGGCGACTCTATATTTTTTGCAAGCGAGCGCATCACCGCGACGGGATCGTCAAAAATCCCACAGTTGCACAGATGGCGACTCTGTTGGGGATAGCTTATAGAGCTTTCCCTTGAAGTTTGGCTATTCATTTGTGATTTTACTAACATTTTTGCTATTTTTTTGTGTATTATTTTTTATTTTACTCGCCCTTACTTTTTCGTTATTTACGTGCCTTAGATGATTTGCGGGCCTACATGCGCAGTGTCCCTGAATTTTCTTTACATTTTAGTCATTTTAGGTACCTTAGCCGATTGGCGGGCTTACTTGTACATTTTCTTTCAATTTCCTTAGAAATTTCCGTCATTTATAGTGCCTTAGCCGATTGGCGGGCCTACTTGCGTACTCATATCCCAACAGTGGACGCCAACCCGTAGTGGCGGCACGAGATCATCACCCCCGGTCTTTGAACTAAAGAAAACTTCCGTAAAAAAAAAGGCTTTGAAAAAAAATTAAAATTGAACTAAGATTAGGGGGCTTAATTAACTTGTTTTTACGGGGTAGATTTTAAAAGGGTTGGGTTTAGGCACACATATAACCACTCGGGTCTTATTATGGAGGCAGCCCCTAGTGGTGATGATCCAGAAAAGTCTCAGCTCACCTAGTATCTGAGAAGGCGCTTGCACTGGAGGTATATCGGGTGGGTTCTCATTCCAAAGCTTAAAACCCTTGGGGAGCGTGCTAGCGAGTTATACCGGACTCAAATCCTTTAGGTGAGGTGAGGAGAGAACCGATCATCAAAAAATAGCTCAGTTCCCGAAAGCCTAGCTTCAACAAAAACAAAAAAAGAGACTCATTTCGGGTGTTGTTTGCTGCTGTCATATAGATCTGGAGCCCCAATTTAGCCTGGCGCAAGTATTAGTTGCGTTAGTGCAAAAAGATGGAATTTATAAATGGCGCAACTAATAGTTGCGCCAGCTTTAAATCCTCAAATTTTACCTTGGCGCAACTAATAGTTGTGCCAGTGTAAAAAAGGGGTCCTACTACCTGGGCGCATGTATTAGTTGCGTCAGCCCTGTTATGCATAGCGGCTACTCGAATATGTGGTATTTTCACCTCTCGAGTCCCCCAATCAGTGTGCTTAGTGCCTTTGTTTGGGCCCCGCTATCTTCAACACCCAATACGCCCCCGCTGGTCAAAAGAAGGCAACTTCTTTTTGGCTCATTCTGGGGGATCGGGTTGTTTACCTCAATTTTTGTGCCTTCAATAGATCGAAGGTCCTCCTTCGATTCTTCCGAAGTGCGTCAAAATCGTCACCGCAAGTCTCAAATCAGGGTACGAAGGCCACCCGAGAAGAGAGTACTAAGGCCTCGGAACCTTTGTTTTACAAAAAAGGTCTTTCCAAAAAAATTAAAAAGCCTAAAAAATAGAGTTCTTGTGGTGCCAGTACGACGACATCATCTTGCCCTCTATCATACCGTAAGGGAAGGAGGAGGATTTTTGAGCCATATCCAAGGCACCCTTACCCAACCCGTTCCCGTAGAATGTCGTGGGTAGTGGACCCGACTTACGTCGATCCCGACTCATCCCTGCCACATTCTCCAACCCACTCCCATTCGAGAGACATTTTTTCTACCATCCCCCTCACCCAATCACCCTTTGCCGTCACCGACCCATTTGCCGCCCCCATTTTCCCCACCACTACCTCCCAAAACATCCAAAATCCAACCCCCCATTCTCCATCTTTTGCTCAAGCCATGTCCATACCAAATCCATCACATTTCCCAACCATATCCATGAAAAACCCAAACCCATTCTCCCAATCCACATCCATGCCCCATTTCCCATCTTCTCCCTATAGGCCCGATCCACCCACATTCACAGACACCACTTCCGCCCTATCCAACCCCCCACAAATCCCCCATCTACCCAGGTCATGCCCATTTTTATCGGGGCCATGCTCTATTTTTCCCTGACATCCACACCCCACCAATCATCATCCCTAAACATCCCTAATCCTTCCCCATCCTTTGCCCCACCTCAACTCTCCAATCCACCTCATACCCCCTCACATACCATGGTCATGCCCAATTATACCAGGGCCATGCCCAATTTTCCTTTCACATCCATCCCATTCATACCCAATCATCCCTTAAATCCACCACCCACATCCAATCCTCCTTCCATGACCATGACCATGATGGAGGAGATGTTTCAAGCCTACTCCTCATGGAAGGCTTCCCAAAATATCTCTCCTCCACATCCCACATCCATGAACCCATCCCATACCTTAGCCAACCTCCATGCTTCACTCCCCCATGACCCCCATCAACCTCCCATAATTCACACCATCCAAACCCCCACTACCCACTTGCCCCAAGACCCCATGGCCCGACCTCCCATTACACATACACCCCAAAGCCCAATGCCCCAATCTCCAACCTCCCACATGCCCTAAGGCCCATTGGCCCAAACCCCCTTTTTCCAGGGCCCAATGGCCCAATACCCTACCACTCAAACCTACTAAGGGCCCATGGCCCAGACCCATCAATGGCCCATACCCCAGACCCATCAAGGGCCCATGGCCCAAAACTATCAAGGGCCCATGGCCCAGACCCACCAAGGGCCCACGGTTCATACCCATCAAGGGCCCACGGTCCAGACCCATCAAGGGCCCACGGTCCAGACCCACCAAGGGCCCATGGCCCAAACCCATCAATGGCCCATGGACCAAAATGACCAAGACTTCATGGCCCAAGCCCAAACCCCACACTCATACCTTCCACAATACCCCCAACATTTCACCCAACCTTCACAGTCGAGTCAAACCCATGCCATACCCAAACCTAATTTTCCTATGGCCCCACTCCACAAGGCCATCTCCTAACCTTCCCCCATATTCAATGGCCCCATCAGGCCCCGCCCCAAAACCAAACTTCCATTTATCCCATCACCCAACAAACCCTTCCTCACCCCCAATGGGCTCACCCAACCCCCACTATGTCATTCCCATCCAATCCGTGCAACAACAATAAGAAAATCCCGCCCTCACTGCACATTATGCCGACCAAGAGTATGAGGAGGACGAGATTAAGAATAGCGGGGCCTACGTTGGGGCATTGACCAGCTTTAACCCTCCTCCCGTAATTTCCCACCCCTTGGTGGCCCAGAGTGAAATCCAACCAACAGCAGAGAAAGCGGCCCCTGTATCAAAAGAGTCAGAGCAGCTGAAAGAATAGTTGGACAAAATACAAAAGCAGCTAATAAAAATGGGTGGTGCTGAAAACCATGTCACGAACTTTACAGATTTATGTTTGTTCATTGAGGTCCCCCTACCCCCCCAAATTTAAAATGCCAGCCTTCGAAAAATATAATGGCACCGGCAATCCTATCGCACACCTCAAGTCCTATTATGAGGACATGTGCCAATAAGGGGGGATGAGAGACTGCTAATAAAAGTCTTTCAGAAGAGTCTAAAGAGTTCGGCCCTACGGTGGTTCACATCGTTGGAACCCTTCATGATGAAGACGTGGAAAGATCTGACCCACTTATTCCAAGAGCAATATGTTTACAACATAGACATTGAGCCGTGTAAGTCAGATTTAGACCGTCTGAGGCAGAACCCGAATGAAACCTTCAGCGATTATCTTGGGCGGTGGAGGGCACTAGCAGCTCAGGTCAAAAATAAAATACCTGATGATGAGCAAATAGAGATGATCTCATAGAATACTCTGTCAGTGATCTCAGACTTTTTGGTGTACCAGTAGCAGTCTAGCTTTACTGATCTGGTGAGAAATGCTAACCGATGTGAGGATGCCATCAGGGAGGGCCGTCTGAATAAGAACATGCCAAGTGGACCTAGTTGAGTTAGGAGGTTTTTAGAGCAGAGGAACGATAAGAGAACCGGGGCCGATGTCTAAAATATTGCCAATACCATGCACAATAATAATATAACCCCGTTTCAATTTCAGGCAGCCCCGCTAACACTAGTCAGAACTGAGCAGATGCAGAGAGTAGGGAATGGGCAAGGAATGCCAATGACTCCGGAGCAGAGGAGAGCCCGCTATGATCGAGTTTTTATGCCTCTTGAGCAATCTTTGAGTGTACTTTTGCCCTTATTAGTGGAAAAGGGATTAGTTGTTATTCGCCAACTACAACCTCCTCACCCGATCCCAAGGAACTATGACCCAAATACCTACTGCAATTTTTTGGGTCACTCAACTAATCGTTGATTTCCATTGAAGCACGCAATCCAAAATTTGATCGATGTCAGGAAAATAATTCCCCCGGCACCTTCTCAAGTAAACCAGCACGCAAATATCCATCAAGTGCCATTGCCCCCACATCCTACCGGGGGAGCAAGTCTCAGACCCACCATCAGAATGGTAGAGGAATATGAAGAGGAAGTTGAGTTTGACCCGTCCGATTATATCAATGATCGGGAGAGTTATGTGGCGCCATTGTCAAGAAATGTTGAAGAAAGGAATATCGGGGTAATTAAACCCCTAAATTTGTCGGATTATTTTCCCAACCCGACTCCACAAGTTGAACCTTTGGATCTCAGGGTTTATTTTCCATCACCTACTCCCGCCAATTATGTACATATCAATGCATACCAACCATACACCACCACCCCCGTCAATTACCCGATAAGCCATCAGGCTCCCAATCCTATACCCGTACCCGTCAGTTATCCATGGCCAACGCCCACCCCATTGTCCCTAGTTCAACCACCTATAAACTCCACCACCCCTGTCAATTACTTGATGGCCCATCAAACCCCTGATCCTCCATCACCTATCAGCTACCAATGGCCTACTTTCGCCCCTTTTCCCCCCGTGCCACCACCCTCAAGCTTCACCTCCCCCATCTAGACCAATTTTGCCACCCTACCCGCTACCACCAAAATAAACCAAGTATTACCCACACCTCCTGAGCCTGCAGTATAAGTGCCTCCAGTGTTGGCAGCTATACTATTTCAGATATCGGGACCAACCTATGATCCTCACCAGGTCTCGTTGAGTTATGAACAGACCAATGCTAACACCGACAGAAGCAGCAGAGAGGGAGCCATGGACTTTGTTACCAGGTCAGGGAAGATCTCGAAACAACCATAAGCACTGGCAGCAGTACAAGCCTAGCCTGAAGGAAAGAAAGAGAGCACTGTGAATCCGTTTGAGAAGATGAGTCAAGAGCATATACTAAAGACTCAACTGAGAAGAATGCCCGCCCACATAACCGTCTGGGATCTATTGATGACGTCCCCACTCTATTTTCAAGCATTAATGGGGGCATTAAAAAATGCGTATGTGTCACTCCAGGTCAACCCAGATGAAGTCGGGTAGATAATTGGGCAAGTGATAGCTCCAAATGCCATTTCATTCTCTGATGCTGATTTACCTGAGGAAGGATGTAGCCATTCAAAATCCTTAAACATAACTATTGAGTCTGGAAATATGGTCATTCCCCTGGTTTTGATTGATAACGTATCCGCATTGAATATATGCCCCTTAAGAACCGCCACCAAGATCGAGATCGATCCATGCATGTTGAGGCCCACGAGGACTAGCGCTAGAGGTTTTGACAATACCAGGAGAGAAATAATGGGAGAAGTTGATCTTGAGCTGTTGATCTGGCTAATGACCTTTTCCATCTTGTTTCAATTAATGGATATCAAATCCTAAATTGTTAGGCGCCTGTGGTTGCACGAGGCTTGAGCTATACCTTCACTTGCACCAAAAAACTCAAATTTGCATCCGGCACAAGATTATCACCATCATTGGTGAACAAAGAAAAAAGGCCACCAACAGCGTGGAGAAGCCTAATGTACTGGATGTGCTACACACCACTGAGGACGTTGACCTCCATAGTTTTGAATATGAGGTATCGGCAATACTCGCGGAGCCCATTGAGGGCCTCATGCCTAAAAAGGGAGGCGGTATGATAGCAGCGGTGGCTATGCTTCAAATGTGGGGCTATCAGAAAGGCCAAGGGCTCGGGCCTAGACTGCAGGGCAGGAGCGAGCCAGTTGTTACTAAGGGGAAAAAGGTTTGATTCGGGCTGGGATACAAGCCCATAGAGGAAGAGGTCCGAGAGGCCAAAGAGAAAGCCAGGGTCACCGCAGCTGCAAGAGCTCAAGGAATCAACATAGAAGAGAAACCTCGCCCTAGGCCGCACATTAGGGAATTGTTTGTCAGTGCTGGGGTCTTAAAGATCGACCAGAATGGGGTGACCCGTTTGACCCCACACAAACCCAGAGCCCCAATACATCCGACCAATCCCCAGATTTCCCTTTCCAGCCTGGAAATAGATTTGGTTGCTTTGTCCCTCTTCGAGGAACGACGGCCAGTACCTAAACAAACACCTCCTATGGTAAATCACTGCAAAATGGTATTAACGTTTGAGGACATCATCTCGGATGAATTGGGGATCAATATGATGGAGGTTGACACCAATAAGCCATATCAATCAGCACCCTCCATCCTAACAGGTAAAGGAGCGGCTCCTCAGGTACACAACTAGGCATCTTTTTCCCAAACTCTGGAAGTAGGGAGTGGCCTAAAGTTTGGCACCTATTTCCCAAAAAAAAATAACCTGTAAAAAGTGAGATAAGTCGTTGGCAGGCAATACCTTATATATATAGCAACCCGCCTTGCCAAGGGTCCGTCTCTAAAGAAAACAAAAATCTCAAAAACATGGAAAAAATATAAAATCTCAAAAACATTGAAAAAATCCAAAGTCTAAAAATATCGTCATTTAAAATTCCAGAAAAAGTCCCACAAAAGTTTGCCTTAATCGAAATACCCGTCCCACGTAAAATCGACCCCTTCCCTGCAAAAATATAAGAAGAGGTAGGTGTTATGAGTCTGGACGAGGATAGTCCTTTGGAGGAGCTCCCCAATGAGCTCCTTGACCGGTTCGCCGACTTTGAGCATGGCCCTACCCCCATTGTCGAAGAGACTGAGGACGTTAACCTAGGGACTAAGGAGATTCCTCGCATTACCAAGATCGGAGCGTCGCTATCTCCCAAAGAAAGAAAAAGCATGATCGACTTCCTTCGGTCATACCAAAATGTTTTTGCTTGGTCATATGAGGACATGCCTGGTCTGGACACCGATTTGGTCGAGCATGAGTTGCCTCTCTACCCTAATGTGAAGCCGGTTAAGCAGAAGCAGAGACGTCTCCAACTCGAGTGGATATTGAAAGTCAAAGATGAGGTCATCAAGCAGTATGATGCAGGGTTTCTCATGGTATCTAAGTACCCGCAGTGGCTAGCCAATATGGTGCCTGTGTCGAAGAAAGATGGAAAGGTCCGCATGTGTATTGACTTTCGTAATCTGAACAGGGCGAGCCCGAAGGATGACTTTCCATTGCCACACATCGACATCTTGGTCGATAATACTGCTAAGCACGGGATGCTTTCTTTCATGGATGGATTTTCATGATATAATCAGATAAAGATGGCAGAGGTTGATCGCGAGAAGACAATGTTCATTAACCCCTGGGGAACCTTTTTCTATCGAGCCATGCCATTTGGACTGAAGAATGTCAGTGCAACGTACCAGAGAGCTATGACTGTAATATTTCATGACATAATTCACCAAGAAATTAAAGTATATGTCGCTGACATGATAGCCAAGTCACCAGAGCGAGGCGATCACTTGGTAAACCTTCAAAAACTGTTTGAGAGGTTGAGAAAGTATCGACTATATCTGAACCCACAAAAGTGCATGTTTGGTGCTATGTCCGAAAAGCTGTTGGGGTTCATCGTTAGCAGGAGAGGGATCGAGGTCGACCCAATTAAAGTCAAATCCATCACAGAAATGTCACCACCATCTACCGAAAGAAGTCAGAGGGTTCCTGGGCAGAACATAATATATCAGTCAGTTCATTGCACAGCTAACTCCAATCTGCACGCTGATCTTCAAGCTACTAAGGAAGAACTCGCTCGTTGAATGGAACAACGACTGTCAGGCAGCGTTCGATAAAATCAAAAGCTACCTCTTTAACCCACCTGTGTTGGTACCACCCGAGCCAGGGAGACCACTCTTGATGTATCTCTCCACGACGAAAGTCTCGATGGGATGTGTCTTAGGGCAACATGACAAGATAGGAAGAAGAGAACATGCCATTTACTATCTAAGCAAGAAGTTTACTGATTATGAAACATGCTATTCTCATTTGGAGAAAGCATGCCTCACTCTTGTATGGGCTAATAAGAGGCTCCGCCATTACTTACTATATTAAGCCGTTCTACTCTTAGCCTAAATGGATCCATTGAAATACTTACTCGAGAAGCCGGCCCTTACTGGGCGGACTGCACGCTAGCAGCTCTTATTGTCTGAATTCGACATCATGTATGTCACTCAGAAGTCGATCAAGGGACAGGCACTCATCGATCATCTTGCCAACAATCCTTTGCCAGACTATGAGCCTTGGAGAACTAAATTCCCTGATGAGGACATCCTTTTTATGATGAAAGACGATACTGAAGAAGCAGAAGAATCATGGGTAATGCACTTTGACGGGGCAGCTAATACAAAAGGTCAGGGAGTTGGTGCCATTCTGATTTTGCCGAAAGGATCCCATGTACCTATCTCTATCAAGCTCAACTTCCCTTGCACTAACAACATGGCGGAATATGAAGCTTGTGTCGTTAGTTTGCAGGCGGTTCTCGATCTAAACATAACTCACCTTCAAGTGTTTGGTGATTCACAGTTAATCATATGTCAGACGAATGGTGACTGGAAGATGAAATACAAGAAACTGATCCCCTATCATGAACACCTCGAGGATCTGATGGCTTGCTTCCAAGATGTGACATTCTCATATGTCCCCTGAATAAGGAATCATTTTGCCGACGCATTAGCAACTTTGGCATTAATGATAGAAATCCCTTATGGTGCTGAGATGAAGTCAATCATGATCGAGCAGAGGAATGAGTCGGCCTTCTACCTCTAGATTGAGGACCTACAAAGCCCAATGATGAGCCACCTTGGTTCTCAGATATCAAAAATTTCCTTGAGACCCTAACTTTCCCTGAGGGTACATCCAAGACAGACCAACGAACCCTTCAACATCTAGCAGCAAGCTACGTTATTAGTGGGGAGTGCCTTTACAAGCAATCGTACAACAACAACTTGCTCAGGTGCCTTACAGAAAGTGAAGCGACCAACATCATGAAGGAACTTCACGAAGGAGTATGCGATGCCCATGTCAGCGGTCACATGCTCGCCAAGAAAATTTTACGACAGGGATACTTTTGGATCACTATGGAATCAGATTACTACAAACATGTCCAAAAATGTTACAAGTGTCAGGAACACTCCAGTCTGATACACGCTCCTGCCATCGATCTTCACTGCATGACCACTCCCTGGCCATTTGCTACATGGGGCCTTGACATCGTCCGAATGATTCACCCAAAAGCATTGAATGGACATCGGTTCATCCTCATCGCCATTGAATACTTTACTAAATGGGTAGAAGTGGCGTCATATGCCAATATCACGGCCGGTCACGTCGAGAAGTTTCTCAAGAACAATAATGTGTGTCGATTTGAAGTACTCAAGGATATTATCATAGAAAATGGCACAAACTTTGCGAATAAGCACATTCAACCCTTCTGCGAGTAATAAAAAATCAAGCACCATTGCTCGTCACCTTATTGGTCTCAAACTAATGGAGCCGTGAAAGCTGCGAACAAGACGGTCGTCTGTATCCTAGAGAAGATGGTCATCACTTACCAGGATTGGAGCGAAATGCTTCCATTTACTTTGTGGGCCTACAGAACGTCGATCCATACCACAACAGGGGCAACACCATTCTCTCTTGTGTATGGAACCGAGGTCGTCCTACTGGTAGAGGTTGAGGTACCCTTGCTTCGAATCCTCATGGAATCAAGCTTACCTGAAGTAGAAAGAGAGATCTCACTTTGACCAGCTGAACTTACTGGCGAGAAGAGACTCCTAGCCTTGTGTCATACTCAAGTTTACCAGGGGCGAATCGCACACGCTTATAATAAACGTGTCCGCGGTCGAGATCTAAAGGTAGGAGACACTGTGTTGAAGATCTTCTCATCCCTCCACGCCAATCCGAGAGGAAAGTTCAAGTCAAATTGGGAAGGACCTTACGTCATTCGAGAAGTGCTGTCGGGATACGCCATCCGCCTCGCCACCATGGACGGAGATCATCTTTCTCAGCCCATCAACGCTGGTTATGTCTGACGGTTCTACTCTTAGTATATTGAGATAAGGTAAGTATTGGTGAAACAGATGCGTGACTGCTTAAGAATCACTCAAAAGAGGCCATCATTCCAAACACAGTGGCCAAAAAGCATCCTTAAAAATGATGATATCCTTTGCTACCCCATTTGAGCCTGGGCCTTTTCTTTTAATAAACCCCCTCCCCAAAAAATGTGTGTGTACATATATAAAAAAGGGAAGTAAAGTTACGATCAAAATCCAAAAAAAATCGAAAAAGTAAAACCTCAAAAAGAGATTGCCTGAAATGGAGCAAAAAGAATAAAAAAAATGTAGAAGAATCACGGGGCATGTACAGTAAAAACCCCCAAGGAAGAAAGTATATTGAGAAAACTGAAGCCGTATCAAAGAAACCCTTTTAGCCTAGCATACCTTTAAATCCTAACCTAACCCATGGCCAAGCTGCACCCTGAAGAAAGCCCTCTTTTAGGTTTACAAGCAGTCATAATATCTGTTAAATCAACACAAGCCGAGTTGTGAAATGACACTAAAACCCCATCCAGTCGGCTATGATGGAATCAACGTCTATGTCGTGGCTATTGAAAAAAAGAAAGAAAAAAAAATAATAATAATAATAAAAGAAGATAAAATGAAATAAAAATATAAGCTCAAAGCAAGATGGACATGGTGAAAACTCGAAAGGGTGCTATAGGTAAAAACAGCGAGTTTATGCGAACCAGGTGAAAACTTGAAACGGAGCTCGGGGTAAGAGAGCTAAACCCATGGACGTGGTGAAAACCCAAAAGGGCGCCACTGGTAAAAAAGGTGATAAGTAAAAAAAGAAGAAAAAAAAAATTGAAAAAGAAAGGTTTGGACTGATTGAGAAGATTGATGTTTGAGGAACCCTTTTGTTACTCTTCCTGTACCCTCTTGTCTGACTGGGCCGCTCATGCTAGTTCGAATCAGGTCCCGACCAGAATTGTCTTTGTGAAATTGCACCGTCAAACGTATGACTCAAGGTAAGGAGAAAGGTTTGACTCAATCCAAAGGGATTAACATTCCGGCCTTGATAAAATCTGAAAACTCACTCAGGTTCGACTGCATAAAAGAGTTCGACGATGCTCAAAATGGGACCCGTTACTCCATCTCACTGTCAAGGCATCAAAAAAAAAAAAGCCAAAAAAAAAAAATCAAGAAAAATCTAAATACCAAAAAATGTGCATATATTTCTACTCATTTCCATTCACATATTTCCAGCATCATATTTCAATCTCAAAAATGAAGAAAAATAACAAAAAATCTCCAAAAACAAAAATCTAAAAAATATCTTAAAATTGAAAAAGTGTAGGTAAAAATTTACTTCTCCTTCTGCTATTTAGGAAGTATTTTTTTATATATGTATAAATAAAAAAAAAGAGACTGACGTTTTCTTAAGAATGTGCAAGAACATCAAAATGGTCCGAAGCCTCGAAGCCGACAACTTCTCAGTGATGGACAAATCAGATGAAGTATCTCACCACTGACGTTAGGTCTATTAAAAAAAAAGAGAGAAAATAATTTTGAAAAAGAAAGAATAAATTTGTGCTTCCCCACAGAGCTACAAACAAGCATAAGATGATAAAATGTCAATATTTTATCAGTAATGCAGCTTTGCCATATTAAAGTCCTAAGTCTAAGGCACGCCTTGGATTCTAGATCCTACTTCAAGGCAGGAGCAACGGCGCCTATCCTGATCAAATGGTCAATATTTTGATTAGGTAATGCCACTGCTATATCTTTGCGATGAGCGCTCTATTTTAGATTCATATGAGCGTAAGTGTCTTAAGCTTCAGATTCTCCGTTGGAAAAGGTCAATCGTTGGTTGAGACCAACCTGTTGAGAATGAGATTACATATCAATCAAGCTATGTGCAACCATGCATTCAGAAGGGTTCATTTCCCTTTTATTTTCTGCAGGCTTAAAACCTATATGAGCAGCAGTATCCCTATAAAGTATACGCCATGTGTTTAGGTATCAGTATGATGGTCGTTTGTCCCCATAAATTTTACTCGAGCAGGTCAGGGTCGGGGCTTCCATCGCCTTTGTTATTGCTTATTGCCCCTGATGAGTGCATGATTATACATAGTTAATTGATATTTATGATCATTGTCAGTAGAGACTAGGATTGGATGTCCCTTTAGGGAGATACCCCAATGTTTGGTTGGACCTGTTCAAGGTAGTCAAAGCTGAATACTCTAGGTCATGTTGATCTAAGGCATGCTTTCGAAAATGGCACGTCCTCCCCAAAAAGCATTACGACCTCTATTCACTCCGCTCGGGTAGTCATGCTAAAGAAACTACGGGATTAATGGGTTCGCCCAAAGACCTCAAACCCTGCTTTCAGCAGGGGCACCCACGAACAGTCAGAGGGGGCCATCAAATGCCTCATACGATTGGACGTAAACTGTGGAGCCTTGCGTATTTTTGCTTCGCGCCTATCTTTGAATGTGGGTCAATCACCCATCTTACTTGCGAAGCTGTTGTATTCAGAATGAATCTCGAACATCAATCACCTTCAAATTATCTCTAGAAGCAAACATTTTTCTCAGCTATTGGGCTTTCACAATTCATTCCACCTCGGTTATACCCAGTAATGTCGCTAAGCGCTTGGGAACCGATTAACTTGAGAAATGAATGTTTAGCCAGCCATCAAGGGCTTTCGTCTTCTCACCATGTTACTCATCTGATGTTTGAAGTTTATTTTGAATGCAATGGACCCGTCAGTAATGCCTTGGGCCTCTTCAGATGTCTCTTTCTTTGGCATTCGATCATTAGTGATCGGATACCAAAGAGGGGCATCTGTAGACACCCAAATTTGGCCAAAGGCCCGATCAAAACACATTTCGAGAAAGGTGGACTTTCGAGCTTTCGATGGCATATATGGAACCTTTAGGAACCACCCTAGAACCCTTAAGAATCCTTCCAAACCCTTAGTAATCACCCTAGATCCCTTAGGAACTTGCTCCGAACTTTTAAAAATCAATCCCAACCCTTAGAACCCATTCTAAATCTAAACCTAACCTTTCAAAACCTTGGAAAAGGGTGTGATGCACCGGGACCAGCAACGGCCTTCTACTATGATTGAATCTCACACCATTGAAAAGTAGAGGACGTCAACTTTCCAACGGTCCAAGGATCGCCCCAATCGAAGTTGTACATCAAACGATATTGCGGTCCGAACTTGGAGGGCAAAAAAATAAATCAGGTGGGCCCCCTAGGGATTTAGCGCAACTAATAGTTGCACCAGTTATAATTTTACCTAGCGCAACTATTATTTGTGCCAGGCCACTTCTCCCAGAAATTAAGCCTGGTGGAACTAATAGTTGCGCCAATTTTAAATGTGGACCCCACCCTCGTGAGCCAACTTCCAGGCACTATTTAGCACTGTTTTACTATACATTTGCCTGGCGCAACTAATAACCATGTTTTTTTGTCTTGAAATTCATGATTGAGGTTTGACTTGTTGACCACCTCGACCTTTGAGGTGTCTTTTGATAGTTCTGTTGCACCCATTCACTACCTATTTGTAACCCCTTAAGTGGCTTAAGGCAACAACCCATCATCCACCATTGAAGGACCTTGTCACATATTTCAAGGCTCCAAAAACCCTAGAAAACCTTAGATTTGATATTACCTAATTGCTAACCCCAATTAGCACTTAAGTGGTCTCCTAACCCACCCATTTCCTATAAATGGAGCCCCCCTCCCTTTGATTTAAGGGTTGAGAATTTTGGCCTAAGAGAGAAAGAGCTTAAAGTGAGAAGATCTTTCTCCCTTTGGTACACACTTCCCATACAAATTTCAGATTTCAAAATGCTCCCTTAGACCTTAGCATTTCATTAAAAGCCTTTAGGTTAGGTGTGTGTAATCCTTTAACCTTCCCTCTCTACCTCTTAGCTTCAAGTCTTAGGAGTTAGAACTCCTTTTTCCACCATTCAAGCCTTCAAAAGCTCATCAAAGTAAGTCAACGCAAGGCTCTCCTACGGTACTACAAGTGCCTGAGGGCTCCGGCTCTCCCCTTTCTTCTCCTATCTCTTCTTTAGCTCTTCCCATCCTCCCATTTGTGTCATTACGCCACCAAATTTTTTATAGGAACGGAGGGGCACAAATAGGATTTAAGACTCATTTAGGCAAAAGGAAGTCATTTTATTTTCTTTTACTTTTTTTTTGTGTTGGCCATTAGTAGAGACCGCGTTAAGCGGGTTGATCGGGTGCCTAACACCTTCCCGGTCGATAACCGAAGCCCCTACCAAGAGCCTTTGGTGTGGACCGGATTCAGAGTCATATTTTTAGCACTTCGATGCTCATAAAAATGAATTAGGTTTCCCAGAACACCAAAAACTCTGGGTGGCGACTCTATATTTTTTACAAGCGAGCGCATCACCACAACGGGATCGTTAAAAATCCTACGATTGCACAATGTGCAATAACTCTAAATCCACAGTGCCCATCTTCCATTACTTCTGTGATATCAGCTACAATAGGGCATACAAATACAGGGAGTGTCTTTAGATACAATTTCATTCTGAGGCTTTCTTGAAGCTTTGAAACTTTCACAACTACAACCTTTTTCCCTATTTTCTTTGCCTTAGTCGTCATATCAACTTCTTTCATGACGTGCTAAAACCCGGATTTATTTCTTTTGGATGAGGTATCACATTTACGTTTGTCCCTCTTCCCCTTAGGCCTACTACATTTACTCTGAGATAACTTTGGCTCGACCACGTAAGTCATAGTGGGGTCTGCAACCTCATTCAACTGTCTATAAATTTGATCCTGAACAGCAAGGTCGGACCTCTCATATCTATCGTATATGTGATGAAAACATTCTCAAATTTCAACACCTCTTGAGCTTGCAATAGTTTTCAGTTGATACAGTTTCTTCCACCGAGGATGAATGGAATTTAGAAGAATTTTATCGCCTCTCAATAGCCATGAAGACCATTCATGCTAGCATAGAAGGCCATGTGTCTTAAGCTATCCATGCCTGCACTGAGCTTCCATAACAGGTTACGTCTCAACTGCGACCTTGTCTGCTAAATTATTACCAACGCAACTCTAGACAGGTGACCCACTATGAGCTCATAGAAATGGGCACAATAATGATGCCCCCTCTTCTGTTTACTTTCATCAAACAAAGATCGTATGTGTATATATTGCAGCTCGATGACGCCATCAACCTTTTTCCATGATTACAAGAGGTCAACGATAAGAGATCTCAACTCGCGCTTGATCTGAGCATACGCGCTTTGTTCAGACTTTTATCATGCTAAGTCTTAACCTATTGCAAGTGTACAACGGAAATTACACCACTAGTATAGGATCGTTCCCACGAGGAAAGTGATAACTCTGAAGTAATTGTGTTTGTTTAAAAACTTGTATTGGTCTTTTATGATCCTAAACTACTAGATAAATATAAATAAAAAATGGGTTGTTTAAACTAATTGCATAATATAAATCTAAATCCTCCTCCTTCCAGATTATGATCGTTAATCACAATCCTTCAGATCTCAGATATTTACAAAATAAAATACCGTTACACCGTACCTCAGTCCTCTAGAATTTGGACGTCAATCAAAAGCTAGAATTTCTTAACACAGATTTAATCTAATCAACAATCTTCCTAAATTTTGGGCGTCAATTAAACTCAAGAAAATTAAAGATGGAAAAGTAAAACTGCTACACTAATCTGCAAATTCTCAATCTGAGTCATCAATTTAAATAAAAAACTTTTAGATGTTTACAAAGCAGCAAAATGCATGCAAATAAATCTAAACTAGAAAGCAATAAAAAGATCTTTCATCCCTCAATTGCAGGCATCAATTATTTCTGAAAAACTTCAGATACTCTATTCTAATCTTCCAGCTCCTGATCACAGGCGTCAATTGCTCTCGAGAAACGTTGGATATCTAAACTACTCTACTCTACTTTTGATCGGAAGAAATCCCAACCTCAGTCGTCAATTGATGTTGAGAGTTCCTTCAATAACTCTACTCTTATGCCGAACCTTCTTATTTATAGATCATAAGAGGTCGGTTTATATTATTCTATCTCTAATAAAAGAAAACTTCTAAACAAAAGATTCCTAATATAATTCTACTTCTAATACTAGTTCTTCCTTGTTCTGAATGGTAGATGTGTGTCGAACTTTTCTCTTTTATTTTAGTCGTTGAGATCTCCTAAGTTCTTTCCCCAATCTTCTTTGATTTGTAAGTTGTCAAACTTCTAATTTAAGAGATCTTCTAATTTTGTGCATGGCGGTGTAGACTTCACGTGATCAGCAGCCTGAGCTTTATTTTCTACAATCGTGTGCACAATTATTCTTCTTTCTATACTATTTATGCTTTGTCGAACATTTGAGATTTCACTTTGGTTCTTCTAGTCGTAGCTTCTTTCTTACGTTCGTGAATCACGATTTCTCTTTTCTTCTTTTTTTTTCACTCGTTCGAGATTTACGTGTATTCGACATTTCTTTTTCTTACTCATCGACTGGTCCTTCGTTCGAGTGGATCGTTTCTTCGCACGATCATAATTCTTGCTGCTTTTTAAGTTCATTTTGGTAAAGATTAACACTTCGACTCTAATCTACTTATTAATCTAAATATTAGCACATAACATCTCATTAGTAACAAACTAAGGTCTAGCATTACTAAGTTAAGGGTAGTAAAGTGGTATATTCTGTGACTGTTCACACCCCCAAACTTAAGCTTTGCTAGTCCCTAGCAAACAAGGAAAGAAAAACTAAATTAAATGTTAAATGCTACTTTCGTAGGGAGCACAATTGCGTTTAGTAGATGCAACAAGCCTTTAAACCCTAGTAGAGGAGTTGTAGTCTCCAGAAGGTTTTCAATGAAGTTACCTACAAACTTCAAATATTTTTAGGTTTTTCAAAAAATTTCTTAAAAGAAAGGTAATAAATTTTAAATTTTCAAAATTAAATTTTATACACTAAATTGTAATAGTTGAGCATTATATGGTTGTCATGGTTTCAAAAGCATGATCCCAACATCTTTGCTTTCCATCATAGCAGTTATCCTTGATCAGAACTCAACAATTCCAATTCATATTAAGCGTGGAGTGTGTGCGTATCAGTGAAAAGTTTATTCATCATAGATTTTTTTAAGTTGTAGATTTTAAAAATATTTTCCTCCAAACTCTCACTATTGACATACTCTATATTAAAATTTATGGGTCCTTTATATATGATATATATGATGAATGCTCAAAGGATAGTTGACATAGAAGACAATCTCATGGAATGGATAATCAATTATATTTATATGTATCATAACCCCAGATTTTTGGGAACCGTGCACGTCACTTACCATGCACATGTGTTTGTGGTTCCCAGGGAAACCACAATTAATATATATACACTATAAGTGTATGTGTGAAATACACTAACTTTCACTAGATAAGTGAAAAAGGGGAGGGAAGTCTCTCATTCGTGACCTAATTGAGTTAGATAGAGAGAAAGTGAAATAGGAAGAAAGAAGAGAGGACTTGGTAAAAGAGGGTTAGAGGTTCATTTGTTTTCTTTAAAATCGGTAGATAATCTGGAAGGAGGATGGGATGAGAAGCTTTGGAAACCCTCCTCATAAGATTTGATCTTGGATCAAGTCTACATAGGATCTATTGATTGAGGTATGTTTTAAATGCTTATGTGTGTTTTAAATAAAGTATAAAGTATTAGCTAAATAGTTTTTTATATTAATAAGGCCTTAAATGGAGTGGGAAAACTGTTCTCGAAAGGATCGAGCACTAATTTTTGTCGTTCCTCGCTCGAGCGGTATAAATGGCTCGCTCGAGCGAGGTCGGAATATATAATCTGGGCATAAATTGTGTTCTAGGCTGGAGACCCATAGTGAAGGGGAGACTCGCTCGAGCGAGCCATCGCGTGAGCTTCAGGTACCTCATTTTAACTGCTCGAGAGATGAATAGTACTCGCTCGCGCGAGGGTTGGGTACTTCGTTTAAGCCGCTCGAGCGATGAATAGTGCTCGCTCGAGCGAGGGATTAGTACCTCATTTTTATCGCTCGAGCGAGGGATTAGTACCTCATTTTTATCGCTCAAGCAAGGTCAAGTGATCGCTCGAGCGAGGAATAGTACTCGCTCACGCGAGGCACTACTTGGATTTTTGAATTCTTTTTTGTGGAATTCATGGGAGCTATGGGTCCCAAGGGTTCGGGAGACCATTCTAAGTATATTCTTAACACATGCAATGTAGGTTTGATGTGAGATTGTTACGTGTGAACCTCTGCGAGAAAGTAGTGCGTCGGATTTACATTGAGGTAGGGAATATCTTGAAACATGTACCTTAATTCATCAAAATCATATGTGTAGAGTAATTCTTATAAATAGTCATGTATCAAATGTGATTTTAAACAAGGGTGTGTGTGTGAATTCAAAAGTGAAACCATGAGGTCCCCAGGGGACGTGTAAATCTGATAATAGGCATGTAGATGATGCATTGAATCAGTGGCATCCCAGGGATGCAGATGAAATCTAACGGTAAAATAAAAGAAAAGTGATAAGGCCTAATGTAATAAAATTAGCACAATCACGGTGAATAACTATATGTAAAGCACATTTGATATTTTTGGTTTGATTAGAATACCCCACTGACGTGGCAGGATACCCACGACTGACTCGGCAGGATATCCGTGACCGGTACGGCGGCCAATCCGTACACTAGTAGCACATCCCAGGGATGTAGATTTAAGAATTAGACCCTGCCACCGAAGAGAAAGGGGCATGGGTAGTATTGAAATTGAGAACATATAACAAGTGTCTATTTAGACGACGATGGTAGGTATTCCATCGGGGCTCGATGCTATATTGCTCGGAGACTACTTAAGTTAAGATTTAAATGATTAGGCTGAATCCGTAACTATACTAATAAGATGAGAATGAAAAAAGTCATGCAAGTAACAGTTGTATCTATCATTTCATTCTCGATTGTTTCAATTATTTTCTCAGAAATTCAATCATATGAATTGTGTTTCTTTTAAAACTGTTATAGCATATATGTGAGAGCTTAATTTATATGTTCATTGTGTTTTCCCTATTGAGCTAGGATGTAGCTCACCCCTTAGACTCTACGTCCCAGGTTCAGTACTAGCGGCAACTGAGGCTTCGGGAGATGTTGATTTAAAGGATTCGAATTACGTGCCCGGAGAAGAGTTAGAGCCTCCTCCTGAGGACTTTTTCTAGGAGACCCCTTGCATACTTTGAGAGTGAGTAAAGAGCATTTGTGCGGCTTGGTATGTCAAGCCTAAATTCTTAAATGTAATTAAGTACCATAAATTCTTTTGGCGAACCATCTAGGGTGAATGATTTATCACCGATGGTTCAAGTCGATTCTTCTGCTCATGAATTGGCATGGGACTAGAACTGTCTTTTGAGTTTCTTTTATTCATTTTAAATGCATGAAGACTTGCTTAGAGTAAATTCTTGTACTTTACCTTGTGGTTTATTGCTTATATATACCAATGCTCCGTGCAGAGTTATCGAGTACGGCCTTGAGGGTCGGGCTGATAGCATGGATTTTGAGGTGCTAAAATTCAGGCTGTCACAGTTGGTATCAAAGACATTTCTTTTAAAATTTTGACAATCATTCCTTTTGTCAGAGCATAGGGACTTCTGCTAACGAAATTATGGTTTCTCATGCAGACCGTTATGTTTCCTAGGGGAAGAGGCTGACCCAGGGGCGGTCATGATAGGAATTTGCCTAGTAGAGATGAGTTCATCTCGCCTACGAACAGAGTGCCATTGGGAAATAGGGAGGTTCCTGAAGGTAGTGGCCAAGAAAACCAAGATCAGGCAGAAAATCAGGATCGAGACCGTCAGGATCGAGATCAGAGAGAACAAGATAGAGTGAGAGAAAGAAATGAAGAGAGAGGAGCGTTAGAGGATGATTCATACTATGGAAATCAAGGCAACTTCCATGGCACAACAGGCAGCATCCTTGGCAGCTCATACCGCCCACGAGCAACATCAGACACCTACGCCACCAGTAGGGCCTATACTACCAGTAGCTTTAGCATTTACCGAATTTAGGAGGATGAGACCTCCTAGCTTTTCAGGGCAGGCAGACACCATGGCAGCCGAGAATTGGCTGAGTGAAATGGAGAAATTATTTAGCGTACTGACATGCATGGAAGATGAGAGTGTCCGTTGGGCAGCTTACATGTTAGATGGGGAGGCTGGGCCTTGGTGGAAGTCTGTTTCATGAACTAGGGCTCAGGAAACTCCAGGTATGCCCTGGACATTGGATGAATTCGTTGAAGAGTTCAACAAACAGTACTTCCCAGAAGTTGTGGGGAATCAGATGGAGATCCAATTTTTACAACTCATGCAAGGGAAGACGACCGTAAGGGAGTACAGAGTGGAATTTATGAGACTTGCTCGTTTCGCTCCAGATTATGTGAATTCTGATGTGATGAGAGCGAAGAGGTTCCAACAGGGCCTAAGGCCAGATATCTGAGGAGGAGTTGCATCATTTCAACTGAAGACCTATGGGGAGGTCATGAGTAAGGCATTAGTAGTGGAAGAAGAAAACAATAACCGATACCGTCAGAGGGAATAGCAGGGAAGAGGAAATGTAGATCAAGGAAGGACTAGGAACTACGAACCGATGAATAAAAAGCTAAGATTCATAACACTAAATCAGAGACAACCATTCCAAGCAGGGTATGGGAGAACCGCACAACAGACTACTCATCAAAGATTTCCATTGCTTGCGTCAGGGAGACCGATGAGGTATGAGAGTCCCATTTTTTCCACTAGAGCTATAGTTACACAAGGCTTTTCACGAGCTGCTTCTTCCACACCGAGGGAGATTTGTACCAAGTGTGGTAAGTCTCACAAAATGACAGATTGCAGACAGGGGATGCGAGGCTGTTTTAAATGTGGGAAGATGGGCCACATGATTAAAGATTGTCCTGAGGTGAACATGGATAAGACGACTTTAGCTCATATGCCACGACAGATATAAGTAAGGAAGCCGATCGTCCAAGGGAGAGCCTACGCGGTCACAGCTCAAGAGGCTCAAAATACAAATGATGTGATCCAAGGTGAGATTTCTTTTAAATAAAGAATTTCAATTCTTGAAAACTTTAGATAGAGAAGGTGCATCCATATAGAAAATAGAAAAGAAACTGCATATAATAATTTCTAGTATAATGATAGACATTATATATATATATGTGCATGTATGATTAGGTACATTACAAATCTATAAGAAGGGAAGCGATATGACATATGAAGCTCGAGTGTTGATAGACCCGGGGTCTACCCACTCATTTGTTACCCCTCACTTCACAAAGAGGATAAAAGTTGACACAGAGGAGTTAGACTTTGTGTTAACCGTGACTATTCCTACTGGGAAGTCGGTTGATACCGAAAAGGGTTACAACTTTGTGATCATGAGAATCATGGATGGAGACGTCTTTGAACTACCGGCGAACCTAATTCTATTAGACATGCAAGGATTCGACGTGATCCTTGGCATGGATTGGCTGTCGACTCACTGTGCGATAGTAGATTGCAGGAACAAGGTCATCATTTTCAGACCCAACACGAGGAGATCATTTCAATTTCGAGGAGAGAGGTCGACACATATGCCACTCATCTCAGCAGTCAGAGCCGAACGTCGATCAGAAAAGGATGTAGTGGATACTTGGCATTCTTGAAGGAGCATAAAGAAGAGAAGAATGTTATCTCCGAGATAGCCGTAGTGCGAGAATTTGAATATGTATTTCTAGAGGAATTACCAGGATTACCTCCAGAAAGGGAAGTGGAATTCGCCGTCAACTTAGCCCCAGGAATGGAGCCTATTTCTAAAGCACCATATAGAATGGCTCCTGCTGAATTGAAGGAGTTGAAAGAACAGTTACAAGAACTCATGGACAAGGGGTTCTTTAGACCGAGCGTGTCTCCATGGGGAGCACCGGTCTTGTTCGTAAAGAAGAAGGATGGGTCAATGCGGCTATGCATTGACTATCGGTAATTGAACAAACTCACTGTTAAGAATCGATATCCCTTACCTAGAATAGATGACTTGTTCGATCAGCTGCAAGGAGCAAAATACTTTTCCAAGATCGATCTACGATCTGGATACCATCAGTTGAGAGTCAAGGCAGAGGATATTCAGAAGACTGTATTCAGGACTCGGTATGGACACTATGAATTCCTAGTGATGTCGTTCGGGTTGACAAATGCCCCGACGTCATTCATGGATCTAATGAATAGGGTGTTTAAACCACACCTTGACTCTTGTGCCGTAGTATTTGTTGACGACATCCTGGTCTATTCAAAATTAGAGGAAGAGCATAAGAAGCACTTGAGAATAGCCCTACAGACACTACGTGAATACCAACTATATGCTAAGCTCAGCAAGTGAGAGTTTTGGTTAGAAGAGGTTAGCTTTTTGGGATACGTTGTCTCAAAGCATGGTGTCACTGTAGATCCAGCAAAGATCGAAGCAGTGGTGAGTTGGGAACAACCAAAGACAGTGACCGACATCCGTAGTTTCCTAGGATTAGCAGGTTACTATCGACATTTTGTTGAGGGGTTTTCAAAGATATCAGGACCACTCACGAGACTTACACGGAAAGATGCAAGGTTCGAATGGAGTGAAGCATGCGAGAAGAGTTTTCAAGAACTCAAGAAGAGACTCACTTCAGCTCCAGTACTTGCGATTCCTTTAGGTAGTGGAGGGTTCGCAGTATACAGCGATACTTCGTATAGTGGTTTGGGCTGCATGCTTAATCAACACAAAAAGGCGATAGCTTACGAGTCAAGACAGTTGAAAGAGCATGAGAAGAATTACCCGACACATGACCTGGAACTAGCAGCGGTTATATTTGCGCTAAAGATTTGGCGACATTACTTGTATGGTGAGACTTTTGAGATTTTCACCGACCACAAGAGCCTCAGATATTTGTTTACACAGAAAGATCTAAACATGAGGCAGCGCAGATGGATGGAGTTCCTCAAAGACTATGACTATTCCATACAATACCATCCAGGCAAGGCTAATGTAGTGGACGATGCCTTGAGTCGGAAGGGTTCAGCTCAGTTGGCAAGATTGATTTTGGGTATGCACCGATGGAAATTATTTGAAGATCTGGCACTATATGATGCGAGCGTTGAGTCGCAAGCTACAAGAGCCTTCTTGGCTAACATATTAGTGAGACCGGTGATATTTGAGCATATCCACAAGCTACAGATGAAAGTCCCGGCGCTAACTAAGATTTGTCAAGATGTAACTGCAGGCATTAGATCTGAGTTCTCGGTCAAGGAGGATGGTACTTTATTGTTCAAGGGTCGTCTCTGCATTCCGAATAATGTCGATTTACGGCGAACAATTCTTGATGAATCTCATAAATCCAACTATGCAATTCACCCGGGGAGCACAAAGATGTATCAGGACTTGAAAAAGAATTACTGGTGGAGAGGTTTGAAGCAAGACGTGGCAGAGTATGTGTCGCGATGTTTGACGTGCCAACAAGTGAAGATCGATCATAGACACCCCGCGGGATTATTACAGCCTCTACCTATACTGGAATGGAAATGGGAGTCAATATCTATGGATTTCATCGTTGGGCTACTGCGTACAGCAAGGAGGTACAATGCCATTTGGGTAGTGGTTGATCGATTGACCAAGTCAGCGCATTTCCTGCCCTATAACACGATGTACACGGCAGGAAAACTCGTAGAACTATATATGAAGGAGGTAGTACGCCTACAAAAAATCCCAAGCAGTATCATTTCCGATCGTGATCTATTGTATACATCAAAGTTCTGGATGAAATTCCAAGAAGGAATGGGAGCGCGATTAGATTTTAGTTCAACTTTCCATCCACAAATCGATGGACAAATAGGCGAGTAAATCAAGTCATAGAAGACATGCTCAGAGCGTGTATCCTTGAAATGCAAGGATCATGGGATCAACACCTACCATTGATCGAATTTGCGTACAATAATAGCTTCCAATCCCGCATCGATATGGCACCATATGAAGCTCTGTATGGAAGACGATGTAAATCGCCCCTAAATTGGGAGGAAACTGGGGAGAAATTTGTGTTGGGACCCGAATTACTTGAAGATAACGCCACCGTCGCTCGTATGATCAGAGAAAGATTGAAGACAGCCCAAAGCAGATAGAAAAGCTATGCCGATATCAAACGAACGAGTGTAGACTTTAAGGTGGGTGAACAAGTGTTCGTGAAAGTGTCACCTATGAAGGCGGTGATGAGATTTGGAAAGAGAGGGAAGTTGAGTCCCCGTTATCTTGGACCATTTGAGGCTTTGGGTCGAGTAGGGGAAGTTGCTTACTACATTGGGTTACCACCATTATTTGATCGAGTACATAATATGTTCAATGTGTCTATGCTCAGGAAGTATCTAAATGGCCCTGATCACGTGTTGAGCGGCCAACCATTAGAGATGCATGAGGATATGAGCATGATCGAACAACCGGCGGAGATTTTAGATCGAAAAGAACAAGTGTTGCGGACAAAGGCGTTTCTGTTAGTGTTTGTTTGATGGAAGAATCATCCGGCCGAGGAAGCAACGTGGGAGCGTGAGGTAGATGTCAAAGAACAATATCCTAGTTTGTTTTAGAACGCTAGCTAGTCTCTTTTGTTTAAGTGTTATGATATGAAACATTTTGACTGTCAATGTACGAAAATGCAATCTTGAAACGGAGGAATAAGTTGGTAAAATTTTGAACATAGTAACTTCAATTTTGGCGGAGCCCATTCAGGAGTGAATCCCAAAGGCACGGCATAGAAAATCATGCTAAGAGAGATGCTAAGAGTTAGAGGAAATTAGAGTACAAATACGAGATTAAAGGGACCAGAAAAACTGTCCTGGGCTCGCTCGAGCGATGACTTATGCTCGCTCGTGCGAGCCATATAAAAATCAAAATGCAAGCTGTTCTAGACTCGCTCGAGCGAGAACTATTTATCGCTCGAGCGAGGCCTATTTATCGCTCGAGCGAGAACTATTTATCGCTCGAGTGAGGACTGTTTATCACTCGAGCGACAACTAATTATCGCTCGAGCGAGGATTATTGACCGCTCGAGCGAGGACTATTATTAAGACCTGAAAAGTACCACTTTTCACCCCTTAACTTAACCTTTGATTAGACCCATAGCCACCTAATAAGTTCTTGTAAAGTGTTTTATGTAGGTAATAACCAGCAGTGAAATAAAGCCAGGAATCCTGCTAAGGACCCGATTTTAGCACCAGAAGTCCCTCAGAAGGATGAACTCTGAATCCAGACCTGAAATATGCCTCACGCAGTCCAACTGAGCATCCCAAGACTCTACAACAACTTCTCGCACAGATGATTGACTGAAGAGCTTCAGAAGCAAAAACTCGTGCAGTTCTCGCAAAGCTCAAGAGTAGAACACATCGCGTTGTCTCACACAGTTCAAAGCAGACCTCTCTCAACCTCACGTAGTTCGCTCAAAATGGTTGAGAAGAGAGAGCTTCAGAAGACTCCTCGCGCAGCTATCGCGCAGTCGCTGCGGGATGCAATTATCAGAAGAGAACTCCTCGCACAGTTCTCGCGCCATTCAAGAAGAGAGCATCCTTGGGAAGGCAAAGCCATCCTCACGAAGATCAATTAAGACATGGAACCTCGCACAGTTCAGAACTCATTAAAGCCTCACGAGGTAACTCGCGAAGACCAGTGAAGAGAAGTGCTCGCGAAGTTCTCGTGCTATTCAAATCTATCCTTGCGAAGATCAACCCAACGATCGCACAGCTACCTCGCGACTGCTTGAACTCCGACCCCGCGACATTTGAGGCTTTGATGTCTACTCAACCTCGCGACTACCTGAAGAGCAAACCAAGCCAACCTCGCGACGGTTGAAGTTTTAATAACAAATCATCCTAGCGAAGAGCAAAAGCTACCACGCGATAAGTCTGGGAAACAATGGCTACCTAGCGAAGCTCTGAACCTCAAACTTCCATCTCTTCAGCAGAGGACCTTCTGGGAATTTCCTGCGATTAGGGCACGCACTCCCACGCTCAAATCTCTGTGCACGCGCCCCAAGGCATTGAAGGATCACTATTCGACCATGTGGCATCATTAAAATTAAGGTTTCCTAACCCTAATGTGCCGCCACACCATTGCTATAAAAACCCATACTTAGCTTAGGTTTAAGGGGGCTTGGACCATCTTTTCTTTCTACATCCTGGAATAGCTGGGAACACATCTCATTTCTTGGAGACTTGATCTGAGATCATTTTGCTTTTCTTTTTGTAGCTGTAAGTAGTTTTCTTTTTCTTTTTTCCTTCTCTCCATAGTCCAGCACTTGCTGGCTATGTCTTTGTATGCTCTTTGAACTAGATCAATGGAAGTTTTGTAATAGGATTTGTACTCTATAGGATTTGTGTTTGAATGTGAGATGCTCTGTGCAAGGCTGCTACCTTGTTATCCGCCATTGCTTTGGCTGTGTTTCAAAGCAATGGAGGACTGATTCTAAGGGCCATTCAGATCCAAGTGACCTGTGTGTCTGGGCTATCATGTTCCTATACAGCCTTAGCCCCACCACAGGACCCACTAGATCTGAAATCTCCATGGGAGCTTGAGCTGGTAGCCTGGTGACCATGGTGGTGGCAGCGATATTCTTGTTTTGTCTTGGGCTCCGTGAGGAGGATAGCCTCTGGGATAGTCTGTGACCATTTGAGTGGACAGGTTATAGCCTTAGGGTGATTCTAATCCACCAATCCAAGATGGATCTTTCTTCTTTACACCTGAGCTTGTAGAAGCACAGTGGGAGGAGATGAGGAGACTCTATATTTGTATAGATCCGCCATCAGATGTTGGATCTAATCTGGTTATAGAGATTGTAGGCTTGTGACTGGACCATTGTAGCCTCACTCAAGCAATGGACAGTTAGATCGAAGGTTGTACTCAATCTCTTGTTGGTTCTATGTGTCTGGGCTATCATGGTCCTACACAGCCTTAACCCCACACATAGAGCTTTAGAGGTTGAGGTTCCCTATGGATTCTTGAGTTGGTAGCCTGGATGAAATAGTGTCTACAATGATTAACTTGTTTTGTTTTGACCCATCCCTGGATTGTGGTTCCCCTATGGGATAGTCTGTGACCATTTGAGTGGACAGGTTATAACCTTAAGGGATTGAATCATGGCAGAGAGATGCGTTGGATCCCTTCTCCTCAGTGGTGATAGCGTAGCCATTGGACAGGATTTCTATAACATCATATCTACATCTGAGTTACAAAGCTCCTCTGATCTAGGCTCAATAACTTACTTCTCACCCTTTTATATTTATTTTCCACACTCCATCCATCTTCTCACCCCTTTCTGTAGTGTAGACATTAGGTTACCTTAGAATACCTAGAATAAGTGACCTTAAACTCCCCTCCTTTTTAGGACTGCCAGATCTATAGTAAGATCTGGAGGGACTACTAATGACGGCTCCTTTGGAGCTGTAGATCACCTTTTCATGTGGGACAAACTCTTACTTACCAAAACTTGCCACAATGGACCCTGTATCTTGCAGGTCTAGGATTTCTTAGTTGTGCTGATTTCATCCCTTGTTTTACTCTTTCTTTGATTTTTAAATTACTTTTACCACCAACCAATAAAGTAAGCACAAACTCAGAAATCGCCAACAAGTTTTTGGTGCCGTTGCCGGGGAAAGATGATCTATTAGTAGACCCTTAGTTTTTGTATTCTTAGTATTCTTTGCAAATGTGAATAATTGATACTGCTGACATAATTTTGAACCTTTCTTGTAGATCTAGACAGCAGCAATGAAGGACAGGTGGACAGCGATTAGAGCTTAGCTACCTCTGTTTGCAAACTCTTTGACTTTTAAAACTCTGTCTATCTTTCTTAAAAATTTTCTAGCAGTATCTAGGATAGTTTTAAATGTATTCTTTGAATAGCTGTACACTTAGTTAGATAAATTTGTTAATTGTACAGATATTCTTTTGCAATGTACCTGCAAGAAGCTTTCCTTGCTGCTGGTGTGCTTGTATGCTAGGGAGGAGATCTCTCAGCCCTACTTTAGAGCCTCTTAATCCTGAGTTAGAAAGGGGAAGGAGACTTAGAAGAGACAGGCACACCACAGGAGAGCCCCCAAGTGAATCTGTGACAACAATTATGGGTGAAGAACAACCCAGAACTCTCAAGGAGTTGAATGCTCCGTATGACTATAACTCCCCTTTTAGCATTCAATTCCCTGATGTTCAGGAGAATTATGAAATAAAAACTTCAATCATCCAGATGCTGCCCTCTTTCCATGGGCTTAGCAAGGAGGACCCTTACAAGCATATTGACCAGTTCTTGGCCTTGTGCACCACTTTTAATATCACTGGTTTGGGACCTGAGGCTACTAGGCTCAGACTCTTTCCCTTCTCTCTGAAGGATAGGGCCAGTACCTGGTTGACCACTCTTTCCAACAATAGCATTGCTTCATGGAAAGACCTACAGACCAAGTTCCTAACCAAGTTCTTTCCTGAGACCAAAACTAGCCAGTTGAGGAAAGAGATTCTTGCTTTTGCTCAATCCCCAACTGAGGATTTTAACCAGTCCTGGGATAGGTTTAAAGAAATGCTCAAACAATGCCCCCACCACAAGATCCCAGAGTGGCAGCTTGTACAAAGCTTCTACAATGGGATTGATGAGAAAAATAGATATATGGTCGATGCCTCTTGTGGTGGATCCTACATGCACAAGACTGCTGAGGAGGCATGAGAATTGTTTGAGGTGATTAGTGAGAATGCTTTTCAAAAGCCATCCCTAGCAAGAATTGGTCAGAAAACTGAGTCAAAGGTGGGGCCTGCTGCTGGATCAAGAGGAAAGGTTTATGAGGTGTCTGGGAACAATGACCTGCAACTGCAGATGGCAAACCTCTCTATGAAGTTTGACAAATTACTGACTGTGATGCAACCCAAAAGGGCTGCTCATGTGGCGGAGGCATGTCTGATATGCCAGTCCCCACAGCACACAGTGGAGGAATGTCCATCTGCAGGGCAATTTCCTGAATTAGTTTTGAAATATGTTGCTGCTGCTCAGTCTTATGGCCAGCAACAATCTGGGGGCTACAACAGATAGTCATATGGATACCAGCACCAAAATGTTGGTTACCAATGGAGAGACCACCCAAATCTGAGGTGGAGGCAAGACAACTACATGCAGCCCCAGCAGATGTTGGCCTTACCACAAAGACCACAGCAGCAGTTCAATCAAGGGAATGCCCCTAGATCTAACTTCTAACCCCATCAGCAGCCCCATCAGCAACAAAATCAATTGGCTGTACCCCACTCTCAGCTAAGAAATGTTTCCTTTAAGGACCAAGTCTTGACTTCATTGCAAAACCTGGGATCCTTGGCTCAGACTATGGACTCTCATGGTCAGAGCCTCCAGTAAATGGAAGAACAGATAAACCAAATGTCAAATGCCTTGTCTAGGAGAGATGAAGGGAGGTTGCCCTGTCAGCCAGTTATTAACCCCAAGGGTCAGTTTTTAATCAGAGAGGCCTCCTCAAGTTTTGAGGGAACCAATGCTGTGACTACCCTAAGGTCGGGCAGGCTAATAGACAACCAGGTGCGTAACAGACCAGCAGAGGTCATTTCCACAAATGATGCACATGATCGTGATAGAGATGTTGTAGGAACACCAAGCCAAGAATTGCCTGCCACCCTGCAGGAGGTGAAAAATAAAGAGGTTGTAGTTGAGCCTCAGCAGGGAGAAAAATATGAAAAAAGAAAGAAACAGAAGTTTAGTCATGGGCTAGCAGTTGAGGAACCAGCAGTACCTCAGCTGCCATTTCCTCAGGCTTTGGATGGTCCTGTCCCTTTTGATAAAGGGAATGCCCATATGGAGGAAATGATGGAGACTTTCAGGCAGGTGAAAATCAATTTACCCCTACTTGAGGCAATTAAACAAGTCCCAGCCTATGCAAAGTTCCTGAAAGACCTCTGCACCCAAAAGAGAAAAACTAGAGGCCATGTGTCCAAAAAGGCCTTTACAACTGATACAGTGAATTCTGTATTTAACATATCAATGCCTAAGAAGTTACAAGATCCAGGGAAACCCACTATTCCCTGCATAATTGGAGACCATACAATTGGAAAAGCCCTTTTAGACCTTGGAGCCAGTGTTAACCTGTTGCCATACAGTGTATATCTGCAACTAGGTTTGGGGGAGTTGAAAGCTACCCCAATTGTGCTAATGATGGATGATAGGTCTGAGAGGAGACCTCTGGGAATGGTTGAGGATGTCTTAGTGGGAGTGGATAAGTTTTTCTACCCTGCTGACTTCTTAGTTTTGGACATGGGGTGCAGCAATAGCCCAAATCCCATACATTATATTAAGGCCTTTCTTGGCCACTGCCAATGCATGCATTCAATGCAGGTCTGGAGTAATGGAGGTAACTTTTGGACATATGAAACTTGAGCTGAATGTGTACAACAGTGCAAAGTACCAGATGGACAATGAGGAGAGCTTTATAGTGGATGTACTAGAGGAAATTATAGAAGAGGAATTGCCCACTCTGCTGGAGTAGGGCAACATTGTCAGGAATTTAGCTAAAATTTGGGACATGGTGGAGGAAGAGAGCCCAGATGTGGTATCAAAAAATATGACCACATTGAAGTCTTCTGTAGGCTCAGTGCAGCACTCCTGTTGGAAACCTACATTGCTGCCTCTTTCCCCAACCTCCACTACACCTATTCTACCATCCACCCAACAAGCCCCTGATCTAGAGCTCAAGAAGCTTTCAGAAACATTAAAATATGCCTTCCTTGAGAAAGGTGATAAGCTTCCTGTGATTATCTCTTCCTCCCTTACCAATGAGCAGGAAGAGGAATTACTAACAGTTTTGAGGAAGCACAAGAAGGCAATTGGTTGGACCATTGCCGATCTGGGAGGAATAGATGCATCAATCTGCATGCACAGGATTCATCTTGAGGAGGGAGCATTACCCTCCAGGGAAATGCAGAGGAAGTTAAATCCTCACATGCAGGAAGTGGTCCTCAAGGAGATCATTAAATTGCTAGATGTAGGGGTGATTTACCCCATCTCTGATTCTCACTGGGTGGCACCTATCCAAGTGGTGCCCAAGAAATCTGGCATAACAGTGATTAAGACTGAAACTGGAGAGTTGAGGCCAGCCAGGGAGACCACTGGCTGGAGAGTGTGCATTGATTATAGGAAGCTCAACTCTAAAATCAGAAAGGACCATTTCCCTCTCCCCTTCATTGATCAAATTTTAAACAAATTGGCTGGAAAAGCTTTTTACTGTTTTCTTGATGGGTACTCAGGGTACAACTAAATCCCTATGCATCCTCAAGACCAAGAGAAAACCACCTTTACCTGTCCTTTTGGCACCTTTGCTTACAGAAGGATGCCTTTTGGACTTTGTAATGCGCCAGCCACTTTCCAGAGGTGTATGTATGCCATATTTTCTAATATGATTGACAAGTTTTTGGAGATTTTTATGGATGATTTTTCTTTCTATGGGGACAGTTTTGTCCTGTGTCTACAACACCTCCGCCTAGTTTTGCAAAGACGTGAGGAGACCAATTTGGTCTTAAGCTGGGAAAAGAGCCACTTCATGGTAACACAAAGCATTGTGTTGGGCCATGTAGTCTCTAAAGAAGGGCTTGAGGTAGACAAGGCCAAAGTGGACCTCATTGCTACTTTGCCCCCTCCAAAAACAGTCAAGCAAATCAGATCTTTCCTGGCGCATGCAAGATTTTACAGGAGGTTCATTAAGGACATTAGTAAAATTGCTAAGCCATTGTGCCACCTGCTCTGCTAGGATGTGCCCTTTGACTTTTCTGCTGACTGTCTTAAGGCTTTTGAAACATTGAAAATATGCCTCACATCTGCCCCTGTACTCCAAACACCAGACTATACCCTACCTTTTGAGCTGATGTGTGATGCATCAGACTTGGCAATAGATGCTATTTTGGGCCAAAGAAAAGATAAGTTGCCTGTGGTCATTGCTTATGTCAGCAAATCACTTGTTGAAGCTCAGCTAAACTATACCACAACTGAGAAAGAGCTTCTAGCAGTGGTTTATGCTGTTGACAAATTTAGAGCCTACCTACTAGGATCTAAAACTGTAATCTTCACTGACCATTCAGCATTGAAGTACCTACTATCCAAGAAAGATGCTAAGCCTAGGCTGATTAGATGGATACTTCTGCTACAGGAGTTTGACATTGAAATCAAGGACAAAAAGGGTGTGGAGAATGTGGTGGCTGACCACTTGTCCAGAATTATCTTGGAGAAATGCCTGGATGGCCCTATAAATGATGCCTTCCCGGATGAGCAATTATTTGCCATCCAATCCTTAGTCCCTTGGTTTGCACACATTGTCAATTATTTAGTTATAGGAAAGATTCCTCCCCACTTGACTAAAATGGACAAAGACCTATTTTTCTCAAAGGTCAAGTATTTTTTCTGGGAGGAACCTTGCCTATACAAGTACTATGCAGACCAAATCATCCGAAGATGTGTTCCCGAAAGTGATATCCCCAGTATTCTGGCCATGTGCCATGAAAATGCCTGTGGAGGCCACTTTAGTGGGAGAAAAACAGCTGACAAGGTTCTGCAGTGTGGTTTTTATTGGCCTTCCTTATTCAAGAATGCATACACACACTGCAAGGCATGTGAGAGATGTCAAAAATTAGGAGGGTTGTCCAAAAGAAATTCAATGCCTTTACAGCCCATCCTTGTGGTAGAACTGTTTGATGTATGGGGTATAGACTTCATGGGCCCCTTTCCTCCTTCTAATGGTTATCAGTTCATCTTAGTGGCAGTGGGCTATGTTTCCAAATGGGTAGAAGCCATTGCCACAAGAACCAATGACAACCAGGTGGTCCTCAAATTTGTAAGGCAGCAAATTTTCTCCAGATTTGGAACCCCTAGAGCTATTATCAGTGATGGGGGTAGCCATTTCTGCAACAGAAATTTTGAGAGCTTGCTCAAGAAATATTCTGTGACCCATAGGATTGCTACTCCCTACCATTCACAGACAAGTGGGCAAGTCGAAATTTCCAATAGGGAGATCAAACACATCTTTGAGAAAACAGTAAGGACTGACAGGAGAGATTGGGCTGATAAACTGAATGATGCACTATGGACCTATAGGACTGCCTATAAGACTCTCATTGGAATGTCCCCATTCAGACTGGTCTATGGCAAGGCTTGCCATCTCCCAGTAGAGTTAGAACATAAGGCCTATTGGGCCATTAAGAATTTAAACATGAACCTAACTTGTGCTGGTCATCACAGGTCATTGCAGTTGTCTGAATTGGATGAGCTGAGGATGGATGCTTACACCAATGCCAGGATCTACAAGGAACGGTCTAAAGCTTTCTTTGACAAGGGCTTGCTGAGAAAAAGCCTCGAACCGGGTGGTAAGGTTTGGTTATTCAACTCCAAACTAAAATTCTTTCCTGGCAAATTAAAATCCAGATGGAAAGGTCCCTATGTTGTCTTAAATGTTTCCCCATCTGGTGCTGTGGAAGTCAAGGATCTCAAATCTAGGAGGACCTTCAAAGTGAATGGTCAGAGGCTTAAGCCTTGCATTGAACAACCTGCTAACCCTATGAACACTATTCATTTTTATGGGACCCCTACATCTACCTGACCCACAGTTGTGTCCATGTTGTACTATACTACTTTTGTTTCTTCCATAAGTTTTAGGAAATTTTAGTGGTTGTGTGGAGGTTGATTACGTTGAGCCAAATAGAGTTCATGTGGGATTGGTAGGATTTCTTCTTCTTCTTCTGCGAATTGCTGACTTTCGAATTGAATGGATATTGTTTGGTATTAAGCCCTCGCGCATTCCAAATTGTGATTTGGGAAGCTCTCGCGCAATGCACATAGAACATTTCTTTCGCTGTCGCGAGCTTCAATGCTGCAGAGTCTCTCGTGCACTTCAAGTTCCAACTTCCATAATCGCGCGATTCAGTTATCTCGTGATCCCCTTACCCAGCTGCGCGAATAATGCATTTGTCATTTCCCACGATGATTGCTGGGACTTGCTGTTTCCCAACTCACTCTTAATTAATTGCAGCGACTTGGATGTTATTCCACCGTTTCATCTTCCACCATCCTCGTCTTTAAATACACAAGGAGCCCCTTTCATATTCATCGCATCCTTTCTCCTGACACCCTAGTGGTCCTTCCCTACTCCTAACAATGGCAGATGACAAGCCTAATGCGCTGCCTAACAAGTTTTACCCGATGTGGTTGGACCCGCCACCACCTAAAGAGCCGGATCCCCTACAACCCCTCTGGGATGAGTACGAGGCGGTTCAGCAGCTCCTGGCTAAGGAGGAGGAGGAAAAGCTCCAGCCACAGCAGAAAAAACAAACGATAGAACCATCCCCTGCCCCCTCCCCCACCTTCCCAACCCCCTCACCCTTGATCCCTCTCTGCCTTCCCCCCCCCCCCTTTTTTGTAATTTTCTTTTTTTCGTTTTAATGAAAATTCCTTTTCCTGATATTCTGTACAGTTCTCTATTTTTGGTTGTTTTCTTTCTTGATGTTTCCTTTTATTATGCCCTTAATAAATCTGCTCCACAGACACCTTTGAATCAGTGAGGACACTGCTCCTCATAGGTTTGGGGGTGTGGCAGGCAGACCCTGCCAATGGAATAGTTAACCTAAGTGCAGCAGACTCATCTGAGTAATATGGAAATGGATCTATGTTTACTTAAGAATCATGAAAATAAGAAATTTAAAATTTCTGCAAACTTTTGACATTATAAACTTTTAATATTCCACATTTCCATGATAATATTACCAAGGAAACTTACTTGTATCAGCACTTAGTGAATCATTAGAGAAAGAAAAAGGTGAGGACATACTTAAAAGTTCAAAGGAAGACCATAACCAGTGAGAATTGGGCCTATAAAAAATTTTCCATCCTTTGAGGAGTAACCAAGGCAATCTCTTCTAGTTCTAAGGACTGGCTGAGTCACTGTGCTCACTAGAAGTTAGGTAACTCCAAGTTGAAACAACTGACAGTACTCATGAGACTTAGGAAAGGATCAAGGCCTTCTCTTGGACAGTTTGAGCCTAAAAGGACCAACCCTAAACTAATTGCCCTTGTCCATACCCCCCTTTGAGCTTTAAATCCTAAATATCTTTAAAATACCCTCACTCTGAGAATTCAGAAGGTAAAGGAGAAAAGGTTGGAAATGGACTAGCTATGGTCAACATTAAGTGAATGGAGAAGAAGCATCTCAAAAATTCTGGCAGTATGGTAACTGAGAACATGGTGGCATTTCTGAAAAGCAAAAACAAAAATAAAAAGAAGAAAATTCCATCAAAAGGAAATAAAAATAATAAAGAAGAGGAGTAAGGGAGGAGTCAAGAGGAACTTTCATTGGAGAATCAAAGTCAAGAAGAGAAACTGATCACTTCAAATCTGAAAATCTCAAAGAAGATGAAGGGAGATGAATTCAAGAAGGTGAAGTCATGAATCACCTATGTCACCTACTGATTTCTCAATTTGGAACCCCTTTTCAACCTTCCATTCTTTTTAACCCTACTCCATAAGCAATATTACAGCCCAGTTAAAAGCCCTTGTGATCCAAAGTTGAGTGAGCTGTCATGTAAAGATAAAGAGTTATCCAATCTATGGTGAGGAACTGCCAATGATGTCAGCACTTAAGAACTCAGCCTATGCTCATGCTTACAGACCCATTTGGGGGATGTAACTGCTCTTGAGCCTGTGAGAAAATGAACCCCTCAACAAAACCCTCATGAGAGTATGCCCTGCAAAGTTTTTGGGTCTGAACTTGAATGCATTATGTATGACCTATAACCTAATTTTTGACCTGAGGATGGGCTCAGTGCTGGCACACACTTGTGCAGTTTTCTGTGGCTGTAAACTGATTGGAAGTGTTGTGCATTCATGAAAAGTTTATGCTATTCTGTGCAACTAATGGATTAAATTTCTTTTATGATTACTGATTCAAGAGTAAACTAAGTCTGCCCCTTGACTGCTCACTGGATGATATTTCACTTTTGTTAATTGTTTCATTGAAGAAGTTTGTGGGTGTCTTCACTGAAAACCCTCAGGAGACTTCACTCCTCCACTAGGGATCACCTAGGGGTTTAAAAGGCTTGGTACATATGCTAAATGTATTTGTGCTCCCTACGAAAGTGGCATTTAATTTTTATAGTAGGTTTAATTTAGCTTTGCTAAGGGACTAGCAAAGATTAGGTTTGGGGGTGTGTTAAGACCTGAAAAGTACCACTTTTCACCCCTTAACCTTTGATTAGACCCATAGCCACCTAATAAGTTCTTGTAAAGTGTTTTATGTAGGTAATAACCAGCAGTGAAATAAGGCCAGGAATCCTGCTAAGGAGCCAGTTTTAGCACCAGAAGTCTCTCAGAAGGATGAACTCTGAATCCAGACCTGAAATATGCCTCGCGCAATCCAACTGAGCATCCCAAGACTCTACAACAACTTCTCGCACAGATGATTGACTGAAGAGCTTCAGAAGCACAAACTCGCGCACCTCTCGCGAAGCTCAAGAGTAGAACACATCGTGCAGTCTCGCGCAGTTCAAAGTAGACCTCTCTCAACCTCACGTAGTTCGCCGTAATTTGAGAAGAGAGAGCTTGAAATACTCCTCGGTACAATGTCGCCGCGATCACAAGGGATGCAATTATCAGAAGAGAACTTCTCGCGCAGTTCTCGCGCCATTCAAGAAGAGAGCATCCTTGCGAAGGCAAATCCATCCTCGTGAAGATCAATTAAGACATGGAACCTCGCGCAGTTCAGAACTCATTAAAGCCTCGCGAGGTAACTCGCGAAGGCCAGTGAAGAGAAGTGCTCGCGAAGTTCTCGCGCTATTCAAATTTGTCCTCGCGAAGATCAACCCAGCAATCGCACAGCTACCTCGCGACTGCTTGAACTCAGACCCCGTGACATCTAAGACTTTGATGTCTACTCAACCTCGCGACTGCCTAAAGAGCAAACCAAGCCAACCTCACGACAGTTGAAGTTTCAATAACAAATCATCCTAGCGAAGAGTAAAAGCTACCACGTGACAAGTCTGGGAAACAATGGTACCTAGCGAAGCTTAGAACCTCAAACTTCCACCTCTTCAGCAGAGGACCTTCTGGGAATTTCCTGCGATTAGGGCACGCACTCCCATGCTCAAATCTCCGTGCATGCGCCCCAAGGCATAGAAGGATCACTATTCGACCACGTGGCATCGTTAAAATTAGGGTTTCCTAACCCTAATGCTCCGCCACACCACTACTATAAAAACTCATACTTAGCTTAGGTTTAAGGGGGCTTGGACCATCTTTTCTTGCTACATCCTAAAATTGTTGGGAACACATCTCATTTCTTGGAGACTTGATCTGAGATCGTTTTGCTTTTCTTTTTGTAGCTGTAAATAGTTTTCTTTTTCTTTTTTCCTTCTCTCCATAGTCCAGCACTTGCTAGCTATGTCTTTGTATGCTCTTTGAACTAGATCAATGGAAGTTTTGTAATAGGATTTGTACTCTGTAGGATTTGTATTTGAATGTGAGATGCTCTGTGCAAGGCTGCTGCCTTGTGATCCGCCATTACTTTGGATGTATTTCAAAGCAATGGAGGACTGATTCTAAGGGCCATTCAGATCCAAGTGACCTGTGTGTCTAGGCTATCATGGTCCTATACAGCCTTATCCCCACCACAGGACCCACTAGATCTGAAATCCCCATGGGAGCTTGAACTGGTAGCCTGGTGACCATGGTGGTGGCAGCGATATTCTTGTTTTTTCTTAGGCTCCGTGAGGAGGATAGCCTCTGGGATAGTCAGTGACCATTTGAGTGGACAGGTTATAGCCTTAGGGTGATTCTAATCCACCGATCCAAAATGGATCTTTCTTCTTTACACCTGAGCTTGTAGAAGCTTAGTGGGAGATTGTACGGAGGCAGACTCCCCTATATTTATATAGATCCGCCATCAGATGTTGGATCTGATCTGGTTATAGAGATTGTAGGCTTGTGACTGGACCATTGTAGCCTCACTCAAGCAATGGACAGCTAGATCGAAGGTTGTACTCAATCTCTTGTTGGTTCTACGTGTCTGGGCTATCATGGTCTTATACAGCCTTAGCCCCACACATAGAGCTTTAGAGGTTGAGGTTCCCTATGGATTCTTGAGCTGGTAGCCTGGATGAAATAGTGCCTACAATGATTAACTTGTTTTGTTTTGACCCATCCCTGGATTGTGGTTCCCCTATGAGATAGTCTGTGACCATTTGAGTGGACAGGTTATAACCTTAAGGGATTGAATCATGGCAGAGAGATGGGTTGGATCCCTTCTCCTCAGTGGTGATAATGTAGCCATTGGACAGGATTTCTATAACATCAGATCTAAATCTGAGTTACAAAGCTCCTCTGATCTAGGCTCAATAACTTACTTCTCACCCTTTTATATTTATTTCCCACACTCCATCCATCCTCTCACCCCTTTCTGTAGTGTAGACATTAGGTTACCTTAGAATACCTAGAATAAGTGACCTTAAACTCCCCTCCTTTTTAGGACTGCCAGATCTGTAGTCAGATCGGGAGGGACTAATAATGAGGGCTCCTTTGGAGCTGTAGATCACCTTTCCCTGTGGGACAAACTCTTACTTATCAAACCTTGCCACAATGGACCCTGTATCTTGTAGGTCTAGGATTTCTTAGTTGTGCTGATTCCATCCCCTGTTTTACTCTTTCTTTGATTTTTAAATTACTTTTACCACCAACCAATAAAGCAAGCACAAACTCAAAAATCGCCAACTATTGACCGCTCGAGCGAGGACTATTGATCGCTCGAGCAAGGCCAGAGTATAAAAGCACGGCGAATTACTATTCACTCATTTCATCTTCAAGCGAGAGAGAGTTTGGGCGAGCGAGATTTAGGGTTTTCAGATTTTCAAACTCCTTTTCTGTCCGATTCGAGCCGGATTCTAATGATCCGATCCGTCAAAAGCGTTTAAAAAGGTGAAATCTATCCTAGTTCTACCTCATTTCATTGATTAATTTCTTGTTATATATCAAATGGCTTCTACAAGCCCTAACCCCCAACCTAGAAAATGGGTGGCGATTCAATTGCCATCGTCTCGCAACAAGACGCCACAAGCACCACAACCACCACCATCCCCATCTCATGCCCCAATCCAATTAGATGATTGGTGGGGAGCAAAGATTTTTGAGGCCGAATGGGAGATTCATCCCTCTTATTTTGGGGATCCTACGTCCACCCAATGGACCTCGGATTTCCTCACAAACCACCATCTGAGACCACTATTAGAACCCTTTGGAGCTCGGTACTATCCGAGACTCGTAAAATTATTCTACCAAACCCTTCAACCGAACATGAATGAGGATATGATCCTCGTGAACATAGACGGGAAACAACTTGTTTTCGGCAGTGCCGATGTTTCCACTGCCATGTAGTGCCCTCATACATACACCCCAAGCCCACTCTCTCTACCACCATTATTTGGGAACGTAGGATGCCCGACCATCATTGCCAATATTACCGGCGGCGCCACCGCATCTGGACAATCGATCACTCGATCGCAGTTGCCGCCACAAATGTGGTTTTTGGACATTATTTTTAAGAAAAATTTACACCCGACGGGCCATGATCAAGAGCGCCGCGAGACATTTTTGCGAGCCCTGCACTCTGCATTCCATAATCGGTGGTTTAGCGCCCCTATGGTTGTGATCAAGGACATTATACATGCCTACAAAAGAAATGAGAAGGGCGCCATTCCACCAGCCATCAACCGACTACCCTATGCCCGTCTGATCTCGCGACTCATTAATTCATGAAATGGGAAAGAGGGTTTTCAGATCAGGGCGGATGAACTAATGCTAACGGATAACACCGTTCCGTTCCTCACCCAAGACTTGAGCCGAAACCTGAAGAGCCTCCAAAATAGTTTAAACAGGAAGCGGGATCATCAGATTTCACGGCAAGCAGCACAACCACCATCGACGGGACCGACTGCTCCCTCCACTTCGTCTCCCCAGCTTTTCCCTGCCACCGACAACAGTATGATGTGAGAGATCCTCCTACAAGGGCGGGAGATCCAGCTACATCAGCAGTTCCAGGAGTCGCTCCTCATCGACCTCATGGGCCATGCATTTCCGCAGACGTATCAGGAGTGCATCGGTGCTATGCGAGGTGCTATCTTTGGCGCATCTAGCTCGGGTCCTTCTACCAGGATCACTACAGCTGGTGCCACTACCGCCAAGGAGGTTGTTGGCGATGATGATGATGGGGATGAGGACGACGATGACGATGATGAGGATGATAATGAGGAGTATGAGCAGGGTGACGATTATGCCGTCATCTATCATTTGAAATTTTTTTGTGAATAGCAATGTAATATTTCATGTTATGAGGTGATACTTTTGTTTAAAAAAATCGTGACATGATTGTCACAAAATTTAGGGTGGACATGGTGATGACTTTGATATAGATATACATACATTTTGATTAAATGGGTCTATTTGGTATAATGTGCGTGGGTATACTTGATTGTGTAGTTGTACGTAAATTCTTGTGCAGGTTCTCATTAATTGAAGTAGAATGAATGTTATTCTGATTGTGAAAATAGCCGTTAAGAGAGTTCTAGGATGTTTAGGTTGCTTGATACGAGTGCCTTCTTATTTTGTGTAGATTATAATTATTTCATGCAGGTCTGATTTCGGCTCATTGGACCATATGTTTAATTACCTGATTATAATTACTTGATTATGTTTGATATGAGTGCCTATTCGAAGGCCTTTTTAAAGGTCATACTTGATTTCTAGTGTGTCGTCAATTTTCGAGGATGAAAATTTTATAAGGTGGGATGAATGTCATAACCCCAGATTTTTGGGAATCGTGCACGTCACGTACCATGCACGTGTGTTTGTGGTTCACAAGGAAACCACAATTAATATATATACATTATAGGTGTATGTGTGAAACACACTAACTTTCACTAGATAAGTGAAAAAGGGGAGAGAAGTCTCTCATTCGTGACCTAATTGAGTTAGATAGAGAGAAAGTGAAATAGGAAGACAGAAGAGAGGACTTGGTAAAAGAGGGTTAGAGGTTCATTTGTTTTCTTTAAAATCGGTAGATAATCTAGAAGGCAGATGGGATGAGAAGCTTTGAAAACCCTCCTCATATGATTTGATCTTGGATCAAGTCTACATAGGATTTATTGATTGAGGTATGTTTTAAATGCTTATGTGTGTTTTAAATAAAGTATAAAGTATTAGCTGAATGGTTTTTGATATTAATAAGGCCTTAAATGGAGTGAAAAAACTATTCTCAAAAGGATCGAGCACTAATTTTTTTCGTTCCTCACTCGAGCTGTATAAATGGCTCGCTCGAGCGAGGTCGGAATATATAATCTGAGCATAAATTGTGTTTTAGGCTCGCTCGAGCGAGACCCATAGTGAAGGAGAGACTCGCTCGAGTGAGGCATCGCGTGAGCTTCAGGTACCTTATTTTAATTGCTCGAGTGATGAATAGTGATCGCTCGAGCGATGAATAGTACTCGCTCGCGGGAGGGTTGGGTACTTCGTTTAAGTCGCTCGAGCAATGAACAGTGCTCGCTCGAGCGAGGGATTAGTACCTCATTTTTATCGCTCGAGTGAGGGATTAGTACCTCGTTTTTATCGCTCGAGCGAGGTCAAGTGATCGCTCGAGCGAGGCTAAGCGATCGCTCGAGCGAGGAATAGTACTCGCTCGCGCGAGGCACTACTTAGATTTTTGAATTCTTTTTGGTGGAATTCATGGGAGCTATGGGTCCCAAGGGTTCGGGAGACCATTCTAAGTATATTCTTAACACATGCAATGTAGGTTTGACGTAAGATTGTTACGTGTGAACCTCTGCGAGAAAGTACTGCATTGGATTTGCGTTGAGGTAGAGAATATCTTGAAACATGTACCTTAATTCCTCAAAATCATATATGTAGAGTAATTATTGTGAATAGTCTTGTATCAAATGTGATTTCAAACAAGGGTGTGTGTGTGAATTCAAAAGTGAAATCATGAGGTCCCCAGGAGACGTGTAAATCTGGTAATAGGCATGTAGATGATGCATTGAATCAGTGGCATCCCAGGGATGCAGATGAAATCCAACGGTGAAACGAAAGAAAAGTGATAAGGCCTAATGTAATAAAATTAGCACAATCACGATAAATAACTATATTTAAAGCACATTTGATATTTTTGGTTTGATTAGAATACCCCATCGACGTGGCGGGATACCCACGACTGTCTCGACAGGATATCCGTGACCGGTACAGCAGCCAATCCGTACACTAGTAGCACATCTCAGGGATGTAGATTTGAGAATTAGACCCTGCCACCTAAGAGAAAGGGGCCTAGGTAGTATTAAAATTGAGAACATATAACAAGTGTCTATTTAGACGACGATGGTGGGTATTCCATCGGGACTCGATGCTATATTGCTCGGAGACTACTTAAGTTAAGATTTAAGTGATTAGGCCGAATCCGTAACTATACTAATAAGATGAGAATGAACAAATTCATGCAAGTAACAATTGTATCTATCATTTCATTCTCGATTGTTTCAATTATTTTCTCAGAAATTCCATCATATGAATTGTGTTTCTTTTAAAACTGTTATAACATATATGTGAGAGCTTAATTTATATGTTCACTATGTTTTCCCTATTGAGCTAGGATGTAACTTACCCCTTAGACTATACGTCGTAGGTCTAGTACTAGCGGCAACTGAGGCTTCAGGAGACGTTGATCCAGAGGATTCGGCTGATGTGCCTGGAGAAGAGTTAGAGCCTCCTCCTGAGAACTTCTTCTAGGAGACCCCTTGCGTACTTTGAGAATGAGTTGAGAGCATTTGTGCGGCTTGGTATGTCCAGCCTAAATTCTTAAAAGTAATTAAGTACCATAAATTCTTTTGGCGAACCATCTGGGGTGAACGGTTTATCACCGATGGTTCGGGTCGGTTCTTCTGCTCATGAATTAGCATGAGACTAGAACTGTCTTTTGAGTTTCTTTTATTCATTTTAAATGCATGAAGACTTTCTTAGAGTAAACTCTTGTACTTTACCTTGTGATTTATTGCTTGTATATACCAATGCTCCGTGCAGGGTTATCGGGTACGGCCTTGAGGGTCGTGCTAATGGCACAGATTTCGGGGTGCTGAAATTTGGGTTGTCACAATGTGCTTTCCTATTTCTCTATAGTATTTATTATATACATCTCTACTAGGCTCATATTTTTATAAATCATGAATCAAGGTCTTTTTCGGCTTGTAATGAGGCTTTGGGTTAAGAGGGTTTTAAAGAGGTAGAAAGGATTCAAAAATTCTGAGAATTCAACTCTTCTTTCTTCTATCTTCTTCGATTCTTTCTATTTCTACTTCAGTAAATATCCAAAAAGTTGGATAACTTCTTCCCATTTTCTTATATCTCTTTTTTAAATCCCATTTTTTAGAGTTTCTTTTCAGTTTGGAAGCTTCTTACTTCTCCTTTTGTAGAATCGTATTTTACGAATTTTCTTGATTTCTCATATTTTTCTTCATTTTATTTCTTTCTTAGGCCCCTTTGTTACATATCCCTTATCTGTTATTCTTTTACTTCTTTCAGTCCCTCTTCTTTTCTTTTGCATTCTAAATTCTCAAAAAATAATAAGAGTAAAAAGGTTGAAAGCTTCAAGTAGTACATATGGTTGAGGGTTTATAAGAATTTGGTAAAAAGAAATTCGATTTAGGCTTCTAATATGGGTTCAAGGGGTAAATAAATTTATGGGATTTTAGCTTTTTAACTCTAACGATGAAAAGAATGGCCTTTTATTATTTCTATGATTCACTAGCATGACTGTAATATTGTTTTAATGTATCTAATAAACAGTTTTAAAAAAATAAGTTATCATAATCATAATCTTTGATTCAATTTTTCAGCAATATGAGATTTCATTATAATGCAGTTAAGAAGTTCAAAGAAAATTTAAGTTTGAATAGAAAGTATCACTCTCAGAATAAAAGAGGAATTATGGCTCAGAAGCTTACTAATTATATAATTTCGAAACTATAGTCTAAATATTGTAGTTAAAATTAAAGTAAAGTTTCAGGCATTCAATCTGATACAGTGTTCAAGAGAGCTAGACATGAATCGTAACTGCTCTATTTTGATTGTTGAACTTTTGCTACAATGGATTGTAAAGTTAATGGAATCATAAATTTTTCTGTCATAACTCACATATAATGCTTAGCTATTCAGGAAAGAAAGTCTAAAAAATCTACCATTAAAAACTAAAAATAAAGCAACTAAAGACTAATAAATAAATTAAAACTAATATACACAAAAAGGTGTTCCCCCCCCCTCCCCAAATTAAAATAAGACAATGTCCTCATTGTTTTCTAAAAGCAGGGGGTACTTAAAATTTTACCTACTATTACTTCGTGTGTACCAGGCTCATAATTTACAGAAATAATAAAAAATTTCTCCCAAATTGAGAGAAATCGCATCCGACGTGGATCACACAAAAAGATAATCATAAAAAAAATAATAATAATAATAAAAAAATAAAAAAAATGATCAAGAGAGAATTTTTTATATAGCAAACCAACTATATACAAATTACATTAAAAAGAAGTAAACTTGCTCACATAAAAGATGAAACCTAGGAAAAATCTAGACACACCTTAACTACGACACTGACAGCACTTGTCCGAGGTGAAAGATTTCTTCAATAAAGATCGGCCCTCGGCTTATGTTCAAAAATTTCCTGCCTTTAATCAGAGTTTTATCTTCCTCCCCCTCTAGAGAGTATCCACACCTTGGTGGCGTCGCACTCCCTGTCTTTCAAACGTCTCCCCCAAACTAAGCACATCACTTATCTCCCTTTAAGAGAAGTGGAATGCACTTGGGGAGAGCTTTAAAGAGTGGGAAGTGAACACATCTCCAGTCTCCCACAACCTATACTACTCTCCTGTGAAGAGAATGTAACACAGGCAAGGGGAGAAGATGGGCAATGGAGAGAGGTGGCGGGGAAAACAAGGAAGAGATGGGAGATGACCCTGAAAATTACATCCCACCACCATCGTAAAGGAACTCTCACTCGGGGTGGGTTGTGATGGTAGACTGGCTAAGAAGTGGGGGAAGATGGGTTCTTGAACTGAGGTTTCGAATTTGGGTTAGGTTTAGGGTAATGGCAGTTTCAGTGGACGATTCAGCATCTGGTATGGGTCGTTGGCGCTTCAGTTTTTCAACTTTCTTTATTGCAGCCAGGAGCTCAGCCCTTTGTATCTCAAGAATTTGATCAAGTCTACTATTGAAGTCATTTTGGTCAAGCTTTCGTCATAAGGTCTAGGGCCCTTTTAAAGGAAAACGAAAGAGATGGGATTTTCTTGGTGAAGGCCTAGTTTTATAGGGGAAGGCTGGGGCTTTGAACTATCGCTTTTAATTAATTTTTAAAGACTAAGCATTAAAGCTCAGTTAGGTGGGGTAGGTTGGAGTTGGTGGTCATAAGTGCACAGCGTGTTTGCTTCCTTCATGATTTAAGTGGGCTCAAATTCCAAGGTAATCGATAAGACTCATCACTGGATTTGCATGTTCCCTAAAATTATCATTTACAATTCTCGAAAATAGTATTAAGACTCTGTGACACGTTGATTCGTAGTCACTACGATTTGTCTTTAATAAATCATGAAAGATCATAAGTTCATACATTCAGGGTGATTATATCACATATGAGAGTGAGTCCCTTACGATTGAATGCGTTCAACACGTCTTAGATCATAGGGTATTAAGGTTTTCTAATAATGCACATATGGTACAGGGTTTTGTTGCGGATGAGTCGATAGCACAACAATATCCAGGAGGAACTTAGTTAAGATTTCGGGGAGTTGATGTGTATCCCATAAAAATATGTCCTCTTGGTAGGGGTGTTATCAGGTCAGTTCGGGTCGGTTTTAGGGCAAAACTGAAACCGAACCGATAACTATCGGTTTTTATTTTATGAAACCGAAATCGAACCGATAAGGTTCAAAACAAAAACCGAACCGACAACTATCAGTTCGGTCGATTTTCAGTTTTTAAACCTCAATTTTCAACTTTTTTTTATTAGGAAGCCAATTAGGTTGCCAATTCATAAGAAAGTGTGCGAACTAATTTTGCAAGATTTTACCAAGGTAATTGTGCATTGCTTGCATTTCAGATCTTAGCAGTTCCTCTTCAGCATAGAAAGCATGATTGTGAATATTATCTTTCTCCCGCTCTTCAACTCTAACATTCACCTCAACTACCTACAAAATTCAGGGATAGTTGTTGACAACATATGATGAATAGGAATATCCACTATCACCACTTACATCATAATAAGCAATAGAGAGTATGATCAAATTCAGGGTACTGACTACTGAGCCACAAGCAAAATCCGAACTTTGAGTGCTCTATCTCCATATATATAGGCAATAGATTTTTAAAGAAGCAGCCATGATTTTATAACATATAAAGGAAAATAGGAAATATATATTTAAGCAATTTCCTCTAGAAATTTAATAGGAAATGATACAATTATGAACAACTAACTCCTGTTTACACAAAGAAAATAAACTGATAAAAAAGATTAGAAAAGTTAGTATAAGGCATTTGAATAGTGTAATCTAATTAAACTAAAGAAATATATGTTGAAGCAAATACTAAATAGTATAATCTAAATAAACTATAAATCAGTAAAGAAATAAATTAAAATCGACACAAGACCACCTATTAAATTATAAATCAACAAAGATTTAACTAATACTTTCATATAGTCTATATCCCATCCATTTGAATCACAAAAATAAGAGCAAAAAACAAAGTCATGAAACACAACATAAGTATTCTATTAACCCCATCACGGAAGATCTAGAGGGAGAAAATAATCCCAAAATAAATCATCTTTTCCTCTTAAAAGATTGAGAAAATAATCCCAAAACAAAACATCTTCTCCTGGTAAAAGAGTGAAATTTAATTATCTATACTCTAGTCTCTACTCTTCAGAGGCCAAATGCCTAGGCACCAACTGCTCACTCTCTCTGTTTCTTTGTGGGCCTACAAAGTAAAAAAATGACATATATAATAAGATGGAATATGCAAATTTATAAATAATTAAATATATAAAACAAAAGTAAAATATATTTTACACTTACATTCGCCAGTCATCAGTAAATCTATATATCCAAATCCATATCCTCACCAACTATGGGTGTGAGATTGGATTCACTTGCTTCCTCTAAAAGTTCTACAAAAGAACCAAAAAGAGAACAAAAGAGATTAATAAGCACTAAAGCAAGACAAAATACTAAACTAAATAAATAAATGACACACACAATAAATTAAAATATACATGACGAGAGCTTATCATATTCTTCTACCTCATCCATCGCATTCCAAAGGCTTATCGGAGAAGAAGACGAGCGAATCCAATTTTACCCACAAATGAGGGCTTCAACCATTGTTGGGGATAGGAAACTCCGAAAAGGCTCAAGAATGCGACCAGCAGTGCTAAATACCGACTCGGAGGCAATAGTAGATACAGGGATAGCAAGAACGTGTCGTGCAAGTTTGGAGAGCACACGATACTTAGTGGAGTTAATCTTCCACCAATTTAGTATATCAAAACGATCAATTTCTTCCTCACAACCCTCTGCTAAATATCTTTCTACTTCGGATTTATTTTCTCTCGAATTCCCTTCTTGTAAGTGCCTCTTAAATTGAGACATCCTCGACAATCTCACAAAGGTAGAACCACTACTAGCATTCGTTCCCTCTGATTGTTGACTACCCCTTTGCCCTTCTCTGTTTGTTTCATTTTCCACTTCATACTCATATAGACGAATAAATGCATTTTTTACTTTCGCAATCATTTCTGTCGCCTTCTCATGAGAATACATTCCTTCAAAACAAAAGGAAAGGCATCCTAATTTATATCGCAGGTCAAGAATCAATGCGACAAACAATAAGAAATTCATGTTATTTATATTTTTCCAATATTTTTTAAACTTACTTTTCATATCTTCTGCCATTCTTTTTAGAAGAAAAGAATCTTCATTACAGCTACACTCTTTATTGAGGGTGTCTTGGATTGTAGTTAACTCATTGAAGAAAGAGTTGCTAGTGGCATGATTGGATCCTAAGAAACGTAAGGTCGCTTCATAAAAAAGATGAAGAAATTTTGAAAATAACCTTACTTTGTCCCAATCATCGGAATCGGGTGGCCCCAAAGCTTTTTTAGTTGCTCCCTTTCCTCTTTCATCATTCCCATCCTCATTCTCAATCTCCTCCTCTGTAAGGGTTCTTAAAAATTGTGAATCTTCTTCCTCTAAGCATTCAAAAGCCTTTTGATATTTTTTAGCCCTCACCAACATATGATATGTAGAATTCCACCTTGTTGTTACATCAAGTGCTACATGAGGTTCATACTTAATTTTTTCTAACCCCACACAATGCTTAAATATTCTCGCTCTTTGTGGATAGGATCTAACATATCTGACTGCATTCCTCACCTTGATTATAGAATCGTCTACATCTTTTAGCCCTTCACGCACAACAAGGTTTAAAATATGAGCACAACTTCTCATATGTAAGAACTCATGCTACAAAATCGTCCATTTTCTATTCTTTGTCTTTCTCTTTATAAATTGAATCAACCCATTATTAAAGCTCACATTATCAACGATTATAGTAAGAATTTTATCGATTCCCCAATCAAGCAAACATGCCTCAACTTCCTTCCCTAGAATCTCACCCTTGTGACTTTCTACTTGAATGAAATTGAGGATTCTTTTGTGCATTTTCCACTCACTATCTATAAAATGAGCTCTTAGACACATATAGTTGATATTCTGCAAGGAAATCCACGAATCTGTAGTAAGGCAAATTCGATCTGCTTTGAGGGAATTCTTCAAATTTTTTTTCTCACAGAAAAAGACATTAAGACACTCTCTCGCAATCGTGGTGCGACAAGGGATTTTTGTCCACTTAGGACAAGCAAGGAGCATAAACTTTCTAAACCTCTCTCCCTCTACGAATCTAAAGGGTAATTCATCCATACTCAACATTTCCGCCAATGACTTTTTAAGATCATCGGCCTTAAAAGCAACTGCCACTATCTCCTTCCCTTTGCTCTCTCCATTTTCATCCTTTATAGAATTGAACGCTAGAGTTGATTGAATCTTATCTACGGGATTATGGGGAAACTTATCACAATGCTTTAACAAGTGATTCTTCATTGTCCCGGTCCCATTTTCCTTAGAATGACATGCAAAGTCTTTCCGACACCAATTACATTTAGCTTTTAGAGGAACCTCGTCTAACTCATCTTCATATTCTATAATTGTGAAGTGTTTCCAAACGATTGACCTTTTTTTTCTAGTAGTCTTAGATATCTTTGGTTTCACAGACAGAAGATTTTGGATGCTTCCACTTGCATCCTCATTTCGATCAATCATACTTGTATTATCCATCTGGAGATAAAAAAATATTACAACAAAACAGATAGCATCAATGCTAAAGTAAGTTTTACTTTGGAAGTTTCAGGACCCAACAAAAAAAAAAAAAAATCAAACAAGAGAACTGGAAAAATAGTTATCATAAAGGAATATTGAAAGCACTGAAAAAAGAATCTTGACTACATAAAATTGGAACTTGTGAAAGTCAAGATTCTCTATTATTTAATGGATTCAAATAGGGCCTGTTTGATTGCACATATCAGCGAAACACGTTTCAGGCTCAATACATGTTTGGCCTGTATTGGTACTACGCGCAGCAACCCATTGTTTGATAGCGCAAAAGGCCAAATCTGTATTGCCCTAAAACGTGTTTTGAAGTTGTTTGCTAGTGCAAGCTTGTAATAGCTCCACTTAGGTATTGCTTAAGTAGCTAAGTTTTAAATTATATCCATAGTGTGCTTGCATTCATACAATATTGATCAATGGTCTAAATTCCATCAAAATTAACTAGCATGTAAGTTTTATCATATAAAACATTTGTAACAGTCATTATTTTTTCACTGCATGTTGATTGCTATCAAGGTGTCAACTCGGGTATAGGTATCGGTCCATGGAGGACCAATATGAATCGGCTGATACTGATACGTATTGCCGATATGCATCGATATCGGCCGCTATTTGATACCTTGATTGCTCTTAAATAAGCACACCGATTACTATTCAATCCAAGATTTTTCTTCTCAACTCAGATTTCAAGTGCTAAAATTGTTGACTGATTTGAATCGAATGATGGAGATCGTTTTTCTTCCCAATCTTTCACGCAATGGATCTTGAGATCATGGCCCTTAATCTCGAGATCCATTGAAGAATGGGAGCAAAAAACCAACTCCATCCTCTGATTCATTGTAGACTTGTAGTCAACGATTTAAACATGTGAAACTCAAGTTGGGAGGAAAGGCAGAATCTTGGGTTGTAAATAAAGGTTATCTTTGGACTAATTATCCCCAAAATAGAGACAATTTTCAGTTACACCTTTCCCATTTTTGCATGGCTTTACGAATATTAAGAGCTCAATGAAAGGAAAGTTGATAAATGTAGGATTAGATTGAACATCTTCAAGTGAAAATCCTACAGATTGAATATTTTTAAGGTTTAATAAAGATCTGGCAAATTGGCAATATTTCAGAATTGTATGATTATATTGAGTCTTGAAACTTCAGGTTGAATTTTCGTATGGTTTTTTCAAAGATCAAGAACTTAAATTAATGGCATTTTGAGGCCCTAAAAAATTGAGCTATATTTGGGGATTTAAGAATGATAGAGAGAATCATGTGTAAAATTGCAGCTAGATTGATTCTAAAGACCCTAAAAAATCAAATTTGCAGGATTTTGAAGATCAATAGCACAAATGAATGCCATTTTGGTAAAATGGTAAAATAGTATCGGCATCTGAATTCTGAAATGGTGAGTGACAATACTACCCCATGTAAAAAAATGATGATTCATTCACTTTCAATCTTGAACTAGTCAAGAAGAAGGTGAAACGAACCAGCAATCACACTCTCTTGCTCCCTTCTTCTTCTTCTCTCTCTCCCATTTAAAATGAAAGAATAGCATAGAGAGAGAGGAACATATAGAGAGAGGAAGAGAGAGAGAGGAACATATAGAGACTAGAGAAGAAGAGAGAGAGATCTAGACAGAGAAAGAGAGAGTAGAGTACTAACTTGTGGGTTGTGGTGGAGACTGGAGAGTGCAGTCTTTGGAGTGTGGCAGCGCGGCGCTGGAGACAGATGACGATGGACGTTGGAGAAGAAGGAAAGCTCAAAGCTGAATAGGGTTTAGTCGTCGGTGCTTTGTAGAAGGCAATAGATTTAGGGCTTTTCCCTTTTATACTTAAGTTTTTAAAACAAGATTTTTTGTTTAGTACCTAATTTTTTCAATTTTTGTATGCAACACCACTATCGGTTTCTTATCGGTTCGGTTTCGGTTTTTTAACGTTAAAACTGAAATCAAACCGATAACTATCGGTTTCTATTTTTCAAAATCGAAACTGAACCGATATGTCCCAAAATCGAAATCGAACCGAAATTCGGGTCGGTTTGGTCGGTTCGGTTTGATTTCTACACAGCCCTACCTCTTGGGGTGCCATCTGGCCATGATGAAGAATAACTACTCTCTCGTCTTGATTAAAATTATTAGTTGCTCAACTTGAGCCTGTAACTTAAAAATAGATTGTTGAAAAGCAAGAAGTGGCTTCGATTGATTCTGGCCATGCCGCTGACAATTTCCACACGTCTGCAGGATGGCATCCTTGATGGCAACAGTATGGTCTTGAACTCTTGTGGGGCAAAAAGGTACAGCTTGGTGCTGAGGATCTTCCTGTGACAGGCCATAGCTATGACCACAAACTTATCCTTTTTTATATATTGGGTACAATTTTATACCCAACAGAGACCGAAATTTTATCTTTCAAAGCTTTATCTTTGGGAGGCAACTCATCATTGACTTTAATTCATAAAATTAAATCCTCCTCGCTTAGGAGACTTATTCCTTAAAGTCTCCGAATCAGTCTCATTTGATGCATGGTTTTGCAATGGTTCCTCGTTAAGGGTCTCAAAAAGTTCTAAAGCATCCTCTATAGTTAACGTGCAAAACACTCCTCCACAAGCAACATCAATCATGTATCGGGTTTGTTCATTAAGGCCTTCGTAGAAATCGAGCACTACTTGCTAGCGCGGGACCTCGTGATGAGGGCACTTGTTTAGAAGCTTGTTAAGACGCTTCCAACTTCCCTTAAAAGTTTCGTCCGAAAATTGGTGAAACGTTGTGATAATCTTCTAGATTTGATTTGTTTTACTAATTAAGAAGTACCTTGTGATAACCTTTGTTTACAATTATTCCCAGCTAGTAATTGTGTTGATGGGCAAAGAGTTCAGCCACTGCTTTGCCCTTTCTTTAAGGGAAAATGGGAATAGCCTCAAACGTGTGACACCCCGTACTATCACACGTGTGAGGTTCAGATTGACGGTGTGTTACAGACCATTAGAACCTTGCAACGGAAACAATCCATGAGATCACCAGCCACTTGAGACCCATAGGGAAACCAACTTGGATCAAGGGCCTATTTGGACTTAGGCCACAAACCTTTCTTAGAGAGAGCCATTTGGGACCATTGTAGGAGCTAAACCCTTGTGGGCCATCTCCAATATTGTAAGGAGTCACATGCCATTGATTTTCCCGGGAGGACAAACAGGACCCTACGGCCTGTATAAGGATTGGATGGATTGAGGCCCATCTTTGGCCCATGAGTGGAGAACCGATGGATGGACTGCATACCCTGAGTGGGGATGTATAAGCCAAGCACCAAATCTATGTCACCCTATTTTAAACGCATGCTTGTAACCATGCAAATGATTATTTTCATTGGTTTAGTCGGTTGTGTAAGGAGAGGAGAGAACAAAGTGAAGAAAGGAGAGTCGTTCCCTTCTCCTCCATTTTCGATTCAAGCATTTCAGCTAAGCTCCGATCCATTCTGAAATCCCCTCCGCTTCGCATCGAAATCAAACCCTATAACTAGGAGCACCACGGCCCTATAAACCGCTTATTTCAACGGGGAGTCATGAAATTGGCATACTGAAACCATTGGTCCAATGCCCTGGTGTCGTTGAGCGTTGCATGCGAGGAAAGCTTATAGAGGTAACCCTCATTTCATGTACGTCACAACGTAGAGCCCAAATATCCTGCTAGATAGTGATAGTTGAGGCCACATGCAAGGATTTCAAGGATCAAGCGCAACCGAAGCTCGGAAAGAGACGCTTCGGGGTTAATCGCTGAAACCCTTGCATGAGCTCTATAATTTGGGGATAATTGCGAGTAGAAAATCACGTTTGGATCTTGCGTGGTGAATCTTATTGTTGGGTGTATTCTAATAAATGTCTTGTAGTTGAGCGATTGCTCTTTTTATGCTTGTTAGATGTGTTGTTAGAAAATCTCAGGAAGCCATAAGGGCCGGCTCGAGTTTAGAGTATATGCTGTTTAAGGCAGCAACTCTGTATTGTATGCTCGAGCATGAATCGCCCCGCTCGAGCGGAATCATCACTTGAAGCCTACGCTCGAGCGGGAACTCCATGCTATTTTGGCTCGGGTCTTGCATGTGGGGAAAGATTGAGCTGTCAGGAGGTATGTTGTACAACGATACCATAGCATCACTGTGATTCAGGTCTTGCATGTGATCCGACGGCACGGGTTTTATGGTAAGAAAATCTGGGCTGTCACAAAATGAGTTGCCTCTTCTGATAAGTTTTTAATCTAAACAATTCCACATATTTCTAGAAAATTCATTACATGCATATATGGATCCTCCTCACCAAACCCATAAAAGATCAGAAGTAATTGACGTACGTTGGGTTTGATCTCGAAGGTTCCATCACCGGTCACATGGGGTAATTGAATATATGAGGGAGGTGTAAGAGGTGTCAATGCATAATACTCTCCCAACAGTTTAGACACAAATTGATCTTTCTCTGCCATCATAAATGGAATTAGATTAGAGTGGAATGGCTAGAACGATTATTGTATCCGTTTATTTTCATTTTAATTTTATATGATTTTTATTTTAGAAAGCAGGGAGAGAAAATAAATTTGATGCTCTATCTTCTCTTATTAGAAGAAGTGTTGAAACCTTTAATTTGCTGCTCTGAATAAATCTGCAAAAGATAAAGAAGTGATAAAAGAAAAATAAAAATATAAAGAAAATAAAAAGAGAAAGACAAATACTGGTTTTCAAAACAATAATAAAATAAAGAATAAAATCCGCTCTCCCCAGCAGCGGCGCCAAAAATTTGTTCGGGCTTTTATCGTACTAAGTCTTAACCTATTACAAGCGCACAATAGAAATTGCAGTACTAATATAGGATCGTTTCCATGAAGGAAGTGATTATTCTGAAGTAATTTTGTTTGTTTAAAAACTTATATTTATCTTTTAAGATCCTAAACTACTGGAGAAATATAAATAAAGAATGGGCTGTTTAAACTAATTGCGAAAAATTAAACTAAATCCTCCTCCTTCCAAATTATGGTCGTCAATCACAATCCTTCAGATCTCAAATATTTATAAAATAAAATACCGTTATACCGTATCTCATTCCTCTAGGATTTGGGTGTCAATCAAAAGCTAGAATTCGTTAACATAGATTTAATCTAATCAATAATCTTTCTAAAATTTGGGCGTCAATCAAACTCAAGAAAATTAAAGATGGAAAAGTAAAATCGTTACACTAATTTACAAATTCTCAATTTGAGTCGTCAATTCAAATAAAAAACTTTTAGATGTTTACAAAGTAGTAAAAGTGCATGAAAATAAATCTAAACTAGAAAGCAATAAAAAGATCTTTCATCCCTCAGTTGTAGGCATCAATTGCTTTTGAGAAACTTCAAATACTCTACTCTAATCTTCTAGCTCCCGAACACAGACGTCAATTGCTCTCGAGAAACCTTGGATATCTAAACTACTCTACTCTACTTTTGATCGAAAGAAAACCCAACCTCAGTCGTCAATTGATGCTGAGAGTTCCTTCGATAACTCTACTCCTATGTCGAGCCTTCTTATTTATAGATCATAAGAGGTCAGTTTACATTATTCTATCTTTAATAAAAGAAAATTCTTAAAGAAAAGATTCCTAATATAATTCTACTTCTAATCCGCATGTCGGACTTTTCTCCTTTATTTTAGCCGCAAATATCTTCTGAGTTCTTTCGCCAATCTTCTTTGATTCATAAGTTGTCAAACTTCGAATCCAAGAGATCTTCTAATTTTGTGCATGACGGTGTAGACTTTACGTGATCAGCAACCTAAGCTTTATTTCGTACAGTCGTGTGCACGATTGCTCTTCTTTCTATACTATTTATGCTTTGTAGAACGTTCAAGATTTTACTTTGGTTCTTCCAGTCGTAGCTTCTTTCTTACGTTCGTGAATCACGATTTCTCTTTTCTTCTTTCTTTTTCGCTCGTTAGAGAATTACGTGCGTTCGACATTTCTTTTTCTTGCTCATCGACTGGTCCTTCTTTCGAGTGGATCATTTCTTTACACGATCGTAATTTTTCTTGCTCATCGACTGGTCCTTCTTTCGAGTGGATCGTTTCTTCAAACGATCATTTTTTAGCATTTCATTAGTATCAAACTAAGGTCTAGCATTACTAAGTTAAGGGTGGTAAAGTGGTATATTTTGTGACTAATCACGCTTTCAACTTGGTTTGAAGTTCTGTTACCGAAATGCATATGCTCGTTCGTCCATAGTGAAATAAATTTTTCCTTTTAAGAATCTAACCAAGTCGCATATAGATAGTGGAGGATATCCTAGTGATCCACATACCTATGGATCATGGTACTTACTGCGTCTTCATATTCCTCTACTAATGAACTGTACATCACACGATTCCATGTCTGGTAGAAGGCATTCCACTCTTCCGTTGTATTAAAACCTTTTCTATAGCTCTTTAAAACACCCGTGTTTATACGTCATACACATAAAATGTGTTTTGGATATGGAAAAACTATGTCGATTGTATTTATGAGTGTCTGCTCTCGATCGGTGACGAATAGCGACGAAAGCTCGCCTCCCTTGAAAAGAGATTTGAATGACTCTAACGCCCACACGTAAGCGTTCTCTTTCTCGAATGGCATGAACGAAGCTAACGTAAAAGCTTTTTTGGGCCGAGGTCACTCCGATGATGCTCAAGGCCGGAAGTTCATACGTGTTGGTCTTGTTGGTGCAATCCATAACAAACACCTGAGGGAAGATGGTTGTTAGCTCTATTGAATCCGAATGTGAGAAGATGTCACTCAATACATCTGATTTAGGATATTTATGATGATAGGAAATGTATTTGCATTCTTCAAACTTGAACATTAACTCTTGGACGTGAGTCCTCCCATGTCTATCTGTCAAATGCTTCACATGTCTTGCATTGTTGATCGTTTGAATGGTCATTCAATTCTTTAGATCCTTATTTCAGATGGTATGCAGTATATGAATAGGCTTCACATCTCTTTCAGAACCTCTCTCTCATTCTCTTTCAATCGTCTGACATATGAATGACCTTCTCCAACTTGCCCCGGGAGATGATTGTGAACTTTGCACAATACGTCAAACTTCCATACAGCCTTCCCTTCTTGTTTAATCTCCATTCCTTATAATAAGAACGAACAACCTAACTTTTTCATAAAAGTTTTTCTCACTACGTTACTTTTAGATTTACCCTTTATACGAGGATAAAAATTGCCTCCTCTCTCACAAGCCAATCACTTTAGAATCCTCTAGAACTTTATCGTGCCTTCAGATTACAAGCACAGCCGCCTTTGCTTTATTCGCGACGCTGCGAGCCCAATTTATCATTTCCTCGCAGGTACTGAAGAGCTGATTTGTGGTCATAACGCGAAAGGTTCGTATTCTATGATTGAGTGTCTACGACCAGAACACAAATACATAATGTTCTTAATATTATCACTATTGAAATGACCCAATTACATGAATAAAATCATGCACAAAATTTTGAAGACAATGGAATTTTAGGATTTAGGGTTTAGGGTTACACGCCCTTTATGATTATTAAAGGATGTAATATACTTTCAATTATTTGAAGATTGTTTTTTGTTACAAAATAATTTGATTGATTGTCTTTGGTAAATCTTATCTACGAGCTCAATGTTCAACTATTTTTTAACGTTGAAAACATATATACCCTCTTATAGCTTACTTCGGGATACTCAAAGATTTAATGACAATTATTTTTTAATTAAATCCAAACCATTTTGAACCAAAGTTGATCCATCAAAAATATATATTATTCTTTCATAAATAAATTTGATGTAGAAATGAAATGGAACCTGCCAAACTATTATCATTAGTGCATAGAAACCCTAAGTTTACTTAGAATGAAAAATAACAGAATGAAAATAATATAAAATCATTAATAATAGAATGAAAAATAAGTCATTTATCTGTGCAGGAGGTTGTGATTCCGTCCGAGGAAGTTCCGTCAACTCCAAATCATCATCATAGGACAACAACTATTCAGAGCTATCATCTGCGCCCTTCGAACCCATGCTCGGTGTTCCGAATAGCACTAAACCTAAACCGAAACGAGAGGAAGAAGAAACATAACCCTAAAATTGCTTGAGGAAGAAGAAGATAGTCGTGGGTGTCCAGGTAAGCAAGAAGATTGAACGTGGGAACGTGGGGAACGTGAAAATTTTCGAATCGCTAGTAGCGCAGGAGCGAGAGGAAGAAGAAGAGCTATAAGAAATTAGAATGGAATAAGTGGGTGTACCGAAAGATTTTCGTAGGTGTATTTCGCTCACGATTTTTGGGGCTAATTTTTTATTATTTCTCTCGCACATGCGAGTGTGGGTGAACTCAAAGATTCCGTCGGTGGAAATAAAGGTACTCAAGTTAAAATCATGAATGGAGATATGCCATTGAATACAATTTGACAAAAGTTTAGAAAACTTAAGATAAAACTATGATGATGATGGTGATGATGATTTATAAACTATGTCGGATATTAACCACCTCCTTGTAGGGGCGTAGTCCGGTAAAGTAATATAGGGCTAAATTACATTGAAAATTTATGTAGTAGACTTTTTAGACGGCCTTTCTTCCAAGTGCAATCTTCCCAAATTTACAATGTAATAACTCCAAAATTGAAAAAATTTTACAATTTTTTCATTATTTCTTCTACGTATAATAAGTATAAATAATAAAAGAAGTGTTTTACCCTAGGATCAAAATATCGGTTTTGTTTTCGGTTTCGGGCATGACTGAAACCAAAAATTTGATCAAAATTTCGGCTGAAATTTTGAGGGTCAGGCTGAAATTTCAATACCCAATTTTTAATTTTAATTTTTTTAACTCAAATTATCAAGGTAGCAAAATATCAACCGATAATTTGCTTGGTTGATATTTTGGCCGATTTTTTGAGGATTTCATTTTGGGTATGAGACGTATCTACCGAATTCTTCAAATTTCGACTGAAATTTTGATCCATGATTGTACCAGCCTCTGGCCAAGAGATACAAAATCCCTTTGCTTTGTTGAAATTAATTGACAATATTGGCTAATACTTGCTTATACCCGATTTGTACTAAATTTTGTATCGCTGAGATATGGGGCTATCAATGTCAATATCAGTAAAATATTAATAAGTATAGCCAATGCGTTACTCTTGTCAACGGGATGAGTATCGGCTTGGGCCCGACCCAATTTAGATCAGGTTTGGGCTTAAACACAAAGCCCGAAACCAAAATCCGTTGAGCCTAGCCCAATTGAATTTTGTATCATTTCTTAATAGTGCATCTGAAACCCGCATTAAAGGAATGTAGATATTTTATGACATACTATCTCGGTCGGCATAGTAGTTTGTACCTATCTTCTTTGGGTGCCATTATTTTTATTTTTAAAGCACGATTCTTCCTTCTCAATCCCGACTTCACATGTTTAAAATATTAAGTGCATTAAATTAAATTATGGGAATTAGTTTTTGTCCCAATCTTTTGAAAAGATATATCTTCAAATCATATTTTACTTCATGGCATATGATCCAAAGTTGATGCAAGAATCACATTTAGTCAATGCACGCAATCATGCATATTTTTTTGGCATGTGTACCACTTGAAATCAAAATTTAAGAATCTTACAATCGGTCTCAAGATCTATTATGTAACGATTAAGACAAATAATTATTTCCATCATTTGATTCAAACCAATCAATAATATAAACAATTAAAAAAATGATTGAGAAGGAAGAATATGGAGTTGCAAATAAAGGTACCCATAATTACTTGAATATTAGTTGGCAAGACCTAATATTTATTCCTAATTTAATCTCTCCTATCCTTTATCTTTTCTTATTATTATTATTATTATTATATATAAAATACCCATCGGTCTGATCTAACTTCTCAGAAAGAAATCGATTTTCGAAGGAACAGAGAAACAAAAGAAAAAATGCTAGCAGTTTTTGACCAATCAGTTGCCCAGTGCCCAGATGGCCTGAAGAGCCCTCATTGTGATCCAGTTTCTCAAGGAAAAGAAGGGATTCTTATTAATCATTTCTCATCTCTTCATCAAGCTTCTGTCACTGTTAATCTCGGAGTTGCAGGTTTAATGGCGTACACCACTGAAAAGCAGAGCCCTTTCCTTCCTAGGTAAACTATAGAGAAAACCCAGATCTATAATACCCTCTCTTCAATTTTTTCCCAATGTCTTTGTATAATATTAGTGGTTTTATTTTTTTTTGTTGACGTTATTGAAGCTCTGTCAAAGAGAAAATTAATATGATAATAGTAATAATAAGAATGATAATTATTATTATTTTGTTTGTATTCTTCAAATTTTTTCGGGGCAATCACATAAAATAAATATAGATATAAATTTTTATTGTGTACTGTGGTCTCTTATTTATGAGAATATATTTTGTGGGTTTGGTTCATTTTATATTCCTGAACTATATCTATGTTCATCCAAGGCAACCCATTTATTATTAATATTATTGTCAATTTGTTGTTATTTTTCAACGTTTTTGTAAAGGTAATAAAGTTTTAGTCAAATCCTAATTTCTTAAAGATTATTTCTCCGAGGGTTTGGTTAAATTTATTATTTCTGAATGGTCTATGTTAATCGGAGGCACACACCAAATCCAGAGTTACTTCCACTTGGCCTTGTTTCTTTATTTTTTTTTAGGAATAATGATCATGGTAGTTTAAAGCCAAAACAGGGCTGCCAAAAAGCGGGTTCGGCTCGGCCTGAAAACCAGAGCTAGATCCCGGAAATTTTAGGCTCGAAGAGCCTAGGGCCGGGATATAGCTCATGTTTTGTATGGGCAAGGTTCAAATGAGGAAACACTTAGATACCTAGAACCCAATGACAAAGAAGGGCCTAGCAAGCGATCGGAATGCTTGGGGAAATTAAAAATAAGCATAGATTAGGAGATTCCCCAATAGTAATAGGTCTACCTTTCCAACTGCTGCTAAATCCATGGCTCTACTGAAAAAGCCCTCTCTCGAGCGTAGAGCTGACCCTCAAACTTGGCTTGTTGACAGCCCTAGGCAAATGATTAAGACCTGAAACTTTCAATTTTTTTAGAGATACAAGCTTGGATCTAAGTTATATGGTCATTTGATATCTGATCAGGAGGTCCTAATAATCCAATCAAAACATTATTTTCACGTTGGGGTTCCCTTTGATGCATGTTATTAACTAGAACAGTTTAGATTGTTTGATTGGTGTGACAGTTACTGCACATACAAGTGGATCTGTGCAATGAGGATTGCCTGATCTATGTACTACTGTGCCATGTATATGGCCGATGTTCGTTGTACATGCAAAGAGTTCATACCCCGTGGACAGTTTTTAAATGTTCACACGCACATAGCAATTTCTTGTACTTGGTAATTGAATCGGGATGATTTAGGCATACCCTGATCTTTTACTGTACACATGGAAAACATAAGAACCAAACCATTCATGTGGACACTGTTTGTGTTGGTGTATTTGCCACAGAGCAAATGGGACACACATCTGAGTTGAAGTTACATAGACCAATTGTGTAATTTATTTCATTTATTTTCTTCTATTACTACCCAAAATAAATTAATGGATTTTATTCATATTTTTGGTAACGGCCCTTGAGAATTTTGGTGATTTACCTGTCTGTTTCCTATTGCAGATTATTTTCTGCCATGGACGACATATTTTGCTTGTTCCAGGGGCACATTGAGAACATTGCTCTTCTAAAACAACAGTATGGGTTGGGCAAGACTACAAATGAAGTGAGTATTGTAATAGAAGCTTACAGGACTCTGAGAGACAGAGGACCTTACCCCGCAGACCAGGTCGTGAGAGATCTCATTGGAAAATTTGCATTTGTTCTTTATGATAGCTCTTTGAAAGCTACCTTTATCGCCGCAGTGAGTACCCCTTGAATCAGTCTTGTTCTTTGGTACATGATTTAGTGTTTTTTGCGATTAAAAAGTTTATGTTACCATTTATGATTCATAGTTGCGAGAGAGAGAGAGAGAGAGAGAGAAGAGCTGAAAGGTGCCCCAAAAGTATTTTTATCACCATTTCGGTGACTTTGTTTTTTATTACAAAATAACGGTCGTGCAGCTACAAAACGGGCCGCGTCGACGCGCGGCCCTTTTCTATGCTGTTCTGAAATTACCGAAATGACCCTTGCCAAAAATTGAATATGTTTTTTGCCGCCCTTGCCAAAAAAATACCATTATCATGCATTTTTTTAAAAATATATCATTAAAAAAAAGTTCAAAATCATCTGCTGCCCTAAAAAAAAAATCACCATTAACATATGCTGTCTAAAAAAAATCACCATTTCAACAAATCCTCCTCAAACATTTAAAATCATTTCAAAGTAATAACATTGTGAGCAAAACCCTTCAAATAATTTCACTCTTTAATGGAGGAAACAAATAGCTTTTAGGTATTTCAAAGGTGTCAGAAGAGAGGACACAAAGAGGGCTTCGCATATTTTTTTGACGCTCGATTTGTAACCCAAGGAAGGATTTGCAACTGAAGCTTTTGGGTATTCACAATTTTTTGCCGCAGAGGAGACGAAGGGGTGGCTCGGTGGGTGCTATCAAATTTTTGGTGCTCGATTCGCATAGCTTTTATGATCTTCGCAGGTGACTAAAGAGAGGACTCGAAGAGGGTGATTATTTTTTTTTCGTTGGTTGCTCTCTGCAACTAAAGTTTTTAGGGTTTTAGAGATTTTAAAGAGACAATGACTAGCAGAGAACATTACATAAGGTTTTTCTGCCTTTGTAAGCGATATTTATTCAAAGGATATTATCATAAATACCTAAAGGACAGTACGTGGGCTAATACGCCCGGACCCTAGTTCAAAGTACGCTGGGGCGTTATTTTGGAACAAAAACAGGTGCATGTTTTTTTCAGGATAAAATAGGGAGCAAGGCGCCTATATTTATATATGTATGTATGTATGTATGTACGTGTGTGTGTGTGTCAAAATTATGTATTGAACATAAAAGTTACACTCACGCTTGCGGGCACACACGAATATCCAATGTCATCTATACGAAATTACAGTTTCTTTTCTCACCTTCAAAACACATGACATACCAATTAATCTGAACTGAACTGCCCAATTGTTCAAAATGATTGGAATCTCTTAATTACCACACTCACTGATTTATAAACCCGACTGGATCGGCCCGGCTGGTTGGACCAGGTTTGACTGGAACTGGTACCAGTCCACTGGCATACTGAGTTTTGCTTAGAAAAAACAGGTTACCATAAAAAACCAAATCCAGTAACTATCTAACAAAATATGTGGTGAAAAAATATTTGACTAAGATCCACATCTGCCAGACGGGTATGATAAAAAGAGATGCTACAACCCTTTGAGAGAGAGGTATGACTGATGAATTATATATATAATATTGTATATTGTAACACATGCACACACACACACACACCCTATATATATATATATATATATATATATATATATAATATATGGTCTTTACAAGTTGTAACAAAAGACGTTTTTAGACCAGACCTCCCCCCTATACTGGCTTGGTCCCCGGTCCGGTTTTAGAAGCATTGATTACACTGATCTCCTACATTGGATAGTGTGGAAAGTTCTTATTGATCGTCCATGACCAGAGCCATTGATCAAGTGGTTGGAAACGTTCTGTTAGTGTGATTTTCAAACTCTAGCCTGAGATGGCAAAAGATTAGATGGTCATAATTGATTAGCATGTGTGTCAAGAGGTGGTAAAAGAGAATATACATGTGTGTGGCACGTCCATGCGTATATGTGTGGGGCCGTGTGCATATATGTGTATGTGTGTGTGGGAGGGGGGGTAAGGCAAAGTATTCCTTCTTCAAAACTTCTAAATCGATGTCATTTTGACAAAATAAAATTTTTAGAAGTTTTGTGAATCTCTTTAGTTCCTAATCTTGTTGCCCACATTTTAATGATTCAATTATGGCAGTATCATACGGAAAAAGAAGAAGAAAGGTATGGTTTGTAACTTTGTATAGATTTATCTGCCATTGGATAAATGCACTTGCCAACTAAAGCAGACCACCCAACGACCTGTTGGTTGTGCCATACCCTAGAAACTGTATCAACTTGGTGATCCTAACCATTTTTTATCAATAGCTTTTGTTGGCCATTACCTAATACCAATAACTCTATCGATTGTCCAAAAGCGGGCGACTGATCACATAGTTGGGAAAATCCATTTAGTGTGGGTTTTGTGCTATTCAAGAGGTAGTTTAATTGCTTGATCTGGTTCAATGGCCCTTTCTGCTGATTGTAGGTAGAGATAGTTTATAGAAAGGTGTAAGAACTCCCCACAATTTCGAAAACTTGGTTGGGTACGAGGCTCAACTTTAAAAAACTCTAACCTGAATAATTTCCAAAGTTGAGTTCTTAAACGCTGGTTTATACTAGTTGCTTGTAGAAGGCCCTAGCCTTAACTCGTCCTTTCGGATACGTGCGTTGTTATTGGTCTTACATTAAATCTGCGACCTGTACTGATCAACAGATATAATAATATAGCCTGCAAGTGAAATTTTTTATAATCTTCTCTATAGACGACTGGTTTCTGAAATTGCAACTACTATAACTACTTTTTATCAATATTCAGGACGCTGATGGGAGTGTGCCTTTCTTCTGGGGAACTGATTCTGAATGTCGTCTTGTTCTTTCTGATGATGCTGATACCATAAAGAAAGGTTGTGGGAAATCATTTGCACCATTCCCAAAAGGTATTTTATTTATTTATTTTATTATTTTTTATAACCTGGGTATCCGGGCCTCTTAGAGCACCCGCCTAATCCCAGGGGCACATGCGCACCCCAAATTCAGCACAAGCCGGGTCAGCACAGGATATTAATCCCTAGGGTGGCCTCAAGGGGGAGAGGGGATTCGAACTAAGGTCTCCTGCATATTTGGAAGCAGGTACCTGGCCAGCTCACCTAACCCCTTGGGAGCGGATTCCCAAAAGGTATTACATGAACAGCTACGAACTGCATCTTGCTTAATCTGATGATCCAACTGCTGTTGATCCCATCTTTGTTTACAGTGATCTCATCTACAATGATCTCATCTTTGTTTACCACTCACATTCTCTTCTGTTTCTGCAGGCTGTTACTTCACGACCTCGGGTGGGTTACAGAGCTTTGAGCATCCTCTGAATAATGTGAAGCCCATGCCAAGGGTTGACAGCCAAGGCCAGGTGTGGGGCGCAAATTTTAAAGTTGATGCCAATTCTAAGAAGGATGCTGGCATGCCTAGAGTTGGCAGCGCTGCTGATTGGTCCTCACACTTCTGATCTCATCTCCAACCTCTAACAAGGCTTCTTTATTGGCTGGCCTTCGGTTGGTATTTATACCTTTGTTTTATCATACACACCATATCTCGTCCTCGACTGATTCGACTTTACTGCTTTTATGTTAGTGAACTCTGTTGTTAACACTCCTTTAAATTAACTTCTGTTTTATTAATCGTTACACATTTACGTGGGTTGTCTGCTACTCTACTTGATGCTTAGCGGGAAAATAAACTTGTCTTAGTGGTAATTTGGGGCATGATGTTGTCGAATCCTCTCTTTGATCAACTGCTGACATTGTTATATAGTTTTGCTTGAACTGAATAAAGCATAATGTTATCTGGTCATGCTCAGAAATTGTGTGATTTTTGGATTTTTGTGGGCTAAACCACGCACTATAGTTACATTAGAACTTCCGTTGGGTACAAACCGAACCCGAGAGGCACACTTAAAAAGAAGGCTCGTTGAACTTGAGCTTCTAAGGCTTGGCTTATCAGTCTAAACTTGGCCGCCTTTCGGTGATCAGCTCTAAATAATCAGTGGACATTTTTTGTGGACACTAGTTCATAAAAGTGCGGACCCTCTAAAAGAGTGCAGGACCACCAGCAACATGCTGTCTAAGTTGCTTGTTTATTGAGACAGATTTTTTTCATGGTTTAAAATCTCAGTTTTCTTATTAGTTTAATTGATGACGGATTCTGAGACAACGAAATGCTCTATTGCTGATCAGATACAAAAATAAACATAAATTGCGATATAATGTCATATATGCCTTCGCGCAAATCGTATCGTCACTGCTTGGGACAGAAAATGTTTCATCTGAAAAGTTTCATTTCAGGCAAATTTTCAAACCGTTGTAAAGATGATGATCCAGATAAGTTGTTCAATGTCTTATCACCATTGATGATGCAACAACACCTTGATATGATTCTGCATCAACAGAGAATAGTTCCTCATTTAATTGTACTGTTTGGGTTGAGTTTTGAGGGATAAAAATGAGAGAATATAAGATTTTTGGTTGAAGAAGGGTACCTACTTATTATTCACTTCTACGAGAGCAAAGAACCAAACCTTTATTCATGGTGTGATTTTTCTTCTTACAAGTATCCCTCATTATTGCTAGTTAAAACTTTGTTATCACACTGAAAGAACCAAAGTTTGGTAGCGGAAGGTCAACAAAGCTATATAGTCATTTCTAATCTAAAGCTAAAACAGGAAAAGTTCACCTTCAGTCCTTCGCATCTGCAATGCCTCCCGGAGTTATCTGAAAAACTTGCTTCTGTCAAGGTAAACGCATCACTTAAAACATTTTTTCAATATTTAATACATTTTAGGGGTGTTTGTCAACGAGACGGAGCAGTGAGCACACCCCGTCCTTTCCCTGCCTAGCTGGCACCGCCAGCATTAAACGCGGGTTACCAAATGCGTGCCACGCCACAGAGTGGTGCAGAGCGGGCGGGCAGCAAGCGATTGCCAAACAGACGCCATCGCTCTACAGAGCATGGGGTTTATTATATGGGTAACCTCCATTCACGCCTACAGGATTACCGAGGACGCCAACCTTTGAAACCCATTGACTGCTTGAAAACAGACGATCGAGATGGTTTTTCATGTTGATTTTTGACTCAATGGATCTTCAGAATATAGTACACCTATCAGACGGTCAAAATTTTGATTCGACGTGGCACATATCCTAAATAGTAGCCCTAAACTCACATTGCATACATGATGATCAAATGTGAGTTTGGGGCTACTTTTTGGGATCTGTGCCAAATGGAATCAAAATCTTAACCGTATAAGTGTGTTATGATCTCAAGATCTATTGTGTCGAAGATCGAGGGGGAAAAAATCTCAATCATCTGATTTCAACCATTCAATGGGTTTTAGCATAGATGCCCCCGGCCCACCAATAAACTCGTGGGCTCAAATAGATGTATCATATTGGATCGATGCAGCAGAGCACATAGTAAAGTAAATGTTCCTAGCAACTGTTGGTGGGGATGATGCACATGTTAGATGGTACAAACTAATAACAAGTAAACAGAGCTCACTAGTTTATAATTAATTAATGAGAAGGATATTGCTTCGGCCTCGGGAAGATTAGGGGCATCGAAGACTTTGCACACGCGCTGTTCTCCTTTTCCTTTTCTAAACATCAGCCTAACGGTGGAGGCGTGGGCAAGCACGTGCCCTCCAGCCGGTTTCTTTGGATCCGATATGAATACTCCTCCACCAGGATCAGCGATAACTGCATAACGTCCATCCAGTTGAGAAGTAATTAAGTATTAAACACAATACTTCTTTTCTGCTTTAGAATCCACCGGATAAATATACAGGGTACCTTCATTTACAATCCAACATTTTTCCTTCTCAAACCGAAATTCACGTGCTTCAATCATTGACTGATTTAAATCCAATGATGGAGATTGCGTTTTATTCTAAACTTCCACACAATTAATCTTGACATCATGGCTCATCATCCGATGGTCAGATTTGATTAAAAGTAGCACACATCACAAAAAATAATATGACCATAGGTGTATTTTCGGAACATTTTTCAGGATGTGACACATGGAATTAAAATCTGACCATCTGATAGAAACATGTCGTCAAGATCCACAGGGTTAAAGATTGGGATTAAAATTGATCATACAATTCAAAGCAGTCAGCGGTTTATGCAAGTTAAAGGCGGGTTGAGAAGGAAGTTTCATCTTTTGTAAATGAAGGCTACCGAAAGGTCGCAAACATAACTGGTTGGATTTAGTCCCGTTTTAGCACCGCGTTGCGCTAGCCTTTTTCTGTTTCGTTATTCGGAAAAGTCTATTTTCAAAGGCGAAATTTCTGGATGAGAAACACCTATCTTTAATTTATAAAATAAAGGGCATAAAAGGGTTAAATATTTTTTTTTAATTTTTCTCAAACGATAGAAGGACCGATAAAAGATGTGATGTAACTCATGATCATATGCCAGATGGCACGCGATCTATACACGAGTATAAAGTTGAACTCTACAACTCTATTTGAGTGATCCCTTAACCATATACATGACCTCCAGTGTTGTTGGCCCGCACGTATATGATCATGATAATAAACTTGATTATCCATTAGATCTCTCTTTTAGATCTCATATATCCAAAGGCTGGGGAGAAGGGAAGGCCATATCATGGTCTTCACGCTCCAATGGCCCCATTCTCTTCGACGTCATGCCACTTACCCTTGATTCTCCGGGATTGGATCTAGTTTTATTTACAGGGCGCTAAATGTTAGCCATTGGTTATCATCTGCCTCAGCCATCTATAAAAGGCCAGTTACTAAATGTGACCCATCATATATCAAATTACTTCCCATAAATTGGTGCTAAAATCATATAAAGAGTTGGTGGATTACCAAACCACAAAACGGGTTTCGTACCTTGATTTGTCATGTAAACTGCAACATTGAACTCCTCAGCTATCTTCGTTATGCGAGAGAGCATCTGTGCTAGTTTTTGCTGCAAATTTCAATGTTAATCAGCAACGCCACCAAGTAATTGTTAATAACAAATTGAGAATATGTGGCATGAATCTAATAACTAATCCTATCTCGAGCTGTGCTTGATACCTAAGGGCTAAGGGTGCATCATATAATTATGAATTAATTTCCTTCATGGAGCTCCACGCCAGTACACTCCAATTCCCATCTACTCCGTCAGAGCAGGTTTTATCTACTCGGGGTAAGAACTCGTTTTTCACTTCAACTGGTTCTATATTAGAGAAAATGGGGTAGTGAGCTGATTACCAAAACATGTGCTGGGCCTACGAGCTCTCCACCGAAGCCCAAGATCCACTCTTAGGCCCCTGGGAGCTAATCCTAATGGAAAATTATAAATGGAGGACAGATTTGATGCAGAAAGAGTGCAGGCTGCTGATGTGGCATGACGTGACTGGCTGCACCGACTTGTTTGCATCATGCCACATCAGCTGCTGCACTTTGTCTGCATCAAATCTGTCCTCCGTTTAACACTGTCCCTTCCTAATAGGATTTGTGAAAGTTATAAAAAAAATGCAACGTGTTTGGGGAATAAAATTGCACAAGATGTAACCATAGGCATCCCACGCAAGAGATGGTGTACAAATGAAATCATACTGAAAAAGAACCAATTTTAGTATGCCTTGGAGTGAGTAAGTCGTTCCTTCTACATGGGTTTGGTGCCACATGGTTCACAAGGCCATCATATTGATTGGATTCTACCATTTCAAAAACATCTACCAAGTGATTGGGCCAATAACCTCATACCAGCTCTTATAAAATGAATGGGAGCGAATCATGCATTGTGATCGGTACATGGTTCAATCTCCCTTGGCCAACTTTGGGGATACAAATTTTAAACTCCAAATTATTGAAAGGTCAAAAACTTATTTGTACTGATTATCATATTTTTACTGATTTGCTTGTGCATAAATATCTATTCATTGCTAGAGGTATTTGACCAGTTTGACAGAGTTTGACCCGTGCGCCTCCCTTAATGGATGGGGTCGGTAGCTAATACTAACTCTTATAGAAGGAAGATTATAAATGAAGGACAGATTTGTTGAAGATAAAGGGCAAGCGGCTGATGTAGTGCGACATGACTGACTGCACCAACCCGCATTAATTGAGTTGTGTCACGCCACATCAGCCGCCTGCACTTTATCTTAATAAAATCTATCCTCCATATAATACTGTTCCTTGTAGAATAATCTTTTCGCATCTCACAGGAGATGCAATACATGCCACAAATCAGTTAGCAATTAAAATACAGTTTTAAAAGTAGATATTAAAAAAGGACAGTGTTATATGGTGGACAAAATTTATGTAGACAAAGTACAGGTGGCTGATGTGGCACGGTGCAATTGATTGTAAGTGCAGTGGGCTCAATTAATGGGGGCCAGTGCTCAATTAGTGCAGCCAGTCACACCGCGCCACATCAGCCGACTGTACTTTGTCTGCATCAAATCTGTCCACTATTTATAATTTTCCATTAAAAATAGCAATTGAGGTCAACTATAGCAGACCCTAAACAGATGAGATAGATTGCTAGAAGAGTTATCCCAAGTTCCCAACAAAAAGAAATGCTGCTTTAAGATTACCTGCCGCTCTGCCAACTCGCCTCGTCCCGTGAAGTCCACTCGGAAAAGAGCAATGATCGAATCGACAATCTGAAACACTTGAGAAGGATTAACGATCACTTTCACCAATTCGCATTTGGCATTCATGGCTTAAACTCTCGATTTCCCCATACGTGATAACCATGTCGGATACAGTACACGTGCGTATCACTTGATTCACTTCTCATACAAACTTGTATCGGACAACATATTAAATAATAAACAGCAGTATCGCCTGATACAAGCCTCCTTGCACATCGGTCTCTCATCTATGGTTTTGGGGGAATTTTAAATTTAAAACCATGGTTGCACCTCAATGTGTGTCCACTCGGGGTTCCAGTTAGTATTTATGGATCACGTTAAGATGGTGAACTCACCAGAAGCCTAAAAGGTTCTTCAGACATTTTGGCAGCCAGGCCAAGAAGCAAATTGAACTGATGCTCGTACGTGTACGCACGAGCGTAGATGATCTTCTCGTTCACAAACAAACAAACATCAACTTATGTTTATCAGAACTGAGCGGAAAATAAAAAATAAAAAATAGATAAATCAGCACTTAAATCAGTTGTTCATTAATTATCTCTCTGTGTGTGATCCTGTAGGAGCGTCTTTGATAGTTCCAAGATTACCTTGTAACATTGGGAGACATTATTTGCACAGGAGAAGTTGGCCTTTGCACATAGATTAAGTAAAGGAAGACTTGGTATTTTGAGTACACGTGCCATGTGAAAAAGCCATCTAGGTTGTCTGATTGGAATGCCATGATCTGTATGTCTTAGGTGCAAACAATTGGCATGAAACACAATCTTTATCATATGATTTAATTTAGTTAAATTTCATTATCTTATTCAATAGTTGACTACATTGAATCATATGATAAAGATCTTGTTCTGTGCCAATATATCTTTTGCACAAATGACCATTCGATCTTGGCCTCCAAATCAGACGGCTTAGATGGTTTTTCAAATGACACAAATCCCTAAAATAGCAAGTCTTTATTTTAAACTATGTACAAGGGCTAACTTCTCTTATGCAAATAATATCTATTTAACATTTTAAGTCCTACTTTTTTCAATCTCCGTCGGTCAAACTAGTCAAACCTCGGAAGATGCACAAATCAGTGTAAGTATGTTATTGACCTTTCACTGATCTGGTGACCAGATCCCATATCAAAGTATTTGTACATCGGCTGAGGTTGGCAGATTGAGATTGATCCTTACACTGCCGTAGTGCATGGGTCTCGTGACTCGTAGGTATTAGCTATTAGGTGCACTCCTTGTTTCAGTGAGTGCAAATAGAACTCTCACTAAAAGACATCTCACTGGATGCAAATAGAGCTAGAGTAAAACGATTTATAGGTCCCACTGAACTTAGCCATTGCCACGGCGAGACGAAACTGCTGCCCGACGTAAGTGTTTATGCAATCTAAGTCACCAACTGTTGTAGCTCATATTTTAACATTGACTGAGCCCAAAAGCCGCTCATTGGAGGTTTTGAACCATATTTTAACTAAGAGATGAACCTTTTAAAAAAAATAATAATAAACAAATAAAATTATAATGGGTATCCAGCCACTTAGATCACCTGATTAAGTCCCCAAGTACGTGATGCCCGCACATCACCTACCATTAAATAAGGATAACCGGATAAATCTCTGTGAGTGGCCAACAAAGGCCAATTGATGCGCTTTATTTTTTATCATTGTTCTTCTTTCTATCTCCATATTAAAGTGTTTTTTATTTTGTGGTAAAAATCCTTTGATTGAGCTAATTTAATTTGGGACTGAATATTACAAATGATGGTCATCCACGATGGAATACTTGAATTGATCTAAGATCATGATATAAAAAATTGGCCGCTACTGATACATATTGGCTCCGACACGTATTGGTATATCAACTCAGTATCGGTATCAGTATCGGCCGATAAGGTATTGGTTTCGGCCTCTATCTCTATTTTTTTTTTTAATTTTTTATATATTTTTTAAAATAGACCGATACGTATCAGCCCTCCATGGACCGATACCTGAGTCCGATACCGATTTGAACACCTTGTCTAGGTTATGTCGCATAGGGGATGGCACACATAACTTTTTTTTTTTGATAACCTGGATATTCGGGCCTCTTAGAGCACCCGCCTAATCCCAGGGGCACATGCGCACCCCAAATTTAGCACATGTCGGGTCAACACTGGATATAAATCCCTGGGGGTGGCTTCAAGGGGGGAGGGGATTCGAACTCAGGTCTCCTGCTTTTGGAAGCAGGTACCTGGCCAGGTCACCTAACCCCTTGAGGTTGGGATAGCACACATAACTTAACAGCACCTTGTGCAGGTAGTCATGAGACTAGGGCTAATACCTTAATGGTTCAAGCTGAACCAATTGTGAATTGGGCACTACAAAAGATAAGATTATTAGTGGCACCAAAAACTGCCGCTATTAATAAAAAATTGTCGCTACTAGTCCTATCGCTATTAAAATAACAAGTGTTTTTGTTAATAGCGACAGTGTTTGGTGCCGCTAATAGTCTCATTTTTTGTAGAGGGGTCATATACATAAACTTGAACCGTCGGGTTGTGCAGGCCATCCTTGCAGCATTCAACCGCGACATTCAGTTCGGCTTGAGTCAAACAAAAATCCCACCTACCCTACCTGATATTTTATATATAATATAAAGGGCTATGGCAGGGTCTATCCAGTTGACAAAATTCTGGCCTGGCCCGACCCGTTGACAGCACTAGTGAAGAGTGGCCTGAACCTTTCTATAATTATAAGCATCATAAACTAACTAAAAGTACTTATCACGCGACTGCGTACGTTGTCTAGGACAGCCCCTGCGTCCATGCCGAACCTTTCAGCAATAGGTACAATCCGATCGGGTCGACTGCAAAGGTTGTTAAGGTTGAAGGTTGAAAGGGGAAATGTACAAGGACTTGTTACTTGAGCTCATTACAAATCAGCCCATCAATCCTGTCAAAAGTTGACCCTCACAAACGTCGAATGCCCCAAAAGTCTGAAAGTTTGCTTTTGATGACATTCGGTGCCCAATATGATGTTGACCAGCTGAGGAGAGTCACAACTCACATGTTTTTTTTTTTTTTTTTTTTATAATTTCACAACTCACATGTTAGCAGCAACCTTATTGCACATATTATGGGAAAAAGGATACAAGGTTCCTTCCGTGTCGATGTAAGCGACTTTGCCGTTGCCTCCGTTCATGCTGAGGGGAAGCTGCATGCAAAATATACTGGGAAAATCAGTACAAGACCATAAGTACTCATAAGATTTGAACAGTCCTCCCTCGCCGTAGATGCATTCGTTTCGACTTGCACCATCTCGGAGTTTAAGGTTTTTTAGGTGTCAATGGGCCGAGTCCCTGGCCCAAAATGGGCCAGTTCAAGCTCAATCACTGGCCCAATAAATAAACAGGCCATCCTACCCGTTCAGTCAGTCGGAGAATATTTGGTCCTTTAGGATGTTGAGATTTGGGTTGAGGCCTTCCTGAATTAAGGCGAAATAGCCCTATGGGTGGCAATGGGCTGGGTAGCCAGGAGCAGCCCTTAGGTCCAGATTGGTTTAAGGAGGTTTTGGGTTACCCCATGAAGTCCATGGGGCGGTCTTGGTCTAGCACTTTGGGTAAAAACTCATAAAGCACTCAGATTATGAGGTTTTTCGATTGAATCTGGCGTTCGAGTGATTACCTAGGGAAGTGGGAATATGAGTACTTCCCCACTGAAAATGGCAACAAGTCGTCAGAGCAATTTGCTCGGAAAAGCTCAGAATCTGAGCGAAGATTGTAGGCTGCTTGTATACTAGAGAGAGTGTCTACAGCAGAAAGTGTATACAGCAGATCCCACCTCCCTTCCTTCTCCAAATTGCTTACCATTAGTACCTTCAACGCCTGTAATTCAGTTAATATTCTTCAGTCAATCACGATCTCTAATTTTATCATACTTCAACTAACTAATTCAAAATTCAATCTACCATTTTTTATTTTTTTTCTTAAACAAGGGTAGCTTACCTTGATTAACCGTGTTTGTTGCTCAGATCACGCCATTAGAGAGAGAGAGAGAGAAGAGAGAGAAAGGAAAGTGGGAGGAGAACCACAAGCTAGGACTTAGGAGGAGTCAGTCGTTGAAAGAAAATAAAAATAATGACAGGGGACCGCCAAAAATAGAATAAACTTCTCTCTTCTTCTCCCTGGGTATATATAAGTAAATGGTAAGTGCGAGAGTGCACTAACGACGGTGGTGCCTAACCACATCTAATACCGCAAACGTGGCACCTCATCTACCTTAATACTCATGAAGGTTGGACTACTGCAACAAAGCAGATTTGAATCTCGGCTCACTGGTCATACGTTGTGGATGTGGGTCCAAAAAGTCAACTACTTGCACCCGAGTATTTTTTTAGTTGCACATACTTTAAAAAGAAAAAGTTAATATTTTAAAAGCCTATGTCACTTGAAACATCATTTAAGCCATTTGATTTGCAGACTATGATATAAAGATCTTTGGTGTCAAAGATGGGCACGAAAACCGATCACTATCTTCAGATACAACACAGTCCAAATAGTTGCTCCCAAAAGTTAAACATCGCGTAAGTAATTTACTCATCAGTTAATCAACATCATCCAATCGAAGCACTTAGCCCTACTTTAGATCTGAATTTTATTTTATTTTTATATTTTTTTTAATTTTTATTTTTATTTTATTTTTAAATTTTTCTCATAATTTTTCCTCCAAATATTCCCCTAAAATTCTCGAATTTTCCAAATTTTTCAGAATTTTAACCTCACCAATTAATTACCGAACCCCTAGTTGGTGACTATGTTGGGTATTAGTAGCGCATTTTAAAAGTATTGGCCATTAAATCAGATTTCGAAAGAGACTCCATCAAATATTTCTAACTCCATCTCGATTGTTTGCTCGTAAATTTTGAGAGAAATTCAAATACGGCACATAAACAGATGATTAGATAACGTTTTAACGATCATAACATAGCTACCCATTGAATCGATTCTAAAGATTATTACTGAACCCCTATTTGGCGACTATGTTGGGTATTAGTAGCGCATTTTAAAAATATTGGCCATTAAATCAAATTTCGAAAAAGACTCCATCAAATATTTCCAACTCCATCTCGATTGTTTGCTCGTAAATTTTGAGAGAAATCCAAATACGGCACATAGATAGATGATTAGATAATGTTTCTATGATCATAACATAGCTGCCCATTGAATCGATTCTAAAGATTTTCTTAGAGGAACTTAAAAACAAAAGATTTTCATCTTTTATAAGAAAAGTTGGAAATCTGAATAACCTAAGAACGCATATGAGAAAAGCTAAGAATCCGAGTCTGTTAAGAATTTGCACGAATTTGAGTGTTTAAGAATCTAAGCTTTTCTGGGAAAAACTAAAAAACACCTGAACGGGGCCTAAGACTCTATCTGGACTGATCGGGATCTGACATATGGCAAGTAGATTGGGATCCACAGTGACACTTGCAATATTAAAGCTAAGAATCCGAGTCTGTTAAGAATTTGCACGAATCTGAGTGTTTAAGAATCTAAGTTTTTCTGGGAAAAACTAAAAAACACCTGAACGGGGCCTAAGACTCTATCTGGACTGATCGGGATCTGACATATGGCAAGTAGATTGGGATCCACAGTGACACTTGCAATATTAAAGATTAAAAATAAATAAAAACACTTAAATAATTATGTTTTTTTCATTTTTAAACTATTTTGTTAATAGATCTCAACTTCTTAGAAGGTATTAGTTTATCATTTTTTCTAATCATAGAGCTAGCTTTTGTAAATTCATAGCTAATTTGCGAATGAACGGGCCAGAACAGATCGGGCTTGGGCTTTAAAATTTTATTGCAGGATAGGATTGGGCTTGGGATGATAGACTGGCAACAGGCAATAGCCTTCAAACCCGGTTCAGCCCATTCAGTCTAGTTTGGCCCTGTATGAGCCGATCAAAATTAGACCGGATTAAAAATTCCACTAGGCTCATATTGACATATATTTATAATGGCCGCCCAACCTAATTTGGAAGCGGTCTGGGTTTCAACCAGCTTATGAGGCCCAACTAGTAACGCACCGTTTAAGAACTGGCCCGTTGACACCCCTGCAACTCATAGGTACATTCACTGTGCATAAAAAAGTTTCATTAGCAAGAGCAACCAAGCCAGAGCACGAACCTGTGTAGAGACGCAGAGAGTATGAGCGAGCTGAGTTTTACCAGATCTGGCAAGCGAAGTTGATCTGACTGTTAGCATCAACTAATCTTTGTTCTATTTTATTCTTACCATCATTTAAACATCAAATGGTGTTTAAATGATCTTATACCATTTATTGTCCTATGATGTTGAAAATCTATGATGTCAAAGAGTTATATTATCAATTAAATGGCTATGAGTAAAAAAATCACACTTTTTAGGAAATTGAAACCATCCGATCTATGTATTTTAATACCAATTGTTGTTCTTAATTTTGATGGTTGATAATAAATTCACCGATCAGACCGTTTACATCCACTTAAAGGCATGATCCCTTGGTTAGGACATATTCCAAATATAAATTGCCACTTGGGTAATTTAGATTGATGATAGAATAGTGTTACATGGTATAATGATAAATCACACTTCCATGTGTGAGATAAAAGAGTGATATGTTTGGGTACCATTATTCACACTCCACCAGACTCTTGTCTCACCCCAATATAGAAATAAAGCAAAAATAAAGTCGGGGTGTGAGTTTTAAAATAATCCTTTTTTAGTGGGGTTTTTCAACACTGGGTGAGAGAGCAATCTCAAGGGGTGTAAATAACAGTACCCTTTATCTTATACCATTTAATTGTGGTGCAGTATTATTTTGGGTACCATTATACTCACCCTACCACACTGTTTTCTCTCCCCATCTTATTCAGCCGGCATACATTGATCGCCTTTGAATCGCACGGTAGAAGTCATTTCTTGTCGTCATATTTTTCAAAATGAATCTATGGATCATGGGCATACCATCAAACGGCCGATTTTTTATTACACATGGCACACATCTCAAAAAGTGATCCTAAAATCATATGACCCTATCACGCTCAAGCATGGTTTTAGCATCACTTTTTAAGATGTGTGTTATGTGTAATAAAAAAATCGATCGTCTAATGGTACGCCCACTATCCATAGATCTACTGTGCAAAAGATGAGGACTAAAAATGACCTTTACCATCTGATTCAGAGGTGGCCAGTGCATGCCAAGTGGAGGAGGTGGGGTGAAAAAGTAACCTTTTGGGGTGAGTATAATGGTACCCTATTATACTTGGGCCCATTACCCCTTCATTTTATGATCTATAACTTTACCAGTGCAGCTTACACACATCTTAAGCCATTAATAGTGTTAGATCATTTAAACACCATTTTGGTGTTTAGATGATGATCAAGAGGAGTTGGGTGCTTAAAAAGAAAGACTCAATATTTTTGAAACCGTTTAATTTGAAAATAACATCTATGTCCGCCGGACTTGAAGGCCATGATCTAAAGATCTTAGGTGCAAAAGAGAGGATAAAATATGATTTTCTATATATATATATATAGGAAAAGGCCTCCATCCCCCAAGCTTTCACGTGGAGCTCCATGTGGCAGCCAACATATTGTTTCGACGTCACGTTGAGCTCGGGTGCATTGCTTAAATCATCTTTGAATTTTTTTTTTGAAAACTCATCTCTACCGTATGTGTTTTTAACCTTAAAATGTGGATCAATAAAATCCGTCAAACTTTGACTTGTGGGTTTAAAAAAAAAAATTAAATTTTTTTTTTTAAAGATTGATCTATACCGTCCACTTGTACTTCACATGACACCCAAACAGTATTTTGAATACAACATGAAACTTTATGTGTATCTTAGAAGACGGTGACCGTCCTCTATTACCGGCTCCCATATATATATATATATATATATATATATATATATATAGTAAAAGGATTTAACAGTTGACTGCAATTGAACGAAATGATAAGATCCCGTTTTATTCCAATCTTTTGCACGAGAGATCTTTATCTTTAGATATGTACTTCAAATTAGACGGCTTATTTTCCAAGGCACGTGTCCACAAAACAGCAAGTCTTTCTTTTAAACTAGGTAAAGGGCCAACTTCTAGTTTGAGACTAATGGCTCCCAAGTCCCAATTACCACGTATACCACTCGTACAAGCTAGATGCATGCTTCTCATTCTCTGCAAAATTCAAGTTCATAGTTCATGGACGCAATCCTATGTAAATATCCACAGAAATATATCCTACCGAAATTCTCCAAAAGCTTCTGTGATCTGAAGTGTCTCGATCCCACCTTCACACATTCAAACGCATTTCAAGTTTTCAACATACTGCACGTTTTGCATTAAATTGAATATAAATCGCAAAAAACCTACCGCCGAGTAGTTCGTCAAGAGCTGGGCTTCCCGTGGTGATTCGAATCACTGATTTCCGCTGCAAGGAAACGAGCACTAACCGTTTTAACCACGCGACAAATCAAAAACCAGATTGTACACTTCCTCCTAACGCGCTCCATATAGGCTTAACCGCTTAAGGCTATAATCGACACCATGCGATCACCGCAATTGAATTTCCATCATTCATGGCGCCGCGCAATACGGAAAATGCACGATACTAAAAAGAAAAATAGCGTGATATCTGTTCCGACGGCTCCAATCGCATGGCTCCAATTTAGCGCCAAAAGTTAGTACTGCGCACGTTAGCAAAATTTTAAATGAAATTTGGAGCTTACTCTGAGAAGAACCTCGCTTCCTGTGACGTAGCCAAAGTTCTGGGAGGAAAGAACAAGACAAAAGTATAATTCAAACTTCGGTCAAATACAAAGAAATGAAGCACATATTAGCAAATCGAAATTTGAAAGATCAGAACCCTAACCACGAGCTTTTCGGCAGCTTCACATATCTTATCGACCTTTGCCTCTGATAATCCCTTTATACCAGTCAAGTTCTACAGAAAGAAAAGAAAAATTGATGAAATTCTATAGAAACGTTCCTAGTTCTTTTGATCTGACATTGTAGATCGTCTTACCTTCTTCGTTTGCATCATCAACCCATTGCAGGTGTAGATCCCTGCATCTTGAAGCTTTTTGACGTCACCAGCGTTGATTCCCTGAGAAATTACTGAAAAGAAACACAGAAGTTGTGACGAAAAGCAAACGAGAAGTAGTGAATAGGAGCCTCTTGAAATCCTCTGTTTCTCAGTGGAATAATATAACAGGAGAGCGGATTGGTATAATGCTTAATCATTGGAAATTTATGAAAGAAATATGAAGCCAGTTGCAATTAAAATGTGAAATAAAGCAAAATGAACGTAATATTACAGGGATGAAAGGAAGTGAAATTTTGATGAGCTTCTAAGAATATACATAAAATAAACTGAAAAGCAGTCGAAATCGAAAATTCAATTTAGAAAACGCAAATTGAGCTAGATGTAGCTCACATTTTCGTTTTTCAATGGATTCAAAGTCATCGTTTCTGAAGCAAGATGCAATTAAAAACTGAAATGGCACGAAATTAGATCCGACGATAATATTATATGGAAAGCTTTCAAGAACGTACATTAAATGAACTGGCAGGCCGCCTAAATCGAAAATCTATGTTAGAGATCGGAAATTATGTTAGATGCAGCTCATATTTTCGTTTTTCGGTGGATTCAAAGCAATCGTTTCTAAAGCAAAATGCATTTAAAAAGTAAAAGGAAGGGAGAGTAGATCTAAATTGTAAGGATCATATTATATGGATGAAACGAAGGGAGAGTAGATCTAAATTGTAAGGATCATAAAAGTAAAAGGATACTATTATATGGATGAAACGAAGGGAGAGTAGATCTAAAATGTAGAAGGAAGGGAGAGTAGATCTAAATTGTAAGGATCATATTATATGGATGAAACGAAGGGAGATTTTGTAGATCTTCTAAGAGCATACATAAAATGAATTGAACAGTGAAAAGCAGTTGAAATGGAAAAAAGAAAACAGAAATTGAGCTAGAAGCAGCTCGTATTTAGGCTTATCGAGCAATCTTCTTCTGAAACGAGATGGAATCATGGAATTACAAAAATCGTGAAATGAGATCTAAGCATAACATCAAATTGATGAAACGAAGTGAAATTTTGACCTTCTAAGAACATACATAAAATGAATAGAACAGCAATTGAAATCGAAAATCTAAGTTAGAAAACTGAGATTGAGCTAGATGCAGCTCATATTTACGTTTATCGATGGATTCGAAGCAATCTTCTTCTTCTTCGCCATCTTCTCTTTCGACGAGCTGAAGCTGCTCTTCAGATCTGATACAGATATCATCGCCATAGTTAGATTTTTGCAGTTTTTGATACTATTAAACAAGAATGAAGAGAAAAATTTGAGCATTATTCACTTGAGATCGATCATCTTTGTTCTTTAGTTTTAGATGCAGAGATGGTTCTATTTTTTTTTCAAAAGCGCGAGTGCTTTCGAAGATGCAGCAGGGGATTGGTATTTATAGGTTCGGAATCGACGTTTATTAAAAATGAATTATAAGACTCGTTAAGATCCATAACTCAGCAATATTTTGGCGCCTTTTCGTTTCGAAAATGGCGCAACCTTGATTTTGAAGCGAAATTACTAAAGCCCCATCATACAGTTACCTGTGTTTGCGCCCACGCATTCTCCCTAAGCGGTCATGTCTGAGACCCTTTTAGAACCATTGATACCTTCTAATCAGATGATAGAGATTTTTTTCTCTCCTATATTCCGTACAATATATCTTGAGATCATATTTCACCTATCCGACGGTAAGTTTGTGATTCCATCTGTAACAGATCCCTAAAAAATGCTCTTGAATCATGACCCACATCACACAAAAACGTGATCTATGACACGTGGAATAAAAAACTGATCGTCTGATATGTGCGCTATGGTCTCAAGATCCATTGTGTGAAGATCTGGGTGAAAAATGATCTCCATCATCTGATTAGAAGAAATCAATGATGTTAAAGGGTTTGGGAGCTCTCAAGAGAGGTACCGTAGCAATTGATACCGCGACAGCTCATTGTAGACAATTTTCAAAGTTAAAAGCCATAGTTTTAAATATCGGCTTATATGTATTGGATTACGGCTCCTCTAATACGATATACGCTCCCGATATGAAATAGGGTTAACTTGGTCAAACATAGATCCATATCAAGTTATAGTGGATCATATCGGCAGATATATATCTGATATTAAACGGATATAAGGATATAATCCCAAAAATGCCTTGTGAGATTATTTTATTCTCTATATATATATATATATATATATATATATATATATATATATATATATATATATATTAATGTTTAAGAAAAGAAAAACTTGAGTATCGGCCAATTTAGCCAATATAGCTGATACGTATATGATATATTGGATTCGTATTGCCTTTGAATCTGACCTATAACATCTCCGAAATTTGGGTATTGAACAGTGTCCTCGGGATGCATGCCCGACTGATCGTAGATTTGACCAAGTGAAAGTCAACACGATGACTATAATTAAAGTAGCCTTGAAGTGAACGAACACGTGTGCGTAGTGTTAGACTTTGTTATGAAATAGCATATACCTGTCTTGAGTGTATTTGCTTTACACCATAATATTAAATGGGTTAAAGGCCTAAACAACTTAGAGAAGTTATTGCCTTTCTTTTGGTTGGTGTAAGGATTTACGGAGAGAGAGAGTGAAGAGAATGGAGTAATTGCAAAGGAATTGGGTAGAATAACGGATTGAAGCTACACGTGAGCTATAAATTACAACGACAACGCGAAGGTGAACTCATTGGAGTCGGAGCTAAGAACCCTAGCCTTTGACCCAACCGTTAAATCAATCAAGAGATTGGTTTGAGGTAAGTTTTGTTTGATTTTAATGCATATGTTGTTGTGCATTAGTTCTAGGATTAATTGGTTAAATGTTAAATTAAAAATGTAGAAAAGAAAGGAAAATAGAAAGAGGAGAAAACTGGAAGAAATGCCCGTAAATGGCTGGGTTTCTTATCAAATCGATTAATCGATTTTGTCTTAGAAGTAAGCTGGGCAATAATGCCCAAAACTGATTGATCAATTTAAAATCGATCAATTTTTGGATTTCGATTAATTGATTTAAAATCGATTAATCGTCTGTGCACTCCCAGTGGCTGAAAATTTAAGAGCCTGGGAAAACCGATTGATCGATTTGAAAATCGATCAATCGATTTTGGGAATTCGATTAATCGATTTTGGGGATCGATTAATCGATTTGGACAATTTATGTTGACTTTTGTTTTGGACTTTGGGGTTCTGGGAGGGTCTTGTACCTTCTTTTATACATCGTTCTTAATGTTACGCTTATACTATGATGTACCTTAGGTTATGCAAGTGAGTGCAAGCATGGGGAAACGCATTAGACCTTGACGCTTGAGAAATTATACGCATGAGGTAGGGAATGCCTTGAATATGTACTTTAATTGCAAGAGCATGTATGTAGTGATATAGAAATGAGTAATTATGTCTTGAAAATATGAATCTTAAGCGTGTGTGTGTGTGTATGTATGTGAACACTAAGCAAGGAAATGAATTGCAATATGAGTATGTGACGTCCCGAGGGGATGTGAATGTGATAAGGGCATCTGTGTGATGCATTGAACTGGTTACATCCTAGGGATATATGTGAAAATGTAAAACAAAGTGAATGAGAATTGATAAGGCCTAATTACTATAATTAGCACAATCACACGGTGAATAACTATATGTAATGCACTTTTGATTTAAGATTTGGAGAATACCCCACCGACGTGACGGGATACCCACTACTGACTCGGCAGAATATCCGTGACCGGTACGGCGGCCAATACGTACACCAGTTAGACATCCCAGAGATGTATGCATGAGAATTATACCCCGTCGCATATGAGGAAGGGACCTGGGTAGTATTAAATGAATGAAAAAGGAAATGAAAATGATCTGATTAGATGACGATAGAGGGTATTCCACCAAGCGCTCGATGCTATAGTAAATCGAAAAATATTTAAGTTACGATTTAAGTTTTTAAGCTAAATCATTGTCTTATATGAGCAAGTTGAGAATAAATAAATACATGTGAAGTAACAATTACATCTAGTGCATCTTTTCAGTCATTTAAATTATTTTTCAATTATTTCATTGATATATCATGCTGCTAAATATCATGGAATATATATGAGAGATTAACTTATATGTTCATTCAGTTGTTTTCCTATTGAGCTATGATATAGCTCACCTTTTAGACTATACGTCACAGGTCATGTGCTTGTGGCTGCTACTACTTCAGGAGGCGTAGATCCGGAGAATTTAGATTACGTGCCTAGAGAGGATTTTGAGCTCCCTCCTAAGGACTTCTTCTAAAGGACCCCTGCGTACTTCGATTGAGTTTTGAGAGAATACTGTACGGCTTGGTATGTCAAGCCCTATTTTTGAGAAAATGTAATTAAATGACGATATATTCTTTTGGCGAACCATCCAGGGTGACTGTTGTGTCGTCACTGATGGTTCGGATGGGTTCTTTTGCTCATGCGATTGCATGAGATCATAACCATCTTTTGGATTATTTATTTTGATGATTATATAGTAGAACTGGAGATTTAGTTCGATAGCAGTTCTTATGCTACTATTTTGTTTCATCTTTACTTGGGTATACCAATGTTCCGTAAAGGTTTATGGGATATAGCCTTGAGGATCGTACTGATGGCACGAGTTTTGAGGTGTCAAAATTCAGGCTGTCACATGACCTATATGAATTAGTTATTAAATCCTTGGTTGCAAGCAACCATAATAAACAAGTTCAGATTTGGATATTAAGTTTGGTCTAATTCAGATAAATTAAGGGAAGATTTAGGGAAAATTTCAAACAAATAATTTAAAGATTGAAAATAATAATGAGTTATCAAAATACATAAAAATATAAGTAAACCTTTTTAAAGTTAGAAGGATGAATTAAAAAATAAATAAATCTATTCTATTATCCACATTAATAATTTACTATCATAAAAGAAATGCAGACTATGATTATAGCAATTATTGTAAGAGTACCTTTAAATTCATCTACCAAATCTTTGAGTTTACCCACACTGAAACACATTGACTATATTGAATCAAATGATGGAGATTGTTTTTCGTCCCAATCTTTCACACAATGAATCCTGAGATCATGGGTGTTCCATCAGACGGTAGTATTTTATTTCACATTGCACACATCTAAGAAAAGTGACCTTAACATTGCGTGCACGCTGATGGTACGTCCATGATCTCAAGATTCATCGTGTGAAAGATTGAGACGAAAAACAATCTCCATCATCTGACTCAATGCAGTCAATGTATTTCATTGTGGGTGAACTCAAAGATTCGGTGGGTGAATTTAAAGGTACTCTTATTATAAGTGTTGCAGGAAATATTAGCCTTCTTTAGGCTAAAACCTATTGGTGATACCAATATGCATCCGTAGATGTTATCATTTATTTTTGAGAAATTTAAAGGATCGGCCTTGTCGGGTATACGTTTTCACCCTATAGTTTCACCTTTCCCATAACTGACCAGCTTGAAGCCAAGCCAATTCCAGCTAGCATAAAAAGGCTGAATTACCCCTTATACCTTTTTCCATTCCACATAATTTAAAAATAAAATATATGCTATCTTCGATATTTGTGCGATGTGAAACACCATATATGCCGTCTGAATTGAAGGCTACAATATAAAGATCAAATGTACCAAAGATTGGCACGAAACATGCATGCACTCTATCATATGATTCTTTATAATCAACTATCAAATTTGATGATGGGCTCAACCCTGAAACACCATCTATGTCGTCTGAATTAAAGGCCACAATATAAAGATCAAATGTGCCAAAGATTGGCATGAAACATGCATGCTCTCTACCATATGATTCTTTACAGTCAGCTATCAAATTTGATAATAGGCTCAACTAATGAATCATCACCGATCAAATAATGAATTGTCACCGCTCGACTAATGAATCGAAAACGATCGAATAATGAATCGTCACAACTCAAATAACCAATTGGCAACACTCTAATAACAAATCGTCAACGCTCTGATACCAAATCTCCATCGCTCATATAACAAATCGTCGCCGCTCTGATAACAAATCGTCGCCGCTCTGATAACAAATCGTTAATCCTGATCAAATAGAATAAAAAAAGAGAGTATCCTCACCAACTCAAAATTTCATAAATTACGTTAATTTCACTCTCATCCAAATCAAAGAATTATTGAAATTTTTTATGAATTCATCGGAAGTTTCATCTAACCCCTGTTTCATCGATTTTAAACCATTTTTTTGGTGAATTTCATAGGAATTTATCACTAGGGCCTGTAGGCCTTATCTGACTAACATACAAACTATATATATATATATATATATATATATATATTAACAATGATGCTATCTTTATACTTTCCATGCATATAGGTTTCACGCTGCCTATCCTCTCCGAAATCGTGTTCATAATTCAATAAATCCCAAGATTACCTCTCCTCTTTCAAAAGACCCATCGTACTATTCACGGTCAGAAAAAAAAAGTGAGCAAAGAATGAGATTCCATGATCAAGGGTTTTTATTTACTAGGTTGATATTGAAATTTCATAATTTCCTGTAGTTTCACCTTGCCCATAACCCCTATAGTTTCACCTTGCCCATAACCTACCTGGAAAAGTCTCAAATACCCCTTCTTACATTTTTATTATTTTACATAATTTAAAAATTTAAAAATTGTACTTTTTTATATTTACGCGATGTGAAGCAACATCTATGCCGTCTGATTTGAAGGCCACAATATAAAGATCAATGGTGTCAAAGATTGGCATGAAAAAAAGGTGATATCACCTCTTTAACTCCAAAAAAAAATCGACTGCCTAGACAGTCGAAAACGACTGTCATTGACTGTATAGACAGTCATTTTCGACTATCTATACAATTGATAACGACTGTCTAGGTAGTCGTTTTTTTTTTTTGGTTAAAGAGGCGATATCGCCTTTTTTTCGTGCCAATCTTTGGCACCATCGATCTTTATATTGTGATCTTCAAATCAGACGGCATAAATGTTGCTTCACATCGCGTAAATATAAAAACATGTAATTTTTAAAATTTTAAAGTATGTAGAATGATAAAAAGTGTAAAAAGGGGCATTTGAGACTTTTTGTGCTAGCTGGAATTGGTTCGGCTTAAAGCTGGTCGGTTTGGTGAAGGGTGAAACTATAGGGTCTTTGATGGAAAATGTGTATCTGACAGGATCGATTTGGGAAATTTTCCTAAATTTTCCTAGTGTTACAATGCAAAAATAAAATATTCAACACACAAAACAAGCAATCACACGACACAGTGATAAGATACTAAGAGGGAAGGGGTCCGGCTTCGCTTCCGGAGCCCTGTTCTTTTGTTTTTGGATTTTTTGTTCCTGTTTTTGGTCTTTTCTTTCCTTGTTCCCTTTCCGCTTCTCACTGGTGTTGATTGCAATGGAATGAATATTTTACCGATAAAAAAAAAAGACACTAAGAGGGAAACACCAACGAGACCCAATTTAGGATTCAAGGTAACAAAGCTATTATGAAATAAAAATACTTACAGAAAGGTGCCGAATAATATGCTGACTCCCTAATCCGATCAAACCTTTCAAAGCCGCAGTGGTTGAGTCCACAACGCGTCCTCACAATGTAACAATTTGCTATTGCCTTCCAATCACCGCGACGATCCACTCGTAACCCAACAAGCAAGAAAATACTCGGATGTAACACCCACCCCTTAGAATATGTGCCAGTCAACCAGTTGATTAATTGATTAAAACCTGATGAGACCTGATTGCACTAGATGATAGCCTGAGGCCAGGTCCTCCTAAAAATATTTAGCACCCACCTACAACTTGAAGGGAAATTAAAATTCCTAATGACACCCATAGGGCACCCCATTTAAATATATGAGTGTGCTACTAATTAAATAAACCACACACCTTTCATCTTGAACCACACATGAGGACCCGAATTGATTTGTGACTGACTTTGACCCAATATTTGACCTAAATTGGGACTGAACCAAGGTGATGATGTGGAGATCATCACCAATGGCATGGATTTTGATGATCATCATAGTGATGACCATTAAAGCAAGTCAAACTTGGACCTATGGATCTAAGGAAGCAAAAAGAACAAGCACATTTGATTAGGTATATGAGCCTAGCATGTAACAATGACATATAAGGTAAATAGGGTTGAACTCCAAGGGCAATTGCAAGGAAATTCTCTAATTTATAAATCAGAAATATAAAGATAAACTTTTTCTAACAAATCCTAGCGCTTTATCTATTTGACCAAGTTGATCTTCATCTATAGCCATTGATTATGCATTGGGTAAATCTATGGTAATAGATTGAGGAGAAACCGTGCAACCACAAGATTCCTTGAAGTGTGGCCTTTCACACATTTTGAGAACACTTGGATAAAAGACAAGATGAGGACCCATTGTAGGGTGGAGAGTGAGCCCAAGTGAGTCCCACCTCTCCCCATACACATGAGGAAAGAGAGAGAAGAGAGAGACCTAGTGGAGCTTGGGGAAGACCAAGCTTGCCACTTGGCAAGCTTGTCCCCCATGCTAGGGACTAAAGCCCCCTCCTCTTGCAAATTCCGAATTCAGCCCTCTCGCTCTCTAGCTTCATCTTCTTCTTCCTCCCCTCATCTCCATAGAACTCTATGTTCTAAGCTCAAACTCTCTTCATCCAACTCTTGAAACTTTCATCCACCACCACCATTGCAACCTGTTGACCTCTAGAACAACTTAGTGTGAGTTCACACCTATCCCAGCCCTTTCACCACCGAAATTCGTCCAAACTAGCAATCACTAATAAGGAAAATAAGGTAAAGTCTAGGTTGTTGATAGTTTTTTATTTTTAGTATAGAATAGTGTAGGTTTAGCTTGTTGTTTGTAAGTTTTTCTTGAATTTTTCTTAAGTTTTTGAGTGAATATGAGAGCTGAGATGAATATGAGGGTTAATATGACCTTGCATGTGATCTCCATGATCATGCATGACCATCCAATGGTCCAAATAGGCAAGGCTTGGACTATGTCCAATGCTAGCCTAAGACACTTCATAAAAGAGTTAGAAAATTTGATTTGTGTGATTTACTTAAGGTTTTGTGTGATTTTCAATTTTGAACTTTGAGGGTATGGATGTGTGATGTAAGATGTGGTGTGGGTGATTATGATGATTGATGATTCTTTTACTATACAAAAAATTTATCACTTTGCAAGTGTACAAGGTTCTTGTAGCACAATTAAAGGTATCGATCCACAGAGAAAAAACTTTAAAATAGAATTTGTCTATAAGCCTTATAAAATAATTTGGGTTTTGAGTTTTTAAAACTAAATTGCAGAAAGTAAAGGATTTGTTTCTAAATTAACACTAAAACTTGAAAGTAATGTAGAAAACTATTTAAGAAAACAAGTCTAGGTTCTGTTATCGCAGATTCGTAATCCTAGCTAACTATCTCTCATCCCTCTAAATTCGGTAATTATCTTAAGGCGACAACAACAACATAAGAAGAAGAAAAGACCGGTTTAAGACAACGATAACATAAACCTCTTTAGCAATAATCCCGTTAATGAAACTAACTAAAACAATAACGACAACATAGTCGGGTGATGGAAGTCTAGCAATTCTAAACCTAAGGTAACAACGACAACATGGAGTTTAAAAGCATAGAAGTCGTGTAAACCTTTTAAAACTCATATTCATTAACCGATTACACTATGAATTCAGATGAATAAGTAACAATTAACTAATCATATTCATCTTTGATATCGGGTTCCCAGACTTTAGAAATCTATTCTCTTCTACCTTCTATCCACTCCTAGACGCCTAATGTCTAACTAAGTATATTTATTCTGTGTGCGGGCCCTCTTATTTATAGGTGTATAAGAGTCCTTTACATGCTAAAATTAAAACTTTAAAATTCTTATTACAATTCTAATTAAAATTAGAATCTTATTAAAACTGAAACTTTCTAAAAATATGTATCCTTCCTCAAATATTTCTCTAGATCTGTCACTACCTCTTGGAATTGTGACCTCTGTCTTCTTTAAAACAGGATGACATCGCATCTACGATCAATCACAACTTTTCTTTCCTTGAAATCATGGCTTCTTTCTTCTTTTAGAACAAGATGACATCATAGTGCATTTTCTTCAATCGTAGACCTTTTTCTTCAAGTCACAATCAATCGTGGCTTCTTCTCGTGGGATCGTGATCCATTATTACATAATCTTTCATTTCAGATTGCTCTTCTTTTACTCACGATCAATCGTGAGCTTTTCTTCTGAAGTTATCTTACAATCGTTCAGTTTCTCGATCAATCGTGGAGAGGAGTTCTTGAGATCGCACTCTACGACTGTAGAGCTCTCTTTCTTTGTGGTGATTTCTTTCTTTACGATTGGTCGAAGGCTTCTCTTTTGACATCATGGCCTTCAAGATTCATTGTGAATTCTGAGTCTTTTTTTGCCCAGATTCTCTTTTGACATCATGGCCTTCAAGATTCTCCTGTTAAAACTTAATATTCACTCAAAAGATATCATTAGTACTTAGATGTGGACTAACAAGGTTTTGTTTATGGTATCAAAAAGGTATATTATGTGAATGATCAATGATCTCACATCACCATCTTACCATCCATGATGGAAGATCAAATGATCATAGACCCATCACTTTTTGTTGTTGATGCAAGAGGCCTAGAGTTGAGTGCATGTGCCATTTGACGGCTTAGTATGACTCCTCAACCCTTGATTACACATCAGATGATCATATGATCCCAAGGATTTTGAGAAATGTCAAGTTTGTTCTTTAATCATGATCAAAATCATATGGTTTTAGATCAATTCGATTTGCCTTAGCCGATTTTCATAGATTAGGATTTTAAGAACAAATGATCATTTTATTTGAAAAGATTAGAACATGTGCATGAATTTGAATGATTTTGATTGATAGAACACTTAATGGAATTTCAGATTTTTGAAAACTCATGATCACTGTTTTGATCATATAAAATCAATGGTGTTAGAAATGATAAGCATAGGGTATTATAGACTAAGCTTGCTTATTTGTTGTAGTGCTATAGAAAATATTTACATTGCATAACTGTGATTGATTGATTACTTGATTTAAATTTTAGATTTTTAAAATATATGTTGTAGACACCCAAATTTGGCCCAAGGCTCGATCAAAACACACTTTAAGAGAGGTGTGTCTCCGAGCTTTTGATGGCCTGTATGGAACCCCTAGGAACCCTTTTGAAACCTTAGGAACCCTTCCAAACCCTTAGGAATCACCCTAGATCCCTTATGAACCCTCCCGAACCCTTAGAAACCAATTCCGACCCCTTAGAACCCTTTCCCGGACCAGTGTCGAACCCTTCCGAGCAGTGGTTAGAAAGAGGAGTGCCAAAATGTACACAAACCTCTTCTGGAGTTAAGTTATATACCATTGAAAATAGGACTTCCTCAACTTTCCAACAAGCTAAGAATCGCCTCAATCAGAGTTATATAGCAAAAGTTATGACAATTTAACAGTTTTGCAGGATTTTAGCTTGGCGCAACTATTAGTTGCGCAAAGCCATTTTGTGCCCAAAAGTGGCTTGGCACAACTAACAGTTGCGCCACACTTAGGTGGGTCCCCCGCGGGCTTGCAACTTCCCAAAAACCCTCTCAGGTGCACCATTTTACTGTACATATGCTTGGCGTAACTATTAGTTGCGCCAAACATATGAACAGTGACTATGCTATTTTACCTCGAATTTCGGGAGTGGGGTTTGACTTGTTGACCACCTGGGTTTTTGGGGTATGTTTTGATAGTCCTGTGGCACCCTTTTAGTACCTATTTGCAACCCTTAAGTAATTTGAAACACCAATCTATCATCCACCATTAAAACCACCTTCACACCTTTCCAAGCTCTCAATATCTTAGAAAACCTTAGATTAGAGATCACCTAATTGCTAATCCAAATTAGTACCTAAGTAGCCTCCTAACCTACCCTTTTCCTATAAATAGAGTCCCCCTCCCCTTGGGTTAAAGGGTTGAGAAATTTGCTTAAGAGAGAAAGAGCTCAAAGTGAGAAGTTCTTCCTCCCTGTTGTGCTCTATTTTCACATAAAATTTTAGAATCTCCCAATCTTATTTCAAGCATAATCTTACATCCAAAACCCTTAGTTTAGGTGTGTGCTACTCCCTAGACTCCTCTCTCTACCTCTTAGCCAGCAAGCCGTAGGAGTTAGAACCCCACTTTCCACCATTCAAGCCTTCAAAAACTCATTAAAGCAAGTCTACGCAAGGCTCCTCAACGGTGTAATAAGGGCCCGAGAGCTCCGGCTCCCCCCTCTATTCCTCTACCTTCTCGGTCATTCTTCCATTCTCCCATTTATGCCGTTATGCCGCCGAATTTTTGGTAAGAGCGGAGGGGCACAAATAGGATTTTAAGCCCCTTTGGGCAAGAGGAAGCCTTTTTCTTTTCTTTTATATTATTTTTATTTTGGCCATAAGTAGAGACCGTATTAAACGGGTTGATTGGGTGTCTAACACCTTCCCAATCGATAACCAAAGCTTCTACCAAAGAACTTTTGGTGTGGATTGGATTCAGAGTCATATTTGTGGCACTTTGGTGCTTATAAAAATGATCTAGGTTTTTTGGGACACCAAAAGCTCCGGATGGCGACTCTATATTTTTGTTAGCGAGTGCATTACCGCGACGGGATCTTAAAAAATTCCAAGGTTTCACAGATGGCGATTCTGCTGGGGAGTAGCTTGTAGAGCTTTCCCTTGAACTTGACCTTTTTATTTTTGATTTTACTAATATTTTATTCTTATTTTTTATTTTATTTTTACTCACCCCTCCTATTAAGTCATTTTACTTACCCCTACTTTTACGTCATTTATGAGCCTTAGCCGATTGGCGGGCCTACTTGCGCATTGCTTTTACTTTCTTTATTTTTCCATCATTTTAGTGCCTTAGCCGATCGGCCGGCCTACTTGTGTATTGTCATTTACTTTTCTTTACTTTTTTATCATTTAGAGTGCCTTAGCCGATTGACGGACCTACTTGTGCAATCATATCCTAACAATGGGCGCCAGCCCGTAGTGGTGGCACGAGATCATCACCCCCGATTTTTAGACCTAAGGAAACTTTCATAAAAAGAAAATTCTTTTTGAAAAAAATTAAAATTGAACCAAGAAAGGGGACTTAATCAATTTTTTTTTTACGGGATAGATTTTTAAAGGATTGAGTTATTAAGCACACATACAATCACTCGGGTCTTAGTATGGCGGCAAGCCCTAGTAGTGATGATACAGAAAAGTTCCAGCCCACCTAGTATCTGAGAAGGCACTTGCGCCGGAGGTATATCGGGTGGGTCCTACAAGCTTAAAACCCTTTGGGGAGAGCGCTAGCGAGTTATACCGGACTCAAACCCTTAGGTTTAGTGATGAGAGAACGATTCATTGAAAAATTAGTCTGTTCCCGGAAGCCCAGCTTCCATAAAAAACTAAAAAAGACTCATTTTGGGTTGCTGTTTGCTGCTGTCAAAGAATTCTGGAGCTCCATTTTAGCCTGACATAAGTTTGCACCAGTGTAAAAATCCTGGAATTATACCTAGCACAACTATTAGTCGCGCTAGCTTTAAATCTGGCCAATTTTACCTTGGCGCAACTAATAGTTGCGCCAGTGTAAAGTAGGGGCATTATTAGATTGGCGCATGTATTAGTTGCGCCAAGACTGTTCTGGATAATAGCAACCCAAACCTATGGCCTTTTCTACATTCCGAGTCCCCCGATTAGTGTCTCAGTGCCTCTGTTTGGGCCCCGCCATCTTCGACACCCAATACGCCCCCGCCGGTCAAAAGAAGGTAACTTCTCTTTAACTCATTTTGGGGGATCGGGTTGTCCGCATCGATTTTCATGCCTATAATAGATTAAAGGTCTTCCTTTGATTCTTTAGAAGTGCTTCGGAATCATCTTCGCGGGTCATAAATTAGGGTACGAAAGCCACCCGAGAAGGGAACTCCAAGGCCTCGAAACCTTTGTTTTCACTTATAAAAATTAAAAAAAATTTAAAATAAAAATAAAAAAACCTAAAAACTAGAGTCTTTGTGGTGCCGGCATAACGACATCATCTTGCCCTTCATCATCCCGTAGGAGAAGGAGGAGGAAATTTTTTGGGCCTTATCCAAGGCACCCGTACCCAACCCGCCAACAAACAATATCGTGGGTAGTGGACCCAACTTATGTAGATCTTGATTCATCCCGGCCACATTCTCCAACCCATTCCCATTCGGGAGAAATTTTAACCACCATCCCCCTCACCCAATCACTCTTTGCCATTTCCGGCCCCTTTGGCGTCCCTATTTTTCCATCCACCACTTCCCAAGTTATCCAAAATCCACCCCCCAATTCCTCATCTTTTGCCCAAATCATGCCCATTTTCCCTCCCATATCCATGCCAAACCCATCCCACCTTCCATCCATATTCATGCCAAATCAACCCTACCTTCCATCCACATCCATTCTAAGTCCAACTCGATTGTCCCCATCCACATCCATACCCCATTCCCCATCTTCCCCCTATAGACCCGATCCACCCTCATTCACATATACCACTTCCGCCTTATCCAACCCCCCACACATCCCCCCATCTACCCTGGTCATGCCCATTTTTATCGGGGTCATGCCCGATTATTCCCAAACACCTGCACTTTACCCTTCATCATCCCCATACATACCCAACCAACCCCCCTTTTCTAATGTCCCACCTCATTCCTCCAATCCACCCCATATCCCATCCCTTACCCGGGTCATGCTCGATTTTATTGGGGCCATGCCCAATTTACCCTCCACATCCACTCCATCCATACCCCTCCTAGCCTCAAACAACTCATCTCCATCCGATCCTCCTTCCGTGGCCATGATGGGAGAGATGGTCCAAGCCTATAGCAGGTGGAAGGCCTCCCAACACATCTCCACTCATCCATACCCCACACCCATGAACCCATCCGAGACTTTATCAAGTCTCCATGCCCCATTCCCCCATGACCACCATTAACCCCCTATAATCCACACCATCCAAACCTCCATTCCTCAATTGTCTCATGGCCCCATGGCCCAAACCTCCATTCCCCACATGTCTCAAGGCCCCATGGCCCAAAGCCCCATAGCCCATACCTATCAAGGGCCCATGGCTCAAACCCACCAAGGGCCCATGGCCCAAACCCATCAAAGGCCCATGGCCCAAACCCATAAAGGGCCCATGGCCCAGACCCGCAAAGATCCAATGGGCTAGATCCACCAATGGGCCAGACCCAACAAGGGCACATGGCCCAGACCCATTAAGGACTAATGGGCCAGACCCATCAAGGTCAAAATGGGCGAGACCCACCAAGGGCCCATGGCCCAAACCCATCAATGGCCCATGGCCCAAGCCTATAATGACCAAGGCTTCATGGCCCAAACCTCCCAAACCTTGGAACCCCGTACCAATACCCCCTACAATACCCCCAAAATTTCACCCACCCCAAACCTTCACACCCGGGTCAAATCCAAACCATACCTCAAACCCAATTTTCCCATGGCCCCACACCCCAAGGCCATCTTCAAACCTTCCCCCATGCTCAATGGCCTCATCAGGCCCCGCTCCAAAATCTAACTTCTACTCATCCCATCACCCAACAAACTTTCCCTCATCCCCAATGGGCTCACCCAACCCCTACTCATGTCATTCCCACCCAGTTCATGTAACACCAGCATGAGAATCCCACCCTCACTACGCACTATGTCGACCAGCAGTATGAAGAGGATGAGATTAGGAACAATGGAGCCTATGCTGGGGCATTGACCAGCCTTAATCCTCCTCCAATCATTTCTCACCCCTTAGTAGCACAAAGTAAAATCCAACCAACTACCGAGAAAGCAGCCCCCATATCTAAGGAGTCAGAGCAGCTGAAAGAACAGTTGGACAAGATACAAAAGCAGTTGATGAAAATGGGTGGTGCTGAAATTCACGCAACGAACTTTACAGATTTATGCTTATTCACTGAGGTCCCTTTGCCTCCCAAATTTAAAATGCTGACTTTTGACAAATACAACGGCACATGCAATCCTATTATACACCTTAAGTCCTACTGTGAGGACATGTGCCAATATGGAGGGGACGAAAGACTATTGATAAAGGTCTTTCAAAAGAGTTTGACTAGTTCGACCTTGAGGTGGTTCACATCTTTGGAACCATCTATGATGAAAACGTGGAAGGACTTAACGCACTTATTCTAGGAACAATATGTCTATAATATTGACATCGAACCACGTAAGTCTAACTTGGCCCAGTTAAAGCAGAACTTGAATGAGACCTTTAGAGACTACTTTGAGAGATGGAGAGCACTAGCAGCTCAGGTCAGAAATAGGATACCTGACGATGAACAGATCGAAATGATCTCTTAAAATACTTTGCCAATGATCTCAGACTTTTTGGTGTACCAACAGCAGTCCAGCTTTACTGATCTGGTGAGGAACGCCAATCGCTGTGAGGATGCCATCAGGGAGGGGCGCCTGAACAAAAATGTACCAAGCGGAGCTAGTGGGGTTAGAAGATTTTTAGAACAAAGGAATGAGAAGAGAACAGGGGCCGACGCCCAAATCATTGCCAATACCAGGCCCAATAATAATATAACCCCGTTCTAATTTCAGGCAGCACAGCCAGTGTCAGTCAGAACTAAGCAGATACAGAGAATAGGGAATGGGCAAGGAATGCAGATGACTTTGGAGCAGAGGACAGCCCGCTATGACCGAGTGTTCACGCCCTTGGGGCAATCTTTAAGTGTACTTTTGCCTTAACTAGTAGAAAAGAGATTAGTCACTATTCGCCAACTGCAGCCTCCTCCTCACCCGATCCCAAAGAACTATGACCTAAATACCCACTGTAATTTTCATCAAGGTCCGGGTCACCCAACTGATTGCCACTTCCCATTGAAGCATGCAATCCAAGATTTAATCGATACTGAGAAAATCATTCCACCAGCACCTTCACAAGTGAACCAACATGCAAATATCCACCAGGTGCCATTACCCCAACATCCTATCGGAGGAGCAGGTCCCAGACCCACCATACATTGTGGAGGCTTGTTAAGGTTGACTTGGTCAACTAAATCAAAGAATGGACCTTTTGAAGGCCAAGAGCCCGATTGTTAAAATTGACTATGTAAAACTAATTGGCTCGATGCCCAGCCCATAGCCCGATAAATTGTGAGTCCAAGACAAAATATTAAATTTATGGCCCAGTCCCAAAACATCTTTTGAAATAATTGATAATAGCACCCCTTAGAAATTGTGCATACCCACTAGTAGACCCGGACTTGTAAAAAGTTTGTATACCTAGATTTTGACCTAGTGAAGGCCCAAGAGACCAAGGAAATGACCCATGAATCTCTAAGTTGTAAACTCAGCTAATATAAAATCTGATGGTCCAACCCAATACCTGACATGGGCTGTACTGTTAGCATCCTCATGCTTAGCAAGAACCATAGATAAGAAAGTGGACCACCTTGGTAACCTTAACTTGTTGGGTCCTAAGCCCAACTTAGTTAATTCTAGAACTTTCGAAAATAAAGGTATGGACCCGATGTCCCCACCTAAATTAATGATTACCGCTTATAATTCACATGAAAGCTTAGAGATGCTTTACGAGCACCTAGCTAAATTTAAGGAGAAGATACTCGGTCAGTGACCCAATAATTGAAAGAAAAATTAATAATATGTTAGTATACCCATAGGAGAGGATACGCTCGATAAACATCGTAAGTAGTCTCCTAATATTAGGAATTGTTGGAAATGTTCGCCTAACATACTGATAAGAGTTATGGTCAATGGTTGACTTGACTTAGGTGTTAGCAAAGGAGATGGGAAAGTAAGAAAATACCTTAGGATAACTGGAAATAGGCACCCCGATGCCCTTAAAACTCAATGTAGGGTGAAAACTTCTTCCTTATGAATGACGACAAATAAAAGTCAAATAGGGACCCTAAACTAGAACACTAGACATAGTGTAAACTTATCCTATGCAATCTTTTCTAAGGATTGTGTTTTGATTGATGATTGAAATAGATAATGATGATTGATTGATATAGATAGATGTGAATTAGAATAAATGATTGATTGATATAGATGAATGACGATTGATTGATATAGATGAATGACGATTGATTGATATAGATAGATATGAATTGGAATAGATGCTGATTGATTATAGATGAATGATGACTAATAGCTAATGATGATTGAAATAGATAAATGAAAAATGGAAAAATTAATTGATATGAAACATTTGATAGTAATATTGAACAATGAAAAATATTAAAAAATGATTGGCGCACTGATGAGTAGTGAAATATGATGATATTTCACCCCTAGATACCTATATTTAGCTATCCGATGAAGGCTATCTGATAAGAATTATTAGATTTGAAGTGTTTCAGGTAAATACAAGCCAAGTGCAGAAAACAGGTCAAGAATTCTAAAAATAATGTCAAAACACTGTAACTTTGGGTTATCGAGAACTTAGTGCGACTTGCAGATCAATTTGTACCTTCAAGACGGCCGAATTATGAAATTATTAAAACACAAAAGTTGTAGATCTTTCTGTCAGCTTTCCAACGGTGCACGAATCGCCTCAATCCGAGTTCGGGACAAAGAGTTATGGCCAAAATATCAAAGCAGTGTCTGATGCAAAGTTCGGCGGGAATTCACGAAAATCTGGGAGGTCCATGCATTGACCCTATTGGGTCGATTAATCGACCCTAAATTTTTGAGTTGGAACACTTCTGTGGCTGGAAAACTTCGGCTCTATTTAAAGCGGATCAAACACTTCGGAAAGGAGAAATTAGAGATTGGAATGAGAGATTGGAATTAGAGAGAAAAATTAGAAATAGATAATTAGAGAGTTAGTTTTGACTTTTCTTTTTTAGAGTTTTTGGAGAGAATTTTTTAGAGAATTATTATTCATTATTATTATTTTTGGTTTTAGGCTCCTCTTGGCATCTTTTCAAGAGTTCTTCTTTCTCCTTCTTCTAGGGTTCCATCTGGGTAGATTGTATCTAGGATTTGCATTATTTTTCCTTTACGTTAATGAAAGCATAGATTGTATTTAGGAAAAAACATTGTAAACAAAGATCTTTGGAAGAAATAAAAAGAGAAATGACTTTGAATGAACAAGGAGATCATACACCAAAGATGAGCGGCTAAATCAGTAGATCGGGGAAGATGCGATCCCCAGATAAGTACCCTTATTTATGATTAATACCATAGTCGATTTATTGTCATCATGGAATCATTTTGCTAAAAGTTTGTGTTATTGAAAATATATTGAATGCTTGTTATGACCGTTGATTGCGCGTATCAACGGCTATAATCGCTAGATCTGGACCTGCAGACTGATCTAGGCTGCAGAGCGATTATGTGTTTACTGTTGTGATCTAAACGTCATGAGATGCGCTATGCTTCTTACATGACTCATACCGCAATGATAGGCTGAGTCATAGTTTTTAGATAGGGTATGCTGGATTGATGATCATATTTTATTTCGAATCATTTTTTATAGATGAATGATGGTGTGAATGATGCTTTAATGAAACTGTGGGTTTTAATGGTAGAAAAGGGGTACAAATCTGGTGTAGCATATTCTTTGATCTCATTTAATTATTATTTTAGATTCATCAGTAATTAGTTGTTTAGATTAATTTATTTTTCTGCATTTAGGAAAAGTGTGATAAATTTTGGTAAAATTGAATCTGCCCTTTGGTACTTCTTTAGGGACGTTTTTAAATCTCTGAAAGAATTAATTAAAATTCAAGATTTCTCTGTGGGTTCGACACCTTTGTTCTTGCCATACTGCAATAGATCTTGTGCACTTGCAAGGGTTACACTTTAAATCGATCAAGTTTTTGGCGCCGCTGTCGGGGAAATCGGCGAAATTTTGATTAATTCGGTTAGGAATTTTTGTGTTTTGATTTAAAAAAAAAAAAAAAAAATTTCTAATATTTAGATTTTTGATTTGTAAAATCTTCTTTCCCTTATTTTTCTCTCTTAGGTAAGTTTTTGTAGGACTCTTTTAGGAAGTTTAGGTTTTTAGGACTTCTTATTTTAGTAGGATTCTTTTTCCTTATTTTCCTCTTTTAGATATTCTAGGATTTTCTAAAATTAGTTATTAATTTTTTTTTTAGGAAGTTTATAAATTTAGGATACCTTCCTTAGGAAATTTAGAAACCTTTTATTCTTTCCCTTATTTTTCTCTTTTAGATAAGATTCTTAGGATTGCCCTTAGATTTAAAATTTTAATTTCTAATTTTAATCTTGAAATTTTAATTTTAATTTTTGAAATTCGAATTAAAAAAAAAAAAAAAAAAAAAAAATCAATTTTTAGATTTTTGCTTTGCAGAATCTTCTTTCCCTTATTTTTCTCTCTTAGGTAAGTATTTTTTTAGGAGTCTTTTAGGAAGTTGAGATTTTTAGGCTTTTTATTTTAGATTTTGTAGGAGTCTTTTTAGGAAGTATAGATTTTTAGGATACCTTCCTTAGAAAATTTAGGAATATTTTATTCTTTCCCTTATTTTTCTCTTTTAGATAAGATTTTGTTGGATTGCCATTAGGTTTAAAATTTAATTTTTTTTATTTTAATTTTTGAAATTCGGATTTAAAAAAAAAAAAAAAAAATTTTTTTTAAAAATTAATTTATCTTGTTTTGCTTTTCTTTTCTTCTTATTTTGGCCACTGTTCATATTAGAGCTCAATCGATTGAAGCTTCAGGTTCAATCGATTGAGACTGAAATATTCTCTGTCGTGATCTTTGCTTTTCTTTCAATCGATTGACATTCCTCTGTCAATCGATTGACAAAAATTCTGTGCCTGCCATTTCGGCTAAAATTCTTGTGTTAACTTGCTTTGACCTTTGAACCTCAATCGATTGAGAACAGTTCTTCAATCGATTGACTGATAAAGTCATTTCTGTGAAATTTTAAGTGTGCTTCTGTCAATTGATTGAGATCTTTGCTGCAATCGATTGAGCCTATTTTGTGGATTTGTTTTGGATTCTTCAATCCCTGTTTGTGAGCGTGGTGTATGAGCTTTACTCGTTCTCATCACCCACATCTGCTACCATTTAATCTTGAGATCGAACAATCTTGTAGAGAGAATCGTAGAATTCAAAGGAATCAGTATCATCATACTGATACCATGGCTGATCAAAGGCAAGAAATGAATGAGAACAACTAGAATATCAATAATGGCAATAATGGAAATAATGAAAATGATGGGAATAACAATTACAATGAGGGCCCTAGAACACTCGAATATTATAATGATCCTAGTTTTTACGAGGATCAGGAATGTATAATGCATGATCCAATTCCAGGAAACCACTATGAATTCAAATCAGCGATGATCCAAATACTACAAATTTTCCATGGGTTAGCAAATGAAAATCTGCACGTTCATCTAAATGAATTCACTGGGGTATGCAAAATGTTTAGAGTCCACAATGTCACTGATGAGATAGCTAAACTCCGACTCTTTCCTTTCTCTTTAAGGGACACGGCAAAAACATGGTTTTATTCCTTAGAACCGCAATCTATTCAGAGTTGGGAAGAGCTACACCGTCAGTTTATTAAAAAAAATTTTCCCATGACCAAAGCCATTGAGTTGCGTCAGAAGATTCAATTCTTTTCCCAACAACCTACTGAAACATTCCATGAATGTTGGGAACGTTTTAAGGAATTGATTAATAGTTGTCCAAATCATCAGGTTCCAAGGTGGCAACAGGTCCAAAGTTTTTATAATGGACTGATTCCTGAAGAGAGACGCATGGTTGATGCATCGTGTGGTGGATCATGTGCCACAAAAGAAGCTGATGAATTGTGGGCATTGTTTGAGAAGTTATACCAAACTTCGATACAAAGTGAAACACTGGGGCGAACTAACTTGGATTTGGCATCTAAATCTCATGTGTTGACAAGAGATGGATTGTATAATGTCAAAAATAATACCTCTGATCTATCGATAAAGGTTGATATGTTGTCCAAGCAAATGAATATGTTGTCAGCTGCGACCAAGCAAGCTAAAGCTCCTGTCACCCCCACTGTGTGTTCAATTTGTGACCACCCAGGTCACATGGCTAATGAGTGCCCCACTACCTTGTCATTATTCCCTGATGAACCTACTCCTCAAGAGGAGGTGAATCTGACTCAATCTTATCAACGGCAGGGTAGAAACATATACTCCAATACCTATAACCCGGAATGGAAAAATCACCCCAACTTAGGATGGGGTGGTTCGAACCAAACTGGTCAAGTAAACCAGCAGTACAGAGCCAATACAATGGGTGGACAATAAAATTTCCGCCCACAATAGAATCCCACTACCCAGCAGAATTCTAATTTTCAGCAGAACCCTCCTTATTACCATCCGAATTCCGATTACCGAAAAAATCAGAATTTTAATCAGAATTTTAATCAACCTCAGGCTACCATTTCTAGAGATTCTGATTTGGAGGAAAAGGTGATGCGAAGCATGCATGCTTTCCAATAGATGATGATAGATCAATTCGATCAAAATCACCGAAATCAATTTGAGTCGAGAGGAAGGTAGGCTCCCTAGCCAACCCGTCAACAATCCTCGAGGTCAAGCACCACCTGATGCAGGACCATCGAATAGTCAACAGTTGAAAGCTGTTACGGTGCTGAGAAGTGGAAGAGAAGTTGATAATCAAGTGGAAATGCCTGTGGAATCTGATCAGGAAAAAGAGGAAGCAAGAGAAGCAGCAAAAGAGAAAGAAAATAAATAAGAGAAAAGAACAGAGAAAGAGAAAAGAAAGAGAAAGAGAAAGAGCAAAGAAGAGAGAAGGGAAAAGAAAAAGTAATCGAGGATGAGTCTCCCTCAACTGTCCAACTAGGACATGAACAAGAATAAAAAATGGAACCTGCACCTTATGTCCCAAGGGCACCATTCCCTCAATGCCTAACTCCTCCATCTAGAATGGAAAAGGGACTAGCAAAAATGGAAGAAATTTTCGAAACATTCAAGCAAGTAAAGATAAATCTTCCATTGCTTGAAACAATCAAACAAGTGCCTGAGTATGCAAAATTTTTTAAAGATTTATGCACTCGTAAGCGAAAGGCGCGTACTCATATTTCCAAGAAAGTGTTCCTGACTAATCAAGTCAGTTCAATATTACAATTGGAAACCCCACGGAAACGAAGACCGGAGTTCCAACTGTTCCATGTGTGGGCAACCAATTGGAAAAGCGCTATTGGATTTGGGAGCAAGGGTGAATCTAATCCCATACTCAATATACGAAACTCGGATTGGGTGAATTGCAACCCACGACACACTACAACTGGGCCGATAGGTCGAAAAGAAGACCTAGGGAATTATCGAGGATGTTTTGGTTGGAATAGACAAGTTTGTCTTTCGGTTGGACTTTGTTGTTTTAGACATGGAACCACCGTTAAATTAATTAATCAAGTCCCATCATCATCCTTGGACGTCCGTTTCTCGCAACGCTTGCATTAATTGTCGAACGGGAGTCATGGACGTTTCTTTTGGGAACATGAAGGTCAGATTGAACATATTTCATGCGATGAACCATTTCCCTAACGAGGATGAGGTCGAATGTTTTTACATCGATCAGATGGACGAAGTGGTGGATGAAGCATTACCATCAATGCTCACCAAAGAAGAATTTGAAACCGCTTTGTTGGCCATCTATGAAGAAAAAGGATCTGAAAGGAAGTAGTCCGAAGAGACGAGGTTGAGTTTATCATGTCCATATGATAACTTATGTGAAGTTGTGACTAAGATAGAACCGTTACCCATTGAAGTAAAAGCTGAATTGACTCCATCAATTGAGGAGCCACCAACTGTGGAATTGAAATAGTTGCCTGAATCACTCAAATACGCTTTTCTGGGGCCACGAGAAACGTTTCCGGTGATAATTTCATCCACGTTGTCTGAAGAACAAGAGCATGACCTGTTGAAAGTGCTTCTAGATCACAAGCAGGCTATCAGATGGGCTCTAGCTGATTTAAAAGGGATTGACCCATCAGTATGTATGCACAAAATACATCTGGAAGATGAGAGTAAACCATCGAGAGAACCGCAGAGGTGACTTAATCCGAACATGCAAGAAATTGTTTTAAAGGAAATCATTAAATTACTCGATGCTGGAATCATCTATCCGATTTCTGATAGTGAATGGGTTAGTCTAGTCCAAATTGTCCCAAGAAAGTCCGAAATCACTGTGAAAGAAACTGCGAAAGGAGAATTGTTGCCTACTCGTGAAACTACTGGGTGGCGTGTCTGCATTGATTATAGAAAATTAAACACAACTATCAAAAAGGATCATTTTCCCCTTCCGTTCATCGATCAAATCCTCTAGAAGTTAGCAGGGCAAGAGTTTTATTGCTTTCTTGATGGTTATTCGGGATACAATCAAGTGCCCATTTTTCCACCTGATCAAGAGAAAACGACATTCACATGCCCGTACGATACTTTTGCATATCGAAGGATGCCGTTCGGCTTATGTAATGCACCTGCTACTTTCCAACGATGTATGTTGGCCATATTTTCGGATATGATTGACAAGTTCATCGAGGTGTTTATGGACGACTTCTCGGTTTTTGGGAAAACGTTTGGTTCTTGTTTGAATCACCTCGCACAAGTTTTACAACGTTGTGTGGATTCTAAACTTGTTCTTAGCTGGGAGAAGAGCCATTTCATAGTTCAACAAGGAATTGTTCTGGGGCATATTGTTTCCAAGAAAGGAATTGAAGTGGATAAGGCCAAAGCCGACCTAATTGCCAATTTGCCCCCACCAAAGAGTGTTCGCCAAATTCGATCATTTTTGGGGCATGCTGGATTTTATAGGCGATTCATTAAGGATTTCAGCAAGGTGGCTAAACCTTAATGTACCTTGCTTGGTAAAGATGTCCCTTTTGAATTTGATGAGCATTGCATGAAATCATTTCTGAAGCTGCGTGAACTCTTATCAACTGCACCAATAATCCAACCACCGGATTATTCTCTCCCATTCGAACTCATGTGTGATGCATCTGATTACGCTATCGGAGCTGTTTTAGGGCAAAGGGTGAACAAATTACCTCACGTAATTTATTATGCCAGTAAGACATTGATCGATGCACAACTTAACTACACCACCACTGAGAAAGAACTATTAGCTGTGGTGTATGCTCTGGATAAATTTCGTTCTTATCTGCTTGGATAAAAAATAGTGGTCTTTTCAGACCACTCTGCATTGAAATATTTGTTGGCAAAGAAGGATGCCAAACCACGATTGATCCGCTGGATTCTACTACTTCAAGAGTTTAATTTCGAAATCAAGGATAAAAAGGGAGTCGAGAATGTTGTGGCTGATCACTTGTCTCGCATTTTGCTTGAAGAATTGGTTACACCTGAACCTATCTGGGACACTTTTTCGGATGAGAAATTAATGGCAATTGACGCGACCGCTACGAAAGTTCCTTGGTTTGCCAATATCGTGAATTATTTGGTCACGGGCAAAATCCCTACTGAATGGGGAAAGAATGATAAGAACCTCTTTTTCTCCCAGATCAAATACTATTTTTGGGATAAACCACATTTGTTCAAGATCTGTTCAGATCAAATCATCAGGAGATGTGTACCAGCAGAAGAGCAACTAAGCGTTCTCGATTTCTGCCATGCTGGAGCCTGTGGAGGCCATTTTGGAGGATGAAGATCGCACGTAAAATTCTTCAAAGCGGATTCTACTGGCCCTCCATCTTTCGTGACGCTGCTTAATTTTGCAAAGAATGCCAAAGATGTCAGCAGCTTGGAAATATTTCAAAACGGAATATGATGCCCCTTAACCCGATTTTGATTGTTGAAATTTTTGATGTTTGGGGGATTGACTTCATGGGTCCTTTTCCCCCATCTTTTGGGTATTCATACATTCTCGTAGCTGTTGACTACATTTCCAAATGGATTGAAGCTGTGGCAACCCGTTCAAATGACCACAAAGTGGTGGTCAAATTTCTGAAGGAAAATGTCTTTAATAGATTCGGGTTTCCACGTGCGATCATTAGTGATGGCGGTTCGCACTTCTGCAACCGCCATTTTGCTACTTTAATGAAGAAATACGGCGTCACCCACAAGGTTGCAACGCCGTATCACCCGCAAACTAGTGGTCAGGTGGAAGTGTCGAACCGAGAGATTAAACGAATTTTAGAAAAGACGGTACGATCGGATAGAAGAGACTGGTCAAACCGGCTCTCTGATGCTCTGTGGGCCTATCGTACCGCCTTCAAGACACCAATTGGAATGTCTCCGTTCAGAATTGTCTACGGGAAAGCATGCCATCTTCCTGTTGAATTGGAGCATAAAGCATTTTGGGCCATCAAAAGATTAAATTTTGATATGCAAGCAGCAGGATCAAATCGAAGGCTACAGCTAAGTGAATTGGAAGAGCTACGCTATGATGCGTATGAAAACTCAAAGATGTACAAAGAAAGGTATAAAAAGCTGCATGATGAGTCCATTTCTCGGAAAGAGTTCCACATTGGACAAAAGGTTTGGGTCATTCAACTCGGACTTAAGCTCCACCCGAAAATCAAATCTAGATGGGAAGGCCCATTTGTTGTTTCCATTAGTGTGCATGGTGCGATTGAGTTCATGATCTCAAGGACAATCAAGTCTTCAAAGTCAATGGCAACGCCTTAAACCAATGTTTGAGCCGATGACCCGGTTAAGAATTGAGGCGATGCACCTCGATGACCAGATTAAAGGAGTTGGACTCAGGTTTAGTTTAGGATTTAGGATTTCTCTTTTCGTATGTTTAGTTTTAGAATATTAGTTTTTAGTTTAGTTTAAGTTGTTTTTAATTTCCAAATTAGTGTAGCCGCATTACCTTCAATCTATTTTTGGTCATGTTTTAATTTGATGCACATATTCTCTGCACCTGATCTTTGTGTTGAGGTACTTTTCAACAGGTTTGGGGGTGTGCTACTTATTTCAATCAATGAGGACATTGTCATTTTTAGGTTTGGGGGTATGATTCTCTATCTTGCGTCACTTTCTTATTTTTCTTCATATAAAAAAAGATTCTCTATCTTGCATCACTTTCTTATTTTTCTTCATATAAAAAAAATAAAAAAAATAAAAAAATAAAAAAATAAAAAAATAAAAATTTTGAACCATCATACATGAATTATTTTTCGATAGTTTTCAAACTTTAGTTGATGATGCATGTGAATTTAATTTTGATAATATCGATGTCAGATTTTGAATGCTTGTATCTAGGATAATGAAGCTTAATGTGATATTTTGTGGGTAATTTTGATATTCATGCTTAGAATTTTTACACTTATACCAAGCTAAGACTCAGAAATCGATGAACTGTTTTGAACGGTGAATCTTAGGTTCTTAGTGGAGACTAAACCCGGTAAGCTTTAGAGCTAATTTCCCGTCATTGATGAGTGAATACATAAACTCGGAGGTTTCTTTGAATACGAATTATTTTGAATAATCTCATACATTTTATTTTGACTTGTGACTTTGTATGATATCAAATTCATATTATTGTGTTAGAACGTACTGTATATCTACTCAAGACAAATAGGCAAGGTTACCATCTTTTAAGGAAATGATTGAAGGCCATCTTTGGCTCGTTTGTGCTTAAATGCCCCACCTCATATAAATTTATCCTTCTAATACCCCTTTGAGCCTATTGAAAAATTTACCTTTATACATTCTTTGATAAGTCACGTTAACTTTTAACCCTTCACCATTTATGAAAATTCAGCTTTACCCTTCTTATTTATGAGAAATTAGGAACGAGGGATGAAAATGAACGAAAAGAGAGTAAGTGGAGAGATCTTTGAGTGTGGTGTTCTTGAGAGTGTATGGCAAAAATATAAAAGAAAAAGGGGGGAGAAAAAGAAAAAGAAAATTGTGAAAAATATAAAAAAAAAATATGAGGTGCTTCAAGAAAAGAAAATTCAAAAGAAAAATATTGAGAAAAATAGTGAGAGATTTGAAAAGAAAAAGAAGAGAAATAGAAAAATCAGAAGTTTGTTTCTTTTTCGATTTCTCAGAAATTTTGAATCTCAATTCCTATTCTTTCTTACCCTTTCCTGAGCCCCCATTACAACCCTACAAAAGACCTTCATGATCTAATCTTGCATTGGTAACTGCCTTGTGGAGAGTAAATATGTTATACTTATGACACTTGATACGACATGATTAAGATATACAAATATCTGTTCTTATGAGATTTATTTTTGTTCATTGATTGCATCGTGTTTCATTCATCATGTGAGACCTTTTTGCTTGCTTTGTATTGATCTCTCACATGTGTGCGAAAGATTACCCATCATCGGAGTGATTTTATTTTGAGAGTATACCTAAAGTGAGGATTGAGTCGAGACAACAGACACGACGGTTTTCCGTTTGGACTAGTTCCGAGATGGATGAATCTTAGCTTTGGTTATGCACACACTTCCCGTTTAAGCATGAATGGATGAGTTATCTAACGATTTGAGCATTAGACTAATTTGAATGGATATTAGTATGATTAATATAACATTGTTATTTAAAATTGAGAATTCGCATGTTGAATTGAGTAATGATTTTGAGTTTTGAATGGTATATATATTATCAAAATAATATTTTGAAAACTCAATTTTATCGATGATTTAAAAAAATGTATTGAAGTTTGTGGGTAACTTCACTGTAAATCCTCAGGAGACACAACTCCTCCACTAGGAATCACCTAGGGTTTAAAGGCTTGTTGGATACGCTAAGTGCAATCGTGTTCCCTACGAAAGTGGCATTTATTTTCTTTAGTTTGCTTTGCTCGAGGACTAGCAAAGTGTAGGTTTGGGGGTGTGATGAGTAGTGAAATATGATGATATTTCACCCCTAGATACCTATATTTAGCTATCCAATGAAGGCTATCTGATAAGAATTATTAGATTTGAAGTGTTTTAGGTAAATACAAGCCAAGTGCAGAAAACAGCCCAAGAATTCTGAAAATAATGTCAAAACACTGTAACTTTGGGTCATCGAGAACTTAGTGTGACTTGAAGATCAATTTGTACCTTTACGACGGCCGAATTATGAAATTGTCAAAACACAAAAGTTGTAGAGCTTTCTATCAGCTTTCCAACAGCATAAGAATCGTGTCAATCCGAGTTTGAGACAGAGAGTTATGGCCAAAATACCGAAGTAGTGTCTGATGCAAAGTTCGGCGGGAATTCACGAAAATCTGGGAGGTCGATGCATCGACCCTATTGGGTCGATTAATCGACCCTAAATTTTCAAGTTGGAACACCTCTGTGGCTGGAAAACTTCGGCTCTATTTAAAGCGGATCAAACACTTCGGAAAGGAGAAATTAGAGATAGGAATGAAAGATAGGAATTAGAGAGAAAAATTAGAGATAGATAATTAGAGAGTTAGTTTTGGCTTTTCTTTTTTAGAGTTTTTGGAGAGAATTTTTTAGAGGATTATTATTCATTATTATTATTTTTGGTTTTAGGCTCCTCTTGGCATCTTTTCAAGAGTTCTTCTTTCTCCTTCTTCTAGGGTTCCATTTGGGTAGATTGTACCTAGGATTTACATTATTTTTTCTTTACGTTAATAAAAGCATAGATTGTATTTAGGAAAAGGCATTGTAAACAAAGATCTTTGGAAGAAATAAAAAAAGGAATGACTTTGAATGAACAAGGAGATCATACACCAAAGATGAGCGGCTAAATCAGTAGATCGGGGAAGATGCGATCCCCAGATAAGTACCCTTATTTATGATTAATACCATAGTCGATTTATTGTCATCATGGAATCGTTTTGCTAAAAGTTTATGTTATTGAAAATATATTGAATGCTTGTTATGACCGTTGATTGCGCGTATCAACGGCTATAATCGCTAGATCTGGACCTGCAGATTGATCTAGGCTGCAGAGCGATTATGTGTTTACTGTTGTGATCTAAACGTCATGAGATACGCTATGCTTCTTACATGACTCATACCGCAATGATAGGCTGAGTCATAGTTTTTAGATAGGGTATGCCGGATTGATGATCATATTTTATTTCGAATTATTTTTTATAGATGAATGATGGTGTGAATGATGCTTTAATGAAACTGTGGGTTTTAATGGTAGAAAAGGGGTATAAATCTGGTGTAGCATATTCCTTGATCTCATTTAATAATTATTTTAGATTTATCAGTAATTAGTTGTTTAGATTAATTTATTTTTCTGCATTTAGGAAAAGTGTGATAAATTTTGGTAAAATTGAATCTGCCCTTTGGTACTTCCTTAGGGACGTTTTTAAATCTCTGAAAGAATTAATTAAAATTCAAGATTTCTCTGTGGGTTCGACACCTTTGTTCTTGCCATACTGCAATAGATCTTGTGCACTTGCAAGGGTTACACTTTAAATCGATCACGCACTTATAAAGATAGAGTAACCAAATTGATACCGAATAATGATCTAAACTGATTATCGAAATCCTAAAAAGAAATATAAGATAATGGAAACCTGCTTGACTATCAAACCTGATCATGGGATAAATTGAATAATATCGAATTGAAAAGGGTAATGAAATAACCAAAAATTGATATTTATTGAATATTGAAATCGGATATGATCACCGAAATTGTACTAAAGAAATTAGATTGAAATTGAACTATTGAATATTGAAAATTGAAAGTGAAGAGATGATACTGCATTGAATATTGAACCTCGCTTAGCTAACCGTTGTTCTTACGAACGGGCTCGTTATGAGCGACTCATATTCAGATGAGTTTGAAAAATCAGCTGAGAATTGGGTCTCATGAAACTAACAAGGTCATTGATCCTTATCTTGATTGATTAAATGGTGAAGAGTGCCAACCTCTGTTTGCGCGACATTGACAATTGATATTGATATCAGACCATGGTTGGTGTTTAGTATTGTACTGAATTAATTAAAAGTCACTTAATAAGTCATTCATGTGATAAATAAATAAATTGATAAATAAATGGACTAAGGAAATGAAAAATTGAGAAGGCACTTAATATACCAGTGAACTGATGTCCAATGAACCAATAATTTGATTAGTACCTTGTAAACGTTATAAATCTAATAGGTCCACAATTCTTGTTGATTTCTTAGTAATGGTAGTTGCAATTAAATATTTCCTGTGTAGATGGCATTTTGTTTACAGTGATTTGTACTTCATACTTAGAATCTTTCCTATTAAGATTGATTTTTGAATTGTCTTCATTATTCTGTTGACATCACGACATGTTATGAATCTCACTTTGCACAAATCAAATGTGATACTCTCTTATGCATATGAACTGTAAGCTTAGATACATTAAATTGTATTGAAAACCATAACTTAAAATAACTAATTTTTTATTAAGCTTCACCACTTACGGTCATTTCATGACCCAAAACTTGCAGAGACAAGCCAGCAGCCGCCTAGTCAGAGCTAGGGGAGTAGGACAAGGAGAGATTCAGGAGCGTTTACTGAGCTGATAGTTTGAGCTCATTATGTCTATAGAGCTACCAGCACCTGCACACATGTGACCAGTTCACACGTTTTGGATATTTTCTTTTGAGTTGTTTTGTTAAGTCCAATTCTTTTGAAATCACAGATGTACTTTTATAATTGTACTTATTGTAAATATTTGTTTTTAAAGATTGAACTTTGGACTACATTTCATTTGTCTTAGAATTCCGCAATAAGTAGGATTTTTTTACGTATAGAATTTTGAAAACTAAAATAGCTCGATCAAGTTAACGAAAATGGGAAAAGAAAAGAAAATCTTTCTCAAAATGCTTTCGCAATGATTGTAAATTCCTTTAAAGAGGAAAAGAATGATTTAATTAAAATTGAATGTGCGTATGCCGCACCGACCCGGCTCATAGATTGGAATGTGTGTGGCTCGAGAATTGTCCCGAACGTGCGAGGCCAGGGGCTGGGGGCATGACATCGGAGTCATGAGCAACAAACTCCAAAATAATAGAGGAAGAACCTTTTTTATATGATGATCAAAGCACAAGATCAAAGGATCTCAAAAAGGGTTTAGAGTTTTCTCTCTTCTCTCAAAAGGTTAGGATTAGAAAGTTCTTAGAGAGAGTTGCCCTAAAAGATGTGTTAAGTATATAGGCAATCTAAAAAATAAAACATTGGCGCAACTTAATTCATGATCGTTTGTAAATAACATCATCGTAGACTGTGACCAAGGTGTCGGTAGATCGTCCATATGATAACGGATGACCGTAACACAGATTACAAATATTATTTCAACTTACTCACAAGTGCACCATTAGAAAGTTGATCTAATTACACTATAGAAAGTGTCGACATGCCCAAACACGTACAACTTGGCACAAACCTAGCACTTGAGAGCATGGATCAAAATCTCGATTTCGATTTCGTTCATGACCCGAACCGTAAATTGGTCAAAATTTTGGTAAATTTTGGTCAAAATTTCAGTAAATTTCGGATTTTTTTGAAAATATACTCCGAACTTTACCGAACATTGCAGAACTTTATTTTATTGAAAATTTAAAACTATTTAACATTGTTAGAATACATATTTACACTAGTGAAGCTAATTTTTGATCACACAATAGATCTTAAGCTCATACAAAACATATCAAACGGTTTGATTTTGATTCCACATTGAATAAATCCCAAAAGTTATCCGCGAAACGGTAGATGATAAGAGCATGATATCACGATGCATCGTGTGTAAGATTGGGATGGAAAACGACCTGCATCGCTGAATTCAAAGCAGCCAATGGGCTTAACGTGGGTGAAATCAAAGTGGTCAATGGGATTTTAAGTAATGGCTCCCTCTTATTTTATTAAGGGAGCACTACTTAAAAAGCGTGTGGAAGTAATGACTCCCTTTAGAGACATGAGACATGTTAAAACACAATCTGGGCCGTCTGATTTAAAGTTCATGATCTATAGATCCATAGTGGATAAGATTGGAGCAAAACGTGATATTTACCATATGATATATTCTTGTCAATCGTTATATCAAATAATAGTCTTCGACTATATTTAATCACACGATGAAGATAATATTTCTTGTCGATCTTGTCTACTAAGGATCTATAGATCACAAACTTTAAATCAGACAACCCAAATTGTGTTTTCGCATGTCACACGGCCCTAAAATACAAAGTCATTTTTTTAAATTTGGGTGCAATTACTTAAAAAACAAGTGCAAGTAATGGCTCCCGTCCCCCTAAAATATCGGTGTAATCACTTAAAAAGCATCTGCAAGTAATGATTCCCGTTTATTAAAAAGACAACTTATTAAAAGCAAACTGTGTTGCAACTTTTTGGCAGGAACTTTTTTGGAGGAAAAAAAGAAAATAGAGGAGGAGGAGAAAGAAGAAGAAGAAGAAGAAGGAGAAGAAGATGAAGAAGAAAGAAAGGGAGGGAAAAAAAAAGTGATTTGGGGAGAGGGCAACTGCCAGGTAGCTCCTCCCCCTTTTTTTTTTTTTTCCTTTCTTCTTCTTCTTCTCCATTTCTTCTCCTCCATTTTTTTTTTTTGGGATTAAAGAAGTAAACAAGAGAAAAAAAGGAGGGAAAAAATGGAGGAGGGAAGAAGAAGAAAGATAGGAAAAAAATTTGAGGATTTTTATGCAAAAAAGGGGTTTAAACCCTTTTAAACAAATCTCAACCTCCAATGTGTGATCTCGGCCGATAATTTGAAATTATCGGCCGATAATTTCAAATTACCAGTCGATACTTTGATTTTCTAAATCATCGGCCGATAATTTGAAATTATCGGCCGATAATTTCAAATTTGGGCTGATAATATGATTTTTCTGGAGGGGGACCGATAAATAGCATTTTATCGTCTCGGTTCAGGTTGAAACCGAGACGACTCGATCGAAAATTTAAAATTTTGGCCCAAATTTTGATCCATGCTTGAGAGTGACTGTTGGTGTATTTTAAGTGCTTGCTACTGACTTTATTAGAGATGGTGATAAGAATGGGGTTAGTAAAAGTCAAAGGTGGATTACAGAGCAGCAAGCCTAAAAATATGCACAATCCTGTAAGATACAGGGTCCATTGTAGCAAGTTTTGATAAGTAAGAGTTTGTCCCACAGGGAAAATTGATCTAAAGCTTCAAGGGAGCCATCTCTAGTAGTCCCTCCAGATCTGACTACAGATCTGGCAATCCTAAATGGAAGGGGATTTAAGGTCACTAAATTCTAAATCCTAAGGTAACTTAATGTCTAAACCATAGAAAGGGTTGAGAAAGAAGATGGAGTGAGAAAATAAATATAAAAGGGGTGAGAAGTATGCTATTAGGTTCAGATCCGATGGGTTTCATGACTCAAATTCAGATTTGCTGCTATAGAAGTCCTGTCCAATGGCTACATTATCACCACTGAGGAGAAATGATCCAACTCATCTCTGTGCCATGATCCAATCCCTTAAGGCTATAACCTGTCCACTGAAATGGTCACAGACTATCCCATAGGGGAACCACAGTCCAGAGATGGGTATCCCATAGGGGAACCACAGTCCAGAGAAGTTTATCATTGTAGGCACTACTTCATTCCAGGCTAATACAAGCTCAGGATTCCATAGGGACCCTCATCCTCTAAAGCTCTATGTGTGGGGCTAGGCCTGTATGGGAGCATGTTAGCCCAGACACATAGAACCAGCAAGAGTTTGAGTACAAGCATTTGATTAGCTGTCCACTGCTTCAGAGAGACTACAGTGATCTAGTCACAAGCCTACAATCTCTATAACCAAACTAGATCTGCCATCTGATGGCAGGTCTATATAAATACAGGTGAGTCTGTCTCTGCACAATCTCTCACAGGGCTACAAGCACAAGTGCAGAGAAGAATAATCCGTCTTGAGTCTGTGGGTTGGATTCACCCTAAGGTTATAACCTGTCCACTTGAATGGTCACAGACTATTCCAGAGGCTATCCTCCTCACAAAGCTCAAGATAGAATAAGAAATATTGTTGCCACCACCATGTTCACAAGGCTACAAAAGCTCATTGCTCCCATGGGGATTTCAGATCTAGTGGGTCCTGTGGTGGGGCTAGGCCTGTATGGGAGCATGTTAGCCCAGACACACAGGTCACTTGGATCTGAGTAAACCGTAAAATCAGTCCTCCATTGCTTGCAATACATCCTAGCAATGGAGGATCTCCAGGTAGCAGCCTTGTACAGAACAACTCACAAACAGAAATCCCATAAATGTAAAACACCCTATTATAAAACTCCATTAATCTCTTCCAAATAATCATACAAAGGCATAGCCAGGAAATGCTGGACTATGGAGAGAAGAAAAAGATAAAAAGAAACTACCTAGACCTAACCTAAACTTACTAGAGATCTACAGCCGACTCCAGAAGAAGAAAAAGATAAAAACTAACTCTCCAAACCTAAACCAGGCTTAGGTTTATATAATAGTTAGCTTGGCGGCACATTAGGGTTAGGAAACCCAAATTTTAACGATGCCACGTGGCCCTTTTTATATCCCTTGGATGCCTCAGATTGTGCGCACAGAGATTTGAGCATTGGAGTGCTTGCCCTAATCATTGAAAGTTCCTAGAATGTCTTCTGCAGAAGTGAGGGAGAGTTGAAGTTCAGAGCTTCGCCAGGTAGTAGTAGTTTCTAAGACTTGTCGCGTGGTAGCACTATCTTCGCGGGGTTGAATTAACTTTGAAGTTCCAGCCATCGCGGGGTTATATTTTCTTGAAGTTTAAAGCAGTCGCGAGGTAGAGAGTTGAGCTCTCGCTAGATAGCTTTGGTCTTCGCGAGGTTGCTCTTTCTTTCTGAATGGTGCGGGAACTGCGCGAGCATTTCATTTCCCAGTGGATCCTCGCGAGGGTATTGGTCTCTAAACTACGTGAAGAGTTCTTCTGATGTTTTACATCCTGCGGCTACTGCGCGACAGCTGCGCGAAGAAATACCTAAAGCTCTCTCTCCTCAGCTGATCTGAGTGAACTGCGTGAGGTTATGAGAGAAGCTTTCTTGAGCTATGTGAGACTGCGCGAATGTTTGCATTTGAGCTTCGCAAGAGCTGCGCGAGTTTGTGATTCTGAAGCTCTTCTGTCACTCAACTACGCGAGAACAGCGCGGACAATTGGAAATAAAGTCTTGGAAAACTTGCGAGGATTGCGCGAGGCTTTATTTCAGAATCCTTTGAAGCTTGTGTAAGCTGCGCGAGGTTTAGTTCTTGTCTGGATTCAGCTAAAGTGGGTTCCTTAGAGGGTTGAGGCCTTATTGCAGCTGCTATTTATTACCTACAGAAATAGCTTAACAAGCATTTATTAGATGGCTAAGGGTCTAACAGAGGCTAAGTTAAGGGGTAAAAAGTGGTACTTTTCATGTCTTAACACACCCTCAAACCTAATCTTTGCTAGTCCCTTAGCAAAGCTACACTAAAAATCTACATAAATTAAATACCACTTTCGTAGGGAGCACGGATACATTTAGCATATGTACCAAGCCTTTTAAACCCCTAGGTGATCCCTAGTGGAGGAGTGAAGTCTCCTGAGGGTTTTTAGTGAAGATACCCACAAACTTCTCAATAAAATAGTTAACAGTAGTGCAAGATTATCAAGTTAGCAGTCAAGAAATAGAATATCAGTTCACCCTTGAATTAGTAAAAATATACGAAATTTAAATACATTGTCTGAACAGATGTTTAAGCAACATAAACTTCACATGATAGCACAACATTTCCAATCAATTCACAATAGGGGAAACTACATATGTGTGTCACCACTGAGCTCATCATTAAATTAAAAATTAGGTTGTAGGTCATGCCCAATACATTCAATATCAGACCCAAAACTCTCCAGGGCATACTCTCACAAAGAACTTTTGAGGGTTTCATTGTCTCTCAAGCTCAAGAGCAGTTACATCCCCCAAATGGGTCTGTAAGCATGAGCATAGGCATAGCATTCAAGGTCTGGCATCATTGACAGATTTTCACCATAGATTGAACAACTCTTTATCTCCACATGACAGCTCATTCAACTTTGGATCACAAGGGCTTTTAACTGGGTTGTAATGTGGCTTATGGTATGGGTTATAAAAAGAATTGGAAGGTTGAAAAGGGGCTCAAAATTGAGAAATCAGTAGGTGAAGGAGGTGATTCATGACTTCACCTTCTTTAATTCAGCTCCTTTCATCTTTTTTGAAATCTTCAGATTTGAAGTGATCAGTTTCTCCTCTTGTTTGATTTTTTTTTCCCAATGAATGTTTCCTCTTGACTCCTCTCTTGCTCCTCTTCATTATTGTTTTCTTTTCTTTCTGATGCACTTTTCTTCTTTTTATTTTTATTTTTGCTTTGATGACTTGCCACCTTTTTCCTCAGTTGTTACACTGCTAGAACTTCAAATAATTCTTCTCCATTCATCTAATGTTGACCCTAGCTAGTCCATCTTTAACTCTTTCTCCTTTACCTTCTGAATTCTCAGAGTGAGGGTAAGGTTAAATCAGATCCATAGGTTCAGGTACAAGTACTCAAGTGCATTTTGAAGAAAATTGGACTTTGAAGCTCAAAGAGTGTATGAACAAGGGCAGTTGCTTTAGGGTTTGGTCTGTTTAGGCTCAAACTGTCTAAGAGAAGGCCTTGATCCTTTCCTAAGTGTCATGAGTGCTGTCAGTTGTTTCAACTTGGAGTTACCTAACTTCTAGTGAACCCATTGACTCAGCCAGTCCTTAAAGCTAGAAGAAATTTGCCTCAATCACTCTTCAAATTAAAGAAAAAAATTGTAGGCCTAAATCTCACTGGTTATGGTCTTCCTTTAAACTTTTAAGTATGTCCTTACCTTTTTCTCTCTCTAATGATTCACTAAGTGCTGATATAAGTGAGTTTTCTTGGTGTTCTCATCATGGAAATGTGGCATTTTAGAAATTTATAATGCCTAAAGTCTGTAAAAATTTTAAACTCCTTAATTTTCATGATTCTTAAGTGAACACAGCTCCATTCCTATCTTACTCACATGATTCTGCAGCACTTTAAGTTAACTATTTTATTGGCAGAATCTGCCACACCCCCAAACCTATGAGGAGCAGTGCCCTCACTGATTTAAAGGTGGATTTCAGCAGGTTGATTTATAAGCAAAAGAAAAGAAATTAGCATGAAAGAAAGCACACAAGAGACAAACAAAAAGCAATGATAACAGAAGAGAATCTAGTATAGGAGAAAGAAATGTACAAAATGAAATACAAGAGAAGAAAGAGAAAATGCAAAAGAAGAAAAATCCTAACTACAAGCTACACGGAGCCTCAATCATTATACCAATCCCAACCCATCTTCTTGGCATGCTCCCGAAGTGCAGCCTCTTCCTCTTTTTTCTTTTGTTGCTGTTCTTCCTTTCGTTGGGCTGCTGTTTTTCTCATGGTTGGAGCTTTTGGTACCCTCACCCTCATTTTGTTGGACTTTGATTCAGGAGGTATCACAAGGGATTTTCCTTTGATTTGCTTAGGGGATTTGACAGGACTCTGCCCTTTTTGTGGCTGAGGGGGAACAAGAGGAGACTTCCCTTTTTCTTATTCAGAAGGGACAGTAGGGCTCTTTCCTTTTGCTGGTTGGCTTGGTGGTAGTGGGTCGCGAGATTGGATTGACATTTAGACTGCGCGAGAGCGCCCACACAATTGCTTTGAATCTCGCGATGGCTTAGCAGAATAAAATCTGTGGAATTGCGCGAGAGGGAACCAGGCCTTCTTTTTGGACCTCGCGACAGCTAGACATGGAACAGAGGTTCCACACCCATCAGTTTACCATTTTCTTTTATTTTGTGGGTGTATCCTCTCACATACTCACATCCAGGGACGCCCATAATCATTCTAAAAAGGACATCTCTCATGCTTACCCAACAGTCAATCAATGCAGTCATTCAAAAAGCATTCAATCAAAGCATCATGTCCAAACAGCATACTCATTATCAATCATCATTCATTTAAGCAAAATCATCAATTCAAGGGGGATAAGAATAAAACCAAGCAGAAGAAAGATCAGGCCATATACACTCAGACTCTGATGGGACTACTAAGACTTCCTACAAAATTTTAAGCAAAGAAAGCCGTAAAAACTAAACAACACTAAAGTACATAAAATACAAGATGAACAATTCTGTGAATCAATTCAATGAAAGGTCCCCTTGCCCCTCAAGACTTGAGGAACTTTCACCGATCAAATACTAGCCCTTGGGGTTGACCACTGGCTAACTGGGCAACCTGCCCTCCTCTCTTTTTGCTAAGGCATTTGATAGTTGGCCTAGCTGCTCTTCCATTTTCTTGATGCTTTGACCATGAGAGGTCACAGTCTGAGCCAAAGTTCCAAGGTTTTATAATGAGGTCAAAACCTGGTCCTCGAAGGAAGCATTTCGGGGTTGAGATGGGGGTAAAACTGATTTTGTTGATGATGGGCTGCTGCTGGTGCTGAAAATTAGACCTAGGGGCATATCCTTGGATGAATTGCTACTATGGCCTTTGGGGTAAGGCCAACATCTGCTGTGGATGCATGTAGTTATCTTGCCTCCACCTCAGATTTGGGTGGTCTCCCCATTGGTAACCAGCATTTTGGTGCTCGTTTCCATATGGCTGTTTGTTGTAGCCACCAGATTATTGCTGGCCATAAGATTGCACAACAGCAGCTTGTTCCATTACAAACTCAGGATATTGCCCTGCAGATGGGCACTCTTCAACTGTGTGCTGCGGGGATTGGCATGTCAGACATGCCTCCACCACTTGTGTAGCCATTCTAGGTTGCATCATAGTCAGTAATTTATCAAATTTGTCAGAGAGATTTTCCATCTGCAGCTGCAGGTCATTGTTCCCAGACACTTCAAACAATTTTCCTCTTGAAGTTGCAGCAAGCCCCATTTTTGAAACAGAGTCCTGACTAGTTCTTGATAGGGATAGCTTTTGGAAAGCATTCTCACTGATGACTTCAAACAATTCCCATGCCTCATCAGCAGTCTTGTGCATGTAGGTTCCACCACAAGAGGTATCAACCATGTCTCTACTTTTATCATCAATCCCATTGTAGAACCTTTGGACAAGCTGCCGGTCAGGGATCTTGTGGTGGGGGCATTGTTTGAGCATCTCTTTAAATCTATCCCAAGCTTGATTAAAATCTTCAGTTGGAGATTCAGAAAAAGCAAGAATTGCCTTCCTCAACTGGCTAGTTTTGGTCTCAGGGAAGAACTTTGTCAAAAATTTGGTATGTAGGTCTTTCCACGAAGTGATGCTATTGTTTGGAAGAGTAGCTAACCAAGTGATAGCTCGGTCCTTCAGAGAGAAAGGAAAGAGTCGCAGTCTTGTGGCTTCAGGTCCCAAACCAGTGATATTAAAAGTTGTGCACAGGGCCAAGAATTGGTCAATGTGCTTGTAAGGGTCCTCCTTGCTGAGCCCATGGAAGGAGGGGAGCATCTGGATGATTGAGGTTTTAATCTCATAATTCCCTTGAACATCTAGGAATTGAATGCTGAAAGGAGAGTTATAGTCATCCGGAGCATTCAATTCCTTTAAAGTTCTGGGTTGCTCTTCACCCATGGCTGCTGTCTCAAGTTAAATAGGGGGCTCAATCGTGGTGTGTCTGTTCCTTCTTAGTCTTCTGCCCCTTTCTAACTCAGGGTTAAGAGGCTCTAATGTAGGACTGAGAGATCTCCTTCCTTGCATATAAACACACCAACAACAGGGACAACTTCTTGCAGGCACATTGCAATCAATTCAAAGAATTTTTTTTTTTTTTTTTCTAACAAATTTACAACTATTTCAAAGAATTTATCTAATAAATTTACAACTATCCTAAATACTGTTATAGAATTTTCAAGGAAACTAGACAGAGTTTTGAAGGTTAAAGAATTACAAACAAAGGTAGCTAAGTTCCAAATGCAGTCCAACTATCCATTTCTGCTACTGTCCAGATCTGTAAGAAAAATTCACATATACATTAGCAGTATCAATTATTCACAGTTATTAAAGAATATAAAAAAAATACAAAAATCTAGGGTCTATTAATAGATCAATTCTCCCCGACAACGGTGCCAAAAACTTGTTGGTGTATTTTAAGTGCTTGCTACTGACTTTATTGGAGATAGTGATAAGAATGGGGTTAGTAAAAGTCAAGGGTGGATTACAGAGCAGCAAGCCTAAAAATATGCACAATCCTGCAAGATACAGGGTCCATTGTAGCAAGTTTTGATAAGTAAGAGTTTGTCCCACAGGGAAAATTAATCTAAAGCTTCAAGGGAGCCATCTCTAGTAGTCCCTCCAGATCTGACTATAGATCTGGCAATCCTAAATGGAAGGGGATTTAAGGTCACTAAATTCTAAATCCTAAGGTAACTTAATGTCTAAACCATAGAAAGGGTTGTGAAAGAAGATGGAGTGAGAAAATAAATATAAAAGGGGTGAGAAGTATGCTATTAGGTTCAGATCTGATGGGTTTCATGACTCAAATTCAGATCTGCTGCTATAGAAGTCCTGTCCAATAGCTACATTATCACCACTGAGGAGAAAGGATCCAACTCATCTCTGTGCCATGATCCAATCCCTTAAGGCTATAACCTGTCCACTGAAATGGTCACAGACTATCCCATAGGGGAACCACAGTCCAGAGATGTTTATCATTGTAGGCACTACTTCATTCCAGGCTAATACAAGCTCAGGATTCCATTGGGACCCTCATCCTCTAAAACTCTATGTGTGGGGCTAGGCCTGTATGGGAGCATGTTAGCCCAGACACATAGAACCAGCAAGAGTTTGAGTACAAGCATTTGATTAGCTGTCCACTGCTTTAGAGAGACTACAGTGATCCAGTCACAAGCCTACAATCTCTATAACCAAACTAGATCTGCCATCTGATGGCAGGTCTATATAAATACATGTGAGTCTGTCTTTGCACAATCTCTCACAGGGCTACAAGCACAAGTGCAGAGAAGAATAATCCGTCTTGAGTCTGTGGGTTGGCTTCACTCTAAGGTTATAACCTGTCCACTTGACTGGTCACAGACTATCCCAGAGGCTATCCTCCTCACAAAGCTCAAGATAGAACAAGAAACATTGCTGCCACCACCATGTTCACAAGGCTACAAAAGCTCATTGCTCCCATGGAGATTTCAGATCTAGTGGGTCCTGTGGTGGGGCTAGGCCTGTATGGGAGCATGTTAGCCCAGACACACAGGTCACTTGGATCTGAGTAAATCAGAATCCCTCCATTGCTTGCAATACATCCTAGCAATGGAGGATCTCAAGGTAGCAGCCTTGTACAGAACAACTCACAAACAGAAATCCCATAAATGTAAAACACCCTATTATAAAACTCCATTAATCTATTCTAAATAATCATACAAAGGCATAACCAGGAAATGCTGGACTATGGAGAGAAGAAAAAGATAAAAAGAAACTACCTAGACCTAACCTAAACTTACTGGAGATCTACAACCGACTCCAGAAGAAGAAAAAGATAAAACCTAACTCTCTAAATCTAAACCAGGCTTAGGTTTATATAGCAGTCAGCTTGGCGGCACATTAGGGTTAGGAAACCCTAATTTTAATGATGCCACGTGGCCCTTTTTATATCCCTTGGATGCCTCAGATCACGCACACAGAGATTTGAGCATTGGAGTGCGTGCCCTAATCGCTGGAAGTTCCCAGAATGTCTTCTGTAGAAGTGAGGGAGAGTTGAAGTTCAGAGCTTCGCCAAGTAGCAGTGGTTTCCAAGACTTGTCGAGTGGTAGCACTGTCTTCGCGTGGTTGAATTAACTTTGAAACTTCAGCCGTTGCGGGGTTACATTTTCTTGAAGTTTAAAGCAGTCGCGAGGTAGAGAGTTAAGCTCTTGCTGGATAGCTTTGGTCTTCGCGAGGTTGCTCTTTCTTTCTGAATGGCGCGGGAACTGTGCGAGCATTTCATTTCCCAGTTAATCCTCACGAGGATCCTCGCGAGGGTATTGGTCTCTGAACTGCACGAAGAGTTCTTCTGAAGTTTTGCATCCCGCGGCTACTGCGCGACAGCTGCGCGAAGAAATACCTGAGGTCTCTCTCCTCAGCTGATCTGAGTGAATTGCGTGAGGTTATGAGAGAAGCTTTCTTGAGCTGCGTGAGACTGTGTGAACATTTGCATTTGAGCTTTGCAAGAGCTGCACGAGTTTGTGATTCTGAAGCTCTTCTGTCACTCAACTACGCGAGAACAGCGCGGACAATTGGAAATGAAGTCTTAGGAAACTTGCGAGGACTGTGCGAGGCTTTATTTCTGAATCCTTTGAAACTTGTGCAAGTTGCACTAGGTTTAATTCTTGTCTGGATTCAGCTTTCATCCTTCTGAGAGACATTTGGAGCTAAAGTGGGCTCCTTAGCAGGGTTGAGGCCTTATTGCAGCTGCTATTTATTACCTACAGAAATAGCTTAACAAGCATTTATTAGATGGCTAAGGGTCTAACAGAGGCTAAGTTAAGGGGTGAAAAGTGGTACTTTTCATGTCTTAACAGTGACCACATAAGTTTTACATGGACGATGAAAACATTAGACCTTACTGATGTCATATTGTATTGGTGGTATCAGCTTGTGTAGGTTAATACTAGCGAGATACCAAAATCCATGTAAGTATCAACATCAATTTAAGATAATAATGATTACATAGCCAATATGTATTGGTATTCACTGATAGTTTAAACCTTAGAAAGAGATATTTGTTGTGGAGACTTTTTCCAATGTTGGATGAAATTAATGGCTTTTTTTTTTCGATCGGTATGCAAATAATTTTTATAGAGAACCAAAGAGAGAAACAAAAGAAAACAAAAATAAAAACCAGATGAAACCACCATATGACCCCCATAACTTCGGTATCGCCATCACCCTAGAGACCATATAACCCTCCATCCGGAAAACAGAAAAAATTCCAAGTAATAAGAATCTTTATACAAAAGTTCTTTAAGATCAGAGCGGTCTGATGATTATTTTGAATCTTTATACCCAATCCGATTACCCTCCGTTGGCTCCCTTGGGCAAATCGGCTTGATAGCTATGATTTTTTTGAAAATATACACGAGTGGCGTGGATTTAAATGGATCTAAGTTGAGAATTTTGGAAGGGGTTTCCTAAGGGTTGGATCTAGGGTTAGCCTTATCCCTCTTTAGACCGCTTGATTATCGAAGCCACCCCCAACTAGAATGACTACCCAACAAGATTCCTAGAAGAAAGTTGAAGTTCTAAGCCCAAGCACGTTGAGTTCAATTTAGTTTTAGTTTGAATTCTTAGAGCCAACCTTGAGAGTTCCAAAGATAATAAGCAAGTGAATAATGTGTGTTGAATGAGTGGGGTAGGGGGTATTATAGTCTCGACCAATTATACGCTGGGAGTCTAGCGTATAATTTAGAATTATACGCTGGAAGTCCAACGTATAATCCAAGTTATACGCTGCAAGTCTATGGTTATAGTGTATGATCCAGGCGGCCTCAAAGAAATCGGTCAAGGTGTGTGGCTGGGCTTGAGAGAGAGAGAGAGAGAGAGAGTCCCAGTCCAAAATGGACTGATTATATGTTGGTATTCTAGCGTATAATGAATTATACACAATTGTTTCAGTGTATAGTCAAGAGATTAGATTGGTTCGCTGAGTATTTGAGTCCTAGTCCAATGCAGAGCAATTATATGGTGAGAGTCTAGCATACAATCAATTATATGTTGTGATTCTAGTATACAATCAGGAACTCATCCCGGGCCGGGTTGGGTCGAATTATATGCTGGGAGTCTAGCGTATAATCAATTATACGTTGGATTCTTAGCGTATAATTCCCAAGGTATGAGATTTTGGGATTTTTGAAAACAGTTGGCTTTTCTAGAAATCAAGGCAGGGTCAGTGGTTGATTGTTAAGACCTGAAAAGTACCACTTTTCACCCCTTAACTTAATCTCTGTTGGACCCTTAATCATTTAATAAAAGTGTTTTAAGCCTGTTCTGTAGGTAATGAACAGCAGCTACAATAAGGCCTTAATCCTGCTAAGGAGCCCACTATTTCCCCAGAAGTCTCTCAGAAGAAGGGAAGCTGGATCCAGACAAGAACTTGACTGCATGAAGGCAAAACACAGTAGTAGTAGAGCAAGAAATGAGCCTCGCGCAGTTGCCGCAAGGTTCAAAGGATTCAGAAAGTAAGCCTCGCGTAGTCCTCGCGAGTTTCCCAAGACTTCATACCAATTGTCCGCGCTGTTCTCACGCAGTTTAGTGACAGAAGGGCTTCAGACTCATGACTTCAGTGACTCTCAAGCTTTAGCACATAAATGTCATGGCTCTCATGCAAACCAAGAAAGCGACTTAAAACCTCATGATTCACTCAAATAAGCTAAGGAGGAGAGAGCTCTGGTATTTATGAAGTAGCTATCACAAGATGGCATGGATGTAAAACTTCAGAAAAACCTCTCACGCAGTATAGAGACCAATGCATATCACGCCCTCGCGAAGATCCATTGAGAAATAAACTGCTCGTACGATTCCCGCACCATGCAGAAGGAAAGTGCAATCTCGTGAAGACCAGAGCACTCCAGCAAGGATTCAATGCCCTATCGCGCGACTGCTTAAGCTATAAAAAGACAACCCCGCGACGGCTAGAATTTCAAGTTAATCCAATCTCGCGAAGACCGTGCAACCACGTGGCAGTCTTGGAAACCAGTGTTACCTCGCAAAGTTCTGAACTCTAACTCTCCCTCACTTCTGTAGAGGACATTTTGAGAACTTCAAGCAATTAGGGCACGCACTCTAACGCTCCAATTTTTATGCACGCACCCCGAGGCTTCCAAGGAATAGTATTACGCCATGTGGCATCATTAAAATTAGGGTTTCCTAACCCTAATGCGCCGCCAAATTGACTGATATATAAACCTAAGCCTGGTTTAGGTTTAGAGGACCTTTTTTAGAATAGAATTTTATCTATCTTCTCCTTGCAGTAGATGTAGATCTCTAGTAAGGTTTAGGTAGATTTCTTTTTACTTCTTCTTCTCTCCATAGACCAGCACTTGCTAGCTATGCCTCTGTATGCTTATTTGGTTTAGATTTAATGGAATTTCATGATTGGGTGTTTTACATGTATGGGATTGAAGTTTGAGATTGAGTTGTTCTGTACAAGGCTACTGCCTTGAGATCCTCCATTGATAGGTTGTATTCTGAGCAATGGAGGACTGTTTTTAAAGACCTATTTAGATTCAAGTGACCTGTGTGTCTGGGCTAACATGCTCTCATACAAGCCTAGCCCCACCACAGGATCCACTAGATCCGAAATCCCCATGGGAGCCTGAGCTTGTAGCCTAGTGAACATGGTGGTGACAGCAGCGTTCTTATTCTGTGTTGGTCCTCTGTGAGGAGGATAGTCTCTAGGATAGTCTGTGACCATTTAAGTGGACAGGTTATAGGCTTAGGGTGAGGCCAATCCATAGATTCAAGACAGATTCTTCTTCTCTGCACTTGTGCTTGTAGCCCTGTGAGAGATTGTGCAGAGACAAACTCCCCTGTATTTGTATAGACCCACCATCAGATGGCAGATCTGGTTTGGTTATAGAGATTGTAGGCTTGTGACTGGATCACTACAGTCATTCTACAGCAGTGGACAGCTAGACCTAAGACTGTACTCAAACTCTTGCTGGTTCTGTGTCTGGGCTAACATGCTCCCATACAGGCCTAGCCCCACACATAGCACTTTAAAGGTTGAGGTTCCCTATGAATTCTTGTGCTTGTAGCCTGGATGCAGTAGTGCTTACAATGATGAACTTATTCTGACCCATCTCTGGACTGTGATTCCCTAATTGGATAGTCTGTGACCATTTAGGTGGACAGGTTATAGCCATAAAAGGGATTGTATCATGGCACAGAGAAGAGTTGGATTCTTTCTCCTCAGTGGTGATAATGTAGCCATTGGACAGGACTTCTATAGCAGCAGATTTGAATTTGAGTCATGAAACCTATCAGATCTGAACCTAATAGCATACTTCTCACCCCTTTTATATTAATTTACCCACTCCATCCATTCTCTCAAACCTTTCTATGGTTTAGACATTAAGTTACCTTTGGATTTAAAATTTAGTGACCTTAAATCCCCTTCCATTTAGGATCGCCAGATCTGTAGTCAGATCTGGAGAGCCTACTAATGATGGCTCCCTCGGAGCTTTAAATCAACTTTTCCTGTGGGACAAACTCTTACTTATCAAAACTTGCTACAACAGGCCCTGTATCTTGCAGAATTGTGCATATTTTAGGCTTGCTGCTCCGTAATCATCACTCTACCTTTCACTCATTTTTTATTTACCCCATTCTTATCACTGTCTCCAATAAAGTCAATAGTAAGCACAAAAAAAAATCCCAACAAGTTTTTGGCGCCGTTGTCGGGGAGTTTTGATCTAATAGTAGACTCTAGAATTTTGCATTCTTTATTATTTGGTAGCTGTATTTGTGAATAATTGATACTGCTGATTTACATTTGGAATTCTTTTTACAGATCTAGACCGTAGCAGAGAAGGAGACTGGAACAGCATTGAGAGTCTAGCTACCTCTGTTTGCACTTCTCTAACCTTCAAAACCTCAGTTTATTTCTCCTTTGAAGATTCCATAAGCAGTCAATTAGGATAGTTGTAATTTTCTTTAGTGCAATGTGCTTGTTAACTGTTTCCTTGCTGGCGGTGTGTGTGTATGTTAGGAAGGAGATCTCTCAGTCCTACTTTAGAGCCTGCTAACCCTGAGATTGAAAGGGGTAGAAGACCGAGAAGGCACAGACACACCACAGTCGAGCCCCCTATTGAAATAGAGACATCAATTATGGGTGAAGAGCAACCTAGAACATTGAAGGAATTGAATGCCCCGGATGATTACAATTCTCCATTCAACATTCAATTCCTAGATATTCAGGGTAATTACGAAATCAAAACTTCCATCATCCAAATGCTTCCCTCTTTCCATGGGCTTGGCAAGGAAGACCCTTACAAGCACATTGACCAGTTCTTGTCCCTGTGCACAATATTTTCCATTGCTGGTTTGGGACCAGAAGCCACTAGGCTAGGGCTCTTTCCTTTCTCCCTAAAGGACAGGGCCAGCACCTGGTTGTCTACTCTCCCAAAAAACAGTATCACTACTTGGAAAGATCTCCAGACAAGATTTTTGTCTAAATTTTTCCTAGAGACCAAAACCAGCCAACTGAGGAAGGGCATACTTTCTTTTGCCCAGTCCCCAACTGAAGATTTTATCCAATGTTGGGATAGATTTAAGGAGATGCTCAAACAATGTCCCCACCACAAGATCCTTGACTGGCAGCTTGTCCAGAGCTTCTACAATGGGATAGATGAGAAGAGAAGAGACATGGTAGATGCCTCTTGTGGTGGAACATACATGCATAAAACAACTGATGAGGCATGGGACTTGTTCGAAGTCATAAGTGAAAATGCTTTCCAGAAGATGCCCTCATCTAGAACTATTCAAGAGCCTTCTCCTAAGCTGGGGGTGGCTGAAACTTACAAAGGAAAGATGTATGAGGTTAGAGGAAACGATGACCTGAGAATACAGATGGCCAATCTTACGGAAAGATTTGATAAACTTTTGACTGTGGTGCAGCCCAGAATGGCTGCACAAGTGGAGGCATGTCTGATATGCCAATCTCCACAGCATACAGTGGAAGAATGCCCGTCTGCAGGGTAATACCTTGAGTTTGTAACGGAACAGGCTGCTGCTGCCTAATCTTTTTGACAGCAACAATCCGGTGGCTACATTAAATAACCATATGGATACCAGCACCAAAATGCTGGTTACCAATGGAGAGACCACCCAAATTTGAGGTGGAGGCAAGACAATTATATGCAGCAACAACAGATGTTGACCTTACCTCAAAGGCCACAGCAGCAGTTTAACCAGGGTTATGCCTAAAGGTCAAATTTCCAACAACAGTAGCCCCAGCAACAAAATCAATGGATAGTTCCCCCATCTCAGCCCCGAAGTGCTTCTTTCGAGGACCAGGTTTTGGGCCAATTGCAAAGCCTTGGACCCTTGAATCAGACTGTGACTTCTCACACTCAAAGCATTAAGAAAATAGAAGAGTAGCTTGGCCAAATAGCCAATGCTCTGGCTAAGAGAGAGGAGAGCAGGTTGCCAAGCCAACCAGTAGCCAACCCAAAGTGCCAGTATTCCACCGGAGAAGGCTCCTCAAATTTTGAGGGGGCCAATGCCATCACAACCTTAAGATCTGGCAAGCTGGTAGACAACCAGGTGGGAAAAGAACAAGGAGAGGTCTATCCTAAGGAAATATTAAGTGAAAATGATAAGGACTTTGTTAGAACACAGAGTTAAGAACTGCCTGCTACCCTTCAACAAGGGAAAAATAAAGAGGTTGTAGTTGAGCCTCAGTAGGAGATAAAAATAGATAAAAGAAAAAAATAAAAGTTCAGCCATAGGCTTGCAGCTGAGGAACCAGTAGTACCTCAGCTGCCATTTCCTCAAGCTCTGAGTGGCCCTGCACCTTTTGTTAAGGGTCAGGCACAGATCGAGGAAATGATGGAAGCCTTTAAGCAGGTCAAAATAAATTTACCCCTGCTTGATGCAATCCGACAGGTCCCAACCTATGCAAAGTTTCTGAAGGACCTCTGTACTCAGAAAAGGAAGACCAGTGGCCATTTATCCAAAAAGGTCTTTCCAACTGATACAGTTAATTTTGTATTAACTATGACAATACCTAAGAAGTTGCAAGACCCAGGGATACCCACTATTCCCTGTATTATTGGAGACCACACGATTGGAAGGACCCTTTTAGACCTTGGAGCCAGTGTTAACCTGCTGCCATACAGTGTATACCAGTAACTAGAATTGGGGGAGCTGAAGCCCACCCCCATTGTTCTATTGATGACTGATAGGTCTGAGAGGAAGCCCATGGGAGTGGTTGAGGATGTCTTAGTGGGGGTAGAGAAGTTCTTCTACCCTGCAGACTTCCTTGTTTTGGACATGGGCTGTAGCAAAAGTACATCTCTGATACCTATTATCCTGGGCAGATCATTTTTGGCCACTACCAATGCATGCATTCAATGCAGGTCTAAAATTATGAAGGTCACTTTTTGACATATGAAAGTTGAGCTTAATGTGTACAACAGTGCAAAGTACCCTCAGCTGGACAATGAGGAATGCTTTGCAGTGGATGTACTAGAAGAAATTGTTGAAGAAGAACTGGTCACTCTGTTGGAGTGGAGCAACATTATCACTGATTTAACTGAAGTTTGGAACATGGTGGAGGAAGAAAGCCTAGCTTTAATGCCAGAAGACATACCCCAAGTGAGGTCTTCTATGGGCTTAGTGTAGCATTCCAATTGAAAATCTACACTGCTGCCCCTTCCTCCAACCAACAATACACCAATCCTGCTATCCATACAACAAGCCCCTAATCTGGAGCTCAAGAAGCTGCCAGAGACATTGAAATATGCTTTCCTCGAGAAAGAAGAGAAACTTCCTGTAATTATCTCCTCTTCTCTAACCAGTGAGCAAGAGGAGAAATTGCTAACAGTTCTGAGGAAGCACAAGAAAGCAATTGGCTGGACCATTGCTGATCTGGGAGGGATTGATGCATCAATTTGCATGCATAGGATCCATTTAGAGGAGGGCTCAACACCCTCCAGAGAAATGCAGAGGAAAGTTAATCCTCACATGCAGGAGGTGGTCCTGAAAGAAATTAATAAGTTGCTGGATGCTGGGGTAACTTACCCCATCTCTGATTCTGAATGGGTGGCACCAATCCAGGTTGTACCTAAGAAGTCTGGCATCACAGTGATCACAAGCGAGTCTGGAGAGTTGAGACCAGCCAGAGAAACCACTAGCTGGAGGGTTTGCATCGATTACAGAAAACTCAACTCCAGAACCAGAAAAGACCACTTCCCTCTCCCTTTTATTGATCAAATTTTGGATAAGTTGGCTGGGAAAGCTTTTTACTATTTTCTTGATGGGTACTCAGGGTACAATCAGATCCCTGTGCACCCTTTGGATCAAGAAAAAACTACTCTTACTTATCCTTTTAGCACCTTTGCTTACAGAAGGATGCCTTTTGGACTGTGTAATGCCCCAGCCACCTTTCAGAGGTGTATGTATGCCATCTTTTCTGATATGATTGAGAAATTCTTGGAAATTTTCATGGATGGTTTCTCGGTTTATGGGGATAGCTTTGACCGATGTCTACAACACCTCCATCAAGTCTTACAAAGTTGTGAAGAGACCAATTTGGTCTTAAGTTGGGAAAAGAGCCACTTCATGGTAACACAAGGAATTGTGTTGGGCCATGTGGTCTCTAAAGATGGAATTGAGGTAGACAAGGCCAAAGTTGACCTCATTGTAAATTTGCCCCCTCCAAGAACAGTCAAGTAAATCAGATCATTCCTTGGGCATGCTGGATTCTACAGGCGGTTTATCAAGGACTTCAGCAAAATTGCTAAACCATTATGCCACCTGCTCTGCCAGGATGTGCCCTTTGACTTCTCTGCTGAATCTCTAAAGGCTTTTGAAACATTAAAAATTTGTCTCACCTCTGCCCCTGTACTCCAAACACCTGACTATACCTTGCCCTTCGAGTTGATGTGTGATGCATTTGACTTGGCAATAGGTGCTGTCTTGGGCCAGAGAAAAGATAAGCTGCCCGTGGTCATTGCATATCTCAGCAAATCACTTGCTGAAATTCAGCTGAACTACACAACCACAGAGAAAGAGTTTCTGGTAGTGGTTTTCGCTGTGGACAAGTTTAGACCTTACCTACTTGGGTCTAAAACTGTCATCTTAACTGACCACTCCGCATTCAAGTACCTACTGTCCAAGAAGGATGCAAAGCCCAGATTGATTAGATGGATACTCCTATTGCAGGAGTTTGACATCGAAATCAAGGACAAGAAGGGTGTAGAAAATGTGGTGGCTAATCACTTGTCCAGAATTATGTTGGAAAAAGGTGTTGAGCAATTGTTTGCCATCCAGTCTTTAGTTCCTTGGTATGCACATATTGTTAATTATCTAGTTATAAGCAAGATTCCTACCCATTGGACAAAAATGGACAAAGACTTGTTTTTCTCACAGGTCAAATTCTTCTTCTGGGAAGAACCTTGCTTGTACAAGTATTGTGCAGACCAAATCATTCGAAAATGTGTCCCCGAAAGTGATGTCCCCAGTATTCTGGCCATGTGCCATGAAAATGCCTATGGGGGTCACTTTAGTGAGAGAAAAATAGCTGACAAAGTGCTGCAGTGTGGGTTCTATTGGCCTTCTCTTTTTAAAGATGCCAATACACACTGCAAGACCTATAAAAGATGTCAGAAACTAGGATGGCTGTCTAAAAGAAATTCACTGCCTTTACAGCCCATCCTTGCTGTAGAATTGCTTGATGTGTGGGGTATTGACTTTATGAGCTCCTTTCCTCCAAATGGTTTTCATTTCATCTTAGTGGCAGTGGACTACGTTTCCAAATGGGTGGAAGCCATTGCCACAAGAACTAATGATAATCAGGTTGTCCTCAAGTTCATTAAGAAGAATATCTTTTCCAGATTTGGCACCCCCAGAGCCATTATCAGTGATGGGGGGAGCCATTTCTGCAACAGATATTTCGAGAGCTTGCTCAAGAAATATTCTGTCACCCATAGGATTGCTACTCCCTATCACCCACAAACCAGCGGGCAAGTTGAAATTTCAAATAGGGAGATCAAGCATATCCTTGAGAAGACTGTGAGGACTGATAGGAAGGATTGGGCTGACAAGCTTAATGATGCACTATGGGCTTATAGGACTGCCTATAAGACCCCCATTGGTATGTCCCCATTCAGACTGGTCTATGGTAAGGCCTGTCATTTCCCAGTAGAGTTATAACACAGGGCCTATTAGGCCATCAAACATCTAAATCTAGATCTAACTTCGGCTGGTCATCACAGGTTGCTGCAGTTGTCGGAATTGGAAGAACTAAGGATGGATGCATATGCCAATGCCAGGATCTACAAGGAAAGGTCCAAATCTTTCTTTGACAAAGGGCTGTTGAGAAAGAGTTTCATTGCTGGTGATAAGGTTTGGTTGTTTAACTCTAAACTTAAATTTTTTCCAGGCAAATTGAAATCTAGATGGGAAGGTCCCTACATTGTCATGCATGTTTCCCCATCTGGTGCTGTGGAAATCAAGGATCCTAAGTCTGGGAGACTCTTGAAGGTGAATGGTCAGAGGCTCAAGCCTTGTTTTTAAAAACTTGCCGACCTTTGGGACACCATTCACTGTCAAGGGGATCCTTCTTCAAACTAATTCCACAGGTGTGTCATTACTGTATCATATGTACTTAGTTTTTGGTTGATTTATCTTGCTTTCTTTAGTTTCTATTCTCTAGGATTTGCTAGTGGCCTTATCTAAATTGTGCCCTATCTGTTTTAAACTTTTGATACTTGGCTTGATTCTTGCTACTTTTGAATTGATTGCTTCTGTTGAATGCCTAATGTGGGAGGTCATTTTTTTTGTCCTTAAGTGTATGATTGAGTTTCCATATGTCTAAAGACAGTCGTTGGAGAGGGTAATGCCCAGGATTCAACCACAGCAAGCATGCAAAGGGGCAGAACAGAGAGCACATGCTCTCTATTTCATACCTTACTATCGTGAGATTTGAAAGCTCTCGCGAGGTTAAAGAGGAAGCCTGGGAAACTATCACGAGATTTGAAAGCTCTCGCGAGGTTGAAAAGGAAACCTGGGAGATGTTCGCGTAGTTCATTTGGACACATTCTATTTACTGTCGCGAGATTCATGTGTATCTGAAAGCCTCTCGTGCGATTCACATAGAGCCACACATTACCTGTTGCGCGATTCATATAGTCCATTGAACCTCTCGCGCCATCACCATAAAGATTCAAAGGTTGTCACGGGATTTACAATGAACCTAGGAGATGCTCGCGCAATCCACAAGTATTCATCTTAAACTGTCGCGCACTCCAAAATCCACCTGGGAGATTGTCGCGCAGTCCAGATTGATTCAAAACCTTCGCTAGGTTCATTCCCAACCCCACGACCAGAGGGTCCAAAGCGCGTCGATCTTCGCGATAGGTCTTTCAACCCCGCGTTTTGCTCCTTTCCCAGTACTCTTTCCTTTCTTCCCTCTGTGAAACCCTAGCTCCTGGCACTCTCCCCCTTCTCTCCTCTAGCATCACTCCTACAGCTCATCATTCACTCCACATGTCTATACAAGTGTTCCTAGCATCACCCTCATCTATTACCCTCTGCTCAGAGATCTTGAGGTGCCCTATGCGTCCAATCAAACCAAACCCTAGATCTCGGTCTCCATTGCTCATACTAGAAGACAGAGTTAGAAATGGCTCCCAAAATTACACAAAAGAGAAAGGGGAAGAGCAAGGACCCTGCAGAGACCACTCCTAAAAAGGCCAAGACCTCAAAGTGTCCCTAAAAAGGAAAGAATGTGGTTGAGGAGGCGGCGGTACCAACCACAACGTTCTCTACTCCTTCTGAGCTCATGGAGTCAATTCCATTGGAGCCTGAAACTGCCTTTGATGTACCATTTTTTGAGAGCGAACCTCTCTCTACCCCTGCAGTACAATTTATGAGCAAAGCGGGCCTGCTGCCATTGATGAGAGGAATTCCAGCACTAGCCTACCCCAGGCTGGTGCAGCTGTTCTATCAGCACATCAAGGTCTAGAGGGACAATGATGGACAAGGTTGCTTGTTAAGACCTGAAAAGTATCACTTTTCATCCCTTAACTTAATCTCTGTTGGACCCTTAATCATTTAATAAAAGTGTTTTAAGCCTGTTTTGTAGGTAATGAACAGTAGCTGCAATAAGGCCTTAATCTTGCTAAGGAGCCCACTATTGCTCCAGAAGTCTCTCAGAAGAAGGGAAGCTGGATCCAGACAAGAACTTGACTGCATGAAGGCAAAGCACAGCAGCAGCAGAGCAAGAAATGAGCCTCGCACAGTTACCGCAAGGTTTAAAGGATTCAGAAAGTAAGCCTCGCGCAGTCCTCGCGAGTTTCCCAAGACTTCATACCAATTGTCCGCGCTGTTCTCGCGCAGTTTAGTGACAGAAGGGCTTCAGACTCATGATTCGTGCAGCTCTCATGAAGTTTAAGCACTTAAATGCTTGCGTAGTCTCGCGCAGCTCAAGAAAGCAGCACTCAAAACCTCGCACAGTTCACTCAAATAAGCTGAGGAGAGAGAGCTCCAGGGATATATGCGCGCAGCTGTGGCGCAGTGGCCGCGGGATGCAAAACTTCAGAAAATCCTCTCGCACAGTTTAGAGACCAATGCACATCACGCCCTCGCGAGGATCCTCATGAAGATCCATTGAGAAATAAATTGCTCGCACGATTCCCGCACCATTCAGAAGGAAAGTGCAATCCTGCGAAGACCAGAGCAATCAGCAAGGATTAAATGCTCTACTGCGGGACAGCTAGAATTTCAAGTTAATCCAATCTCACGAAGACCGTGCTACCACGCGGTAGTCTTGGAAACTAGTGTTACCTGGCAAAGTTCTAGACTCTAACTCTCCCTCACTTCTGTAGAGGACATTCTGGGAACGCACTCCAACGCTCCAATTTTTGTGCACGCACCCTGAGGCATCCAAGGAACAGTATTAGGCCACGTGGCATTGTTAAAATTAGGGTTTCCTAACCCTAATGCACCGCCAAACTGACTGCTATATAAACCTAAGCCTGGTTTAGGTTTAGGGGACCTTTTTTAGAATAGAATTTTGTCTATCTTCTCCTTGCAGTAGCTGTAGATCTCTAGTAAGGTTTAGGTAGATTTCTTTTTACTTCTTCTTCTCTCCATAGCCTAGCACTTGCTGGCTATGCCTCTGTATGCTTATTTGATTTAGATTTAATGGAATTTCATGATTGGGTGTTTTACATGTATGGGATTGAAGTTTGAGATTGAGTTGTTTTATACAAGGCTGCTACCTTGAGATCCTCCATTGATAGGTTGTATTATGAGCAATGGAGGACTATTTTTAAAGACCTATTTAGATCCAAGTGACCTGTGTGTCTGGGCTAACATGCTCCCATACAAGCTTAGCCCCACCACAGGATCCACTAGATCCAAAATCCCCATGGGAGCCTGAGCTTGTAGCCTTGTGAACATGGTGGTGACAGCAGCGTTCTTGTTCTGCATTGGTCCTCTGTGAAGAGGATAGTCTCTGGGATAGTCTGTGACCATTTAAGTAGACAGGTTATAGCCTTAGGGTGAGGCCAATCCACAGATCCAAGACAGATTCTTCTTCTCTGCACTTGTGCTTGTAGCCCTGTGAGAGATTGTGCAGAGACAAACCCTCCTGTATTTGTATAGACCCACCATCAGATGGCAGATTTGGTTTGGTTATATAGATTGTAGGCTTGTGACTGGATCACTGCAGTCTTTCTACAGCAGTGGACAGCTAGACCTAAGGCTGTACTCAAACTCTTGCTGGTTCTATGTGCCTGGGCTAACATGCTCCCATACAGGCCTAGCCCCACACATAACACTTTAGAGGTTGAGATTCCCTATGGATTCTTGTGCTTATAGACTGGATGAAGTAGTACTTACAATGATGGACTTGTTCTGACCCATCTCTAGACTGTGATTCCCCAATTGGATAGTCAGTGACCATTTAAGTGGACAGGTTATAGCCATAAAGGGATTGGATCATGGCACAGAGATGAGTTGAATTCTTTCTCCTCAGTGGTGATAATGTAGCTATTGGACATGACTTCTATAGCAGCAGATCTGAATTTGAGTCATGAAACCCATCAGATCTGAACCTAATAGCATACTTCTCACCCCTTTTATATTTATTTCCCCACTCTATCCGTTTTCTCAAACATTTCTATGGTTTAGACATTAAGTTAACTTCGGATTTAGAATTTAGTGACCTTAAATCCCCTTCCATTTAGGATTGCCAGATCTGTAGTCAGATCTAGAGAGCCTACTAATGATGGCTCCCTCGGATCTTTAGATCAACTTTTCCTATGAGACAAACTCTTACTTATCAAAACTTGCTACAACAGGCCCTGTATCTTGCAGGACTGTGCATATTTTAGGCTTGCTGCTCCGTAATCATCACTCTATCTTTCACTCATTTTTTATTTACCCCATTCTTATCACTGTCTCCAATAAAGTCAGTAGCAAGCACAAAAAAATATCCCAACATTGACCGAACACTTTTGTATACTCTGAGAGGTCAAAAACGAGGTGTCTACAGATGCCCCTCTTCGGTGCATTCTTGTAGAGCAAGAATACGTCGAAGAAAGTAGACACCCGCAATAGATGTTCTCTCATTTCTTAGAGAAATCACAAGTGTGAACCGAAATGAGCTGATATGAATCACTTGACTTTCTTATCTGTCCTCACAAGCTAAGTAAAAGTAACGATTCAGAGGCCTGTTGTAGAAACTGAGAGGTTTTCCTTTGCCATGGGTTCATGTCGCGAGCAGACGGGGGATTTTATGCAATTGAAGTATAGGTGGTGCAAATGAATGTCAAGGTCAAAAAGTGTGCAACTGTGGACTTTGCGAGTCCGTTGTGACGATGCATACTCTCTAAAAAAAATGATGGAGTTGCCATCCTAAGCTTTTGGTGATTCAGGAAACCTCAAAATCAATATACAAGCACCGAAGTGTGAAAATATGACTCCGGTTTATTGGTCTTTGCTAAAGGCTCTTGGGTAGGGGTTTCGGTTATCGATCGGGAAGGTTTTAGGCACCCGATCAACCCACTCGTAAGCGGTCTTTACTTATGACTAAATGATAAAAAAGAAACAAAATGCACGGCACTCCTCCTTTTCCGAAGGCACTACAATCCTATTTGAGCCCTTTGTAATCACCAGAATTTTGGCAGCGTAACGGCTCAAATTCTAGGATGGAAGGAAAGCCAATAAAGGTAGAGGAATAAAGGGGAGAGCCGGAGCTCTCAGGCCCTTGTAGCACAGCTATGGACCTTCATGTAGGTGAACTTCTGGTGAGCTTCCAATAGCAAGTGGGTCATTGTGAGAACCCGATAAATTTGCAATTTTTTTTTTTAAATAGCAATGCTAAGGATCAATCTGAGTCCTTGGGGTCCTTAACGCCAAAGCAACGTACCAACTTCTTTCAAAATTATATATATTAAATAAATTAATAATTATTATTTCCTTGGTAATTTCACCCTATCAGTGTGTGCATCGCATGCACCAAAGCCCTTCATCGCCCCACAAGGTGACGGTCCCTAATGCTTTAAAATTTTAAATTTCGATTTTTAATAAGCAAGTACTATAGGTGCTGAACACCTAATCTTTACCATGTAATTAATAAATATTCCACGTGTCCCACTCCCTAATTACATGCATGCTACCATCGCCACCTGCGCAAAACCCTCTAACCCATCAGGCAACCACCCAATGCATGAAAAATCCGATCAAAACTCACATCCGAGACATGCAAACCCCATCATTGCTGTCATCTCCTAGCTGGCTAGAGACCCACCCTCATCCCTATTTAAGGAGAGAAAACTCTCCATTCCACACCACTGCTATTCATCTTCCTCCTTCCTCAAGAGCTCTTCTTCTACATCTACAGGTATGGTTCCCTTTCAACCGTTTCAAATGTCTGTTACTTGTTCATTTTTCCCTCTTATGCCCCGTTGATATGAAGCGATGGCACGAAAATCACCACTGTTGTCACCTTCCATCACCACCATCTCCATCAGAACCACCAAATTCCATCGTGCCAATAATGAAATCGCCGCACCAAACACCATCTACATGAATGCCATATTCTCTGCCATCCATTTTTTTCTTTTTGCTTCAAAAAAAAAATATCTAAATAAATAAATAGAAAAATAAATAAATAAATGAATAAATAGGATATATATATGTACAGATGAGGTTGGGCTGCTCCATTGGACCGAGCAATCGAACTTATAGCCCAAAACCCACCGTCTCTGCCCTCCAATCCCTAGCCATCACCCTCTATCATCACCATAGCGTGCCTACATCGCAGTCAAATCACCACCATATGAACCAGATCTCTTGCTCCCAAATCACCTCCAAGTTGCTCCCAAATCGCCACCATACGAACCCCATATCCCTTGCTCCCCTGCCCCTCCTCTGTTTCCTTTGATAAAGAAATCCATCTGGTACCTTTTAATATTTGTATCTTTTATTCCATGTGGGTTTTGTAGAGAATATTAGTGTATATACATTTTAAAGAAACCCATCTCGCCCCCTCTCTGTTTCTTAAATAAAGAACCCATTTTTAGTCTTAGTATCTTTATTCTATGTGGGTCTTGTTGGTTAAAAATTGCTTGTGCTTTTATTATTGAAAATATGATGGTAAAAATATGGCACAAAAGCACAAAGATGGAATGGATTGAAACAACACAAAAATAATAGCAATTTATACACAGTCTTGCAAGATCAGGGCTGTTGTAGCAAGTTTTGATGAATAAGAGTTTGTCCCACAGAGAATTGTGATCTAAGGTAGTAAATCTCAAGATCAGCTACAGATCTGGCAAATCTAATCCTATTCTAACTTAAACTAAGAAAAACCGGAGAAAGAGATAGAGCTTTTGGTTGTCACTACACTAAAAATAGAAATGAAATAAAATTAATTAAAAACAGAATCAAAAGCCAAATCAGAGATAAGGGAAGAGAGAATTGAAGAAGATAGCAGATGTTTTGGTAAAATAAAACTAAAATATGGAGAAGTAAACAGCCAGGGAATAGTTTTTCACTATAAAATTGATTTGTAAAGCAGAGTAGAAGCTGGATTTGGCTACAAGAACAAATGTAAGGTAAATGGATCCAAATCACCCCTGATATATGGACTAGTCCTAGGGTTATACTCTGTCCACTCGAATGGTCACAGGGTATCCCATGGATATAATCCAGTCATGGGGAAAGAGATGAAACAATAAAATCACTACAAATGCTATGGATGCAAGGCTACAAGCTCATGCATCCATAGGTACATAAAATCTATAGAAATCCGACGAAAATCACTAGATCTACAGATTAAATAAACAATAAAACCAGTTATTTATTGATATAATACTTACAACGAATCAACCTTCAGATCTGCAGTCTCTGCAATGTCCACACCTCTTACAAAGCTTTTACAATTCAACTTACAGATTGAACTAACCCTAGCTGTTATAGAGATTTAGCTAGCCATGGCTGCACTAAGGAGAGAAGAGAAGAAGAAGAAGAAGAACCAAAAGAAAAGGTAGGAATAGACTTCTTCAAAAATCCCTAGATCTCTGGATGCCCAGATCTCTTTTATTCTTTCCTATTTATACAGTTCCTAAGTTTACTTGATCTACCTTGGCCAATCAGATAAGAGGAGAATCAATCAGTTTAAGACCTGATGATGTGGCTGAATTTTGTCCAAATATTGCCCCAAATTCATAGAAAAACAATGCACACGTGGGACAGTTCGGTCAGGTGTCAGTTGTACTAATGTAGTTCAAAAAATGTCCTTCAAAACAGCTAGCTAACTGCTTGAACACGTGCCTCGAGTGGTGTCAGCTTCAGAACATCAATCTCGACAGGTTCTCGAGTAGTTGGAGTGTCTTCAGGATGAATCTCAAGTGGATCAATGGCTTCAGGATTATAACTTGAGTAGATCAGACAACAGCTCGACAGGATGCTTCAGTAGGTTTTAAATAACTCGACAGGGTCATTACTTCAGGCCCTTCAGCTCGACACGTTAGTGTCATCTCGAGTGCATTGGATCCAGCTGCTCGACATGTTACTTGCCTCATCCATGAACCACTCGACAGGTTGTTGTTTTAAGTTCTAAACTGCTCAGCAGGTTCAGGCAACCACTTGAGAGGTTAAATCTACAGTTACAAATTGCTCAAGTGGATGATGTTGTAGCTATGAACCACTCGACAGCATCACTATAGCTTCAGCAACTGCTCGAATGTGCATCAGATCTGCTCGACAGGTGCTGTAATTGCTCGAGGAGTCATTTTCTGCAGGTCCAATGTGCTCGAGAACTGCTCGAGCTTACTGTTTTGCACCTCTGCTGCTATGCCTAGTCTGTTGCAACACTCTGTCATGCATGGGTCTTCTCATCAGCCAGTGGTTGACTCTGATCTCCCTCTTGGCTTTTGCTACATAGATTTTTGCACTTCACTAATTATTGCTTACTACAAAACAACACTCAAAAAGCAGTTATTAAACAACTCTACGATCTAGTAAGGGCTAAGTTAGGAAGTGAAAAGTGGCACTTTTCAGTGATTAACTGATGAGTAGTGAAATATGATGATATTTCACCCCTAGATACCTATATTTAGCTATCCGATAAAGGCTATCTGATAAGAATTATTAGATTTGAAGTGTTTCAGGTAAATACAAGCCAAGTGCAGAAAACAGCCCAAGAATTCTGAAAATAATGTCAAAACACTGCAACTTTGGGTCATCGAGAACTTGGTGCGACTTGTAGCTCAATTTAGACATTCAAGACGGACGAATTATGAAATTGTTAAAACACAAATGTTGTAGATCTTTCTATCCGCTTTCCAACGGATCAAGAATCACCTCAATCCGAGTTCGGGACAAAATGTTATGGCTAAAATACCAAAGCAGTGTCTGATGTAAAAAGTTGGCTGGAATTCACGGATTTCTGGGAGCTCGATGCATCGACCCTTTTGGTCGATTAATCGAGGGAAAAAAAGTGTCAGAGACAGAACTGACACTTTAAAGCTGATTTTTAGAAACTTTTGCAGGGTCGATGCATCGACCCTAAATTGAGGCGGCGGGAGACCTCTGCGATGAGGGGGCTATTTAAAGCCAAACCAAACACGTCGAGAGAAGGGTTTTTTTTTAGGAAATAATTAGAGATTTTTTGTAACAGCCTGAAAATTTTGACTTTAAATAATGTATCCCGGGATGTATGCCCGACTTTGAACAGTGTACCTCGGTGTGCGTGCCCGACTGGTCACGTGCTCGATTTTATGAAATTACTTACGTAAGTTAAATTGGGTTTGGTCTTGAGTGGAAAAAGACGGATTTAGATTGTGTGTTGAGCATTAGGTGGTTTCTTATGCACCAAGCTTTGGTGTATGGGCTCAACACCGGGTCCGATTAGTGGATGGTTTGGGTGTGTAGGCCCACACCTAATCAAAGAAAACTATTTTGTTATGAGATAACACCTAAATAGGTACGTTCGTTTCACACGGGAGCTAGATCCTTAGATGAGAACTAATACGCCCAAAGACAAGTATATGTGTTTTGTATGGAAACCGATCCCATTTAGTTAAAGAAGGCAATTCCTTCTTTTGGGAGCTAACACCCGGTTTGCACAAGTTTTTTTAGGTTTTGGGTTTTTGAGGAGGGAAGGAAGAGAGAAAGAGGAGGAGATGAAATGAACGTGTTGAATCCATGAGTGCCGAGCCTTAGATTTGCACGAAAAACATTTGTGAGATCGTCTAAGGGGAAGATCGCCGTCGATTTCGACGTTTGGTTGTGGTTTTATGGGTTTTGGAGCCGTTTGGGGGTTTTGAAACCCTCTTCTTGCAAAGAGATCGTGAGTTTTGATCCGCAAATCGTAGCGTGAGTTTGCGTGAAGTGTGTGTGGAAGGATTGCCGTTAATTTCGTGGGTTTGGTTGTGATCTTGGAGCACGGAGATGATCGAGGTGGGTTTGGAAACCCTTTTTATCTAACGAAGAAGACGATCCGATCTACGAGTAAATCACCGATTTAAAGAGGTAAATAACGCAATTCTTCCATGTATTTAATTAAATATATGTTGGTTAGATGTGTGCAAAAGATTAGGATCAAAAGGATTGAATTTTGATGAAAAAAATGGGTTTCAAGGTTCAAACCCGAGAAGTGTTTCGAAGCGCCAAAATCGATTAATCGATTTTGAAACTCGATTAATCGAGTTTTTGACAAGAGAGAAATTCAAGAAGAACTCCCCGAAATCGATTAATCGAAGAGAATTTCGATTAATCGATTTTGAAATTCGATTAATCGATTTTGAAAATCGATTAATCGAGTTTACTGGCCATCGACACTACTGTAGTATTTCAGCCATAACGTTTTGTACCGAATTCGGATTGACGTGATTCTTATTGCGTTGGAAAGAAGACAGAAATCCCTACAACTTTCATGAATTGACCAACTTGTGAATCAATCGTTTTAAAGGTCAAAATTTAGTAATAAGTTAGGTAAATTTCTAATTTTGTCGAGAACAAACCGATTAATCGAGTAAAATCGATTAATCGATTTTGAATTCGATTAATCGAAATTGCGTCGGTTAATCGACTGGTCTCAAATAGTGAAAAAGATTTTTGGCTCTTTGAAAATCGATCAATCGAGATAAAATCGATCAATCGACTTTGGAAAATCGATTAATCGATTTTGAAAATCGATTAGTTGATTTTGTCTGAGTTTGCCAGTGCTGCTTTAGTATTTTGACCATAACTTTCTACTCCGACCTCCGATTGATGCGATTCTTGAGGCGTTGGAAAGATAACAAAGAGATCTACAATGTTTGTGTTTTGACCAACTTATGAATCTAAATTTTTAAAGGTAAAAATTTAGGAGAAAGGTTACATCAATTTCTGTGTTGGCGCGAACTTGCCCGTTCCGACTCAATTTTTTTGAAAACACTTAAATAATCTAAGTTATTAGTGGTTGGGGTTAATCCTTGATGCATCATTGTATGCTTGTGATGTAGACGATGGGACCTTGCTTGCTTCGAGGTTAAGGTAGGGGAAATTTAATATTTGATTATATTTTTGAAATTGATTCATAGATGCCTTGATTTAATCAAATGAAAATGATAAGTGTGATTTGAAGTTTTGTTATTTAAAATCGATGCTTGAATCTAATTGGACGTGTAGGGGAACTTCAACACAAACCTGCATGTTTAACTTTGATTCATTGTTTCTTTGAGGTATTCATATGAAAAAAATGATAAGTTTTCTTGATGTATTTTGATGTTAGTTTGATAGATATTTGAATTATAACTTGAACTCCTTACAAAATAGAAATTTAAAATCCGTGAGTTGAAACGGTGAATTTTGAACGGTGAACCTAACCTAGATTTTGTACAATGGTATTCGATTTTTAAACTTGATTTTTAAATGGTGTGTTTTAAAACCTTTTAAGCAAGAACGTGAGCTTTGGATCGTGAGTTAAAAATCTGAACTAGAATGTGAACTCAAATCTTTGAGTCTTGTAGATTTGTGAGAAGGTACACCTTGGACCATTTGTGATTTATGTACACCCCTTGGACATTTGTGGCGGATTTGTGTATACCCTTGGACTTGGCGGGATTTATGTACGCCCTTGGACCGTTTTTACGGGATTTTACGTACACCCTTGGACTTGTTGTGCTTATGTACGCCCTTGGACCGTTTTTACGGGATTTTACGTACAACCTTAGACTTGTTGTGCTTATGTACGCCCTTGGACCGTTTTTACGGGATTTTACGTACACCTTTGGACTTGTTGTGCTCATATGCGCTTTTGGACCGCTTTTTACGGATTTTACGTACACCTCGGACTCGTTGCTCATGTATCGCTTGACCGCTTCGGGATTTTACATACTCCTTTGGACACTATTGTGACTCATGTACGCCCTTGGACCGTTTTTACGGGATTTACGTACACCCTTGGATTTCGATGTAGTCATGTACGCCCTTGGACCACTTTTGATGCATTTTATGTACTCTTTGGATTATACTTCGTAAATCAAACCATAAGTCGTGAGATTAAAGTGGACCGCTATGGGCGGATATTGTGCATGTGGACCGCTATGGGCGGATTATATGTATGTGGACCGCTGTGGGCGGATTATGCTTATCGTGGACCGCTATGGGCGGAGTGCAAGTACCATGTGGGCCGCCGGGGCGGATTTGAAATCAGTTTTGAAGGATAAATAAATGTTTTGAAATCACTTTTGTGTGTAAAAAGGAAATCAGTTTTGAAATCAGTTTTGTATGATAAGGAAATCAGCTTTTGAATCAGTTTTATGTGAAAAAGGAAGTCAGTTTTGAAATCAGTCCTGTGATAAGAAAATAGTATTTGAAATCAGTCTTTGTTGATAAGAAAAAGTACCTTTGAAACGAGTTTTAGTTTTAAATAAGAAAAGGTTTGATTGTGACATTGAATCTATGTTTCCTTATGATAAGATGTGAATGAGTATTGAAATTTCCTCGAGCTAGGATGTAGCTCACCCTTCGACTATCGTCACGGTATAGCTTCTACGTGGACACGGACTTGATTGAGGAATTGAGGAGGGCTATGATATTCGGGGTCGTAGATTGAGTACTTTGTGGAGATTGGTGAGTTCAGACTTGGTACCCTTGAACTCGTATATAATTTTATACACCACTGTTTGGTGACGTTGGTACATCACTGGTGGCCATTGTTAGTTATTGTAATATTAGATGTTAGAATTAGAGATTTATTCATGTCATATGTATTATCTGCTTTGATTTCTGCATGCTAGGTTTTGTACCAAGCATTCTGTGTTCGGAACGTGTTCTACGACCCGACGGTCCGAGTTTTCCCATTCGTGTTTAAAAAAAAAAAAAAAAAAAAAAATATGTCTCAAAATTCAGGTTGGGAAAATTCGGGTTGTCACATTTTTTTAGAGAGAGTTTTTTTGGAGAGGATTATTTATTCATTATTATTTTTGGTTTTAGACTCCTCTGAGCATCTTTTTAAAAGTTCTTCTTTTCTCCTTCTTCTAGGGATTGATTTGGGTAGATTGTACTTAGGATTTGCACTGTCTTTCTTTTACATTCATAGATTGTATTTAGGAAAAGACATTGTAACCAAAGATTTTTTGGAAGAAATAAAAAGAGGAATGACTTTGGATGAACAAGGAGATCATACACCAAAGATGAGCGGCTAAATCAGTAGATCGGGGAAGATGCGATTCCCAGATAAGTACCCATATTTATGATTAATACCATAGTCTAATTTTTTTATTATTTTGATCTACACATCACGAGATACGCTATGCTTCTTACATGACTCATACCGCAATGATAGGCTGAGTCATTGTTTTTAGATAGGGTATGCCGGATTGATGATCATACTTTATTTCAAATCATTTTTATGAATGAATGATGGTGATGGTGTGAAATATTCTTTAATGAAAGGGGGGTACAAATCTGGGATAGCATATTTCTTGATCTTATTTAAATATTATTCTTAGATTCATCAGTAATTAGTTGTTTAGATTAATTTATTTTTCTTGCTTTTAGAAAAAGTGTGATAAATTTTTAGTAAATTGAATCTGCCCTTTGGTACTTCCTTGGGGACGTTTTTAAATCTCTGAAAGAATTAATTAAAATTCAAGATTTCCCTGTGGGTTCGACACCTTTGTTCTTGCCATACTGCAATAGATCTTGTGCACTTGCAAGGGTTACACTTAAAAATACACCATTAACACACCCCCAAACCTAATCTTTGCTAGTCCTTGAGCAAAGAAAAAATTAAACACTTACTCTAACAATTTAAATGCCACTTTCGTAGGGAGCACGGCTGCATTTAGCTTATGCATCAAGCCTTTTAAACTCCTAGGTGATTTCTAGTGGAGAAGTGAAGTCTCCTGAGGGTTTTTAATGAAGGTACCCACAAACTTCCTAATGAAAACAGTTAAAACAAGTGCACTCAGTGACAAGTCAGATTTCAACATACCAAGCTTAATTCCACACCTTGCTCTTTCAAATTAGAGAAGTTTTTAAAATAGTAAATGTAAACAATTTAATACCAAACTTTAAATCCTCATACATGCTCATCATAACCAATCAATTATCATCAAGAGTGTAATGTGTGCAAATCAGTATAGATCTCACCATTAATTCAAAATTCAGGTTCAAACAGTACCCCAATAAATTCAATCTCAGACCCAATCCTCACCAAGGCAGTCTCTCACAAATGAATTAAAGGGTGTTCAATTTCACTCTAGCTCAAGATCAATCACAGACCTCAAATAGGCCTGCTAGCATGAGCATAGGCACCTGCTTTTATTTTCTGACTTCATCATGTTCTCTTTACCATAGATCAAACATCCCTTCATCTCCACATAGTAGCTCAATCCACTTTGGATCAATAAAGACTTTTATTGGGTTGTAATGTGGCTTAGGGGTGAGGTTCATAAAGAATAAAGGGGTTGAATGGATTCAAAATTGAGAAATCAGTAAGGGAAGGAGGTGATTCATAACTTCACCTACTTCATTACAGCACAACTTCACCTTCCAACAGGTTTTTTTTTCATATCTAAAGTGGCCACTTCTTCTCCTATTTCTAATTTTTAGATGAAATACTTCTTTTGACTTCTCTTTCTTTCTCTTATTTTTTTTTCATTTTTATTTTATATATATATATATATATTTCACATGATGGTTGCCACAACCATACAACTGATACACTGCTTTACTTAGAGTTTCTCCCTTCTCCCTCTCCCTTCTCCTTCTCTTTTCACCAAATGTCAAACCTTCTCACCTCTCTTCACTTCTTCTCCTTCCACCTTCTGAATTCTCAGATTGAGGGTAAGGTTGAATCAGGTCAAGAGGTTCAGGTTCAATTATTCTGGTGTTTTTCAAAGAAAAATGGAATTTTCAGGCTCAAAGAGTATATGCAAAGGAGGCAGTTCGATGGGTATAGATTTCAAGCTTAAACTGTCCAAATGAGGGCCTTAGATCATCTCTTTAGTGTCATGAGTTCTACTAAACAGTTTCAATTTGGGAATGCCTAATTTCCAATAAAAAGGTTTGAGTCAGCCAGTTCTTAGAGCACAACAATTGTCAAAGAGACTTTTTGAAAGAAATTTTTTTGTATGGGCCCAAATCTCACTGGGTATGGTCCTCATTTGAGCTCATGGGACATATTCTCACCTTTTTCTCTCCTTACTAGTTCACTATGTACTGATTGTGAAAAAATTTCTTGATGATCACTTCATGGAAGTGTTGAATTTTTAAAAGATTCTAGTATTAAACAATCTACCATACATTTTAATTCTCCCTTTTTAAAAAATTACTTAGGTGAAACTTTACTTTATTTGTTTCAATCTGACTACTACTGTTGTACTTAGCTTAACCATCTTATTGGTCTACCCTGTCATACCCCCAAACCTAATATAAACAGTGTCCTCACTGTTGCAATGGATAGGTAGGGAGGGGCAGCAGGGTATGCAAAAGATTAACCATATACAATAGAAAATAGGAATGTACAGTAGAAATGAAAAATAGACAAAGAAGCACAATGCAAATCAACACACAAAAGACATTTTCATTAACAAAATTCAATATTAATAAGACTATTTACAAAATTAACAAGAGACTGAAAATATACAACCAGTTCTAAAACAGAAAATACAGACAGAACCTAAGTACAAAATGGCAACACTAAATCCTAAGAAGAGTCTGAATTGGAATCTAAGTCAATGGGGTCCTTTTTAGCTTTGTCCTTCCATTTTTTCATAGTTTCAGCTTGTGTAGCACCAGCCTTGGTGCTTGTTGCAATTGGTTTCGTGGGCTTGGTGCTGCTCTTCTCTTGGTAAGGCTCCTTGAGAGATACCCCTTTGGTGAATGTGGGGTGACCGAGATGGTGGATGTGAGTGACTCAACCAGCTTGGCTAACTGAGTAGCCCTCTGCTTATACACTTGGTATAGAGAAATTGCATTGTCCAACTGCTTCTGCATGATCTTCTTTTCCTTTTGACGATCCAGCAGTTCTTTCTCCATCAGCTTTAGTAATCAGACTTCATCAGGGAAATCTGATTGTCATAAAAATTCTGGACCATCTCATTGACAGACTCCACCATTATGTGAGCATCCCTCTGCACATATGGATTAGCAGTCATAGACTTGCTGAGGGTGTAAAACTTGGGTATGGGTATGGCATCAGCAGGGACAATGACCCATTCATCAGGGTCATCTATGGGGGGTTAAATGGAAGGATAAATGCCAACTCATCTTCAGGGGGTTCAATTTGGGTGAACGTTGAGGTGGAGGTAGATGGGAGTACGGCAAGCTCATCAGTTTCAAAATCAGTCTGGGTGGTAGCATCAGTTGTTGCCACTAAAGTTGAAGGCTCATGTGCAGGAGGAGGGGTAGGTACAGGCATGGGTGTGGGCATAGGTGGTTGGGGGTGTGGGGTTAAGGCCTGAAGGGTTGTTTGAATGGAGTGGAGGTTGGTTTGTATGATGGCTTGGTTTTCAGTGTTGGTATGGAGTTGGGTTTGGAGAGAGGTAAGGAGGGAAATTATTTAGGATTGGTTGGAAAGGTGATTTAGGGGCATGGTGGAAGTGGTCAGGTCATGGAGAGTTTGGGAGGGGTGTGTACTCATGCCCGATATCCTCCATAATGGAGTCAATCAAGGCTGAGTACCCCTCAGTGGTGAATTGCTCCAGGTCATGGGTACGTATAGGTGGGAGGAGAGGAGAGGAAATTGGGATAGTGGGGCTAATAGGTTCAAAGGGTGGTGCACTGACAGTGATCATAGGCCCATTGTCAGCATATGTAAATGTGGAAGGTGGGTCTGTGGGTGATCTAGGTATGTTAATGGGTTCAGGGCTTGGAATGGGTGGAGGTAGGGAAATGGATGGGTTAGGTGCAATGGGTGCTGGTTTTGGGTGGTGGGTTCTCTTTTGGTATGTTCTTTTGATAGTGGGAGTGGGTAGGGTAAATGGGAATATGAGAGTTGGAGCTGACACAGGGGTGGTGGTGGTAATTGTGGAGGGTGTTGAAGTGGAAATGGTAGGCATGGGTGAAAGAATGGAAGATGGAATGGAAATGCTTGGAAGTGGGATGGGGTGTGAGGTAAGATGCATTGAGCTAGAAGCAATAGGTTCCACAAGAGAAGCTATTGAAGTATCTGCTGATGACACAAGGATGAGTGGTACAGGAACTGATGCTTCTTTTGTAGTACACTACATGAAAACAAGGAAAAAACAACACTAATAGGCTTTAAAGAACCATGGCCAAAAACATTTGTAAATAAATCCACTATCTAAAACTGTTGTTTATTGTGTTGTAGTTACTTCGCATCGGAGAAATTTGCAGCTACACGCTCCATTACAAATAAAGGAAAGGTTACTTTTACGTGCACTTATTAAATATTTGGGCACCTAAGCCAAAAGCATATTGACTATTTTGAATCATATGATGGAGATCATGTTTTGCCCCAATCTTTCATAAAATTAATCTTAACATCATACACTTATCATCAGATGGTGCATTTTAAATTTCATATGGCATAAGTTACATGAAAATTGTGTTTGAGATTGATATCATGCATATGAGTTTTATTCAATTTTTTTGGATGCCTTCAAATAGAAATAAAAAATTTACCGTCAAATGGTATACTCATTATATCAAGATCTAGTGAGTGGAAGATGGACCTAAAAAATGATCTCTAACGTTCGATTCAAACCAATCAATGTGTTTGGGTGAAGCTGCCCTCAAAAGACTGGTTGCAATGCTCTCAAAGATTATGGCTGCAAATAAAAAAGTATCTACTTTATTAAACCTTCCTAACAAACTCTCCACACACGCTCAACCTCTTCGAATCCCCAACTTCTCCAACAACTCTCTTTCTTCCCCCTTCGAATCCCTAACTTCTCCAACAACTCTCTTTCTTCCCCCTTCGAATCCCTAACTTCTCCAACTCTCTCCAAGCATTCCATCGGAGTGTCGATTATTTTCTCTCTCCATTTTCTCTAACAGGTATCCTTTCGGCCGAGCATACAGAGGTTAGAGGTTTTTTTTTTAATTTCTTATGTCATCCAAAATTTCTAGGGTCTCTTTGTAACTGTTTGGGTTTTCTTTCTCTGGTTTCTTTGTATATTTTACGCCATTAATTATTTGTTTATTTATATATTTTAGGGCTTTATTTATTTGTTTATTTGTATATTTTAGGGCTTTAATTTCTTTATATTTTTCTAAGGTTTATTCTATTTTCTAGAGTTTATCTGTATATTTTAGGGCTTTATTTATTTGTTTATTTGTATATTTTAGGGCTTTATTTGTTTATTTATTTATTGGCAGAGTCCTTCAGTAGCTAGCACACACCTCCTGCCAAGGCAATCACTGATTGGTAGATCACCTTCTGTAAGCTCACATTGGGGTTCCAAGCTGACTCGAAATCTAGGAAAGTATCTGATTCTCATTGAATATGATCAAGCAAATGTGTGGATAGTCAGTTTCTTTTTGTGATCTTTGCTCGCAAGTATTCTGATCCTTTTATCGAATCTAGATTTTTATATTAGCATTCTGATTTTGGTAAACCATAGAGTTTTGTTCTCATGTTTGAAAATAAGTTAGGATCTGTTTGTTCTTATAAATAGCTGTGCATTCATGGTGTTTAAGCCATTTGGGCCACGTATGGCTGAATTGTTAGGTTGAATCTAGTTATAAGTATGTTATTTGTTTATTTAGTGGACCAGTTTGGGTCTGATTCGGTTTCATTGACATTAAAGGATCAGTCAGGTCCCATTCCAATCAAATTCAGTTCCATAATTAGAATCAATGCAACTTTTTTATCCGGGCCAGATTCTGCTTTATTTAAAGCTAATAGGTTTGGTGAGGCCTGGTTTAGATTCCCAGTTAAAAATTACATGGGCCGATAAGGTCAATCTCAAATGCCATGGATAAGGGGATATTAACGGGTTAGTCAAATCCAATTTAAATTTAATTAGAAATTAATGGGTCACTTAGGACCCATTTCTGTTTTTTTCATTCTTATAAGTCAGGTTGGGCAGGGACATTGATGACTTAGAGACCCCTTTTAACTATAATTAGTCCTTGAAGGTGTTTTTTTAAAAATACAAATGTATGACTCTTTTTGAAGCCTGTTCAGTCGCATGAAAATAAATACTAAATATTATCTGAAATTGAAGCCAAAACATGGCTAAATTTTTAATCAGAACTCCTTGAGAGAGTATGTACCAAGATCAAACGTGAATCTTTAGATATAATTATCCTCTAATAGATAACCTTAAATTGGTTCATCGCTGGGAATGTGCTCCATAATCGCTGGGAATATGCTCCGATAGCAACTCCCACCTTCAGAATTAGTCCTGTCGCTACCAAAAATTGCTGCTATTAGTCTTGCCACTACAAAAAATTGCCTTAACAACAAGTCCTGCCAAAACACCTTATTTTTGTAGTGTTGTATGTATACTTGAAGCACTTTTCCATGGGTTTCAAAGGGTTTGCTGTTATTACTATATATGTTGTAATCATAAAGGAATTCTAGCTTATATTTTTGCATTTCTCTTTCTGTGCATTGGCTTGATTATTGGTTCTCAAACTTCATATAGGTGATTTATATTTTGGATGCTACATTAACTCTTATAATTAATAAAAAATCATAATAACACCATAATTTCATTAGAGTTAGTATTAGGTAAGTGGTCTGAGTGTTAGGTGACCTGTAAGTGCAAATTCAAAAACCCCGCATCCAAAATCGACCCAATAACCAAAATTCATTACAGATGTAATCAAAGTTTTTTTTTTATCGATAATGGTGAACTTTTATTGAGAAAAAAACTATACAAAATCATAAAAACATTCAAAACCATAGAATAAACCAAGAACCCAAAATATAGTTACTTACATGGTAGTTTGGCCAAATGTCGCCATAATAGCATATAAGTAACTATGTGCCCAATGTATCCAGCAGCTTAGAGAAGAAGGGATCTGCCCAATATGGCAAACAACTTAGAAAGAAGAAGAGTACATGATAATGGTGAATTTGACTTAATCTGTCCAATATCGTCAGAAAGCTCCGATCTCGGTATTAGGTATCGGGAATCGGTCCATCTTGAACCGATACATATTGGCCAAGACAGATACGTTATCGGGTATCTGTCCATCTTGGCCTCCTGCGACTGCTGTTGGTAGGTTGCACATGATGGGAATAGGGTAGGTTGCACTAAGAAAAGATTCTAAATAAGAGTACCTTTAAATCCATCACCCAATCTTTGAGTTCACCCACGTTGGAACACATTGAATTCATTGAATCATATGATGGAATTTTTTTATCGTCTCAATCTTTCACATGATGGATCTTGAGATCATGGGCGTACCATCAGATGGTTGATTTTTTATTTCATGTGGTACACACCCAAAAAGGTGACCTTAAAATCAATATTGAGCTTGCACATGATGTTAAGGTCAAGTGTTTAATCTTGATAATCCTCCCTAGCACGTGATCACCTAAATGATTAGGTGAGGGGTGGTGTCAAGATTATAATCTCAACAATTTCTCTGCCTCACTTGATCACTTATGGATAGTTGTTTCCAATGTAGGGATATCGAGGATGATCATAGAATTATGTATCTTCTTATTTAACTAACTAATCTCATATTGTCTTACGGTATATTTTTATTTGTAGAAGATGTCTTTGATAATTCCAAATAAAGAGTGGATGGCTATGGAAAATCGCATGACTAAAGAATACATGGAAGGAGTCCAATCCTTTATTTCATTCGCAAAACAAAATGAAGATGTTGATTGGTGTTTTTGTCCTTGTGTCAACTGTCGTAACCTTAGAAAGCATAACTTAGAAGTCATATCAAAGCATTTAATTTGTGATGGCATAGATAAGTCATACACAACATGGAACTATCACGGGGAACAATTTTTGAAAACTAAGGTCAACATTGGGGCTCCCATTACATCAACTAGTAACCAAAATGAAAATACGTCCACAAGACTGACAAATATGTTGGATGACACATTTGGACGTGTTCGTCGTGAAGACCTAGATGCATGCTTAAATGAAGCTCATGATGAAGAGGATGATCAGACACCACATGAATTACAAGAGAATATGAAGTACGATAAGTTGATGAAATATGCATTAGAACCCCTGTATCCTTCATGTCAACCTAACCATACGAAATTGGCAATCACAATTGAGTTGTTGAGCATGAAGGCTAGACATCAATGGTCTAATAATAGCTTCACGGAGTTATTGAATCTGATAAAAAAAATTCTTCCTGAAGAAAATACTCTGCCAGATAGCGCTTACAATTCAAAGAAGTTAATCAAGTCATTGCGTTTGAAGCAAGAAATTATTCATGCATGCCCCAACGACTGCATATTATACTGGAGAGATCATGCAAATAAGGACAAATGCCCTACATGTAATCAGAGTAGATGGAAACCAATGGATCCTTCAAAGTCGAAGACTAAACAATTACCATGGAAGAAGTTACGATATTTTCCATTATCTCATAGGCTGCAAAGAATGTATAGTGTTCCGTGGATTGCAGATCAAATGAGATGGCATGCAATGTCAGTTGAAAATGACAATTACATGCGTCATCCTGTGGATTCTTCATGTTGGAAATCAATCAATGTTCGCTGGAATGACTTTTCTTTAGAGACGCGTAATGTTCGTCTAGGACTTGCAACAGATGGATTTAATCCCTTTGGGAACAAAAACAATTCTTATAGTTGTTGGCCCGTTATGATTGTTCCTTACAATCTTCCTCCGTCTTTGTGCATGTGAAAGGAATTTACAATGCTAACACTATTGATTCCTGGCCCAAAAAGTCCTGGTCATGAAATTGATATCTACTTGCAGCCATTGGTAGCAGAGTTGACTGAATTATGGTATACTGGTGTCGAAACTTATGACTCGTATACAAAGTCTAGCTTCAATATGAAAGCAATTTTATTGTGGGCTATACATGATTTTTCAGCATATGGCCATCTGTCAGGTTGTAGGACATTAGGACATTATGGTTGTCCTGTTTGCAGCGAAGGAGTTGATTCAGTATGGTTATCACATGGGAAGAAATTTGCTTACATGGGCCACAGAAGATTTCTTACAGATCTAAGTCATCCTTTTAGGACACAAAAGTCACAGTTTAATGGGAAGGAAGAACATGAAAAATATTCACGTCGTTTGAGAGGTTCTGAAGTACTAGGCAAAATTGAAACTATTCAGACCAACTTCGAAAAGGTAGCAGGAAAGAAGAGAAAGAGGTCCACGATTGAGAATAGTGCATGGTCAAAGCGATCAATCTTTTATGACTTATCATATTGGAAGGTAATAAATAAAATATTTTATTATATTAATGTGATCTCTTACGTACATCCCTTGAATACTAACATAAATACTTTATATGTGTAGGATCTACCAATTCATCATAATTTGGATGTAATGTATATAGAAAAAAATGTTGCAGAAAACTTAATTGTAACTATTATGGACACAAAGGGTAAAATAAGGATGGTATTGAAGCCCGTTTTGATCTCAAGGATATGAAGATAAGGAAAAAGTTTTGGCTCGTGCAAAAGAATGGCATTACCTTAGAGCTCCATTTTGCTTGTCTCGAGAGGAAAAAGAAATAATTTGTAAAACCTTGCATAATCTTAAAGTTCCTATTGGATACAGTGCAAATTGGAAATATAACATAAGCTTTGAGGATTTCGAACTCAAGGGCCTGAAGTCACACGACTACCATATTCTTATGCAACAATTGTTACCAGTGCTTTTGATGCATGCTTTCAAAAAAGAAAAGCCTTTGAGAGCCGCTATTCGACAATTATCGTTATTTTTCAATGCCCTATGTTCTAAGGTCATAATCCGTACTGAGCTATTGAACATGAGAGCACGCATAGGTGAAACATTGTGTGTGTTTGAAAAGTACTTTCCACCTTCATTTTTTGTTTCTATGACCCACCTTGTTGTGAACTTGGCAGAGGAGGCACTGGTTTGTGGACCTGTTCGATATCGATGGATGTATCCCTTTGAGAGGTAAATTCAGATTATATAATTGGTAAATTATTTTATTTAATAGTATAAAAATTAAATTTTAAATAAAAATAATAATATGTAGGATGATGAAGACATATAAACATTACATAAAGAATCAGACCTACCCAGAGGGGTCTATTGCAAAGCAATATCTCATGGAAGAATGTATGAGGTATTGCATGGAGTACATGCCGGATGGTAGCAAAGGAAGCCATAAGCGAGGGGAGATGTTGTTCGTGGGCTTCGATGTTACTCGTGGGTTCCCAATCGATAAAAGGGGTAAAGCCTATTGTCTTCAAAATGTGCAGTACCAGCAAGTGCGTAGATGGGTTCTAGAACATTCACCAGAAAATATTGAATGGAAGGCGTAAGTAAAATATTATTTACATCTTAATTGTATATTTAGTTTTCATACGTAGAGATTTAATCTAATTAACTTTTAATATTTATAGGAAGTATCAAGCTTATCTTCAACACCACAAGTCAAGCGATAAGCATCAAAGAGACAACTATATTCCTTGGTTAAGAGAACAATTACAAAATGAACAACCTACTATGCTAAAGAGGCTTGTTGATGGTCCGAACTTTAATGCCATATCATATAGTGCTTACGCGGTCAACGGATATCTTTTTTGTACAACACAGTCAGAAATGAGTACAAGCACACAAAATAGTGGGATCTCCATGAAGGCTTTAACTAGTTTCAGATCCAGTGCGAAGGATAAGAACATCATTGAGGAAGAAGTCACTTATTTTGGCATTATCAAATAAATACTGGAATTGGATTATGATGGCTTTAAGGAAACTATTTTTTATTGTGATTGGGTGCGTATTGAGGATAAAACAAATGGATGTGTAGTTGATCCAGAAACAAGCTTAGTGTTTGTTAATCTTCGAAGGCTTATGAAGACTTCGCATGAGGATAATGAGCCATTTATTCTTGCCTCTCAAGCCACTCAAGTTGTTTTACTGCAAAGATCAAACCAGGGATGATTGGTATGTCGTCTTAGATGCTCCAAAGAGATTGAATCAGGATGTTGAAGCTTATGAAGATCCCTTAGTATTTGAGGCAAGAACAATAACAGATGATTTAGCATTAATATTAGTGACTGATGTTGTGGAAAAAGATGGAGATTAGTTTATAGCACTATCTCTTCGGTGTTTTTTTTCTTATTGTTAGATTGACATTTTGCGTCTTAATATTCAGTTTTATTCTATCATTTATGAATGTGTATAAAAACTTCATTTCACTCAATGATTCAGTTCACTCATGAATTTATTTTCTCAAGCACATGCAATTGTTATTGGAAAATAACTCTATTTCAAACCGCAACCTCTTTGGCCTGATTTATTGGTAGTGCCCTATTTTGGGCTGATAAACAGCCCCCCCACCCCCAAATAGCAACCTCTTCAGCCTGATTTTGAGGTAGTGCCCTATTTTGGGCTGATAAACACCCGCTCCCCCTCCCCCTCCCCCCCCCAGCAACCTCTTTGGCCTGATTTTGTGGTAGTGCCCTGTTTTGGGTTGATAAACACCCCCCCCCCCTCCAGCAACCTCTTTGGCCTGATTTTGTGGTAATTGAACAGGCTTCCATATATATAATTTGCTTATTTCCTCCGCATTTCATTTCTCCTAATTCCCTCTTCTCAAGAAACCTTCTCTCATCCATAGTTCAATACAGCAGAAATGGCCAACGATCCCCCCAAAAAACTTTTGAAAAATATCTATTTGGTGCGTTACAGGTAAACTCCATTATATGGTTTAAACCTGGTCTTTAGTTTCCTCAATTTGGGGTTGGCATCTATCTAGTGTATCCATCAAAAGATAGACATGCTTTTAATTAAATCTGGGTAATTTTCTAGAGGCATTCTGTTACATGTTACATATTTTCTTAATTGTTTTTAACATAGAAAAATATAATTTGGAATTTAGATATTCGGGCTCCATAAATTATTATTAATCTGTTTTATGATGGTGATTGCTAACGGCCACTACCCAGTGTTGGTCCTGTATAATTGGTGTGGGTGCTGGGAGAGGTGGGTGGGATACGACATAACCTCTAACTTTTTACACATGAAGTGGTTGCTATCCGGAGTGAGTTTCCAAGCCTTCTACCATTGCACCAAGCAATGACCCCTTATGATGGTGCTTGCTATGATCCTTAATTAAAGATGACAGCGCCCCCACCAATTACTTGTAATTAGTTAGTTTTCTCTTCATTAAGGACTGCCAATTAGATTGGCCACCTCGTGGATGAAACATGACCCAAAAATTGCAATGAGTGGACAATTCCTAACCTCTAATACCTATTAAAATTCTACCCTCTAATTAATGGCTGGATTTTTGAATCGTTGACAAGACTAGGTTCAATGGTACACAAAATAGTTTATTGGTGGATGGCTATGATTTTCAAATTGGTGCAATTTCTGTACTATGGATGGTTATGATTTTCAAAAGAAAAAATTAAAATAAAATTGTGCAAGTTCTGTACTATGCCCCGTCCAAAAGGTGGCCAATTGATTGGATGGTCTGGAACTTTATATTTAATTATCTATACATACACCCACTGGTAAATAGTGATTAAGGTACCCTACGCATTCATGGTTCTAAGAACCATGACTTATTGTCATTAATATTAGTATTGGTGTTGTTGATATTATAATTATAGATTAAGGGCATCAATTATATAATAGATAAGAACCCTCAACATCACACTTCTTATGCCACGTGGAATACAGAAGTGCCCATCTCAGTCGTTTATTTGCTATTCCACTATTTGGTCAAGAGTATGATAAGTATAACCACAGTTCTCTTGAGAATACATGCTATTGGATACAATACAAGTATAATCTTTCTTGTTGGTTACACAACATGGGTGAGAAAAAATAATTGCTAACAAAAAATTTAAGAAATATAAGGACAAGTCAAAATCTGCGGCAGGTGACAGCCAAGGTAACCCTAGCCGGAAAACTTCTAAAACTGGGAGTCGAACCTTCACCGTTGTTAAAACTAAATAATAAACTCTTTCTTTCCCTTCTCTTTTTTGCTCTCGCTTTTCTTCTATCTTGCCAGGCCTTGATTTCTACTCTCTTCTTCCCATTATACACATACAAGAATTGATGGATTGTGTTGATCTTTATATACCTTACAATGTCAATATATCACAATGTGCAGAATGCCTGGCTGTGGCTCGGTGTATTCGAGCCCTTCTTCCCAAAGGTACCGCTCAACAGCAACAAGTAGCCTTGTTGGAGTGTGGGACCCCTTTGTTTGGGGACCTATTCACATGCATATTGATACGTGTATGCGCTGTGCAGAGGATCTGGCAGCACTCTTCAACATGCTCAATTCTTGCTTCAACACGTGTATGGCTTCGCTCATGTGCAACCCGCACAGGTCTATCAGCTCCTCCATACCCCTACCGGGATCCTCAGGAGCAATCGGATTCCTGAAAAAGTTGTGGCAGAACTGCTAGTTAGACCCTACAATACATATTTAGATGTGCCAATTGATTCTCTGTCGTAAAGGTTCATTAAAAAAAACACTAGAACCAATGTATGTGATGTATATAGTGGATCATTGCTCCATTTGGCACCAAACCGATAGTTTGGTTGCCACATTTCACTGCTTTGTAGGTTTGGCTCATGCTCCTTCCTACACCTCTGGACCGAGAAACCTGTTCTTTTAAATATGTGCATGAACCAACCATAGATCTAATACAAGCATATGCATCATAGAGTAAAAGAATGCAGAGCCTAGATCACATAGAAAAGTATTAATCAATATGGTTACAACATGAGAATAATTATTAATATTTTATACTTATATTTTCTTTTTCTATTGTTTCTAATATCATATAGAAATATGGGAATTGATTACATCAATGGATAAATCTTGACCATCACATTTTTTTAGGTCCTGTAGGGCACATCTTAATTTGACGAATCTAAGTTATCCAAGTGGTAACTATCTTACGAACTGATGTCAGCCTAAAAATTGTGCCACTTGATGTGAAGGTCATGACCTTCAAGATCCTGTTATTTGAAGATCACATATATAAAAAAATATCTCATATCATTCAAAGCAGCCAAATGCTTTTAAAATGAAAGGATAAATAAATTTAAAATTTTTGTGTGATATTATTTCATTGGTATTTAACCTTTTTTAATCAGATTCTAGGGGTGTTCTATTGGTGCAATCCTAGATCTGACATATCTTAATCATTGTTTCTTTATATTAAGTAGCACACTTGATTGAAAAAAATGTTAGGCATCTATTTTTTATGACTGGTCTCACCGATGCAAAGAAAATGTTTTTATTTAATTTCTATATTTAATTTGTTAGATTAATATTGAGAGGGTTTATTTGATAGATGAACCTAGTGATCATCATGGTATCAAATCTGTGACCAATCTAAATTGTCCAAGTGGTGATCCATCATTGGATCATCTCACAGACCAAGGAAACATGATGAAGGGACCTTTCACGTTGCATTTTTATTCCCTCTTTTGGTGTTTGTTACTTATGAAAGCAAAAATCTTTAAGGAAACCAAAGCTGGGGATATAACTCTGTTTTCTAGCAAATTTATAATCTCATGCTATGAATTTTTTATAGGCAAATTGTGGTGTTGTTTATGTACAGTTGTTTGGTCTATTAGTAAGGTATCACCATGCATTCGAACCCATATCCTTGGGCCTACATGGGGCTTGAACCCAACCACACCAGCAGTAGGGTGGGACTAATTCGTGGTTTGAATCAACTGCACACCAGAAATGAGGTTTATATCATTCAATATAATTGTTTATTCAATATTAAAAAGAATAATTGCATTTTTTCTGAAATATTTATTGTGAAGACAATGAATGTACGTGTTTTGTTTGCGACTATGAAGCAAGCAACCAATGAATAGATCTTTTTGTTTTATTTTTAGCAAAGAATTGATGGCACAATCTGAATCTGAAACAAGTGGGTTTGAGTCTCGGCCAAATGGGTTTGAACAAAACGACGCTCAAGAAAATCAATCTGAACAAAGCGATATTCAAGGGACTGGTTAGTTTGCTTCTTCTTTTTTATATAATAATTGTTATGAATGGATTACCAACAAAATATTATTCATTTAGGTGAGCCTAAAAAATCACTGCATTTCAATGAATATGGGCAACCTGTTGGAGAAGGTTCAGCAGAATTCTCTATGTTTGTAGGTCGAATGGTGAGGGCACATTGCCCACCTACATACAGTACTTGGCATGACGTACCAATTGTCGTGAAAGAGCAAATATGGAGTAAAGTCTTTGTGAGTGGAAGTAAATCATTTAAAATTAAATTTAATTATTCTACTAATAATTTTTTTAATCTTTTTTTTATTATATGAAGTAAGTCTTTATGAGTGGAAGTAAATCATTTAAAATCAAATTTAATTGTTCTACTAATAATTTTTTTATTCTTTTTTTTATTATCACAGGCTAAATATGATATTTCAACAAGTCACAAAAGCATGGTCTTATCGAAAGCATTCTTCATGGAAATAGTGGGAACATAACCTGCGCATACACTACGATAAACATCAGATAAATGTGGAACGGAAAAATTATATACCAAATCGTGTGAAGAAAGAAGACTGGGAAAATTTTGTTGATATGTGTTCGACGGAACAAGAGCAAACACGTCGAGAAAAAGGAAAGTCTTCCAGGGAAAAGATGAAAAACCCACACACTACTGATAGACGAGGAGCAGCTAACATGGCAGAGGAATTGGTAATATATATCTAATATTCTATTTGTATATAATTATTTGAAATATTAATATTTACATAAAAATTTTATTGTACAGAAAAAGCAGAGTTTTGATGGTAGAGTCACTAGGACACACATATATATAGCCTCTCATACCAAGAAAGATGGGACTTGTCCTTTTCCCGCTATGAGCAATCAACTAGTAAGACTATTATTTTAGTTTATTTTATATCAGAAATTTAGTATTGAAATGTTTAATTAATATTTATTTTTTGTAGGATGATATTAGAAGAATCATCATGAACGATCCTCTTCTAGGGGATAACGATTTAGATACTGACCCTGTTGCTAAAGTAAATGATGCTCACCTCCTTTTTTGTTTCTTCTTTTCCTTGTAAGGAATTTATAGTTTTAAAATATTTTGTTGCTTAGGTTTGTGGCCGTGATGGAAAAGGTTGTGTACGGGGCATGGGTAGGGGTGTATCTAAGACCGCTATTCAAGCATCAGCGCCTTGCAGAGAGAATGCTCAATGGGAGAAGAGAGCACGTGAAAACATTGAATCGAAGTTTGATTTAATTATTCAATAATCTGATGAGGACCGTAAGGCATTCATCTCATGAAGGCCCAAATTCCTTTTCAAAATTATAATTTTTTGATATAATTTTTTTAATACTAATCAGTTATCATTATTTTCGTAGGCACAACGACATTAATCGGTTCTTCCTGATTCACCAGTGGATCAATCCTCCACGCGCTGCTTATTAAAGAACTTCAGGAAAAAACTTGTTGCACTGGGACCTATAAATAGAGAGACGACAATATCAACAGATTCATTTACCATCATAGTAGATGATATTTATGATATCGCCGCTGAGCTGTATGCAAGTGAAGGGACATTAGCAGATATTACAATTGGGGATACAATTATCTGGCCAAAGGGACTTATCCAATTTATATGATTATTGTTAGGAATAATATAAATTAGATTTATTTGGTTATAGACATTTAATGGATTTGGATGCTTAGTAGTTTTTTTTGGGAATTTTAAGTTTTATGTTTTTTATGATTATTTCAAAATTGAAAGTTAAAAGTCGTAATTAAGGATGATGATTATCAATTTATTTATTTTAAGATGTGAATTTTCTTATGGTGAATTTAGAAATTTATGTATTTTGATGATTATAGATTTCATTAGATTTTCGACAAAAATTATTAAAAAAATGATGTTAAAAAATCATCGTTTTTAAAAATTTAAATATTTTAAAATATATATAAATAAAAAAATATGACTGCTCAAAACCGTGGTTGTTTCATGAACGTGATTATTCTAAAGAGAAACGACAGTCATAATATGTCGATTATGGGGGGAATACGTTATGTCTTTTTCAATAAAACGACATAAAAAACAACAGCTCAAAATAGTCGTTTGTGATCGACAGTCGTTATTTTGATGACATAAACGACGGTCTAAATATGTTATTGAAAAATACTAACGGTTAAAAAGCATCTTTTGGAAAACGAATTTTTTGGACAGCTTGTTTTTTTTTTGCATTTTGCATTTTCAAGTAGTAGGTGGGTTATCTTTGCTAAGTCGTGAGAAAAGTGAGGGTAGTTCTTGATCGCAGCAGAGTAGCTAGTGTATCCTCAGACCCCTTCTTCCTCCTCGCCATCAAGGTCATGCTTGTTGTCGATAACTTCTTCCCAAACACTATAGGGGGCAAGTTATCAGTTGGCTCTCCCTCCTTCCAAACATATTTCCCTCTCTTCAACAAGGCTGTGATGAGCCTGCTGTAAGGTAAACCCAACAGTGTTTGACTCTTCGTAACCTTCCCATGAATGTCACACATCCCCTTAAAAATCAGCTCAGGAGCATTGAAAAAATGCCCCTTTGAGAAAGAGTAAAGGGCATCCACAATGGGGTGCCTTCTCTCTTGCTGATGTCCAACTATAAACACATTCTTCCTCATAATGTTGTCCACGAATAGTAGGCTTGTGTTGAAGTCCCTCCTCTTAAGTGATTCTCCTTATCCAATTTGTCCCTGAGTTAAATGTTGGGCAATGTCCCTAAATGAAGCACTGATGGGAGCTCCGAAATTGAAAGATGGATCAAATTGGAAAGGGATCCCCAATACAAGTGCTATATCCCTAGTATCCACCACGGTCTCCCAATCATCTATCAATAGCACAAAAATAGGATCATTTGCCCCACTAGCTTCATGCAACCTGAGGTTTTGATACCAAAGCTTCACTAACCTGGTATACACTATCTCATCTAATGGGCTCAGCCAAATAGGCTATGGTTTCACTACCCCACTCTACCTTAGTGAAGTAAGATACATAAAAAATAGTCTTAGGTACCAGCTGCAATTCATCCACAAACTCATTGGGACTTGTGAGGGGGTCAAATTTAGGTACAACCCCTTTACTTGCCTTTCTTGGGCTTTTCAACACCAGTCTTGGGGTTTTTGGATTTCTTGGAAGGCACAGAGGACTCACTCAAGACTGTAGCCTTTCTTTTCACAGTATGGCCTACAGGGGATGGTAGATCTAATTGAGGCTGGGAGGATGCTATCCTACTAAACTTTATACTTGATTTTGGGCAAGGCTGGAGTAAATGAGTTAGGGAATCATCAAATCTGTCAGGGTCAGCCATTCAGACATAGTAAATTGTAGCTTTTCTCAAACACAGAAATTACTCTTAGCAATCAAAACTCTTAAATAATTGATGATCCACAACACACTGAACTCAGTCCAGAAAGAAGTAAACACAGAAACAACGGAGACAGAGAACTTACCCTACTGCTAGGGTTTCACACCAGATCGAGCACAGAGAACCAAATCAGAAGAATCTTGGTGCAAAATGGTGACTTTAAGTTGTTGATCCATCCGGTAGAAGCAATGGGTGAAAGGAGGTTCAAAGGTTGAGTTGTAAAGGAAAGGAAGAAGACAGTTCTTGCGTGGAAGAGGAAATGAATTTCGTGCAGAAGGAGAGAAGTGAGGAAATGAACCTCATGAAGGGCTTTAAAGCCTAAAAACCTGATCTTGACAGGTTGAGGCTTCAGATTTATAACCTCGAGTGGTTCCTTGATAGGTTGAGTTAAACTGGATAAGTCCTGTCGACGCACTTTAAACAACTTGAGCGGATCTCGAGTAGATCACTTTGGCACTGAAAACCTCTCGAGGTTGGTTGGTTTTCAAAATAAATGGCTCGAGAGGTTGCCTTATCCTCTCGAGAAGCAATGACTCTTCAGAAAATAAGACTCGAGACGTTGCCTTTCAGTGGCAGAACCTCTCGACAAGCACTCAGAACCTCTCGACAAGTACTCACTCCTACATATATTCTCAACACTTCACTCTGCATTGTCCACAACTCAACAACAACCATGATTACAACTCAGTACCAACAAAAGCTAACACATTTCTGACCAAAAATAAGCATCAAAGGACACAATATTCTTCAGACATCACAACTAAATGAAACCTAGGCAAAAAGTACATAAATTGTAAAACTAAATGGCAGATATGATACATATAGTACAGGATCAAGATCACTCTCAACTGGGAGGTTCTTGGAGGCTGATGGTCTTAGAGGGCTCCACAGTATTTTCAAGACAAGGTTTGAGCCTCTGACCATTTACCTTCATGACCCTCCCCGATTTAGGGTCCATGATCTCGACAGCTCCAGATGGGGATACATGTAAAACAGTATAAGGTCCATCCCATCTGGATCTCAATTTATCAGGAAAGAACTTCGATTTGGAGTTGAAAAGCTATACCTTATCATTTGCAACAAATTCCTTCCTAATAAGGTTCTTGTCATAGAAAGCCTTGACTTTTTCCATGTAGATCCTTGAGTTAGCATAGGCATCCATTCTCAGTTCTTTCAGCTTAGATAGCTGCAATTTCCTGTTTAGACCAGTAGCAGATAGATCAAAGGTTAAAGCTTTAATGGCCCAGTAGGCCCTATGTTCTAACTCTACTTGCTGATGGCAAGCCTTGCCATACACTAGTCTGAAAGGGAACATTCCAATTGGGGTCTTATAGGCAGTCCTATAAGCCCATAAAGCATCCTACAACTTTAGGGACCAGTCCTTCCTGTCAGTCCTCATAGTTTTCTCTAAAATATGCCTGTCAGTCCTGCCTGATTCCTCATAGTTTTCTCTAAAATATGTTTATGGGTGATATGGAGTAGCTATTCTGTGTAACATAATACTTTTTGAGCAAACTCTCAAAGTGTCTGTTACAGAAATGACTCCCCCCATCACTGATGATAGCTCTGGGGGTGCTAAATCTAGAGAAAATATTATCCTTCAAAAATTTAAAGACAATGGTGTGGTCATTAGTTCTTGTGGCAATGACTTCTACCCATTTGGACACATAATCTACAACCACAGGAATGAAATTGAAACCACAGGAAGGAGGAAATTGACCCATGAAGTCTATTTCCCATACATCAAACAGTTCTACCATAAGGATGGGGTGTAATGGCATTGAGTCTCTTTTAGATATGCTCCCCATCTTTTGACATCTCTGACAGGCCTTGCAGTGCTCTATTGCATCCTTGAACAAGGATGGCCAATAAAAACCACATTGGAGCACCTTGGCTGCAGTTTTCTTTCCCCCAAAATGACCTCCACAGGCATGTTCATGGCACATTGTGAGAATACTGTGGAACTCACTCTTGGGAACACATCTCCTAACCACCTGGTTTGCACAACACTTATAGAGGTAAGGATCCTCCCATAGAAAATATTTGACCTTAGAAAAGAACAAGTCCTTGTCCATCTTGGACCGGTGTGGGGGAATCCTACCAACAGCAAGGTAGTTTACAATGTTAGCAAACCAGGGAACACTCACATTGATGACAAACAGTTGCTCATCAGGGAAAGAATCATTCATAGGTATATCAGCACAATCAATAATCAAAATCCCGGATAAGTAATCTGCTACTACATTCTCCACACCCTTTTTTGTCCTTAATCTCAAGATCTAACTCCTGCAGTAGGAGAATCCATCTGATCAACCTGGGCTTTGCCTCTTTCTTGGACAGCAGGTACTTCAAGGCAGAGTGATCAGTAAAAATCACAATTTTAGACCCTAAGACATAAGGTCTAAATTTATTCAAAGCAAAGACTACTGCCAAAAGCTCTTTCTTAGTGGTGGTGTAATTCAGTTGAGCATCTGTCAGTGTCTTGCTGGCATAGTAAACTACACTAGGTAGTTTCTCTCTTCTCTGCCCCAAAACTGCTCCAATTACAAAATTAGAGGCATCACACATTAGCTCAAAGGTAAGAGAATAATTCGGGGCTTGTATCACAGGGGCATAAGTCAAGCATATTTTTAATACCTCAAAAGCAGTCAAGCATTCATCATTAAACACAAAGGGTACCTCTTGACACAGTAGGTGGCACAGTGGCTTAGAGATCTTGCTAAAATCCTTGATCAACCTCCTATAGAAACCAGCATGTCCTAGAAATGACCTAACTTTCTTGAAAGTTTTTGGAGGAGGTAAGTGTGAAATCAAATTAATTTTTGCTTTATCCACCTCAATCCCCTTCTGGGAAACCACATGACCAAGAACAATTCCTTAGGTGATCATGAAATTGCTCTTTTTTCAGCTCAAAACTAGATTGGTTTCCTCACATCTTTGAAGCACAAGGGAGAGGTGATGTAAACATTGATCAAAATTATCACCATACATTGAGAAATCATCCATAAAAATTTCTAAAAACTTATCTAGCATGTCAGAAAATATCGCATACATGCATCTCTGGAAAGTAGCAGGAGCATTGTACAGTCCAAATGGCATCCTTCTGTTAGAAAAAGTGCCAAATGGACAAGTAAAAGTTATCTTTTCCTGATCTTGTGGATACACTGGTATTTGGTTGTAACAAAAATATCCATCAAGAAAATAGTAATAAGCCTTTCCTGCTAGTTTATCCAAAATCTGGTCAATAAAAGGCAATGGGAAGTGGTCCTTCCTAGTCTTGGAGTTCAGTTTTTTGTAATCAATACAGACCCTCCAACTAGCAATCTCTCTGGTTGGCATTAATTCTCCAGACTCATTTGGGACTACAGTGATGCCAGACTTCTTAGGAACTACCTGGGTAGGTGACACCCATTCAGACTCTGAGATAGGATAGATTACTCCAGCATCAAGTAGCTTGACAACCTCTTTCATAACCACTTCCTGCATGCGAGGATTCAATTTCCTTTGCATCTCCCTAGAGGGTTTGGAATCCACTTCTAGGTGAATCTTGTGCATGCACACAGATGGGTTAATTCCTCCTAGATCAGCAACAGTCCATCCTATTGCTTTCTTATGCATCCTGAGCACATAAAGTAATTTTTCTGCTTGTTCCTCAATGAGGGAAGAAGAGATAATTATATGCAATTTCTGATCCTGCCCCAAGAAAGCATATTTGAGATATTTTGGGAGTTGTTTCAGCTCTAAATCAGGTGGACTGTCAAGTGAATGCAACAAAGGTGCCTTAGAAGGTAAAGGGAGGGGCAGCACAGTAGGTTTCCAATGAGAATGTTGTATTTGCCCCACTGAAGAGTCCAAGGTTTTCACCTCTTTAGTAAAATGAGTGGGGGCCTCCCTTTCAATAGTCTCAATCCAAATCTCCTCAAATTCATCAAATACATCATCCCAATTCAACAGTTTGGGCAAGGTCTCCTCAACAAGCTCATCAATAACATCAACCATAAAATAGTCTTCACTCTCAAAGTGAGGTTGATTAGCTGCATTATACACATTGAGCCTCACTTTCATATTTTTAAAAGTTACCTCCATCACCCCAGACCTGCATTGAATATAGGCATTGGCAGTGGTAAAAAATGTCCTACCCAATATCACAGGGATATGGGTGATGCACTTAGTAGGCTCCATATCCAAAATCAAGAAATCTAATGGGTAGAAAAGTTTATCTACCCCTACCAACACATCCTCAATGATATCCACAAGTCTCCTCTCAGATCTGCTAGCCAGTTGTAAGATAGCATGTGTGGGTTTCAACTCCCCCAAACCTAACTTCTCATACACAGAATATAGAAGTAGGTTAACATTGGCTCTCAAATCTAGGAGAGCTTTCCTTATGGTGTGGTCTTCAATAATGCAGGGAATTGTGGAAACTCTAGGGTCTTGGAGTTTAGCTAGGATTGCAATGAAAAAAATCTGTTTCATTTTTTCAGCAGAAAATACTTTCTTGGATAAATGGATCCTAGACTTCTTTTTCTGGGTGCACAAATCCTTCAAAAATTTTGCATAGGCTGGGACTTGCTGTATGGCATCAAGCAAAGGTAAAGGAATTTTTTACCTGCTTAAAAGTGTCTATCATTTCCTGTACCTTGGCATTTCCCTTATCAAAAGGAGAAGGCTCGTGAAGGGCTTTAGGAAATGGCAGATGAGGCATTACTGGAATCTCATCTGCTGCCTTAGCATTTTCATCACTTTTTTCTTTGTTTTTACTTTTTTCTTTCTATGGGGGCTCAACAGCAGCCCCTTTACTTATCTCATGCTGCCCCTGCTGCTCACTGACATAGACTGAATTCTCTTCTCCTACACTCCTTTTAGTTTAAAAAAAAACTTGGATGTCCACCATTTTACCACTCCTCAAGGTAGTGATGGCCTTAGCTTCCTCATGAGTTAAAGAAGCTTCACCCACCATGTACTGTCCCTTGGAATTATTCATTGGCTGGCTCGGAAGACTGCCCTCTTCCCTTCTAGTCAGAGTATTGGAGAGTTCACCAAGGTGGTCCTCTATCTTTTTGAAATAGTAGTTGTGAGAATTTACAGTTTGTGATAAGGAGCTGAGGTTTTGTATTGAGAACAAAACCTACTCCTCAAAGGAGGGCGCTCTGGCTTGTGGTGGTGGTGTACTTTGGTGACTTGGTTGTGCCATTGGCTGTTAGAACTGATGGCTTGGAAAATAATTTTACTGGTATTGCTGAGTGGGTCTGTAGGGCATTACCTGTTGCTGCTGGGGCTGAAAATTCTCTTGTCTCGACCTCAAATTGGGGTGGTTCCTCCAACCCAGCAGGTTGTTGCTGCCCATAAGATTGAGCAGCATTGGAATGCTCCATGACAAGGTCAGGGTACTTACCAACAGAAGGACAGTCTTGAAGAGAGTGTGTGAAAGATTGGTATATCAGACATGCCTCCTGCACTTGTGCAGCTGATGGGGGCTGCATCACACTTAGTAATTTACCAAACTGTTCTTACAAGCTGTCCACTTTCTTTTCCAGGTTATTGTATACATTTACTTCATACCATTTTCTTGATGCAGTGGGTTCTCTTGTAAGTCTAGCAGCTGGCTCAATGTCATTTCTTGACAGTGCCTCCTGCTGTGTAGAGTTTTTACTGATCACATCAAATAAATCTTAGGCCTCCTCATCAGTTTTGCTGAGATATGAACCACCACATGATGCATCCACCATGTATCTACTCTTAGAGTCTATACCCTGGTAGAAGCTTTGAACAAGCTGCCATCTAGGTATTTGATGGTGCAGTCATTGTCTCAACAGTTCCTTGAATCAATCCCAGGCCTCATGAAAATCCTCAGCTGGGAATTGAGCAAAAGAAATAATTTCCTTTCTCAGCTGATTGGTCTTACTCATTGGGAATAATTTTGTCAAGAATTGGCCTTGCAAATCATTCCAAGATGTAATGCTATTTGCTGGGAGCATCTTAAGCCAATGTCTAGCCTTGTCCTCTAAGGAAAAAGGGAACAATCTTAGCTAAGTGGCTTCATCTCCCAAACCAGCAATTTTAAAAGTTGTGCATAAAGACAGAAATTCATCAATGTGTTTATATGGATCTTCCTTGCTCAGTCCATGGAAGGATGGAAATATTTGAATAGTCCGAGGTTTGATCTCATAATTCCCTTCAACTGTAGGGAATTGAATGCAAAAAGGGAATGAGTATGCCCCTGGTGCATGGTAATCTCTCAATGGTCGAGGTTGCTCATCCATCTCAAATATTTCACAATGGTCAGCCGGGATGTGTATTGGTTGTCTAGCTCTAAGGATCCTCTCAACTTCAAGATTTAAAGGTTAAATCTCGGGGTTAAGAGTCCTCCTACCAAACATACAACACTCAGCAGGAACAAATTACAAATAACAAAAATAAACACACTAAGTACTGCTGCTAAATTCAAAAATTACATAAATGAAATTGTAATCAAAGGAGCAAGAAATGAAAACTCAGACAGAATCTGGTCCAGCGGCAAGCAATTTTCTCTTCTCATGGCTACAGCTCCAGATCTGAAAAAAAAATTTAAAAGACTATAAAAATCACAGCAACATTTATTCAAATATAGATCTAATCTCCTAACATAAAGAAAAACCTAGATCTACTACTTAGATCTCAAATCCCTGACAATGGCTCCAAAAACTTGTTGGTTATAAATTGCTTGTGCTTTTATTATTGAAAATATGATGGTAAAAATATGACACAATAGTACAAAGATGGAATGGATTGAAACAACACAAAAACAACAACAATTTATATACAGTCCTGCAAGATCAGGGCTGTTGTAACAAATTTTGATGAATGAGAGTTTGTCCCACAGAGAATTGTGATCTAAGGTAGTAAATCTCCAAATTTGCTACAGATCTGACAAATCTAATCCTATTCTAACTTAAACTAAGAAAAACAGGAGAAAGAGATGGAATTTTTGGTTGTCACTACTCTAAAAGCAGAAATAAAATAGATTTAATTAAAAGCAGAATCAAAAGCCAAATCAGAGATAAAGGAAAAGAGAATTGAAGAAGATAACAGATGTTTTGGTAAAATAAAATTAAAATATGGAGAAGTAAACAGCCAAGGAATAGTTTTTCACTATAAAATTGATTTGCAAAGCAGAGTAGAAGTTGGATCTGTGGCAAACCTTCATTTGGCTACAAGCACAAATGCACGGTAAAAGGATCCAAATCAGCCCTGAGATATGGACTAGTCCTAGGGTTATACTCTATCCACTAGAATGGTCATAGAGTATCCCATGGATATAATCTAGTTATGGGGGAAGAGATGAAAAAGTAAAATCACTGCAAATGCTATGGATGCAAGGCTACAAGCTCATGCATCCATAGGTACATAAAATCTATAGAAATCTGATAAAAATTACTAGATCTATAGATTAAATGAATAGTAAAACCAGTTATTCATTGATCTAATACTTACAACGAATCAACCTTCAGATCTACAGTCTCTGCAATGTCCACACTTCTTACAAAGCTTTTATAATTCAAATTATAGATCAAACTAACCCTATCTGATACAGAGATTTAGCCAACCATGGCTGCACTAAGGAGAGGAGAAGAAGAAGAACCAAAATAAAAAAGGCAGGAATAGACTTCTTCAAAAATCCCTAGATCTTTGGATGCCCAGATCTCTTTTATTCTTTCCTATTTATACAGTTCCTAAGTGTACTTGATTTGCTTTGGCCAATCAGAGAAAAGGAGAATCAAATCAGTTTAAGACTTGATGATGTGGCTAAACTTCGTCCAAGTATTGCCCCAAATTCATTAGAAAAATAATTCACACGTGGGGCAGTTCGGTCAGGTGTTAGCTGTACTAATGGAATTTCAAAAATGTCCTTCAAAACTTCCAGCTAACTGCTTGAACCCGTGCCTCGAGTGGTGTTAGCTTCAGAACATCAATCTCGACAGGTTCTCGAGCAGTTGGAGTGTCTTCAGGATGAATCTCGAGTGGCTCAATGGCTTCAGGATTACAACTCGAGTAGATCAGACAGCAGCTCGACAGGATGCTTCAGCGGGCTTTAAACAGCTCGACAGGTCATTACTTCAGGCCCTTCATCTCGACACATTAGTATGCATCTCGAGTGCATTGGATCCAGCTGCTCGACAGGTTACTTGTGTCATCCATGAACCACTCGACAGGTTGTTGTTTTAAGTTGTAAACTACTTGGTAGGTTCAGGCAACCACTCAAGAGGTTAAATCTACAGCTACAAACTGCTCGAGTGGATGACATTGCAGCTATGAACCACTTGACATCATCACTGTAGCTTCAGCAACTTCTCGAGTGCGCATCAGATCTGCTCGACAAGTGCTTTAACTGCTGGAGGAGTCATTTTCTGCAGGTCCAATGTGCTCAAGAAATGGTCGAGCTTATTGTTCTACACCTTTGCTATTATGCCTAGTCTGTTGCAGCACTCTGTCATGCATGGGTCTTCTCATCAACTAGTGGTTGACTTTGATCTCGCTCCTTTTGGCTTTTGCTGCATGGATTTTTGCACTTCACTGCAGATTATTGTTTACTATAAAACAACACTCAAAAAGTAGTTATTAAACAACTCTAAGGTCTAATAAGGGATAGGTTAGGAGGTGAAAAGTGGCACTTTTAAGTGATTAACAGGTCTTATACAATATATTTGTGTGTATGAGTTTTGTCATTTGCTAGTGTTGGTCGTCCATTCTCTTTTTCTCAAATGAAGAAACCCATGTGGTACCTTCTAATACTAGTTCCTTTTATCCCATGTGCGTCTCACATAACATGTTAGTGTATGCATGTTTGTCTTTTTCTAGTATAAGCCACCGTTCCAACTCTGCTTCTTAAATAAGGAAAGCCAGCTAGTACCCACTTTTAATATCAGAGCCTTTTAACCGATGTGGGTCATGTATGGCATATTAGTGTATGTAGGTTTTTGTTTCTTGCTAGTTTAGGCCGTCCCTTCTTTGTTTCTTAAATGAAGAAACCCATATGGTTCCCATTTTTAACCTTTAGTGTCATTTATTCTATGTTGGCCACACATAGAATGTTAATGTGTACCATTTTTATCTTTTGCTACACTACAAAAAATAAGACTATTAGCGGCAACAAAAAACTGCCGCTATTGCCAAAAAAACTGCCACTAATACCCTTACCGCTAACAGTCTTAATACTTTTTTTGTTAATAGCCGTAGTTTTTAGCTGCACAAAACTGTCGCTAAGAGTCTTATTTTTTGTAGTTCTAGTAAGACCATTTGTGGGTCAAGGTGCCAGTTACATGGGTACATATGGCATAAATTTCAATATTGAAGTTATATAATAATATTATTATCACTATTATTATTGTATTAATTATATTAAATAGGATAATATCATTTATTATTATTCCCTTTATTAAATCTAGTGTGATTCCTATTATTATCATATGTTATATTAATTAAATATTTTATTATAATTACCACCAATATTTGATCACTAATTTTTCTTCATTGAGTTATCATCTTTTAGCTAGGACAACCACCATGTGTGGTTAGATCAAAACATTACTCTGCCCAACAAGCCATTCCCAAAACCCAAACCAATCTATGATTTCCCACTTTAACACATTTTCTACTCCCACACACACTCTCTCTCTCTTTTGACCATTTCTCACTCTACAAATATTAGGGACACCCTACTGACCACCCATCTCCCATCATGGTTAGGTGACACTTAGAATCACGTGACTTCACTCACATCATCACAGGACATTGGGTTTATCAAAAAGGCAAGTGACTTAACCCTTTATCACTTGCAGTATTAAATAGTATTATAATATTATTGATATTAGCTAATTATGAGGATAACACATATTGTATAAATTAGTGAAACTCTGGGTATTGTGAATTATTTGTTGGAATGGTGCTACCTAATAATAGACTTTATGGAAGATGCCATATTCAATTTTTTTCCCTATTAGAACAAGATTGTGATTATTGGCTAAGTGTGCGTCTTAGTCGTTTATTGATCGTAGACCATTGAAGGCCACCATGCCTGATTTTAAATTCCTAATTTCCATCGGATGAGCTCATATGTTTTCAAAAAGTTACATAGTTTTGAGAATCTTGGAAGAAAAGATTTTAAGAGTTAAAAGAAATGGCTATAAGATGAGATCTTGAAAGTATGAATGAGTTGTTTTCGCATCCTTTCTTACTTATATATGTATATGTTATTTCGAGTGAGAACCCCCAGGAGGTCGCATGGTGTTTGTAGGGACTTGTCCACGGAGTACTTTTGTAACAAGAAGTAAATAGGCCTATCCCTCGACCAGGATAGGTGTGGGTAATGTGAGTTACCAATGAACTCTGATGTTAGAATTGAGTTCAAGGAATAAGATGTGATGTAAGGACCAGCCCTAATTGAAGGATGAGGTCCAAGTGAGTTATGTGATCGCACTGAGGGTTCGGTGTTACTACTCTTAGCACTTGCACGTATATGGAGTGTAACTGCTATATTCAAGTTAATTTTTTCTTTATACTTTTTAAAGCAAGTTTCATGAGCATTGCATTATTTTTACCTTTAATCAAAATTGTGCATGGTATTCTGTGAAGTTGCATTGACACTTGTTTAAATTGTCTCCACATTTTATTCACTAATACTTTTGTTAACATGTTTTTCTTGTTTATTTCATGAATGAATTTTCTCTTATAAAAGACATAGGATATATATAGATATTATGGGGGTCATTTGCTGAGCTTGCAACTCACCCGGTTGTTAAATATTTCAGAAAATAATCACCACAGTATTGGAACATCTGTCCAGGTCGAGACCCTTGGAAACCTTCTAGGTTAGACGACTACAGGGACCATCGTAACTTTTTGGGTTAGTGTAGGGGTTTTATGGAAATGTATCAAAGGACAATGTAATTTTGTGAGCTTTAATAAAAATATCATTTAGTGTTGCTTTATTGTATCTTTTGCACTACTTTGATGGTAAATTTCGTTCGCATAACGAGATCTTGGGTAAGTCAGATTTCGGGGCATGACAGTTTGGTATCAAAGCGATTGGTACTTAGGGAGTTAGTTAAACCATGTCATGTTAGTGAACGGTTGTTAGTGTGCCACCTTAAATCAAGTGAAGGTGGTGTGTACTAGGACTAATAGAGTAGTTTGGTCTTTCGGTAGTTTTATACTCCAACTTATCCCGTAGAAGAAAATAATAATAAAATATAATAAATAAATAAATAAAATCCTTAGAATGGGTATTTGCTAGTTCATTTAAACATTGGCTTTAGATGATTGGTCAAATGATTGACTAATTGGCTTCCCTCGATTTTGTTTAGGACATCATGGTTAGGACCGACTCCAGCACTATTGCCAATGAGGAGACATATACACCTGGGGATCCTAGCAGTGATGAGGACTCATATAGAGGGGGATACTTATACATTTGGGGATCCCAGCAATGTTGAGGACCCAGATATGGAGGAGGATACTTATACCCCTGGGGATCCTATTAGTGACGAAGACCTGGACATGGAATTCACCTATACTTCAGGGGATGAAGACAGTGATGAGGACGAGCTGGCAACACTAGGCCAGATTGTGCCAGCACGGGAATATGGTGATGATCACTCGTCAGATATTCATGAGGTGATCAATGTCCCAAATAGTCCCTCTATCATCATACTTAGTGACGACTCCAAGGAGGAGATGGCGGTGGGCGGTGATCCACCAAGCGAGCCAGAAGATTGTCCTCCATATTTTGGGTTCGCTCCTCTAGTACAGCCACCTGCTAGCCATCCATTACAAGAGATATTGAGGGAGATGACTGAGGTTGGGGTCCAGCCACATGGGGTGACTAGCTCTCCTCCACACTTCGAGACCACACCAGCAGTACTAGAACCACCAACAGATTGTATTCTACCTAATCGGGTGATTGAAGTTGGAGATGGTTGGGATGGGTTTATGGCACCACTCTATGATGAATGGAGTTATGTCACAAGGATGGACACAAGCAAGCAAAACAAATAGTAAGGGAACGTCCAATCTGGAGATTGGCAGTTGATAAAGTAATCATCATTTAGAAGGACATTGTTGTGACATCAGAATTTTTTTGAGAGTTTTGGATTTCTGATGTAGTTGTAAAAAGTGAATCTATTTTGTAGTATGATGGTGCTCTCATAGTAGTTGATGTATTTCCTGCTACATGAACTTTGATAAAACTGTAATTTCAACTTTTTGGCGCCTTTAAAAAGTTTACCATGTAATCAGGATTCTTATCTTATAAATGCCAACCTTCTGAACTTTATTATTTAAATTTTCTTTCGCCACATGAATATATTAAATGAACTAAGTCTTTGAAAACTGAAAATCTGGATCCTTGATGGAAAAAAAAAGAATAATAAATAAATAAATAAAATAAAATAAAATAAAAATAAATAAATAAATAAATAAAGGTAATAGTATAAGTTATTAAGTTAAGGAATACAATTGGGGAATGTACACATGAGATTAGGATATTCTATTTATGCTCTAAGTTTTTAGATACTTGGAGGCCTCAAGATGTGAATCCTTGAGGTCCTGGCGTGTCGCCTTCTAGCAAAGGGTGTTTGGAGTACTTATGCAGCACACTAAAAAGGGGAACATAGGTTTTATGATCCTCACAAACTTATGAGTAGAGCTTAGAATTTTTGTATTTTGGGGCATTAAGAACCTTCGATGCTTTACCACCCCATCTGATTACACATATTCCTTTTTGTGTATTTTCCAATAGGAATAGAATTATCATTACATTGTCCTTGTTATTAGATGGCACCACGAGGACGACCCCGACAGACACCTACTACAGCATCTGTGCCAGAGGCAATTGCACAAGAAACATCAGTACCAGAAACAACTGCACCAACAACAACTGCCCCTGGTTTGGCTCATCGCAAGCCTGGCTCAACATCCACCAACACAACCCATACCACCAACCTTGATGATGGATTCGGCCTTGAAAGATTTAGGAGAATGAATTCCCCAATTTTAACCACTAATCCCTTGGAACCCGAACAATGGATTGAGGACGTGGAAAAGATATTCAAAGCCATGAAGTGTACTGAAGAGCAAAAGGCCACTTATGCTATCTTTCTACTCTCGAGAGAGGCCGATCGTTGGAGGAAATTAATGAAGAGATCGCAGATCGAACCCGGGGAGGTCATAGTTTGGAATAAATTTGTAAGATTGTTTTACGGAAAATACTTTCCAGAGCACGTTCAAGAAAACAAGGAAGTTGAATTCCTTAGATTAGAACAAAGGAATATGAATGTGGCTCAATATGAGGCCAAATTTGTCGATTTGGAGCGCTTTTATAAACATCCACTTACAGAGAAGGAGGGAGCTCAGAAGTTTGAAAGGGGCCTAAGGCCCAACATCCGATCATGAGTTTTGATGTTTTTCTCTGAGGAGTATGCACTGACAATACGATGAGCTTTGGTAGCGGAGGAAGATTGTAAGGAGCTTCGTCAATTCCATGAGAAGAGAAAGGACTCATTGAACATAAATCGGGTTGCACCCACCCTTCAGAACAATGTAGCAAAGCGATCTCCAGTGGACGCTACCCAAGTCCTCACCCTTCCTAAGCCCCCTTGTAATATTTGTGGAAAGAATCATGGAAACGTGCCATGTCGTGAAGCGTCTTGTTTCAACTGCGGCGAGATCGGCCACATGTCAAAAGCATGTCCAAAGGCAAGAAAGACTTGCTTCAATTGTGGGAAGACTGGACACATGATGAGGAATTGCCCAACATCGAGGAGGAACCAACCCCCACAGCAACAAGAGTCGCAACGATTGCAACCCTTCCAGTGTCAGCCAGGGCAACACAATCAGCGAGGATCCCAATAAATTCCATCTCAACAACAACGCCAGAACATTCGAGGGCAAGTATTAGCACTAATGCAACAAGATGTTGAAGCTTCTGAGGCTGTAATCCAAGGTACCGTCACAATCTTTGAATCCATAGCACAAATTTTAATTGATTCTGGTTCTACTCGTTCTTTCGTGTCACCATCCTTTGCACAACACTTTAAATCCACCCTACAACTATTAGATTTTTCACTAACCATTTCTACACCAGTAGGAGACTCCGTGACAACCAGTACAATGTATAAAGATTGTATGATAAACTTGAATGGTAGAAATCTATCTATTGACCTAATATTACTTGACATGACTGATTTTGATGTGATTCTAGGCATGGATTGGCTTGCTGCCTGCCATGCGAGTATCGACTATTTTAAGAAACGAGTCAGTTTTCGCATTCCCGGTCAACCAAGGTTTTATTTCAAGGTATCGTTCAAACTCCTAAAACAACCATTATTTCAGCCCTCAAGGCAAGACGTCTTCTCTCGAAAGGTTGTCAAGGTTACTTGACATATGTCATCATTGAAACCAAGGAGGATCCTAAGATAGAGGACATCTCCATTGCTAGCGAGTTTACCGATGTTTTTCTTTGTGAATTACCTGGACTCCCTCCCCATCGAGAGATTGAGTTCACAATAGACCTACTCCCAGGGACAACCCCTATCTTAAAGGCTCCATACTGTATGGCACTGACAGAACTTCAAGAGCTTAAAGTACAATTGGAAGAATTGCTAAAAAAAGGGTTGATCCAACCAAGTGTATCACCTTGGGGTGCTCCGGTCCTATTCTTAAAGAAGAGATGGGTCAATGAGATTGTGCATTGACTACCAATAATTGAACCAAGCCACCATGAAAAATAAATACCCTCTACCCCGAGTCGATGATCTCTTCGATCAACTCCAAGGAGCAACCGTTTCCTCAAAAATTGACCTTAGATCGAGATACCATCAACTATGGATCAAGGAGAGTGATGTACTAAAGACAACATTCTGAACTCGCTATGGGCACAACGAATTCCTAGTAATGCCCTTCGGGCTGAAAAATGCCCGGACCGCATTTATGGACTTGATGAATAGAATTTTCAAACCCTTCTTAGACAAATTCGTAGTTGTATTCATCAAGGATATATTGATCTATTCAAATGACAATAAGGAACATGAAGATCACCTAAGAATGGCGCTGTAGACCTTATGAGAACACAAATTGTATGGGAAATTGAGTAAGTGGGAGTTTTTGTTAGACAAAGTCTCATTCGTAAGACATGTGATATCAGGCAAAGGAGTGTCTGTTGATCCTGCCAAGATCGAAGCTGTCGTAAACTGGGAAAGGCCAAAGATTGCAACACAAGTGAGAATCTTCTTAGGACTCGCGGGATATTATCGACGTTTCATGAAAGACTTCTTACGGATTGTCATACCAATGACAAAGCTCACTAGAAAAGGTGCCAAGTTCGAGTGGACGAACGATTGTGAACAAAGCTTCCAGGATTTGAAGAACAAACTTACATCAACACCAATTTTTACAATTCCTTCAGGAAGTAGAGGATTTGAAGTCTATAGTGATGCATCGGGATGAGGCCAAGGTTGTGTACTTATGTAAAACAAGAACGTCATTGCCTATGCTTCAAGGCAACTAAAGCCCCACAAGCAGAACTATCCAACCCACGACTTGGAGCTAGCGATAGTCATCTTTGCATTGAAAATTTAGAGACACTATTTGTATGGCGAACAATTTGAAATCTTCACTGATCACAAGAGTTTAAAGTGCATCTTCACTAAAAAGGAGCTAAATATGTGACAAAGGCGTTGGATGAAGTTTTTAAAGGATTAAGACTGCACTATCCAATATCACCCTGGCAAGACAAACGTGATAGCAGATGCATTGAGTCAAAAGTCATCCGAAACTCTCGCCACTGTAATGGTCAAAAGGTGGAAGCTACGTGAAGATTTTGGAAAATGGAGTGCTTCGATTCGAATAGAAGGATCCAAGTTCGGGTGTGCCAATCTAAAGACCCATGTAGCCATAATAGAGGGAATAAACGAACTTCAACTCAAGGACCTAAAGATTTTAGAAATTTTGGACGAAGTCAAAAGGGGAGAAAAATTGGAGTTCAAGATAGTGGTGGACGGCTCGTTGAGATATCAAGAATGACTAGGAACTAAAGAAAAAGTTGATGGATGAGGCACATAAATATAAATAGACAGTGCACCCTAGTAGCACAAAGATGTATCAGAACCTAAAACACCACTTTTGGTGGAACAACATGAAGAGAGAAATCGCTGAGTATGTGTTGAGATGCCTCACATGTCAACAGATCAAAGTTGAACACATGAAGCCCCAGGGATGCTGCAACCATTACCGATTCCACAATGGAAGTGGGAGGACATCAACATGGACTTCATCACAGATTACCAAAGACAAGGAGTGGCCATGACTCAATTTAGGTGATTGTTGACCGGCTTACTAAAACAGTGCACTTCCTACTCGTCAAGACTACGCGTTAAAGAGATGCGTTAAAGAGATCATCCGATTACATGGTGTGCCTGCGTCTATCGTGTCAGATCGAGATTTGAAGCTCACATCTAGATTTTGGAGATGCTTACAAGGGAAATTGGGTACGGAGTTACGATTCAGCACCACCTTTCATCCAGAGATGGACGAACAATGAAAGAGAACAATGTAGACATTAGAAGACATGCTACGAGCCTGCATATTAGACTTCAAAGAAAGCTGGGAAGATCACTTGCCATTGATCAAGTTTGCATATAATAATAGCTACCAAGCAAGCATTCAGATGGCACCCTACAAAGCACTCTGTGGGAGACCTTATAGATCGCCGATATGTTGGGAAGAAGTCAGAGAACAAAGATTACTTGGGCCAGAACTCGGGTAAGAAACTTAAGAGAAGATCAAACTTATCTGAGAGCGACTCCTTGTAGCTCAAAGTTGACAGAAAAGTTTTGCAGACCTTGGTCGGAAGGACAGAATGTACGAAGTCGGAGATCGTGTGTTCTTGAAGATATCACCAACAAAGGGGGTCATGAGATTTGGTAAGAAGGGAAAGCTGAGTCCTAGATTCATCGGACCCTTTGAAATTCTGAAGAGGATGAAAATATTGCGTATCAATTAGCTCTACCACCGTCCCTATCTGGTGTACATAATGTCTTCCACGTATCGATGTTGCAGAAATACGAGTTGGATCCTTCTCATACCTTAGATCCTGAACCGTTAGATTGACGAGAAGACATGGCGTATGTTGAATTACCAGGGCAAATTCTAGACCGAAAGGAGCAAGTTCTAAGAACTAAAAAGATATCTCTAGTGAAGATCCTTTGGCAGCATCACTCTGGCAAAGAAGCGACGTGGGAACGTGAAGACGAGATACAAATGAAGTACCCCCACTTGTTCGGCCAAAAGTAGGTAAATTTCGTGGACGAAATTTCTTTATGGAGGGGAGAATGTGAGAACCCAATAAATTTGCAATTTTTTTTTTAAATAGCGATGCTAAGGATCAATCCGAGTCCTTGGGGCCCTTAACGCCAAAGCAACATCCCAACTTCTTTCAAAATTGTATGTATTAAATAAATTATTAATTATTATTTCCTTGGTAATTTTGCCCTATCGGTGTGCGCATCGCATGCACAAGAGCCCTTCATCGCCCCACTTGGCGACGATGCCTAACGCTTTAAAATTTTAAATCCCAATATTTAATAAGCAAGTACTATAGGTGTTGAACACCTAATCTCTTTCATGTAATTAATAAGTATTCCACGTGTCCCACTCCCCAATTACATGCATGCTACCATCGCCACCTATGCAACCCTCTAACCCATCAGGCAACCACCCAATGCATGAAAACTCCAATCAAATCTCACATCTGAGACATGCAAACCCCATCATTGTTGTTAGCTCCTAGCCGGCTAGAGACCCACCCTCATCCCTATTTAAGGAGAGAAAACTCTCCATTCAACACCACTGTTATTCATCTTCTTCCTTCCTCTAGAGCTCTTCTTCTACATCTACAGGTACGATTCTCTTTCAACCTTTTCAAATGTTTGTTACTTGTTATTTTTCCCTTTTATGCCTCATTGATATGAAGCGATGACATGACAATCGCCACTATTGTCACCTTCCATCACCACCATCTCCACCAAAGCCACCAAATTCCACCATGCCAATAACGAAATCGCCGCACAAAACACCATCTGCAAGAATGCCATATTTCTCTGCCATCCATATTTTTCTTTTTACTTCAATATATATATATGGAAAAGGCCTTCGTCCTCTATGGGAGGACGGTCACCGTCCTCCAACCTTCCACGTGGAGCTCCACGAAGCACCCAAAACACTTTATGGGTGCCACGTGGACCTTGGGTGCATTGCTTATATCATCTTTGGAAAAAAAAAATTTTAACTCATCTCCACTGTGTATATTTTGAGCTGTGAAATGTAGACCAATGAAAATCGTCAAACTTTGACTTGTGGGTTAAAATTTTGTTTTTTGATTTTTTTTAATATTGATCTAAACTGTCCACCTGTCCTCTATGTAGCACCCAAAAAGTGATTTGAGTGCCACGTGGAGCTCCACGAGGATCTTAGAGGACGATCACAGTCCTCCATTGGAGGACCTAACTGGCTCCCTATATATATATATATATACATACAGATGAGGTTGGGCTGCTCCATTGGACTGAGCAGCAGAACTTGCAGACCCAAAACCCACCGTCTCTGCCCTTCAATCCCCAGCCATCACCCTCTATCATCACCACAACGTGCCTACATCGCAGCCAAATCACCACCATACGAACCCTAGATCTCTTGCTCCCAAATCACCTCCAAGACGCTCCCAAATCGCCACCATACGAACTCCCTATCGCTTGCTCCCCGCCCCTCTATTTCCTTTAATAAAGAAACCCATTTGGTACCTTTTAATATTTGTATCTTTTATTCCACGTGGGTCTTGTATAAAATATTAGTGTACGCATGTTTTAAAGAAACCCACCTGGTCCCTTGTCATGACCCGAAATTCTACCCCATCCCAAGGGCCTAGAATTTCGAGTTATGACCCGCACATATCTCGGATATGCTAAGCGGACATACACCTAATCAGAGTTCTCGCCTAAAAATGGTTCCACGAAATTCGTGAAATCAAACAAATAGGGTGGAATATAAATACAATCATAAATACTGGAATAAAAGTAATGAATCTGAATAATCCACCAATAAAATAATAATGAAAGTCGGAGACAAATCCGATAAAATAAACTATAAAATCCGTAAAATACTAGTATCAATAAAACTCAATACTAAGTCCACAATGATCAGTAATCGGCACTCGAATCAAGATTAGCACTGTAGTCCTCCTGATAACCAGTAGCGTCGCCCTCCAAAGGCTCCTGGTACTCAACGCTCGCGAGATCAATGAAATCAGCGTCGATGAGATCTAGATGGCTCGCATCTATTCCACCAGCGTAATCACCTGTAACTGTTAGATTATTGTGGGATGAGTTTACTCAGTCACGTAAACTCAGTGGATACACCACCAATCCACCCTATACTACTCAGGTGCATTGTGGGTCCGTTAAGTGAGTGATAAACATAATATCTCAAAGCAGATAGCAAAAGAAAGATAAAATCATATACATATCGTGAAACTCATATCATATCATAAATGTAAGACCATGATCTAGACACTCATATCCTAACGTACCTTACCATATCTCATAACATATCATACCATGTCTTATTATCATTCTCGCACATACGTCTGTACATCGCATGAGCGTAACTAATATACTCGTGAAATCTTAAACGATCTATGCCAGAGTCACTGCTCGAGCTACCATGAGAGGGTCAACATAGTCTCATACCACCATATCATAACGCCCTCATGTCATACTCATACTCTACCATCTAGCCAATGGGGAGACATAATGGCCAAAATAACTAAAAAATATACTCATACTTATAATCTCTCTCAGAGATCTGTCTTGGCTGAAAGATGTTGCTGCCCTTACGGTGGCTACGCAAGGAAAGACACGTACAGAGACTTAAGTTCTTTATCTTTTACTGGGCTACACAGCGATGTCTAATTATCGTACTCGTATCATAACTTATCTTATCTCATACTCATATCTTATTATACTCTTATACTTAATCCTAGGACAAACTATACTGAGGCAACTTTCCTAATTCATACTTTCCAAGAAAAAGGTTCCGTAGTAACCTGGATGTACTTCGTGTGACAGCCCATACTACCATAGAGGGTTGCATCCGTACATGGATGCCAATATACCGAGTTTCACGTGATCGTAAAAGAAACTTCACCACAGCTAAGGCCCAAAGCCCGATTCTCGTATCATATCTTATATCTTATCCTCTCGTATTAAAACTCGGGGTGATAGGATCACCGTATATGCCACCGTATACGAAGTTACACTGAATTCATGCTCACCCGACTCGTCATGGGTCCCATTCCACCATAAGTTGTAAGGCATGTGAATACAGTGTATTCCTCACTTCGATACCATCTCAGTGAGTCACCACACCCAAGCGCAGGCATGATCTCATACACTCTCGTATATATGTCCTAACTTACTCAACTCATATAATGTAATTCAGATGGAAATACAGAAAGTCAGACGTACAAAAATTTATATTAGATTATCTTACATTTATATATATATATATATATTTATTTACACACAATCTAATACAACATAGAATAAGATAATTATAAGTGTATTCTCGATAACGGGAGGGTCAAGATTTGATGTTCATGAGGTATCGAATTTCTAACACTTCGTATCATCGAAGAGGTCGCATTGAAGTGATAAATTGATATATATATATATAATAATTAGATAATTAAACTAAATGATATTTATAATTATTAAGTTATGATTTATCATGATCATCGATCGAAAGACTTTACGATATAATATATACAGGAACTTTGGTCATGAGAATTGAAAAATAACACTAAATTTGAATAGCCTTGAGTCATTCAAAATTGAACCCGACTTGTTACTCTATTTTGACCTCTAAAATGCCAGATTCATGAAATGGCTATTTCACACAACGTTGTACATCTCGCTGTCTTCTTTTCAATGCCGTAAAGATCACGTTAATCCGAGGTCGGAGTAAAAAGATATGGCCAAAATACCAAGATAGGTACATCAATGGTCGCGAGCTCGGGTTCGTGGACGCGAATTTGAGTTCGTAGCCATGAGTTCGGACTCGAAACTTCAAGATGCTACAATCTATTATTTTTTTAAAATAAAATAAAGATATAATTTAATTTTTGGACTTAATTAATTTTAAATAAATAATAATATAGACTTGCAATAATAATATATATTATTGTAGTCTTAATAGAAGGATAAATTTCGAACTATATAGATTTGGAAATAAACAATATCAATATGATATTATGCCAATTAAGTCAATCTATCAAATTTATAAATATTAGAGTTTAATTAATTTTATAGATATAAAAGAGGAAGTAAACATATTAGATATGCAGACCTAATAGAAGGTAAAATATTAATGGCCCAAACAAAAGGGATTCTTGAAAAGAAAAAAATAACATATAAATCCAACTTATAAATATACAACTTTCAAGGGAAAGCATAATATTAAATATATAGGTATATTAATTTATGAGATATTTGGGTTTAAATAAGATTTTTAAACCCGTCGATGCGCGATCGAATGCATCCTACGCGACGGGATCTGAGAAGAACAAGATGGATTGATGGGTACCCACATCTTGAAGCGTGAACGGAAGATCAATGGCAATTCGGGTTGAAAAGGTCGATGCCCAGAGCGTTGGTTCGTGTAAGTCTTCAGAGAATGATTTTTTATTATGGAGAGTAGAGAGTTTTTAAAGTTTTATTTATAATGGTATAAAATTTTAGGTCAACTCTAATTAACTCTTTTTGTAGAAGATTTAATAAAATAGGAGATTATTACACGGAATAAAAATTCATCGGTAACTTGGATAGCTTGAGAAAAGATTTCATTCCAGTGCTTTGTATAAGCACCGAAGCAATTGGTGTTTCTCTCCCGAAATTACAGTTATACCCTTTGACTTACTTGCTCACTTAAAATGGGCATAACTTTTTATATTCTTGTCAGAAGTCGTCAAATTATATATCGTTGGAATCATATCGACGAGCACTTTGTAATGAGTCTAATTTTGATATGGGAAAAATTAGAAATTTTTTATTTTAAAGGGTGGGTTTTGATTCCGATGTGGAGCGTTAGCACAATACATAGTGTGGTGCATCATCTAACACCGTTAAAGTAAAGTCTAAAACTCTAGGTTGTTACATCCCTTCTCTGTTTCTTAAATAAAGAACCCATTTTTAGTCTTAGTATCTTTATTCTATGTGGGTTTTATACAATATATTTGTGTGTATGAGTTTTGTCTTTTGCTAGTGTTGGTCGTCCCTTCTCTGTTTCTCAAATGAAGAAACCCATGTGGTACCTTCTAATACTAGTTCCTTTTATCCCATGTGGGTCTCACATAATATGTTAATGTATGCATATTTGTTTTTTTCTAGTATAAGGCACAGTTCCATCTCTGCTTCTTAAATAAAGAAAATCAGATAGTACTACTTTTAATGTTAGAGCCTTTTATCCCATGTGGGTCATGTATGACATATTAGTGTATGTGAGTTAGTCTCTTGCTAGTTTAGGCCGTTCCTTCTTTGTTTCTTAAATGAAGAAACCATCTAGTTCCCACTTTTAACCTTTAGTGTCTTTTATTTTATATTGGCCACACATAGAATGTTAGTGTGTACCATTTTTTTCTTTTCCTAGTAAGACCATTTGTGGGTCTAGGAGCTAGTTACATGGGTAGATATGGCATAAATTTCAATATTGAAGTTATATAATAATATTATTATAACTATTGTTATCTTACTATTATTATTGTATTATTAATATTAAATAGGATAATATCATTTATTATTATTCCCTTTATTAAATGCTAGTGTGATTCCTATTATTATCGTATGTTATATTAATTAAATAGTTTATTATAATTACCACCAATATTTGATTAATAATTTTTCTTCATCGAGTCATCATCTTTTAGCTGGGACAACCACCATGTGCGGTTAGATCAAAACATTACTCTGCCCAACAAGCCATTCCTAAAACCCAAACCAGTCTATGATTTCCTACTTTAACACATTTTCTACTTTCACACACACACACACACTCTCTCTCTCTATCTCTCTCTTCACCATTTCTTACTCTACAAATATTAGGGACACCCTACTAACCACCCGTCTCTCATCATGGTCAGGTGACACTTGGAATCGCGGGACTTCACTCACATCGTCCTAGGACATTGGGTTTATCGAAAAAGGCAATCGACTTATCCCTTTATCACTTATTGTTAAATTTATGCAGTATTGAAATAATGTTATAATATTATTGATATTAGCTAATTATGAGGATAACACATATTGTATAAATTAGTGATACTCTGGGTAGTGTGAATTGTTTGTTGGTATAGTGCTACTTGATAATAGATTTCATGGAAGATGCCATATTCAATTTATTTTCCTATTAGAATAGGTTTGTGATTATTGGCTAAGTGTATTTCTTAGTCGTTTATTGATCTTAGATTATTGAGGTTCACCATGCCTGATTTTAAATTCCTAATTTCCATCAGATGAGCTCATATGTTTTCGAAAAGTTACATAGTTTTGAGAATCTTGAAAGAAAAGATTTTATGAGTTAAAACAAATGGCTATAAGATGAGATTATGAAAGAATGAATGATTTGTTTTCGCATCCTTTCTTACTTATATATGTATATGTTATTTCGAGTGAGGACCCCCACGAGGTTGCGTGGTGTTTGTAGGGACTTGTTTTCGAAGTACTTCTGTAACAAGAAGTAAATAAGCCTATCCCTCGACCAGGATAGGTATGGGTAATGTGAGTTACCATTGAACTCTAATGTTAGAATTGAGTTCAAGGAATAAGATGTGATGTAAGGACCGGTCCTAATTGAAGGATGGGGTCCATGTTGGTTATGTGATCACACTGAGGGTCCGGTGCTACTACTCTTAGCACTTGCACGTATATGGAGTGCAACTGCTATATTTAAGTTAATTTTCTCTTTATACTTTTTAAAGCAAGTTTCATGAGCGTTGCATTATTTTTACCTTTAATCGAAATTGTGCATGGTATTCTGTGAAGTTGCATTGACACTTGACTAAATAGTCTCCACACTTTATTCACTAATACTTCTGTTAACATATTTTTCTTGTTTATTTCATGAATGAATTTTCTCTTATAAAAGACATAGGATATATATAGATATTATTGGGGTCATTTTCTGAGCTTGCAACTCACCCGATTGTTAAATATTTCAGAAAATAATCACCACAGTGTTGGAACATCCATCCAGGACGAGACACTTGGAAACCTTTTAGGGTAGACGACTATCGGGACCATCGTAACTTTTTGGGTTAGTGTAGGGATTTTATGGAAATGTATCAAAGGATAATGTAATTTTATGAGCTTTAATGAAAATATCATTTAGTGTTGCTTTATTTTATCTTTTGCGATACTTTGATGGTAAATTTTGTTAGCGCAACGAGATCTGTTGTAAGTCAGATTTCAGGGCGTGACAGTTATGGAAAGAGTTTGAACCTCCAAGCCTAGGGGGCTAGAGGGTAGGAGAGGTAGGCTAGGGGCTAGTTCTAGTTTAATCTCAAGGATTGATGGTGGAAAATGAGTTGTGAAGGGTGAACCTGGGTTCTTAAATTTTAAGGTTTAATGATAGAAATGGGAGGATGAAGTCACTCTAAAGGTTTCTCTCTATAGAAAAATTTTCAAGCCCTTAAGCAAGGGGGGGTGGTAGCTCTCTATTTATAGAAAAGGAGAGGATTAGTGAAGGTTAAAGGGCTAATTGGGTTAGCAATTAGGTAATCCTAGATCTAATGTTTTCTAGAGTTTTGGAAGCTTAGATAGGTGGGAAACGGGTTTAATGGAAGATGATAGGGTGGGGCTTTAAATGGCTAAACAGTTGCCAATAGAGTTACTGGGGGTGTAACAGTTCTAAAGAAACCCACCCTAGATTTTGGGGTGGTCAACAAGTCAAAATCCAAAAGTGAAATTCAGACATTTTCCCAAAAAATATTGTAGCTAATCCTAGCGTGTACATTACACATGCTAGGCTTAGGAACAGTGTCCCTAAGAAATCCAGAGCCCGTTCTGGAGCTTAATTTTGGAGGAAGAAGGCAAGTTTTGCTTAGCGTGTATAATATACATGCTAGTGTAATTTCCTTTATTTATGCACAAATTTCAAGCCACCATAACTTTTGATATATAAATAAGATTGAGGCGATTCTTGGCTTGTTGAAAAGCTGGGAACATCCTCTTTCCAAGGATATAGGGATCATCCACAGTAGTATAATGTATAAGCCTTGACACTCCTCTTTCCATCCACTGTTTGGGAGTCAAAAATAGGTCTGGGAAGGGTTTAATGGGTTAGGATTGATTCCTAAGGGTTTGAGAAAGGTTCCTAAGGGTTTGAGAAAGTTTACTAAGGGTTTGGGGAGATGCTATCGGATGCTCGAGGGAACACCTTTCTCAAAGTACGTGTCGGTTAAGCCTTGGGCTAAATTTGGGTGTCTACAGATGTCCCTCTTTGGTATCCATTCACTAGTGATCATATGTCAAATAAAAAGACATTCGAAAAGGCCCAAGGCAAAGCTAACGGGTCCGCCATATTCAAAGTGAACCTCAAACATCGGAAAAGTAACATGGTGAGTTTATGGAAGTCCGGTATGTTGGAAAAAAATATCCATTCCTCAAGGTTATCGGTCCCAAGCGCTTAGCGACATTACTGTGCATGACCGTGATGGTGCGAGTAGCGGAAGCCCAACGTGTTGGGAAAAAATATCAGTTTCCACAGTATGATTGATGAGGTGTGATGTTTGAGTTTCATTCTGAATAAAATAGCCCCGCAAGCGGGAGGGTGATCGATCCATACTTAAGGACTGGTGTGAAGCAAAGAAGCAAAGATTCACAATTTTTGCCCAATCTCATGAGGCATTGATTGCCCTATTTGACTGATCAAGGATGTCCCTACGCGAAGTAGGGTTCGAGATCCTTGAGCGAACTCATCGATCCCAAAGATAATTTAGAACAACTTTTTGGGAGTGTGCACCACTTTTTAAGTCACATATTTGTGTTATTTTATGTTTTATGTATTTTTTGTTTTTGATGTTTGTTCAAGGTTTTGAGCATGCTAATTAACCTCAAACCTTTTTATTGTAGCACAACTTTCCAAGCGGATCGAACGGAGGTCGACGCGCCTCTTGGGACATGTGCCACCTACTTTCGTTATTTTATATATATATATATATTATTTTTTTTCACACATATTTTTTTATTATATATATCTTTTTATATATATAGGGGTAAAAAGGGACAGACACACACACATTTTTTTGGGGGGATTAAGCCTAGTGTGTATAATATACATGCTAGGCCAAATCTGGGGAAAAATAAGCCTAGCGTGTATATTATACACGGTAGGCCATTTTATGGTAGGGCAATTTTCAAATTTCTCTTTCTCCCTCTCACCAAACCGGAATGAGAGTTCTTCCTTGTGTTCCTTTGATTCGATTCAAACCTTGATATCGCACCGGTGTTGATATTGCCGATCAAATCACATGCTCACTGCCAAATCTAGGGTTTATTTTTTTAATCAAGATATGCATTTTGAACCCCTTTTTCATCGAATTCTTTGATTTTTACATCCATGTGGCTAGGGTTCCTATATCTAGATGATTTTCTTTGTAAATGTGACCCATTTTATGATTGTTATATTCACTTGCATGAATTTTTGTTTGAAAATTGGATGTATTTTGCCATTTTGCGCTGAATTTTTTTGAAACAAAATGGATGGCTTTTCCTTTGAATTTTTTTTTTTAATTTCCCTCCCAAAGAGGTAGCTAGGGTTTTTGTCATAGATGATGAGAAATGGTGATTTTCTATGAATGTATCCCTACCCGCGATCTCTATGTGCTTGCCTTGTGGGGATTTTTAGTCGAAATTTGGAAAAGTGATTCCTTTCTCATGACTAGAATGCGGGGGACTTTTCTGAATTTGTCATTTGACTCCCCCCTTTTTCTGAATGCAAATGCACATGTACGTGGATTTTTCTAAAAATGGAGGGCAACAGGTGCCCTTCCGAAACCTAAGCCTCTTTTGTTCATATGTGCATGTAGATTTCTTTGATTTTCTTTTGGCAAAGATGTTTTGGAGGTTAAATGAACCGCTTTTTTTTTGTTGGAAATTAAACAACGGGGGCTCCTTTGATGATGATTTCTTTGGAAAATTTTTGGTGTGAATGAGGCATTCTTACCTCCCTTTGGCCCAGTGTTTTTAGCAATGCACTTGATTTTCTTTCGCTTTATCATTTCCTAATACTTGTCGCTTGTATATCTCTTTTCAGGATGTCCAGTGATGAGGACTAAGGCTGTGAGGGTGGCCCTGACGTGATCTTCGACATTAGGGGTGAGCGTCTCATTCAGGTATAGTGCTCCTCTCGCACCTGGTACGAGATGCAGGACGAGGTGGCCCACAGTGGGTTGCTTCATTAGCAATATTCCCACATTTTAAACTTTGGCATAGCCAGCCAGGTAAAAAAAGTATTCCTTGGTTGCTTTCTTCTATTCGGGGTTCTTTGTTTCAGGATCTGACATTCCTCATTCTTTTGATACAGTCTCTGCCCCCGATTATGTTCTATGGAGGTTGGTTTGACCTCCAACGCTTTTATGTCCAACTTTGGCATATCCAGCTAGGTAAAAAAAAGTATTCCTTGGTTGCTTTCTTCTGTTCGGGCTTCTTTGTTTCAGGATTTAACATTCCTCATTCTTCTTATGCAGTCTCTGCCCCCGATTATGTTCTGTGGAGGTTGGTTTGACCTCCAACGCTTTAATGTCCATCTCCCTCCCATCGTGAGGTTCCTTCTAGCTCAGGCCAGCTTTGGGGACTTCTTGTCATGCCCTTCTATGAGAGGGGATTCGGCCTACGTGAAGGCTTTGGTGGAGATGTTCCGTCCGGAGACAATGACCTTCCACATGTCTGTAGCCGAGATGACCATCACTCCTGTGGATTGGTCCATGATCACAATGATTGGGATAGGAGGAGTGCCCGTGGTCTGCCCTCGCATTCCAAATCATGAGGAGGTGATTTCTATTGGTCGGGGACTACCCCCCTTCCGCCCATATGACTGGCTCAGAGGTTAAGCTATCTTGGTTGGCAGACCTGTTCGAGGCTGACAAGTTGGTTGATTCGGACCAGCCGAAAATGGATATCGTCATCAAGCCTGGGCGTGCCTTGATGCTGGCTCGTATCGCGCTTCTTTTTATTCTGGGCAAGACGACCTTGCCAATGTCAACTGTGGTCGATTCTCGCTATCCCTTCCCATCTTGATGGGGAACTGGGAGAATGTGCACCATTTAAATTGGGGCAGCACCGGGTACGTAGTGCTGATGGATAGCTTGGACAGAGCCTCAGTTGGGGACGTTGCCTCTGTCCTTGGATTTTGGCCCATGATTTGGATCATTATTTCGGCTTTCATTTTTTTGTTTTTTTTTTTAATTTGGTATTTGACATATATTCTTACTTGTCCATCCCTACAGGTTTGGGGGTATTTATACTTCCAGCCTGGTCGCCCCCTCCTCTTCTTTGATGAGTTCACCTATCCCCTGATGAGCTGTTGGCATAAGGATTGTCGTCGGGACCTGGGGATGAAGCATTTTGAACTAGGTCTCAGGTCCTAGTTTGACTTGATGATCCTGAAGCAGGTTTGGCACCCCCTCCCTTTGTTGGTTAAATTTGGGAGTTTTGATTGTATTGCTTGACTAATAGGATTGCCCTTTCTTGGGCAAATTACATTTGATCCTTACATCGGCTCCCCCTTCTTAGACCGCACTGCTGTTGGCTAGTCACAACTATTCATTGATCGTCGCATTGTCTTCTTTTACGGCTCTTGGGTTCGAGCCTATTATCTAGGGATAGGGTAGTGCATTGGTACTGGGACTATTTTTTTGTGCCTTCGAGTCCTCCTGAGGAAGTTATGGCACCAGAGGGTACGGCCGAGGAGCTTGCAGGGAGGCTCTTCCGACATGGGATTCCCGCTAGTGACCTTTATGAGCATGGGGAGTATCAGTTGTGGTACGAGGCTCTCCCCAATCGGTCCATCCTCCCACGTTTTCTGCCTATGCCAACTTTTTGGCGCTTGGAGGCCCACGATCTCAAGTATCTTCTTTTTTCTTTCCCTTGCTAGAGATTTTCTTTTCCGACTGCTAAGTCTTTGCTTTACTGACTGGATTTCCTCTTTCTTCAAATCAAGGCAGGAGAAGATTCTGACAAGGGCACAGATGTAGGTCTTGCAAAGGTGACAGGTGCTAGACCTTTGGAGCCTTCCGGTGTGGGGCCTGCAAGGACATCTACTGCCAGGATTCAAGAGACCTTTAGGCATTTTAATGACGCGTTCCTCTCAGATTTGTGTGTTGATGTGATGGAGTATGCTCGTATATCCACCGAGGCGATTAGAGTTCCTCCTCCCGAGCTGGTCCCAGGGGTGAGTTCTCTTTTCTACATTATCTTAAGGACATGCTTGCTTTTATATTATTTTCCTGCGCTGCTGACTTCCCTCTCCCCCCCTTGCAGATTTATAAGTCAGCTGTTTAATAGGCAGAGTATTACCGTCGTATTGCTGACCTTTAGGATGCTGAAGTGGTAAGTATGACTTTGGTTTGCCCCGTCTGTTCCTTCGTGGCCCTATGATTTCCCTTAACTGATCTTTCTGGTATGATGCTTCCGCACACTCGTGAGAAGGACTTGCGTTCACTACTTACCCGGCTTTCCCGGGCATGGTCGCGGGTGGGGGACATTCAGACATATTAGAAGACCTCGCTCTGACGGAAGAAGGACCTTGGGTAGGAGCAACTTTTGTCTTTTTTTCCTTTTATGAACATTTGAACCTTTGAGCACCTCTAGGAGCAATGTAATTAACAATGAATGATTGATGTTTCTAGATAATTCGTGGAATGGATGTTTTTAATTTCTCTTTCTATTTGTTGTCTCTTCGCTCTCTTTTTTTTTGGGTGTGATATGCTTGCTCTCTTGCAGGATGGGCCATGAGTCTGGCAAACGAGGCAATGACCCCCCAGGTTACATATTGGCTGAAATAGCCAAAGTCCATATATCCCTTTTTGATTTGTTGTGAGTGTGGCACCTGTGAAAAAAAAGTAGACATGTTAAGTGGTGAACTTAGGTGTCCCAGCTCGTGGTTTGGGATGCCATTTGTAAAGGAACATTATTGTGTGTAGGTTGATTGGTCCAAAGGGTAGGGAAAAACAACTTTTATTTCCCCCTTCTCTTCTCCTTCTTCTCCTTTTTTTTCGGTTTTGGTCTAGCGTGTATATTATACACACTAGGCATTTTTGGGCATTGTTTGGTCTAGCGTGTATAATATACACGCTAAGTGTTTTTATGGGCATTTTTGGGCTAGCGTGTATATTATACACGCTAGGCATTTTCTGGGTGTTTTTGGTCTAGCATGTATATTACACAAGCTAGGCGCTTTCTGAATATTGGGGGGCCTATAAAGCCCGAGAATGTATTCCTTTTTCTTTATTTTAAGTTGGGTTTTGGACTTTGCTCCAATTTTTTGTTTTTTCTTCCTGAGGGTGGGTCCATTATCCTACATCGAATCGTGATTCTTTAAAAGGCCTTGTATGACCATGGACCCGCTTCATGACCTTGCCCCTCCTGGGGGGGGGGGGATTTTATACTTCCTTCCTTAGGTGTAGGGCTCAACTTTCAGAAACTTTGGTTTGATAGTTTGAACAAGAGCGAGCTCGTGGGTTTGGATGACTTAGGCTTGCTACTCTCTCATCTTTCCTTGGCGTTCCCTTGTTTTGGGACCTTATCAATGCAACGGTTTCTCATTGGGATGCGGAAACCCATGTCTTCCGCTTTGGGACCCGTGAGATGACTCCAACACTTGAAGAACTCTCTGTTTTATCAGGTTTGAGGTTGCGTCGCAGTCGTGCTAAGGTGGTATCGAAACCGAGTTATGCCAAAATTGTCCGTGCGACTTTGGGCATGAAGAAAAATGAGTATGAGAAGAGCTTTACTGGCGGGTCCACCAGGTGTTTGGTTAAATTCCTAAGAGAATTTTTTGAAGATGAAAGTTTGCAAAAATTGCCAATCAGAAATATTCATAATGTGAATGCATTTTCCTTTTGCCTTCTCTCGAAGGTCCTCTTTTACATGGGAGGAGAGAGTTTCTCCCTTGCACTCTAAGACGTACTAGTGGAGCTTGAGAGGGGCTGCTCTGTGATGCATTTTGTGTTGGCCGAGCTTTATTATGGTCTGGATGCCTTTGCCTTGGGCAAGGTTGAGTGCTTCAGGGGATGCCCTGCTCTTCTTCAGCTCTGGCTTGGGGATCATCTTGCCATTTTGGGTCCGTGCCCCGCTTTTATGTGGTTCGGGGAGAGGTAGCTCACTGCTTTTTGGGCCGATATTTCAAGTTGCCTCAGGGGAATATACGCGAGATGCATCTCTGGCTGACTGAGGCCGAGCTGATATGGAAGCTTTCATTACTTGACGGTACCTTCCTGATAGTCCGTTCTAGGGATCATGAGGGTATCACCCTTCTAGGCTTGACTGGTAGTACCCATTATTTCCCATCTCGGGTGCTACATTAGTTCGACTATGTTCAGTAGGTGCCTGATGCAATGAGACCTCCCTTGTGTGGTCTAATTTTCTCTCGGGGGTCTTTCGAGGACTTGGATAGGATAGTCGCTCTTTGGGAAACGCGTTAGTCGACGCATATGTGCGATCTGGAGCAAGGGACCTTCCTTTTGACTTCTCTAGAGTATGAGGCTTAGCTACTATCTGAGAGGCCTTCTGCTCGTCGATTGGATTAGGTAGAGAGAAGCAATTCAGAGGGACGTTGGCTGAGGAAAGAGTTGGTGCTTCGGACTCGGATTGAGTTGCTGGTAGACGAGAAGCGGGTCCTACACGAGCGTTTAGAGAAAGAGCAGGGTAGAGCTGATGTTGCCGAAATAAGAGCCGAAGTTGCAGAGTGTTAGGCCTTTCACCTGGAAGGGGCTTTGAGTGATGCTCTTGGTGCTACTGATGCTTCCCAAAAATGATATAGGGGCCTCCATGGTTGGTGGATGACTGACCGGAATGCTCGTGAGGATGCTTTGTGTGCATAGATATGTGTCCTTAAGTGAGGCATGGGTCGTTGACCTAGTCCTATACATACTCTCTACATAGATCAAACACCATAAGAAGGGGCATAAGAACTCGTGACAAATATATTTTTGGTATATATTTTTTCTTTGATATATATATATATTTTTTCAAATTTGTAAAGGGGGAAACAGGGTGTCCCACCGATTATCTTTTTAAGATGTGGCACAAGCGAAATGTGGACATGAAAATGGGAAAGGGAACTTTATTATCTTATATAAGTATCATCTTCCTCTTGTTTGATGTTTTTATTGCTTCTCCTTTCAATGGTGCAAGCAAAACATGGGTATGAAAATGGGAAAGGGAAATTTATTATCTTATATAAATATCATCTTCGTCTTTTTTTATGTTTTTGTTGCTCCTCCTTTCAAAATAGGGTGTCGCACTGATTATCTTTGTGGGATGTGGTGCAAGCAAAATATTGGTATGAAAATGGGAAAGGGAAATTTATTATCTTATATAAATATCATCTTATTCTTTTTTGATGTTTTGACGATGAGAGGAGGTGATGGGTCCCATTTTGAGCATAGTCAATCCCGTTCATGTTGTCAGACCTACGTGAGGTTTTATCGAGGTCGGAACGTCCATCCCTTTGGATTGAATCAACCTTTTATCCTTACCTTGAGTCATATGTTTGATGATACAGTCTAAATATACACCTGATCAGGACCCAATTTGAGTAAACATGAGAGGCCTAGTTGGCAACTAGATAATTCAAAAATATAACCAAAGGAGTAACTAATGAGTTTCTTTCTTTTTTTTTTTCTTTTTCTTTCAAAATATTTTTACACACAACGCCCAAGATGGGTTTTCTCCATGCCCATTATCACCTTCTTTTTTACCTGTAGTGCCCTATTGGGTTTTCACTACGTCCATGGGTATTGCATTTTACCCCAGGCGCCTTTTTAGGTTTTCACCTAGTCCGCACAAGTTTGTTCTCTTTACTCGTGGCTCCCTTGCGGGTTTTCACCACGTCCTCTTTGCTTTGAGCTTATATTTTTTTTCTTTTCCTTTTATTATTATTATTTTTTTTTCAAGGACCACGACATGGGCGTCGATTCCGTCATATCCTACTGGATGGAGTTCTTTGTTGTCTCTCAGCTTGGCTCGTGCTAACTCAACGGATATCATGACTGCCGTGGGCCATAAAGAGGGCTTTCTTCAGGGATGTACTGTGGCCACAAGTTGAAAGAGGTGGGTTAGGAATTTTGATGGTATACTTGGGTTAAAAGGTTTTCTTAATAGGGTTCCAGTTGCCATAATACACTTCTTCTTTGGGGGTTTTTACTGTACACGCCCCATGATTTTTCTATCTCCTTTCTTTTCTAACTTTTTTTATTCTTTTTACTTTTTCTAGATATCCTTTTTTTAAGATTTTGCTTTTTTTTTTAAAGATTTTGATGGTAAATCTTTTTCTCTTTTTTTTGTTTGGTATATAAACTTTTTCTTTTTCTGGGAAGAGTTAATGAAGGAAAGGCCATTGGCTCTAATGGGGTAGCAAAGGGTATGAGCATTCAGGGATGCTTTTTGACTACTTGACTTTGAAATGATGGTCTCTCTTATGGGGTCCGTAAGCAGTCATATATCCATCTTATCAATACTTACCTTACTGTGGGAGACTAGGAGTAGAATCGTCTCATGTATCCAGTATTGATGGGCTCAGAAAAATGATCTTCATCCATGGTGGCGAGATGAAGAGCGTACCGAGGGACTACCTCCCTAGTGATGTAAGACCCTTCCTAGTTGGACTTCAATTTCCCTTTCGGATCGGTGTGGAGAGAAGAGAAGATTTTCTTCAGTATTGTGTCGCCCACTTTCAAATCTCGAACGCGAACACATTTATTGTAAGCACATGCAATCCTTCCTTGGTAGACCTAGGTGTGACACAAGGCTAGGAGCCTTTTCTCATCGAGGAGGTTCAGCTGTTCGAAACGAGATCTCTCTCTCTCTCTCTCTCTCGACTTCTAGTAGATCAGATTCGATGAGGATGCGGAGTGAAGGTACTTCAACTTCAACTGGGAGTACGATCTCAGTTCCATACACAAGGGAAAATGGTGTTGCCCCTATAGCAGTACTAATTGACGTTCGGTAGGCCCATAGTGCGAAAGGAAACATCTCGCTCCAGTCTCAGTATGTGACAATCATCTTCTCGAGGATGCAAACGACTGTCTTATTGGCAGCTTCTATGGCTCCGTTGGTTTGCAGCCGATATGGTGATGAGCAGTGATGTTTGATCTTGTATTGCTCGCATAGGGCTTTGATGTGCTTGTTTGAAAAGTTAGTGCCATTGTTGGTGATGATGTCATTGGGCATGCCGAATCGACAAACGATATTGTTCTCGTAATGTTTGGATAGGATGCTACTTCTACCCATTTCGTGACATGCTCAATGGTGACGAGGATGAACTGATGTCCGTTAGATGCTTTTGGATTAACCTTTTTGACGACGTCGAAGCCCCACATGGTAAATGACCATTGAGTGGTCATGCTATGTAGATCTATGGTTGGAGCATGTATCAGACTAGAGTGTTCTTGGCATTTTTAGCACATCTAAGTGTCCTTGCAGTAGTCAGCTTCCATTGTAGTCCATAAATTTGTAGGATCTTCTTGGCTAGCATGCGCCCATTGATGTGGGCCTTGCATGCTCCCTCGTGGATCTCTTTAACGACATTGGCTGCCTTGCTTTTAGTTAGGCATCTGAGCAGGATATTGTTATATGATTGTTTGTAAAGGCACTCGCCACAGATGATGTAATTTACTACTAAGCGTTGGATGGTCCGCCTATCTGTCTTGGATGTGCCTTCAGGGAAGACTTGAGTTTCGAGGACATTCTTGATATCTTAGAACCATGGAGGCTCATCATCTAACTTTGTGGATCCCTTGATTTGGAGGCAGAAGGCCGACTTGTTTCTTTGTTCGATCATGATCAGCTTCATCTCAACGCTGCATGGAATCTCAACCATTGATACCAAGGTGGCCTAAATGATTTCTTGCTCACGGTGTGTAGGAGAACATAACATCATCGAAGCATGCTATCATATCCTCGAGAAGTTCATGGTATGGGATCAGCTTATCATCTTTCATCTTCGAGTCGCCAAACACCCTGAGGTGAGTTATGTTTAGGTCAAAAGCTGCTTGTAGGCCAGCTGCGCAAGCTTCATACTCGGCCATATTGTTAGTGCAGGGGAAATTGAGTTTGATGGAGACTAATATGTGAGACCCTTTTGGTGAAATTAGAATGGCGCCGACTCCTTGACCTTCAGCTTTTGATGCTCCATCAAAGTGGATTACCTAGGACTCCTCTGTCTCTTCTGTGTCATCCTCTGCTAGGAATAAGATGTCCTTATCAAAGAATTCGGTTATCAGAGGCTCGTAGCGGGTAAAGGATTCTCGGCAAGATGATCAGCGAGTGCTTGCCCCTTGATTGACTTCCGTGTGACATCCGTGATGTCAAACTCAGATAAAAGTAGTTGCCAACATGCATTTCGGTCAGTGAGAGCCGGTTTTCAAATAAGTATTTCAGTGGATCCATTCGTGCTAGAAGGAGGACTGCCTAAGATAGAAAGTAGTGACGGAGCCTCTGTGTAGCCCATACGAGAGCCAGGCATGCTTTCTCTATATGAGAATAACAACTCTCATAATCAGTAAACTTCTTGCTCAGGTAGTATATTGCATGTCCTCTTCTCCCGATCTCATCATGTTATCCTAAGACACATCCCATTGAAACTTTCATTATTGAGAGGTACATTAAGAGTGGTCTCCCGGGTACTGGTGGTACCAAAACTGGAGGTTTGAGGAGGTAAGTTTTGATCTTATCAAATGTCACTTGATAATCATTGTTTCATTCAATAGGGAAATCTTTTTTTAGTAATTTGAAGATCGGTGTACAGATAGGAGTTAATTGTCCAATGAACCGACTTATATACTATATTCTGTCCAAGAAGTCTCTGACTTCTTTCTTACTAGATGGCAGTGGCATTTCGACGATAATTTTTACTTTGATTGGGTCAACCTCGATGCCTCTTCTACTGACGATGAAGCCCAATAGTTTTCCTGACATGGTGCCAAATGCACATTTTTGAGGGTTTAGACGCAACTTGTATTTTCTCAGTCTTTCAAATAGCTTTTGAAGGTTCACCAGATGATCACCTCTCTCCTTACTTGGCTATCATGTCATCAACATAAACCTCGATTTCTTGGTACTTAATGTTGTGAAATAGCGCTGTCATAGCCCTTTGATATGTTGCCCCAGCATTGTTTAAGCCAAACGACATGACTCGATAGCAGAATGCTCCCCATGGAGTAATAAATGATGTCTTTTCTGGATCTACCTCTGCCATCTTGATCTGGTTGTAATCAGAGAATCTGTCCATGAATGAGAGAATCCCATGCCTTGCAGTGTTATCAATTAGGATGTCGATGTGTGGCAATGGGAAGTCATCTTTCGGGCTCGCCTAATTAAGGTTTCTGAAATCGATGCACATGCGAACCTTTCCATCTTTCTTCGAACTGGTACAATGTTGGCCAACCACTGTGGGTATTTGGAGACCATGAGAAATCTGACATCGTACTATTTGATGACCTCATCCTTTACTTTCAACATCCACTCTGGCCGGAGGTGCCTCAACTTCTGCTTTACTGGCTTAACGTTGGGATATAGCGGCAGCTCATGCTCGATCAAATCTATATCCAAATCCGGCATATCCTCATATGACCATACAAAAATGTCTTGATATGACCAAAGGAAATCAATCATGTTTTTTTTTCCTAGGAAAACAATGACGTTTCGATTTTAGTGATTCTAGGAACCTCCTCGATACCCAGATTAACATCTTCAGTTTCTTCAATGATCGGGGTAGGACCATACTTAAAATCGGTAAATTGTTCAAGGAGCTCATTCGGAAGCTCCTCCATTAAGTCCTTGCCATCCAGATCCGTGACTCCTACCCCTCCTTTCATTTCTACGAGAAAGAGGTCGACTTCACATTGGGCGGGCTCTTCAATTAAGGCATCATTTTTTTTGGCTTTTTTCAAGAATTTTGAAAGATAATATTTTTGGGGTTTTTTGTATTTTTTATGGTTTTCCTTTTCTTCTAAGATGGGCCCTTGGCAAGGCGGGTCTCTATATACACATGGTATTGCCTGCCAAGGGCTAATCTAACTATTTATAGGTTGTTTTTTTTTTTTTTAAAGTTGGTGCCATATTTACGGCCATTTGATGCTTCTAGAGTCAGGGGTATTGATACCCAATTCCTTACTTGCGGTGTCGCACCTTTACCTGGTCTGATGGAGGAGGCTGTTTGAAATGGATTTTGAGGGTCAGCGCCCAACATGTTAACCATGGGTTCATCTTGAACCTAGTTTTAAAATTTAGCATGGGTTTTGAATGGATTAGGATGGGTGGCTGTGCAGGTAGGGTTACCTCCTCTTCAAAAAGGGACAGGGAGGCTAGGTCTATTTCAACATCGGGAGGGATGATTTGGTGATTGGTCAGGTGGATAACGGCCTCCGATTTGTGTGGGGTCAGCTATGTTGCCCCATTCTAGTCTACCTTAATGAACCCTGTGATCACGAACGTGCTTCGGATGTGAGGTCACGATCAGGGTTCACCTTCCAGGTCTATCCCCCTAGCTTTGGTTGTAGCGATGGTTCGGGCCTTCTCCTTGGCCATTTGGACCTCTTCTTCGGTAGGTTTGTTGTAGCCTAAGCCGAATTTGATCTATTGTCTGCCCTTGGCCCTGACCGGGTCTTTCCTGCCTTGCAGGCAACAACCCAAACCTTTACCATTTCGATAACCCCATTTCTGGAGTATTGCTACGACTGTGACCATTCCACCTCTAGTTCTTTTGGTGGCTTCTCTGATAGGCTCCGATGACACTGTTGATGTGTCATACTGGAAGCTATGGAGGTCTGTGTCTTCGGCTATGTATGGTACATCTAACACTTTAAGATTCTCAATGCTGTGTGTGACCTTTTATCCTTCCTCCTGACCTTCGCCAAGAATGGTGATGACCTTTTGATCGGATACGAATATGAGCTTTTGGTGCAAGGTTGAAGGTATTGCCCTGATTTCGTGCAGACACAGGTGCCCTAGCAATAGATTGAAAGTGGATTTGATGCCCATAACTTGGAACAGGATGGACAAGGTTATTGGACCAACGGTGAGCTCAACATCGACTTCTCTTATTATTTCTCTCCGTGTCTTATCGAATCCCCTCGCGCTTGTTCTAGCTGGCCTGAAAGTGGAGTGATCCACCCCTATCTTGGTCACGGTTCTCAGGGGGCACACATTTAATGCTGATCCATTGTCTATTAATACTAACAGGATCACCAAGTCTCCTACCTTTATTATGATGTTGAGGGGTTGGGAATGATGGTTTCCCTCACTCTGAAGATCGACATCTAAAAAAGAGATGGCGTTAGGAGCAAAAACCTGCCCGATTATTTGCCCTACCTCATATGGGGGCACTTTGCTGGATACATGTGCATCTTTCAAGGCTCCCATTAGAGCTTGATAGTGGAGCGAAGACGTTATTAATAGGTCCTAAACAGTGATATGAGCTGGCATTCTTTTAAACTATGTTTCCAGCGCATACTCGCGACTCATTTTTTCAAATGGGTGCACTGCTTGGGGTTCCTTTTTCTCTTCTGGTCTGGCTCGTACTAGTACCTCGGGTTGCTTAGAGATCCTCCATGATCATGTTATAAAATCAACTGCCCCCTCTCTGCTGCTGCCCGCATTGATGTCTATCTGATTGTAATTTAGCAGGATCTAGTGGGGGTCGTAGGTCGGTCCTGGGATCTGAAACGGGTTAGACAGGGGTATCGGAGGCTCCTAAATCGGTGGTTTCGAACAACTGGATAATACCTGGTTAACTTTCGTTAGAGGTGGATAGGTTGGGTGAGTGGTAAAAGTAGGCCAAATGGGGTCTATAGGAATTGTGGATAACTGCATTGGTGGTGATGTGGCGGAGTGAGGCCAATGGTAGCTAATCGGTGCTGGAGTGGGGAATGGGGAAAACTAGGCATCAAGTAATTGGTAGGGGTTGCTACTGTATATGGTTGATATGGACATATGCGGAGAGAAATCAAGGCCAAAACGACTATGCAAAATCTCACCGCGGCGAGAAGTTGGTGTCATGTGGCACCTGGACAATTCACCGCTGTAGACACCCCCATTTTGCCCCCTTGGGATAAACAAATCTATTCGATCAACCTTTGACCTCATAACCCTAATGTGGGACCATATGCTGAAATAATAATATATGGCTGGACATGGGCTGAAATAATAGCTTTGTAGCTCAGGCCCATGACCCTAACATAGGGAACCATGCACTGAAATAATAGTACATGGCTGAACACAGGTTGAAACAATAGCTCTGTGGCTCAGATCCCAACTTAGGCAGATTATATACTGAAACAATAGTATATAGTCAGAATGCAGATTGAAATAATAGTCTCGTATTTTAGACCCCTTTACCCTAATGTGGGACCATATACTGAAACAATAGTATATGGTTGGACACAGGCTAAAACAATAGCCCTGTGGCTCAGGCCCCATGACCCTAACTTGCAGACCATGCACTGAAACAATCGTACATGGCTGAACGCAGGCTGAAACAATAGCTTTGTGGCTCAGATCCCAACGTAGGGAGACTATATACTAAAATAATAGTATATAGTTGAAATGAAAGCTGAAACAATAGTCTGGCATTTCAGACCCAACCCAAACTCGGACAGCCCCGAATTACGCGCCTAAAACCACGAGCGCAATTCAATCGCACGCCAAACTACACACGTGTAATTAGTCCATTTTCAGACCAGACTTCCTTTCTCAGACTGCTTCGAGACTCGATCACGCGTGCCATATAGCACACCCGATCGGCTTGAGCGCCCGATCACTGGTGCAAAATTGGCCTACGCTCGACCTAGTCTTACTGTCCTTGACCCCTAAGCTTCCTTGATCAAGCGCTTAGAATGAGACGCTTAATCGGATTGCGCACCCCACACTTGGTGCGCAATTAGTTCTAACGTGATTAGAACTAGGAAACTCGCTGAGAAAGTCAGCCGGTCGCTCATTGAGTCGGTGACAGACTCAAAGCGATTACGCACTGGGAAACCGACACACAATCCAGTTAAACGCCTGAAACAGGGTACTTATTAGAGAAAAACTTATAAAAGCTTTTTTTCTAATTCACCCGAGGGGAGGCAGGAATTTTAAGAGAATCTTCGAGATTCAAGCTTCGAATCTTCGAGATTTCTCTCCACAGCCTCAACCTTAGGTAAGAATTTAACTTTTCATTTCCGACCGTAGTTCTTAGTTCTTAGACTTAGGATTTTTCTTAGTTTTAAACTATTAATATTAATTCAGTCTTAGACCGTAGCACCCTTTTTCGGACCGTAATTTTAATATATTGTTCTAATTCCCAGTCTTCAGAACCAGTCCTTAATCTGACGGCCCAATCCACCAACCATAGACTCAATTATATTCTAAAATTTTAATCTCCAGTCCTATTATTAATCTCTGGTTCTAGTTCATAGTTTCTAGAACCAATCCTTAATCATACAGCTTGGTTTTCTGATTTCGGACCCGAATTTAGTCCTTAAACTTTTAAATTTCAGTTCTAATTTCTTAGTTTAATATTTCTAAAATCCCAAAAATTAATTTAGTCTTCTATAATCCAAGTTTCATAATTTAAATTTTTAATTATAATCTCGAAAATGACTCCGAAAATCCAAAAATACTATTTTATACTCCAAAAATCTAATTTATCCTTAGTCTCAGCCACCCAATTTGTCCAAGGGAGCTTACAGAGGTACTCGGGAACGAGGCCAATCCTCCTTAGCATAGCGGTCCCAAAATCCCTTTTTTTTAGGATTATTTTGTTGCTTTAATTAGGATTAGAAAATCAAGTCCATAATTTCCTAGATTTTTAGTATAGTTAATTTACATGCTCCATTTTGATTAGATCCATAGAATAATTGCTTTGATTAGAATTCTAATAAAGTTTGTTCCTTTATTTTAATTAGATTTTTAGTATAGTTAATTTGTTGCTTGATTAGATTCCAGTATAGTTAATTTCTTTTTTTTATTAATTAAAGTTTTAGTATAATTAATACATTGCTTTGATTCTAATTCTAGAAAAAAATTAGTTCCTTTATTTTAATTAGAGTTTAGTCTAGTTGGTTTATTTGTTTTAATTAGATTTTAATAAAATTAATTCATTGCCTAAATTAGAGTTCTGGTAAAATTAGTTCTCTATTTTAGTTAGAATTGTAGTAGAATTATTATAATTGCTTTACTTAGAATTCTAGTACGAACAACATGCTTGATTTAATTAGAGTTTTATTAGAATTAACATGTTTGCATTCCTAGTACAATTAGGAGACTGATATTAATTGGAGTTCTAGTAGTACTAGGACACTAAATTAATTAGAACTCTAATAGGATTAGGAAATTAAATTAATTAGACACCTAATAGAATTATAATGTTAGATTAAATCACTATAATAAACCCACACCACTAGACTCACAATAAAACTAGGAAATCTGAACCGATTCAAATTACAATAATAACGGAAAGAAAAGGAAACCTTAACCATCTAAACTATAAGGAAGAGTCATTACTGCTGACGTTCGCATGTGGACAATTTAGGAAAGAAGTAACCCACACTTGCTCTAAGGCGTGATCATTGACGTGTTCCAGCGTCGCTAAATATCTACAGCTGACGATCACAACAAACTAGGAACCTTCCTAGTAAACCTCCCCCCTTCTTTATTTTATTTCTAACATTCCAAACGCCGCATCGATAGAGTCCACTTGGACATAATTGGGCCACTGATTCAACGGGGACCGAGAGGAACCCATAAAAAGCACGCACCAACAGCCATGGCGAGATGCTCTGTCTTGTGGGGTTTAGGTTTGTAGCCTTTTGTGTCTTACAAGGTCATGTCTTATGAATAGCATGGTTTATTAACACATAAGGTATGTGCAATGTGTGTTCTAGGCTATATATGAGGAACTTTTGAAGAGAGTTTAACTTCGATTAGTACGCGTTTGTTCACGAGATTCCGATTTGAGGTAGGGAAGAACATCTTCCCAAATCCGTGTTTTTCTTGAAGTTCATGTTATTGATGCAAGTATTAAAATGCTATTTTCTATAACTGCTAAACAAGAATATTGACATGTTTTGAAATGTACAATTCAGAGCTTCGCTAGCTTGGGTTTGTATGTTTTTGTACACGCATTTGATATGAAATTGCATAACTTCGACACGTCTTCCAATTCTGTGATCTATTTATAGCATTGCTCTCAGTTCGTGTCCATCATCTCTGATTGATATTTGTATGTGCGCTCGATCTGCTAAGATAACTCTCGTTGAATGAATCATGTCTATGTCATGTGACTCGTGTCATGAATTCGTGTTTATGTGATTGTGAGATTCGATTCAAGTGACCCTGCTAACTAGATCAGGGGCTTGGTAATGGCTCAAGTGACCCTGTTAACTTGCTCAAGGGCTTGGTAATGGCTCAAGTGACCCTGCTAACTTGCTCAGGGGCTTGACAATCCAACTCAAGTGACCCTGCTAACTTTCTCAGGGGCTAGGCAATCAGTCTTGATCAAAGTGACCCTGTTAATGTAGCTCAGGGGCTTGACTTTCTTGAATTGAGTGACCCTGCTAACATAGCCCAGGGGCTCAATGTCTTGGTTCAAGTGACCCTGTTAACGTAGCTCACGGGCTTGACAATTTGATATTCAAACCTAGATCTTGATATCCACTATACGTTCTTGTAATGTACTCGCTTGACTTGTCCTCATGTGTGTGATACGCTCGTTTGATCTTATATGCATGATTTTAAAGCTCGATTAATTATATTCATGAAAGATTTAGTTTGCCTCTTTGCTAAAAGAAATTCATGCTTTGACCATGTATTTCTACTTATGTATCAAGATTCATGAATGAGAATGATGAATTGTAATTTAGCAGTTGTAATTCCCTATTGAGCTTGGATGAAGGTCACTCCTCCACTATACGTCACAGCTGCAGGAGAAGATGTGGTGAGGGATCCTGAGCAAGAAGAGGACCCCGACTACCGTCCTGAGGAGGAAGAAGAATTACCTCCTGACGATTATTATCGTTGAGCTTCGCTTGGATTTCGTCTTTTTGGAATTAGTTTCTTTTGGACAATTGGTATAGTTACCTTATCAGAACAGAATTTTGGTACATGTATATAAATTTTGTTATGGTTGCATCCACTATTTAGGTGAATGACGGCCTTCATCGGTGGATGTATTTATACATACTTGATAGATATGGGATGATGATATTTTCTTTTCTTTTAAGTATTATGTTGCCATTTCGTTCATTTTATAGCTCTATTTTGCTTTCCGCTTTGCGCACTTTGCTTCCAATTTTGTAAGCTTGCCATTGCATGATGGCCTGATCTTACCCATGGTTTAATGTGCGGAAGGATCAAGCTGTCGGGAAGTGATGCTAGCACCTTGCTACCGTAGCATTGCTGAAATTTTAGATCGTACGTGGGATCTGACGGCGTTTGTGATAAGGAAACCTGGGCTGTAACTGAGCTCTGTGATCAAGTGGGAGAGTGGACTAGAGGCTCTAGAGAGTGGTAGAGGCCCCAGGGTTTTTACCCTATTCCCATGTATGGGATACTCTGCTTCCGCTTATGGAATGCTTGGGCCCCACTTTGATTTTCAAATTTTGTTCTTACTTTAGTCTCTCTGTATGGCCACTCCATAGTAAATGGCATGTTTTAGAATTATGTTTTTGAACTAATGTTTTGAGTTATGAACGTGTTTTGCAAATGCTTTTGCCTTTCGCACTTTGAAAATGCTTTTGCCTTACGTCATTGAATCTATGCTACGTATGTTAAAAATGCAAATATGTATTGAACTCTCCCTACTGAGCTTGGACTGTAGCTCATCCTAACATTATGTCACAGGTGTGGATATCGATAGGGACCTTGAGCTTGAGGAGGACCTAGACTACATTCCGGAGGAAGAAGCAGATCTTCAGCTAGAGGAGTTCTACCCATAGTTGGGTTTTGTTTTATATTGGACATAGTACAGTGTAGGATTTTGGTACAGAAAACTGAATTCATGTTTTTTGAATTTACACAACTGTTTAGGTGACAGTCGGCCATTACCGTTGGTTGAATTTTTGGGTTTTGTTCCGTGTACAAATATATATAGAATCTGTAAATGCCATATGATATCAGTATAGTCTTATGTATTGCATTTGCTTGATTTTGCATGTATGTAGATGCAACAGGTACATCAGAAAACCTGGTAGTCCTCAGATTCCGCATGTGGAAAGTGGGGCCGTCACAATTGGTATCAAAACTTGTGAGTCAGACCGTATCAGACAGTCAGACCTTCTTAGAGATCAATGTTGGGAAAGTTGGGCTATCACACTTGGTATCAGAGCACATTGATACCAAAGGTTCGGATTGTGATCTATGATCCGACGGTCTGGTTTTCCCAGATATTTGTGTAGGGGAAAAGCGGGCTATCATAGAAATAAAGGGAAAAAAGGGGGTAAGGTTTATTGATGTAGGGGTAGCCTTTTATTCAACTAATTTTGGCAATGATAGTCAACTACTTTCTTCTTGTGTGTGTAGTGCAGTGCCATAATTGAGCTCTCAGTTATGTTTCAGCACCATCAAATCATTAAATTATGTGATTAGCAGGAGTTTTGCCCTCCTCCCACCACCATACGATGACATCTAGAAGTGTGAAGATGTCAGGGATGCCCTCACTATTTTTCTCGTTCTTCCTTGGATTTATTGACATGTTCATTCGTCGCATGCTCTCATTCGGTTGTACTTTTCTTTTTCTCTGTTTTTTCGAAAGCATGCATGTCTATTTTTTTTTTAAACAACTTGCTAACGCAAGACTTATGAGATTTGATGGAACCTTGCATTTTCTTATTTTGTGCTCTAATAATGACTCCAATGGCGGAAAATAGTGTGTGAGAATTGATAGCTCTTTTACAATTCCATGTCTTATCCTCTTGCAAGTGTACAATGGAATTGTAGCACGTGTATAGGTATTTATCCACAGGGAAGGTGTATTCCTAAAAATTCCTCTATTTGCCTTTAAATAATAATTTTTTTTATTTAAAAATAGAATGCATGAATTGAAATAAAAATATTTTAATGAATAACCTTAGGTTCTCTATCGTAGATTTCATAGTCCTAATCAATTATGACTTATTTCTCTGAATTCCATGTAATTATTTTAAGGCGAAAATGACCATAAGAAGAATAAAATATCGGTTTAAGACACAACGATAATATAAACATTTCCTAGCATGAAATTCATTAATGAAACTAGCTAGGGCAACAGCGGCAACAAAGTTGGGTGATGGAAGTCTAGTAATCTCAATCCTAGGGCAACAATGACAACAAAGAGAAAGAGATCATAGAAATCATGAAAATCTTACAAAACTCATAGACAAGTTTTAAAACTCATATTCATTAGCCACTCACAATTCTGAATTCAGAAAACCAAGAAACTCTTAATTATTCATACTAATCTTTTGATATCGGGTTCTTAAACTTAAAATTAATTTAGCTACTCATTATTCTATTGAATAAAAAATAATTACAAAAGACAAACTTTAAAAGTAATGAAATTAAATCTAAACTATTTTAAATCTCTGGTCTTCCAGATCTTAGTTGTCAGTTAGGATCGAGAATTCCTTTGATGATCTAAAGACTGAAATAAAAAACTATACTACTTTGAGCTTTTGGCTTCCCAATCTTAATTGTCAGCTTTGACTAAGAACTCCTTCGATGGATTTTCCTAGATGCAAACTCTCTTATTTATAGATCTATAAGAGGCCGGTTACAAGAATTTAAGACTCTATTCTAAGTAAATTACCTACTTTAGACTTTTCCTAAAACTAAACTACCTAATACATATCCCTCTTCGATTAGAATTTTCTTCTAGAATCGTGGAAATCTTTCATCTTTGTTTTCAGCAGTCTCATAGGACTTCCTTGAATCGTGGAGTGCATGGGCTCTTCACATGAATTACGATTTTGCATTATTTTTGCTCTCCCACATAAGCCTTCAAGATGAAATTGCACAACTTTAACTGATGAAATCGTGAATAAGATTTTACTTTGTGTAGGTTATTCTTCATACGATTCATTCCTCAATCGCTCATATTATTTTCTTGTTCTCTCACAGGCTTCTCAGCTACTCTCGTGCTGCTTTTAATGCTATCGTAGTGCAATCGTATGCTTACCATTCTTGATTATGCTCAATTGCAATGCTACGATTCTATTCTTTCTCTGGTTTTGAGCTTACGATTGTACCGTTTTGTTCTGTGATTGTGTCATAAGGAGATTGCAAGGCTACGATTCTACTTCGCTTGCTCGTAGGTTGAGACTGTATCTACGATTTCTATTTTCTAAGTTGCAATTTTTGAGCTTCTACTTTCAAAGTTCCTTTCTGCACAAATATTTTTTTTCTTCCTCTTTTGTCTGCTACTCTAATTATCTACTATAAAGAAGTTGTTAGTAACCAACTATGGACTAACAACACTCAAATGAGGGTATAAATATGGTAAAATATGTGACTAATCACAACCCCAAACTAGATTTTTTCTAGTCCCTAGCAAACATGGGAAAGATATGAATTTCTAACTAAATAATGAAATGCCACTTTCGTAGGGAGCACGATTGCATTTAGTAGATGCAACCCCTAGGTAATCCGTAGTGGAGGAGTTGTGTCACCAGAAGGTTTTCAGTGAGAGTTCCTACAAACTTCAAATCTTTTTGAATTTTTCAAAACTTTTTCAAAATACTATGATACAATAGCTATTCATTACATGGTTGCAAATTTTATTCAAAAATATTATTCCATCTATAAGTTGCTTCACATCCCATCAGTTATCCTTCACCAAATTCTCAACAGTCTCAACTCATGCAGAGTGCGTAGTGTGTGCGTACCAGTAATAGAATTCTATTAAGTATAAAAAATTTTAAACTATAGATTTAGAAGATATTTTTATGCAATTCTCACTGTGGTATGCACCCTCAAAAGATATTGATGCTATTAAGTTCTCACATAATGATATATAAGATGAATAATGCAAGGATATTGAAAAATAAATCTCATGGAAGAATAATCCATCTATTCCAATTTTATGTTATTAGAATTCCATAGTACTTACCAGAAATATCTTTACTAGTGTGCAATCATGGATCTCATGGATCCGTTGAGACGATGCGCTCAAATTATAGAGTCGTCACCTGGAGCTTTTGGTGTGCCAAGATACCCTAAATCAATATCATATACACCGAATTGTTAGATTTGACTCCGGATTGTCGATCTATGCCAAAGCCTCTAGGTAAGGACTTCGGTTACCAATCGGGAAGGTGTTAGATACCCGATTAGCTCGCTCGTAAGCGGTCTCTACTATGGTTAAGTGCAAAAATAAAGAGAAAAGTGAATGACACTTCCCCTTGCCCGAAGGCACTTAGATCCTATTGAGCTCTCCGCAATCATCAAAATTTCGGCGACGTAACGACTCAAATCCTAGGATAAGGGAAAAGCAAAAGAGAAGGTAGAAGAAAAGAGGGGAGAGCTGGAGATCTCGGGCCCTTGTAGCACCGCTGTTGGATCTTCGCATGGATGCTAACTCGGTGAGCTTCCGAAAGAAATTGGGTTAGAGAGGGGGTCCTAACTTTGCTAAGGCTTGGAGATTTGAGTGGTGTGAGAGGCGAGCTAAGGTCTCTCACATGCTAAAGCTTAAAGGTATTGATGAGGGGTGTAATGGTATGAGGGATGATCTAGGGTTTCAAGACTTGGGCGGTTTAAGGCTTGAGATGGGGGGAGATTTCACTAGAGTTTTCTCTTTAGGATTTTTTTTCAAGTCCTTAAACAAGGGGGTGGGGGGTGGGGTGGGGGGGTCTCTATTTATAGAATGAAGGGTGATTAGGGAGGTTTTTAAGTTCTAATTGGGGTTATCAATTAAGTAATGTTGAATCTAAGGTTTTGAGGATTTCTAAGGTTTGGAGAAGAGGAAATTGGGTTTTAATGGTGGATGATGGGGTGATCACTTGAATGGCACAAGGGTGATTTTTAAGGTCTAAAGGGGCATAAGGTCCAAAAGAAATACACCCCGAAGTCCGGGAAGCTCTACAAGTCAATCCTCAAAAGAGGAAATCTACATTTTTCGAAAATGCAGGTTTTTAAGGCATGTGTGCATACGCATGCTTTAAATCCCTGGTCCATAACTGGGAAGTTAGGGCCAGTGCTGGGGCCCACTTCTGGAGAAGAGCCAATTAGGTTATGCGTGCATACTATGCACGCATAGCCAATATTTTGCCAGAAATTTTGAAAGGTGACGTGTGGGCCTGGGCTGGTTCTAGTAAGGGTCTAATGGGTTTAATAGGGGTTCTATGGGTCTGAGAAGGGTTCTATGGGTCCAGGATGGGTTTTAAGGGTACGGTAAGTGCTTTTAGAAGCTCAAACATTTCTCTCTCTCTCTCTCTCTCTCTCTCTCTCTCTCTCTCTAAGAATGGGCTGATCGTGCCTTGGGCCAAATTTGGGTGTCAATTGATACCTCTCTTTGGCATTCGGTCACTAATGAATGTATGCCAAAGAATGATACATCTGAAGAAGTCCAAGGCAAACACTCTTGGATCTGTTGTATTCAATGTAAACTTCAAACATCAGTTGGTGAGAACATGGAGAGTGGCGGAGGCCCAGAACCTTGGGTAAACATCTGCTGCTCGAAATCATCGGCCTCCAAGTTCTTAGACATTACTGAGCATGACAGTGGTGATTGTATGATTGATGATGCATGATGCTTGAGTTTCGTATTGAAAAAGCAGCCTTGTGAGCAGGAGGGTGATCAACCCATTCTAAAAGATTAATGAAAAGTAACGACGCGAAGATTCAACGGTTGTGCCCAATCTTATGAGGTTGTGATAACCCCACTTTAATCGGCATGGGTGCACCTACGTGAGGTAGGTTTCAAGGACCTAGAAACCCATAAAAGGCAAGTAAATTGAGAGTGTGGGGCTGAAAAATGGGGTTAAAGGGGGTCAAATTCAAGGGGTGCATAGGAGTGGAGGAGAGAGTGTGTGCATGGGGAAGAGGAGAATCTTACATTGGGAAGGTTTGGTGTGCCACGTGGCACAAAATTTCAGCTTATGTTTCCCACCCTCCCTTGAAAATTTCTAATTTCTCAAGGGGCTCCTCATTTCCACTCCATCTTCATCTTCTTCCTCACTTCCATCTCCATTAAACCTCCTTTAGACCCCTAAAATTCTAGAAAATTTTCCCCATCAATCTAACCATTGAACCCTAGATCTAACACCACCACTCCACTCCCCACACCCTCCACTCTCACATATATATTTTTGGGTTCCATCTCAGCCCTTTCATCCACAAGAACTGAAGCAAACAAACAACGAGGAACTAGCTTAGCTAAGGTAAAGTCTTGGTTTAGCTTTTGTCTAGATTCCTAGTCTAGTTGTATTAGATTTTTTCATAGATTTATAGTCTTTGCTAGTTTGGATGGCTAAAATTTTGGAATGATCATGTTCCTACATGAGACCAGTACATAATAGCCTATGGTTGTGATCTATAGGGTCACTTAGAGCCATCCAATGGTCTATGATGACCAATAGACCTAGACCACTAGATTTTGCATTTATAAGGGTTTCTTATAGATTTCCATGATTGGACTTGATTTTTCTTTAATGTCATGGATAAATTCTGGAATGAGGGTTGGACCTGAGATAATGGTGACCATGCATGTGATCTTTACATCCTTGCAAGGCCATCCAATTGTCCCAATTGACCCAAAAGGTGAAACTATGTCATTTTTGTAACATAGCTTGAATATTTTATATTTTTGATAGCATAAAATGAAATTTTAATATGGAGCTTTTAGATATTCTATGATGAGATGTGTACCTGAGCAATAAGATTCTATGCATGTGATCTTGGTACACATGGAAGGCCATCTAGTGGCTTAGATTGACCAAGAAGGTCAACTTTTGGAAAATTAGAATATTTTTGGATTTTCTGGATCATCCTAAGCATTTTGAAATAAATAAATCTTATAGATAGATGATAGAAGCACATTAGATTAGTTTTATTAGTTTTTAATCTCTGTGATTCATTATTATATTCAAGGATTTCTAGGTCAAATAGTTGTCAAGAATGCATTTCTACACTACGTATAATATAGTATTGATATATGTGTTTTTCTTGCATAGATTAATTATAGAAGTAATGATTTAATATTTGATGCATTTTGATTGAATTTTCATGTGAGATACCAGATTTTTATTCGTCATGAATTGATTTGATCATGCTTAAAATGTGTGGTCCTAGATCGCTTAAAATTTAGAATAAGTTATACGTGATCTAGTATAGAATGTTGCCTTATTTTTTATGGGAATTAAAATAGGTTTTTAGTATGATTTAGTGGCTGGAAATATACTGAAAACCACATGGTAATATCCCAGAAAATTTTAGTTCATCATGATAAATATCCAATTGGATGGTCCCGATTGATTGTTTGGAAAAATTTGCTTGATTGGCTAGGATCTCTTGATAAAGATGCCTAGAATTCGTTTGATTTAATCATAGGGACATGATTTCTTGATGAACTTAAATAAGTTTTAAAATTCTGAAAACTTTCATGTTTGACCATTGACTTTGATCATGGGCATTTTGACGATAATAGATGCATGGATAGGATTAGATGTATGGTTAGGCTATACATGCGATATCGGAAATAAGATTTAAAATTTTATCAAATAAGGTTTTTAGAAGGGATTTTTGTATAGAGAGTTTTCAAAAGAGAAATAGATTTTTGAGATGTTAGGTCCGATCGGATGGGTCTTAAAGCCCGATCCGATAACATTAAGAAAATTTACACCGGTGACTAGGAAAGTTTCGGTAATCGATTAGAGCCATTTAAATAGATAATATGACCCGAGATTTGATCCCGATGGATCTGGGATAACTTGAAAATGTCCTGGACCGTGATCCTATAAAGTGGGGCATTGGATGGACCACTAGGTGGACCCCATCGAAGGCCCAAACCATCGGATCTTGCAGCCCATAGAAAATCTGTCCCGGAACAACAAACAACATAATTAGAAATAAAATTCTGAAAAAATCTCAAAAAATTCTAAAAAATAATATAATGAGTTTCCGATACCCGATTAAAATTTTAGACCCGATCCTCGTACGGTTTGAAGGTTACGGTACCCGGAACACAATGAGACAAAGCTGCCCTATTACACCTGAAAATAAAGCTGTAATAAGTATTGGTTTCCAAGCCCAAAAAATTATCGAAAAACTGTAGGATTAATTGAACAAAGACTTTAATGCACCCTTAAGGCCTGAAAAAAATTTCATGCCTCGATTCTATCCGAATTGACAGCGAGAAAAAGGGCAAATTATAACCCAAAATTTTGCCGAATGGCACCCAGCTAGAAAACAGACTCAACCCTCGATTGGATGGATTTGATTATATCTAGATCCATTGACTTTTGACCCAAAAATTATATATGAAAATTTTGGGTGATTCGCGAATATTTCCAAAGAGCCGCTAAGTGCTTCATTCCCTTATCAGCACTAAGAGTTATGGACCCGACACTGAGGCCCAATAAATCTGGTCCAAAACTCTGATAAAATAGAATTGATCTCGGTGATCTCTCTACCATGATTAGCCCTGATCATATTTTTGAATGCCACCACCTGAGAAAGATGTTTTCATCAGTGCTCCTACCCTCAATTTTGGAATTACTCAAAAATTCGATCGAAATCGAAAATGGCGGACAATTTACTGTAAGTTGTCTGCCAATCTTTTGAAAAATTTGAATATATAAGGAATAAAGGCCTAGTACACAGACCTTGACCCGAGATCGTGACTAATTGGGAATTCCCATTAACAAGTTCATCATGTATCCAACTTGTGGTAAGACCCGTGTGAAAATTGGTCAACCAAGTCAAAGGCCCGACTTTGAAGACCTGATAAGGCCCAAATCCTAAAACCTTAGTGATTAGGATTGGTAAAAAGAACAAGAGCTTTGTTAAAAGACCCGGCCCATGGCTCGACCAATATAAACTAGTTCCTAAAGATACGACCCTGGCCTAAGACATGTTGACCAAGGCCCATGACGACTAAACACACATGGCCTGGACCTTGGAAAGGCCTGCAACCCTAGTTTTAGATCTAGTAAAGGCTTGAATCGCCTAGGCAATGGCCTATTGGACCCTTTGGACCTATACTCAATTGGACCCATAACCTATTGGATCCTTTGAACGTATAACCTAATAGACCCTTTGGATCCATAGTCCATTGAACTTATAACCTATTAGACCCATTGGACCTATAGTCCATTGGACCTATAATTCATTGGACCTAATGGACCCATTGGACCTATAGTCCATTGGACCCATATCCGATTGGACCTATTGGATTGATAAACCTTTGAACCCATAACCCATTAGTTCCTTTGGGCGCACAACCCATTAAAACCATTTGGACCCATAATTCATTGGACCCTTTTTAACCCATAAAACCACTGGACCTTTATGGATCCGTAACTTTTTTATCCATGAACCATACTTGAAGTACTAGGATAAGTAAGAACATGATTAACCCATTGTAGACACCCCATTTTCGCCCTCTCGAAGTATACAAACGCGTTTGGTCAACCTTAGACCTTTCCCACGACTCTTGGAAAGGGCCTGACCCTCACACGGGGGCTATATACTGAAACATAGTATGTGGTTGAGACCTAGACTGAAACCTCAGTTCACAGGCTTGGACCCGACCCGACCCGAGAAGATTCTGAATTATGTACCTGACCACAAGCACGTAATTCGATTGCATGCACGGATACATGCACACAATTGGTCCAATTTGGACCAAGTTTCCTCTTCCAGTGGACCACCTTAGGACCTAATTAAATGCCTGATCCAGGGCGCGCAATTTGATTTCACGCTTCCCCACAAGCATGTAAACTATCCGATTTGAACTCGATCTCTTCTTCTTGAGGACCGCCCTAAAACCCGATTACACGCCTGTAACATATCACCTAATCGATTGCACACTCCACCACTGGCACACAATTGGTCCCCAGTTGGACCAAGTCTCTGAAACCCTAGATCGCCCTAACTCCTCAAATATGCGCATTGATCCATATGCATAATTGGATTATGTGCTCCCCACAGGGTGCGCAATTGGTTCCATGGCATATTGGAACTAGGACACCAGGCCGAGCTAGTCAGCCGATCATTCGTCAGTCGATGACTGACTTCCAGCTGATTACGTGCCAGTGAGCATACGTACAATTCACAAATTGCACACTTGCCCCTAATCGCGCAATTAACCCGTTACCTATAAAAAGACCCCTACCACACAACCATTCAACACAATTCTCTTCTACAATTCTCTCTTTTGAGCTTCTTCCTTTTAGAAAATTTGAGGTTCTCTCTAAGGTTTCCCAAGAAAGGGGTTGAGTTGCACTCTGCAGGCTCTTCTCTAGAAACCTCGGGTAGTCAGGCTAGTGGTACTGGCTAGCTAGCGCTGACACTAGAAGTAGTATTAGAGGAATAAGCCCTTAGCCTTAGATCTTTAGGAAATTTCTGCCCAAATTCTTAGCCTATAGCCCATTAGGTCCTAAGCTTTTCCAATTTTCTTAGCCTTAGCCACCCGATTTGACCAAGGGAGCCTACGGAGGTGTTGGGGCTTTCCAGTGTGCTGATTTATTGTGTAATGGTAAAAGCAAAATAAAATCAAAATAAAACAGAGAATGAATTCAGCACATCGAAAATATCCTGGACCTGTAAGATACAGGGTCCTTTGTAGCAAGTTTTAATAAGTAAGAGTTTGTCCCACAGGGAGTAGTGACCTAAACCTAGAAGGAGTATAGTAGACCTCCAGATCTGGCTACAGATCTAGCAATTCTATGAAAACAGGGAAAAGAAAGAGAGTTTTTCTGTGTCACTAGATCTAATTCTATAAAACTGAAATAAAACTAGACTAAAAGATGGAGGAAGATGGATGGACAAATAAAGATCAAATGGTGAGAAATAGGCAGCCAGGACCTGGTTCTTATTGCAAAACAGATCAAGATCTGAGGATATGCACCCATCCCTCAACTGGCTATAAGCATAGCTGCAGGGTATAAATTCCACTCCAAATCACAAGATCCACCTTGTCTTAAGGCTATGATCTGTCCACTTTAATGATCACAGACCATCCTATAGACTTTATCGAATCTATGGATTGCAGCAGATAAATCCAATTGAGGCCTGAGCTTAGATTTACCTTAAGGTTATGACCTGTCCACTTTAATGGTCACAGACCATCCTAGAGATCTCCTAAAAAGCCAAAGCCTTAATTAGAACAATTAAAACCACTACAGATGCTACAATTCCAAGGTCATAGACTCAGGGAATTACAGGCATGTCAAACCCAGGCAAATCAGATGGTCATCAAGAGATCTATCAGTTAAGTGGGTGAGCTGATTAACAAAATCCTCTACACAAATCCGATCGAGAATCTAATGGGACCACATGATCTTTAGATCTAACTAAGCATTAAAAACAGCATTATCATTGCAAACAAGGTCACTCTTACAATGAAAATACTCTCAGATCTGTAGTCTGTGCATCGATCCACATTTCTTCATGCCGAACTTACAATTACAAAATAGATCTGAGCTGCTATCTAGATCTAATCTAACAGGCTTGATTAGAGAGAGAAGGGGGAAAAGAAAAAGGAAAATAAAAACCTAAACTAAACCTAAATGAGCTAAGGAGAACTCAGGCTATTCCTTCATTCCTACTTTCCTTGCTAAAGAAAAATAGCAAAATAGATGGATATTTATACATATGCATTGATCCATGTGCCTTCAGTTGCAGCCAATCAGAAGAGAGGATTTCAGTATAAGCTTAATCCCTGTTTAAGAGTTTCAACCAATCAGAGAAGAGATAGGGATCTATTTTTGTTTTGTGCGCAGCTGAAGCTAATTTGTTTTTCGCCAACAAGTAGTTCACACTCATGTGCAGAGTTTTGTGCCCAGCTGATGTGTCTTTCCAGCTCTCAAAAATGCCCCCGTCGGCCACTGATGTTTGCTAATGGAACCCGAGATAAATCCCTGAGATGTGTGGGACATTGGGATGTGTGCCCTAGAAGCATTAGAATCCCCAAACTGTCCCTAAAGTGTGAAATAAATGGCTGGAACCCGTGCCTCGATAGGTTGGAGCTTCAGAACTTCGATCTCAATAGGTTCAGGCATCTGTTCGATAGGTTGGATGGGCTTCAGATATGCATTTCGACAAGTTCTCGACAGCTTCTAACAGGAGCTCGACAGGTTCATTCAACCATTCGCCAGGATGCTTGATAGGTTCATTTTCAGCATCAAAACCTCTCGACAGGTTCACGACAGCTTCAAATAACCATTCGATAGGTTGCGAAAGGTTCATTCAACCATTCGATAGGTTGCGATAGGTTCATTCAATCATTCGATAGGTTGCGACAGGTTCAATTTTAGCCTTTTTTCAGCACTGTAGCTTGATTTCAGCACATACCAGCTCGTGGGGTTCAACCGACCATTCGAGAGGTTGGATCTTATCATTTTAAACCACTCGATGGGTTGGTTTTCAACATGAACCACTCATGGGGTTCACTAAATCATGCATTTAAACCACTCGAATGGTTGCACCAGCCCTCTAAACTGTTCGAATTTCTTCAAGTTTGCAGCTGTGCTGCTCATGGGCTTCCATCATCAGCTCGAGTAGATGATCTTCAACACTTAAAATACTCGAGTGCATTAATGTTGTATCTGTAATATGCCACTTGAATTTCTCTGCAGCTGTTCTTCAAGGCCCCCAAAGCGTGCTAAAAAGCCCCAATGGTGTGAACCACCATGGTACCTTTTCAACAAATCTATCAGCTCCATTGCTAAACACAAAATTCCTTCTTCTTAGCTTCAAAAGCATGGATTGCAACATTAAGCTCTTATTTTGCTGTTATCTATAAAAACACACTTAAAAGACATTATTAACATGCTCAAAGGTCCATCATAGGTCAGGTTAAGGGGTAGAAAGTGGTATATTTCAGTGACCAAGGGAGCCTATGGAGGGTACCAGGGAATGGGGCCGATCCTCCCTAGCATAGAGGGCCACAACCCTCCTTTTTACATAGATTAGAAAAACCAAACTAGATAGACCATAGGCAAATCCATAGCTGCTAGAGACGGTCGGCCGATATTCAGTAAAGGAGTTCAGCCCACATCTTTGCGCGTGTGATCATTGACGTGTTGCAGCGTCGATAAATATCTGCAGTTGGCGATTGGGTTTTTTTCTTTTCAGTATTTAATATTTCTTAGTTTATTATTCACCACTTTTTGCTATAGTCCATGTGAACCGAATTGGGCCACTTCTTTCGAGGCATGACTGCCACATATGAGACCGTCAAGGAACAACAAGATGAGGATGAACGAGAGTGAAGAAGGGTAGAGAGGCCGCCACCTACCCCCAGCACAACATCGCCTCACGTATCACCACCAAGGCATACCGCTCATAACCTCTTCAACAATAATCGTCAAGATAGAGCTCACCCCAGACCATTAGAAAAGATGCCACTGTAAAATGGAGGACCTTGCTCGGGTTCTAGATGAATACATGGCTAAGAGAGCATCCCAGATCCTCATTTAGATTCGACAAGTTCTATCGGGACCTCAAATTTAACTTACCTGCAGGATTTAAGCCTCCTAAGTTTAGCAAGTATAACGGCATGGGGAATCAAAATCACCACCTGGTGCTATTCTGCAACGACTGTCAAACTAAACACGACAATCAAGGTCTTCTCATCCACTACTTTCAGAGGTCACTAGAAGGAGAGGCTCTCGATTGGTTCACTGGATTACCACTGCATAAGATTGACACATTCGACGACCTAGCTAGTCAATTCCTCGACTAGTATAAGCATCTAATCTAGGAAGCAGTCAGCCTCAGCAACTTGTGGCTACAAAGCAAGAACCCAATGAATAATTCACGGACTTTGTAGGATGATGGAATAGACTCGCAGCCCGAACTTGATGCCCAATGAAAGAAAAGGATGCCATCGATATTATTATCGATAATGTCAAAGAGCCCCTGAGGAGCGCTCTTATCATAAGTGACTCCCCTGACTTCGCTGCCCTCCATCTCTGTGCTTCCCGTCTGCTACGACACATTAAGGGTGGGGATCATTCCTGGTCTATATTAGCAGCAAGAGGTGCTTCTTCCGGTGAATCAAAGACAACGAATAACAAGAAGGCCTTAGGATCTGAGCAAGTCACCCAGTTACTAACCAAGGATAGAATGCTGGATGCATGAACTTCCAGCCAAGGAATCCCATTCAAAACCAGTATCAGAACCAAAGTCAACAACGATACCCCAACCAGAGCTAGAATCAATACCCGAACCGTAACCAATACCCAAACCAGAACACCTACCGAATCAGAACCAAAACATAGCCCAGAACCAAACGACCAACCATTCAAATTACAACAATGTACCCCACCACAAAACTTTAATCAACAAGCTAGGCCCCCATCAGCCAAAGCACGAACACTAACCTCAATTGCCCGACACCATTCCTAATATCTTCTGCCTCCTCAGTAATCAAAACTTGATCAGATTCCCACAGGAGCGACTGTGCAGCTGGCCAGCACACCTCGACTATAGTAAGTTTTGCGCCTTCCATCGATTCGAAGGACATAACTTAGAAGACTGTTGGGTTTTACGAGACGTGATTTACGACATGAATGACTGGAATGAGATTGATTGGGGAGCCCTCAGAAATTTCAATCAGAATAAGAACCAATCCTCGCAGAACCTAGGGATCATCAACAACCCCATGCCCAACCATAATCAAAGGCCAATTTCTCACATCACCACGGTAGACCTCCCTAGTCGGCTCCCAGTACATCCTTCCACCTTGATTACCCGCATCAATCCCCCAAACTCCTCGGCTAACCCCGTTGAACCCCAGAGATTTGCAATCATTCGACCTCATCCATCAACATAACTCGAATCTAACAACCAAACCCCCCACCATATCCGAACTTCAACCGGATACGAGTCCAATCATTCAGGGCTCGAAGACCTAATCTTCAGAGGCCACCCTATCTGCCAGTATCCATGACTCCCCCGAACACCGAACCAACTCCCTCGACACTGCCCCTCTCTAACTCTGAACCTGAAGATAAAGAAACCACCTCTCAAGACTTACCAAAGGTTGACGACACACTAGATCAAGAATTCGAGGCGACAACTGAATCCAAACTAAGTATTGAAGCAGGACAACAAGACGAGGAACCAAGCAAGGAAGAGGCACTGATGTCTACCTTTTTGGAAGAGGAAGACTACACGCAATACCTCCCCCATGGAATGGCATCGTCCCAATACGTATCCCTTCCTCGAACTTCACCCCGCTCATGACAAATACTTCAGGAAGCTAGTCAATACAAGTCGCGATGCGGCCTAAGGATCAACAACCAACCTACCCAGTCCTCAAGTAGGGACCAGTTATCCATGACTGCCATTCCCCCGAGAGAAATAGAATGCAAGCACTCAGCCACCAGAGAGGATAGCTAGGGATAAAGAAGCAAACCTGCTGCCCCCGCCTCATGTATTTCCTCCACCCTAGGTTCTCGTACCTTAGCCACCTCAACCAACTGCAAACAAGGCGCATAGACCCGATAAAGAGCCAGCACTAGAGTCAGGCCAAGAGTATGATCTCCTGAGGCACCTTGAGAAAGTTCTTGCCCAAGTATCAATATTCGAACACATCAAGTCACTTGAGCATCACCAATAGTTAATGAAGGTGTTAGTTGAGACAAGTGTAGACGAAGACACTACTTTGGACCAATTGGATGAAATCACTTCGGTAATGGCGCAACCTCTCGCGCTCACCTTTACATATGTGGACAAGCCAAAGGAATCACTACGGAGAATTTTAACCCCTATCTATTTAACAGTCATCATCAGGGGATTCTCAGTCCCCCATGCCTTGGTCAACACAGGGGTTGGATTGAACATTTGTCCAATGACGAAGCTCATCACCCTCGAGTGTATAGAGCAGGACATAAGACCTTCATCGTTATCCCTCATCGCATATGATGGCTCTAGACATTTCGTTAAAGGAACTATCAAGCTTCAAGTCCGTCTCGAGCCTGTAACAAAAGATGTCACATTCCATGTTTTGGATTCCTCCAGTACCTATAATCTAATATTAGAGACAAAATGGTTGGAATCCATGAAGGTCGTGGCATCTACATATCACCAATGCGTCAAATTTCCCCAAAAAGATGCTATCATTAGGGTATATACCGATGCTCCTTTCGAAAACACATAAGGAAGATGGAGATTCCCGACGACACATAGGTAGCAGAAGTCAACCATTCGTGGTCTCCTCCAACATGCCAACAAAGACTAACGAAGAGAGCGACTGTTCTTGACCTCATGCGGTTGTACGACATAAACCCAACTACAATGAAAGGATGGAATCTCAGGTATCAACTAGGATACGTTTCACACACGGGGCTTGGCAAGAATAACTAAGGGCGAATAAGCCCTGTGGTTTCAAAGAAAGTTTGCAAGCTCACCACTGTAGGCTACAGGCAAGACGGGAAGGAAGCTGACACCCTCGCAACTTCGCCGAAATGGTCACTCTATGATCATTTCGACTACGGAACCACTGAGAAAGCCAATGTGCTGAAGAAAGAAGAGCCCGTCACCAGGCCACAAAAAAAAAGAAATTGAGTAGATGGTTGAAGCTTTCGCCAATCTAATAGATTTAAACCAGAATGACGACATAGATAGGCCACTCGAAGGAGTTGGACCATTATTCGGGACTGAAGAACCCTCTGTCGTAGAAAAGTATAAGTCTCAAGAACCTGAACCACTCGTGGAAGATTGGGAATCAACTGACGAAGAAGATTTCCATATTGTAGCCATAAAAGCTGAAGAATAACTGACACTCGATGATCCCCAATCACCAGGATCACCGCCACTTCAAATGTTCTGGAGATCCTTAGAAGAAGAATGGCAACCACCGCCAAGTTACTATGAAGACTACTGGATAGATCTCCCAGCCCTTGAGTTAGCAGAGCAACAAGACCGGGGCCTCCAAAGGCCATCCAGTGAAGAAGACGAGTCTCAACAAGAAGACTCCAACTCCAGTAACAACGACCCCGGCCCCGATCCTGAAGGATAAGAATTCTCGTGGGAGTATCCTTGCATCTCTCAACCATACCAACCTTTCTGTTTGGTATTTGCCTTTATTCTGACATACCATGATACCCAAAGAGTAGGGCCCTCGAGCTCAGAGGGAGAGCAGCCAGGCTCGCTCGAAGAAGAAGAGTTAGAGGATATTCGGGTCCTCTTTGAAGACCAAGTTGTCCTAATGATAAAAGAAGTTGAATCCTCAGCCGGACCCTTACCTTCATCACTTATCAAGAGAATTCCACTAGATGAGGACCATAAAAAAAATGCCAAATTTAGAACAGATTCACGTCATCCGAAGGCTCACACAAACGACTCCAACAGTTGTCATGGTTCCTCAACTAAGAGAAGCACCCCTGTCGATTCCTCTTCAGGGAACAGACCCTGTACCATATCTATTATCAAAAATAAGAAAATAGGAAATCCCAAAACCCCTAAAAATTTAAAAATAGAAAACTCAAAAAAATTAGAAAATTTCAAAAAAGAGAGGGAGCTCTTTATCCCAAACCCATTTAGCCACCAATAAAGAGACTTTTCTCTTAAGGCTACGATGAAGGTTACGCCGATCAACTCACGGAAGAATCAACTGATACACCTACACAAAGTCGTGTTTCTACTTTCAACACCGCAGAGTCGCACCTTGATCCCGCTCGACGCAACCTTACTACTGCACCCTCACAAAAGTACAAAACATCTCGACAGAATAACAAACCAATCATCATACCCAACAAGATACTTTACGACTTTAAGAGGAGGATGAATAACCTCGATTTGCACCTCACCGAAGATGTTGCGGTCATCAATTACACTGATGAAGGGTTACCTCTCACAAAACTAACACCCCAGTGTAGTGCTCTTGTAGTTTATGAACTAACCGACGACGAAGGAGAAGGACCAATTACTGAGGAAACACAGGACTTCGAATGGATCATCAGACACTTCGACGAAGAAACTCAAGCCATCGCAGATCCCACAGAAGAAATCAACTTCGATACCAACGATAAGCGTAAGAAGCTACTCATTAGTTCAATGCATAGCCGCAAGGAATGACAATAGATCATCCAAGTCCTTCAAGATCACCTCAGCTCCTTCAAATTTTCCTAAAAAGACATGCATGGTTTAGACCCAAGTCTAGTAAAACATCGTCTAGTCCTGGAACCCAACTTAAAACCTATCAAGCAGAAACTAAGGAGAATGTACTCGCAAATAATGCTACAAGTCAAAGAGGAAGTCGACAAGTTGCACAAGGCTAAATTCATTCGATTTGTCCTCTACCCTAAGTGGGTTGTAAATATAGTACCTGTCACCAAGAAGGATGGCAGAGTATGGGTATGCATTGACTCCAGAAATCTCAATCGGGAATGCCCAAAAGACGACTTCCTGCTCCCCCACATTGACACTTTAGTTAACAACACTATCGGACATGAGATGCTATCCTTCATGGCTGCTCCGGATACAACCATATCAAATTTGTAGAATCCGACCAAGAGAAGACTTCGTTCACTACGCCATGGGGAACTTATTACTATGTTGTCATGCCCTTTGGCCTCAAGAACGCAAGAGCCACATATAAACGCACCATGATGGCTATATTTCATGACATGATGCACAAGTGTGTAGAAGTCTACGTCGATGATATACTGGTGAAGTCTCAAATACGAGTAGGACATGTTGAAGCTCTTCGACTGATGTTAGAACAATCTGAGAAGTATCAACTAATGATGAATCCGAAGAAATGTGTTTGGGGTAATCACCGAAAAGTTATTAGGATTCATAGTTAACAAGTGAGGAATCGAAGTCGATCCGATGAAAGTCAAAGCTATCCTTGAAATGTCACAGCCCAGCAACATCCAAGAGCTGCAAGGCCTGATAGGAAGATTTAAATTCATCAGGAGATTCATCTCTCAGCACTCAGACAGATGCGACCCTTTATACAAACTACTCAAAGGAGGAGCCAAGTATATATAGAATGACCAGTGTCAGTAAGCCTTCGACAACATCAAGAAGTGCCTCCTTAATCCTCCGATACTATCACCACCAATTCTTGAAAGATCCCTGATCCTCTACATCTTAGCCAATGATAAAGCGGTGGGGGTAATCTTGGGACAACACGACGAAGATGGAAAGAAGGAGAAGGTCATCTACTACCTCAGTAAGACAATGGTCGAGTATGAGCAAAAATACACCACAAAGGAGAAGACTTGCCTAATGCTAGTATGGGATTTGACCAAACTACGACACTACTATGGGGCTCACAAGATAATGGTACTAGCATGCATGGACCCCCTGAACTACATATTCTAAAAGTCAGCTACATTCAGAAAAATCGCTCGATGGCTTATGCTACCACAAGAATTTGACATCACCTACGTCACACAAATGTCGATCAAAGGATAGGCGATCACCGATTACCTCACAAATCTCCACTTCTAAGCAACGAGCTAGTACACACTAACTTTCCCAATGAAGACCTGCTGTCGATACAAGAAGAAGAGATCGATAAAAATTCATGGACCTTATACTTCGACGGTGCTCTTAATAAGAAAGGAAACAACATCGGGATGGTCTTACTAAACCCATAAGAGGTTGTTATACCCAAGGCCTTTCAACTTGACTTCCTGATTACTAATAATGTTGCCGAGTATGAAGCTTTCATTGCTGGATTATGAGTGGTGCTACAATTAGGAGTCAAGCAGCTGAAGACCATTGGTAACTCCAAGCTTGTGATTTCATAAGTGATCGAAGAATGGACGATGAAAGAAAGAAAACTGATGACATACTTAGAGACTACTCAGTTCTTGATAAGGAAGTTTAAGAGGATTTCCTTCACGCACATCCCAAGACTAGAGAATGAGTTGGCAAACTCTCTCACTGAGCTAGCCTCAGTCATACAGATACCAATTTTACAGAGCACTAAATCATTTATCATCGAGAAGCTGACCATGCCTGCACATGAAGTGGCATGGAAGGTTAAACTAGAATTACCAATCCTCCCAAAGACCATGAAGAGAGAGGAAGCATCTACCACAGGAAATCCCACAAAGAAAGAGGCTACCATTGCAACCTTCAGATTTTAGCAATCACCAATCAACGATGGACAGCCATGGTATTACGATATATAAAACTTTGTGAAATATTGACACATTCCCCCCTATGCAATAGGGATCGAATGGAATACAATAAGAAACCGATGTGCTAGGTACTGCATCTTATGAGAGGTATTGTACAAGAAAGCCTTCACTAAAGGAGTCTTGCTACTATGTGTCACAGAGGCCGAAGGACAATACATCATCCGAGAAGCTCACGCCAGTGCTTGCGATGCTCACACTGAAAGTCAAAGACTCTCCAAGAAGATTACACAATAAGGTTACTAATGGCCAACAATGGCAAGAGATTTTCACATCTATGTTCAATGCAGCAAGCGATGCCAAGAGCATATCGTGCCCATCAAAGCCCCGTCAGTCACACTAAACCCCATGGTTTCACCATGTCCATTCTCAATGTTGGCCTTCGACATAATCGGACCCTTCACAGACACAGTCGGGAACATGCACAAGCACACTTTTATTCTTACTGCAACCAAGTATGACACCAAATGGGCAGAAGCCGAGTCATACGTCAGAATCACTACTTCAATGCTCGTAAAGTTTATTATTAAGAATATCATCACAAGGTTTGGAGTTCCCAGAATGATCGTCACTAATAATTGACTGTAATTCATCATCGAGAAAATAAAGAGACTGTGCAAGAAATATAGCTTTGACCTGCGCACTCGTCGCCTTTCTATCCTAAAGGGAATGGGCAAGCACAGCCCATGAACAAAACACTGATCTGAATTTTGAAATGAACAATGGAGACGAGCAATGGAGTAGATTGGCTCAATCGATTACCTGAAGCACTTTGGGCCTATAGGACTTCTATTCGCAAGCCAACTAATCAAACTCCTTATCTCCTCACATACGGGATGGAAGCAGTTTTACCTTACGCAATACTAGTGCCATATTTGCGTATCTAGCTCGATGGTCAACTATCCATAGACGAAAGGAGAATTTCACTACTCACCCAGCTAGAACAACTCGATGAGAAACATCTAAGGGCAGCCGACCATGCACAAGTATGCCAAAGGAGAATGGCTAGGGCCTACGATAAAAAAGTCCTCGAGTGAACATTTGAAATTGGAGAGTTACTCTTAAAGAAAATCATGCCCTCTAAGCATGCTCGCCCCAAAGGAAAACTGAAGCTGAACTGGGAAGGACAGTATGTTATAGCAGTCGCGTACCCTAAAAATGCATACAAACTGGTGAACCACAATGGGGAGGAACTTCCTAACCCGTGGAATCCCATGTACTGTAGAAAGCACTACCCTTAGCACCGTGACAGTTGTATCCCCTAGCCATACATAAATACTTATATTTACCACCCTCGCAGTCATCATGAGTCATTCGTTAGTCTTACGTCATTATTTTCGAGAATATCTTTCGAAATCCTCTAATTCATCGCCCATCTCTTTATTCGGTCAATTTGATCGAAAGGAATAGTGGAATACTGTTGTTATTCTAAGTGTGCTTGATTTATTTGTGTTTTGAAAACATACTTGCAAATGATGCATTGTACTGAATATTAAAAAGAATAAGAAAATATCAGCACAGAGAGAACATAATTAGCCTGCAAGATCAGGGCCAATTGTAGCAAGTTTTAAATGTAAGTGAGTAAAAGATCGTCCACAGGGAATTGATTTAAAATTTAAGATAAACCTCCAGATTTGAGCTACCAGATCTGACCTCTGATCCTATCTACAAAACACATAAGATGGGAGGTTGAATTTGTCACATTAACTAAATCATAAAAGTAAAAATTAAACTAAGTGATCCAGATCCGAGTTGGGGGAACGTTTGTGGTAAACTTATATAAAAAATGGAGAAGTAATATCTAACTTTGATTTGGTCCTTGAAATCTAATGAGAATGACTGCAGCTCAACAGAGGTGATCCAATCTTCATCTGGCTACAAGCACAGATGTAAGAGAGATAAATCTAATTCAAGGATTAGGCTTACACTTATGGCTATGGTCTGTCCACTTTAATGGCCACAAATCATCCAATAGTCTTTAATCCAAATCCTCAATTCAGAACAAGAAACATCACTATAAATGCTGTAAGAGACTAGGTTACCAACACTAATTCTCACAGGATTAATGAATCAAGGGAAATTGCATGCAAAACAATGAATCTAAAGGAGTCTAATGTACTGAGGAGATCAGAGGGAACCCTTGACATGAGTCCAATGGAGAATGCATAGTTCTGACAACCTTTTAAAATTCATCCTTACAATTTACAGAGCACGGCTTAACAGCTCTCGGATTTGCAGTCTTGGATGCAAACTCTCCTTTGAGTTACAGCAGTATCTCACAGCTCTCAAATGCAAGTACAAAGTAGGCTATTACAAGGATTGCAGACAAGCTGTCTGGCTGGGAAATGGGGGATTAGAAATGAAACTCGAAATCTGGATGCCCCAATTGGGCAAATGCTTCGTCTATTTATAGCTTTCCCCAGGTCCAGCTCAGATGTGTATCAACCAATCAGAGGTTCTCAGATCTGTATTGACCAATGGTAGTCGAGCATGGAGATCCAGATCTGTTCTGGCCAATCAGATTTCCTCGATCTGGTTCAGCCAATCAGGTGAAAAAGGCATCAATTCTGTTATGCATTTTGAAAGTTGGTTAGAGTTTCTAGAAGTTCCCGCCAAGTTGTTCCCTCTCTAGGTGCTCACGTGGGGTGGAATATTCCTTCGTTTCATGCTTAGAACCCTCTGGAATGTCCCTAGGTTTTAAAATGCATTGGGACGCATGCAACAGATTACTAAATTGCCCTTGTTAAAGCTGCGAATCTCCAGAATGCCTCTTCGCACAGCTTAGGGGCCTTTTCGCAAAGTGTTGTGACTCCTGAAGCTCTTTTAGCAATATTTTGGTTCTGTTCGAATTGTGTTTTCTTCTTTTCGCAAAGTTTAATCCTCTCTTCGAACAGTTCAGATGCTCTTCGAATGCTACGCCTGAAGTTTTATTCCTTTTCGCAGAGTTTCAGGTTCTTTGCGAAAAGTACAGGTTCATTGCGAAAAGGACTCTGTAGTGCATTTTTCTGTTCGAATTGTTCCATACTTCTCTTCCAGGTCTTTACTTCTTCTATTCAGATCTTTCAACAGCTGATGAGGTTGTTTCTTCACTTTCTTCCTTTGGATTGACATGGATTGTCATCTTATTGGCACTTTTAAGCTGCTTTTATGGTTAAGCCTGTCTTTATTGTTAGCTGCAACATAAGCACTTAAAACACTTATTTAGTTCTCTCAAGGGTCTATCAAGGCCCAGATTAAGGGGTGAAAATGGTGTTTTTCAGTTCTCAACACACCCCCAAACCTAAGCTTTGCTAGTCCCTGAGCAAAGACAAAATTTAAAAATAGAATGAAAAGCCATTTTTGTAGGGAGTACAATTGCATTTAGCATATGCAACGAGCCTTTTAAACCCCTAGGTGATCCCTAGTGGAGGAGTGAAGTCTCCTGAGGGTTTTCAGTGAAGGTACCCACAAACTTCTCCAATAAATCAGTTAAGATCAATGTAGTTATGTTAAAGCAAACTTTTATCCAATCAGATTATTCACACCTGCATCAGTCAGGTTGTAAGAAGATTTTCAAGAAAACATCAGTTCAAAGCTAAAATTCTGCTGTAATTCCTTTACCATTCACTCAGTTGGTGTCAAAAAGTTTTTACAAGAAAAATTAATGAACAGCTAGCCTTTGATTTAGGAATCCAGCTTCGATGTTGCCCTAATCAGTTGATTTTAAACCCAATTCTCACCAGGATTTTCACTCAATAAGTAAATGAGAGGGTTGTACTATTTTACACTCAGAAGCGATTCTGATCCTCAAATAGGCGTAAGGTGAGCATAGGCATTGCTTTTAGTTAAAAATTCACTGCTCCTTTCACCATAGATTACGCAAATTCTTATCTCCATGTGATAGCTCAATCCATCATTGATCAGTAAGGACTTTTACTTGGGTTTTATTGTGGCTTATGGGTGAAATTTCTCAAAAGGGTTGGAATGGTGTTCATATTTGAGAAGTCAGTCAAGGTCAGGAGGTTATATACAAACCCACTCTTCTTCAGCATAGTTTCATCTTCTTCTTTTGAATTTCTAGAGCCAAAGTGGCCATCTTTTTCTCTTTCTTTTTCAAACTTCCAATGAAAATGCCTTCTTTCTTTTGTTTTGCTCAAATATTTTTCTTTTCTTTTTCGAATTAGCACTGACTGCATGCCACATTCCCTATGATGTTTCATCATTGCCTTCAACTTTTACCCTTCTTTTGCTATTACATTGTTATTCAATTCTCCTTCCTCAGCTTCCTTCCCTTTATCTTCTGCCTTCTCGGGGTAGGGTTAGGCTAAATGAGGTTGATGAGGTTTATTGGGGGAGATTTCAAAGGAATCATAGATTTATTTAGCTCAAATGGTGTGTATCAAGGGCAGTTTCAAAAGGTGGGGCTTTGTAAGGTTCAAACTGTCCAAAAGGAGGCCTTACATCATGTCTTTAATATCATGAGTGCTATCAAATTATTTCGATTTGGATATGTGTAACTTCTAGTGTAAGTAAGCAGATTCACATAGTCCCAAAAGCAGAAAAGATTGCCAAAGCATACCTCCAAAGAATGCATTTCAGGCCCAATCCTCATTGGGTGTGGTTTTATATCAACTTCTTGAGGTATATCTTCACTGTTTTCCTTCATTTTATGTTTACTAAAACATCAATTTTCGGAAATTTCCTGACATTCACTTCATGAAAGTATTAGAATTATACTAGAAATTAATTTTAAAAAGTTTTAACTTCCTCATTTTAAAAAAAAATAGGTGTGAGATTACTTCATTTTCAAAAATTCTACTGATCATAAGCTGCACCAAGCATTAACTTATTTTATTGGCATACCTGCCATACCCCCAAACCTAAGATGAACATTGTCCTCAATGTTCTAGACACTGAGAAATGAGGGGCAGCAGGATAAAAGAAGAAAGGAAAACTAAGCAGAAAAAAATTTGCAGCTATGTGCAGCAGAAAATAAAGAAAATAACAGTGAATATATGAGCAAGAAAAGGGAAAAAAAATGGTTATATAAATATAGGAAATTACTGATAAAACAGAAAAATAACAAAACTAAGCTAGAACTGCTACAAAATAAAATCTAAAAACTGAATATATGATCAGAAAAATAAAAGAACTGCAAAGCAAATGGAAGGAAACTAATGCTAATAACAGAGAAACAATAAAAGCAAGGTAAGGGACTGAATACAAAGTTAAAAAAAGAAAAAGAAAAGTGTTGATACAAAAACAGAATTTGTGAATGCAAAATAGGAAAACAAAGTTAGAAACTAACTATACTCACAGAAAAATGACGAAAATCAGTAAAACGAGGACACATTAACCTAAGAAAGAAAAAAAATCAGCGATCTAAAAGCGAAATTTGACACTAAAATTCCTAAAACAGCAAATCTAATGCCAAATGATACATCGTAAGCTCAAAGAACAAAAAACCAAAAGCCTGTGATACTTATGAATCTCAGTGATTATAAAATGATTAGCGTGAATACGGTGAAAAGCAAGATTCATAAGATGACCTTTGTTGATGATGTGTATGAAAAGAATAATGAAGCATGGGAGCACATATTAAAAGCAGGTTCACACACAGTGAGACCCATTTATGATGAAGAAATCTCAAGGAAAATAAAATCGGTGGGTCCATTGAATATTCAAAAGCAGCCTTTATGATTCACTACTCATTATCCTACATGATTCCTAAAAAAGAAAAAAAATGATCTCAAAGAGGTCCGGATGGAAAAAGTGGATGCAAATGGAGAAAACAACATCCGGAAGATATCTATATATATATATATATATATATATTTGTTTTATAATTTTTTTTTTTTTTTACTTGTTTTGGATCGGCCGCTCAACAAGAGCCCTTATTTACTCTGCTGAAAATAATGAGAAACAACTAGATTTTCTATTTGTATTTTCATTTTCTTTTATTTTGTATTTGGTTTTGTACAAAAAAAAAAAAATGCCTAAAAGATGGCAGAAATTATAATCAAAACAAACATTAAACACACAATGAGTACTGGTTCTCAAGAATTTAAAAATAGAAAATGAATGCAAAGGAGAAGGATGCAAACTCAAGCGAGATCTGCTCCATTTTAGTCCAGATGCTCCTTGTTGGGCTACTTGCTCGGATCTGCAAAAATCCAAAAGCTGCATTACCTTATTCAAGTATATTGACAAAATAAAAGAAAAACTGAACTCTTGCCCAAATTTGACAAAAAGACAAAAGAGTGGCAGGAGCATTTATTCAAATAACTAGAAGGCAAAGAATAAAAACTCAGAAAAATAAAAAAAAATTCTGCTGCAGTAAAACAGGTTTTCTATACAAAACTGCAGTAGACATTTAATCAAGCACTTGGAATGCAACGTGCAGTTTTCAAGCAAAAATTAAAATGAAAATAAAATCTACAAAATTAAAAAACTTAGGTCTACCAATTTTAAAATCTATTCCCCGGCAACGGCGCCAAAAACTTGTTGTTATTCTAAGTGTGCTTGATTTATTTGTGTTTTGAAAACATACTTGTAAATGATGCATTGTACTGAATATTAAAAAGAATAAGAAAATATCAGCACAGAGAGAACATAATTAGCCTGCAAGATCAGGGCCAATTGTAGCAAGTTTTAAATGTAAGTGAGTAAAAGATCGTCCACAGGGAATTGATTTAAAATTTAAGATAAACCTCTAGATCTGAGCTACCAGATCTGACCTCTGATCCTATCTACAAAGCACATAAGATGGGAGGTTGAATTTGTCACATTAACTAAATGATAAAAGTAAAAAATAATCTAAGTGATCCAGATCCGAGTTGGGGGAACGTTTGTGGTAAAGTTATATAAAAAATGGAGAAGTAATATCTAACTTTGATTTGGTCCTTGAAATCTAATGAGAATGACTGCAACTCAACAGAGGTGATCCAATCTTCATTTGGCTACAAGCACAGATGTAAGAGAGATAAATCTAATTCAAGGATTAGGCTTACACTTATGGCTATGGTCTGTCCACTTTAATGGCCACAAACCATCCAATAGTCTTTAATCCAAATCCTCAATTCAGAACAAGAAACATCACTACAAATGCTGTAAGAGACTAGGTTACCAACACTAATTCTCACAGGATTAATGAATCAAGGGAAATTACATGCAAAACAATGAATCTAAAGGAGTCTAATGTACTGAGGAGATCAGAGGGAACCCTTGACATGAGTCCAATGGAGAATGCATAGTTTACAGCAACCTTTTAAAATTCATCCTTACAATTTACAGAGCACGGCTTAATGTCTCGTTTGGTCTTGGATGCAAACTCTCCTTTGAGTTACAGCTATCTCATAGCTCTCAAATGCAAGTACAAAGTAGGCTATTACAAGGATTTGGCCGGGAAATGGGGATTAGAAATGAAACTCAACTGGATGCCCCAATTGGGCAAATGCTTCGCCTATTTATAGATTTCCCAGTCCTCAAATGATGTGTATCAACCAATCGAGGTTCTCGATCTGTATTGACCAATGGTAGTCGAGCACGGGATCAGACTGTCGCCAATCGAATTCCTCGATCCGGTTCACCAATCGTGAAAAGGCATCAATTCTTATGCATTTTGAAAGTTGGTTAGAGTTTCTAGAAGTTCCGCCAAGTTGTTCCTCTCTAGGTGCTCACGTGGGGTGGAATATTCCTTCGCTTCATGCTTAGAACCTCCGAATGTCCCTAGGTTTTAAAATGCATTGGGACGCATGCAATTACAGACATCGAATTGCCCTTGTTAAAGCCGAGAATCTCCGTAATGCGCCTTCGCATTTTAGGGCCTTTTCGCAAAGTGTTGTGACTTCAAGCTCTTTTCGCAATGTTCGTTCTGCTCAATTGTGTTTTCTTCTTTTCGCAGTTCAACAATCCTCTCTTGAGCAGTTCGGATGCTCTTGAATGCTATGCACAGGTTTTATTCCTTTTCGCAGAGTTTCAGGTTCTTTGCGAAAAGTACAGGTTCTTTGCGAAAAGGACTCTATAGTGCATTTTTCTGTTCGAATTGTTCCATACTTCACTTTCAGGTCTTTGCTTCTTCTATTCAGATCTTTCAACAGCTGATGAGGTTGTTTCTTCACTTTCTTCCTTTGGATTGACATGGATTGTCATCTTATTGGCACTTTTAAGCTGCTTTTATGGTTAAGCCTGTCTTTATTGTTAGCTGCAACATAAGCACTTAAAACACTTATTTAGTTCTCTCAAGGGTCTATCAAGGCCCAGATTAAGGGGTGAAAATGGTATTTTCCAGTTCTCAACAAATACCCAACTTCTTTTGAAAGCATAGGCAACACCTGATTCTCACCCCTTTCCCCGCCATTAGAGGAGACGTTAGAGCATAAAAAATGAAGATGTTAGGGTCAATCAAAATACTCTATTCTCGTGTTAGTAGGTAGTTTCAAGAAAAATATCCATGCTCCAAGAGAGACTAAAGAGAAAAAGAAGAAGCATAACCGAGTGAGAGCAATACGACGAGTGAACAAGTCAATAAGATCAGGGAAGCATAAGCAAATGGTGAGGACATTCCTGGTAATCTTATTAGGAAGGTATAAGAAAACTACGATGGCATCCCTGGGGTCTTTACACTACTAGGTATCATCGTAAGGTGGTGGGAGGAGGACAAAACTCCTACAAATCGTAGAATGTGAGACTTTGATGGTATCGAAGCATGACTGAGAGCTCAATTATTACACCCCACACTATCCGAGAAAAAGGCTGTTGCCTACCCCTTTTAAAGTAGTCAAGTAGAAAACTATCCTTATATAATTGAGCCTTACCCCTTTTTTACCCTTCCTTTTTTCAACTTTTTGGACAATGAGTCAAAACCTTTCCCCGAATATCCGCAGGAATAAAATTGAAAACCCATGAATGACAATTGATGCAATCACCAGCTACCTACCACTCAACTCACTCCTACCAAGACCACGTGATATGATGGCCACTGTCAAAGGCAAAACCCAGTGCACGACTGATGAAACCAAACGTCCCCTTCTAAGTGCGGTAAGGCACCATCAGAGAATTTTCTTTGACGCTGGGGCATTTTTTTTCAAAAAAAGGAATCATATTGAGGCCCTTGATTACCCAAGGTTGGATGCAAAACAACAAGGTCATCACTCGAGGAAGACTGCTAAAGATACCACACTGCCTATCCTGTCACGCTCCTACACTGGGGCCCTTTTTTAGTTTTTTTTAGAGTTTCATTTCAATATTTTGCTTTCCCTGTTGCATTATTTTCCTTATAATGAAAAGTAGATACCAAAAAAAAAGAAAAAAAGAAAAAAAAGGATACAATGATACTTCTTCTATTACCAAACTCCGATTTGTGATACCTTCCCTCTTGAAAATTAGTAAGGGGGAAAATAAAATTACTAATGATTTTATCTTTGTGTGCAGACATAAGTAACCTTCAACTACTACGGGGCCATCTCTAGAGCAACCAAGTCCCAATAACAGATGAGGGTATTTGAGCAGACGGCTAAGGCACAGAAATAAGACATTGAGGAACCTCCCTCACTAGGAGGAGGAGGAGGAGGCATCCTGGGAGGGGTGGGCCCGACAGCGAAACCTTCCTCACTAGCCTGACTGGCCGATCGATTGGATAGCGAGCGCGAAGGACCCTCAGCGAGTTGCTCACGGATAACAAAATCCTCAGGAATGTTGTCCCTAACACACTCGCAAGTCGTACAGTGAGGCTGACCAGCCAGAGGGAGCCAGTAGCCACCGACTTCGACTCAACAAGACGACTGACCATCCCGTGCATCCTTCGCTCACTCCTCGCCAGCTGATAGTGTAACTGGTCTATTATGGCCTGCATCCAAACCTAGACCATCAGACAAACAGTCTCAAGCTCAGTTGTATGGGATGCCTGGCAGAAAATCATGTCGATAAGCACTTCTGTGTTGACCTGCTCCGGATCACTCATAAGAGCTTGTTGCTTCACCTCTGAGACAGTGCATGTGTGCTCAACCTCTAGACGCGACTCCTCGAGCTGATTAGCCTGCATAAGAACATGTCACTCCAAACTACGCACATACCTAAAACAAAGGAAATGTAAGAAAAGGGACAATGATGTACCATATCGCCCCATTCCAATAGAAGGTGCTCCACTTTCACGAAAGTCACTGGATCCCGGGTAGGCACAAGCTGAGGAGGCGGTATTGTCGCAGGCTGCTATAAGAAAGAACGAAGAACTATCAGATGATATCACACATGTAAAACTAAAACTAAAACTTATGCTAGCTTAACATACCTGAGTAGGAGGAGTAGAGTCCTGAGGAGGAGCCTCAAGAGCAAAGTCAGGGACAACCTGCACGAAAACCAAAACAAACAACAAACACAAACACATTAGAGGAAACTAACAAACAAACGAATAACATGCTAATACACATCATACCTGACTCTCCGGACATTGTGAGGCAGCCGTAACCTCCCTCTCCTAAAGATCCTTAGCCATCTTGCACTGAACACATTCCAATGCGATGTTAGAAAAGAACATAACAAACAAAATGAAATAACTCAAACCAAATACTCACCCAGTGAGCTAACTTTCCTCAAAGGCGAGTCATCTCTGGGTCCTCACAAATAGAGGATGCCACCAACGTCAGATCGAAGGCCGGAACTGACACCCCAGTGGCATTAAGCTCCGATCGCTGCCAAACATAACAAATAACACATCAAAGAAATGAAACATTAACTATTAATTAAAAAACAAATGAAAAATAAATACATACCAGGCGAGTAATCTTTGATCGCATAGCTAGATGCTCTCCCTGGAGGAGATCGATGTAATGCCCTTGGCGGGCTACTGTTAAGTAGTGAAAAATGCCACTTTTCACCCTTTAGCCTGACCATTGACAGACCTGTGAGCACTCTAATAAGCCTCTGTTGAGTGCCTTTTGTAGATAGCAGTGAATGCTAGTAATAATGCAGAAAACTACTTAAGAATGCCCACAAAGAAGCCATCTCTCAGCACTATGCAGACCCAGCAATAGCACACCAGAGGGCAGCACATCACTGAGCCCTTGGATTGCGTGGCTGCAGCAGAACAAAGGAAAGAAAGTGAAGATAGGTCTTAAAACAACCTATCGAAAGGGCATCTGGAAGACTTCGATAGGAGCTGAAGGATAAAAGAGATGAATTTGTGCAGTTGGAGAAGGGCTCGATAGGATCTGAAGGCAAAAAGAGGAAGACATGTGCTGAAGTGAGGGATTCGACAGGATCCCTGAACCTATCGAGCAGATGAATAAAAGAGAAAGCTCATCCTATCAAAAGCTTGCCTGAGGAGAAAAAGAGAACCTGTCGAAGGCTTCCTGAACCTATCGAAATGAAGATACTGGAATTGAACCTATCGAAGGATGCTTAAGCCTTTCGATAGGAATGAGAGCCAACCTATCGGGATGACGGCATGCAGAGCTGAACCTGTCGAAAAGGACCTCTGGACCTATCAAACTACTGAGCCAACCTATCGAATACTCCAGATAATGGGCTGAGGACCCTGAAGCTTCAAAGAGAAAACTCATCCTATCGATACCTATTGAAGAGACCAGGGAACCTATCAAAAGGGACTACAAGCTTACTTTTAACCTGTCTGAAGCTTCTCCAACCTATTGAAATCGTGTGCTGAACTCCTCAGAAACTATACTATGCACACGCTAAGACTTGGTAACCTGCTGTATGCAAACCGAGGAACTTTGGTGACCGGCACGAGGTTTTAGAAGATGCCCTAGAAAGCCCTAACCGACCCACGTACTTTAACAGAACTCTAACAAAATCTGATGACCTTCTAGAAGGGACTTTTGGCGGGAAAAACAGAGGAGAAAGCTATATATAGAGATCCCCAATTGCCATTGGGGGGGATCGAGATCTGAGCCAAAATTCTGGAGATTAGCGCCTGCAGATTTATTCCATTTCCCTCCTTTAGCCCAACTATAGTTGGCTAAACCCCTTGGAGTAGCGAGGAGCGAAGTTAGATCTGTAATTGGGTGAGGTTAAGAGTGCTATTGTAGGCTCTTAGCTGCACAGACTATATATCTGAGAGTATTTCCATTGTAAAGTGACCTTGTTTGTAATGACAATGTTGTTTTTAATGCATTAATTAGATTTAAATTTCCTTTGGTTTCATTTGGTGATCGATCAGATTTGTGTAGAGGGGTTGTAGATCAGCTCACCCACTTAACTGGTAGACCTCTTGGATACCATCTGATCTCCCTAGATCTGATGCTCCTATGATTTCTTGAGTCTGTGACCTGGGAATTGCAGCATCTGTAGTGGTTTTAATTATTCTAATTGAGGCTCTGGCTTTGTAGGAGATCTCTAGGATGGTCTGTGACCATTAGAGTGGACAGATCACAACCTTAAGGTAAATCTGAGCTCAGGCCTCAATTGGATTCATCTGCTGTAATCCATGGATTCAATAAAGTCTATAGGATGGTTTGTGACCATTAAAGTGGACAGATCATAGCCTTAAGACCAGGTGGATCCTGTGATTTGGAGTGGAATTTATACCCTGCAGCTATGCTTATAGCCAGCGAGGGAATTGTGTGCTCCGGACCTCTGTAGCATGATTAATTGAATCTGATTTCAGTGAAAACCAACCTCTAAGCTACTCTTCTCCATTTTCTGTGTGTTTACTCTCTTCCCCTGCAAGAGCTAAGCTCCCAAACTCGATCCCAGATAGCTTATGTTTGAATTGTAGCTTAGTTTAAGTGACAACTCATTACAAACCTCTCCCCTGTCTTTTAACTAAATTAGTGATAGCTAGGGTGCCAGATCTGACACAGATCTGGAGATTTATCATATTTCTAACCAGCCTCCCTGTGGACATTCCCTTACTTACCATTCCTTTATAGCTTGCTACAACAGATCCTGAATACTTGCAGGTCTGTATGAGTGTGTCTGCCTAGTTTTATTGTTAATTTTAGACCCTCATTTGAGGTAAGGCAAACATGCCAACAAGTTTTTGGCGCCGCTGCCGGGGAGGCAGTATAGAAATTGATAGATCTAAGTTTTAATCATAGATTTATAGTTTTTGTTTGATTTTACAAACTGCATTTGTAAGTTGTGTTGTTTGTCAGTAGTTTGTGTGCAGTTCATCAGAATCGTGCTAGAGACTGCTCTGTAGTTTGCATCCCTCTACTCCCCTATTATTTTTTAGATCTGTTGATAATTTTTGTTAGAATAGTTAGAAATTTTGATTGATTTTGTTTGTTGTGTGTTTGGATCTGTTCTGCATTCAAAATCTGAGTGTTGTATGTTTGGTAGGAGAACTTTGCAACCTCAGATTATTCCACTAAATCCAGAGGTTGAAAGACACCTCAGATCCAGACCAACTACACCCACTTCTGTTGCATTTGATTCTGTAGAAATGGGTGAGCAACAGCAGCCGAGAACCCTAAAGGAGTTTAATGCACCAAGGATTTACAATTCCCCCTTCTGCATTCAATTCTCAGCTACTCAGGGAAACTATGAGATAAAATCATCCATCATTCAAATGTTGCCCTCATTTCATGGCCTGACCAAAGAAGACCCATATAAACACATTGATGAATTCTTAGGACTGTGTACTACATCTAATATCACAGGTTTGGGGGAGGAGGCCACCAGGATAAGACTCTTTCCTTTTTCATTAAAGGACAGAGCCAGGACCTGATTGTCTTTGCTTCCACCTAACAATATTCAGTCCTGGAGTGATCTCCAATGTCAGTTTTTGGCCAAATTATTTCCCATGTCAAAGACCAGCCAGTTGAGGAAGGGTATCATCTCTTTTACCCAAGATCCAATTGAAGACTTTCATCAATCCTGAGAGAGATTTAAGGAACTCCTCAAGAAATGCCCCCACCATCAAATCCTTGAATGGCCATTGGTTCAAAGCTTTTATCAGGGAATTGATGCTAAAAGCAGAGATATGATAGATGCCTCCTATGGTGGCACCTATCTCCATAAAACAGCTGAGGAGGCATGGGAGCTCTTTGACATCATCAGTGAGAACTCTATGCAAAGGGAAACCTTAGAAAGAGATCTAGAGCCTCCTAAATTGATGAAAGAGAACACCTCAAAAGGAAAGATATATGAAGTGAGTGTACCAAGTGAGTTGGAAAGGAAAGTGGACAGCTTAACTCTGAAATTTGATAGGCTGATGAGAGTAATGCAGTCACCTATGGTTGCTAGAGTGGAGGAGGCATGTGCCATATGTCAGTCCCCTGCTCATCCCGTGGAAGAATGCCCATCTGCTGACTAATTTCCTGATTTTATAATAGAGCATGTGGTATGACGGGTCTTATATGGGGAGGAACCACTCCAATCTGAGGTGGAGACAAGATGGATACCCAGCCAGCAGCAACAGCCCATGCCCTACAGAAATGCTCAGCCCTATCGAGAAGGTTATGCCCCAAGGCCTCAGTATCAGCAACCCATGGCCCAACATGTAGCTCCTCCTGTGCAGCAAGCTGCACCCACTCCAGCTATGAGAACACCATCCTTTGAGGAACAAGTTCTATCTTCATTACAGAGCTTGAACATCTTGACCCAAACTATACACTCTCACAACCAGAGCATCAAAAAGATAGAGGATCAACTTGGTCAGTTGTCTGATGCTCTGACTAGGAGAGAGGGAGGAAGGTTGCCTAGCCAACCACAAGACAATCCACGAAGGCAGTTTGTAGTGGGTGAAGTTTCCTCCACTTATGAGGAAGCCAAATATGTTATAACTTTGAGAAGTGGTAGGCTAGTGGACAATCAAGTGGGCCGTGAGCCTGTGAGAAGCTTGGAGGAAGAGAATGGAGTGATTTCTCCTAAAACACAACAAAGACCACCAATGGTGGACTTGCAGGAACAACCAGCTATGAATAAAGAGGATAATGAGGATCCTCAAGAAAAGAAAAAAATTAAAAAGAAAGAAGTCCCATTGGCTAAGGCCGTGTTAAGTGGTGAAAAATGCCACTTTAACCAGACCATTCATGGACCCGTGAGCACACTAATAAGCTTCTGTTAAGTGCACTTTGTAGATAGCAATGAAGACTAGTAATAATGCAGAAAGCCACTTAAGAATGCCCGCAAAGAAGCCATCTCTCAGGACCATGCAGACCCAGCAATAGAACAAAGGGAAGGAAGTGAAGATAGGTCCAAAACATCCTATCGAGAGGATGTCTGAAGATTTCGATAGGAGCTGAGGGTTGAAAGGAAGGAATTCATGCAGTTGAGAAGGGTTTGACAGGATTAGAAGGCAGAAAAAGGAAGAATTCGTGCAAAAGTGAAGAATTTGATAGGATCAAAGAACCTATCGAGCAGTTGAAAGAGAAAGAGAATTCAACCTATCGAAAGCTAGCTTGAGGGAAAAAGGAGACCTATCGGAAGGTTCCCTGAACCTATCGAATGGTCCACTGAACCTATCGAAATAGAAGTGCTGAGACAATACCTATCGTTGAATGATTTGAACCTTTCGATAGGAACAAGGGTCATCCGATCGAAGCAATAGAATGTGAATCCTTAACCTATCGAATTACTCTTCCAATCTGTCGAAGGCCCCAGATCAAGTGCAGTGAAGCTGAAGCATCTAAGCCCAACCTATCGGAACCTATCGAAGAGACCAGAGAACCTGTCGAAAGAGGCTACAAGCTTACTTTTAACCTGTCGAAAGCTTCTCCAACCTATCAAAATCGTGTGCTGAACTTCTCAAAAACTATGTTATGCACACGCTGTGACTTGGTGACCTGCTGCACACAAACTGAGGCACTTTAGTGACCGGCGCGATGTTCTAGAAGATGCCCTAGAAAGCCCTAACCGACCCACGTGCTTTAACAGAACTCTAACAAACTCTAACAATCTTCTAGAAGGGATTTTTGGCGGGAAAAACATAAGAGAAAGCTATATATTGAGATCTCCAATTGCCATTGGGGAGGATCGAAATTCTAGACAATTTCCTGGAGATCAGAGCTTGCAACGAGATTCTATTTCCCCTCCTTTAGCCCAACCATGGTTGGATAATTCCCTAGGAGCAGCAAGGGGTGAGTTAGATCTGTGATTGGGTAAGGTTAAGAGTGTTGCTGGGGTTAATTGCTGCACAGACTACAGATCTGAGAGCATTCCATTGTAAGAGTGACCTTGTTTGCAATGTAAATGTTATTTATAATGTTTTAATTAGATCTAAAGCTCTTTTGATTTCTTTTGGTGCTCGATCGGATTTGTGTAGAGGAGTTGCTTGATCAACTCACCCACTTAACTGGTAGACCTCTTGGATATTATTTGAATTCCCTAGATCTGATATCCCTATAATTTTTTGTGTTTGTGACCTGAAAATTACAACATCTGTAGTGGTTTTAATTATTGTAATTGAGGCTCTGGCTTTGTAGGAGATCCCTAGGATGGTCTATGACCATTAAAGTGGACAGATCATAACCTTAAGGTAAATCTGAGCTCAAGCCTCAATTGGATTCATTTGCTGCAATCCATGGATTCGATAAAGCCTATAGGATGGTCTGTGACCATTAAAGTGGACAGATCATAGCCTTAATGCCAGGTGGATCCCGTGATTTGAAGTGGAATTTATACCCTACAGCTGTGCTTGTGGCCAATGCCTGTGGCCAACCGAGGGACTTGTGTGCTTTTGATCCCCTGTAATATGCTTAGCTCAACCTGATTGCAGTGAAAACAACCTCTAAGCTGTTCTTCTCCATCTTTTGAGTTTTTAAACCTTCCTCTTGCAAGATCTGAGGCTCCAGATTCAATCTAAGACAATCTGCATTTTAATTGTAGTTAGTTTAAGTGACAACCCTATCCAAACTTCTCCCCTATCTTTTAGCTAAATTAGTAATAGCTAGGGTGCCAGATCTCTTATAGATCTAGAGATTTACTCAATTCCAAACCACCTCTCTGTGGACTTTCCCTTACTTTTAAAACTTGCTACAAAGACCCTGTATCTTGTAGGCCTAGGATATTTTAGATGTGCTGAATCCATCTTTGTTGTTTCTTTTCTTTACACAATAATAAGCACACTGGAATTCCCCAATAGGCCGCAAGTGAGAGAGCACCCCCACATTTGCCATTTCCTAAGGCATTGCAAGGACCTTCCCCTCTTGACAAAGGGCAAGGTAAAATTGAGGAAATTATGGAGACTTTCAAGCAAGTAAAGATCAATCTGCCTTTACTTGATGCCATTAAACAAGTCCCAGCCTATGTCAAATTCTTAAAAGACCTGTGCACCCATAAAAGACAGTCTAGGATACACCTATCCAAGAAAGTCTTTTTAGCAGAAAACGTTAGGCATGTCCTGTCCATAACAACTCCCCCCAAACTTCAAGACCCTGGACTCCCCACCATCCCCTGCATCATTGGGGATCATACCATTGACAAAGCCCTATTAGATCTGGGAGCCAGTGTAAATTTGCTTCCATATTCAGTATATGAGAAGTTGGGATTAGGCAAATTAAAGCCCACACATGTTGTTCTCCAGCTGGCTGACAGATCTAAAAGGAAACCTGTGGGGATAATCGAGGATGTTTTGGTTGGAGTTAACAAATTCTTTTATCCTGCTGACTTTTTGGTGTTGGATATGGAACCAGGTAGGAATGCCACCTCCATACCTGTGATTCTAGGCAGACCCTTTTTGGCCATAGCTAATGCTTGTATTCAATGCAGGTCTGGAATCATGGAAGTGTCATTTGGAAATATAAAGGTCAAATTGAATGTATATAATGCAGCCAATCAACCTCATCCTGATGAGGATTGTCTTTCTCTAGATGTAATAGATGAGGCCGTCCATGAAAATGTGAATAGGCTGCTACATGGTAAGGAATGGTGTAATGAATTAGCTGAAGTATGGAAAGAAACAGAGGTAGAGCAGGGTCCCACCTCTAAGATCGAGCATGTGAAGTTTGTCTCGTCTGAAACTCCACCAGCAAAGCTCCATCCATGGAAGCCTGCTTTGTTGCCTCTTCCACCCCCCTCCAAGACACCCCTATTGCCCTCCCTCATCAGTCCCCCAGAGGTGGAGTTAAAGCAACTCCCGAAAGCTTTGAAATATGCCTTTTTAGGAGACAACAACAAATTACCTGTGATAATTTCCTCTTCCCTCACCATTGAGCAGGAAAGAGAACTACTTGGTGTGCTAAAAAGGCATAAGAGGGCAATGTGATGGACCATTGCAGACTTAGGGGGGGTTAATCCTGCTGTGTGCATGCATAAGATTCATCTTGAGGAAGGTGCCAAACATTCTTGAGAGATGCAGAGGAAACTCAACCATCACATGCAGGAAGTTGTGATGAAGGAGGTAGTCAAACTCCTCGATGCTGGCATCATATACCCTATCTTGGATTCCCAATGGGTGGCACCTACCCAGGTAGTACCCAAGAAATCTGGCATCATAGTTGTTGAAGCAGATTCAGGGGAGCTGATTTCAACCAGACAGACCACTGGTTGGAGAGTATGCATAGATTACAGAAAGCTCAATGAAAAAACAAGCAAGGACCACTTCCCATTGCCCTTCATAGACCAAATTTTGGACAAGTTGGCAGGCAAGGCATATTACTGTTTCCTTGATGGATATTTAGGGTACAATCAGATCCCTGTTTACCCCCAAGACTAAGAAAAAACCACATTCACTTGCCCATTTGGAACCTTTGCATACAGGATGATGCCATTTGGGCTGTGCAATGCACCTACCACTTTCCAAAGATGCATGTATGCCATTTTTTCTAACATGATTGACAAGTTTTTGGAGATCTTCATGGATGATTTCTCCATTTATGGAGATGATTTTAGCCAATGCCAGCACCATCTCAGTTCTGTGCTGCAGAGGTGTGAGGAGACCAACCTAGTCCTAAGTTGGGAAAAGAACCATTTTATGGTGACTCAAGGCACTGTCCTCGGACATGTGGTCTCCCACAAGGGAATAGAGGTTGATCAGGCTAAGATTGCATTAATTTCTCATCTGCCCCCTCCCAAAACTGTCAAATAAGTTAGGTCTTTCCTGGGCCATGCTGGGTTTTATAGGAGATTCATTAAGGACTTCAACAAAATCACCAGACCTCTGTGCCATCTATTGTGCCAAGAGGTACCCTTTGAGTTTAATGATGACTGCCTGGCTACTTTTGAGCAGCTAAAAACTTGCTTGACTATAGCTCCTATTCTACAAGCCCCTTATTTTTCTTTACCATTTGAGCTGATGTGTGATGCATCAAACTTTGCCATGGGGGCTGTTTTGGGACAAAGAAGAGACAAGGCACCATGCATGGTGGCATATGCTAGTAAATCAATGGTTGATGCTCAATTGAATTACACCACGACTGAGAAGGAGTTGTTAGCCATTGTCTTTGCTTTAGAAAAATTCAGATCTTATGTGTTGGGCTCCAAAATCACTGTGTTCACTGACCACTTAGCCTTGAAATACCTCGTCTAAGAAGGAAGCCAAAGCAAGATTAATCAGATGGATTCTCCTTTTGCAGGAATTTTATTTGGAGATTAAAGACAAGAAGGGAGTGGAGAATGTGGTTGCTGATCATCTGTCAAGGATCCAAGTTGCAGAAATAGAGAGCCTGCCCATCAATGATTTTTTTCCAGATGAGCAGCTGTTTGCTGTGGAGATCAGTATGCCCTGGTTTGCTAATATGGTGAACTACCTTACTGTGAAAAGGATTCCTCCACATTAGAACAAGAATGATAAAAACTTGTTTTTCTCCCAGATCAGACACTATATATGGTAGGATCCTTATCTTTTTAAGCATTGTTCAGACCAAGTAATTAGAAGATGTATACCGAAAATAGAGTTCCACCACATTTTAACCATGAGTCATGAATAGGCTTGTGGGGGCCACTTCACTAGTAATAAGACTACTGCGAAGGTGCTTCAGAGTGGTTTCTATTGGCCTACTCTATTCAAAGATGCCCGGCAACATTGCAAAGCTTGTCCTCGATGCCAGCAGATGGGAAGTATTACTAAGAGGAATTCGATGCCTTTGCAGCCCATACTTGTGGTCGAATTGTTTGATGTCTGGGGTATTGACTTTATGGGACCATTTCCCCCCTCCTGTGGATAATTTCATCCTTGTAGCTGTGGACTACGTGTCCAAATGGGTAGAAGCCATAGCTACAAGGATAAACGACCACAAAGTTGTCATTAAATTCCTCAAAGACAACATCTCCAGGTTTGGCATCTCCAAAGCCATCATTAGCGATGGGGGAAGCCACTTCTATAATAAACCTTTTGATATGCTGCTGTAAAAGTACTCTGTAACCCACAGGGTAGCCACTCCCTACCACCCACAAACCAGTGGGCAAGTAGAGATTTTCAACAGGGAAATCAAACACATTTTAGAGAAGACTGTGAGAAGTGATAGGAGGGACTGGTCCATGAAATTGACAGATGCCTTATGGGCTTATAGGATCGCCTATAAGACCCCCATAGGTATGTCCCATTCAGACTAGTTTATGGCAAGGCATGCCATTTGCCTGTTGAATTGGAACACAAAGCATACTGGGCTATTAAAGCAATAAATTCTGATTTCAACTCTGCTGGTATACACAGGAAACTACAGTTAGCTAAGCTAGAGGAGCTCAGATTGGAAGCATACGCCAATGCTCAGATCTACAAAGAGAAGACCAAAGCGTTCCACGACAGACATTTGCTACGGAAAGAATTCAAACCCAATGATAAGGTGTGGATGTTCAATTCTCGATTAAAATTCTTTCCAGGAAAGTTGCAGTCCAGATGGGATGGACCCTTCATAGTTGTACATGTTTCCCCATCTAGAGCTGTTGAAGTCAGGGACCCTACAGATGGTAGAGTCGTGAAGGTCAATGGTCAGAGGCTCAAACTGTGTGAGGACAAGATTTGTGAGCCTGAGGAGAGCATTGATCTTCAAGACCCTCCAGGTTAATAGCTGATTTTGGCTTATATTATATGTAAAATATGTGATTTATTTGTACCAATAAAGTGATGGCTGGCTTAGCAGGAAAAATTTTCAGGGTGCTGAGACTGAGCACTACACTCAAATATCCAACTGTTGGCTTTTAGAACCCTTCGATAAGATGGCTGATGATTTCGATAGGATTCTGGCGATGGGTGAAACCAACCCCTTGATAGGTTAAATAGGGCAACAGAAACCTTTCGATAGGTTCTGGGTACCTATCGGAACCTATCAAAATGATGAATCGCGTCGAATTCCAACCTATCGAAAGGAAGGTTCCACCTGTCAAGATCCTATCGAATTGTACCTTTTACAAGCTTTGACTGCCAAGTCTTCGATAGGACACATTGACCTATCGCCACCATTCTCGTCATCCTATCGAAATCATTTTTCACACCCGTATCGATAAGGTAGTCTTGTCCTGTGCACTTCCTGAATATCTAACCGTCTCTCAGTGCTTCAGCATTTATGGCGCATGCCTCCTTAACTTAATCTTCCCTCCTAAATTTAGTCCAGCATGCAATCCATGCTCCATTTCCCAAGCCTAGAAGAATGCGCCACTTTTATTGCATCGTTTCATATTCCAACGCCCATGCACCTTAAATATTGGCTTTCTCCAGTCCTTACACATCCATTCCCCCCTAACCGGCCCAGCTCTTCTAGCCCACACTCATGGCAGACGACAAACCTCAAGATTTTCCTACCAAGTTCTTCCCAGTCTGGCCACCACCACCGTCATCGGTCGAGCCTGATCCTCTTCAATTTCTCTGGGATGAATATGATGAGGTACAGAGAATCCTCGCCAAGGAGAAAAAGAAAAACCTAAAGAGGGAGAAGAAGAGGCAGAAGATCGAGTCACCGGCTATTTCCCCCCCGTCATCCTCATCCTCATCCACCACCCCACCACCAGCCCCCTGATCCCACTCTTTTTCCTTTTCTTTCCCCCCTGGCTTGCAATTCCTCTTCCACCTGACGAAGGCTGAGGATATCCCTGAGCCAGGGGGGACGTTTTTTTTTTCCAAAGGAGATTTTGTCCCCATATCTGTCTTCAGTTATTTGTAATAAAAGGTTTTGTTCATTTCACTTGTTGCTTCTCTACTTATTTCTTGTTCCGTTTATTTTCTCTGGATGTCTGCACCACTAAACCCATTCTGCTAAGAACAGTGGGGACATTGTTTAGTTTAGGTTTGGGGGTGTGGCATGGATGCCAATTAACTAGTTAATTGTAGTGCAGCCAAGTTGAAAAGGAATAATTGAAAAGAGAATGAATTCACCTCATATTTGTTGTTAAGGAAACTTAAAAAACCATTTGCAACTGAAGCAAGCTGAAGTTTTAACATTTTTCATGAAGCAAATGTCAGGAATTTTTGAAGAAATTTTTTTATGTGTAGTAAACCAGAAATGAGAAGAGACTGTGAGGATACTCCCCAAAAATTTGGATGGAAGGCCATACCCAGTGAGAATTGGGCCTGAAAATTTCTTTGAAGAGTGTCTTGGCAATTTCTTCTGCTTTGAGAGCTGACTAGACTTAATCTTGACCACTAGAAGTTAGGCAAATCCAAATTGAAACAAGCTTGACAGCATTCATAACATGGAAGACATGAAGTAAGGCCATCCCTTGGACAGTTTGAGCCTAAAATTTTCCCACCTTTGAACTTCCCTTGATGCGCACCACTTTAGCCTTAAAAGCCCCAATTTTCTTTAATGAAAACCAGAAATTCTAAACCCAAAACCTTTTGACCTATTTCAGTTCACCCTCAATCTGAGAAATTAGGAAGAGGAAGGAGGAGAAAGGTTAGAGGAGCAAGGTCTTAAATCAGGTCGAAAGAAAGAAAAACACAGTTGGTGGTATTTGTGGTATTACGCTTTTAATTATAAAAAAAAAATGAGAGAGAGAGCAAAAGAATGAGAAAGAGAAGTCAACTTTGGCTCTGAAAATTCAAGAAGTAGATGGAATTGTGCTGAATTAAAGGAGTCTAGATCACCTCCTTACCTTTACTGATTTCTCAAATTTGAACCCTGTTTACTCCTTGTGCTCTTTCACAAACCTCATCCCTAAGCCACATTACAACCCAAACAAAAAGCCCTTACTGATCTGAAAGTGGATTGAGCCGTCATGTGGAGATGAGAATTTGCTTAATCTATGGTGTAAAGAGCTGAAAAAGTCAGAAATTCAAGCAATGCCTATGCTCCTGCTTGCAGTCCTATTTGAGGGCTGTAACTGCTCTTGAGCTGAGTGATATGATTTACCCCTCTTCACTGTACTAATGAGTGAACAGCCCTGATGAGACTTGGGTCTGAAATCCAGTTGATGGGGGAAGTATCTGAGCAGGATCCTCAAATTGATGGTGAGTTATGCATCAAATTTTACGAGAAATGCCTTGACACAAAGTGAGTGATGATGAAGAGATCTCAGTAGACTTTCATATCTTCAAATGGATGTTTTTCTGTTGAAATTCCTTTAATGAATGGGCATGATGTGAATTTATTTGATTTTCTTAAACTCTGCTTTAACAGTTTGCACTATTAATAACTAAGTTGTATTGGAGAAGTTTGTGGGTACCTTGACTGAAAACCCTCAAGAGACTTCACTCCTCCACTAGGGATCACCTAGGGGTTTAAAAGGCTTGATGCATAGGCTAAATGCATCCGTGCTCCCTACGAAAGTGGCATTTTTAATTCATTTTAACTCTCCTTTGCTCAGGGACTAGCAAAGCTTAGGTTTAGGGGTGTGTTAAGTGGTAAAAAATGCCACTTTTTTTCCCTTTAACCTGACCATTGAAAGACCTGTGAGCACACTAATAAGCCTCTGTTGAGTGCCTTTTGTAGATAGCAGTGAAAGCTAGTAATAATGCAGAAAACCACTTAAGAATGCCCACAAAGAAGCCATCTCTCGGCACTATGCAGACCCAGCAACAGCACACCAGAGGGTAGCACATCACTGAGCCCTTAGAATGCGTGGCTGCAGCAGAACAAAGGAAAGGAAGTGAAGACATGTCTTAAAACAACCTATTGAAAGGGCATCTGGAAGACTTCGATAGGAGCTGAAGGATAAAAGAGAAGAATTCATGCAGTTGGAGAAGGGTTCGATAGGATCTGAAGGCAAAAAGAGGAAGACATGTGCTGAAGTGAGGGATTTGACAGGATCCTTGAACCTATCGAGCAGATGAATAAAAGAGAAAGCTCATCCTATCGAAAGCTTGCTTGACGAGAAAAAGAGAACCTGTCGAAGCTTCCTGAACCTATCGAACTGAAGATGCTGGAATTGAACCTATCGAAGGATGCTTAAGCCTTTTGATAGGAATGAGAGCCAACCTATCGGGATGACGGCATGCAGAGCTGAACCTGTCGAAAAGGACCTCTGGACCTATCAAACTACTGAGCCAACCTATCGAATACTCCAGATAATGGGCTGAGGACCCTGAAGCTTCAAAGAGAAAACTCATCCTATCGGTACCTATCGAAGAGACCAGAGAACCTATCAAAAGGTGCTACAAGCTTACTTTTAACCTGTCTGAAGCTTCTCCAACCTGTCGAAATCATGTGCTGAACTCCTCAGAAACTATGCTATGCACACGCTGAGACTTGGTAACCTACTGCGCGTAAATCGAGGCACTTTGGTGACCGGCGTGAGGTTCTGGAAGATGCCCTAGAAAGCCCTAACTGACCCACGTGCTTTAATAGAACTCTAACAAACTTTGACGACCTTTTAGAAGGGACTTTTGGTGAGAAAAATAGAGGAGAAAGCTATATATAGAGATCCCCAATTGCCATTGGGAGGATCGAGATCTGAGCCAAAATTCTGGAGATTAGCGCCTGCAAAGCAATTCCATTTCCCTCCTTTAGCCCAACTATGGTTGGCTAAACCCTTGAGTCTGTGACCTGGGAATTACAGCATCTGTAGTGGTTTTAATTGTTCTAATTGAGGCTCTGGCTTTGTAGGAGATCTCTAGGATGGTCTGTGACCATTAGAGTGGACAGATCATAACCTTAAGGTAAATCAGAGTTCAGTCCTCAATTGGATTTATCTGCTGCAATCCATGGATTCGATAAAGTCTATAGGATGGTCTGTGACCATTAAAGTGGACAGATCATAGCCTTAAGACCAGATTGATCCTATGATTTGGAGTGGAATTTATACCCTGCAGCTATGCTTATAGCCAGCGAGGGAATTGTGTGCTTCGGACCTCTCTAGCATGATTAATTGAATCTAATTTCAGTGAAAACCAACCTCCAAGCTACTCTTCTCTATTTTTTGTGTTTTTACTCTCTTCCCCTGCAAGACCTAAGCTCCCAAACTCGATCCCAGATAGCTTATGTTTGAATTGTAGCTTATTTTAAGTGACAACTCATTACAAACCTCTCCCCTGTCTTTTAACTAAATTAATGATTGCTAGGGTGCCAGATCTGACACAGATCTGGAGATTTATCATATTTCTAACCAACCTCCCTGCGGGCATTCCCTTACTTACCATTCCTACACAGCTTGCTACAACAGATCCTGAATACTTGCAGGTCTGTATGAGTGTGTCTGCCTAGTTTTATTGTTGATTTTAGACCCTCATTTGAGGTAAGGAAAACATGCCAACAGCTACCCCCGCCTTCGTCGCACTCTAAGCAATTAGGCATTAAAACAAACATGTCAACCTAACTAAAATTGAATCGATGAAGCTAAAACATAACAAATAAAATAAACTCACAACTCACCAAAGCACGACGAGTCTCCACCAGCTAGGTCACTGCCCGATCCTCAACAGCCCAAGCCCCGGAGATAGAGGCCATCAAAGACCTCAACATCTCCTCATCTGGGTGAGGAGCACTCCCCATCCACTCCATCGCCCTGTGAAAGGAATCCATCGCTCCGCGGGCTCTAGGACCGAGATGGCCCTGCTCTAGCATAGCTAATCTCTCCCTCAGTGCCGAGGCAGAATCTGGACCATCGACACCAAGGAGCCGCTACCATGGAAAGGGCGTGTAAGAGTCAGCCACCGCCGAGCTCCTGAAACAATCTTGAGAACTCCCGGCATCTGCCTCATCACGTGCCCCTGTCATCCTCTTCACCACACATGGGTGAATCTCCAAGGGGACTCCCTGAGGGAGCTCGAGCTGCCATGCTACTCGAGATAGGTGGATGCACTCCACCTTCTCAAAATAGTGGACCCATATGTCAACTCTGAAAAATGCCTGACCAGACTATATGACAGTCTGGTCAGCATCCTCCCCGACCACATAAGGCTTCCAAATGACCTGTAATAAAAAATAAACAAAACAAATCATCAGTAAAACCTAAAACATAAACCAAAACATACTAGCAATATAAAGGACACGTACCTGCCCCACATGCATATCTTCAAAGAGACCTTGCGCGGTCTGGAGGTCCGAAGACTAGTCGCGGCGCCCCATTACCCTCCGCCATACATGCATACGCAGGAAAGTGTAATCAATCTCTACTGGGACTTGCAAGCGTAAACAGGCAAAGTGGTCGTATGCCCAGAACTGAAATACACGAAAATCGAAATCATCACTAAAAGAAAGACAAAATACCTAAAAGGTTATAAGACCAACAATTAACTATAACTCACTTGAAGGAAAGGGAGGAAGCCTTCGATAGTGGCAACGCGCCTCTCTCGGTGGTACAACAGCTCATACAGATGTGCTAACACCGTCGCACCCCAAGCATATGAGGGAACCCGATCGAGGTCCCTGAGAAGAATAAAAAATAGCCTCGTGATGCATCCCCGAGTCGAGGATGAAAGCAACACTGTGCCAAAAAAGTGCATTAAAAATGCCCTAATGACTCGATCTGCTGCCACTTCCAGCTCCGTCATAGACTCACGAAGTCTCATCGCCTCGCAACGCTCTCGATACACCACTCTCCTCTCGGAATGGTGCCACAGGGGAACAAACCCGCCAGTAAAAGTATAAAAAAACTAGGTAACTTGAATCACCCCTGGTCCGGATCCACTGGACTGATACTCCAGCCCGAGCACCTCCTCACACACCGCCAAATAGTCTGCCTACATCTACCCAGTCACAGGCTCCCCCTCAAACCTAACTCAGGTGATATGACCCCAGTCCTCCGGGGTTGGCAATATCACCCCTACCGGGAAGAGTAGTGCCTGCTGCTCCTCCCTCCACCTCTCCAGTATAACCTCGATAAAACCCCGATCGACCAGGAAGGGCTTGAGCTTTAAGATTGGCTCAAAGCCGAAAGACACCAACCATGCCTACTGATACTCAAGCAAAGAGCAGTACCACGCGTGAGACTCTGCCCATGCCATGCTGATAGCCAGCAAGGGAGGCTCATGGAGAGCAACAAAACGAAAGAAGAAAGCGTGAGGCGGAACCTATAACTATGGAAAATGCACGCAAATAAAGCTAGTATTCATGATAGACAATAATAATACCAGCTATCGATAAATAATAGTGATAATAGTAATAATAACAAATAATAATAATACAAATAATGAAAAATACTATTAATAATAATACCAAGAACAGTGATAATAAGAATAATAAAAATAATGATAACGATAATAATAAAGATAAAACATAAAGCGATAATAATAATAATACTAAGTGACAACAATGGCAGTGGCAATAATAAAAATAGTAGTAATAATAATTGATAAATAAGAAACAGTGACTAATAATGACTAATGGTAATAACTGACCATGGTAATGACGTCAAACGAATCGACAACAAATAATAATAAATGATAAACATAAAGAACGATAACGATAACAATGATTCTAGCATGATAACAAAAAACACTAGAAGAGTAAAAATGACAAGCAAATCATAACCTAAACTAGGTGACTAAGATAAGAACAATAATGAAAGAACTAATATACGACATTCGCGACGAAAATCTACGATAAGCATGAAGCGCATGAGAAAAATAATACAGAGCGACAAAGGAAGCGTGACCTAAAACTACATACAAGTATGATGCATGAATGCGCACAAACTAGAATTGAATGCAGGTTCTGCGTAAAGTAAAGAGGGTTTCATATCCTAGGAAATCTACGTTATAACCTAAATGCCTAGGAAAAAATAAGAGAGACTCTTGTTCTCGAGCACCTACTTGGTCTCTCTCGAAGAACTCCTCCAGCGGAATACGAATCAAACGCAGAGCAGCATCACCCTCAGCGCCCTCCACATCTCCGACACCCTCAGCATCTCTGGCACTCTCAACACCAACTAGAACCTCAACCCCGATAACCATCTCAGAGACACCCTCCCCGACAAACAATGAACACTTCTATCCCTCCACACTCGAAAACCCGACCAACTTGTCCTCCAGCACGTCCACCAAACCCATCTCTGAGGTAGTCACACTCAACTCAGTCTCCATCTCAGAAGAAAGAGCTCAAAAAAGTAAGAAAATTGTAAGAAATGACACTAGAAACAGGCGAGCGGATCATAAGATATCACAAAAACATGAAAATTAGAGCACTTAGAAAGCCAGGGAGCATAGAAGTCAGAAAAACCAAAACCCATAGGAGAAATGAGAGGAAATTTTGAGTATATATAGACCTCGGTCAATCGGGCGCGTCAATTAGCGCATGTAATCAAATTGCGCTTATAGCACTAGCGCGTATTTCTAATTGTGCGCAGTCTGGAAAGCACACAATTAAAGCTCCGTCAGCCGAAAAGAAACGACGAACCAAAAACGCACCATGTAATCAGCGCACAATCAGATTCACGCTCACTAGTAGCAGCATGTAAACTGAAACATTGCCTGAATACCCCCACACTATGACCCACTGACCTCTCGATTGTGCGCTCTTAACGTAGCACGTAATTGGTTTTTGCACCCTACTCACCACGCATAATCAACCCACTGACCCTTCAATCACGCGCTCTTGCACCAGCGCGTAATTGAATTACACGCCCCAAAGGATACACTTAATTCTCTAGCCATAACGAAAAACATATACACGAACAACAGCAGTCAGAGATTAAACTACAGACTTATGTACATACACAAAACAACACCAACAACACAAAATTCACACATACGCCTACGCCATTCTAGACGTACTTCGAAGTTAAGAACACACGCTCCAAAAACTACAAAGAGCCCTTATGTATACATGCATGAAGATGACCACTTAAACACATAGGCACCGAGCTGCAAGCTAAAACACACCCGAAATGGAACTAAAATAACCCAGAAATAAAACTAAACCAAGGAAATTTATCTAAATCAAAATAACAATAAAAGCCCATGAAAGTAAATAAGCCACCTTTATAAATAAACCAAAAAAACTACATATTGCACTGAGGGCATACCCCCTGAATATACAATTAAAACAAGAAACTTAAAATCAACACGTTCAAGCAATGCACACCTGAACGGTGGCATATGGGGGAAGAGATGACTGAGAGGCCCGAAGAGGAAGCATAGGCGGAGCAAGTTCTGAGACAAAACTTATCTTCACCTCCCTTGCTACATGAGTTGCTTCTTATGATGCAATCTTTCAATTTACATGATCAAGTGGCATCACAGTGGAGGACCCATCCGGCAGAAAAGGAATAGTGGCTCACAGGAGGCCACTTAGAAGAAGAGGGATGAGAACAAGAAACACCAGTTTGCAAGACCTTTGGCCTTCCACTGACCTCATCATCATCTTTCAATTTACATGAACAAGAAACACTAGTTTGAACTTAGAATCGAGAATTAGGAATAAAAAACCGAGATCAAGAATTAAGAATTTAGAACTAGAACGAAGAATTCAAACTAGCATTAAGAACTAGAAGGAGAACTAAGAACTAAAACTAGAAATTAAGAACTAAAACTAGAAAGAGAACTGGAATTTAGAACTAGAACTGTGACGACCCAACTTTCCCGTATCAAAAATACCGGGAAGGTCGGCTCGCCAACCTATCGATAAATCGATAAGCCGAACATAACAGTCAAACAAATATCAAAGTATAACAGAAAGAAGCTCCATTTCTACACAAAAAGGCATGCCAAAATAACGGTTCTAATTCCATGTGAAAACACGTAGATAAAAGAATTGTCGGTGATGACCGACCATCACCGAAACATGGTTCACAAAAGAAATAAGTACATAATTACATGAATTATAATACATAAAATAAAACAGGTCGGACATACCAAGCCTAAGTCTAATCTCTCAAAAAAAAAACACACAAAAGACCAAGCAGGCTCCTAAACATGAAAGAATTCCTCAAGAGGAATCTCAAACTCGTCCTCTAAAATGTAGTCAGAGTCCTCAAGCTCAGGATCTTCAGAAACCAAATCAGTACCTATGACGTATAGTTGGAGTGAATAACAACTAAGCTCAGTAAAAGAAACAAAACTCGATTGCATCATATCTTAACAATATGGTTTCAAAACATATTCGGAATAGACGATTTTCGAAGCAGATATTCAAAACAGAATAGATAAGGGAATTTCACATACAGTGATCAGATACAGTTTTATATGTGATGTTTCAAAGCGGATGATGAAATCATATGCAAATAGATCAGGTTTTCAGATAATTTCAAATTCTTATGCTGACTTAATTTATGCACGTAAGCCTATCTCATTAAATGACTTAAATTTTAACTTCAATCAACCTCTCAAGTCAATATAACTTGGAAGCAGGAATAAAACCGATGGGAACCTCTACCTAACCATCGTCATTCAATGAATCCTTTTGAGGAATGTAACAAGCCCCTACGTCATGAGGGTAACTTGCGCCAGGAATATTGTTCAGGAATTGAGGGGTTCATTCGAATGAACCTTAAATCAGATGTAGATTCTAATACATATTTTAGGTTCCAAGTTCTAATATATAATTTAGATGCAGAGTTAAGGATTCAAGTTTCAGGATTTCAGGATTCAGAATTCAGGAGTCAAGTTATCAGAGTTATTATTTCAAATGCAAGGTTCATATTTCATAAACAAGATTTCAAGATCATATTACAAAGCAAAACTCAGGTTTTTAGTATTCAAATCTATTGTAAAATGTTCATGCGAATTAAAATAGAATGTAATTGATGATGAGATTCTCCTACCTAACATCAGATTCAAGCGAACACAATACAAATCAAGGCGGAATCCTAATTCGTAGATCCTTGTGATCCTCCTAGAACATACCAAATACAAATACACATACACTAAGTGTTATTGTTGGTCACTACACACAACCCACACTTCAATCGAAGTAAAATCCCAAAATTTCACAAAACAGGGGATCTCGCCGCGGCGAGCTCTTTAGAAGTCAAGCACTCGCCATGGTGAGTTTTTCCAGCACTCTTTTGGCCTATAAATTTAAAGGGCACTCACTGCGGTGAACTCTTCAAATTCACACCTCGCCGTGGCGAGGTACATGCTCGCCGCGCCGAGAAGTCACAACTCGGCCATTTCCTTATTCTTTCTAGTTTCATTCTTCCCCAAAATTTATCGGATTCAACTTATTTTTCCACACACATATTACTCAATTAATTCAAGTAATTAATCTACTAATTTAGACCCATAATTTCAATTCGATCTTACCTTTTCACCGATTGATTTTGCGGCACACAAGAAGTGTTGCCGGAGAGGGTTCCGGAGCTAATCCTTCAGATTTTTCACAGCAACTCCACAACGATTGATCTCAGTGAGGTACATGGTGAAGTCATCTACGATCATAGGTTGATTTCCACCTCTTCAAAATATGAGAGACAATTGTGAGATGATCGGCTCATACTTGATTAAAATTTAAGAGTTTCAAACGGTTGGGATTCACAAGGGAGGAATTCAAACAATGATCGGCGTCACATGCATTGCGAAAGGCGTGGATTTTGTGGCGATCATACGGTCAAAATCTAACAAGAAGGGGGGTTTAAGGGTGACGGGTTTCTGGAAATGGAGCTCGATTCTTCCACTCTTTTCAAATTGCAAGATAACTTAGCCCTTAAGCTATTCCCCCTCTTATAACCCAGCTAATTCAAACAAATATCCTTGATATTTAAAAGCTCAAATTCTATCCACTTACATAGGGTCCCGCTTCGGTGTTAAGCGGCACACCGCGAGTCGGTGTACAATATCACTACTAAAGGCCCAAATCAAGTTTTAACCTTATTTCTTTTCACACAATTTATCCCAAAATTATTTAATTATTTATTCAAAAGCTTAAGGCGACTTTGATCGCTGTGCCAGACACGCACACGGGGTCAGTCAAGTTCGGGTTTGAAATTTATGGGTCATTTCAAGAACTAAGAACTAGTACTAAAATTTGAAACTAGAATTTGCTAAAAGAAAGAAGCTCAAAAGAGAGAATTGTGTAGAAGAGAATTGTGTAGAGTAGCTAGGGGGTAGGGGTCTATTTATAAGCTTTTACTAGAAATCCTAGTGTAACTCTATTTCCTAATTCAAATAAAGGAAATATCCTAATTCTTAATCCTAGTGTAACTCTAATTCCTAATAAAGTCTTAAAAAAATAAGGAAACTAATCCTATTTCTAATAAAAGAAACAAATCCTATAAAATAGAAAAAGAGACAAATCCTAATTCGATTAGGAGTCTTGAAATTTGTCACTTTTTGTGCAACTTCCAAAATTTGATTATAACTTCTTCAATGCTTGTCGGAATTGCGCATTTTTGGCTCATTGGAAAGCTACTTCGATAAGCTTTCAAATGTGACCAAATTCACATCAATTTGACTTTGTTTGATGTTTCAAAATAGGCTAAACATAAAAGTGACAGGATTGACAATTGAAAAAGGTTGGGGAGACCTATTTTGCTCTAAGCTAGGCGCGTCCTCTTTTAATACTACTTCGAGAGTGAAGACCAACAGGCTAGTGCCGCTAGCTTGACTACCTGGGGTTCCCAGAGGAGAGTCTGCGATTCTAGAAGTCTAGAAGGCAGCTTGACCCCTTTTTGGAAGCCCCAGAGAGAACCTAGAAATTTCTCAAAGGGAGAAGCTTCAAAGAGAGAAGAACAATAAATTATTTTTATGGCTAAGAGTATTTTTGAAGAGACTGAGTTTGAATTGATGATTAAAAGCTTAAGGATTAAAAATTGAGGATTTGAAATTTTAAGGACTAGGGATCAGGAACTAAGGACTAAAATCTAGAACTTAAGAATTAAGAACTGGAATTAGGAGCTAGAATAAATACTAAGAGCTAGGGCCAAAATTAAAAATAGAACCAAGAAGCTAAGAACTAGAAACTAGAACCTAAGAGATTACCTGAAGTCGGGCATCGAAGAGAGAATCATGAAATCCCTAAGTTTGGAAGAGAGGACCTTGAAAAATCAATTACTGGATGTGTCAATTGGTGTAGTAGGGAGGTCTATTTATAGGTATACGGGTAATTACGCGCCCTGTGGGAGGTGCGTAGTTAGCCGGTTGAATCGAATTACATGCCCTGTCCAATGCTCTTAATTGGATTACGCGCCCTATCTCAGGCACTTAATCACTCTGAGTTAGTGACCGACTAAGCGAGTGACCGGCTGACTGACTCAGTCAGGTATCCTAATTCTAATATAATTGGAACTAATTGCGCATTGGTGGTGGGGCACAAAATCGATTATGCGTGTTATTTTGGGCGCGCAATCGGGTCTTAAGGCGACCTTTAGAAGGGTATGGACTAGTCCGAGTTGGATAGATTGCGCGCCAATGTTGGGGTGTGCAATCTAATCATGCGCGCTTGACAGGGCGTGTAATCAAGTCCTAAGAGACCCACAGGGAGAACAGGCCTGGTCCAACTTGGACCAATTGCTTGCCACTAACAGGACGTGTAATCAAATTGCATACGCTGGACAAGGAGCGTAATTCGGGTTCTTCCTGGGGTTGAGTCGGGTCCGAACCACAGAGCTATTGTTTTAGCCTGGGATCAACCATATACTATTATTTCAGTACATAGTCCTGTCTTTAGGGTTTTAAGGTCTTCGGAGAAGGTTAGTCCTTCTTCAGAGATCATGGGTAAGGTCAAAGGTTGACCGAAGAGGTTTGTATGCTCCAAGAGGGCAAAATTGGGGTGTCTACAGATGCCCCTCTTCGGTGCATCCTTGCGGAGTAAGGATGCGTTGAAGAAGTAGACACCCCTCTTCCGAGGTGCCTTCTCGTTTCTCTTAGGAAATCACAAATGTGGACTGAGGATGCTGACATGAAATGCTTGACTTTCTTATCTATCAGCGCAAGCTAGGATGGAGCATTCAAGGGCCCAGTGGTAGCTGTCGAGAGGCATATCCACAACCGCGAGTGCAAGTGGCATCCCGTCACATGTCGCAACCAGCTGCAAGTGGTAGTCAAACGGAGGGAAATTGACGTATCCTAGTTTGTGAGTGTAAGGGGCATCCCGCCCCATGTTGTGACCTACTGTAAGTGGCAGTCAGATAGAGGGAATCGTCATTCCTAATCTGTGGGTGCAAGGGGCATCCCGTCGCATATCGCGACCTACTATAAGGGGCACTCAAATAGAGGAAAATGGTGCAATCGAGATACCGGAGGGTGTCATACGAATGTCCTGGGAAAAGGTCAAGTGACCAAATAATAAGATACAATTCCATGTGATGGTGAAGGCATTCGCAAGTCATGTTAGACCGGGCGCATTATTGCTCACACCAATGGCGCGGCGGACGTCCCTTTCTAGTGGACATTTGTGATTTCTCAGAGTTTAGTATGTTCAGTGTTAGATTTTCTAGGGAAAAGAACGGATTGGAGTGATGAGAGATAGAATTTTGATAGATAGAGGGTTTATTTATTATTATTTATTTTTATTTTTTGAAAGTTTGGGATTTGAACTTAAGATCAATTCGATATAAAACTATAGAAAATGTGGCTTCCGAGACGTCACTGAGCAGATATAACAGTGCGAGATTTGTGGACTCAACCATTTATGTGGTTGTCAAGACGACACTAGGTATGTCGGATGCTCCATCTAACCTTCTCGACAAATACTGATGATTGTCTCTTATGGGAGGACTACAATGATTTGCGAGTTGAGAGAGACAAGTTTTGAAAATGTTTGACTTAATATTAACTAACTATATTTTACAAAGAATATCGAGTAGAAAGAAGGGGTACTTCACTTACTTGATTTATAGCCAGCAGGATGCTTTCACTTGCAATGGGGCTGTTGGCTATTATTCCCATGGTGGTGTCATGATGGGATATTAGAGAGTTTCCTCTCCTTCTTTATTTGTGCTGTAGCAGGGCCTGATGGTTGCCGGTGTGATGGGACGTCCAGATCACCTAATGAGATGTTAGCAATGGGACTTGACATTTGATAGGTGCAATGGGACATCAAAGGGGTTCCTTTCTTCTATTAGCGAGCGTATGTTTCTGCTTCGGTGGAGTCTGCTGTTGGGTCTATATTTCGAGATGCTTGCTGCTATTTTATTGAAAAATTATAGAGAAAACAAATCAAGAGTGAAGAGATGGAAATGGGCAAAACAATAAGTCTAAAATATACACAGCCTCCAAGATACAGGGCTGTTGTAGCAAGTGTTAAGTAAGAGTTTCTCCAAAAGAGAAATTGATCTAGAACCCAAAGAGGGTTATATTAGTAGGCCTCCAGATCTTGCTACAGATCTGGCAATCCTAGAGAAAGGGAGTTGGGTGTCAGAACTACACTAAACTATCACTAAAAGAAGAGAAAAAAAGTGAAGTCCTATCCTAAAGAAAGGGTTTATGAAGAAGGTGGTGATGGTGTGTGTTAAAACAAAGGTAAAAATTGATGAGAAGTAGGCAACTAAGCTAAGGTTATTTCAGTCAAGTAACTCAAATTTAGAGTTGTCTCTGCAGCAATCCTTCAGATGGCTATAAGCACATCTGCAAGGTGGAAGTAATCCAATTCAACTCCTATGGTTTGACCTAGTCTCTTAAGGCTATAACCTGGCCACTTCAATGGTCGCAGGCTATCCAATAGAGAGGGTCAAAACACATGAATTAAATCAGAAAACCAATCTATTCCAAGAGAATAGACTGATCTTAAGGCTATAACCTGTCCACTTAAATGGTCACAGATTATCCAATAGATTTCCTCCAACCAATGGATCAAATCAGAACATAAAGATCAATGCAGACACTATGTTTGCCAGGCTACAAGCTCAGACATCCATAGGAGCAAATAGCTCTTGAAAAACGAGTGGAAAACATAGTTGTTTAAAGGCTATTTAGAGACTTAAATGTAGCAGGTCATTGCTATAAAAGGCCTGCAATGACTCAGCTCACAAGTCTGCAATCTCTACAAAGAAATCAAATCTAACATCTAATGATGGTCATATAAAATAAAGGGGAGCTTGTTCCTGCTACAACCTCTCACAAGGCTACATGCTCAAGTACAGAGGATAAGAATCCCTCTAGATTTGTGGCTTGGAATCACCCTAGGGCTATAGTCTGTCCACTCAAATGGTCACAGGCTATCCACAGAGGCTATCCACATCACAGAGGTCTGAGATGAAACAAGATAATTGCAACTACCACCATGGTCCCAGGGCTACAAGCTCATGCTTTCATGGGGATTTCAAATTAGTAAAATCCAAAATGCATGGCATAGATCAAAGAATACTACGGACAGATAGGAAACAACAAATTAAATGAGCATTAAAATACAAATTTCATTGATTAAATAATACTTACAATGAAATTTCTCAAGGCAACAACCTTGTGCAGAATAGCCCTCAACAAATCCCAATGTGTACAAAACCCATTACAAAAACTGAATTAAACTATGCCTAATTGCTTACAAAGATCATAGCTAGCAAGTTTTGGGCTAAGGAAGAAGAAAAATGGAAAAAGATGGTGATCTAACTGTAACCCTAATCTGCTAGAGCTCACAGCTGACTGAGGTTGAAGGAAAGATAAGTTTCTAAATTTAGATTATAGCTTATATACTCAGTCATTGATGCCTTTGCCAATAGGGAAGGAAGCCCTAATTTTCTTGCATGTGTGGCTCCTTTGCAGCCCTTGGATGCCTCAGGATGTGTGCACATAGTTCAGGGCCTCGGGAAGTGTTCCCTAGACTTGGAAAAATCCCCAAAGTATCCTTGAGTATGGAAAGAGAAGTGGAAAACCCGAGCTTCGCTGGGCTGGCTTTGCCTGTGTAATGCAGTCACGTGATATGCAGTGTGCTCACGAGGTAGAATTTAACTTGGAAGTATATCGCTCGCGCAGAAGGCTCTGGCTTGTCGCACAGCTGCATGTCTCTGGAATGCGCTCGCGAGGAAGAATTTGTAGTGATTTGTCTTAGTTTGTGTAGTCAAGCTTCAAGTAATTCTTGTCACGAGGGTCTCGCATAGATGAGTTTAGACTTCGCCAGGCTCCTTGTGTAGCAAGTAGTACAGCTCGTGTAGTGGATGGATTAGGCATTTACATGCGCGAGAGATTTTCTAGAGCTCTCTGTCCTCTTGAGCTTCGTGGGAGTTGCACAAGTGGTTGGCATCTTCTGCATGGATGAGCCGCGTGAGAACTCTTCGCACACCATTTATGAGATTTTCCTGCCATAGACTGCATGAGTGCTTCGCGACATGAAATGAAAGAGAAATGCCTAAACTTCGCGAGGACTTGGAGTGTGGAGAGCAAATGAAGCATGTGACTGCTGTGTGAAGTAGTTCTCTGAGGCCATTCCTTCACTGAGCTGCGTGAGTTCTTCACGAGTTTGCATTTGATGCAGGCCTTATGCCAACTGTGTGAGATATTTATCTGTGTTATGTTGTTGTGCTCCTTCTGCTGCTGCAGCTTCCAATACTTGGGTCCACCAACCATTCCTCTTCTGGACTTCTAGGGTCCACCTTGGAATGTAATATGGTCACCATGGTGTGTGCCACCAAGGTATATTTTATGTTCTTGCCTCTGCTCCACATCTTAGTATTAAACTCTCTCACTTTTTGGCTTCAAAAGATTAGACTTTGTATGAAGCTGCAACTTTTATTAATAACTACAAAACATGCTAAACAGGGGATTATTAGGCAGCTCAAAGGTGTAGTAAAGGCTAGGTTAAGAGGTGAAAAGTGGTACTTTTCAGTGAATAACACACCCTCAAACCTAATTTTTGCTAGTCCTCGAGCAAAGTAAAATTTAAACAACTACTCTAGGAGTATAAATGCCACTTTTGTAGGGAGCACGGATGCATTTAGCTTATGCATCAAGCCTTTTAAACCCCTAGGTGATCCCTAGTGGAGGACTGAAGTCTCCTGAGGATTTTTAGTGAAGATACCCACAAACTTCTTAATAAAATAGTTAATAAAAGTGCTCACATTATCAAATCAGTTTTCAATAAATAGAACATCAGTCCGCCCTTGATTCTTTTCCAAAATGTGAGGAATTTCAACCACATGAAATGCTCAGACAATTTAACATGAAAAACTCTTTACATTCATGCACATCATTTTCAATTAGCTTACAATAAGAAAAACAGTAAGTCCATGTCAGTACTAAGCTCACCATTAATTCAAAAATTAAGTTTAAACACTGCTCAATACATTCAATGTTAGACCCAATGCTTACCAGGGTAGTCTCTCACAATTGAGTTTGAGGGTTTTCATGTTCACACAAGCTCAAGAGTAGTTACAGACCCCAAATGGGTCTATAAGCATGAGCATAGGCAAGGCTTCAAATTTTTGGCATCATTAACCATTTCTCACCATAGGTTAAGCAACTCCTCATCTCCACATGATAGCGTATTTTAATTAGAATCACAATGCCTTATGACTGGGTTGTAATGTGGCTTATGGGTGAAGGTTACAAAGAATGGAAGGGTGAAAAGGTTGCAAAATTGAGAAATCGGCAGGTGAAGGAGGTGATTCATGACTTCACCTTCTTGAATTCAGCATATTCCATTTTCTTTGATATTTTTCAGACTTGAAGTGGCTAGCTTCTCCTCTTATTTTTACTTTTTCTAATGAAATTTCCTCTTGACACCTCTCTCTTCCTTTTCATTAATTTTTTTTTTTTTTTAAATTTTGGATACATTTATCTTTTCTTTTTGTTTTTATTTTTTTGAAATGTCACCCTCCTCCCAGCTGCTATACTGTTGTCCTCCTTTTGTGTTTCTTCTCTATTCACCAAATGTTGACCCTAGCTTGTCCATCTTTAACTTCTTCTCCTTTACCTTTTGAATTCTCAGAGTGGGGGTAGGGTTGAATCAGGACTACAGGTTTAGGTACAAATACTCTGGTGTATTGTAAAGAAAACTGGAAATTAAGGCTCAAAAGATGTATGCACAAGGGAAGTTTACTAGGTTAGGTATCTTTAAGCTCAAACTCTCCAAGAGAAGGCCTTGATCCTTTCCTAAATTTCATGGATACTGCCAGCTGTTTCAACTTAGAGGTGCCTAACTTCTAGTGAAAAAATAAACTCAGCCAGTCCTTAGAGTAAGAAGAATTGCCAAAGACACTCCTCAAAGAAATTTTTTTTTTAAGGCCCAAATCTCACTAGGTATGATCTTCCATTGAACTCATGGACAATTATTTTCTTACCTTTCCCTATAATAGAGTCCATCATTACTGAGTATCCCTCTGATGAGAAGGGGTCTTGGTCATGGGAAGGGGAAAATGTAAGGGCTTGGCCCAAGGGTTCAAGTGTGGTAGGTTCAATGTGTGTAGAGGGTTCAGTGGGATGAGGTAGGTCTGCTGTGGAACTGTGTGGGATGTCAGCGAGCTGAGGCTCACTCTCATCATAGTGAAATGGAGAGTGTGGTATTGGTGAGGATTGGGGGTGCAGCTGTGGGTATGGGATCAGGTAAAGAAGTGGAAATGGATGTTGTTTCTGTTAGAGAGGTGGTTGTGGGGATTGGGATGGGCTGAGATGTTAGGATAGGTGCTGGAAGGGTAATAGAAGTGGTGGTTGAGGGCTCTTAGATGTGAATGGACTAAGGTAGTGGGGTAGGTGCTGGTAAGGTAATGGGCTGGGGAGCTTCAATAGGGGCTTTGGTGGATTGTGAGGCTTTCTTTTTGGTGTATGTTTGTTTGACAGGTGGGCTGGGGTGAGCAGGGAAAATGGGTAGAATTGGCTCAAGAAGAGATGATGTAGCTGTGGAGGGTTGTGGGGTTGGGGTGATGGTAATAGGTGTAGATTTTAGGATTGGGTGTGAGGCAGGAGCTGGCATGGGAATGGAGGTGAGTGTGGAAGTTGTGTGTGTAGATGATGATGGTGGAATGGTGGGTGATGGAAATGGGAGGGTGGGGATAGCTGAGCTGATAGCTATAGGGGTAGAAGTGGAAGCAACAGAGCCAGCAGTGGTGACTGCAGCAGAGGTGGCAGCTACAGAGGTATGTATCAACAAAGGCAGCAACAACTTCCTCTTGGATGGTGGGGGCTGCTTAAGCCAGCTGCTCTTCCTTTTTCTTCTTCTTCTTTTCAATCAATGTATGGCTGATCCCCCATTGTTTCCTCCCACATCTGCTAGGGGGCAAGTTCACTGTCTCTTCATTCATTTGGAAATGGTAGCCCCCCAGCTTCAATAGAGCTGTGATGAGCCTGCAATAGGGCAAAGCATGGGGCTTCTGCTGCTTCTTCACATTCTCATGGATGTCTTACATCCATTCAAATATAAGCTTGGCAGCATCAGTGTAATGGATTAAGGAGAAGGAGTAGAGGGCATTAGCTATTGGGGCCCTCCTCTCTTACTAGTTCCTAGAGCAGTACATATTTTTCCTCAAAACTCCATCCAAAAATCTTAGGCTTGGAGGCAGGTCTCTCTTTCTAATGGACACCCCAGATGTTGTAATCCCTCTAGTAATCTCTTTAGCAATCTCAGGGATGGTTGTAGTCAATGGTGCACCCAAGCCACACTCAGGGTTGTATGTGGCTGGTATCCCAAGGATTTCTATAATTACAACCTGGTTGAACAACATTTCAAACTCATCAATTAATACCAACAGAGCAGGGTTTCCATCATCACCTGTCTTGACCCTGATGTTCTACTAAAACAATTGCACTAGCCTAGGGAAAACTAACTTCACTGGGGGCCTGAGCATGGGTAATAGGGAGGCCTTGGTGAGGAACTCAATGGATGCAGTAGTTTCTGACTCTTCCTCAAAGAAAACCTTATCAAAGGCACTCTCAGCCTCCAATTTGATGGCAGCCACAAACTCAGAAGGAGTTGTGAGTGAGTCATCCTCTGAGTTTTCCTCTGGGGTAACCTTAGGGACAACTTCCCTGCCCTTCTTTTTCTTTTTCTTAGACTTCTTAGGGCTCTTGGCAGCAGGGGGTGGTCTCTGACCCTCTTCTTAGGTGGTGTTTTTTTCTTGGGAGTAGGGGCATCAGAGGCAGCAGACTTAGCCATCTTCATAGGAGCAGCCCTCTTTTTTATCTTTTCCACTTGGGGCTCAACATGTGGTGCAGGTATATCAGAGGTCTCCACAGTGGAGGCCTCTGCAATCCTCACGGACTTCTTTGTGACCACGGGACTACCAGTTGGTTGAGGGTTCAACATGGCTACAAGAGTATCAATGAATTTGGAACTCGTGGCCATGGTTACAAAAATTCCTAAAAATTAGGTCTTGAAAATAACTCTAAGGTACTCCACACAATCCACTAATTATAATGGTACTCCAAACAGATCCCTCGAAAGACAAGAATCAAAGTAAAGGAACTGCTAAAGAAAGTTCACAGCTTTGGGAAATAGAGAACTTACCCTTAAACGCTAGGGTTCCACTTTAAATGCTTCACAGTGGATCAAATTTTGCCACACCAAGTGCAAAATGGTCGAAAGTTGGTGTGGAGCACAAAGGTAGGAGCAGAGTGACTGTGCTGGAATGGAACGGGTAGTAAAGGAGAAAGAAGGGAGAGGAAAGCTCGGAGGTGCGCAGTGGAAGCTAGGGTAAAAAAGAAAAAAAAATGAAAAATGAAGACATTGTGGGGTATAAATGGGTGAAACCCGTGCCTCGCGCGGTCCTCACCAGGTAATCGCGAAGCAAATTTGAATGGAGTCGTGCGAGAGGTATATTGGCAGTCCTCGTGCAACTGAAGGTTAGCATATATTCAGAGAACCAAGGTTCTCGCGAGGTAGTTGACAGTACAAGGTTCAAAAACTTTGCTCGCAAGGATCTCGAGAGGAATAGGATGCATGATATCCACTTTTCGTGCAACTCAATGTTGCAAAGAAGAAAAGGCTTCGTGAGGCTCAATTTCAGGCTTTCTTCAGGTATTTTGCTCGTGCGGCTCTCGTAAAGATTCAAATTTCATATTGGAGCCCCACGAGCACACTGTATATGCTTGAAATATGGCTCGCAGGGCTTAGTTAGCCATGTGAGAAAGCCCACAAATGCTCGTGAGGGTGAAATATAAGCCATTGAGCTTCACGACAAAGCAAAATTCAGTATTTCTCAGTGCTGGCACCCTGGCATGTGCATCTACACTATCATGCACCCTGCCATTATGCATTAGCACCACAATTCGTCACTCCTCAGCTATTTCTCGTCTAATAAACTCATGCCCATTGCAAACATATGCACAAAGTAAACATCCTAGGAGTCAAATGACTTTAAAGCACAACATGTACATGCACAAACCACATTCAAAAGCAGACTCATCAGACTAGATTCAGACTTTCTAAACACCCTCAATAGACTTAAAACTAACATAGCACACTAAAATCAAATGAACCACAAAGTATATGACAGAAATCAAAACAGCACACACATTAAAAATAAGTAAAAACAATGCATGACAGATTTGTAAAAGCAAACACAAAAATTTAAGCAACTATGGTACACAATTTACAAAGCTGTGGATCACTTAGCAGTGGGAGGTTCATGAAGGTGTATGGTCTGAGGAGGCTCCACAGAGTTTTCAACACAAACCTTCAGCCTTTGACCATTCACTTTCATGCTCTTCCTGAAAATGGGATCTATGATCTCCAAAGCACTAGATGGGGAGGCATGGATGATAGTATAAGGTCCATCCCACCTAGATTTTAGCTTCCTTGGAAATTTTTTTAACTTGGAGTTAAATAACCAAACCTTGGCACTAGCCTTGAAATCCTTCCTCATTAGTCCCTTGTCAAAGAAAACTTTAGATTTTTCCTTGTAAATCCTTGAATTGGCATATGCATCCAATCTCAACTCCTTAAGCTTTGACAGCTGCAGCTTCCTGTGCATACCAGCAGGTGTTAGATCCAAATTTAATGTTTTAACAACCCAATAGGCTCTATATTCCAACTCCACCGGCAGGTGACAAGCCTTGCCATAAACTAGTCTGAAAGAGGACATGCCAATTGGGGTGTTATAGGCAGTCCTATATGCCCACAGTACATCATTCAGCTTCATGGCCCAGTTATTCCTATCTGTCCTAATTGTCTTCTCTAGGATGTGCGTAATCTCCCTATTTGAGATTTCAACTTGCCCACTAGTCTGGGGGTGGTAGGGAGTTACAATCCTATGGGTAACAATAGCAGTAGAACAAATAAGGAGTACATATAACAAGAAATCAAGCATGATAACGCAAAGCCAAGCACCGAGACTACGTTAACAAGGTCACTTGTACCAGAACACTAAGCCCCTGAGCTATATTAACAGGGTCACTTAGGCCAAATTTTCAAGCCCCTGAGCTATGTTAACAGGGTCACATGAGTCAGATCGCCAAGCCCATTAACTAAGTAAACAGGGTCACTTGTGCTAGAACACCAATCCCCTAAGCTATGATAGGGTCACTTAGGCCAAATTGTGAAGCCCCAGAGCTATGTTAACAAGGTCACTTGAGTCATATCCCCAAGCTCCTGAGCTAAGTTAACAGGGTCACTTGTGCTAGAACGCCAAGCACCTGAGCTATGTTAACAAGGACACTTGGGCCAGATGGGAAGCCCCTAAGCATGTTAATAGGGTCACTTGAGTTAGATCGTCACCCCCTGAGCTATGTTAACAAGGTCACTTTAGTCAGATTGCCAACCCCCTGAGCTAAGTTAATCTGGTCAGCTATGCCAGAATGCCAAGCCCCAAAGCAATGTTAACAGGGTCACTTGGGCCAGATTGTCAAGCCCTAGAGCTATGTTAAAAGGGTCACTTGAGTCAGATTGCCAGGCCCCTGAGCTAAGTTAACAAGGTCACTTGTGCCAGAACGCCAAGCCCCTAAGCTATGTTAACAAGGTCACTTGGGCCAGATTTTCAAGCCCCTGAGTTATGCTAACAGGGTCACTTGAGTTAGATCGCCAAGCCCCTGAGCTAAGTTAACAAGGTCACTTGTGCCAGAACGCTAAGCCCCTGAGCTATGTTAGCAGGGTCACTTGGGCCAGATTGTCAAGCCCCTGAGCTATGTTAATAGGGTCACTCGTCAAGCCCCTGAGTTATGTTAACATGGTCACTTGAGTCAGATCGCCAAGCCCTTGAGCTAAGTTAACAGGGTCACTTGTGCCAGAACGCCAAGCCCCTGAGCTAAGTTAACAAGGTCACTTGTGCAAGAATGCCAAGCCCCTGAGCTAAGTTAACATGGTCATTTTTGCCAAAACACCAAGCCCATGAGCTATGTTAACAGGGAAACTTGGGCCAAATTGTCAAGCCCCTGAGCTATGTTAACAGAGTCACTTGAGTTAGATCACAAAGGCCCTAAGCTAAGTTAACAGGGGTCACTTGTGCCAGAACGCCAAACCTCTGAGCTATGTTAACAAGGTCACTTGGGCCTTATTGTCAAGCCCCTGAGCTATGTTTATAGGGTCACTTGAATTGAGAAGTCAAGCCCCTGAGCTAAGTTAACATGGTCACTTGGGCCGAGACTTAACAGTCATACAGAATTTGAATGTATATACGAAGTAGGAAACAAATTCACAAACCAAAACTACAATTGGAAACTTACTAAATCGGACACAACGATTATCTTAAGATTTCGGAATACAAGGGCATGCAATTAATGTGCGGAAAATCAAACTATTGCATTCAAAGCATTTCAAGATTTCATGAATAACATTTCTAGAAAGTATAATATATTTAATACTAGCATCATTGGCATGAATTCGAGGAAAACAAGTAATCTGGCAAAGGTATTCTTCCATACCTTAAAGTCGGAACTCGCAAACAAAATGGCAAGGATCGAAGCAAAATTCTTCTCAAAGGTTCCTCAAATTTACCCTAGATCACATACATCACATACTCTAAGTGTTAATGAATCTAACTTGTCACAAAACAGGGTCTCATTTGATGTTAAAGGGCCTAAACCAAAGCTCACAGAAGCAAGGTACCTCGCTGCAGTGAGCTACAAGGTCGCCGTGGTGAGGTGTACAGGCTTCCTAAGCTCACTGCGGTAAGAATGAACAATGCCAAAAATGGGCTTTTTTCATAGTGTCACTCGCCACAACGAGTGCTTCAGGACTCTTCTAGCCACGGCGAGATTCAGGGTTGCCGCGATGAGCCTAGCAAACTCGCCTGCCCTTTATCTCTTTCTTCCAACTTCGTAAACTAAATTTTTCCTACATGCTCCTCATCCCACATATGTAATTGACCTAATTTTTATATTATCTAGTTAGATCTAAACCTCTATCTTGGTTTGATCGTGCATGAAAATGTCTCGAGACATCAAAATTCGACTACCATGCCTCTCACGCGTCCAATCCTCAAAATTCCTCTGTATGTAGTTCCTGAATCGACTAACTCGATTCTAAACCTAAGCATATCCTATCTTAAAAAGTAATAAATATACCCTTTTAAACTCTCACATGCAATGATTTCAGTGATTAATCTTCGAAATTATCGGCACTCATGATTTTCACGTGCTCAATTTCTGAAATCTTCGCATGCGAGCCAATCGCACGTGATCCTTGGCCTAAATTTCTGCAATGAAGATGTACGTGATACGGTAAAGGCATTTACCTTCATAGATTTCTTGCAGGCGAGGCTCGCGATCACCGGTGTCGAAGGAATCGACGCCAAAGCTCGTCATTCATCCGATGATTCAATCTCCACCTCTCTTAGATCGTATGGTGTCAAAATCAGAGGTTGTCTTTCGATGTAAAGCGGAGCGAAGATTTATTGCGGTGAAGAGGAGTTGGGATAGAGATTGAATGGCTAGGATCCCTTAAAAATGACAATGAAGAGAGGAGAATGGGGGTTTCTTCTCTCGTTTCACTTGGCCCCTTTTCTTTCCCAGCCAAGTTCTCAAACTAAACTCATAAGGATGGCTTAAATGTGTACATTTCCCTCTTTATACTAAAAGGAACTGACTCGGTGTTGAGTCGGTTTACGAATTCTGTGTATAGTCCTTTCATCCAAAGGCCTAAAACAAGGTTCACAAATAAGCTCTAAAGCCCATTCATCAGGATTTGATACCTGGTCCTCCTAATTGCAAGCCAAGTCCTTGACCATTGTGCTGTCATGTGGCTTGCACCTCTATTTACAAAATTATTTATAGTTAGACCACGTACATTTTTACCTACAAACCCATGATTGTTTGGGTTATGGGCTCTGTTTAGGCTTGTTCTTAAGGTGCACCTGACCGCCCATGATTACATGTACGCCATTTTTATCGTTCTAATTTAGTCATTTAAAATTAATTAATTAAGCCCATACACTATACTATGGTGCTTGAAATGGGTGGAATTGAACCTGGTTCAATCCCGAGTTCGAGTCGTGTGCCACAGACACTTCTCACGAGGGTTCGGTCTCAATTCAGTGTTTGAGTCAGGGATTGGTTATCAGAATTTGGGTATCGGGTGTGTTTACCCTATCAAGGTGGATGGGCCAGAGGTCCCGTCACAGTCACCAACATCTTTACCTTTGTCAAATCGGTTAAGGCACTCATATCATCGTTGAAGGTCAATGATTCAACGCTAGAAAAATCAGGGTTGTTACACCAACTGTGGTGGATTGGAGTTGGATATGGATTGGGTGACATATAGGGGTCTGGGGTGGGTGTTAATAATTGTTAGTATATCAGGGGTGAGGTGAAACTAGGCTGCACATAGTTGACAGGTGCAGGTGTAGGGAAATACATCCTCAAATCTAGTGGTGCTACTTGCAGTGCAGAGTTGCGGAAGTAATCGCCTAAGAGAAGGGGTTCAACAACCCCTGTGATCTTGTTCTCCTTATTCCACTGCCTCGGGAACATGAAGCTTTCCTCCTGACTAATGAACTCGGAGAGATCAAATTCACCCATGTCTTCTTCCATCATGTTAATGGTGACCCTCGGGCCCATTCCCCCTTGTGGGTGTGGTGGTAATGGTGCTTGGAGAATATTGTTGTGAGGATTTTCCTGGGGAGGTGCTGATGGGATGATCTTCCCTGCCTCAATTAGATCTTGTATTGCATGTTTTAGAGGAAATCATCGATTTGTTGGATGTCTCAGCTCTTGATGGAAATTACAGTGCGTGCTTGGATCATAATTCCTCGGGAGTGGATTCAACAAAGGTCGTGGCTGAAGCGTAGTAACCAAACCCTTTTCTATCAACAAAGGCAAGAGGGAATTCAGGGATTGTCCTAGGGGAGTGAATACTCGGTTATAGAGGGCCCTTTTCTGTTCGGGGGACATCTACAGCCATGAACCATTATTGGATCTCTGCGCTGGGCCTGCTGTTGTCGCTCCAAGTGTGCCATAATTGTGTGCATTATGAATTAAAAATTAAAGAATTAAAGAATGCTAGGTTATATGGATGTTAACTTATGAAAGGGATATCAGCACATTGGGGCTAACACTGGCCTGCAAGATCAGGGCCAATTGTAGCAAGTTTTAAAAGTAAGTATTTCAAGATCGTCCACAGAGAAGTTTGTCTAAACAGAGAGATAAACCTCCAAATCTGTGCTACCAGATCTGGCTCTATAATTATCTAAAATAAAGAATAGATAAAAGAGAGTGTTGGATTGTGTCACATTTAACTATAAGCAAATAAAGAAAAGAACTAACTACATGATCCAGATCCGAGTTGGGGAGGTGTTTAAAATAAGACAAATGCAGAAATAATAGCTTCATGTACTTTAGCCTCTGAATTTTAATGGAGAATCTGTAGTTCAACAGAGCAAATTCAATCTTCATCGCTACCGGCCGATGTAAGAGAAATAAATCGAATTAAGGAATAGGTTTAGACTTATGGTATGATCATCCCTTAAATGGTCACAGATCATCGACTAGTCAGGCCTATTCTTTAGTTCGTGAACATGAACATCAAGTAAATCTTTGCTTGAATTAGGTTACCAACGCTAATTAGCAGGATGATGAATTAAGGGAAGTTGGATGCGGATGAGTGAATCTAAAGAAGTCTAATGCACTAAGGTGAACATTCGTAACCCTCGACATGACTCCAATGGAGAAGACACAAATTACAAAGAACCTTTTAAAATCCAACGTTACAATTACGTAGCACGGCTTCTTAGAGAGCCCTCGGACTTCTGATCTGAGCTTCTCGAAGAGCCCTCAGATTTCTGATCTTGAATCCGAACTTGGAAGTACAAATCACTCACAATGGCTCTCAAAGGTAAACTACAAGAAGGGATTACAGGGGTTCGGATAAGCTATCTGGACCGAATGAGGGAAACAGAGATGAAAACTCTAAAATGGATACCCAAATTGGGCAAATGGTTCGTCTATTTATAGTTTTCCTAAGCCGATGTGTATCAACCAATCGTAATTGGATTGATCTGTATCAACCAATAGCAGTTGAGCACCAGGATCCAGATCTGCTCGCCAATCGAAATGCTTGATCCTGGTTCACCAATCGAAACAGAGGCATCAATTCATATGTAATTCAAAAATCTGTTTGAGCTTCTAGAAGTTCCGCCAAGTAATTTCATCTTTGGGTGTTCACATGGGGTGGAATATGCCTTTGGTTCGTGCTCGAATCTTAGGAATGTCCTTGGGTTTTAAAACGCATTGGTAGCGTGCAAAGTTTCTGAAATACCCTTGGACGAGCAAATCCCGAATGCCATTTAGCATAGTTTAAGGGCTTTTTACAAAGTAGTTTGGCTCAGAAGCTCTCTTCGCAAAGCATTTTGGCTTCAGAGATCTTTTCGCAAAACATTTTGGCTTCGGAGATCTTTTAGCAAAGCATTTTGGCTTCGGAGATCTTTTTCGCAAGGACTTCTCTTCTTTTAGCAGTGTTTTCTTCTTTTCAAAGGTCATTCTTCTATTCGAGGAGTGTTTTCTTCTTTTCGCAAAGTTCAAGGTTCTTTGCGAATAGTAGAAGTTCTTCTTGAATTGACTTTTAGCTTCCATTCTTCTTTGCGAATGGATCCTTCTTCTTCTTGAGTCTTTTCTTGCTCTTTTAGGACCTTTTTAGCCATTCTTTGAGGCTATTTCTTCACTCCCTCTTTGAGCTTGACATGCGTTGTCGACTTTTTGATCATTTTAGGATGGTTTTCGGATTTGGACCTGTCTTTTGGTTAGCGCAATATGAACACTAAAGCACTTATTTAGTCCTCTCAAGGGTCTTTCAAGGCTCATGTTTAGGGTGAAAATGGTATTTTCACTACTTATCACACCCCCAAACCTAAGCTTTGCTAGTCCACGAGCAAAGAAACATAAAAACAAAGTAAAGAGCCACTTTTGTAGGAAGCACAGTGCATTTAGCATATGCAACAAGCCTTTTAAACCCCTAGGTGATCCCTAGAGGAGGAGTGAAGTCTCCGAGGGTTTTCAAAGTGAAGGTACCCACAAACTTCTCCATGAAAGCAGTTAACATCGGTGCAATATTATCAAATGAGCAATCAAGGAGCAGCGTTAGTTACTCTTGAATCAATGATGAAACAGAAAATTTGATTATTCTTTGCAACGGAATTTAAACATTTATAAACCTCAAGAATGTTTCCATAATTCCAATCAGTCATAGAAAATCATACAAATGTGCCGATAAGCTCATCCTATGGATAAAAATTAGGTTATAAGTCATACTTAAGGTGCTCAAGTTCCAACCCAAACACTCACGGGGTATACTCTCATCGGTGTTTTTGTTGAGGGTTCATTTTCACTCAAGCTCAAGAGCAGTTACATGTCCCAAATGGATCTGTAAGGATGAGCATAGGCATGATTCTTAGGCAATGGCATCAATGACATCTCCTCACCATAGATTGGGACACTTCTCATCTCCACATGCCAGCTCACTCATCTTTGGATCACAAGGGCTTTTAATCTAGGTTTGTTTGTATGGCTTATGGAGTGAAGTTTCAAGGAAAGACAATTTGAGCAGAGGTTTGAATTTGAGAACTCGGGAAGTGCAAGAGATGGTTCATGACTCCACCTTTTTGAGTTTAGCTTCTTTCTTCTTCTTTCGAGATTCTCACATTCACAAAGGATCAGTTCTTTCTTTGATCTTGCATTTTCAACATAAGGTCCCTTTTTGCCTTTTGCTTGCAACTTTTTCACATTGTTTGTCTCTTCTTTTCTCATCACCATATTGCCTGCTTTTTGAGGTTTTCTCTTCATTTTCTTGATGTTGCCCAGAAATGGTCCATCTTGATTCTTTCTCCTTTACCTCCCGAATTCTCGAGTGAGGGAAGGCTGAATTAGTTCCATAGGTTCAGTGCAAGTACTTTTGAGTATTTTGATGAAGAATTGTAGGATTTCTGACTCAAATGGGGTACAAACAGGCAGATTTTTCTTGGTTGGTTCTCATAGGTTCAAAATTTGTCCAAAGAAGGCCTTGATCTTTTCCTCGGTTTCATGAGTCTTTGTTACTTGTTTTAATTTGGAGTTTCCTAACTTCTAGTGGATCTAATGCCTCGACCAATCCTTTGAATCGAAAAAATTGCCTCGATCACTCTTCAACGGAGATGGAAAATATATGGGCTCAATTCTCACTGGTTATGGTTTTTCCTTGAGCTTTTAAGTATATCTTTACCTTTTCTCTTCCTTTTGACTTACTACGTCTTTGATAGATGTTTTTATGGTGTAATCATCATGGAAATGTAGAATATCGCAAGGTTTAGAATGTCTAAATTTGGCAAGGGAATTTTAAATTTTCTAGTTGTCATGATTCTAAAGTAAATTAATACATTTCCTAATTACTTAGGTGATTCTGCGCCCTTATGTTAACTATTCCCTAGGCAGACTTGTGCCACACCCCAAACCTATGGGGAACAGTGTCCTCACCGGTTCAAAGGTGGCATGGTCACTTTATACCTAGGAAAAATTGAAACAAGGCAACAACAATAAGAAGAAAAAAAATAAGCAATGAGAAATGACATGGAGAATGGGAGAAAGTAAAGTTTATTAACTAGAAATATTTTACATAAAAAAAAGAAAAAAGAAAAATAAAGAGAATAGGAGTGTTTTTAGGGAGGGGGGTGTGGAGGCGGTGGAAGTGGAAGGGAAGGTTGATTTTTGTTTTTTCGAGGAGGCCGAGTTGGGCCTCCTTTTCTTTGGCCAAAATTAGGACCTCTTCAAATTCGTCCCAGAGGGGCCGGAGCGGATCTGGCACCTTCGGTGGTGGTGGGTCCGACCACATGGGGTAAGCGGTGTGGTGGCTTATTGGCTTGGTCATTTTCATTTTGGAAGGGTGGGGAAAGATGTGGGGAATTTGGTAGAGGTTGGTTATTTATAGGTAAGGTGGGGAAGCCGAAGGGTGGGACTTGAATGGGGGGCATTGGTAATGCTCATGGCCCGAGAATCGGCGTGGGTCATTAAGTAGCATTAGGCATGCGTGTGGGGCTGAGTAACTTTCTGCATTTAATTCCCCAATAAGTGAGTAACAACACGGAAATTGGGGAAGCGTGTGAGGAACCGTGTCCTCACTTGTTGTTGTAAGGAAAAACAAAGAAAATAGCAGGCTCACTACAGATCTAAATGGTAGAATTTATGAAAGCGAACCAGAAAGAAAAAGAAAAAATTAGGCTGAAAGCGAAACTAAGAAGCAGCGAAACTAAGAAGCAACAGAAACAAATGCATGCATACATTGGGTTTAGTCCTCCTAAATCAGCAATGGTCCGACCAATTGCTTTCTTGTCTTTGTTTTAGAACTACTATGACTCCTCTTCTTGCTCCTTTGTAAGGAGGAAGAAATAATCCACAGTAGTGTTTGATGATCTCCCAAAATACATATTTCAGATTTTGGGGAGCTGTTTGAGTTCCAATTCGTGTGGGTGAGAAAAGAGGGCAGCAAAGGTACCTTGGTAACTTGTGGAAGAGGGAGAGGAGCAGTCTCAAGAGAGAGAACTTGATGATTTGTTGGTGAGTGCCTTGCACAAAGCAGACTCCCTTTGAATTTGATCTCCCTTTTCCTTCTTTCTCGGTGGATCCCCAAACCTAAGATGAACATTGTCCTCAATGTTCTAGACAATGAGAGACTAGGGGCAGCGAGGTAAAAGAAGAAAGAAAAACTAAGAACAGAAAAAATCTAAACTATATGCGTGAGAAAAATAAAAATGTAAACGAAGATATGAGCAAGGAAAAGGAAAACATGATATACAAATGCAAGAAAAATCAACAAACGAATGCTAGAATTGCTAAATAAAATCTAACAAATACCAGGATTACCACCCAAATGAAAGGAAACTAATGCTAATAACACAGACAGAGTAACAGCAAGGCAAGCGACTGAATACAAAGTTAAAAAAGAAAAAGAAAAGTGTTGATACAAAAACTGAATTTGTGAATGCAAAATAGGAAAACAAAGTTATAAACTAACTATACTCACGGAAAAATGGCGAAAATCGATAAAAGCGAGGACACATTAACCTAAGAAGAAAAAAATCGGCGATCTAAAAAGCAATTTGAAGCTAAAATTCTAAAGCTGTAAAAATCTAATGCCAAATGATATATCCTAAGCCCAAAGAAACAAACCCAAAAGAGATACTTATGAATCTAAGTGATTATAAAAATGATTAGGTGAATACAAAGAAAAGCAAGATTCATAAGATTGACCCCTTTGTTGATGATGTGTATGAAAAAAGAAATAATGAAGCATGGGAGCACATATTAAAAGCAGGGTTCACACACAGTGAGACCCTTTATGATGAAGAAATCTAAGGAAAATAAAATTAGTGGGTCCATTGAATATTCAAAAGCCTATGATTCACTACTCATTATCCTACATGATTCCTAAAAAAAAAAATGATCTCAAAGAGGTCCAGATGGGAAAAGTGGATGCAAATGGAGAAAACAAATCCTAAGATATCTATATTGTTTTATAATTTTCTATTTTTTATTATAATTTTTTTTTTTTTTACTTGTTTTGGATCAGCCTGCTCAACAAGAGCCCTTATTTACTCTTGCTGAAAATAATGAGAAACAACTCGAGAGATTTTCTATTTGTGTTTTCGACTTCTTTTATTTTGTATTTGGTTTTGTAAAAAAAAAAAATCAAAGATGCCTAAAAGACAAAGAGAAATTATAATCAAAACAAACATTAAACACAAGAATCATGGTTCTCAAGAATTTAAAATAGAAAATGAATGCAAAGGAGAAGGGATGCAAACTCAAGCGAGATCTGCTCCGGCTTTTGGTCCAGATGCTCCTTGTTGAAGCTGCCAGATCTGCAAACATCCAAAAGCTATGCAGACCTTATTCAAGTATTGACAAAATAAAAAGAAAACTCAAAGCACGCCCAAATTTGACAAAAGACAAAAGAGTGGCAGCAGATTTATTCAAATAACTAGAAGAATAAAACTCAGAAAAATATAAAAAAAATAAAAAAATAAAATTACTGCATAAAACAGTTTTCTATACAAACTCAGAGACATTTAATCAAGCACTTGGAATGCAAAGTGTGTTTAAAGCAAAAATTAAAATAAATGAAAATAAACATAGGTCTATCTATTTTAGAACAAACTTCCCAAACGCGCAAAAACTTGTTGTCGCTCCAAGTGTGCCATAATTGTGTGCATTATGAATCAAAATTAAAGAATTAAAGAATGCTAGGTTATATGGATGTTAACTTATGAAAGGGATATCAGACATTGGGGCTAACACGGCCTGCAAGATCAGGGGCCAATTGTAGCAAGTTTTAAAAGTAAGTATTTCAAGATCGCCCACGAGAAGTTTGTCTAAACAGAGAGATAAACCTCCAAATCATGCTACGAGATCCGGCTCTATAATTATCTAAAATAAAGAATAGATAAAAGAGAGTGTTGGATTGTGTCACATTTAACTATAAGCAAATAAAGAAAAGAACTAACTACATGATCCAGATCCGAGTTGGGGAGGTGTTTAAAATAAGACAAATGCGAAATAATAGCTTCATGTACTTTAGCCTCGAATTTTAATGGAGAATCGTAGTTCAACGAGCAAATTCAATCTTCATCGGCTACCAGACGGATGTAAGAGAAATAAATCGAATTAAGGAATAGGTTTAGACTTATGGTCGTGATCATCTCTTAAATGGTCACAGATCCGTCGACTAGTCGTGGCCTATTCTTTAGTTCGAACATGAACATCATCAGAATCTTTGCTTGAATTAGGTTACCAACGCTAATTCGCAGGAGGATGATGAATTAAGGGAAGTTGGATGCGGATGAGTGAATCTAAAGAAGTCTAATGCACTAAGGTGAACATTCGTAACCCTCGACATGACTCCAATGGAGAAGACACAAATTACACAAATTCTGACAACCTTTAAAATCCAACGTTACAATTACAGAGCACGGCTTTAGAGAGCCCTCGACTTACTGAGCTTCTCGAGAGCCCTCGATTCTGATCTGAATCCGAACTTGGAAGTACAAATCACTCACAATGGCTCTCAAAGGTAAACTACAAGAAGGATTACAGGGGGTTCGGATAAGCTATCTGGGAATGAGGAAATAGAGATGAAAACTCTAAAATCTGGATACCCAAATTGGGCAAATGGTTCTCTATTTATAGTTTTTCCTAAGCCATTTCGGATGTGTATCAACCAATCGAATTGGATTGATCAGTATCAACCAATAGGAGTCGAGCACCGGGATCCAGATCCGTTTACGCCAATCGTAAATGCTTGATCCTGGTTCACCAATCGAAACAGAGGCATCAATTTCATTTATGTAATTCAAAAATCTGTTTGAGCTTCTAGAAGTTCCCGCCAAGTAATTTCATCTTTGGGTGTTCACATGGGTGGAATATGCCTTTGGTTCGTGCTCGTAATCTTCGGAATGTCCTTGGGTTTTAAAAGCGCATTGGGGCGCGTGCAAAGTTTCTGAAATACCCTTGGACGATTTGCAAATCCCAGAATGCCATTTCGCATAGTTTAAGGGCTTTTCAAAGTAGTTTGGCTCAAGCTCTCTTCAAAAGCATTTTGGCCGGAGATCTTTTCAAAGCATTTTGGCTTCGAGGAGATCTTTTCGCAAAGCATTTTGGCTTCGGAGATCTTTTAAAGGACTTCTCTTCTTTTCGCAGTGTTTTCTTCTTTCGCAAAAGGTCATTCTTCTATTCGAGGAGTGTTTTCTTCTTTTCGCAAAGTTCAAGGTTCTTTGCGAATAGTAGAAGTTCTTTGCGAATTGACTTTTAGCTTCCATTCTTCTTTGCGAATGGATCCTTCTTCTTCTTCAGGTCTTTTCTTGCTCTTTTAGGACCTTTTTAGCCATTGCTGAGGCTATTTCTTCACTCCCTCTTTGAGCTTGACATGCGTTGTCAGCTTTTTGATCATTTTAGGATGGTTTTCGGATTTGGACCTGTCTTTTTGGTTAGCTGCAATATGAACACTAAAGCACTTATTTAGTCCTCTCAAGGGTCTTTCAAGGCTCATGTTTAGGGGTGAAAAATGGTATTTTTCACTACTTATCTGTTCGGGGGACATCTACAGCCATGAACCATTATTGGATCTCTGCGCTGGGCCTGCCTGTGCTGGGGCATATGTTGGGGCTTGTTGTGCTGCCCCAACTTGGAATGGTGTCATACTTGCGGTGGGTTGTGAAGTCATTATTGCTTGAACTTTTGCCCATGTTCTCTTCTCATTCCTTTGCTCAGTAAATTTGTGGGCCCCACTGGCTACAATTTTATTTAATCGACCCTCTCTCACCGTGCCTCCACTGCAATTGGCATTTCTAACAAGGTCGACAAAGCTGGCCTGCTACTGGAACACCAAAAATTTTGATATAATCGATAGCGTTGTTTTCGAGATCATCTCGATTTGCTCCTCATCTGGTATGCGATTCCTCACTTGGGCTGCTAGGGCCCTTCACCTTCCAAGATATTAATTAATTGTCTCCTCAGGTTTTTATTTCAACCAGGTCAAATCAGACTTGCACGATTCAATGTCGATATTATAAACATATTGCTCTTGAAACAGGTGAGTGAGGTCTTCCCATGTTTTTATCATAGACGACTCAAGATAAGTGAACCATCTTAGTGCGGGATCGGTAAGGTTTTTCTGGAACACCTTAATGAGGAGACGCTCATCTCTGCCATACTCACACATGTCTCCACAGTACGGCTTTAAGTGAGCAATTGGTTTGCCGATTCTGTTATATTTGTCAAAAGGCACTTTATATTTAGGTGGCAAAGGCACCTCGACAAACAGACATAAATATGAGAAATCGATAGTGTGAATCTTGATTCCTCCAATCTTTATTAACTATTTCTGAATTTTGTCCATCTACTCTCTTAGCAACTCAGACTCCCTGGATGGTAATACTGGGGTTGTTTCCCTGATGGGCTGCCCCCATTCATGTTGGGCTGCCTATAGGTTGGTGAATGTGGTGGTGGTGGGTTAGAGCTGGTGAATGCCCCTATGTAGGCTCCACTATTTTGGGCCTCGTCCTCCTCATATTGATGACCCACATGATTAAATAGGGGAGCAATGAGATTATCGGGCGAATTCTGAATAAGTTGGATGGGTGTTTGGTGTGACCATTGTAAGTGTGGAAAGCTTTGATGATTGATTTGTGGAGTAAGGGGATGGGTGAACTGTGGATTTTGGGCGGGTGCCTGGTGAGGCCATTGCACTAGTGGGAATTTTGAGGATTTAGTTGGGGGGTAAGGGAATGTAGAAATTGGGGATTTTCGATGGTTTGAGATGGGTTCCCATGTTGGGTTGGGTATGAAGGATATGGATAGGTAGGATTCATGCCAGATTGGTTGGTTGGGTAAGACGAGTTTGCTATTTGGGAGGGAATCAGGGGTGTTTGTTGGATGTGGGTGTATGTGAGAAATTGGGCGAATGAGGGCTGACTTGATAATGTGGCCCTTGAATTTGGGCCTGAATGGGCTTGGGTTTGGATAGAGGGCCTTTGAGGGTCACTTGGATGATTTCCTAGTTGATGATGGGAACCTTAGGTGGTATGGATTGTGGGTGGTTGATTGGGATTGGTATTTTGGGTTAATGCGGTATGGAGATTTTGGATAGTATGTTGGGTGTTTAATGATGGATTAGGAAGACTTTGGGATGCCTTCCAAGCAGTGTACACCCTTACCATGTCCTCGATCATGGCCATAGGATCAGATATGGGAGTGGATGTGAAGGGTTCATTTAACGGGGGAGATGTATGGGGTGGTGGTAGTGATTGGTTTGATGATGTGGGAAAATTGGACATGACTTGGGTTGATATGGGAAAATTAGACATGACTTGGGTTGATGAAGGGGGGAAATTGGACATGACTTGGACAAGACTTGGGTTGATGAAGGGGGAAAATTAGGCATGACTTGAGTTGATGTAAAATAATGGGGTGTATGTTGTGTTGGCATGGGGGGAAGTGGGGTTCATCTTGAGCGAACGTGGAAGAAAAAATGGGTATATTTTGAATGGATGTGGAGGGAAAAATGGGTGAACCAAACGGACTAGTGACGTTAAACGGGGATTGGGTTGGCGGATCAGAGATAGGAATCTCCTCCATTTCAAGATGTGGTGGGGGCATTTCGGTGGATGTTACCACTAGCCACACCATGGTTTGTAAGTGGGTGAGGTATGAATTTCACGGGTATGGCCTGAAAGACTTCTTTTTCCTTCCCTTATGGGATGATGGTGGGTTTTGTGATGCCATGTTTACGGCACCACTTACTCTCTTTTTGGTTTTTGAATATATATATTTTTTTGGAATTTTTTGAAGATGATTTTTTTAATTGGATTGCTCTCATTTTTTGAACAAATTTTGTTTAGAATTTCCTTCTCTTTCTTTCTCCCTTACGGTGTTTTTTGGGGCCTTTGGAACTCCCTTCTCGGATGGGGTTCACACCCCCAATGCTTCCTATGGCGGGACCTGGATGCTCTTTCTAAGAATCAGAGAGAAAATCTCTTGATCTTTAAAGGAATGGATTTCCATGTGACACCCCGATCAATAAGAAGGTGACCTCCCTTGACTGGCGATGGCGTTTTGGGATGCTAAGAGTGTAGGAATTATTGAGAGTCTAAAACATCAACGTATGCAGGGTGTTCAAGGAACAATGACGAAGGCACCCAAAGCTAGAAAATAGTATATAAGCTATGCATACAAAGGATGTACGCATGAGCAAATTTATGAAAATTTAAGCTATGCATACAAAGGATGTAAGCATGAGCAAAATATTTGGAAATTTAAGCTATGTGTACAAAGGATGTACGCATGAGCAAATTTTTAGAAACTTTAGCTATGTGTACATAGGATTTAAGCACAGCTTAATATACCTATATTTTTCATATTACAGATCCGAGTTGGGCTAAAAATGGGGTTTTTAAGGCAATGCCTCTTGGGACTTTTTCTTTGCTTTATCGGGTCCCTCGTTTCCATGCCTAAAGGGATACAAGGCTGATTCAATTCTGCTAACGCACTCTCCAAGGTTTTAGGATTAGTCACAAGTTTGGTCACCCACCCGATATAACCTCCGGCGTGAGCGCCTTTAGGGTTTAGGGACAAGTTCAGTCACCCACCAGATATACCTCTGGCGCGAGCGCCTTCTTAGATACTGGATGGGGTGGTTCTTTTCTAGATCATCACCATTAGGTTTGCTACTCTACTTGGAACTAGGTCGGATGTATCGTAGCCGATTTCCCCCCCCCCCCCTTTTGAAAAATCTAGCCGAGAGAATCAAATTGTTATGTCTCTTAGTTCATTTTGAAATTTTAATTTTAAGGAAGTTATGTGTAATATCCCCAAACTTGGGAAACCGTGTAAGTCAAATAGGCACACGTATAGGTGTGGTGCATGGTACCGTTGTGGATTTGGCGAGTTAAATATTTGTGTGTCATGACCAGTGATCACGTGAGATTGAGCAAGTACCAATTTAGGTGTGTGGGGTTCTCAAGGGAACCAAAGCAACTTGACACACACACACACACACACACCTATGTGTGTGTGTGCTTCACACCAAACAATTCGAGTAGATAGGTATAAAACACATATCTTTTGTGTGGGTGCTTCACATTGAAGCAAACCCATGTGGATAAGTGGGGATAGCCTCTCACGCAAGATTTATTGGCTTGTTGTTTTGTTTGCTAGAGAGTTTAGAGAGAGGGAAGAAAGGTTGTGAAAAAGGAGAAGAATTTTTTCAAAATTCTTGCACTCCGAAGCTCCTAGCCTTCGTGAAATTCCGCAATCTTATTTGAAGGAGTTGTTTCCATAAATTAGCGACGTTGAGAAAGTTTGTGGAGCATGGAGTGTGGCCGGATGGGTTTTGAAAACCATTGTGTGTAAAGGGTAGGGGAAAACACAAATCGCTTCGATCCTTGCTTGCGTGTCGCTTGGATTTCACTAGCTTAGAAGGTGAGAAACTACAACCCAAAGATGTTAAAATTGTAGAACTAAATGTGTGGAAATTAGTGTGAATAGTGTGGGTGAGAATGACGAAAAAATTGTGAGAAGAACGAGTTCAGAAACTCAAAAATCTGAAGAGTTTCTGAATCTCGCTCGCACGAGATACCTTCGAATAGGCCCCAATGAGCCTCGCACGCATGAGAAATAGAGGGAAAGAGGGACTCCAGTGAGCCTCTGTTCCTCGCTCGCGCAAGTTGGGTGTGTACCATGTGACTTGCGCGAGTGACCCTTCATGCCGCTCAAGCGAGATATAGAGTTAAGGCAATTTTGGTTGTTTTCTCTTGAAGTTTTTGGAAACTTCAACCGTTAGGCTTCCTTAGACATTTCTAAAGGGTCTTTGGATGATTTGGGATGTAAGTTAAAGTGGTGAATATCCACGAGAAGTCTCGAATAGCTTTGTGAGATTTTGCTTGAGTCATGACTGAGGTAGGGGAAACTTAATAGCATTGAATCTAATATACTTTGTATAGATTATATGATATGATAAGATAAGGCATGATAAGTTGATTTACATTAAACCTTTGATTTATGAACCTTTTGATATAATAAGACAAGGCATGATAAGTTGATGTGCATTAAACCTTTGATTTACGAATCTTTCAAAGCAAGCTTTGTAAATATGATTCGAAATGTGACGTGATAAGTGTGTTTGTGTGACTCCGAACTCGTGTCTGGATTCTAGATTTCAAAACTAATTATAATGTAATCACTTTACATGGTGTTAAACTATAAGTTAGAATTCACACATTTATTTAAGTTTCACGTGTAACGAATCCCAAATTATGCTTCGGTATGGCGGGATATCCGTACATTCCTACTGAGCAATGATAAATTTCGTTCAGAACAAGTATCCCTCACAACACAGGGGCTTGGGCAATTTGTGAAAAGGAATCATGGAATGACGACGGTTAGGGATTCTCATCGGTATATGTGTAGCTTTTGATCCTATATTTGCTTGGAATAGTATTTAAGTTACTGTTTTAAGTTGCGTTTCAAGATTTCAAACAAGTATTTGAATTGTGTGTGTATGATTAAAGTTCAGCATCTTAAAATCCTAGTAAAATGTGAAATGTGCTTATGAAATCAATTATGAAAATTTATGCTTTGAAATATGAGATAAAATGTTAATAATGTTGCCCCTATTAAGCTTAGACTATTAGTTCATCCTTCGACTATACGTCACAGGTACAGATATAGATATGGATTTGGAGCTCGAGGAGGACCCAGATTATACTCTAGAGGAGGAGACTGAGCCCCATCCAGAAGAGTTCTTCCCATAGATTGGGATCTGTGTTAGATTTGTTTAGTGGTTTTATGGTTAAGGCTTGCTACGTCCAGCCATCTTTGTCTAGAAATTAGAAAATGTAATTATTATATATATTATTTTGTAAACCATTGTTTACGTGATAGTCGGCCATCACTAGTGTTTCGTTTTGATTCTTTTGTCCATGTATCTTTGCATGGAATTATAACTATCATTTTCATATGTTTTAAATATAAAAATAGAGATTTATTTGTCATATATGATGACTCTATATGCTTAGAAGAGATATCTGCTTTGAGTTTTGCTTAGTGTGGATGTACCAAGTGTTCGATAGTTGTGGATCGCCTTGAGCGATGGTCCGATAGCACGGATTTCGGGTTAGTGAAATCTGGGCTGTCACAGTTGGTATCAAAGCAATGGCTTTAGAAATTTCTAGCAAGTCTTAGACTTAGACTATGTGTTTAAGATTTTGTCAGAATATAGGGACCGTCTGTTAATAAAACTTTTGTTTCATGTTGACAGATCAGTATGCCTCCGAGAGGTAAAGGACGACCCAGAGGTGGTTGAGTCTGAACCACAAGGAGTGGTGAAGGAATCGATACGAGAATGGATGGTATTTTGTTGGGTGAAGACACTGCTACGGGTCTGATTAGGACTCCTGTTAGGGGAAGAAATCTTCCTGAAGAAGGAGATCAGGGAAGAGTAGAAAGAGAGAGAATGGCACAAGCCATGGAAATGGTAGGCAATGCTATGGCACAACAAACTGAGTTGACGGCTGAAAACAATGCAAATAGATATCTGCCACCACCTCAACCTTCTGCATTCATAGAATTCAGAAGAAGGCGTCCACCGAGTTTCTCAGGGCAAGCAGAACCACTTGAGCAGAAAAGTGGTTAAATGAAATGGAAAAGATATTTAATGTGCTCCCATGCACTGAAGTTGAACGAGTTAAGTGGGCTGCATTCAAGTTGGATGGGGAAGCAGACCCATGGTGGAAATCGGTATCAAGGACAAGGGAGCAAGCTACTCCATGTGTCTTGTGGACTTTGGAAGAATTCGTTGGGGAATTCAATAAGGAATACTTTCCCAAGCAGGTGAGGAATCGGATGAAAGTAAAATTCATTAATTTGGAAGAAGGAAAAATGTTCGCACGAGAGTATGGAGTAGAGTTTACGAGGTTTTCATGATTTGCATTAGAAAATGTGGCCTCAGATCATATGAAGGCTAAGAAGTTCCAGCGCGGATTAAGGCCAAATATCTGTGATAGAGTTACGGTGTTTGAGTTGGAAACATATAGGAAGGTAATGAGTAAAGCTTTGGTTGCCGAAGAGGATATAGAAGAAATGTATAAAAGAAGGGACCAGCAGAGCAGTGGAAAAGCAAGTCAAGGGAGGTCTGGTAACTATGAATCGATGAATAAAAAGTCAAGATTTGCGGTTCCAGCTCCAAGGCAATTTACCCAGAGCGCTTATTCTAGGCCACCTATGCCTACACCATTTAGATCTTTTCGCCCTTCTAGCCCTACTACTACCACGGGAATGTCTGTTACTCAGGGATTTTCAAGGGCCACATCATCTACTCCACATGAGACATGTGCATGTTGTGGAAAATCACACAAGGCTACGAACTGTAGAAGAGGCATAAGAGCATGTTTCAAATATGGTAAGATGGGACATATGATAAATGCCTAGATATTAGAAATGAAGGGAAGGTATTAGTTGCTGCACAAAGGCTTACACGACACCCGCGACCTACTGTTGAAGGTCGTGCTAATGTAGTTATTGCCGAGGATGCCCAGATAAACAACGATGTAATCCAAGGTATGATTACCTATCGACTGTCAATATATTTTCCCTTATTTTAGATAAAGAAGGTGCATAGAATTAGATAGTCTTTTACATTCCTACGCTTGAATGTCAAGTTTCTTCGGTGCATATTTGATTTCGTATTATGTATAAAACATAAGTACTTTACAAATGTATAAAGAGAATGATTATTGTTGTTACAAGGCACGAGTCTTGATAGACTTAGGGTCGACCCACTCGTTTGAAACTCTTCAGTTTGCAGTAAGATTGAAGGTCATTCCCGAGCCCTTAGACTTTATGTTGGCTATATCAGTCCCAACAGGCAATTCGGTTAGCAACGACACAGTGTATCGATCAGTTATTATCGCCAGCACGAATTATGAAGATCATGAATCAGTGGTCGATCTGATCCTGTTAGATATTCAAGGATTCGATATGATCCTTGGCATGGACTGGTTGTCTACTCATTACACAAATGTCGATTGCCAAAGAAAGATCAATTTTCACCCCAATGGGGGTAGATCATTCAGATTTCACAGCATATGACCAACCTTCACACCATTCAACTCTGCATTTCGAGCCGAACGGATGATGAGAAGTGGATGTAGTGGATACTTAGCATTCTTACAGGATCAACGGGAGGAGAAGAACGTCATATCAAAAATTTTGATTGCATGTGAGTTTCAAGATGTATTTCCAGAAGAATTATTGGGATTGCCACCTGATCGAGTTGTTGAGTTTGTGATTGACTTAGCCCAGGTACAGAGTCAGTATCTAAAGCACCTTATTAGATGGCTCCAGCCGAATTGAAGGACTTGAAAGAGCAGGTACAGGAACCTTTAGATAAAGGGTTCAGAAGACCAAGTATTTCTCTTTAGGGAGCACCGGTCTTATTTGTTAAGAAGAATGACGGGTCGATGAGATTGTGCATCGACTATCGTCAGTTGAACAAGTTGACGATCAAGAACCGGTATCCTTTCCCCATAATCGATGATCTCTATGATCAATTGCAAGGAGCAAGGTTCTTTTTCAAGATCGATTTGAGATTTTGTTACCATCAGCTCAAGGTGAAAGCCGGGGATATTCAGAAGATGGCATTCTGAACCAGATATGGGCATTACAAGTTCTTAGTGATGTCTTTCGGCTTAACTAATGCACCAGCTTCATTCATGGATCTCATGAACAGGGTGTTCAAACCACATCTTGATACATGTGTGGTTGTATTCGTGGATGATATTCTCATCTACTCGAAGTCTAGAGAAGAACATGAGCAGCATCTAAGGATCGCTCTACAAACATTGCAGAAACACCAGTTGTATGCAAAACTCAACAAGTGTGAGTTTTGGCTAGAACAAGTGAGCTTTTTGGGTCACGTAGTCACAGAAATAGGTGTCATAGTAGATCCGACAAAGATCGAGGTTGTGGTGAAATGGGGACAACCAAAGACTGTGACTAAGGTTCGCAATTTCCTCGGTCTGACTAGGTATTATAGGAGATTTGTAGAAGGGTTCTCCAAGATTTCGGGACCACTCACAAGACTCACAAGGAAGGATGTTAAGTTTGAGCATATGAGAAAAGTTTTCATGAACTCAAGAGAAGGTTGACCTCCACACTAGTATTAGCTATTCCATTGGGAAGTGGAGGTTTTGCGATTTACAGTGATGCATCACACAGCGGCTTAGGCTGTGTGCTTAACCAAAATTCGAGAGTTATTACCTACGGGTCGAGATAACTTAAGGATTATTAAATAAACTATCCAACACATCATCTTGAGCTGGCAGCGTTGATATTTGCATTGAAGATATGGAGGCATTACCTCTATGGGAAAACCTTTGAGATCTTCACGGACCACAAGAGTCTCAAGTATCTGCTTACACAGAAGGACCTGAATATAAGATAGAGAAGGTGGATAGAGTTTCTTAAAGACTACGATTGCTCCATTCAATATCACCGAGGAAAACCTAATGTAGTCATAGATGCTTTGAGTCGAAAGACTTTGGCTCAGTTATCGAGTCTCATTTTGGGAATTCGTAGATGAAAATTATTAGAAGATATTTCATTGTGTGACCTGAAGATTGAGATGCAAGATTCAGGAACTTTGGTGGCCAATGTCACAATCAGGCCAATGATCTTTGATCACATCTATAAGCTTCAGATGAAATATGCAGAATTATTAAAGTTCAAGCAGGGGGTAATAGACGTTACTGGACAAGATTTCTCCATCAAGAGTGATGGGTCATTACTATTCAGAACCCATAAGTCGAGATATGCCGATTGTGACCATATGTATATCTACTGATGCCGATTTGCGGCATACGATCTTAGAAGAAGCCCATAAGTCGAGATATGTGATCTATCCTTGTAGTACTAATATGTACCAAGATCTAAAGAAGAATTTTTGGTGAATAGGTTTGAATAAAGATGTCACCGAGTATGTCTCTAAGTTCTTAGTATGTCAGCAAGTGAAGGTGGATCACAGGCATCCATCTGGTTTATTGCAACTGCTACCGATACTGGAATGGAAGTGAGAATCCATTCCCATGGATTTTATTTTAGGATTGCCACGAACAGTGAAGAGGCATAATGTCATTTGGGTAATCGTCAATAGACTGACTAAATCCTCTTATTTCTTGCCATATAACACGACGTATACGACAAGTAGACTTGTAGAGATATACCTGAAAGAAATTGTCAGATTACATGGTATACCTGTGAGTATCGTGTCAGATAGAGATCCGTTATATACGTCACAGTTTTGGCAAAAATTCTAAGAGGCAATGATGTAGATACCCCAATTTTTCCCTCTCAGAGTATATAATCCTATTCAGTCAACCTTTGACCTTACCCACAACCTCTGGAAAAGGACTGACTTTCTCCGAAGATCTTAAAATCCTAGATACCACCCTTACTAAAATAATAGTAGATGGTCGAGACATAGGCTAAAACAATAGCTCTGCGGCTCAGACCCGACTCAACTTGGAAAAAATCCTGAATTCCGCGCAAATACACTTGCGCAGAATCAATTCCACGTGTGCCCACATGCGCGGAATTGGTCCCACTTGGACCAGGCTACTCTTCCAGCGGAACAGTCAAGACTTGGATTCCGCGCAGATACACTTGCATGGAATCGATTCCATGTAGATACACTTGCGTGGAATTAGTCCCCCTTGGACTAAGGTTGCCTTTCTTACACTGCCCAAAGACCTCGATCCCATGCAGAAACACTTGTGCATAATCGATTCCACGTATGCCCGTATACACGGAATTAGTTCAGACATGGAGTGGGACTCTACCTCCCAAACCACCCAGGAACTTGAATCTCGCGCATACACCACTGCATGGAATTCAATTTCACGCTTCACTAGAAGCGCGAAATTGGTTCCCAATCGAACCTAGCCTCTAATTCCCTAGACCGCCTGAACACCAAAATTGCGCGCATACACCACTGCGCGGCGAAATTGATTTTGGGTATCCCAAGACACCAAAAGCTCCTAGTGGAAACTCCATTTTTGAGCTCATAGTCGTGACAAGTCCACACGATCTACGGTTGCATAGATAGCGACTCCACTGGAGATAGTTTTTAGAACTTCTCCTTAAAATAGACTCTATTGCATGTGTTTTTCATTTTTTTGCTCAGTCAGAGTTACTAGGCTGAAGTGTGCCTGGATAGAACGATTGTCGGCCATCGTTTAGCATTCTCTTCAGGAAGATCGGTTTCAAGTAAGATTTCGCAAGAGAGTCTGTTCAATTTTTGGGTCACACTCAAAAAAATCTAGGTTTCGAGATCGGGTGTGATGCATGCACCAGAGACGTGAATATTTTTATGTTTTTATTCTTTTGTTTTATCTTATTTTTATTTTAGAAAGCGGGGAGAAACAAATTTGAGCCTCGAGCTTTTCTGATCAGGGGAAGTGTTGAAACCTGTGATTTGCTGCTCTGAGTAAACCTGCAAAAGAATAAGAAGTGATAATGAACATTAAAAATATAAAGAAAAATAAAAAGAGAGACAAATATTAGTTTTTAAGAGAAACTAAAAATAATCCGCTTCTCCGACAACGGCGCCAAAAACTTTATGTGCTCTAAATTCGTACTAAAGTCTTAACCTATTGTAACCGCACAATAGAAATTACAGCACTAGTACAGGATCGTTCCCACAAGGAAGTGATTATCTTTATATTTTGTGGCTCCTAAAAATATATACTTGTCTTTTAAGATCCTAAAATATTGGAGAAAAATGAATAAAAGAATGGTTTGTTTAAACTAATTACAGAAAATAAATCTAAATCCTTCTTCCAGATTATGGTCGTCAATCACAATCCTTCAGTTCTCGGATATTTATAAAATTAAAGTACCATTACACCGTATTACAGTCCTCTAAAATTTGGGCATCAATCAAACTCTAGAATTCTTTAACACATATTTAATCTAATCAACAATCTTCCTAGAAGTTGGGCGTCAATCAAACTCAAGAAAATTGAATATGGAAAAATAAAACCGTTACACTAATTTATAAATTTTCAATCTGAGTCGTCAATTCAAATAAAAAACTTTTAGATATTTACAAAGCAGTAAAAATGCATAAAATAAATCTAAACTAGAAAGTAATAAAAATTGTGTTAATCCTCAGCTCTCGTTCTCAAGCGTCAATTAATAGCAAGAAACCTTGGATATCTAAACTAAACTAAACTAAAGTTGATCGAAAGAAAACCCAACCTCAGTCGTCAATTGATGCTGAGAGTTTCTTTGATAACTCTTCTCCTATACCGAGCTCACTTAGTTATAGAGTATGAGGAGTCGATTTACACTATTCTAAATCTAATAAAAAAACTACTAAGAACAAAAGATTCCTAATATAACTCTACTTTTAATCCTAGTTTTTCCTTGCTTTGAATAGTTTATATGTGCAGGGATTGTTCCTTCTTTTCAGCAGTAGAGTCCTTTAGGTTTCTTTCTTCTCAATCTTCTCAGATCTGTGGATTGCGAAATTTCTAATTTGAATAATCTTCTAATTTTGTGCATGGCGGTGTAGCTCTCACGTGATCAATAGCAATAGTAAGCTTCTAAAGTAATTTACGATTTCTCTGTTTGCACAGCTTTCTCTCGGGACGATTCTTCGTTACGAACGATTGCAATTCTCTTTTGCATCACACTCCGGTTTAACTATCATTTGAAGAATCATTAATTGCAATTTCTCATATTCTCTTTGGCTTCGTTCAATCATAAAGTACGATTTCTGGCTTTAATCATGCATCAAATCGTCTTTTACGTTCAATCATCTTTCTTACTGCTTTATGAGTTCATTTTGATAAATATTAACACTTTGGTTCTCTTTTACTGTTTATTCTTAAAATCTGCATATCAGTATCTCGTTAGTAGCAAATTGGGGTCTAGTATCACTAAGTTAAGGGTGATAAAATGGTATATTCTGTGACTGATTAGCAGCATCCTATACAAACATCACGGCCAATCACATCGAAAAGTTTATCAAGAACAACATCGTCTGCAGGTTCGACATGCCCAAGGATATCATCATGGACAACAACACCAACTTCGCAAACAAGCGCATCAGAGTCTTATGCGAGCAGTACAAGATTAAACATCATCACTCGTCACCATATCGGCCGTAAACCAATGGGGTTGTTGACGTTGCCAACAAAACAGTCATATGTATCCTTAGAAAGATGGTCATCACATATCAGGATTGGAGTGAAATGATTCCATTCGCACTTTGGTCCTATCGAACATCAATCCGTACAGCTACATGGGCAAGACCATTTTCCCTTGTGTATGGTACCGAGGTTGTGCTACCAGTTGAGGTTAAGGTACCTTCACTTCGTATCTTGATTGAATCTAATCTGCCAGAGGCCGATAGAGAGAAATCCTATTTTGAGCAGCTTAACTTGATCGATAAGAAGAGGCTTCAAGCTTTGTGTCACACTCAGGTCTATCAAGGGATAATCGCATGTGCTTACAACAATTGCGTTTGCATACGAGCATTAAAAGTTGGTGACATGGTACTCAAGAAGATGTTCCCTTCTCTTCACGCCGATCCTCGAGGGAAATTTAAACGCAACTGGGAAGGGCCCTACGTTATCTGAGTACTCTCTGGATACGCACTCCGCCTTCCTACAATGGATGGAGATCAGTTTCCTGAGCTGATCAATGCTGGATATGTACGACGATTCTACTCCTAGTCTCTCGTGGCAAGGTAAGTACTGACAAAAACGGATACGTGACTACTTAAGGATCCTTTAAAAAGAGGTCATCATTTATAAGGTCAAGTAGCCAAAAAGCGTCCCTGAATGCTCGTACCCTTTGCTACCCAATTTGAGCCGATAGTATTTCTTGCATCACCCCTCCAAAAAAAGAAGTGTATATACCAAATAAATAAAAAAATATAAAAAAGAAAAGAAAAACTCCCGAAACCAAAGTAAAGAAGTTACCATAAAAATCTAAAAAAATCATAAAAACAAACTCCCAAAAATAGTACGCCTGAAAAGAAAAATAAAAAGATAAAAAATTAGAAAAGGAAAAAGAGATAGGACAACTATGGGGCATGTACAGCAAAAATCCCCGAGGAAGAAGTGCATTACGACAATTGAAACCCAATAAAGAAAAACCGTTAAAACTTAGAATACCTTTAAAATTCCAAACATATCCCTTATAACCCATGACCATGATACATCCCTAGAAAAAACCCTCTTTAAGGTCTACAACTAATCACAGTATCCGTTAAGTCAACACGAGCCAAGCTGAGAGATGAAAAATAAAATAAAAAACTTCATCTGGTCAGCTGTGACGAAATCGACGTCTATGTTGTGGTCTTTGAAAAAAAAATGAATAAAAAGAAAAGAAAAGAAATATATATATATATATATATATATATATATATATATACAAGCTCGAAGCAAAAAGGATGTGGCAAAAATCGGCAAGGGCACCACGGGTAAAAAGAACGAGTTTGTGCAGACCAGGTGGAAACCAGATAGGGCACCTGGGGTAAAAGAGCAAAAACTCATGGGCGTAATAAAAACCCGAAAGGGCACTACGGGTAAAAAGAGGGTGGTAGCGGGCATGGCGAAAACCCATCTTGGGCGCTATGAGTAAAAAGGTAGAAAGAAATAAATAAATAAAAGAAAATCATCAGGTCACTCCTTTGGTTACATTTCTGGCCTATTTGGTCTTCAATTGGGCTATTCATGTTAGCTCAAATCGAGTCTTGATCAAATGTATCTTCAAACTGCAACACCAAACCCATGACCAAAGGTAAGGATAAAAGGTTAACTCAATCCAAAGGGATAGACGCTTCGACCTTAGTAAAATTCTAGACCTCACTCAGGCCCAACCGCATGAACGGGTTCCACCATTCTCAAAATGGGACCCGCACCTCGTCTCATGCTTAAAGGCATCAAACAAAAATATATAGAAAAGAAAAAATGTGTGTATATACCTAAAAAAAAGAGAGAGTTTCCTTTTTCATTTCATTTATGTACTTTGCTTGCCCCACCTCTCAAAAATAATCCGTGTGGCACCATTTTCTCTGCCGTTACATTTTGGAAAAGAAACAAAACAACATAAAAAAGCATACAACCCAAAACACTAAAATATATAATTTGTTGGGGTTTTTTACACCTTCCCTTTTGTGTTTAATCTATTTTTGAAGCATTTGCAAGTTGGGGCAAGAGCCCAGCTCGCATTCTAAATGCCAAATCCCATTGAGAAGCGTGTTTCCATTAGCATTGCAGTCACTCATCTATCAATCAAGAAGGCCTTCATAGCACTTTCGAGAAGCATCTAAAATGAGGGCTCTCACATTCCAAAGCCACAGCTCGTACTTACTCTTTTCAAGGCGCTCATACAAAAAGCGAAAACAACAAAAAAGAGGAAAAGAAAAACAAATATAGCAAAAAATATATATTACAAATAATACGTTGCACACATTCCCAAAAGGCAGTTCAACATCAATATTCGCTCCGCCAGGGTTGTTATGCTAAATTAACATCGGGGTTGATGAGTACGCTCAAAGACCTCGAACCTTACCTCGCATTATGGCACCCGAGCCAATCAAAGTGGGGCAATCAAATGTCTCATGAGATTGGGCACAACCGTTGGATCTTCGCGTTTTTGTTTTACGTCATTCTTAAAGAATGAGTTTATCAACCTACCAAATATGAAATTACAAATCAAACAACCATGTTTATACATGGACGCAGAAGGGTTCATTTCCTTTAATCATTCTTAGTTGTGGGCTTAAAACCTGCATTTGGGCACGGAATCCCTATAAAGTGTACGTTGATCGTATGGGTATTCGTTGGATGGTCGTTTGTTCGTGTAAATTATACCTAGACATGGGATGGGACTTCCATCGCCTTGTTATTTATTGCCCCTGATGGACCCATGTTTATGCGTAGTAGAATCGTTTATAAATTCATCCTTGGCAGAGACCAAGATTGGGTGTCTCCTTCTTTGGCCTTTGATTGCGAGCAGCTAAACACTAAAGAGGGGCATTTGTAGACACCCAAATTTGGCCCAAGACACGATCGACGGGTACTTTGAGAAAGGCGTACTCCCAAGCTTCTGAAAGCACTTCCCAAATCCCTTAGGAATTATTCTAAACCCTTAGCAACTCTTCCTGGACCCTTAGGAATCAACCCTAACCCATAGAACCCTTCTCAAACCTAATTCGAACCAACCAGAGCAGCGGATAGAAAGTAGAGTACCAAAGTTTACATAGATATTTTCAGGGGTTTAGGCTGACACCGTTAGAAAGTAGAGGTTCCCAACTTGCTAACGAGCTAAGAATCGCTTGATTCTGATGTATACATCAAAAGTTATGGCGATTTTAAAATTATATAAAAGTGCAGGAAACTATACATGCATGCATAGTATGTACGTATAGCCAATTTAGCTTTTTTCTTCATAATTAGGCCCCTAAGACGGGCTCTAAACTTCTCTGTTTTCTGAAAAATACTATTCCTAAGCTATGCGTACATACTATGTATACATAGCTTGAAATCTGCCATTGTGGTTTGACTGGTGGACCATCCCAAAGATCAAGGTGTATTTTTTTAGGACTGTTATGCCCCTCCCTACTTTCAATTTTACTTTTTTGCCATCCAACCCATCACCCTATCATCTACCATTGAGACCCATCCCACACTCCTCCAAGCTCCCAAAAACCTAGAAAATCTTAGATGGAGCATTACCTAATTTCTAAACAAATTGGCCTCCTAATCACTCACTAATCCTCTCTCCTTCTATAAATAGCGAGCCACCACCACCACCCCCCCCCCCCCCCCCCCCTCCCCTCTTTTGTTTAACACTTTTGAAAAATCTCTAAAAATAGCCTCCCTCTTTCAAAGCTTAAACCTTCCAAGCCTTTGGAACCCTAGCATCTCATACCACCACACTCCAACCATTGTCTAAAAACCTTAGGAAGCAAGAAGCTTTAGCTCATCTCTCTCATGCCATCATTCCCAAGCTCCTAAGCCCCCAAGCCTTAGAAGTTAAAACCCATCCCTACCATTTTATGCTATCGAGATCTCATCGGAGTCGGCATTGAGGAGAAGATCCGGCGGTGATACTACAAGGGCCCGAGAGCTCCGGCTCTCCTCTTTATTCCTCTATCTTCTTTTGCTTTTCTTCTATCATAGAATTTGTGTTGTTACGCCGCAGAAATTTCGGTGATTGCGGGGGGCTCAAATAGGATCGGAGTGCCTTCAGGTAAAAGGAAGCTCCGCATAATTTTATATTTTTTTAAACACTTGGCCATATTAGAGACAGCTTACGAGAGGGTCAATCGGGTGCCTAACACCTTCCCGATTGATAATCGAAGTCCTTACTCAAGAGGTTTTGGCATTGACCAGTGATTCAAAGTCAAATCTAGCACTTCGATGCACACAATATTAATTTTGGGAATCCCAGGACACCAAAAGCTTCGAGTGACGACTCTATTTTTGAGCGCATCGTCGTGATGGGTCCCATGCAATCTACGGTTGCACAGTATGGAAGATTGGAATGAAAAATGATCTCCATCATCGAATTAAAAGTAGTCAACGGTTTTCGGTTGTAGTTTATATTCAGTATTTCGTGAGGGGTTCTTAGCGACCTCCTTTTTTCTGTGATTGAAAAATCCGAAGAAATTACGTCATATATCTATGGAGGGGAGTCCTTCATCTAGATTTCCTTACAACCATTGCACAAAGCAATCTTAGCTACACGTTTGTCGATGGTGGGGATGTGATGACAATGACTTGTTTGATGTGTTGCTCGATTTGTAGCTTCACTTTTTACGAGGGAAAAAAAAAAAGACCTACCATTTTGTGGTCGGGTAAATATTTTTTCAACCAAAGATTCTTGTGGCGTAACTAATTGTTCTACCGCTCAAATCGTTGACTACTTTTGAATCAGATGATAGAGGCCGTTTTCGTCTCAATATTTCATGCATTAGATCTTGAGATCATATTCCACATATCATATAGTTAGATGTTGATTATATGTGGCATACCACCCAAAGTGATCATGGCGTACCATGGTCACTACAAAAAATAAGACTATTAGTGGCAGCTTTTTGTTAATAGCGGCAGGTTTTGACTGCCACTAATAGTCTTGTTTTTTGTAGTGGGTGCATAGTGATCATGGGCGTGTGCCACATGGATTCAACATCTGACAGTCTGATATGTGGGTCATGATCTCAAGATCCAATGTGTGTGAAATTAGGACGAAAAACTACCTCTAGTATCCGAGTCAAGGCGGTCAACAGTGTGAGTTGTGAACCATCGGTTGCACGAAAAGAATTTTTTATTGCAAAAATCGCTACCCATCTCCTAAAATTTTAATATCCTAACCCCTCATCTTCTATGAGCCAAGCAGGCCCTCAGTATAAACCACCTTTTATCGCGGGTTTGTAAATATTTGGTGCAAGTATTTTCAACATAAAAAGCCTAGGCATCTCCCCCAAGCAATTGTACATTTGAATTGCCAATGGATCTTATAATGTGTACTAGCAACAAAAAAAAATATATGAGCAAGAATCATTTGGATGCACGCGCAAAAGTAGTCACAAGTTAGGCCCACACAATGAGATTGTAAGCATTTAAGAGTTCTGTTATTTGCAATTAATGATTCAGTCACTACAACTCATGTTTTTGCATGTGAAAATCAATGAAGGCTTTGAATCAAGGGAAATTTACCTGATCGACTATGTCAAATACATATTTCCCGTCAGAGGCCCTATATTTTCACCTTTACCCAAACCAATTAGCCAACTCTAAGGATAGCAAAGAGTCCAAATTACCCCCTTTCTTTAATGCACAAAAGTATTATCTTTTTTCTCATTTTATTCAGCTACAGTTATGAAAAAGTCAGAGGTGGCGCAGGTGACGGCGTCTTCGCCTCAGTCCAATTTACTCCGATCTGCTATTTGGACCGACCCAGATACACCTTTTTCGTCAGAAATTGTAGCAGATTAAAATAAAGAAGAAGAGGATACATTTATATAATTTAAATTTTTAAATATTTACATTTTTCTATATTTGCGCGATGTGAAACGAGATTTATGCGGTCTCATTTAAAAGCCACAATATAAAATCGATAGTGCCAAAGATAGATATGAAAAAAAAGGTGATATCGACTATATACACAGTTGGTACCGACCATTTTAAGAGTCGCCAACGACTATTTATAAAGTCGCCATCGACTCTTTACACAGTTGACATCGACTATATAAAAAATAAAAATAAAAATAAAAATTCTTTTTTTTTATACAGTCAATAGCGACTCTATAAAAAGTCGTTGGCGACTCTTAAAATGGTCGGTACCGACTGTGTTAAAAGTCGCCATCGATTGTTTTAAGAGTCGCCATCGATTATTTAAATTTTTTTTTTTAAAGAGGTGATATCGAATTTTTTTCGTGTCTATCTTTGGCGCCATTTATTTTATTATGTGGCCTTCAAATCAAACAGCATACATCCGGTTTCACATCGCGTAAATATAGAAAAATGTAAATATTTAAAATTTTAAATCATGTAGAACGAAGAAAAGTAAGGGGTATTTCGAACTTTTTGTGCTAGCTGAAAATGGCTTGGCTAAAAGCTGGGCGGTTTGGGTAAAGGTGATAATATAGGGCCTCTAACGGAAAAGGTGTATCTGACAAGATCGATTTGATAAATTTCCCTTGAATCAAACATTGGAGATCAGTTTTCCGTCCAATCTTCATTGACTGCTTTGAATCAAACATTTAAGATTAGTTTTCCGTCCAATCTTCTGCAAAACGGATATTTGAAAGTTTCGCTCACTCATATATTCAAATGTTGATTCCATGTGACACGCATACCCAAAAATGAGATTGTAATCATTTTAGAGTTCTGTTATTTGCAATTAATGATTCAATCACTACAACTCATGTTTTTTGCATGTGAAAATCATTGATTGCCTTGAATCAAACATTGGAGATCAGTTTTGGGCCCAATCTTCTGCAAAAACCGATATTTAAAAGTTTGGCTCACTCAAATATTCAAATGTTGATTCCAAGTGACACGCATGCCCAAAAATGACCTAATTGCCCCCTTCTCATGGTACACCATTATCACATTAATCTTTAGGGTTGTGTGTCACGTGGAATCAACATCTGGACTGATAGGTGAGCCATAATTTAAAGATCTGTTTTGTGGAAGATATGGCCAAAAGCAATCTCCATGGTCAGATTAAAGGTAGTCAATGATTATCACATGCGAAAATCCAATTTGCGAAGATCAAATCTTCAGTTGCAAGTTTGCAACTACACGTACGGCCATACCATCATTTTAGGTATCAGAACTAGTAGCTTATCCAGCTATATTTAATCTAGAACTGCCCTTTGGGGAACCTTTTTTTTTATATACTTTAAATTACCTATATACATTTTTAATATTTTAACAAAAATAATGCTTTAATACTTCCATTTGGTATATATATATATATATATATATATATGATACGTATCAACGGGGGACCCAACTGATATACTCATTACATATCTGATTTAATCCTCAACTAACCAAACTCCGCCCTGACCATTAATCAAGTTAATATAAACCAAAAACTTGATGAATTTTAGTCTAACAAAAGACTAATTAATGTTGGGCCTAAATAAAAGGATTTTGGCATTTAACCCCCCCCCCCTCTCCCTCTCTCTCTCTCTCTCTCTCTCTCTCTCTCTCTCTCTCTCCCTGTTTCACCTATTTATACTACAGTCGATTTTTTGAGTTTGCTCGCTATCATATAATTAAACTTTAACTGTTTGGAATCAGATGATAGAGATCGTTTTTCATCATAATTTTTTATCCAATAAATTTTGAGATCATGAGTCTCGATCATATGGTAAAATTTTGATTCATATGACATACATATTGAAAAGTGTTCCTAGAGCCATATTATACACCCACAATCATGATCACTTTTTATATTATTTGTCATATGAAATCAAAGTCTAACCCTCTAATGGTAAATTCTTCATCTCAAGATTCATTTGCTAGAATATTATGGTGAAAAATTATCTCCACAATCTGATTCAAAGAAATCAAAATTTTGTTTTGTAATAGTCAAAGGTTAATTCTTTATTGTAGAGGGTAATAAGTAAAGAAAATACAAGAGCAAAGATCGCAATGTAAATAGGTGAAACACTGGAGCGAAATATAAATACAACATATCTTAAAGGGTAAATGCCAAAATCCCCTAAATAAATGATAAATGATATACGTTTGGACTTATGATAATTTTCTAGATTACTGGGCCCAAATTCATTAATGATTTAACAAGAACGGTGTAAGTTTAATAAAATTAACAAAACCTTCATCTTTTTAAAATTATATACCAAAAACTACCATAAAAGCTTAGGGCTCGTTCGGGAGCCAAGAAACTCTTAGAAACTGGGAGTTCTTTGCAGAAAAAACAATTTTCGAGCACTTTCTGCCCTTTTCTCCTATTTGGGAATTTTTATGGGGCTGCGTGTTTTCGGAGGTTTTCTCACTTAAAGAGACAAATTGTTTTATGAGATTATTGCTCAGGAAAGCTTAAAACTGAGTTTTTTATGATAGCTGCTACAGCTTTGCTAACTTCATTTTTATCTAAAGAGATTGACTCCATAAAGTGCATCGGAAGGTTACAAAGTGCCTTTTATGCTTTTAGCACCATTTCAGGCACTTAAAATTGTGACCATCAACATTTGAGAAGATCTAGTGGCTAAAAAGTGACGATTCCTCTATCGGCCTTTATTAAATAAAAAATCCTAATGCCATAGTAATCATGATTTTTTGTCACGGAAATCCGAGATGCATCGGATAGGGCCTATACGTGAGACATATTGTGTCTCTGTGAGACGTCGTGGCATGAAAAAAGGGTTTTAAATGGCCTCGTACTATTAAAATAGGTGTTTCATTTGACATCGTTAAAATATACTTCACTGTTATGCCACTTGACACATTTCGATGATCAATCTGAACAGTCCAACTGGTTGGCCATTATTGGGACATACCTCAGTTAAAAACAATCACACCTTAAAACGGATACAAACCATTGGATCAATGAGCTTCAATATTAGCCAATAAGAAGATAAAAGATATTAGAGTGCACTGATTTAGACAAACATTTTGAGAATCTATCCGACCAAAGTATTAAACACATTACCGATTAAGGTATATAAATTTTGACGATCATCCGATCACTATAACCGCTTAGATAAACGATATAAATACATGCGGCTATAATGTAGGGAAGAACGCAATGCACTTTTTGACATTTTTTTGAGAAATTGATGAACACAAAAAAGGTCAAAATGAGACGAAAATGGCTTTCAGAGTAAATCAAGAACGTTCCCAAGGAAAGTGACTTTCCTTAGAAAAAAAGTTTTTGGATAGAATCTGAGGTGGCCATTTTCTGAGCTTTCCCGAGGAAGGCTCAGATTGCCGAACTAGCCCTTAGATACTAAGGCCTAGTTCGGGAGCCAAATTTCACTCAGAATCCGAAACTCAGAAAATGTTATGAATTTTTGGTGATTATTGCATTCGAAAGTTCTCCTTGGGAACTGAGAATCTGAGAGAAATCCAAGTGAAAGGGACGTCTCTTTGTCCGAGCAATTTCGTCGGATTAACTCATATTCTGAGCACAGATTGTGAGGTGTTGAGTATACTTCACTTAAGTATGTACACTGGTACCCAACTCCTAGTCAATGGTAATCTCCTCTCTCTATCTCTCTCTAGCTTTTCTGGGTTTTTGCTCCTCTCTGATTTATCGATTTGAGGAAGAAGAAGCCAAAAAGTGATCTCTCTCTCTCTAACTCTTTTGGGTTTTTGCTCCTCTCTGGTTCACCGGTTGGAGGAAGAAGAAGAAACCTCCAAGTGATTTCAATTTCAGAAGTGACCTTCTTAATTAATTTGAGTAAAGGGAATAAGGAACTAGCCTTATTAAAAAAATAATAATGTATTCTAAGTAAAGGTTGTGAATGGGGCTTCGGTGTGCAACAATGTCATGGTACAAGTGAGGTCTTATTTGCTCTTGATTCAATTAGGACGGGATGCGTACGATCCAAGGCGCACACAGTATCAGATTCGCATAGATGTACTTTTAATAGCATACCAAAAATTAATGGGGCCTAAATGTGACTTATAATCAATGTATCAAAATCGGTATCAGTCCATGGAAGACCGATACGACTTAGCCATTACATAAGGGCCGATACCGATACGTATCGGCCTATTTAAAAAAAAAAAAGAAAATTAAGAAAATAAAGGTATCGGCCGATACCCAGATGACAATGCATGGGTTGATCTCCCTTCGCCAAATTTGTCTAACATTTATCATATATGTATCAGTTTAATCCGACCTGGTACAATGTTGCCCATTTCGATATTTGATCGAAATGAAATTTAAAAGATCTTACACCATTTATCGACTTATGATCTTGAAAATTCATACCGGCAAAGTGAAAGATCATCAATTGAAGATATATCGAAATAATTATGGGAGCAAATATTTTTGAAGCTTGATGTGTTTTGAGTATTGAGAAGTGCGATTGCGAATTAATAGCTGATGATAGAGGTGCAACGTGGAAAGCATGCGTCTTGCGGTTGCAAGATGCTACACATTATTTGTTATGTGTTGTTATAGAAGTCCACATAGCAACCTCTATCACGTGTCTTAATCCTGAATTGTTCGCGAATTTTTTAAAAATTCGCCTAATCACAAAAATGAATAATTCCCGAAATTTTTCAAAAAATTGTGACAAACTAATAGAAATAAATATTATTTATTTATTTTTTATAATTTTAAATCTTATTTTATTTTATTTTTAAAATTTTCTCACAAATTTTCCTCCGAATATCTTCCCGAACTTCCCGGCTTTGCCAAATTTTAACCTCGCCGAACTATTGTCAAACCCCGATTTTGTGACTATGTTGGGCATTAGTGGCCCATTTAAAAAGTATTGGCCATTAAATCAGATTTCGAAAATGACTTCGTCAAATATGTTCAGCCCCATCTCGATTTCTTGCTCGTAAATTTTGAGTGAAATTCGAGTACGGCACATAAGTAGATGATTCGACCACGTTTCTACGGTCATAATATAACCACTGATTGAATTGGTTCTGATGATTTTCTAAGAGGAACTTAAAAACAAAGGATTTTCATCTTTTATAAGAAAAGTTATGAATGTGAGTAACTTAAGAACGCATATGGAAAAAATTAGGAATTTGAGTCTGCTAAAAATCTGTCAGGAATCTGGGTGTCCAAGAATCTAAACTTGTCTGAACAAAATCAAAAAACACCTGAATAAGGCCTAAAACAATTTTTATTTTAACCAGATTTCATATAGGCCACTCAAAGTACATACAATTAAGTGCTCATCCTCGGGCACTAAAAGTAACATTCATCTTTTAACACAAAAGTGAACCAAGCAAATAAATATAAAATGGACATGCCGTCCGTAAATAATCACATGGACTAGTCAATAGCACAAATATAAGCTTGATAAAAAGATTATTACCATGCAAAAGAAAGCTGGAATAGCGTACAAACTACTGATAAGTTGAAATTTAGGGATAACGCAGGAATTATGAAGAGGTGAATCAATTGAAGTTAGGTTTTGTTCCACATTGCAAAAAAAAAATCTTATAGGGTGTGTTTGATAATCAGCTATTAAACTTGCGAAGTGAAGTTGCAATTTCATACTAATTTTTTGAGAATGGACTTTTATGGGAATGACACTTCTCTTGTTTGATAGTGTCGTACAAGAAATGACTTTCATTAATCTGATTGAGAAATAACTTTCATGTGAAACTCGGGAAAACATATTTCTATCCAAATTAAAAATTACAAAAAATCACAAGTATGCCTCAACATGATTTTAATTTCACTCGTTAAGACATGAAATGAAAAAATTACTCCTTTAAATTGCCATTTCACAAGTTTCATAAAAGTGAATTACAAATTGCTTGTGAATTAATGAATTTGTGGCAGAAGCGAATTTCATAGATAATTTATTGAAAATTTCGGCATTATGTGGCTCATGTACTATGTGGCATGTCTAGAAGAAAAGAGTATAAGGCGTACAAAATGGACGGTACAACTTTTATACAAATATAATCTCTTTAACGGTTGGTCGGACGTGACACGACCAACTTAACCATTCAACAAACCTCTTACGTGGTGCGATGCCAGCGACAATGTAGGTTGCAGCCTATGCTTGCACCGCGCCTCCCCAACCCCTCCGATCCCTATTCCCTCCCGAACCCCTTCGATATCCATCCCCAATTTCTAATCTCCCCAACCCCCAATCCATCCACCATTGCAACAAAGAAGGGGTAACGGTGAAGGAAGCTCAAGGGTTCATATTCCTGTGGAAGGAATTTGATAGTGGCGGCGTGTCCATTGTGCATTTAGCAACGGGAATGTTGAGAGAATGACAACCAGGCACTTTCCTGCTGAATCGCGCCCCTCCGACGACACTTCACATAGCAGGCGTTCTTCAGAAGTAGGGAGGCAACCATGCACCGACCAATTCTCAGGTAACAGAAGTCATACGGGCTCTGTCGATTTCGAATGGTGGATTGGTGATTGGAGATGCATTTTTCTGGTTATCATAATTTTCGATCTAAAAAATATTGCAATAGGAGAAGTTGTGGTGCAGTTTTTTCATCTGGTGCTCGGTACCCATGGAAGAGCTTTGTCAATCACAAAAACTATGAGGCCTACCCTACAGCTGAACAAATGCAAGGTATACAAAAGTGGTTCTCAATATGGGGCAATGGCAAAGTCCGTTTTAAACCACCACCAATCACCTAATAGGCAATGGCTTGGATCCCGAGGCCGAGCACTGGGGGGCTGCTCTCTCCAACGGAGCAGTAATCATCTCGATTCCAAACGGAAAATATCAATGGCAAAATTTAACGCATGGGTTTCTCCCAAATGGGATAACAAGGAAATCATAGGGACATGGAAAGTCAACAGATTTTCCTGTCTTGCCTACTTCTATAGTCGGTCTGTGGCGTCTACTCTGATTCAATCAAGAACATATTTCATTGATCAACAAAGGATGGCTTTCTCCAGATGGAATCCTACTTGTAACATGGTTACACCTCCTCTCAGCGGATCACTTTGGATCCGTGTACGAGGACTCCCCCTAATCTTGTGGAAGATCCCGTAGCTCAAACCATGATTTTAGAAACTTCTCAGAATAGAAAGACTGCTGCAAATTCTACTACGATTACACCTATTTCTACTGGGCCTGTCTTCAACCCAAAGCTCTACACTGCTGACCAGCTCTTGACCCAACAGCTCCAACATCGGGGCCATGTCCTGAGCCTCAAATTGGACCCATTTTTGCGGGCCCTTCACACGAACTAATAGCTTCAAGTATGGATAACCCACACCCTCTTTCCACTCCAGCTTCTGTACACCTCGATCAAGCTCCCAACTCTCACCAAGATCCATTATCACCCTTCGTGGCAACACCCCCATCTCACCAATATTTTCAGTGGTCTCCTCCCTCAGCAATTATCTTCTCAGCAGAATCTCTAGACTGCCCTCCTTGCTTCCACATCGTGAAACCCAACCTCCGTGTCACTAAATTTTTTTATGATATCGTCGATGAAGCCATTCATCCAGAAACCAATTGTGAAGAAGATAACATTAGTGAAAGCAGAAGTAGCTGGAAAGACAATTTGAATGATGATACCGAAGTGGACTTTGTTTCAGGAGTTGATCATTTCTCTCGACCAATTCCTGAAGCAAATGTCCCCAACAAAAAGAGGTTCTGCTGAGTCACAAAAACCCACCCACAATGCAAACAAGGTCAATGAAGCCGCGAACGTGGAAATACCATTCAATACCTTTTGCAGCAATGGCGTCATAGCAGAACTCGAAGACAATCTTCTATCTGAAAATCAGGGTAATGAGATGGAAATGATCTCTGCTATCAAATTCGCCAATCATAACAAGAAGAAAGCCGAACTCAAATGGTTACAGTAGTCCCTGAGCTACACCCATTAAGTTTCTCGATTTCGGAGTTAGAATATAATGACAAATCTTACTTGGAATGTTCGTGATCTCGGCAAAAGTTGCAAGTGTGCTGCAGTCAAGAGTGTCATCACCAACAATAAAGCAAATTTAGTCTCCCTTCAAGAGACTAAATGGCACCAAATTGATAGAGGCAAACTCCAATCTATTACTCCAAATGCAGATTGGCACTGGGCACATAAAGATGCGAATAGAACCAAAGGTGGAATTCTTGTCATGTGGGATAGCGCCATCTACGAAAGCCAAGGTCACTGGACAAGTAATTTTAATATTTCAATATTGCTTCTTGATAAATGAAAGAATATCTCTTTCCTTTTTACAACAGTTTACAGACCTTGTATTAGGGGTGCGGATGTTGAATTATGGGATGACCTTTATAGATGAAAAATCCTCCATTAACGGCCATGGGTGATGTATGGGGATTTTAACTCCATCTCTCATCCTCGAGAAAGATCCAACAATTTCCATTTTTCAAATTCAATGAGAAACTTTTCCGAATTCATCAATGAAGCTGAACTAATGGACATTACTATGTCCAGAATACTCGACCACTGTATGTCGCTTAGACCATTTTCTAATCAATGAAAGTTTCGATAGCTTATATCCCGTCACTGATTGCAAAGCCATTAGTAGAGTTACATCCAATCACAGTCTCCTAATTCTAAACTTGAACGGAATCAAATGGGGCCCTTGTCCTTTTAGACTTTACAACCATTGGCTTGACAATAGCGAATTTGCTAAAAATATGCCCATGTGGAGGGCTGCTACAGGTGGTCTCCACTCTATATCATCTACATTCCGCACCCTCAAAACATACATATCCGAGTGGAATAAAGATCACAAAACATCCACCAAGGCTGTTGCTAATATCATTGCTGATACCATTAATAATATCGATCTATTAGAGGAAACTTGTCATCTTACTGATGAAGAAACTCTTGAGAGAGAAAGGGCTAAAAGCAACTATGCTAATCTTGTCCTGAACATTGAAAAAGAATGGTGTCAAAAATCATGTATCTGATGGCTTAAAGAGGGAGACAAAAATACGGCCTTTTTTCACTCTTCTGCCAACATCCGTAGGAAAATTAACACCATCTCCACCTTACACAAAGATGGCATCCCCTACTCTAAACCCGAAGATATTGCCAGTATAGCCATTGAATTCCTTGAAAATATGTTCAAAGAAACAAATCACAAAAGGCCACATTTGAACAATGTAAATCCCAAAGTTTTATCCCAATCTGCGGTCGATCATATTGAAGATAAGTTTTACATTGATGAAATTTGGGCTGCTATAAATAGTTGTAAAGCTCAAAGAGTCCCCCGGACCTAATGGGTTCACGATAGTTTTTTTTCATAAATATTGGTCAACCATCAAAGATGATGTGATCCAAATGCTTGAAATTTTTTGAGAAGATGGATATATACACAAGTCCATAAACTCTACTTTTATCGTTCTCATTCCCAAGGAGAGAGGAGCTGTAGAAATGAAGAAATTCATACCTATTTCCCTGGTCTCCAGCCTTTACAAAATTATTGCTAAAATCCTAGCCACCAGGTTGAAAAAAGGTCATTGGCTCGATTGTTTCTAATTAAATCTCAGGGTGCTTTCATTGAAGGGAAACAGATTCTTGATTTGGCTCAAGAATGCATTCACTTTGAACACTCAACTAAAAAGGAAGGGGTTCTTATCAAAATAGATATGGAGAAGGCTTACGATAGGGCAAGTTGGGATTATCTTATCTGGATGATGAAAATAATGGTTTCAATGAAGGATGGAGATCCTGGATCCACGATTTTCTTGTTAGTGCTCATTTTTCTGTCATTATTAATGAGAAAGCTTGCGGTTTCTTCCAGGCATCTAGGGGACTAAGACAAGGATGCCATTTGTCTTCTTTCCTTTTTAATATTGCCAGCGAAGGTCTAACACTCTTATTTGAACATGCGAACTTTGAAGGTAAAGTTATTGACTTTTCTAATCCTAGATGCAATTTTAATATCAACCTCTTACAGTATGCTAACGACTCTCTTATAATGTGTGGTGGAGAGATCAACCAAATTCGGCAAGTGTGCAAAATCCTCAAAGGATATGAAAAAGCCTCTAGTCAATAGGTGAACTTTGAAAAATCCAATATATTCAGTATTAACATATCTGATACTCTCTTGAATAGTTGGTCCAATGAAGTCAAGTTCGTCCCTGCCAAGTTCCCACTCAAATACCTCGGTGTTTCTATAGGCATTGGCAAATTAAAATCATCTGCTTGGGATCCTGTTATTTCAAAGTTAAATGACAGACTAAGTGGTTGGAAAAGTAAAATCCTCTCTAAAGGAGGAAGGTTGACCCTTATACAATCGGTCCTTAGCATTGTTCCCACCTATATCCTCTCCATTTATGTCCTGCTACGGTGTGCAAGGAGATTGAAAGGCTTGAGCATAACTTCCTATGGGACAATATCGGAAGTTCTAAAAAAATTCATTCGATTGGGTGGGACAAGGTGGTGAAACCCAAATGGATCGAGGGTCTCGATATCCGACCCATTGACAAGATGAACCTGACTCTTCTTATAAAATGGTGGTAGCATCTCAAAGATTCCAATGAAGATTGGTTCAAAGAAATTATCATTAATAAATATCGTTGAGTAACAATGGCTAGGAGTGCAAAAACGGAAAATATCAAAATTCTTCATAATGGTGGAAAAGTATCATCTCCGTTAGGAACATGTTCATCAATAACATATCCCTCTCCTTAGGTAAAAGAGACCAAATTTGTCTCCGGCTTGACAAGTGGAATAATTTTCCAAATCCTTTACATTTTTAATTCCCTAACCTCTTCATAATCGCCGATAATCTGCAAGCTTATATTAGTGATATATTTGATTCGAATATTTCTAGACTTTAATTTAGACCTTCAAATTTAAGAGGAGACTTAATAATACAGAAATCACTAAATTTTGCACTCTTTCTGCCATTCTAAATAATACCTGCTACAGCTTGACTCTTCCAGATCGCCACGTCTGGGCCACTAATTGCAACAAGCTCTTTTTCGTCAAATCGGCCTACATATCATTGGTGGAGAACTTCAACAAAATAGATTGGATATATCTGGAATCTCAAAATCCCGCCGAAAATCACCTTGTTTTTATGGATGATCTGATGGGGAAGAATCTCTACCATTACCCACTTAACCAGAAGAGGCATGTGCATTGATTAAACGTGTTTCTTGTGCCTTGATATTGATGAAGATATAGATCATTTATTTCTCCTATGTCATAAGATATGACCAATTTGGATGAACATTTTCAAAGCCTTTGGTGTTACTACTTGCTTGCACAAAGGAGTGATAGAACTTATGGACGACTGGGACACTCATCTATTCAGTGGTTTCAAGAAATGATTATGGTCACATATCTATTATTCTCTCATCTGGAATGTTTGGCTTTAGAGAAACCGTATCAGATGTAGCGGAGGTCAATTCAGTGAAGGATCTTTAGTTTGGGCTAACATCCTCACTCTATGCACTTGGGTCGTTGTTGTTGGGGTTGAAGACCCATCCATCTTCACCATCAGGCGACTCGATGCTGAGCATCTTCTTTCTTTATTAATGTTTTGTAATTGGGGTTGGATCATTGCTGTATTTTTGGGTTTGTAGGAGGTTTTTTTCCGACCATGCTGGTTTCCTCATTTTGTAGGTGTTTTCCCTTTTGGGGTTTCCTATGTTGCCTAGATACCTATCTTGATTTTCTCTGAGAAGTTCGATTTTTCAGATAGCAATGTCTATAGCGCTGGCTTGAGATTTCAGCATTTTTTCCAGGTCACTTGTCCTATTTTTTTTATTAATAAAAATATAATTTTCAAAAAAAAAAAATGTTAGAGAGGAGAGTCACTTTCTTAATACACTACAAAAAATAAGACTAATAGTGGCAGCCATAAACTGCCGCTATTAATAAAAAACTGCCGCTAATACATTTGTTGCTATCAGTCTTAATAGTTTTTTTGTTCATAGTGACAATTTTTAGCTGTAAAAGATTGCCTCTAATAGTTATAATTAGATAATGACCGACACTTCGAAGATTCAATGCCACGTAGCACTCTTTTGAGGGATCCGAGGCACCAAAGCATCAACTTAGATTATGAATTATCTTGAGCCCAAAAATACACTTATTGGAGGATGTGAAGTGGCTTCTCTATGCACTCTAATATGGATGTTTGTGTTAGAATTTGTAGGATCTAGGCTTGAATCACACGATCAAAATATACCTTTTGCAAGAACATGCGTACCTTATATTTATTATCGGGTCGCCACGTCAGCAATCTCCTTAATAGAACCGATAATCTCCGCCAAAGAATCTGAAACCATGTTATCTCTCGTCTTCTCTAAGTTTAGCCTCTAGATGGGAATGAGCTATATATAGAGGAAGAGGGGACGGTGGTCTCCTTATATAACCACCTCTCTTTCCTAACCTATCAAGGAAAGAGAGTGGAGACATATCACTTATATTAGGAAACTACTTTCTATCGCCTCGTGATACGTGTGGTTAAAAGTCCAACCCAATTTTTAATGAAACATAAGGATGGGTTAAGGTGTTGACCATAAAAAATCTAACATTCTCCCACTTGGTCTACACCTTAACTCATGTAAACATAATTTTTGAAAATGACTCTCTGGATTGACAAACTCTGAAAAGCGGATGGTCATCCATTTTATATTTTGAAAAATCATTGGCCCCCACTACCTCAATGCTTCGTAACAACCACCCAAATTCAATAATAATACTAGTAAAGGATCATGGCGCACAGAGTATTCCATCTTACGAATGACACTAGGCAATCCATGGTCACAAAACTAGCATCATTAATAAACTTAAGTCTTTACCTAGTGATATCAGACAACTTACATATCTGTACAGTTCTTATATTTATCCAACTTCATACCCCAGGGTATGTCTTTCTGATATCTTACTGGCTCCCCGCCTGTGACTCATGTCACCAATCTAACAGAAAGAAAGTTTACCGGTGTGGTGCCTAATCACATATAGCCTAAGCAAAATTCAGGCATAACGAGGTACAACCTCACCATCATGCCATGTGATAAAATCCTCATGCATATAGATAGAGTATAATCACATATACTCTTAAGAGTACGTGCATAAAATTAAAATATATGATGCATCAACAAAAATAAACTAACTAATATCAAAGAGACAACTCCCACTAAAATTATGCAGTTAAAAACTAATTCGATATGAGCATCACAATTCTAAGATTTATAATAACTGTCAACAATTACAAACTCCCACTAATTTGGCCATTCATAATAGTCATCAATAAACAACAAGATTAACTTAACATCAACTATTTATAATCATTTAAATAAATTTACGCAAACCAAGTCTATCAAAATAAATGCCAAAGTACTAATTAATGTCTTGCAAAAAAAATAAAAATAAATAAATAAATGGCGGAAGCGTGATTTTAGTTATGGGGCTGAACCGACTTCTCTAGTTGAGATGTTCCTCCTTTGACCTGTTTCAGCAGATTTTTAAATACATAGCATCCCTCCGAAGATGTCTCTTTTTCTTGCAGTGCTAACATTCTAAATTTTTAACTTTGACTTTCTTATTTGAATTCTCTGCTCCAGCTTGCTTTCAATTGAAGTTCTGATTATGATTCTTTTTAAAAATCTTTCGACTTGATCCACTAACCACCAAATGTGCAAACTCAACTTTAGCTGATTTCAAACGCTCCTCCTCGGTCACACATAGGGAAATTAATTGGTTAAGATCTCATTTTGTCTCTTGAGCATTATAGTTCACCTTAAAAGTATCAAATGAAGATGGAAGTGAATAGACAACTAAGTGAACAAGCAGATCATCACCAAAAGCAGTTTCTTGTTCCCTGAGCCCTATGACACACTTTGACATCTTTAAAATGTGCTCACGTACACTTCCATTTCCATCATATCGCATGTTAACTAATTGTGTAAGATAAGAGTACTCTAGAGACTTTCGCGTACCCACAAACTGATCTTTAATATTTTTCAAGAGTTCTTTTGCAGTAGTTGTAGGATTCAACCCACCTCTAGGAGTCTGATTAATTGATGAACGGATCATCATCATAGCCATACGATTAGCTTTCTCCCATTTAGCAAAATAATTCTTCTCTAATTCTGTAGAACTCGTAGTGAGTGTGGGAGGTTTATTCTCAGTAAGGACAAAATCATAGTTCATATATCCTAATGATATATCAATAGCCATACGCCACGATGAATAGTTAGAGCTGTCCAGAGGCTCAACATTTGCTAGTTGCTTATGAATAATAGATCCGTCCATGGCTCTATATAAAAATAAAACATTGCATATCAGTAGCAAAATAAAGAAATTTGTCGATTATGCATCTAAATTTTTATCAATCACTTTAACTATATATCACTAACGATTTAATTAGAATACGTTATGATCATATGTCCTCGAAGATTACGTTATGACCATATGTCACTAAATATTCACCGTGAACTATGACCATATGTCACTAACTATTCTTCGAAGATTTAAATTCTGATTTAGGGTCAAATTCGAATTAATTTGGTGTAAGCTATGAACAACTTTCACTCTTTGGGACAACCAGTTGCCATGTCTCAGCATCACCTTTGGGCAGAAACTTTAACATGCAGTTTGTTTCCCAAGATCGTGTTTGAGAAAACACGCATAGACCTAATCACTTGTGCCGTATGATTGATCTAGACTCTCTATCAGCTTTGGCCAAAAAGATTATCCTTCTCTCCCCTACGCACTTATGACCGTTCTATTCACCCTACTTATATGAAATTTCTAAATCAGCTTTGGCCAGAAGTTAGAAACCTCATAGAAGCATGTGCCAACCCGATCTTAATGAGACACAAGTATCAAGATTCAAAAGTCACGCAATCTAAATAGGTGGTCACCTTTGGGCAGACCTCGGCCTATTTCAACTACGCACTCTAGAACGATCGTTTCGCCGGTCTATCTTGATCCCTAAGGTACGACCTAAATTTCATTCAATTATATCAAGTCTGATTCATGATTTCAAACATTCATTTCCATGTATATACACATTTTGCTAACTAATCTTCTTTTGAAAGATAAATCAATGCCACACATTATATTTGATGAATAAATTAATCAAAATCAAATAATTATAAGATACATATGTATTAAGTGAAGAAATTATCTATAATCATCAAACTATGATTATATGGGCATGCATGTCACATCTAGTCAGCATCGTCAATAGAGCATTGAAAATCACACATGATATTTACCTTGAATCAAATATCAATAATAGAATATGAAATCACATATGATATTAACCTTCAATTAACTGTGATAACTTAGGAATTATCAAGCCAAATAACATACAAATAATATCCATGACAATTCTTTTCTAGATCATTAGAGAATTCGTGTAAAATAACATCTTACGGCACCTAAACAGAGTTGAAACGAGTTTATTATCAACAAAAACAAGTTCACAATCTCTAGTCTCAAAATATTTTCTAAAAGTTTCATATGATCCCAATAACTAGCCCAATGCTAAATCTCATCGAATAGTTAAACTTTCGATACTTGTCGAAATCAGACTCATCAAATAAGTTATGACCAAAATAAAACTATGATAAAACCAAGTCAAATATATATTTGAAACCTCTTTAAAATTCAATTTGGATTATTGAAATCTTTGGAAAAGTTCAATCCAACATTTACGATCACGATTCCTTAAGGCCACAAAAGAATAACTTTACACTCTTGGGAGAGTACCATATATTGTACTCCACACAACACTAAAACTTACCTCAAAAGGGCCAAAATATGTGGAGCTATCAAGATAAAAATTTCTCACTGTTATGTAAACTAGTTAACGTTCACATCTATCGTGACCATAGAGAAAAAACCCTCCCTTATTTTATAGGCAACCACCTTATATGGTGCTCCCTGAGACACTATGTAATATCTCTTTTGTAAAAAGAAGCTCAACCGAGACAAAAGCAAGATTAAATAAAGCATGTAACATTATTCTAATAAGACAAATAGGCTAAGAAACTATTTTTTTTTTTTTTTTGTTTTTTTTTGTTTTTTTTTTTTTAAGTTTATTTATCGTTAGATAAAGAATGAAAGAGAATAAAATTAATACAAAAATCCTCATTATCTCATGAAATAAGCCAAAATAAAACAAAAAGTCACAAAATTAGAACTTTTTGTGTTTTGAGCTTAGTCGTTTTTAGAGAAAGAGCCAAACCACGGTGCATCTTCGACTACATGGGATAGGCGCTCTTCAGCGTCTAAAATCTCAATGATTTCAGATTCCAAGAAAGTGGACACAACAATGTGGTGCACAACCATGTGGTGCACAACCATCTAGTGTTAGATTGCAGGCAAGGATCATTGGACCGTCGGCGGTGACCGGCCAACCAGTCTGACTACCTTCCTGGCCAGTCCTGCGTGAAAAGAGAGTATATGAGAAACAGAGAGTCGGATGACCCTGTTTTAAGGTTTTGACGTTGGGGTTTCTTTTATTTCTTTCTTTATTATCACAATTCATATCGATAAGTGGTGGGCGATCCAAAAGTAAAACACTCTTTCAAATATGATAGATAAAAATAAAAGAAACTCAAATAATAATTTCGTGAGCATAAACCATTTAGATCTAATCTTTACATACACATACACATACACATACATAAATATCATAGAATTTGATCGAGTTCTCGAGCCACTTTGCTCTGATACCAATTGTTAGAATTTGTAGGATCTAGGCTTGAATTACACGATCAAAATATACCTTTTTCAAGAACATGCGTACCTTGTATTTATTATCGGGTCGCCACGTCAACGATCTCCTTAATAGAACCGATGATCTCCGCCAAAGAATCTGAAACCACGTTACTTCTCGTCTTCTCTAAGTTTAGCCTCTAGATGAGAATGAGTTATATATAGAGGAAGAGGGGACGGTGGTCTCCTTATATAACTACCTCTCTTTCCTAACCCATCAAGGAAAGAGAGTGGAGACATATCACTTATATTAGGAAATTACTTCCTATCGCTTTGAGATGCGTGTGATCAAAAGTCCAACCCAATTTTTAATAAAACATAAGGATGGATTAAGGTGTTGACCATAAAAAATCTAACAGTTTGTGTATTTTAAATGGCTATTAAATATGTCAATTAGATGATTGTGATTCATACATATCATGATTGATGGACAAGTTCAATTGTAAACTACATAGTGCAGCTATGCAACTGTAAATGTCTAGTTAGTCGGATTTATCTTTTGAAAGTGAATTATATAAAATAATTTATATTTATAAAATCAATTTTATTTTTATTCCCTTTAAATATAGTTACCAAGTTGGAATCAGGGCAAAAAATCGGGAAAGCAGAAAGACTGACAAAATCGCAAAATTTGGCAAAAAATCGAGAAGCATTTGGGAACAAATGGAACAATTCAATAATTTTTTTTTGACAAAAATGAGAAAAAATTATAGAAAACGTGCTTAAAAGTACCGAGTATTTTTGAAAAATAACAAACAACTTAGCCGTGTTTCTGACTTTTAATTGAAAACACATATTAAATGAATTTAAAAAAAAAAAAAACCTGATTTTGATAACTATGTCCTTAACAAGAAAATCCTGAGTCAGCCACTCATCCTAAGCATACTCACCAAGTTAGGGTTCAGTAATGATGTGAGAAGTTAAAATTTAGAAAAATTTAGAAAGTTCCGGGAAATAATTGGAGAAAAAAAAAAAGTGCAAAAAAATTTAAATCTTTCAAAAAATCACAATTCTTTGAAAAAATCTTGAATTATTCGAGAACTATTCACGATTTTTTAAAAAGACATGAATTTTTGGAAAATTTAGGAATAGTTCAGGATTAATTTTGAAAACCTCACACTCAAAAATTATTTGGAATTTTTTAAAATTTCGTAGGATTTGGTGACAATGATCATAAGAAGAAAATCTTGAGTCAGCCACTCATGCAAAACAGTTTATAGGCATATTTGTCGATCATCTCTCAGTAGAGTCGTTTCTCCACCAAAAAGAAACAAAATGATCCGAACAATTTTGGCATTACAATAGCGTCTTCTAATTCGTCCGATTCCAATGTGTCTGGGTCGGGTTGCAAAACCGACCCATTTGTTTCCCTCCAATACTCATGTGAGTGATGAGAGGGCACGCGTGGTCTTTTAGATTTGCGCATTACCTGTAGTAATAAGCTTTCTTGTGAGTTGTGAACCTTCAAAATCAGCAGCAATGCCGCACACACTCACGAGAGCCTCATTTGCAATTGCAATATAGCTATTAGCCATCACACAGCTACTCGTATAGGCTCTGTAAGGAGATACAGAAAAGATAGTTATGGGGGTGCATTGAAAGCTCTCGCTCTCAAGCTTTAGAGCTTTCCTTTTCTCTCTCTCTCTCTCTCTCTCTCCTCTGATTTGCATCGATATATTCAAACTTAGAAAGAAACCCACTCGAATAATTGCACTCTTCTTCTGCCTCATAAAAACAAAAGCTTTAAGTACGGCTACTCTACCCTCCACCCCAAAGCTTGGTGCCCCCCACCCTGCCGTGCCGACCTACACCCATCCTAGCCCTTCCCTCCTATCCCCTGTAGCTTCTCTACTTTTATCTGTTTGTCTCCCTTTTGCTCTCTCTCTCTCTCTCTCTCTCTCTAGTTTGACAGCTCTCTCTCGTCTTCTCAATTCTTTCTCTTTCTATAAATAACACTTCTTAGTGTTCTTTATCCATATCTACACTTCTTAGTGTTCTTTATCTATATCTCCCGTTTCAATTCTTCTTCGCCTAGGGTTCTTTTTCTAAAGCCTAAGGTTTTGTTTTTTCTTTTCTATTTTACTACTTCTCTTTTGTTTTTTGAACTCTCCCCATCTTTGTTTTTGTTATTTGGGTTTTAGGCTATATCAAATTGCACCTTTAACTTTCTCTACTTTTGTTTTAAGTTTGTGGATTCGCACACAAGCTTTTTTTTTCCATCTCTTCTCCAAGGTCTCTCCCAATTTCTTCTTCTTCTTGTATTTTTCTAAGATTTAAAACTTGTCGCATCTTTCTTTTATTTAATACCTAAGTGCTCTTTTTTCTACAATTTCTTTTTCATTTTATTTTATTTTTTCTCTTTTGACACTTTGAAGTTGCACTTAAAAGAAAAGAAAGGTTTTTAATGTACCCATCAGAGGAAACTACTTCCCTCCCATGCTGTATTTTTCACTTGTTGCACCCAAGTAGTATCCCTCGAACTAGCATATATCTCCAATTTTATGTATCTTCTGTTTCTACCTTTTAGGTCATATGGGGAAGTTGGCCTAAGTATTTTAGCGTTTACACGAGGTGTCTGAGGGAATAAGTGAAGCTGCCAGCATGATCTAGCTCATTTAAATGGCTTAAAAAAAAGAGGAGAATTAAAAAAAGAAAAGAAAAAAAGAAGGCCTAGCTAGGTCATGCTCTGACAGCCTCACTTCTTCCCTCTTTATGGCACAGAGATCACACAACTCAAGAAGGAAACACCAATGTAAGTATATTCTTTTTCATCTATTTCATTTTCTTCGTTACAATATTAACAAACCCTTGTGGCTGGTTTTGTTTTCTTTTGTCATGTTGACTATGTAACAGGAATATTTGCTTTTGCTGCTACACTATACAGCTTTGGATCCCTCAACTCTTATTATTTTATTTTATTTAGCTTTCAGTTTAAATATAAAATGTATTTTGTTGTAACTGGTTGGCTGGAAGGAAGCAAAGGGGTACCTATTAGTTCTTTTATTTTCCTTTTAACCTGAGGATCTAGCACCCTGTATTCATTATTATTTGATGGCATTAAATGCATCATTTCTTACCTAGTAGGTTGGTTATCCTAGCATGAGGATAAGAGAGGAGCATTGTCAGAAGGAATCTGGGTCCGTGTATTCATGGATTTAATGGTCCAAGATGCATCATATTTCATCATTTACTAAAATTGTCTTTTACCAGAGCTTATAGTACGAGAATAAGAGAGAGAGAGAGAGAGAGAGAGAGCGCGCGTTTAAAGGAGGCTTGCACTTTACATACATGATTTGATGGTGCTAGATTCGATTTGATTGTGGTAGATTCAAAATTTTCGCCATCTACCAGAATTGTTTCTTAACTAGGGGGTTGGTTTCCTAGCACGAGAATAAGAAACAGGATTGTTTGATGGAATCTGGACCCTGTATTCATGTTGGTGGTGCTAGATTCAACACTTCTCATCATCTGCTAAAATTGTTTCTTAACTAGCAGGTTTGTTTCCAAGCATGAGAATACGAAGGTTGTTTGAAGGAATCTAGGATGTGGATTCATGGATTTGTTGGTGCTAGATGTAACGTTTTAATTCCTTACAGTATTTTTCAAAAGTAAAAAGGTCGCCATAACTATATAAAGTTTAAGTCCATCTAAACCGTCCAATCAAATAATGTGTGTCAGATTCTTCGATACGGCTCAGTATTCTTCCAGAGAAAAACTACACCTATTAACCTATAGGCTTCTCAGCATACGGTAGGCATGTGCTGAGGTGCTCTCTTGAGTTGACTGAACCCTATTTCAGGGTTCTCTTCGTATCTGGGACCTCCTGTGTGATGATTGATGTGCTTCAATTTTCTACACCACCCATTAGATCTCTAATTAGGGAATTAAAAGTCTGATATACATGAGCATATCGCATATCGGGTAAGTCAGGCTACTACGTATCGGATATGTGCCAAACAGGCAACCTGCCGATTTTTAGGCTCCCGTTTTTTTCTAGTTTTAAAATAATAAAAAAAGTATAAAAAGTCAAAAAGAGTTTCTATAATGGGTGTCTCACATTGTGGGTGTGGACTGTGGACACGACAGTCCATACGGTTATGTGAGCCATGACACAGGCGTGTCCACTGTTTTACCGCCCATGCATGATCCGTGGACACCCATTGTAGGCTAACCCCATTTTTTTTTTTTGTGAAAAGGGGGCATATTTTGTATTTTATTCATATTAATTTATAGTGATATTAAACCTATCGACCGGATACTTTTGGTCCGATATATATATATCGGGTATAGCTGATATTTAAAATCATGTCTTAAGGCATTGAACCATCATGGATGCACTATATACTCATTATGCACTAAAAAAAACAGATTATTATTAATAAAAAATTATTAAAGACTATTAACGGCAGTTTTTTATTAATAGGAGCAATTTTTTGCTGTTATTAATAGTCTTGTTTTTTTAGTGATGGCGCTACAAAAAATTGTTGCGATTAACAAAAAAAATTATCAAAGGCTACTAAGACTAGTGGTTTTAAATATCTTGCCTGTTAGTCTACATAACAGGTTATCGTACATATTGGTCTGTATGTATTGGGTTGGACCTGGTCCATCCCAATATGATATGACTTAGCTTGCCCTGACATATGTTTAAATCATAGCTCTTTGGCATAACTCTTTGCAAGTGCCTGCCATAATAGTGTTCACCTATTTTGTTTTAGTTGGCTCCCAATATCTTTTCTAACTTGTTAGAAAGGAAGATTTATGAGCTACATCAATCTCCCTGCGCTCTATTAAATCACTACACGAGCAAATAAAATTTGTTCTGACAAACAACGAGTAGAGAGGAGTATAGATCTGCTGAATAGATAAATCTTGTATACACTATGAAAAAAAAAAGACTATTAGCAGTAGTAAAAAATTACTGCTATTTAACAAAAAATTGCCGCTAATACTCTTACCGCTAGTAGTTTTAATAGATTTTTTATTAATAGTAGCAGTTTTTTATTAATAGTAGCAGTTTTTTATTAATAGTAGCAGTTTTAATAGATTTTTTATTAATAGTAGCAGTTTTTTGCTCTAAAAAATTGTCACTAATAGTCTTATTTTTTTATAGTGATAATAGGTAAATTTTGTATAAAATCTTACTATGCGAAAAATTATCAATGAGATGGGATATCTCTTAAAGTAAAGAACATGATCTTAGTAAAGAGGATGAGAGCCTATTAAAGCAAGTGAATTCTCTTATGACAAGGGGTTGTTGAGAGCTTTGCCATACACAACCATATCCACTATGCTTGGGATAAGGTGGATTGGGTGGATTTGAGTTAGGTATAATTTTCAGCCTAGGAAATGGGCTAGGTTTGTATCGGGTCGAGATAGGTAATATTATTTTCCAATCGCGAAGCCAAAATTTTGGCCCGACCTATGCATTGACAGTTGGCTTATGTGTATCATATTGCCCAATCGAGACTCTTAGCACCCGTGTAATCTCAGGAGCACAGGTGCACCCCAAATTTAGTGTATATCGGGTCAGCATAGGATATAAATCTCGAGAGTGGCCTTAAGGGGGAGGGGATTAGAACTCAGGTCTCTTGCTTTTAAAAGTAGGTACTTGGTCAGGTCGCCTAAACCCTTGAAGTTAAAATGCGTATTGCTTTAAATAAATTGCATTATTTTTTTTTATGTATTTTATTATTATTATTTATATACAATATTTATCTTTTAAACATATTTTACAATTTTTTGGGGTGTTTCCTTCCTTTTGTCAAAAGTTTGATAATTTTATATATATCTCTTACTTGTTTCCATATTATTTTTCTAATTTTGCTTATGTTTTAAGCGGTATTTTTGTTTTTGTCATTGGTCTTTACCTGAATTCCGACTTGGTAATTATGAGTACACGGATTGTCTGCATGGTTTAAAATATGAGTACGTTTAATTCTGTCCACAAGTCTTTGTCTTTGAGGTTGCCACGCTAAAACTTATTTCATTAATTGCTTTGAATTGGATGATTTAGATTAGTTTTCATCCCTATGTTTCAAATGTTGGATATAAGATTATGAGTGTACTATCTATTGGTCAATTTTTCATTTCACATGTGCATATTTCAAAAATTGACCTTAACATCAAGTTAACTCATTATATGCTCAAATAAGGTCACTTTCTTTGGATGCAAGGTTCAAAATCCCGGGTTCAAAATCTCAGATTTCATTTCGGTTTCAGTGGGAACCTAAACTGAAATTTTGGCCGAAATCTTTCAAAGACATCGAAAATTTAAATTATTGTTTGGGTGGGGACCGAAATTTAAAAATTTCGGTCGAAATTGAAACATTTATATCGAAAATTTTAAATTTCAGCTGAAATTTTGAATCATGTTTAAATGTATATCATGTGAAATAAAAAATTGATTGTTCAATGGTATGCTCAAGATCCCAAGATTCTTTGTGTGAAAGATTGGGATAAAAAGCGATCTCCATTCAAAGTAGTCAATAATTTTGAGTGAAGAACTCAAAGATTCAGTGGGTGCATTTAAAGGATCTCTTAAAATATTCACCTTCAAAATGAGTCATACTAATAAGTTGTACATGTATCATGTGAGGGCCATGCAAAAATTAAAATGTCTTTCTGATAATTTCTGATAATTTTTTTTGGCATATGTTTACTTATCATGTATGAGATATGTATTTGTTTAAATACTTGAATTGTGATCATGATTTTAAAAATCAGCCATATAAGATAAATATAGGTTGATATGTGTCTCACGTTATATACCCCCGATTTTCTAAGGGGTCAAATAAGTAAAATCTCGTCCCATATTGGATCATTTCGGCTGATATATGTATCTGATAAAATTTCAAAAAAATCCCTTGGGGCAGTTTTTTAATATATTTGTATATTTTATTATTATTTTAAACATAAAAAAGTGCTTATATATATATATATATATATATATATATATATATATAGGAAGAGGCCTCCGTCCTCTCATGGAGGACGGTCATCGTCTTCCAACCTTTCACATGGAGCTCCACGTGACACCTAAAACACTTTTTAGGTGTTATATGGACCTTGGGTGCATTGCTTATATTATCTTTGAAAAAAAATAAATTAAAAACTCATATCCAATGTGTATATTTTGAATCGTGAAATATGGACCAATGAAAATCGTCAAACTTTGACTTGTAGGTTAAATTTTTTTTTTTCGAATTTTTTATTTTTAATATTGATCTAAACTGTCAACTTGTGCTCCACGTGGCACTCAAAAAGTATTTTGGGTGTCACGTGGAGTTCCACATGGATCTTGGAGGACGGTTACCATCCTCCATTGGAGGACCTAACCGGCTCCCTCTCTATATATATATATAATTTTTTTTTCGATTTTTTTTTTTAATATTGATCTAAATTGTTCACTTATGATCCACGTGACATACAAAAAGTCTTTTGAGTGCCAAATAGAGTTACATGTGGATTTTGGAGGACGGTCACCGTCCTCCACCGGCTCCACGTGACATCCAAAACACTTTTTGGGTGCCACGTGGACCTTGGGTACATTGCTTAGATCATTTTTGAAAACATTTTTCTTCAGGTCTTCATAGTTGGTGAGTGATGTGGAATCACTGTGATGCTAGTAACTGCAGTCATCATGTTACTATCGTTCTATTTATTTTATTTTATTTTTATTTTTTTGGAGATTTGACTATCGTTCCACTTAAGGGAGGCCCATGAACTGAACAAAATGGGCCAAGCTGAGTGCATGTGGGGCATTCGGACCCCTCGTCTTTTCAAAACCACTTGACGTAAAGTAATTTGACGTGGAATCCATCTGGAACGAGACTATTTAAACACAAAAGTCGCATCAAGAAACGGACAGACGTCTGATCATTCCATTCTATCTTCACGATTTGATCTGTGGTGGCCCATCTGATCTAGCTACCTGTCATCCAGATGACGCTCAGTTGGACTCGCCAATCAATCGGGTTAATGAGTCTACTAAGTACTCATTTTAAGTATGAGATTTGACACTTCACAGTTCTGTTGAGATACACACCCATTTGGTCATACTTTAATCAATCTAAGTCGTCCAAAAGATAGGTGACCATTGACCATTTATACCATTGTTTTAAATTTCGAGACCTAACAGATACAGCCGACATGGTAGATGGTTTGCATCTCGGAGTGATCTCTCGGGGACACTATATCACACGGAAGAATGTTCATCATTAAAATATATATTTGATCTCATGCCATCAAGATACACTTCACTGTTTATGCCACACGACATGTATCCATATTAAAACTAAAGAGTTTAATTAACTGTTAACATATCTCCATTAAGAAATCACACCTATGAGATAATGCTAATTGAACTTCAATATTGCCCGTTAAAATTAAAAACAATGATATATTTAGAGTGCATGGATTTGGACAAAGCATGATAATCAAATGTGGAGTCATCTCATAGATGGGATATCACTTAGGATTCTGTAAAATTTGTTCACGTGGTGAGTCAAAATAGTGCCACTTGTATACAAGTCACATTTTTTGCACTTTCAAATGTGAACTAATATAACATCTTATAAATTAATCTTTAAAAAGGTAAGTTTATCTGTTGCGTTTTCGGGCATGCATTGATGCATTTGCTGTTTTGTCGAAGTCTTGTCTCAAGCCATATTTAAAACCATGATTCGTAATCAGCCCATGACGCCCAATTAATGAAAGGGTATTCATACTACTTGATCATAGCTCAGCGCGCTATAATAATTTTTGAGCTGTACCGTAATTTCATTACAAAATAAGGAGATTACAATCGAACAAAGAGACGAGGGAGATGCTTGCAAAAGCTGAAACGGCTGAGAAAAAGAAGAACGAAAACAGGGACATAAGAGAAACAGCCTGCCCTTCCTAATATAGTTATATAGTAATATTCATCCAAACAAACAAAAAAAAGTAATATTAACCATTTGATAGATACGAAGAATGCTCCATATAGACGTAGTATATCCGGATGGTTCATATTAACGTAGTACATGATCGGATGGTCCGTATCTACCTATGTTAATGATGTTTTTGAGCTGAGTTTTGTTGGCTTTCTATTTGGACGATTTGATCAGATTTCTATGTTAAATTTCCATCTAAATTACCGAATCTGTGACGCTTGTGTTTTGACAGTCCATCAATTGAAGGGAAGATCAACTGGGTGTACCTCTAAACATTGACAAAGAGATGGGTTTTGGACATAGAAAATTCTAAAAAGCATGCATTATAAAGATCAGTTGTAAAGCGATGATGGGTGGAAAGTGAAAAATGCATATGATCAATGAGAGAGCTTTTCTTTACTATATGAAAAAAATGGACTGTTGGCGTGAGAGAGGAAAAGTATAGGAGTGCCTAGTGAAACGACCAAAAGTCTCATCAGTATGGAAGAGACGAGGGTCTGGTTGTGGTAGTTCAAATAGTCTCATGGTACGCGTGTCAGTCGATAAAGATCATATAATTGTTAGCACATAAATGAGTCACAAAGGAATGGTAGGATGGAGAATGCTTTTCATCTCACAAAAGGAATACCATGACCGTACTATTGCACAACCGACACACTTCCTGAAAATTATGTGGCACTAATACTGTTCAAACGCGATTTTGAAGTTAATTCTTGAGATATCTGCCTCTTGGAATGAAAAACTAACCGCTTGCTAGTACGCTATGAGGATCCATTGTCCGAAAGATTTGAATCAAAAATGATCACCATTATCTTCTTATTAGAAATGGTCAATGGTGCCCTCAATAATTCTATTCGTGCTAAAAGAGCTACCCATAATTCTATGGCACACTTCATGCAAGAGCCATGCTGTTAGAATTTCTATTGATCTTTGTTCGGTCATCACTAAGGGTCTGTTTGGATAAAAACACGGAAAATAAAATAATAATCCTATATTTTCACATGAATACCTGAGTTATAGAAAATCTTCGGATTCCTTTGTTTTCCTTTATTTTTCGCTGTTTGGATATATATGCGAATTTTTTAGGAAAATAACATATCTTATAAAAAAAAAATCATAATATGACAAAAGATCATCTAAACTGGAAAACAACTGTAATATCATAAAAATGATCATCCACAAGAATGATCCATAAAAATGACCATCCACATAAATGACTGATCATGGGCCTGTCATTAGACGATCAAATTTTGATTCCGCGTGGAGATCATGAGCGTACCATGAGAAGGGTTATGGGGTCACTTTTGGGATGTGTTCCACTTGAAATTAACACCTCGCCGTCTGAGAGGTGGGGCATGATCTAAAGATCAATTCAATAAAATATTGAGAAAAAAATAATTTCCATGTGTCTATTCAAGGCAGTCAATGGTGTTAAAGGTGAAAACTGCTGGTTGTAGACATTAATTTTTGATTGCTAATACCCGTATACAAGTAATATAAAATAATTAAATACCTCGTTGTCGCCACGAATACTATTTTAAACCCTCGATCTTTGACATAATAGATCTTGAGATTATGGTTCAATCATTCGATGAACATATGTTGATTTCACATGACACACCTCTCGAATAAATTATCTGAGAAATATGCTCGATATATGTTCATAATCAAATTCATTTTTTTGAATGTGTACACGTGAAATCAAAATCTGATTGCTTGGTGGAAGTCCCATGATTCGAAGATCTAATGTGTCGAAGATTGAACTGAAGAATAATATTTATCATTTGATTAAAAAAAAGTCCACTATTTAAGCACATAAAACTAGAGTTGAGAACAAAGAAATTTGGATTGTAATTACAGATACCCTATTGCTTGTAGATAAGGATGATGAGAACTTTTGCGATAAGCACAAAATATATAAGGATACTTTCACTTACAACTAACCGTTCTTTCTTCTCAACTCGGACTTCACATGCTTAAACTGTTTGACTATTTGAAATAACATAATGGAGATTGTTTTTTGCCCCAATCTTCAATACAAATTATCTTGAGATCATGGAGTTGCTATCAGACAATCAAATTTTGATTCTGGATGACACACATCCCAAAAATTATACGATCATGGTGTATATCAAAAGTGATTTTTAAATCACTTTTTGAGATATGTATCAAGTGGAATAAAAAATGATTGTTTGATGATAGGCTCATGAGCACGAGATCCATTGTATAGAAGATTAAGGTGAAGAACAATTATCATCATCTAATTCAAAGCAATGAATGATTCAAATCAGTCAATGATTTTAGTCCGTGAAAAAATTGTGTGGTATTACTAATAAGGGAAAATTAGAAAAACATACCCCATTTCAAAGAGTTTCAGCGTATTATACCAAAAAAAAAGTTTCAGGAAAAAGGGTTTGCACGGCTATTAGAAGTTCAAAGATCCGTGAGATAAAAAATACCTAACACGTGTGGGTATTACTTGTAGTTGTGAGATTACAAAATTACCCTTCTATTTAGAGGGGTAAAAGATTGGCTGCAAATAGATGAAAAAGTTGATGCAAGTATATTAACAACTGAAGTTACAACCCGGTTGCAAACAGCGACACCAATTGTTACCACAACCCAATTTAAAGAGGAAGAAGATGATATAGATCTGCTCCATCAAAGCCTCAAAGAAAAAGCATCTGAGAAGCATAACAATAACCTTATTGCAATCTAATCCTAACCCTATAAATTGGTTTGGAATGGTGGTTTGAAACTCCTCTAATGTTAAGCTTTACAATTTCAGTCAAACGTAGAAGACGACCCTAAAAATCCTTCGAAACACCTATACCCGAGCCAAAAAATCTCTCGATTCTCCTCCAAATCACATTCCGATCAAAACCCTTGTGGATGGGTTTTGATCGGAGCAACTAGGCGATGGAGAGGAGGGTGGGTTTCAGTCGAGAATGTAGACACCCCATTTTCGCCCTCTCGGATTATACAAACTTGTTTAGACAACCTTTGACCATGCCCTAAAAAACCCACAATCCGAGAATTATATACCATAAAATAGTATATAGTTAAGTCCCAACCCGAAACATCAACTTACAAACTCGGATCGGGCCTGGCCCGGAAGACCCCAAATTATGCGCATAGGCATATACGCATAATTAGATTATGTGCACCCCTGAGTGTGAATAATAAGTCCAAAGTGGACTGTAGCGCATCTTCCGTGCACCGCTTGTAGTCCCGAGTTGTGTGCATGGCACCATGCGCATAATTCAATTGTGTATACTCCCATGTGCACATAATTGGTCCAAAGTTGGACTAGGACTAGTACTCCTCAGACGCTCAAGCTTGGATTGCGCATATATGCGATAATTCAATTATGCAACTATGCATAATTAGCTCCAAGTAGATTGAACTAGGACCCTGGCGAGTTGTCTCGCTCCCTAATCAAGGATCGACTTCAAATTATGCGCAGTGGACTTTGCGCACAATTCGATTATATGCAGAGGACTATGCACATAATTCCTGAATTGTGCACATGCCCCCATGTACATAATTACCCATACACCTATAACTAGTCCCCCTACCCCACAACTATCAACACACAACTCTCATTCTCAAGCTTGTTCCTTTTGAAAAATCGGGGTTCTCTCTGAGATTTCAAAGAAAGGGGTTGAGCTGAACTCTAGGTTTTTGGTTACTAAAAATGCAGGTTTTTCCCTGAAAATCTCAAGGTAGTCAAGCTAGTGGTACTGGCCCACTAGCCTTGGCTCTCGAAGGAGTATTGAAGGAATAATAGCATAGCCTTAGATCCAATCCCCTAGGAAACCCCTACCGAAATTCTTAGCCTAGCGCCAATTAGGTCCCTAACCATTCTCCATATTTACAAAATTGCCCTTGACTCGCCGATTTGCCCAAAGGAGTTTACCGAGGGTACCAGGGAATGAGGTCGATCCTCCCTCGCATAGCTGGCCACCACCCCACTTTTAGATAAGTTCCAGTAGGAATAAGAAACCAAACTAGTTAAACTTTAGGCAATTCATAGCTGCTAAGGTCGGCAGGTCGACGCTTAATAGAGGAGTCAAACCCACACCCACTCTCCATCCATGCGTGATCAATGACGTTCTACAACGTCGATAAATATCTATAATGGCGATCGCATCAACCCAGGCGCACTCCATTTAGAGTTTGTTTCTTTTTAGCAATATATTTTTGTAGGGGCATTTAAATACTCCCCTTTTATTATTCTATCGCCTTTCGCCAACCCTCGCAAATAGAGTCCACTTGGGACCGAATTGAGTCACTTATTCTGAGACCTGAAAGGGCCCTAGAAAAAGCTCGTACCAATAGACTGGGGATCTCGATAGGACTCCTTTTGCTAGGGTTTCCCTAATTTAGTTAGTTTTTTTTTTTTTTTTTTTTTTTCTGCTTTATTTTTCACTTTTTTTCACACTTACATGCATATAGGCATTTTAGCAACCATTCTCTACTACCCCCTCTGAGTGCAAGGGCCGGTGTGATATCTCTTTGGGGATTCGATCTGGGGAACTTCCTACACTTCAAACCTTCTGGCAAGTCCTAATCAGACGCAGATTGTACCCACTCACCTAACCCGAAGAACAATAGCATACGTGGTAAGGAACTTAGGAACCCGAAGTGGAAGTAACTCTTCTCCCCTTTGTTCATAAACCCGGAGAATATTTGAGTGTGCATGAACATCTTTCAAAAACTCGAAATGTCAGGAATACATAGAATAAACCTTACTAATAATAATGACCCACCATTATGGGGCTACCATGATAATCCCTTGTATGACGTTGGGCCGTCTTACGACTCACCCCATGTCATCCCGAGATTAACATGGCAGGCGATGACCAGTAGATTCCTTTTACTCCTCCGAGTACAAGTAACAATAATAGAAGAGAGAGTGGAATCGAGCATAACTACACTGTTGAGCAAATCGTAGACCTCAATATCCAGGCACTTTCAAGAGGAGGGAAAGAATCCGAAGACTTGCTACGTGCCTTAGCCGCTCTATACAATAGTGTCCCAGAACAACAGAATATGGAAGAATAAGAGCGTTTGAATTAGGAACACCGACATGAAGAGAGGTCACCAACCCATTCGTGCATTACTACTCCTCCACGGGTAACCCAAACTTTCTTCAGTAACAACAACAAAGGTAGAATCCCTATCCAAACTACCAAAAAGGACATCAGCATAAAAATGGAGGACCTAACCTGGGTTTTGGATGACTATAAGGTTAAGAGGGAACATCCCAAATTTTCATTCGGGTTCGATAAATTCTGCGGGATCTCGAATTTAATTTACCAGCGTGCTTCAAGCCTCCCAACTATTCCAAATATAATACGGGAAACCCGAATCACCACTTGTTTTTATTTTGTAACGATTGTCAATCCATACACGACAATCAAGGGCTCCTCATTCACTACTTCCAAAGATCACTAGAAGGAGAAGCTCTTGATTGGTTTGTCAGTTTACCACTCCACATGATCGACACGTTCGACGAATTAGCCAGTTAGTTCTTGGACCAATACAAACATTTAATCCAAGAAATAGTCAGTCTCAGTGACCTTATGACCAGTAAACAAGAACCCAATGAGGACTTTGCGGTCTTTTCGGACGATGGAGAAGGCTTGCAGCTCGAACAGAAAACCAGATGAAGGAGAAAGACGCGGTTGATATAATCATCGATAACGTTAGAGAGCCCCTTCGGAGTGCTCTCATCATAAGCGATTGCCTAGATTTCGCAACCCTTCATTTGTGTGCTTCCCACATACAACGACACATCAAAAGTGGAGAGCTTTCCTTCTCAATAATAGCATCTAAGGGAGCCTCCTCCAGCAACTCCAAAACAAAGAAGAATAAGAAAGCGTCGGGCGTTGAACATGTTAATGCGGTAGCCAACCAAGGGCAAAGTTTTGGAAACGGGAACTTCCAGCCAAGATACCCTAACCAAAACAACCAAAATCAATACCAAAACCCAAACCAAACTCGATTTCCCAACTAGAATCAGTACCAGAATCGCAACTGCTACTCTAACCGAAACAACTACCCTAATCAATATCAAAATCAGAACCAGAATGTAACCCAAAATCAGACAAACCCTCCCATTGACCACGCCCCTGGCCATCACACTTAGTTAAGAGGAATCGAAAGCATTGGCAAGAAAATCTAAGGAAATCAGGGAAAGAAGTGAGTAAAAGGTCACTTCGACCAGTCAAGGTTGCATTCTCGACTGGTCAAGACCCTTCAGCAAAGAACTGTCCAAGAAAGAAAGCAGAAGAAGAATCAAGCCTATATGGACCGGTCGAAATGGGAATTTTGACCGGTCGAGTGCTCAGCAGCTTCGAAAGTATCAAAGTGGACCGGTTGAGTCCATTTCGATCGGTCAAAAGAGAGCAAACAGATTAAAGAGAAATTTGCTTATAGTGTGGACCGGTGGAGACTTGTTCGACCGGTTAAGAATCAAAGAAATCTAAAGCCCATGAAGCCTCTACAATCTTAAGTCGAATTTTGATATTCGACTGGTCGAGAGTCTAGTTTGACTGGTCCGGTCGAGAATCTAGTTTGACTAGTCGAGACAGAGTTTCCTTGCGAGAAATCAGCTCTTCCAGCTGGGTTTTCTCTAGCATTGCAGATCCTTTCCAGTTTCTTCTTCCTCCAACTGATTTCTAGTGATTTTGGAGATATACTTGCCATGTATTATTGTTCTAAGGCCTTATACTCTATAAGTAAGGACCTTAGGGTTAGGTTTTAGTAAATTATGACGATAGACTTTTCTAGAGATTTTGGCGTGAGTCTTCGTAGGTTTAAGTTAGTTCTAGTTTAGAAATAAAGTGAGATTGATTTTAATCATCGATCTAAGAGCGATTCAACAATGATGAAGGTCTTCTGATCGATGCGAGACTCGATTTAGGCTAGGATCTCTTGTAAATTTTGGATAAGTGTTAAGACCTGAAAAGTACCACTTTTCATCCCTTAACTTAGCCTTTGATTAGACCCTTAGCCATCTAATAAAGGCTTGTTAAGTGTTTTCTGTAGATAATAAACAACAGTGTAATAAGGCCATAAATCATGTTAAGGAGCCTGTATTGGTACCAGAAGTCCCTCAAAAGAATGAGCCATGAATCCAGACCTGAGGCAAGCCTCGCATAGCTGACAAAGCTCCAGAGGATTCAGAAAAATATGCTTTGCGCAGTCCTCACAAAGTCCCAAGACTTCACAACAACTTCTCGCGCAATTGAATGACAGACTAGCTTCAGAATCCAGCCTCGCGCAGCTATCACGCAGTAGCCGCGGGATGCAAATGTCAAGAGGAGTTCTCACGCAGCTCTCGCAAAGTTTAGAAGTTAAAGGTCGCACAGTCTTGCACAGTTCAGAAAAGCCTCAAAGCTATCGCGAGGATCCTCACGAAGTTCCATTAAGAAGTGAACTTCTCGCGTAGTTCTCGCGCTGTTCAGAAAGAAAGCAGCCTCGTGAAGCCAAAGTTAGCCTCGCAAAGATCTATTGTGAAATGGAATGCTCGCGCAGTTCCTGCGCTATTCACAAGTAGCAATCCAATCTCGCAAAGCTCAATCCAGCGAGAGCTTAACTATCTACCTCGCGAAGCTGCAACCCTGTGACGTCTGAAGTTTTAATGCTAACTCATCCTCACGAAGTCAGTGCTACCACGCGACAAGTCTGGGAATCGATTGTAACCTGGCGAAGTTCTGAACTCCAACTTCCATCATTCTGTAGAGGACATTCTAGGGATTTCTAGGGATTAGGGCACGCACTCCCACACTCAAATCTCTGTGCACATGCCTCGAGGCATCCAAGGATCATTAATAGGCCACGTGGCATCGCTAAATTTAGGGTTTCCCAACCCTAATGCGCCACCACACCCACTGCTATATAAACCTAAGCCTGGTTTAGGTTTAAGGAGTTTTTAGACTTAGAAACTAGCAGAAGAGCTCAGACCTTATCACTGATAAGAGATTTGAGATCGTTTTCTTTTTTATTCTTCTGTAGTTGTAAGTAGTTTTCCTTTTTCTTTTTCTTCTCTCCATGGCCCAGCACTTGCTGGCCATGCCTATGTATGTTTATTGAGATTAGATTAATGGAATTTATGATTGGGTGTTATACTTTTATGGGATTCGTGTGTTTGTGAACTATTCCGTGCAAGGCTGCTGCCTTGTGATCCGCCATTGCTTTGGCTGTGATTCAAAGCAATGGAGGACTGACTCTAAGGACCCATTTAGATCCAAGTGACCTGTGTGTCTGGGCTATCATGGTCCGATACAGCCTTAGCCCCACCACAGGACCCACTAGATCTGAAATCCCCATGGAAGCCTGAGCTGGTAGCCTTGTGACCATGGTGGTGGCAGCATTATTCTTGTTTTGTTTTGGGCTCCGTGAGGAGGATAGCCTCTGGGATAGTCTGTGACCATTCAAGTGGACAGGTTATAGCCTTAGGGTGAATCCAATCCGCCGATCCAAAATGGATCCTTCTTCTCCGAGCTTGAGCTTGTAGCCTGGTAGGAGATTGCATAGAGGCAGACTCCCCTATATTAGTATAGACCCGCCATCAGATGGCAAATCTGATTTGGGTATGGAGATTGTAGGCTTATGACTGGGCCATTGTAGTCCCACTCAAGCAATGGACAACTAGATCTAAGGTGGTACTCAATCTCTTGCTGGTTCTATGTGTCTGGGCTATCATGGTCCTATAAAGCCTTAGCCCCATACATAGAGCTTTAGAGGTTGAGGTTCCCTATGGATTCTTGAGCTTGTAGCCTGGATGAAGTAGTGCCTACAATGATAAACTTGTTTTGACCCATTTCTGGATTGTGGTTCTCCTATGGGATAGTCTGTGACCATTCAAGTGGACAGGTTATAACCTTAAGGGATTGGATCATGGCACAGGGATGAGTTGGATTCTTTCTCCTCTTTGGTGATAATGTAGCCATTTGACAGGATTTCTATAATAGCAGACCTAGATCTGAGTCATAAATTCTAGCAGATTTGAACCCAATAACATACTTCTCACCCTTTTATATTTATTTTTCCATACTCCATCCATCTTCTCAACCCTTTTTGTAGTTAATTCATTAGGTTACCTTAGGATACTTAGAATAAGTGACCCTAAACTCTCCTCCTTTTAGGACTGCCAGATCTGTAGTCAGATCTGGAGGGACTACTAGAGATGGCTCCCTTGGAGCTGTAGATCACTTTTCCCTGTGGGATAAACTCTTACTTATCAAAACTTGCTACAAATGGACCCTGTATCTTGCAGGTCTAGGATTTCTCAGTTGTGTTGATTCCATCCCCTATTTTACTTTGATTTTAAATTGCTTTTACCACCAACAAATAAAGTAAGCACACTAGGAATTCCCAAACAAGTTTTTGGTGCCGCTGTCGGGGATAAGATGATCTATTAGTAGCCCCTAGGATATTTGTATTTTTAGTATTCTTTGTAGCTGTGAATAATTGATACTGCTGATGTAATTTTTAATCTTTCTTACAGATCTAGACAGCAGCAGAGAAGGACAAGTGGACTGCATTTGGAGATTAGCTACCTCTGTTTGCAATTCTCTAACCTTTAAAACTCAGTCTAGTTTCTTTGAAAATTCCATAGCAGTTATTTAGTATAGTTGTAAATTTATGTTTTCTTAAAATAGCTGTAAATTTGTTAGATAAATTCTTTGAGTCAAGTATAATGTGCCTGCAAGGAGTTGTCCTTGCTGGTGGTGTGTTTGTATGCTAGGTAGGAGATCTCTTAGTCCTACTTTAGAGCCTTTCAACCCTGAGCTAGAAAGGGGTAGAAGACTTAGAAGGAACAGGCACACCACAGTTGAGCCCCCAATTGAATCTGAGACAGTAGTCATGGGTGAAGAACAACCCAGAACTCTCTAGGAGTTGAATGCTCCAGATGACTATAACTCTCCATTTAGCATTCAATTCCCTGATGTTCAAGAGAATTATGAAATTAAAACTTCAATCATCCAGATGCTACCCTCTTCCCATGGACTTAGCAAGGAGGACCCTTACAAGCATATTGACCAATTTTTGGCCTTGTGCACCACATTCAATATCGCTGGTTTGGGACCTGAGGCCACTAGACTCAGGCTCTTTTCCTTTTCTCTGAAGGATAGAGCTAGTACCTGCTTGGCCACTCTTCCCAACAATGACATCACATCTTGGAAAGACCTACAGACCAAGTTCCTGACAAAGTTCTTCCCTGAGACCAAAACTAGCCAGTTGAGGAAGGAAATTCTTGCTTTTGCCCAATTCCCAACTGAGGATTTTAATCAAGCCTGGGATAGATTTAAGGAAATGCTCAAACAATGCCCCCACCACAAGATCCCATAGTGGCAGCTTGTACAAAGCTTCTACAATGGGATTGATGAAAAAAATAGAGATATGGTTGATGCCTCTTGTGGTGGAACCTACATGCACAAGACTGCTGATGAGGCATGGGAATTGTTTGAAGTAATCAGTGAAAATACTTTTCAAAAGCTATCCCTGGCAAGAACTAGTCAGGAGTCTGTGTCAAAAGTGGAGCCTGCTACATTGACAAGAGGAAAAGTTTATGAGGTGTTTGGGAACAATGATCTGCAGCTGCAGATGGCAAACCTCTCTTTGAAGTTTGACAAATTACTGACTGTGATGCAACCAAGAAGAGCTGCTCAAGTGGTGGAGGCATGTCTGATATGCCAGTCCCCATAGCACACAGTAGAGGAATGTCCATCTACAGGGCAATATCCTGAATTGGTATTAGAACATGTTGTCAGCCAAGCAATCTTTTGGCCAAGAATAACTGGTGGCTACAAAGATACCATATGGATACCAGCACCAAAATGCTAGTTATTAATGGAGAGACCACCCAAATCTGAGGTGGAGGCAAGACAATTATATGCAGCCCCAACAAATGTTGGCCTTACCCCAAAGGCCACAGCAGCAGTTCAATCAGGGATTTGCCCCTAGGTCTAATTTCCAACACGGCCCGGCGAGCATGAAACAAAATCAATTGGTCTTACCCCCATCTCAACCCAGAAATACTTCTTTCGAGGACTAGGTCTTGACCTCACTGCAAAACCTGGGGTCCGTGGCTCAGACTGTGAATTCTCATGGTCAGAGCATACAGAAGATGGAAGAGCAGATTGACCAACTAGCGAATGCCTTAGCTAAAAGAGAGGAGGGAAGGTTGCCCAGTCAACCAGTGGTTAATCCCAAGGGCCAATTTTTGATTGATGAAGGATCCTCAAACCTTGAGGGGCAGGGGGAACTTTCATTAAATTGATTCACAGAACTGTGTATTGTGTATGTTATGTATTTTAGTATGGTTCGTTTTTTTTTTTTTTCTGTTTATAGGAATTTCTAGTAATCTTGTCGGAGTCTGAGTGTATATGACCTGAAAATTCTTCTGCCTGCTTTGGTTTTTATTCCCTTTGAATTGTTGATTGTGATTGAACAAAGGATGGTGGTACTGTTTTGATAATGCGAATGCTGTTTGAATTTGATGTTTTGATTAAATGCTTTTTGAGTAATTGTATGATTAATTGTTGGGAAAGCATGGAGAGTCCTGTTTAGAATGACTAAAGGTGTCCCTGGAAAAGAGAATGTGAGAGAATCCACCCATAAAACAAAGGAAGGGTCCCAAAGGGAAGAGTCCCAAAGGAAAAGGTCCTATCAAATCACCTGAGCAAACCAAAGACAAATCCCCAGTGATCCCTCCTGCACCAAAGGCCCCCAAAATGAGGGTGAGGGTACCAAAAGATCCAACCATGCCCAAAACTGCAGCCCAAAAGAAGGAAGAGAGGGAAAGAAAGAAAAAGGAGGAAGAGGCTCTCCTTCGAGAGCAGGCCAAGAAGATGGGTTGGGACTGGTTTTGATTCAGGCTCCGATTAGCTTGTACCTAGGATTTATCTGTTTCTGCATTTTCTTTTTCTCCTGTTGTTTTTCATTTTATACATTTCTCTCTTATAATAGATCTTCTTCTTTTGTCATTACTATTTGTCTTTGTCTTGTGTCTATTTTGCTCCATGTTATTTCCTTTTATTTTGTCATAAATAAATATGCTACACACCTACCTTTGAATCAGTGGGGACACTGCTCCTCATAGGTTTCGGGGTGTGGCAGGCAGATCCTGCCAATGGAATAGTTAACCTAAGTGTAGTAGAATCATGTGAGTAAGATGGAAATGGGTCATGTTCACTGGAGAATCAAAAAAATAATGAAATTCAAAATTTTTTTTCCAGACTTTAGGCGTTACAAACTTTTAAAATTTCACATTTCCATGATGAGATCACCAAGAAAACTCACTTTTATCATCACTTAGTGAATCACTAGAGAGATAAAAAGGTAAGGACATACTTAAGAATTCAAAGGAAGACCATAACCAGTGAGATTTGTGCCTATACAAAAATTTTTCCTTGAGGAGTGACTACGGCAATTTCTTCTAGCTCTAAGGACTGGCTGAGTCACTGTGCTCACTAGAAGTTAGGCAACTCCAAATTGAAATAACTGACAGCACTCATGAGACTTAGGAAAGGATCAAGGCCTTCTCTTGGACAGTTTGAGCCTAAACAAACAAACCTTAAGCAACTGCCCTTGTCCATACCCCCCTTGAGCCTTAAATCCTAAATTTCTTTAAAATACACCTGAGTACTTGCACCTGAACCTATGAACCTGATTCAGCCTACCCTCACTCTGAGAATTCAGAAGGTAAAGGAGAAAGAGTTGAAGATGGACTAGCTATGGTCAATATTAGGTGAATAAAGAAGAAGTACCTCAAATTCTGGCAGTATGGCAACTGAGAAAATGGTGGCAATTCAGAAAAACAAAAACAAAATAAAAAGAAGAAAAATGCATAAAAAACAAAAACAATAATGAAGAAGAGTAAGAGAGGAGTCAAGAGGGAACTTTCATTGGAAAAATCAAAATCAAGAAGAGAAACTGATCACTTCAAATCTGAAAACCTTAAAGAAGATGAAAGGAGCTGAATTAAAGAAGGTGAAGTCATGAATCACCTCCTTCACCTACTGATTTCTCAATTTTACACCCCTTTTCACCCTCCATTCTATTTTTAACCCCACTCCATAAGCCACATTACAGCCCAGTTAAAGCCCTTGTGATCCAAAGTTGAGTGAGCTATCATGTGGAGATAAAGAGTTATCCAATCTATGGTGAGGATCTACCAATGATGCCAGCACTTAAGAACTTTGCCTATGCTCATGCTTACAGACCCATTTGGGGGATGTAACTGCTCTTGAGCTTGAGAGAAAATGAAACCCTCAACAGTTCTTTATGAGAGTATGCCCTGGAGAGTTTTGGGTCTGATATTGAATGCATTAAGTATGATCTACAACCTAATTTTTGATCTAGTGATGAGCTCAATGTTGACACACCTGTGTAGTGTCTCTGGTGTAAACGAATTGGAAATGCTGTGCTTTCATGAGAAGCTTATACTGTTTAAATGTCTGTGCAGCCAATGTGTTTGAATTTCTTATATTCTTACTGATTCAAGGGTGAACTAACTCTGTTTCTTGACTGCTCACTTGATAATAATGCACTTTTGTTAACTGTCTCATTGAGAAGTTTGTGGGTGTCTTCACTGAAAACCCTCAAGAGACTTCACTCCTCCACTGGGGATCACCTAGGGGTTTAAAAGGCTTGGTACATATGCTAAATGTATCCGTACTCCCTACGAAAGTGGCATTTAATTTCTGTAGTTGATTTAATGTAGCTTTGCTAAGGGACTAGCAAAGATTAGATTTGGGGGTGTGTTAAGACCTGAAAAGTACCACTTTTCACCCCTTAACTTAGCCTTTTATTAGACCCTTAGCCATCTAATAAAGGTTTGTTAAGTGTTTTCTGTAGATAATAAATAGCAGTGCAATAAGGCCATAAATCATGTTAAGGAGCCTGTATTGGCACCAAAAGTCCCTCAGAAGAATGAGCCATGAATCCAGACCTGAGGCAAGTCTTTGGTAGCTGACAAAGCTCCAGAGGATTCAGAAAAATATGCTTCGCGTAGTCCTCGCGAAGTCCCAAGACTTCACAACAACTTCTCGCGCAGTTGAATGACAGACTAGCTTCAGAATCCAGCCTCGTGCAGCTGTCGCGCAGTAGCCGCGGGATGCAAATCTCAAGAGGAGTTTTCGCGCAGCTCTCGTGAAGTTTAGAAGTTAAAGGTCGCACAGTCTCGCGCAGTTCAGAAAAGCCTCAAAGCTATCGCGAGGATCCTCGCAAAGTTCCATTAAAAAGTGAACTTCTCGTGTAGTTCTCACGCTGTTTAGGAAGAAAGCAGCCTCGCGAAGATCTATTGTGAAATGGAATGCTCATGCAGTTTCCACGCTATTCACAAGTAGCAATCCAATCTCGCAAACCTCAATCCAGCGAGAGCTTAACTATCTACCTCGCGAAGCTGCAACCCCGCGACGTCTGAAGTTTTAATGTTAACTCATCCTCGCGAAGTCAGTGCTACCACGCGACAAGTCTGGAAATCGACTGCAACCTGGCGAAGCTCTGAACTCCAACTTCCATCATTCTGTAGAGGACATTCTAGGGATTTCCAGCGATTAGGGCATGCACTCCCACGCTCAAATCTCTGTGCACGTGCCTCGAGGCATCCAAGGATCATTAATAGGCCACGTGACATCGCTAAAATTAGGGTTTCCCAACCCTAATGCGCCACCACACCCACTGCTATATAAACCTAAGCCTGGTTTAGGTTTAAGGAGTTTTTAGACTTAGACACCAGCGGAAGAGCTCAGACCTTATCACTGATAAGAGATTTGAGATCGTTTTCTTTTTTGTTCTTCTGTAGTTGTAAGTAGTTTTCCTTTTTCTTTTTCTTCTCTCCATGGCCCAGCACTTGCTGGCCATGCCTATGTATGTTTATTGAGATTAGATTAATGGAATTTATGATTGGGTGTTATACTTTTATGGGATTCGTGCTCACGAAGGTATGTATTGTGGCATTCACCACAACCTTGCTCCTATGGGCCCTAAGCACCCTGCTGCCCCTTTATACCCCACAATGACTAATGAGCATTTAGCTACGACAAGTTCCTTTCAATGCTTGGATAATAGTTTTGGTTGTGTAAATATTTACAATCCAAGTTGGAGGAACCATCCAAATTTGTCCTGACAGGCCAACACGATGAGGAGAAACAATCAGCCTCCTAGGCCAATGCACACTTCACATTCCTTTTCGCCATCTGAGGGACAACCATACTATATGCCTCGGTGGAATAATACTTCGGAAGAAGCCATGTTGCAGGTAGTCCAGAACTGGCAGCAATAGGGCCAACACCAAGAGCATTTACTCCACACTCTCATGCATTTTACGTCCGCGCTAGGAAACCAGATCGGGAAACTAGCCACTACTTTACATAAGAGAGACGAGGGCCGGTTACCGTCTTAATCGGTAAATAATCTAAAAGGTCATGTAATGGCGAGGGAGTCTTCGTGTAATGCCTTGCAAATTTCCCACACTTGAGTACACAGGGTATGGACTGGTACTAAAGACCCGAATCGATGTGCGCTCGATAACCAAGATAAATCGATTCATTAATAAGAACTGGGTATCTTTAGAATAGGATCCAGTTATGAAGCCCACCTTGAGAGCACCCCCTGGTATGCTTCAGTTCTAAATTTGTTTTAAGGATTAGTACATTAAAGGTGATGTATTGTAAGTACACTGAATCAGGAACCATCAGTTAACAACCCATGTGATCAAGACCTAATAGTTAATCAGGCCAAGGTTTTTAGACCCATTAACTGAATCCTTGAGACAGACCAATACACCAGGCTGGGTGTGTGAATGACACACTAGAATTAGACACCCAATTATAAAGCCCTCTCCCACGCATAAGTTGCATGGGAGTCGATTTTTGAAACTTAGAATTGTAAGGGAGAGTTGAGCCTTTTTCCTCTTGCCTTCCATCTCAGAGAGTAGAACCATCCGGATTTGCACATCATCATTCAAAGAAACCCCTGCCCAAATCTTTCAAGGAAGGAAAGTATTTGTGTGATCGTTCATCACAACGTCATTGAGCCTTCAAAAGTCCTATGATCGAGTAATCAAACGACCATGAAGATCAGAGACTTCGCATGTGAAGAACCCGCTACGGTAAACTGTCTAGCCCCGTCTCGTAAATCTCGTTTCCTAAATTTAGGATCGATTCACGCAAATTCTAGAATCTCATGTGATGAAATTCGAGAGTCGGACATGTGGAAGGCTTAAGAGCCAAATTATTGAATTTCGTGCCTTAAAATATTTGCATGCATGATCAACTGGGGATAGGAAGTCTCGATTTTCCTAAATTTGATCCTATTTAATCGAGCTCTGGAAATGCATGCCTCGAAACATTGAGAATCGAACGCATGAAGACCGTAAAGATCAAGTTCTCCGATTCCTGATGTTTTGGAACATGGCTTGTGCAATCAAAATAAGTTAGAGACTAGGAATTTAACGTTGTGATACCAATTAGGTTTGAGTATCTATGTAAGAGGAGATTTATGGTGGAGATATCGAGTTACGAAGTTAAAGGATGAAATAGAAGGACTTGCGAGTTGATCAAGCTCGCCGCAGCGACCTTGAGTATCACCGCGGTGAGATAGGACCTAAAGCACTCATCGCAGAGAGTGCAACCTTGAAAACCAAGCCATTTTGGCTCTGGAATTTATCGCCACGGCTAGAAGCTTGAGTGTTGTGGCACCTGGGCACCTTGCCGCAGTGACCCTGTAGCTCGCTGTAGCATGGTACCCTTGTTTTGGGAGCTTTAATCTTTGAGTTCTTTCACGTTATTCGAGATCGTGTGCATAGCCAGTATGACTTAACACATGAGCTATGTACGATGTCTAATATAGGTTGAATGCGAGGAACCTTTGAAGGGATTTTAGCTTCGATTCGTGCCATTGTGTGCACAAGTTTCCAACTTTAAGGTAGGGAGGAACTCTTGCCCGATTACTTGTTTTCTCGAATTCATCCCACTGATGCCAATACTAAATATATGATATTTTCTAGAATTGCTAACATGAAAATCTTGACATGCTTTAAAGATTATAAATTTGATTTTGATACGTGATTTGCATGGCTCTTGAAATCAATATCTTGTTATATTATTGTATTCGATCCAATACATTTCAAATTCTTAGATTCGAATTGTATCCTGTCTTGTGCACGTGCTAAACTTTGTACCTCTGTCATGTCTTGGTTCAAGTGACCCTGTTAACGTAGCTCAGGGGCCTGACCTGTCTCTGTTCATGTTAACGTAGCTTAGGGGCTTGACATCTTGACACCGTTTTGAATTCTTGTTACATGTTCTAGTAATGAGCTATCTTGATTTGTTCCTATGTTTCATGTTACATTTTGCTTGATTTGATATGCATTACTTTCAGCATGATTAATTACATGTATGATACGATCTGTTTTGACACTATAGTTAAATGTCTTTGTTTATTTAAAATTGCTTTATTTATGCATCAAGATCATGAATAAGAATGTTAAAAGGTCATTTAGCACTGTTTTTCCCTATTGAGCTTGGACTGTAGTGTAGACACCCCTATTTTACCCTCTCGGAGTATACAATCCTTTTCAGTCAACCTCTCAACCTTGCCCACGATATCCAGAGAAGGACTGACCTTCTCCGAAGACCTTAAAACCTAAATACGGGAACCATATACTGAAGCAATAGTGTATGGCTGGGTCTCGGGCTGAAACAATAACCCTGTGACTCAAACCCGATCCAGTCTGAGGAAAATCCTGAATTTTGTGCCCTCACAAAGGTGCATAATTCGATTGCACGTATAGGTGTATGCACGCAATTGATCCCAACTTGGACCAGACCTGCTCTTCCCACGAATTTCCTTAGGACCTGGTTCTGCGCCCTGGATAAGCCGCGTAATCAGATTGCAAGACCCATCATTGGCGCACAATTGGTCCAACTTGGACCAATCCTCCATTTTTCATAGACCGCCTGAAGACCTGATTACGCACGTTCACTAGTGAATGCTATCCATTGTATGCCACACCACCAACGCGTAATTTGTCCCCAGTTGGACCTGGTCTCTAAATCTGTAGACCGCCCAAACTCCCCAATCAAGCTCACACGAGTAGGCACTTAATTAGATTGTGTGTGCTACACAGGGCGCGCAATTAGTTTCAAATGAGTTGGAACAAGGACACCCAACTGAGCCAATCAGCCGGTCACTCACTGAGTCCATGACTGACTTAAAGTGTATTAAGCGCATGATACAAGGCACACAATTCGATTACACGCCTTAGACAGTGCGCGAAATTGAATCGGCCGACCAATTACGCACCTCCCATAGGGCGCGTAATTACCCCAATACCTATAAATAGACCCCCCTACACATCAATCCAATACACATTCAAGCCTCGAGTTCCTCTCTTCCAAGCTTAGGATTTTGAGATCCCCTTTTGCGGTACTTAGCTTCACGTAATCTCTTTTAGTTTTTTTAATTTCTAGTTCTAGTTTGTAGTTCAAGATCTTGGTTCTAATTCTTAATTCTAGCTTCTAGTTCTAGATCTAAGTTTTAAATCATAGTTCTTAATTTCTAATTCTAGTTTCTAGTTCTTAATTTCTAACTTCTAGTTCTTAGTTCTTAGCTTATGGTTCTAGTTCTTGGTCATTAGAACTAGTTCTTAGCTTTTAGTTATTAATTTTTAGCTTTTTTATCCTAAGTTCTAAATCCTAATTCTTATTTTTAGGTTCTAGTTTTTAATTCCTAGTTCTAGTTCCTAAGTTTCTTTTTTATAGTTCATAATTCTCAGTTCTAATTTTAAATCTCAATCTTCAGATCTCTTAATTTCAATCTTTAAAATATTAGTTTTTCAACTAAAATTCAGTTTTTAATTCATAATATTTTTAAAACAATCCTTGGCCACCCGATTTGCCCGAGGGAGTTTACGGAGGGTACTCGGGAACGGGGCCGATCCTCCTTTGCATAATGTGCCACAACCCCTTTTTAAAAATTAGAATTATAGTAGAATTAGGAAAATAAATTAATTAGAATTATAGTAGAAGTAGGAAACTAAATTAATTAGACGTATAGTAGAATTCAGAAACTACATTAATAAGAATTATAGTAGCATTAGGAAATTAAAAAAATCGGTTAGAGTTAGAGCATTATTAGGAGAATGAATGAGTTAATTAAAGCAGAATTAGGAAAACTAGATTAATTAAACTCCTAGGCAACCTAGGGCTATTGAAGTCGGCCGGTCGACGTTCAACAAAGAAGTCAACCCACACCCCTAAAATCGTGATCAATGACGTGTTGCAGCGTCGATAAACATCTGCAGCTGACGATCGCAACGAATCATGGATTTTTTGCTTTGAATTACCTCTTTATTTTTAGTATTTAATATTTCTTATCCACCGCCTTTGCCAGAGTCCACTTGGACTGAATTAGGCCACTTTTTTCGGAGATCGAAAGGAACCCACAAAAAGCGCGTACCAATAGACTGGCAATCGTGATGAGACATCTTATCGCTAAGTCGCCTTTGTTTAGTTAAGTTTATCTTTTACAGCATACTTAGTTTTCTTTTTTCCATTCTATTTCTCTTCACAAACACTTGAACTATTGAGAATTTCCCGAGAGTACATGAACATCCACTAGAGACTCGAGATGTCTGGGATATGAAGACTGAAGCTTGGTGACCCACCATTATGGGGATACCACAACAATCCCGTGTACCACAATACCTACCAAAACTAGAATCAAAATGTAGCACAGAACCAGATGTCCAACCCTCAGAACTATAACAACGTGCCCCCACCTCAGAATTTTAACTGGAAAATCAGAGGCCCCTACCAGTCGAAGCGTGAGCACTACCCTCCACTATTCCTAGCATCTTTCACCTCCTCAGTAATAAGAAACTCCTCAGATTCCCACCAAAGCGGCCTTGACCTTGGCCCTAAAACCTAGACTATGGTAAATTATGTGCTTTCCATCGATTCGTAGGTCACAACTTGGAAGACTGCTGGATTCTCTAGGATATGATCTACGACATGAATGATCGAAATCAGATGGACTGGGAGTCTCTCTGAAACTCCAACCCTGACAATAATCAACCTCCGCAGAGTCTGGGGATTATCAACAACCCCATGCCTAACCATAACCAAGGAGCAATAGCTCACATCACCACGATGGACCTCCCCTAGTCGACTCCCTACGCATCCTTCCGCTCTAATCACCTGCTATAACCCTTTCGATCCCTTAGTAAATCCAATGAACCTCCTAGACTCTCGGCTACTCGGCCACAACCCTTGACCTTAATCACTAGGATCGCAGCTCCAGATCCATCTCCTTACTTAAACTTCACCAAGATAACAGTCCAATCATTCAGGTCCTAGAGACCAAACTTTCATGAACCCTTGACAGAACCTTCGACTCCTCCAAACACTGAGCCCCCTCCATCACTGCCTCCTTCATCTAACTCTAAACTAGAGAATAAGGCAATGTCCTTCGAATCCCAACCTGTTAAGCACTGAATATTGCCACTTTCTACCCCTTAAACTTGACTTTTGCTAAGACTTAGAGTGTTTATTAATTGTTTTTCAATATGTTTTATAGCTAGCAATAAATTACAGCCATAGTGTAGAAATCCATCTAAAAGTGCCAAAAAGAGGACTTAGAACCATTCATTAGAGTTGAGACAAGTGGAGCCCATGTGTGCGAGCATGGATCCTCTCGAACCCGTCGCGGCGATGCACTCGCGATGGAATAAAATGTAGAGTTGCCACCCGGAGCTTTTGGTGATCCGAGAAACCTTTAAATCGATATTTTGAGCACCGAAGTGCTAAATATGACTCTGATTTACCAGTCTTTGCCAAAGGCTCTAGGGTAGGGGCTTCGGTTATCGATTAGGAAGGGTTTAGGCACCCGATCAACCCGCATGTAGCGGTCTCTATCTATGGCCAAAAATAAAAAAGAAATGGGGGAGCTTCCCCTTGCCCGAAGGCCATCCGGTCCTATCAAGCTTTGTGCCAAACCGAAATTTCGGCGGCGTAACGGCTTGAATCCTTGGACAGAGGAAACACCAAGAAGGTAGAGGAAGAGAGGGGTGAGCCGGACCTCACGGGCCCTTGTTGCACCGTGAAAGACCTTCGCTTCGGCGTGCTTCCGATGGCTTTAAATGGCTTAAACGGTAGAAGAATAAGTTCTAATGCTAGGATTCGGTAAATAGGAGGTGTGGAATGAAGCTAGGGACTAAGATTTAATTAAAAGAGGTGATCTAATGGTTGAAAAGGTTGCAAAGGATGATCTATGCATGCTGGAATTCTGGTTAAAAATATAAGAAAAGAACTTTCTCTCACTAGGGCTCTCTCTCTCCTAACTCAAGCTTTCACCCTAATCTTTTCAACCTTAATTTTTTCAACCCTTTTGGGAAGAGGGGGGCCTCTCTATTTATAGAGAAGAGGTGGGTTAGAGGGTTGCTTAAGAGCTAATTGGTTTAGCAATTAGGAACTCCTCTATCTAAGGTTTTCTAGGTTTTTAGGGTCCTAGAGGTTTGGGAAATTAGTTTCAATGGCGGATGATGGGGTGAGACCATGGGTGACTTAAGGGTTGCCAATAAGCTCAAAGGGGGTGCAACTAACCTCAAGACACCCACCTTAACTAAGGGGATGGTCAAAGGGTCAAACTAGATGGAGGAAATTCGAGCATTTAATGACAGATACTGTAGCTAAGCTGGGAGTATCTATTACATACGCCCAGCTTATGCACAGTAAAACTCAAGAAAATCGGGGGGGGATCTGAGAAGATGGGTGCCCGTGTTGGTGGCCACCTATGTTGGGCGTATGTATTATATGTGCCCAACCAAATTTGGCCCAAAAATGCTAGGCGTATATAATATATACGCCTGACCAATCTGGGGCCAAATTGGCTGGGCGTATGCAATACATACACCTGAGCAAAAGTTGTCATTTTATGTGAAACTTCAAACGGCCATAACTTTTGAACCACAACTCCAAATCGGGTGATCTTTGGCTCGTTGGAAAGTTGGAGAAGCCCTCTTTCCAATGATATGTTGCTCACCTTCAAAAGTAGTTAGTATAAAAATTTATAGCTCTCCTCCCATTAAATACTCAGAAGGGTTTAAATTGAGTTTGGGAAGGGATCCTAGGGTTTAGGGGTGATCTCTAAGGGTTGGGGGAATGGTTCTAATAGGTTTTAGGTGATTCCTAAAGGTATGAATAGATTTCCAAGGGTTCAGGGGTGCCATCAGAAGCACAGGGGTGCATTTCTCTCGGAGTACAGACTGATCGGGCCTTGGGCCGAATTTGGGTGTCTACAAATGCCCCTCTTTGGTATTCGATCACTAATGATCAGATGCCAAAGACAAGAGGCATCCGAAGAGGTCCAAGGCATGCTTGATGGGTCCGCCTGGTTCAACTCAATTCTCAAACATTCATGGTGATGGTGAGTGTACGTAAGCCCTCTCATTTCGGGATATCGTCCGTACCTCAAAGCTAACAGTCTCCAAGTGCATTGCGACATTACTGGGCATAACCGCGATGATCACAAAAAGTGTAAGTCCGCTAGTTGAGATATCATCCACTTCTCGAGGAAAATTATAGATTTATGATGTTGAGTATTAATCTAAACCAGACAGCTCCATGAAACGGGATGATCGATCTATGCTTCGGAATTGATGCGAAGCACACAAAGCGAAGGCCTACAAACTTATGCCCGATCCTGTGGGATATTGATAGCTCCACTGGATTGGCCACGGGTGCCTGTTGAGAACTGGAAAATACCATTTTTCACCCCTTAATCTGGGCCTTGATAGACCCTTGAGAGAACTAAATAAGTGTTTTAAGTGTTTATTTTACAGCTAACAATAAAGGCAGGCTTAACCTTGAAAGTAGCTTTAAAGTGCCAAAAAGATGATGACCCATCTTGATCTGGAGGAAGAAGGAGAAAGGACAACCTCACTGGCAGTCAAAATGCCTAAAATAAAGAGGACAAAGGCCTGGTTTCAACCTGGAAAGAGGTTTGGAGCTATTCAAAAGAAGAATGCACTACAGAATGCTATTCGTAAAGGTCCCCAATCTTTGCGAAAAGGTCCCCAAGCTTTACGAAAAGGTCTCCAATCTTTGCAAATAGATCACCAGAAGTTATAGTTCTTTTCGAAAAGGTCTCCAATCTGTGCGAAAAGAGCTTCAGAAGTCACAGTACCTTGCGAAAAGTTCTCCAAACTGTGCGAAATGATATCCTAAAGATTCTCAGCATCTGTAAGGGTAATTCAGGAATCTCTGCACGCGCCCCAATGCAATTAAAAGCCCAGGGACATTTCAGAAGATTCTGAGCACAAACCAAAGGCATATTCCACCCCATGTGAACACCCAAAGATGAAATTACTTGGCGAGAACTTCTAGAAGCTCAAACAGATTTTTGAATTACATAACAGAATTGATGCTTCTATCACCTGATTGGCTGAACTAGATCAAGCAGTTATGATTGGCCAAAATAGATCTGGATCCTTGTGCTCGACTCCTATTGGTTGATACACATCTGAGCTGGACTTAGGGAAAACTATAAATAGACGAACCATTTGCCCAATTTGGGTATCCAGATTTTGAGTTTCATTCCTATTCCCCCATTTCCAAATCAGATAGTTTGTCTGAAATCCCTGTAATAGCCTCACTTTTACTTGCAATTGAGAGTCGGAGATACTTACAGAATTCAAATGAGAGTTGTATTCAAGACTACAAATCTGAGAGCTGTTTAAGCTGTGCTCTGTAATTGTAATGGTGAATTTGAAAAGGTTGCTGTAAACCGTGCATTCTCCATTGGACTCATGTTAAGGGTTCCCTCTGATCTCCTTATTGCATTAGACTCCTTTTGATTCACTGTTTTTCATGCAATTTCCCTTGATTCACTAATCCTGTGAGAGTTAGTGTTTGTAACCTAGTCTCTCACGACATTTGTAGTGATGTTTCTTGTTCTAGATTAAGGATTTGGATTCAAGACTATTGGATGGTTTGTGGCCATTAAAGTGGACAGACCATAGCCATAAACTTAAACCTAATCCTTAAATTAGATTTATTTCTCTTACATCTGCGCTTGTAGCCAGATGAAGATTGGATCATCTCTCAGTTGAGCTGCAGTCATTCTCATTAGATTTCAAAGACCAAATCAAAGTTAGATATTACTTCTCCATTTTTTATAAGTTTACCTCAAACGTTCCCCCCACTCGGATCTGGATCATTTAGTTTAACTTTTATTTTTAACTTTTTAGTTAATGTGACAAATTCAACCTCCCATCTTATGTGCTTTCTAGAGAGGATCAGAGGTCAGATCTAGTAGCTTAGATCTGAAGGTTTATCTTACATTTTAAATCAATTCCCTGTGGACGATCTTTTACTCACTTACATTTAAAACTTGCTACAATTGGCCCTGATCTTGCAGGCTAATTATGTTCTCTTTGTGCTGAAATTTTCTTATTCTTTTTAATATTCAGTACAATGCATCATTTGCAAGTATGTTTTCAAAACACAAATAAATCATGCACACAAAGAAAAAACAACAGTGCCCTTACCTTGGTAAGGCTCGGAGTCATTGGGCAAACCCATCAACCTCGAGGTTATTTTAGCATGATTTACCCGAGTGAAGCGAATATTGATGTCGCAACACTTCTTGGGAATGCATGCCATTTTTCAGAGTGAATTTTTTTGTGTTTGTTTTTTTTGAGTTTTTTATTTGTCATTGAGGCCTCTAAGCAAAGCTCATGCACGCCTGGCAACTTTATTCTTGCACAACTCTGTAAGTGGATCAAATGTCAGTTGATACGCTTTAAGAATGCGTGCGCTCTGTCGGGGATAGGTACGCCTTGGGGATGTGCACGTTCCGGTGGTGAGGTGCTCCTGAGTTATACGAACTGGAGTGCCTTAACTCGAGACAGAGCTAAAAAGATCGGGCTAGGACCAAACATCTATCGAAAGAGACGTCAAATTCTAGCCTCCATCCCTAATGAAATCACATCTTACTAACTATGCACAGACAGACACCCATCAGGGGCAATAAGCAGTAAATAGGTGCAAATGGAAGCCTCGACCCTGAGGTATAATTTTCGAGGATAAACGACCATCCTGCGGATACCCAGATGCAACTACGTACATTTAACAGGGACACCGTGCCTATACAGGTTTTAAGCCAGTGTAAAAGAAAATGAAAGGGAAAGAGCCCTTCGGTCTGTATGTTTGCACATAGTTTGGTAGGTTGTAATTTCATTTTTGACGGGTCAATTTCGACTGACAATAGACTTTTCGAATGGTCTGAAGTCGGGGGCATTCTTGGTTGACGTTAATCCGAAGGTGGATGACCAGAGCGAGTGTATGGAAGGTGGGGTCAACCTACACTGGATTTTTACTTTATAACAAAAGGTCGTTATTTCCTCTCTTTTTTCCTTTTTCTTTTTTTCTTCTTTCATGTCAGTTCGAGACTCTGAGCATGCTCAAACTGCTTTTATTTCTGCACGTATCCTTAGGTAAATCAACTTGCCATGTTGATATACCTTAAGGACGTGTGCATTTCGGTGACGGGTCCTTGGTTTGCCTGTCGGATCAGGCCTCGACTTTTGCTGGGGAAGATCTTGGGCTAGGTGTATGTTCCTAGGAGTGACCGGTGATGGATAAGTTTATTTGCCTGCCGGATCAGGTATGGGGTGTCCTTGTGTAAGACAGGGTTCGAGAACTTTTGGGTGAACCCGATCATTCCGAATTGATTTAACATGGTTCTCAGAGTGGCGCAAATGGTCATTGCGATGCTCTTTTGAGAACTAGTGTCATTTTCAGCATTCTTTTTTTCTTTTTTTTGATTTTATGGATTTATGGAGCACACAACGGGTGCTTACAGATCTAGATCCGTTTATTGTGGCACGGCTCCTTTGGGCCAGTCGAAGAGAGCTTGAAGGGCCATTTGGGGATGCGTGCATCATTTCCTGATGGTACGTGGGCTTCCAAGGGGGGCCGGGCCGTAGTCCATAGCATGTAAGGTCCGTCGGGCCTCGAAGTTGAAAAATGGCCGGGTAGTTTTTAAAAACTGCCATTTCTGGTTGGGCATATATAATATATATGCCTGACCAAAATGCAGCGAAAAATGGCCAAGTGTATATATTACATATGCCTGATCAGAATTGGCAGTTTTTAAAACTGTCCGAGCCTGAGCACAAAAGGGGCCCCCTCTTCCAAACTCCATCTTCCTCCCTCCTTCTTTCTTAAGTCCGGGACAACCCCTTAGGATTTTGGCATTTGATTTTCCTTGAGTTCTATTACCGGGGGTTGCGGGTGTGGATCAAAAGACGTTTATCCTCCGTCGATTTTGGACCTATTTCCTCTCGTTGAAGGTAATCGATCTTTCCTTGGAATTTTTGATGTTGTGTTGTTGTTGTTTTTTTTTTGTATATATATATATATTTTTTGTATGTTCCTTCTTCCTTTTTGTTGTTTGTTGTTTTTTTTTTGGTTTTGTTTTTGTTTGTTTTTTTTTTTTTGTATGATGCTTTCCCCCTCTTTTTTTGTTATTTTCTATTAGGTGATGCTTCTTCTCTTTTTTTTTTTGTTGTTTTTTTGTATATGTGATGCCCTCTTTTTTTTGTTTTTGTTGTTGTTTTTTTTTCTATATGTGATGCCCTCTTTTTTTTGGTTTTTTTTTGTATATGTGACGCCCTCTTTTTTTTTTTTGTATATTTTTTGTATATGTGATGCCCCTTTTTTTTTGTATATTTTTTGGTATATGTGATGCCCTCCTCTTTTTTTTTTTTTTGTTTTTTTTTTTGCATATTTTTTGTATATGTGATGCCCTTTTTTTTTTTTGTTGTTGTTTTTTTTTTTTGTATATGTGATGCCCTCTTTTTTTGGTCTTTTTTTGTATATGTGACGCTCTTTTTTTTTTTTTTTGTTTTTATAGTTTTTTGTTTTTTTTTTATATGTGATGCTCTCTTTTTTTTTTTTTTTATAGTTTTTGTTGTTTTTTTTTTTTTCTGTATATGTGATGCTCTCCTTTTTTTTTTTTTATATATATTTTTTATGTGATGCCCCCCTTTTTTTGTGTTTTTTTTTGTATTTTTGTTAATTTTCTCTTTCTATTTTTTTGGGTTTTGAATGCTCGATGTCCTTCCTTTTTCTCTGTTTTTTTTTTTTGGTATATGTGGTTCTTTTAGGCCTATGCTCCCCCCTTTTTCATTTTTCTCATTACTCATCACCATTCATTTTTCATTCGTTTTGATGATGGATTAGTGCATCCTGCTTTGTTTTTCTCCCCCTTCTACTATTTTTTTTTAGCAGCCTTTTCTTATACTGATGTGTTCCTCATTTCTAGATGTTTGACCATGAAGGGCAGGATCCCCAGGGGGGGCCAGAGATGGCCTATGGTTCTCACGGGGAACAGTTCATTGTTTCACAATGCTCATCTCAGTCTTGGTACGAAATGCAAGGTGAGGCCGCTTGTACTGGCCTCTTGCACTGTCAACATACCCACATGTCCAACTTTGGGATCGCCGGTCAGGTAAATAGATGAGCCCCCCCTTTTTCTGCTTTTGTTTTCCTTTGATGCCTTCATTATACCACCTTGCCCCTATCTTATTGATGCCTTCTATTTGTAGCCCCTACCACACATTATGTTCCGGGGTGGTTGGTTTGACCTCCAGCGCCTCGTACTTTATCTTCCCCAGGTGGTGAAGGACCTGCTCGCCCAGGCTGGTTTTGGGACTTCATTTCATGCCCCGCTGTGAGGGCTGACATGGCCTATCTGAAGGCCCTGATAGAGCGTTTCCGCCCCGAGACTATGACATTTCACATGGCCATGGCTGAGATGGCCCTCACGCCCGCAGACTGGTCCATGATCACTGGGGTTCGTGTTGGAGGGGTGCCGGTGATACCTGTTTGCATGCCTGATAGGGAGGAGGTGACTCAGCTGATAGGGGCCTACCCGACCTTCGGGAATGTTCGTGGCTCCGAAGTCAAGTTATCTTGGCTGGTCGGTTTATTCGAGCCTCATGAGCTAGTGGACCTGGGCCAACCTGATGCGGCCATTTACCTCGAGCCAGAGCGTGCATTGATGTTGGCTCACATTTCTCTGCTGTTCCTCCTGGGCAAGACTCTCCTCTCAAACACCAGTGGTGGGCGGGTCTCGTTGTCCCTACTCAGTCTTATGGTGAACTGGGACACCGTACATCGGTTCGATTGGGGAGGTGCTGGCTATGCGGTGCTTATGTCTAGCTTGGTGAGAGCCGTTCTTGGGGATTTTAGTTCTGTCGTGGGCTTTTGGCCCACTCTTGAGGTAATTTATCCTTTGGTCTCAATTCGTCCCCCCCCCCCTCTTTTTTTGCATATTTGTTTATATCTGTTTGCTTTCTCAGGTGTGGGGGTATCTGCATTTCCAACCCGGTCGCCCTCTGCTTCTCTCCGAAGTCCCCACATTCCCCCTTATGAGCAATTGGCATGCGAACCACTGTCGGGATGTGGGTATGAAGCACTTGGAGTTAGGGATGTGCTCTCAGTTCGATCTGCTGATCCCAGAGCAGGTATAACACTTTCTCTCTTTATAATATTTGATAGCCCTTTTGTGTTGTGGGTTCTGACCAAATGTATAAATTCATTCTCTTTTGTTGAGCAGGTCATCCTTGATCCCTACGTTGGATCCTCCTTTTGGAACCTGGCTATAGTGGGCCCCTCTCGCCTTTTGTTAGATCGGCACATTGTTTTCTTCTATGGGTCCTGGGCTAGGGCCTATTACTTAGGGGAGAGGGTGGTTCATCAGTATCGACCTCTCTTTGCCATGCCTCAGGCTCCTCCAGATGATGTACTGGCTCCCGAGGGTTCTATCGAGATGCTCACTGCTCGCTTTCTCCACCACGGGGTCCCTATTGACGACCTTCTCTTCCCTAGGGGATATCAAATCTGGTATGAGTCTTTACCGTATCGTTCCCTGCTGCCCCGATTCGTGCCTGATGCCAACTTTCTGGCTTTTGGTGGTCCGCGATCCCAGGTAATGCTCTTTCCTTCTTCTATTAGCAGCCTTCTATATGGTTACCTTGATTGCCCTGCTATTTGAACAAAAACTATTTCTCTCTGTAGTTTGGATAGGGTGATGATTCAGATGAGGGGGATGAGGCAGCTATTCCTGGTGAGGCTACTGGTGCGGGACCTTCTGACCCTTCTGGTGCTGGTGCTTCCGGCAGTTCACCCACTGAGGTTCAGGGGACCTTTAAGCGCTTGGATGATGCCTTTCTGTCGCGTATGTGTGCCGATGTGACTGAGAAGGCACGCATATCCGCTGAAGCTATCCAGATTCCACCCCCTGAGCTAATCCCTGGGGTAATCTCTCCCTTGTTACCTTGCCCATCTGTTTCCTTGGATTATACCTGATGGCCTGTGTGACTGATACCTCTCTTTTTATCTTTTTACTGCAGGATTATGAGTCTGCCGTAAACCAAGCCGAATATTACCGTAACATTGCCGGCCTTAGGGAGGTTGAGGTGGTGAGTGAATATTGATCGCATCTAGTCATCCTCATATTTACTTTCTGCTTGTCTCCCTAACTGATGGCCCTTCATGTGCTTATGCAGCGTGCTCGTGAGAAGGAGTCGCTTCGCTCATCTCTGCATGGACTCGTGGGGAGACTCTACCTTTCAAAGTGCAGCCACGGAAGAAATCAAAGGGGGCTACCCAGGACTAGCTCATTTTCTGAAAATTTGAAACAATGAAACAATTTAGACTTGACTTTATTGGGGGATATGTAATAATTTTTAAACAACAATTTTTTTTGGATGGTTTATAATTTTTATGGTTTTTATGAATGTTTCATTTGGTTATCCTTTTGCTTTGATGGTTTCCCTTTTTTTTTCTTTTGGGCCTGAAACGAGTCGGCACCCCTCCAATGATGGGGTTGATCTTGCAGGTGATTCTCCGTATATAACCTACGGACGGTGCGTCATCCGAGGGTTTTCCCACGGGTGCACGAGGATGCCCGCCTGTGGGCTGCCCCGAGATGAAAAAGTAGGCTAAGCAAAATGTTCCTCCTTGGGGAACAAAAATGGACCAAAGTGGGGGAAGCCTTAACTTTCTTGTTTTAATCAAGGGATATATATATACGCCAAAAATTTGAATTTTGCCTCGCATATGTAATACATACTCGCTAACATAATCGCCATTACCCTGGCGTATATAATATATACACCTGGCTAAAAATTTGAATTTTTGGCTGGGCGTATATATTATATACGCCTCCTATAACTGATACCCGACGGGTTCCCTATAACCCGCGTCCAGCCCTCTTTGTCTCACTGTTCACTCGGGCTTTGCCTTCTTGCCCCTCTTCTCTCTTCTTTTTTTTCTTCCTTTCCCTTTGATAAGCTAGTCCATCGCCCTACACTGACTGAGCTTTATATAGGACATCTTTGTACGTCTATGGACCCGCTTCTCGCCCCAAATTTTCATACGGGGGACGGGGTTAGTGTACTTCCCTGTTTGGACTCGGGGCCCAGTTATTTGCAAAAGTGGTGCGCTAGCTTGGCTGAGGGTGAGCTCGCTGCTCTGGATCGCCTCGGGTTATCCCGCCTTTCCTCTCTCCTTGCTGTCCCTTTGTTGCCCGACCTTCTAAAGGTGGCTTGAGCATCATGGGACCATTATATCTTTAGATTCGGGTCCAGGGAGCTCACCCCAACCTTGGAGGAGCTAACCTCTATTACCAGCTTGAGGATGCATCGGGGGCTTGCCAAGGTGGTGCCCAAACCGGGGTATGTAAAGGCGGTCTATGCAGTTCTTGGTTTGAAAAAGGGGGGGTATGAGAAGGGCTTCGTCGGCGGGCCCACTAGGTGCTCGGTGAAATTCCTGAGAGAACTTTTTGGCGACTCGAGCCTCCGATAGTTGCCTGTCCGAGATCCTTTCAATGTAAAGGCCTTTGCCCTTTATTTGTTATCGGAAGTTCTCTTCTTTACTGGGGGCGAGACCTTTTCTCTTGGGCTATGCGATGTTCTGACCGAATTGGAGGGAGGCTGCTCATTGGTGCACCTAGTCTTGGCCGAGATGTATCGGGGCCTGGATGCCTCGGCCTCGGGCCGGGTTGGAATTCTTCGCGGGAGTCCACTCCTCATTCAGATTTGGCTAGGAGAGCATTTGGCTATCATGGGGCCCGTACCGAGATTCTGCTTGGTAAGAGGGGATGTGGCCTGGGGCTTTCTGACATGTTACTCGAGGCTGGCCCATGGGAGTATTGAAGAACTGAGCCTGTGGCTATCTGAGGCGGAGCTGGTCTGGCAGCTTCCCTGGTTGGATGGCACCTTTTTGATTGTCCGCTCTCGGGACTGTGAGGGCATCACACTTTTGGGGTTGACTGGTAGTACCTACTATTTCCCATCTCGGGTGCTTTGTCAATTTGGATATACCCAACATGTGCCGTGCACTGTGAGGCCGCCCTTGTGTTCTCTGATATTTTCTCGAGGTTTTCTCAGTGACCTAGATCACATAGCGGCACTCTGGGAGACCCGCCAATTAGCGCATATGTGTAGCTTGACTCAGGGAGGTGCCCTCTCTTCCGATTACGAGGTTTGGCTGGCATTTGAGAGCTTACCTACTCCTAACCCGGTTTCGGTAGATGCAATAGAGACGGGGCCTTGGCCATACAAGGAAACGGTGCTCCGGACTAGAATTGAGTCTCTTTTCACAGAGAAGTTGGCTTTGACTGAGACCTTGGGGAAGGAGAGGGCTAGAGCCGAGATGGCGGAGGTGAGAGCTGCTATGGCCGAGAGCGAGGTTCTTCGGTTGACTAGGCTTTTGGCTGAGTCTCGCAGTGCAGTTGACGCTTTGCGGAGGCGGCAGAAGAGTCTTCATGGTAGGTGGTTGACCGATCAAAATGCCTGTGAGGACTCTCTTCTTGTAGAGATCAGCGCTTTGAAGCGTGGTTCCCGCCTTTGACTTGTTCCTGCACATACCATAGATCATATACACAGAGGGGGTGCAGATGCCCCTTAACAGAGATCTACTTCCTTTTTTTTTGGGGTTGTTTCTTTTTGTTTGTTTTATACTTATACAGAAGGCAAAAAGTAGAAAGTGTGTCATGTTGTTATCTTTTTGGGGCATGACACTCCATACGCGATGCTTGTAAGCAAGAAATGAAATCTTCTAAATACACATATACACATATTTTTTGGTATTCGAGTTTTCTTCCATACGTCTTGCAACGTAAGGTTTTTTTTTTTTTATGGAAAAGGAAAATCTATTATCTTTTTTTAAAATTTTCTCCTACACAGGATGAGGCTTCTTATGGGAAAGGAAAATATATTACCTTTTTAAAAATTTTCTCCCTCATGGTGTGAGGTTTTTCATGGAAAATCCATTATCTCTTTTTTGAACTTTTCTCCCTCACAGTGTGAGGCTTTTTATGGGAAAGGAAAATCCATTATTATGTTTTTTTGTTTGTTTGAAATTTTCTCCTTTTTGTGATGTCAGTATTTCCAAGGTCAACTGACGGGTCCTCTTTTTGAGCATAGTCGAATCCCGTTTAGGAGTTTCCAGTGCTTCTTTTTGAACGTGGATAGGTCAGCTTCCCCGAGATTGATTGGTCTTCTGGCCTTTTCTTTGGTCACGCGTCGGACGACGTGGTGGAGACGACATGCCTGATTAGGATTCGATCTGATTTTAACACGGGCGGTCCAATCACAAGAAAAAGGAAGGGGCTCAAGGAGTCCAAACTAAAAAAGGTGAACCAGAACAGATCTTCTCTTAATCTCTCTTTTTGACATTTTTTGCTCACAGCGCCCAAGACGGGTTTTGGCCATGCCTGTCATCCCTGTTTTTACCCGCAGCGCCCTTTCGAGTTTTCACTACGTCCATGGGTTCGCTCTCTTACCCCAAGTGCCTTTCGTGTTTTCACCGTCCGTCCTACCACTGCTTTTACCATGTCCATCTTGCTTTGAACTCAAATTAATTTTCTTTCTTTCTTTTTTTTTTCTTTTTTCTTTTTTCTTTTTTTTCTAGAACCAGAAAGCCATGACATAGACAAAGATTCTGTCATAACCGGCTGGATGGGGTTCTGGTGTCGTCTTACGACTCGGCTCATGTTGACTTAACAGATATTATGACTGCTTGCGAACCTACAAAGAGGGCTTCTTTCGGGGTGTAACTTGGCCATGGGTTAGGTTGGGATTTGAAGGTATGCTGGGCTAAAAAAGTGTTTCCTTGATATGGCTCAGGTTTTTTTCAACATACTTTCTTCCTTGGGGGTTTTAATATACATGCCTCATGATTCTTCCCCCCTTTTTTTTTCTTTTCTTCTTGCTTCATTTTAGGCAATCTCTTTTTACTTTTTTGATTTTTTTTTTTTTTAGGATTTTGATGGTAACCCTACTTCATCTTTTCTTTCCCCCCCCTTTTCTTTTTGGTATATGTACACACATATATATTTTTTTGGGGAACGAGTTTATTGAAAGAAAGGTCCAGGCTCAAATGGGGTAGCAAAGGACATCATCATTTTTGGGGATGCTTTCGGGCTACTGTGCTTGGAATGATGGCCTCTTTTGGGTGGTTCTTAAGCAGTCACATATCTGTTTCGTCAATACTTACCTTATTGCGATAGACTAAGAGTAGAACCATCGGACGTATCCAGCGTTGATGGGCTCAGGAAGATGATCTCCGTCTATGGTGGCGAGGCGGATGGCGTATCCATGCAGCACTTCTCGAATGACGTATGGTCCTTCCCAGTTCGGCTTAAACTTTCCTCTCAGATCGGCATGGAGGGATGGGAAGATCTTCTTCAGCACAGTGTCTCCTACCTTTAGATCTCGATTTCGAACACGTTTATTGTAAGCGCGTGCGATCCTCCCTTGGTAAACTTGAGTGTGGCACAAGGCTAGGAGTCTCCTTTCGTCTAATAAGTTCAGCTGATCAAAGCATGATCTCTCTTTCTCTGCTTCGGGTAAGCCTGATTCCATGAGGATTTGGAGTGAGGGTACCTTAACCTCCACTGGGAGGACGGCCTCGGTTCCATACACAAGGGAGAATGGTGTTGCCCCTGTAGCGGTACGGATCGATGTTCTATAGGCCCAAAGTGCGAAGGGTAATTGCTCACTCCAATCTCTGTAAGTGACTTCCATCTTCTCGAGAATGAGGATCAGAGTTTTATTGGCCGCCTCTACAACTCCATTCGTTTGAGGCCTATACGGGGATGATCGATGATGCTTGATCTTGTATTGCTCGCAGAAGTCTCGGATGTGCTTATTCATAAAGTTTGTACCATTGTCTGTTATGATATCTTTGGGTACTCCGAATCAGCATACAATATTATTCTTGAGAAACTTCTCAACGTGAATGGCTGTGATGTTGGCATATGACGCCGCTTCTACCCACTTGGTGAAGTACTCAATGACGACGAGGATGAACCGATGTCCATTCAATGCTTTCGGATTAATCATTCCGACAACGTCAAGGCCCCAAGTAGCAAATGTCCAAGGAGTGGTCATGCAGTGAAGATCAATGGCCGGAGAGTGTATTAGACTGGAGTGTCCCTGACACTTGTAGCATTTTTGAACATGTTTGCAGCAATCTGATTCCATGGTGGTCCAAAAGTATCCCTGCCGTAGGATTTTCTGAGCGAGCATGTGACCGCTGATGTGGGCTCCGCATACCCCCTCATGGATCTCTTTCATAATATTGACCGCTTCACTTTCAGTGAGGCACTTGAGTAAGATATTATTGTATGATCACTTGTAGAGTCATTCCCCGCAAATGACATAACCTGCCACAAAACGTTGAATGATTCTTCGGTCTGTCTTAGATGTACCCTCTGGGAAAGTTAGGGCTTCGAGAAAATTCTTGATATCTGAGAACCAAGGTGGCTCATCATCGAGCTTTGTAGGTTCCTCAATCTGGAGGCAGAAGGCCGGCTCATTCCTCTGCTCGATCATGATCGGCTTCATCTCAACACCATAGGGGATTTCAATCATTGATGCCAAAGTTGCTAATGCGTCGACAAAGCTATTCCTTATCCGGGGGACGTATGAGAAAGTCACATCTTGGAGGCAAGCTATTAGATCCTCGAGGTGTTCATGATAGGGGATCAGTTTCTCATCTTTCGTCTTCCAATCACCATTTGTCTGACATATGATTAACTATGAATCGCCAAAAACTCGAAGGTGAGTTACATTCAGATCGAGAGTTGCCTGTAGACTAGCGGCGCAAGCTTCATACTCAGCCATGTTGTTAGTGCAGGGGAAGTTGAGCTTGATAGAGATCGGTACATGGGATCCTTTTGGTGAAATAAGGATGGCACCAACTCCTTGGCCTTCGATATGCGATGCCCCATCAAAGTGTATTACCCATAATTCTTCTGCTTCTTCTGTATCAGCTTCTGTCATGAACAGGATATCCTCATCTGGGAATTCGGTTCTTAACGGCTCGTAGTCAGGTAAAGGGTTCTCCGTAAGATGATCGGCGAGCGCCTGCCCTTTGATCGATTTCTGAGTGACATACGTGATGTCGAATTCAGATAACAATAGCTACCATCGCACAGTTCGGCCGGTAAGAGCAGGTTTCTCAAACAGGTACTTCAAGGGATCCATCCGCGCTAGAAGTAGGATGACTTGGGACAACAGGTAGTGTCAAAGTCTTTGGGTAGCCCACACGAGCGCTAGGCATGCTTTCTCCAGATGAGAGTAGCGTGTCTCGTAATCGGTGAACTTCTTGCTCAGGTAGTAAATGGTCTGCTCTCTTCTTCCTGTCTCATCGTGTTGTCCTAACACACAGCCCATGGAAAACTTTGTCGTGGATAGGTACATTATCAGGGGTCTACTAGGTACAGGTGGTACCAAAATTGGAGGATTTAGGAGGTAACCCTTGGCAGTCATCATTCCACTCAACTTGTGAATCCTTTCTTAGTAGTTTGAAGATCGGTGCGCATATCAGAGTTAACTGTGTGATAAACCGACTGATGTACTAGATTTTGCCTAAAAAGCCTCTGACCTCTTTCTCTGTAGACGGTGGTGGCATTTCAGTGATGGCCTTGATCTTGGTTGGATCAACCTTGATGCCTCTCCTACTGACGATGAACCCTAAAAGTTTTCCTGACATAGCACCAAATTCGCACTTTTGTGGATTCAGACGTAGTCGGCACTTCCTTAGTCTTTCAAATAGCTTCTGAAGGTTTACCGGATGGTCGCTTCGCTCTGATGATTTAGCTATCATGTCGTCGACATACACTTCAATCTCTCTGTGCATCATGTCGTGAAATAGTGCAGTCATAGCTCTCTGGTACGTTGCACCAGCATTGTTGAGCCCAAATGGCATCACCCTGTAGCAGAAGGTTCCCCATGGAGTGATGAACGCGGTCTTCTCTCGGTCAGCCTCTGCCATCTTAATTTGATTGTAGCCCGAGAACCTATCCATGAAAGAAAGCATCCCGTGCTTAGCAGTGTTATCAACCAAGATATCGATGTGGGGTAATGGAAAGTCATCCTTAGGGCTCGCCTTGTTGAGATTCTGGAAATCAATGAACATTCGAACCTTCCCATCTTTCTTTGGTACGGGGACGATATTGGCCAGCCATTATGGGCACTTAGATACCATAAGGAAACTCGCGTTATACTGCTTAATGACCTCATCCTTGACTTTCAACATCCATTCAGGTCGGAGACGTCTCAGCTTCTGTTTAACTGACTTGCAGTCAGGGTAGAGTGGCAACTCATGCTCAACCAGATCAGTATCCAGACCAGGCATGTCTTCATACGACCATGTGAAGATGTCTTAGTATGACCGGAGGAAGTCTATCATACCTTTTATCTCTGCCGGGGACAGCGACGTTCCAATTTTGGTGATTTTAGGGACCTCTTCGGTGCCCAAATTGACGTCCTCTGTCTCCTTGACGATCGGGGTAGGGCCATGCTCAAAATCAGCAAATTGCTTGAGGAGCTCATTGGGGAGCTCATCGGTTTGACCTTCCTCATCCAGACTTGCGACTCCTACCTCTTCTCGTATTTCTACAGGGAAGGGGTCGGCTTCGCGTGGGACGGGTATCATGACGTCTTTTTCAATTTTATTAGGAAATTTAAAGGACAATATTTTTGGAATTGGTATTTTTTTTATTTTTATGGTTTTTTGCAAATTTTCGGAAGTTAGCCCCTGGCGTGGTGGATCTTTATATATAAAGGGTAGAGTGTCCCAGAGGCTGACCTCACTTCTTACAGGTTGTTTTTTTTTGGAGAGCCGGTGTCGTATTCACGGCACTTGGCGGCTCCCAGGAGTTGGGGCAAAGATGCCCATCTACTTACCTGCGAGGCTTGGCCTTTACCCTTTTGGTTGGAGACGGCATCGGTAGGCTCTTGCAGTTCCTCCCTCAGCGTGTTTATGGAGGGATCCTCTGGGACCCTGTCTTTGAAGGTTAGGGTGGGCCCAGAGTGACTAGTGCTAGAGTGATGGGTGAGCTCGGGGATTTCTTCCTCAAACAGGGAGAGGGCTGTCAAGTCCACCTCAAGGTTCGGGGGGATGATGTACGTGTTAGTGGGGTGGGCAGAAGCAAGCTTGTGTGGGGTTACCCTTATCTCCCCATTCAGATCAATCTTTACTACCCCGGTGCTTATAAAGGTTTGACGGATATGGGGTCGGGCGGGAGTTTCTTCTTCCAGGTTGATTCCTCTGGCCCTGGCAGCTACTGCAGCTCTCATTTTTTCTTTGGCCTCTCTGACCTCTTCTTCATCGGGCCTGTAGCCTAAGCCAAATCTGGTTTGCTGCCTCTTAGCCCTGACGGGGTCTCTTCTTCCTTGAAGGCGCGGGCCCAAACCTTTCTCCTTTTGGTGGCCCCATTTGTGCAGCATGAGCACTGTCGCATCCATTCCTACCCCAATTTTGGCAGGGGTTTTCTTAGGTGACTCAAGGGTGATGGCTGAAAAGTCATACTCAGATCGATGGAAATTGGTGTCATCTGCTGTGTGCAGCATGTCAAGCACTTTCAGATTTTCAATGTGCAGAGCGCTCCGCTCCCTGTCTTCTCTACTCTCACCTACGATGGTGACGATTCTTTCGCCTGAGATGAATCAAAGTTTTTAGTGTAGAGTTGATGGTATTGCCCCGATCTCATGCAGCCACGGCCGACCCAATAGTAGATTAAATGTAGACTTGATGTCCATCACCTGGAAGGGGACAGTGAAGGTTTGCAGCCCGATGATCAGGTCGAGGTCCACTTCTCCTATAATCTCTCTTCGAGTGTTGTCGAATCCCCTAGCGTTGGTTATTGATGGCTGAAAGGTGTTGGGGTTCACATTGATTTTGATTGCCGTCCTTAGAGGGCATACATTCAATGTCGACCCGTTGTCTATTAAGACCAACGGCACCACCAGGTTTCCTACTTCCACTGTTATATTCAGGGGCTTGGGGTGGTTGTTCCCTTCGAGCGGCAGATCTGCATCAGTGAATGAGATGGCATTTGGGGCCAATACTTGCCCAATTATCTCTCCTACCTCATCTGGAGTCACGTGGGCGGAAACATGTGCGTCTTTGAGCGCTCCCATTAAGACTTGAAAGTGGAGCGGGGATGTGATCAATAAATCCTAGACGGTAATATGTGTAGGTGTCCTCTTGAGCTGTGTCTCCAACACATGTTCTTTGGCCATTTTTTCAAAGGGGTTCCCTGAGGCCTGCTCTTTCTTTTTCTCTTCTCCTCTTACGGCCCCCGATGCTTCTGGTTGTGTAGAAATCTTGCTTTCGGGTGATAAATTTATGTCTCTTCTTGGTTGTACCCCAGCATTCATGTCCATCTGCTCGTAACAACGGCATGATGCGGGTCATAGGCGGGTTTCGGGATGAGGAAGGGAGTGCTTGGTGATTCCGGGGTGGATTGGGCTGGGTATGTCGAGTTCTCGGGCCCAACCAGGTTGACTCCAATAGGGGGTGTAATGGTATTGGCGAGAGTCGGCAAAGTTAGATTTGTGGGTGCGGAGGGGGTTTGTGCAGGCGTTACCGGGGCATGGTAAGACCAGTGGTGATTGGGAGTGGGTGAGGGGTTGTTTGTTTGGATGGGGGTGGAACTGGATTGGGGGCAAAATAACATAGGGATGGTGGGGGTGTGACAGGGATAGGGTGACTGGGAAATGTTGGAGGTGCAGGTGGAGCGGGGTGATAAGGGTATGACGGGTAGCGCGAAGGTGGGGGTACAAATGGGGTGGCATGGTGGGGTGATGATGAGCTCGTGGATAAAACGGGGTAGACCGGGGGTGATGGAGTAGTGCATGGGGTGGGGTGATTTGGGGATGGTGGAGTTATGTATTGGGCGAGATGATTTGGGGGTGGTGGGATAGTATGCTGGGCGGTGGGATTTGGGGGTGTGTATGAGGTAGGGTAGTATGGGGATGGTGGAGTTATATATGGAGTGGGGTGATGTGACGGAGAGGTATATGGGGTGGCTGACAGTGGGATAGTGGGCGGGAAGGGGTGATTGGGAGGTGGCGCGAATTGTGGGATAAATTGGGAGTGGGGCGGATATGCGTATGATTGCGGCGGGGCGGGGCCTGTTTGGATTTGATAAGAAGGAGCGGAAGTGGAAAAATACTGCCCTAAATCTAAGGGCTCTTCTTGGTATGCCGAGGTGGGGAAGTAATCGGCTAAATACAGCAGCTCGATTACCCCTACAATTGGCTCACCCTCGTTCAGCCTGGTAAATGAAAACTCTTCTTGATTACCAATGTAATCCGAGGGGTCAAACTCTTCCTCTTCCTCCTCTACGCAGTGGATGTTAGGCCTGGGGCCTCCTGGATGCGGTGGCAGAGGGGCCTGATGGATATTCTAGTTCTGCCCTTGAGGAAGTGACGGGGGAACAATTTTTCTCGCCTCTATTAAATCTTAGATTGCGTGCTTTAGTGGGAAGCACCGATTTGTAGGGTGACCTGGTCCCTGGTGAAAGTTGCAATACAGATTCGGGTCATAGTTTCTCGGTATCAAATTGAGTGGTGGGCGCGGCTGGAGTAAATTGACCAGACCCTTTTGTAGCAACACTGGTAATAAAATACTTAACGATTGTCCTAACGGCGTGAAAACCCATTCGAATCGTGCTTTCATCTGTTCCTGGGTGAACGGGGCCCTTGGTCCATTGTTTAGCCTCGGCGCTTGTTTGAAACGGGCTGGGGGTGGGTGTGTGGCTTGGAGTTGTATTAGGGTGGTATTGGCCTGGGGATAAACGATGTTCTGCACCTCTGCCCTTGGCCTTCTTTCAACCCTTGGCTCGACAGTTTTCCAAACCCTAGCGGCCCCGTTAGCCATGCTCTTTCCCAACCTACCCTCTCTAACGACGTCTTCGCAATGGTTGGCATTTCGGACCAAATCAGCAAAACTGGACTGCTGCTGATATACCAAGAATTTTGCGATGACTGGGAGTGCTCCCCTGGTTATTAATTCGATCTGCTCATCATCCGAAATCCGGTGGGTCACCTGGGCGGCCAATGCCCTCCACCTTCCTAAGTAGGCATTGAAAGTTTCATCATGCCTTTGCTTCAAACGGGCCAGATCCGACTTCCTTGGCTCTATGTCCATGTTATAGACATACTATTCTTAGAATAAGTGGGTCAGATCTTTCCAAGTTTTGGTCATGGACGGTTCTAGGGATGTGAACCACCTTAGTGTTGGGCCTGTTAAACTCTTTTGGAACACTTTGATGAGGAGTCGTTCATCTCCGTCGTACTGACACATATCCCCACAGTAAGATTTTAAGTGGGCGATGGAGTTGCCAGTGCCATTATATTTATCGAATAATGGCATCTTAAATTTTAGTGGTAGGGGGACATCCGAGAATAGACACAAGTTTGAAAAGTCTGTCGAATGTAGTTCTAGCCCTCCCATCTTCGTCAGCTGCTTTTATATCCTGTCTATCTGCTCTTTCAGCTGCTCTGATTCTTTTGTAGTTGGGACTGCCTCCCCCTGGTTTGGCTCGGCCCTGGGTGTGACGATGACGGCCCGAGGGGCCAAAGTCGGCAGCCTTCCATCGTTGCATCTCTTCCTCCTCGTACTGTTGGTCATTGTACTGGTGAGGGGCGAGATCTGCTATTTGGACCTGGGGGGTGATGGGTTGGACGACTTGGTGGGGCCACAAGGCTTGTAGGGGATGGGAGGGAGTGAATGGATGAGTGTTTTGTGGATGAATGATGTGCTGAGCTGGGTGTATATTCTGGGGGTGATGGGGGTGTGGTTGATGTGGCGGGATACTGTAGGCGTGGTTTTAAGGCATTGGGTGGACAGGATTTTCTGTTGGAGGCGGGATGGGGGCATAAGGGGTGTAGGTGAATGAAGGGTATTGGTGAAGGGGTACGGGGTTTGTGAACAGGCCTTGATGAATGTGGGTGGATGGGCCTTGGGTTTGAGCTTGATGGTTTTGGAAAGCTTGGGTTGATGGGCCTTGGGCCTGGGTGTGGAGGTTGGTATGATTTTGGGCCAACGGGCCCTGTTGGGTTTGGGCTAATGGACCCTGTCGGTATTGGGTGTGGGGTGATGGGCCTTGGGCTTGCGTTTGATAGGTTTGGGTCCAAGGGCCCTGGGAGGTTTGGAATTGGGCCTGGATCTGATGGGCTTGGGCTTGGGCTTGTGTTTGGGCCTGGGCTTGATGGATTTGGGCTTGGGCCCATGGGCCTTGAGGATTTTAGGCTTGGGCCAGGGTCTGATGGGTTTGGGATTGGGCCCATGGGCCTCGAGGATTTTGGGTCTGGGTCTGATGGATTTGGGCTTGGGTCCATGGGCCTTGAGGATTTTGGGTTTGTGCCTGAGTCTGATGGGTTTGGGCTTGGGCCCATGGGCCTTGAGGATTTTGGGCTTGGGCCTGATAGGTTTGGGCTTGGGCCCATGGATTCGTGTGGGTTTGGTCCTGAGATGAGGGGACTTGGGTCTGTTGGGCTTGGGCCTGTAATTGAGGTGCGGGATCTTGGATGGTATGAATGATGGGTGGTTGGGCATGGTCATGGGGGAATGGGGTGTGGAGGTTTTGGAGGCCTAGATGTGGGGTTTGGAATGTGGGATTCCGAGAGGTAGCCCATAGGACATACATCTTTCTCATGTCCTCCATTGAGGGCATGGGTTCAGATGTGAGATTGGCGGGGGATGGGGCTCCCGATGGGGTCTTTGGGAATGAGGGGGCGTGGTAAGGGTGTACGGATGGGAGGTGGGGATGTATGGGTTGGTTGGGAAGCGAGGTGTTTCAGTAGAGGATGAGGTAGGGGCATGTTGGGAAAATGTAAGGGCGGGGGATGGGGTGGATGCGAACACGGGTCCCCCAAATGGACCCGTGACATCGAATCGGGTTTGGGTGAAGGTGTTGGAGATCGGGTCTTCTCCTATGTGGGAATGGGATGGGGATGATGGTGAGGATGTATCGGCGCTTGACATGATCTGTTGACGAGTGTTGTATCGATGTCTCCGGTAAGGGCCGAATACCTTCCTGGTTCTCCTTCTATGGGCCGGGTTTGAGGTTGTCGTGGTGACGGTCACACAAAAATATATATTTTTTAATTTTTCCTTTTTGTTTTTTTTTTGGTTTTTGAAAAATGATTTTTTTTTGGTTTTTGAAGATGATTTTGGTTGTTTTGTTTTTTTTTTTTTGAAGATGATTTTTTTATTATTTTTTTTCTAGATGGAAATTAACTCCCCTCTACCTAGATGAAAGATGACCTGGTGCCCAGGGTCAATTCCCGTCTTAGGTGGTATATGCACCTTTAGTAGGTCCCACGGCGGGATCCGACACACTTCGGAAAAAGCGAAAGGGAACCCTTTCGTTCTAATGAAGACGAGGGAATCCACGCAAACGGCCCGATCCCCCGAAGCAGATCAATGAGAAGTCGCCTTCTCTTCACCGGGCGAGGGCATGTTGGGTGTTATAGAATGCGGGAGGCTACTGCAGGCACTAATACCGCTAATCGGTGAATTGGGGTGGTGGATTGGGCCTCAGATCGGGTTGCTGTGACCCAGTTTATACTAGGCGTATATGTTATGCATGCCAGACCAAAAAAAGGCAGATTTAGCTGGGCGTATATATTATATACGCCTGGCTTAAATCTGGGGATTTTGGATGGGCGTATATATTATATACGCCTGGCTATTTTATGGGGATTTTGGCTAGGCGTATATATTATATATGCCTGGCAAAAACAACTTTGTCAGTTAATTTTGACAGTGAACAGCAAGCCCGAGATGGGTCTTTTGGACTGGTTTTCTGAGAGAGATGCTCCCGGAGATTACTGTGCATGTTATCGGGTCCCTCCTTTCCGCTTCCTAGGGATACACGACTGAATTCGGGCTGTCTACGCTCTCACCGTTGTGGGTTTTACAGCTTGATTGGAATTGGCAACCCAACCAATATACCTCTGGCACAAGCGCCTTCTCAGGTACGGGAAGGGGTGGTTCTTTTCAAGATCATCACCACTAGGGCTGCCGCCTTACTGAAAATCGGGTAAATTATATTTGCGCCTAAACCCCCCAAAAAAACTATCCAAAATACGTAAAAACAGATTTGATTATGTCCCCACACTGTTGGTTCACTTTTAATTACAGATTTTTAAAGGGGAGTGAATTTAAGTCCAAAATCGGGCCTGGGATGATAAGCTCGTGCCGCCTCAACGGGCCAGCGTTCAATGGTGAGATATGATGACTGAAATAAAGAGCGCACGTAGGCCCGCCAAACTGCTAAGGCTCGTAAATGATTGAAATTTAAAGGATGTGGAAAGTAGATGCGAGCAGGCCTGCCAAACGACTAAGGCGGCTTAAATGACAAAACCGTAAAAAATTGAAATTTAACAGTGCAAGTAGGCCCGCCAATCGGCTAAGGCACTTAAAGGACTGAATCATAGGGGTGAGTATGTTAGTAAAAACAACAAAAAATAGCAAAAAATTAGAACAAAAAAACAGCCATGGTTAGTAAAAAAAATAAAATAAAGAGAAAGGCCAACAAGAGGGGAAGCGCTAGGGTGACATCCCCAGCAGAGTCGCCATCTGTGAGAGCATGGATCCTCTCGAACTCGTCGCGGCGATGCACTTGCGATGGAATAAAATGTAGAGTCGCCACCCGGAGGTTTTGGTGACCCGGGAAACCTTTAAATCGATATTTTGAGCACTGAAGTGCTAAATATGACTCTGATTTACCAGTTTTTGCCAAAGGCTCTAGGGTAGGGGCTTCGGTTATTGATTGGGAAGGGTTTAGGCACCCGATCAACCCGCATGTAGCGGTCTCTATCTATGGCCAAAAATAAAAAATAAATGGGCGGAGCTTCCCCTTGCCCGAAGGCGATCCGGTCCTATCAAGCTTTGAGCCAAACCAAAATTTCGGCAGCGTAACGGCTTGAATCCTTGGACGGAGGAAACACCAAGAAGGTAGAGGAAGAGAGGGGTGAGCTGGAGCTCACGAACCCTTATTGTACCGTAAAAGACCTTTGCTTCGGCGTGCTTCCGATGGCTTTAAATGGCTTAAACGGTAGAAGAATAGGTTATAATGCTAAGATTCGGTAAATAGGAGGTGTGGAATGAAGCTAGGGACTAAGCTTTAATTAAAAGAGGTGATCTAATGGTTGAAAAGGGTTGCAAAGGATGATCTATGCATGCTGGAATTTTGGTTGAAAATATAAGAAAAGAACTTTCTCTCACTCCTAACTCAAGCTTTCACCCTAATCTTTTCAACCTTGATTTTTTCAACTCTTTTGGAAAGAGGGGGGCCTCTCTATTTATAGAGAAGAGGTGGGTTAGAGGGTTGCTTAAGAGCTAATTGGTTTAACAATTAGGTAATCCTCTATCTAAGGTTTTCTAGGTTTTTAGGGTCCTAGAGGTTTGAAAAATTGGTTTCAATGGCGGATGATGGGGTGAGACCATGGGTGACTTAAGGGTTGCTAATAAGCTCAAAGGGGGTGCAACTAACCTCAAGACACCCACCTTAACCAAGGGGATGGTCAAAGGGTCAAACTAGATGGAGGAAATTCGAGTATTTAATGACAGATATCGAGCTAAGTCACGATTATTACATACGCCTTATGCACAAGAAACTCAAGAAAATCGGGGATCTGAGAAGATGGGTACCCGTGTTGGTGGCCACCTATGTTGGGCGTATGTATTATATGTGCCCAACCAAATTTGACCCAAAAATGCTAGGCATATATAATATATACGCTAATAACTGGGACCAATTGGTCAAGTATGTAATACATACGCCTGAGCAAAAGTTGTCATTTTATGTGAAACTTCAAACGGCCATAACTTTTGAACCACAACTCCAAATCGGGTGATCTTTGGCTCGTTGGAAAGCTGGAGAAGCCCTCTTTCCAATGATATGTTGCTCATCTTCAAAAGTAGTTAGTATAAAAATTTGTTGCTCTCCTCCCATTAAATACTCAGAAGGGTTTAAATTGAGTTTGGGAAGGGATCCTAGGGTTTAGGGGTGATCTCTAAGGGTTGGGGGAATGGTTCTAATGGGTTTTAGGTGATTCCTAAAGGTCTGGATAGATTTCCAAGGGTTCAGGGGTGCCATCGGAAGCACAGGGGTGCATTTCTCCTGGAGTACAGACTGATCGGGCCTTGGGCCGAATTTGGGTGTCTACACCATGCTTGAAGGAGAGCTGCTATTGTTGGAGTAAAAAAGTAGAGCAAAAAGCCTTCAAACAAGGCCTTCAACAGTATATGCTAGAAAAGACAAGGATTCAGCTGTGTGCACACTATAGCAGCTGCACATTAGCTGCCCATTCAGTTGCACACTTAAGCAACCATATAGTTCACCATCTTCAACATCTTCAGTAGTGTGGACTTGAGTAGCAAAGAGGCTCAGTAATATATGGGAGGGTGCACATCATTCAACTTTGTGCACACTAGTGTAGTTCTTGAGAGGAGTAAAGTCTTCAGCATCTGCACATCATTCAGCTTTGTGCACACTAGCTGCACACTAGAACAACCATGTGGTTCATCATCTTCAGCAACAACACACTATAGCAAGCAGCCCAAGCTTCAAAACCTCTCAAGAGTAATTTGTGAGGATCAAAATAGAGAAATAGCTTCAGCATGTTTCAAAAGTCATAGCTCGAGAGATTCAAACTCCAAGCAACCTTTCGACCTTTAGTATCCCTCCAACCTGTCGAGGTCCTTCAAACCTTCATACATGAACCCTGTCGATTGGTGCTAAAACAGAAGTGGGCACTATTTGAGCAGTGCTAAAGCTGAAAGCCAATCTATCGAGTGCTTCAATGCTGAAGCTGAGTACCTATCAATTGGTGCTAAAGATGAGGTGAACTAGTCGAGCAGTGTTGAAGCTAAACTAGGTACCTGTCGAGTAGTACTTCTCCAAGAACACAACCTATCGAATGCTGCTGCTGCTGAAGCTAGAACCTGTCGAATGGTTATTTGTCCATTCAACCAACCTGTCGACCACCAGAAGCTTCGAGTTGCTTTAGGTCTTCAAAAACTGCTCGAGCAGTTCACTCCTCCAGCCATCAACTACTCAACACCTTATAGCTGCAAGCCATCCATTCGAGCAGCTGCTCCCTTCAACCTCACGAGATACCTTCTCAACATTCCATCTGCTCGAGCATCCTCACTGTTGTTGCTTCTTAGTGTGCTTGATTTATGTGAGTTTTGAAAATAGATTTATAGCTGCTAAATTACAGTGGCTCTAGACTATATAAACAAATAAAGAAATATCAGCACAGTTAGAAGAGAATTAGACTGCCAGATCAGGGCCAATTGTAGCAAGTTTTAAAAGTAAGTGAGTGAAAGATCGTCCACAGAGAATTTGTCTAAAATGTAAGATAAACCTCCAGATCTGAGCTACCAGATCTGGCTTCTTATCCTATCTAGAAAACTGATAAGATGAGAGGTTTGAATTTGTCACGTTTACAAACTAAAAATAAAGAAAAATTTAAACTAAATGATCCAGATCCGAGTTGGGGGAGTGATTGAAACAAAGATGGAGAAGTAATATCTAAATCTGATTTGGTCTTTGAAATCTAATGAGAATAACTGCAGCTCAACAGAGGTGATCCAATCTTCATCTGGCTACAAGCACAGATGTAAGAGAGATAAATCTAATTCAAGGATTAGGCTTACGCTTATGGCTATGGTTTGTCCACTTTAATGGCCACAAACCATCCAATAGTCTTTAATCCAAATCCTCAATTCAGAATAATAAAACATCACTACAAATGCTGTAAGAGACTAGGTTACCAACACTAATTCTTACAGGATTAATGAATCAAGGGAAATTGCATGCACAACAATGAATCTAAAGGAGTCTAATGTACTGAGGAGATCAGAGGGAACCCTTGACATGAGTCCAATGGAGAATGCATAGTTAACAGCAACCTTTTAAAATTCATCCTTACAATTTACAGAGCACGACTTAACAGCTCTCGGATTTGCAGTCGTGGATGCAAACTCTCCTTTGAGTTACAGTAGTATCTCACAGCTCTCAAATGCAAGTACAAAGTAGGCTATTACACGGACTGCAGACAAGCTGTCTGGCTGGGAAATGGGGGATTAGAAATGAAACTCAAAATCTGGATGCCCAAATTGGGCAAATGGTTCGTCTATTTATAGTTTTCCCCAAGTCCAGCTCAGATGTGTATCAACCAATCAGAGGTGCTCAGAATGTATTGACCAATGGTGGTCGAGCACGAGGATCCAGATCTGTTTTGGCCAATCAGAATTCCTCGATCCGTTCAGATAGAAGCATCAATTCTATGTAATTCAAAAATCTGTTTGAGCTTCTAGAAGTTCCCGCCAAGTAATTTCATCTTTGGGTGTTCACATGGGTGGAATATGCCTTTGGTTTGTGCTCGTAATCTTCCTAATGTCCTTGGGTTTTAAAATGCATTGGGACGCGTGCAACAGACATCGAATTGCCCTTGTTAAAGCCGCGAATCTCCGTATACCTTTTCGCAGAGCTTAAGGGCCTTTTCGCAGGTGACTTCAAGCTCTTTTCGCAATGTTCTATCTCTCATCGAATTATGTTTTCACCTTTTCACAAAGTTAAATGTTCTTTTCGAAAAGTTCAGATGCTCTTCAAAAACTAAGCCTGGAGTTTTAGTCCTTTTCGCAGAGTTCCGTGTTCTTTACAAAAGTGCGTGTTCTTTGCGAAAAGAACTCAGAGTGCATTTCTCCGTCAATTGTTCCCTGCTTCTCTTACAGATCTTTGCCTCTTCCATTTAGACCTTTCCACAGCTGATGAGGTTGTTTCTTCACTTCCTTCCTTTGGATTGACATGGATTGTCATCCTTTTGGCACTTTTAAGCTGCTTTTATGGTTAAGCCTGTCTTTATTGTTAGCTGCAACATAGGCACTTAAAACACTTATTTAGTTCTCTCAAAGGTCTATCAAGACTTAAGTTTAGGGGTGAAAAATGGTATTTTTCACTTGTCAACACACCCCCTAACCTAAGCTTTCCTAGTCCTTGAGCAAAGAAAATAAAAAAAATAGAAAAAACAAAGTAAAGAGCCACTTTTGTAGGGAGCACAGTTGCATTTAGCATATGCGACAAGCCTTTTAAACCCCTAGGTGATCCCTAGTGGAGGAGTGAAGTCTCCTGAGGGTTTTCAGTGAAGGTACCCACAAACTTCTTCAATACATTAGTTAAGATCATCGCAGTTATTACATGACCACTTTCCTCAATTGATTATTCACACCTGCATCAGTTATTTTGTAAGAAGGTTTTTCAAGAAAGATATCAGTTTAAAACTAAAATTCTGCAATAATTCTTGTTACTATTCAGTCGATTTATGTCAGAGGCCATTTACAAGGGAAATTAACAAACAGCAAGCCTTTGATTTAGGAATCCAACTTTGATGTTGCCCTAATCAGTTGATTTTAAACCCAATTCTCACCAGGATTTCCACTCAAAAAATAAATGAGAGGGTTATACTATTTCACACAGCTCAAGAGCAGTTACAGTCCTCAAATAGGACTGCAAGCAGGAGCATAGGCATTGCTTTTTATTATAAATTCACTGCTCCTTTCACCATAGACTACACAAATTCTTATCTCCATGTGATTGCTCAATCCATCAATGATCAGTAAGGACTTTTACTTGGGGTTGATTGTGGCTGATAGGTGGAATCTCTAAAAAGGGTTGGAAAGGTGTTCATATTTGAGAAGTCAGTCAAGGTCAGGAGGTTATATGCAAACCCACTTTTCTTCAGCATAGTTTCATCTTCTTCTTTTGAATTTCCAGAGCCAAAGTGGCCATCCTTTTCTCTTTCTTTTTCAAACTTCCAATGAAAATGCCTTCTTTCTTTTGTTTTGCTCAAATATTTTTCTTTTCTTTTTCGAATTAGCACTGACTGCATGCCATATTCCCTCTGCTGTTTCATCATTGCCTTCAACTTTTACCCTTCTTTTGCTATTAAATTGTTACTCAATTCTCCTTCCCTCAGCTTTCTTCCCTTTCTCTTCTGACTTCTCAGGGTAGGGTTAGGCTAAATGAAACTGATGAGGTTTATTGGGTGAGATTTCAAAGGATTCATCGATTTATACAGCTCAACTGGTGTGTATCAAGGGTAGTTTTTAAAAGGTGGGGCTTTGTAAGGTTCAAACTGTTCAAAAGGAGGCCTTATATCATGTCTTTAATATCATGAGTGCTATTAAAATATTTCAATTTGGATATGTGTAACTTCTAGTGTAAGTAAGCAGATTCACATAGTCCCTAAAAGCAGAAAAGATTGCCAAAGCATACCTCCAAAGAATACATTTCAGGCCCAAACCTCACTGGGTGTGGTTTTATATCAACTTCTTGAGGTATATCTTTACTGTTTTCCTTCATTTTAGGTTTACTAAAACATCAATTTTCTTTTGGAAATTTCCTGACATTTACTTCATGAAAGTCTTTAGAATTACAGTAGAAATTCATTTTAAAAAGTTTTAACTTCCTCATTTTCAAAACAACGGTGTGAAATGACTTCATTTTCAAAAGTTTTATCGATCATAAGTCTAAGCATTAACTTACTTATTTTATTGGCATACCGCCATACCCCCAAACCAAAGGGAAGCAGTGGTCCACACCGTCCAAAACAGAGGAAAAATATAAGAAAGAAAAACAACAAAAGTAATAATGGCAAGAAGACGACGAAATGCACGAGTATACACAAAAATGTAATTTTCTATTACAAATCAGATAACACAAAAGTACAAGGAGAGCTAATAACCTGGGTCAAAATCAGATCATAGGTTAGTTCAAGTGGCTTGAACCTGAGTCACGCTTAATCAGAGCTAGAGTCAGTGTTGGAGTCTGAACTTGATTGAGCTTTCTCTGGAATGGTGTTTTGTAGCTCAGTATACTCCTCAGATTTGATCTTTCTGATGAGGCCAAGGTGTTTGGTGAGGCTAGTGGTCTTCAATTTTTCTTGATCCAGTTGGGCTTGCAACATGGACACCTTGATGTGCTCAGTCCTCACCAGCTGAAATGTTTGACCCAGCAGGTCCCGCATTTTATCTCTTTCAAATTTCATAAAAATCTCTAACTTCCTGATTTGGTTTTCATAGGGGGTGCGGATGTAAGCTTGCAAATCAGCTAGCCCCTTTTGAACATCTCTGCGGATATAAGGGTTATTTTCCATGGCTTTGATGAGGGTGGCATATCGGGGGAGGGGAATGGAATGGTAGGGGACTAAAGGTGGCCCAGCTGTGGTAGGGGGGGAGAAGTGGCTAGAAAGGGGACAACAGGTCATTCGAGTGGCTTGCTCGAGAAAATGGCGAGTGGTGGAGGATGGAATCAAAGGAGCTTGGTTTGAGTATGTGCTACCTGGTAGTAGTGGTGGGGTGGGGATCAACCAATATTACCTCGAATCGTTTGGGTGGCCTGGGAAGAAAAAAATAGGTGCAGGGGTAATGGTGGTTGTTTGGGATGTGGAAGCTAAGGTATGGAGTGCAGTTCCATGGTTACAGTGATATTGTCTCTGTGTTGGTTTGAAGTTGGGCTTGGAAGGATTGGAGGTAGGTAAGGATTTGAGTAATGGATGCAAGTGTGGGAGAGGTGGAGGGAGGTGGTGCAATGGCTGTAAAGGGAGAGGTTGGAAAGTGGGTGAAGGGAGGAGGAGCAGGTATAGGGGTGGGGTCTAGTTCCATGGTTTCAAAAATAGAACCCATTAGAGAAGAGTAGGCCTCTGTAGTGAAGGGCTCAGGTTCAGGTGTAGGGGAGGTCTCAGGTGTGTGGGCTGATGGAGCAGGGGAATTTGAGGGGCTTTGGAGCAGAGGAGTGTAGGGGGATGGGGCAATAAAATCTGTAGCTAACTCCTCTAAAGCCTGGGCATTGGAGGGTGAAATTGGTGGTGTTAGAATGGTTGGAGTGGTTGGTGTAGAGGGGGAGTCCACAATTGGAATGATGGAATGAGTGGGAGATGGGACAACTGGGATAGGTGAAAGTGCATGGGCTTGAGTAGGGGAGTAGGGTGCAAGGGCAACTTCCTCCAAAGTAGGTGCAGCTGAAAAGCTGGTCACCAAAGGTACTGGCAGAGATGTTTCAAGAAGTGGGGCAGCTAAAGAGCTGGTCACCACAGGAGTTGGCAGAACTGGATCGGGCAAAGTTGCTTCTGACAAATTTGGATCTGGCAACATGGCAGGTGCTCAATTGTAAGCTCAAATGCACTGCAGGGTGGCTTCTGTGGAGGCTCATCGGCATGTGGGTTCTGCTCACTCACAACTACGAGTTGGTCGGCAAGGGCATGTGCGAGTTCACACCTCTCTCATCCTTCTCAGATAGCAGTCAAGCCTTTTTCCCAAAATTGTGAGGGGTAATGACTTCAAATGGCTCCTCACTATCAATGTCGAATTTGGCTCTAAGGAGGGCTGTGATCAATCTGCCAAATGGTAGGCCAGCTATCTTCTGCTCTTTCTTCAACTTAGTACTTACATCAGCCATAGCTTCAAAAATTAACATAGGGGCATTGAAAAACTGCCCCTTGGAAAAATGAAAGAGGGCCTCTAAAATTGGTGTTCTCCTCTCTTGGCTGTGCCCAGTGACATAAAAGCTGCCCCTTAAAATGGAATCCATTAATAGAAATTGGGGGGCAAGGTCTCTTCTCATGATGGACTGCCCAAAGGCCCACAATACCTTGGGTTAAATGGGCAGCTATCTCTCTAAAAGAGGCCGTTTCGAGCCCAAAGGACCAGAGGGATCAAATTGAATGGTATCCCTAAAGCGTTCCCTATGTCTTCAAATGTCACAAGAAGATCGCAATCATCAATGAAAATTTCAAGGGTAGGGCCATCACCATCTTTTTCAGTGTCCTTGTCTAGGGTTTGGTACCATAACTTCACCATCCTCGGGTAAATTTTCTCTGGCAAGGGGGGAAGGAGATTGGTTAGTGAAGCCTCTCTAAGGTATCTTAAGGATGGCAAGCACTGTTTGGTGACGAAAAAGTTTCTCAACCATCACTATTAGCTTCTAAGCGTCAATGAAGGGATTTGGTAGGACCAAATGAATGGGTAGAGGAGTAAGCTTAGGCTCAGGGCTAGCAGCAGCAGGGGTGGGTTCCTCATGTCTAATTTTCTTACCTTTCTCCACCCTGTCTGCCTTATCCATTGAAAGTTTCCGTTTAGTTGAAGTTTTGGCTTTTCCTTTTGCTTTTGGGGTCGGTTTGCTCACTTTCTTAGCAGAGGATTTGGAGAACATTGCGGCCAATGATTTCCCTGCTTTTCCCATTCTAGATTGATGTAGAAAAAATGCCCAAAATAGATGCTGACATAGAGTCAACTTACTAAATGATAACCAGAGAGAATGGGTAGAGAAATACCGAGATCTAGGGTTTATGTTTGAACGAGTTGTTTCCTTTGCAAAAATCCCCCAGATTACAAGCTGAAATCCTTCTCTGAAAATGCAAATGATCTACACAATCAGCTACAAAAGGGTAGTAAACTTGTTAACACGTGCAAGGAGAGAGCGAAGTAGGGTAGCAGTGAAGAGTCGCTCTGCAAAAAGAGTTGGAAATGAAACCCTGACTTCGAAAGGGGTTTAAATATACTCAAAATTAATATCGCAAAGCGCCTTTAAGTTTCCGAAAAGTTCCAAAAGAGACCTTTTTACAATTGCGAATGGCATCAGTACCATTCGACAAGTTAACAGCTTCAGAAACATCATTTTGCAAAGGAATTAGCTTCAGAACTATCTTTTCGAAAAGAAAATGGCTCCAGCACCAACTATTCGAAAAGCACATCTTTGCTTTTGAGCAGTTCATTACAGCTCCAGAGTCTATTCGAAAAGTAATTTGGACTTTGCGAAAAGCGAATTATGACTTTGCGACTGAACTTTAAGCATGTTTCAACTATGCGAAAAGAGATAAAAGCAGAAACAGAGAAAATAAGCAAAAACTATGATATACAAACATAATGTATAATTTTCTACCATCAAATTTTTGGAGATTCGTGATGATAGATGGGCAGCACAGGCTCCTGGGTATTTCCAATGCATGGTTTGAGCCTCTGACCATTGACCTTTATGATTCTTCCATTACTTGGATCAAGGATGTCAACAGCTCCCGAAGGAGTCGCTGAGTGCATGTATGGCCCTTCCCATCTGGATCTCGGTTTTCACAGGAAAACTTGAGCTTTGAGTTAAAAAACCATACCTTAGAACCAGCTGTGAACTCTTTTCTCAATAAATTTTTATCATGAAAAGTTTTGACTTTCTCTTTATACAATCTTGAATTGGTGTATGCATCCATTCGCAGCTCTTCTAACTCAGCAAGTTGCAATTTCCTGTGATTACCAGCAGTAGTTAGATCCATGTTCAATGTTTTAATGGCCCAAAAAGCTTTATATTCTAACTCTACTGGTAAATGGCATGCTTTGCCATAGACCAACCTAAATGGGGACATACCAATTGGGGTTTTATAGGCTGTCCTATATGCCCACAATGCATCATTCAGCTTAAAAGACCAATCCTTTCTGTCCTTCTTCACAGTCTTTTCCAAAATATGTTTGATTTCTCGAAATCTCCACTTGTCCGGTTTGTGGATGATATGGAGTGGCTACTCTATGAGTCACAGTATTTCTTCAACAATGTTTCAAAATGTCTATTACAAAATGGCTTCCCTATCACCGATAATGGCTCGGGAAAACCAAACACCGAAAAATGTGATCCTTAAGAAATTTCAAAACCACTTTGTGATCATTTGTTTTAGTAGCTGTGGCTTCAATCCATTTGGATACATAATCCACAGCTACTAAAATGAAGTTATTCCCATTGGAAGGAGGAAAGGGACCCATGAAGTCTATCCCCCAAACATCAAACAACTCAACTACCAAAATAGGCTGTAAAGGCATTGAGTTTCTCTTAGAAATGCTGCCTAATTTCTGACAGTTCTGGCAGGACTTACAATGCTGCAGGGCATCCTTGAAAAGTGTAGGCCAATAAAATCCACACTGCAAAACTTTTACAGCAGTTTTGTTCCCACTAAAATGACCTCCACAGGCCTGTTCATGACACATAGAAAGTATTCTATGAAATTCTTGGTCAGGGACACATTTCCTTATTATTTGATCTGCACAACTCTTAAACAGATAAGGATCCTCCCAGATGAAGTGTTTAACCTTTGAGAAGAAAAGATCTTTATCCATTCTATTCCAATGGTGAGGAATTCTTCCAGTAGCCAAAAAGTTGACTATGTTGGCAAACCAAGGGGTGTGTTCACTAATGGCAAAAAGTTGCTCATCAGGGAAAGATTCATTGATAGGCAACCTATCAATACCAGCAGTTAAAATTCTGGAGAGGTAATCAGCCACCACATTCTCCACCCCTTTTTTATCTTTAATCTGTAGATCAAATTCCTGTAATAGGAGAATCCACCTGATTAATCTAGGTTTGGTGTCCTTCTTAGATGTATAGGTATTTCAAAGGCGAGTGGTCGAACACCACTATTTGTGAACCCAAGACATATGACCAAATTTTCTTAAGCAAAAACAATTGCCAGCAGCTCCTTCTCAGTTGTTGTGTAATTGAGCTGTGCATCAATCATTGATCTACTGGCATAAGCTATAACATGAGGCAGCTTATCTTTTCTCTGTCCAAGGACAGCTCCCAAAGCATAATCTGATGCATCACACATCAGTTCAAAAGGTAATGAATAATCTGGAGACTGCAATATTGGAGCTGAAATTAGATGCTTTTAGGAATTCAAAAGCCTTCATGCATTCATTATTGAAAACAAAGGGACATCTTGGCACAAAGAATGACAAAGAGGTTTAGTTATTTTGATCAAGTCCTTGATGAATCTTTCTCAGAAATCCAAGATGTCCTAAAAACTTGATTTGTTTAATAGTTTTGGGAGGTGGTAAATGTGCAATTAACTCAATTTTGCTTTGTCCACCTCAATGCCCTTGTGGAAACAACATGGCCAAGGACAATGCCACAGGTGACCATGAAATGGCTCTTTTCCTCAAAACCAGATTGGTTTCTTGCATCTTTGTAGTACCAATTTGAGATGGTGTAAACACTGGAAAAACTATTACCATAGATTGAGAAATCATCCATAAAATCTCCATAAATTGGTCAATCATATCGTAAAAATTCCATACATGCATCTTTGGAAGGTAGCAGGAGCATTACAAAGACCAAAAGGCATTCTCCTATAGGCAAAAGTGCCAAAAGGGCACGGAATGTGGTCTTTTCCGATCTTGTGGGTACAGGAATCAGGTTGTAACCGGAGTAACCATCAAGAAAAGCAGTAATAAAGCTTTTCCTGCTAGCTTATCTAAAATCGATCAATGAATGGGAGGAAATGGTCTTTTGGTCATTACCATTTAATTTTACGTAATCAATCTGAGACTCTCCATCCAGTTGTTTGCCTGGTTGACATAAGCTCACCATAATCTGAGGTTACAACAGTGATTCCTGATTTCTTAGGTACCACCTGTGTAGGTGCTACCCAAGCTGAATCTGAAATGGGGTAAATGACCCCTGCATCCAACAACTTAACAACGTCTTTCATGACCACTTCTTGCATATGAGGGTTCAACCTCCTTTGCATTTCTCTAGAAGGCTTTGCATTTTCTTCTAAGTGGATTTTGTGCATGCAAACAGCTGGACTAATTCCTCCTAAATCAGCAATAGTCCAGCCAATTGCCCTTTTATGTTTTTTCAAGACTATCAACAACTCTTCCTCTTGCTCCTTTGTGAGAGAGGAAGAAATAATGGAAGGCAATGAATTATTATTACCTAAGAACACATACTTCCAATTTTCTGGCAGCTGCTTTAGTTCTAAATCAGGTGGGCTGAGAAAAGAAGGTAACAAAGGTACCTTAGATGTTTGTGGAAGGGGGAGAGTAGCAGGTTTCCAAGAAGAGAAACTTGCTGATTGATTAAGAGTTCCTTGCACAACATTTATTTCCTCAAAATTTGAGATACAACTTGCTTTATTTTCAGCATATCCCCAACCATCTTTACCATCTGTGGTGAAGTCTTCACCCTGCAGAAATTGTTGTAAAGTCCCTTCCACAAGTTCATCCAATAGATCAACATGAAAACATTCTTCAGAGCTAAATTGAGGCTGTGTGACTGCATTATAAACATTTAATTTTACCTTCATGTTTCCAAATGACACTTCCATAATACCAGACCTGCATTGAATGCAAGCATTTCTTTGTAGCAGAATGGTCTTCCCAAAATAAGGATGGAAGTTTTGCTTTTAGTTGGTTCCATATCCAAAACTAGAAAATCAGCAGGATAGAAGAATTTATCTACTCCCACCAATACCTCTTCAATCATCCCTCGGCTTTCTTTCATCATGTCATAGTTGTAACACCACATGAGTGGGTTTTAATTCGCCCAAACCTGGTTTCTCATATACAGAATATGGAAGTAGGTTGACACCAGCACTCAGATCTAATAAAGCCTTTTCAATGGTGTGTTCCCCAATAATGCAAGGGATTGTGGGGATTCCAGGATCTTGAAGTTTAGGAGGTGTAGCAATGGATAACACCTGGTTAATTCTTTCCACAGCAAAGACCTTTTTGGACAACTGTATCCGAGATTGTCTCTTGTGGGTGCAAACATCTTTCAAAAATTTTGCATATCTTTGGAATTTGTTTGATTGCCTCAAGCAAAGGTAAATTTATCTTGACTTGCTTGAAAGCCTCCATCATCTCATCTATTTTTGTGTTCCCTTTATCAAAGGGATCTGATTTCATTGCATGAGGAAATGGTAAATGAGGAACTAATCTTTCATCTGACTTTAGAAGTGTTTTTACATTTTTTAATTTTACATTTTTCATTTTTTTATTTTTTAGGTACATCAACAACTCCTTCTATCACTATCTGCTCTTGCTCTTGCATATCTTTATCCTCTTCCTCATTCTCTTTCTTCTTCGATACCCACTTTGTTATCTATCATTTTCCACTTCTCAAAGTGGTGGCTTTTACTTCTTCATGTGAATTAGAAGCTTCTCTAACCATGCATCCTTTGGGATTGTTCAAAGGTTGGCTGGGTAACTTTCCTTCCTCTCTTTTTGCCAAGGTATTTGAAAGCTGTCCCAATGTTTCTTCAATCTTCTTTATGCTCTGGCTGTGAAAATTCACAGTTTGAGTTAAAGATCCTAAATTCTGAAGTGAATTTAGGACTTGATCTTCAAAAGAAAGGGACCTGGAAGGGTTTTGAACTGAGGCGATTATGCAGGTTGTTGTGGAATGAATTTCTTTGAAAGTTTGGTTTGACATAAAAATTCTAGCGATAAAGGGTCTTGAGTTTTGAAAGGCATTTGATTCTTTGGTTGTTCTTTGTTGTTGGGATTAGTAATTCCTTGGTTCCACCTCAAATTGGGGTGTGCTCTCCATGGATATTCATTTGGTTGCATCATCCAAATGATTGGCGACATGAGCTTGTTCCACCATTAAATCAGGAGCGTGATCTTGACGGGACATTGGTCAAATGATGAGTAGGGACCGCATATTAGATATGCCCCCTCTACTTTTGAAATATTTGGAGTTTTAAGTGAGTCCATCAATCTATCAAACTTTGTGGTTAGATTGTCCATCTTTCTTTCCAACTCATTCACCTCATAGATCTTCCCTTTGGTGGGTTGGTGGTTGTTCAACCTAGCAGGATTTTCAATTTCTGACAGAGATTCGCCGAGTTGAGTTTTCACCAATCACTTCAAATAAGTCCCAAACCTCTTCAATTGTTTTTGTAAGTAAGTGCCTCCACAGGAGGCATCCACCATATTTTTGCCTTTTTGATCAATTCCTTGATAGAAGCTTTGAACCAGCTGCCACCTAGGAATTTGATGATGAGGACATTGCCTTAACAGTTCCTTGAATCTTTCCCATGCTTCATGGAAAGTTTCAGTTGAGTTTTGGGAGAATGAAATGATACTTTGTCTCAATTGGCTTGTTTTAGACATTGGGAAATATTTGGCTAAGAATTGACACTGCAAATCATTCCAAGAAGTGATACTGTTTGGTGCTAACATGGATAACCATGCTCTAGCTTTATCCTTTAATGAAAAAGGAAAGAGCCTAAGCTTATTGCTTCGGACCACCCAGCTATGTTGAATGTGGTGCAAAGAGCCAAGAATTCATCCATATGTTTGTATGGGTCTTCCTTACTCAACCCATGAAAAGAAGGAAGCATTTGGATAGTTGATGACTTGATCTCATAATTTCCTTCAACAGTAGGAAATTGAATGCAAAAGGGAGAATTATAAGCACCCGGTGCAAAGTAATCCCTCAAAAGTCAAGGTTCTTCACCCATAGTAGCTGAATTCTGTGTTGTTTGTTTGGTTCGTAGTAGCCTTTCAACTTCTAAATTCAGTGGGAGAATCTCAGGGCTGAGAGTCCTCCTCCCAAACATACAACTCAGAACAAAAACAATCTGATTATTCACAGCAAACCTTCAGAATTTCTTTTTAAGTAGTTTCCCTTCTTCAAAAATTGGATATGAATAACTGCGCAGGTATAGACAATAGAATAGTTTAGTAATGATAAACAAAATTAAAAGTGAAAACTTAGGTCTATCTATTTTAGAACAAATTCCCCGGCAGCGGCGCCAAAAACTTATTGTTGCTTCTTAGTGTGCTTGATTTATGTGAGTTTTGAAAACAGATTTATAGCTGCTAAATTACAGTGGCTCTAGACTATATAAACAAATAAAGAAATATCAGCACAGTTAGAAGAGAATTAGCCTGCAAGATCAGGGCCAATTGTAGCAAGTTTTAAAAGTAAGTGAGTGAAAGATCGTCCACAGAGAATTTGTCTAAAATGTAAGATAAACCTCAAGATCTGAGCTACCAGATCTGGCTTCTTATCCTATCTAGAAAACTGATAAGATGAGAGGTTTGAATTTGTCACGTTTACAAACTAAAAACAAAGAAAAATTTAAACTAAATGATCCAGATCTGAGTTGGGGGAGTGATTGAAACAAAGATGGAGAAGTAATATCTAAATCTGATTTGGTCTTTGAAATCTAATGAGAATAACTGCAACTCAACAAAGGTGATCCAATCTTCATCTGGCTACAAGCACAGATGTAAGAGAGATAAATCTAATTCAAGGATTAGGCTTACGCTTATGGCTATGGTCTGTCCACTTTAATGGCCACAAACCATCCAATAGTCTTTAATCCAAATCCTCAATTCAGAACAATAAAACATCACTACAAATGCTGTAAGAGACTAGGTTACCAACACTAATTCTTACAGGATTAATGAATCAAGGGAAATTACATGCACAACTATGAATCTAAAGGAGTCTAATGTACTGAGGAGATCAGAGTGAACCCTTGACATGAGTCCAATGGAGAATGCATAGTTAACAGCAACCTTTTAAAATTCATCCTTACAATTTACAGAGCATGGCTTAACAGCTCTCGAATTTGCAGTCGTGGATGCAAACTCTCCTTTGAGTTACAGTAGTATCTCACAACTCTCAAATGCAAGTACAAAGTAGGCTATTACACGGACTGCAGACAAGCTGTCTGGCTGGGAAATGGGGGATTAGAAATGAAACTCAAAATCTGGATGCCCAAATTGGGCAAATGGTTCGTTTATTTATAGTTTTCCCTAAGTCCAGCTCAGATGTGTATCAACCACTCAGAGGTGCTCAGAATGTATTGACCAATGGTGGTCGAGCACGAGGATCCAGATCTATTTTGGCTAATCAGAATTCCTCGATCTGGTTCAGCCAATCAGGTGATAGAAGCATCAATTCTGTTATGTAATTCAAAAATCTGTTTGAGCTTCTAGAAGTTCCCGCCAAGTAATTTCATCTTTGGGTGTTCACATGGGGTGGAATATGCCTTTTGTGCTCGAATCTTCCTAATGTCCTTGGGTTTTAAAATGCATTGGGACGCTGCAACAGACATCGAATTGCCCTTGTTAAAGTCAATCTCCGAATACCTTTTCACAGAGCTTAAGGGCCTTTTCGCAAAGTGCTGTGACTTCTGAAGCTCTTTTCGCAATGTTCAATCTCACTTTGAATTGTGTTTTCTCCTTTTCGCAAAGTTAAATCTTCTTTTCGAAAAGTTCAGATGCTCTTCGAAAACTAAGCCTGGAGTTTTAGTCCTTTTCGCAGAGTTCCAGGTTCTTTACGAAAAGTGCAGGTTCTTTGCGAAAAGAACTCTGTAGTGCATTTCTCTGTTCGAATTGTTTCCTGCTTCTCTTACAGATCTTTGCCTCTTCCATTTAGACCTTTCCACAGCTGATGAGGTTGTTTCTTCACTTCCTTCCTTTGGATTGACATGGATTGTCATCTTTTTGGCACTTTTAAGCTGCTTTTATGGTTAAGCCTGTCTTTATTGTTAGCTGCAACATAGGCACTTAAAACACTTATTTAGTTCTCTCAAAGGTCTATCAAGACTTAAGTTTAGGGGTGAAAAATGGTATTTTTCACTTGTCAACACTCACGAGAAAGCTTTATCGCCGGTTACAACCTTCATCAGTGACCTTTAAGGGCATTTTAAGAACTCCAAAGCACATGGGACATCAGTCCATGCACAAAATGTTCTATAATTGAATGGGAACATTCCCTGGTTGTAATAAAACTACTTCAGCTGAACTGAAAGGACTTCTCTTTTCTCTGATTGGCTCAAACACTAATCACATGGATTTGAATAAGTTGAAATAAAAGTCTCTCCTCTGATTGGCCATAACAGAGATCACTTGGATCAATGCATATGTGTAAATATCCATCAAAGTTTTATAATTTGGGAGGAAGGAAGCTAGGAAATTCTTAGCCTCCCTTGACTCAAATTAGATCTAGTTTTAGTTTTTCTTTTCCCCTTTTCTCTCCCTAATCCAGCCTGTTGGATTAGTTCTTGGTAGTAGCTGAGATTATTTAGATCTGTAAATTGGTGCTGTAATTACCTTGTGAAGAATTCAGAATTTTCAGAGACTGCTGCCTTGAGGGCAATCATGGTAAGTTTTGTTAATGCAATAAAATACTGAGTTTATAGCTTCATCAGATCTACAATTTTCTAAGTTTTTGCTTTGGTTGTCTATGGATTTGATGCACCTATGGACGCCTATGCTTGTAGCTTTGCATCCATAGTGGCACCAGTGATCTTCTTGTTCTGTCTTTAACTTTTTTACCTGGCACCCACCTTTGGGATATACTGTGACTATATGTCTGGACAACCATATACCCCTAGGATTAGTCCAAATCTGAGTGTTAGAACATATTCTTTTTCCACTCACTTGTGCTTATAGCCAAGTGATGGATTTCTACAGGTCTAATTCCTGCTTTATTTTACAACCTCTTTTCACCATTTTGATCTAGAGTCTAGTAGAGATTGTAGACTTGAGAGCTAGGCAATTGCAGCTGTTTGAAGCAATGACTAGTTGACTTTAATGTCTCAGTTGAGCTGTGATTTTCACTAGAATTTTACAGATATGCTGCTCCTATGGATACTTGTGCTTATAGCCTGGCATCGATAGTGCATGCAATAGTTTTCTTGTTTAAACTCTAAGCTTGTGATTAGATGAGATCCCTGGGATAATATGCGACTATTCAAGTGTACATATTATACCCCTAAGAATAATTCAAGTCTCTGGTTTAGAATTGAATTTTTCTCCCTTGCACTTGTGCTTGTAGCAAAGTGAAGGTCAGCTGCAGATCCATAGTTCTAAATCTGATTTATAGTGAAAATAATCCACAACTGTCTACTTCTCACAATTTTATATTTTATTTTATGATCATCATTTTACTTTTGTTTATAGTTTAGATCTAGATTTAGTTGTGACACCTAAAAAACCACCTCTCTTTTTCCTGTTTTCATAGAATAGGTTGAGAGATTTCCAGATCTGTAGCAGATCTGGAGATCTACTAGATTTTTAGATCACTACTCCCTGTGAGACAAACTCGTACTTACTTTTAAAACTTGCTACAACAGCCCTGATTATTGCAGGCTGTGCTTTGTGCTAAAGACCATCCCATTTCCTTTATTTTCTATTGCATTTTCATCCAATTATAGAATAAAATTCTGTCAGCATTAAGAAATCAATACGTTTTTGGCACTGCTGTCGAGGAGTATTGATCTAGTTAGTAGATCTGAGTTTTTCTTTTTGTAGATATGAAATTTTTCTTTAGTTTAGAAGTAGATCTATATATTGCAGCTCAATTGTTTGAATAAATTACTACTGCTGTATTTGTATATTAAATCTATTTTACTGCTGCCATATTTTTGAGTTTTCTTTCTTTTTCTCTTCATTGCCTATAACCTGTTTGAATAAATTACTGCTGCAGCATTTGAGTTTTACAGATCTAAAACAGTACCAATAAGAGGAGCAAATGGATTGCAGCTGGAGCAGATCTGCCTGAGTTTGCATTCCCTTCTCCTTTGTTTCCATTTTAATTCTTTAAATCCAACAGTTATGTTGTGTTTGTTTTTATTTTTGTTTTTTTTTGCTACAAGTCTGTTATGCTGTGTATATGCTTGGTAGAAGATCCCTCAAGCCCGAGATTGTCCCTTTAGATCTTGAAGTTGAGAGGCTTCTCAGACCTAGGCAACCCCCCCCCCCCCCACACCTGATATTCATTGTGAGCCATTTGTGATGGGTGAGTTACCCAGACCTTTGAAGGAATATTATGCACCAAGGGTGTATTCCTCCCCCTTTTGCATTCAATTCCCTACAGTTGTAGGAAATTATGAGATCAAATCCTCAACCATCCAAATGCTGCCTTCATTTCATGGGTTAAGCAAAAAAGACCCATACAAACACATAGATGAGTTCCTTTCCTTATGCACAACCTTTAATATTGCTGGTTTGTAAGAGGAAGCTACCAAGCTTAGACTTTTTCCTTTTTCCTTAAAGGATAAGGCTCGAAATTGGCTCAACATGCTCCCAGCTAATAGCATCACATCCTGGATTGACTTGCAAAGCCAGTTCTTGGCTAAATTTTTTCTCACGGGCAAGATCAGCTAGCTGAGAAAGAGCATCATTTCCTTTGCTCAATCCCTACCTGAAAATTTTCATGAGGCATGGGAGAGATTCAAAGAGTTGTTGAGGCAGTGCCCATACCATCAGATACCTAGATGGAAGCTTGCTCAAAGCTTCTATCAGGGTATTGATTCTAAATGTAGAGCCATGGTGGATGCTTCATGTGGTGGCACATGTCTTAACAAGACTGATGAGGAGGTTTGAGAGTTGTTTGATGTAATTAGTGAAAATTCAACTCAGTAGGAGGCCCTGTCAAGGAGTGACATTGAGCCAGCTACTAGAGTTACGAAGGATCCCATTCATAAAGGAAAGTTGTATGAATTAAATGTTTTTAGTGACCTGGAGAGGAAGGTGGACAATTTGTCCTCAAAATTTGATAAATTGCTGAGTGTGGTGCAGCCCCACATGGCTGCACAGATAGAGAAGGCATGTCTGATATGCCAATCTCCCACACACTCCATTCAAAATTGTCCCTCTGTTGGTCATTATCCTGACTTGGTCATGGAGCATGCCAATGTAGCTCAAGCTTATGGGCAGCATCAGCCTGCTGGGAACCCTTGGAGAAATCACCCCAATTTAAGGTGGAATCAAGAAAATTTTCAGCAATCCCAGCAGCAGCAGCAGCAACCAATGCCCCATAGACCCCAGCAGTTGCAACAATACCAACAGCCAATGGCCCAGCAAAGTCTCATGTCATCACCACCCTCACAAGCCAGTACACCATCCTTTGAGGAGCAGGTTTTGTCCTCATTGTACAACCTTAGCTCTTTAACACAGACTGTTCATTCCCACAGCCAGAGCATAAAAAAGATTTAGGACTAGCTTGGTCAACTCTCCAATGCTCTAACAAAAAGGAAAATGGGTAGGCTCCTCAGCCAACCATTGAATAATCCTAAGGGGCTTCAAATGGTGGGTGATTCTTCTTCAGAAGAAGTTGATAGATAGCAAGGTAATTTTTGAACCAAAAGGAGGTGCGGAAGGTCAAGACAGATGGGTACCTTTCTACAGATTCAGATTATTCAGATTTAAGCATGTTTTTTTTTTTTTTTTTTGTTTGCTGATTTTTTTGTTATTTTCTTTCTTAGGATGTATGTGTTCACTATCTTTGTTTACTATTTTTTCTTGATTTTTCTATGTTTGAATACTGTTTTGACTTTGTTTTGTTGTTTTTGGTATGATTTTTTATTTTTGTAGGAATGTGCTTTTATTTCTTCCATTTGTACAGCATTCTTTCTACTTTTTCTGTCAATAAATTCAGTTTTGTGCTTTTATTTTTTCTTCTTTTCTGCATATAGTCCACTCTTTGTTGTTTGCAAACCTTGCTGCCCCTAGTTACTCACTGTGCAAACATTGAGGACGATGTTTATCTTAGGTTTGGGGGTATGACAAGGTGTGCCAATGGAATAGTTAATGCTACTGTAGCAGTGTTGGATTAAAATTTTAAAATTTTTAAATAAAGTGAATTTCCACCTAATTTTTAGAAAAAGAGGAAATTAAAAACTTTTTAAAACTAAAATTTGTTGTAAATCTAACATTTCCATGAAACAAATGTCAAGAAAATTTTCACAATTGGTGCCTAGTGAACCAGATAAAAGAGAAATTGTGAGGATATACCCCAGGAATTTAATGGAAGAACCAATGAGATTTGGGCCTGTAAAAAAAATTCTTTGAAGAGTGTTTTGGCAATTTTTTCTGCTCTAAGGATTGATTGAACCTACTCTTTTTCACTAGAAGTTGTGCACTCCAAGTTGAAACAACTTGATAGTACTCATGATACTAAAGAACATGATGTAAGGCTTTCATTTAGACAATTTTGAGCCTAAAAATCCCTACCCTTTGAACTGCCCTTGATACACACCATTTGAGCCGTACAAATCCAAGCTTTCTTTGACAAAAATAAGAGAATTTGAAACCAAAACTCAGTGACCTAATTTAGCTTGACCCTCACTCTGAGATTTTAGAAGGTAAAGAAGAAGAAGTTGAAGAAGGTGGAGCTGGTTTAACATTTGGTGGAAAAAGAAGAAAGCATATTTGATGACAATTGTGTGTCAGTTGTGGAGTTGTGGCATTCCAGCCCATATAAAAAAAAAATACAAAGAAAAGTAAACAAAAAAAGAAAAAAATAGAAAAACAAAACAAAAAGAGAATGAGAAGGCAAAAAAGTTCTTCATTGAAAAATTTGAAAAAAAAAATTAGAGAAGACGCTGGCCACTTTGGCTCTGAAAATTCAAAAAGATGGAGTTGTGTTGAAATGAAGAAGATGAAGTCATGAATCATCTCCTCCCTCTGCTGATTTCTCAGTTTTTGAATCCTTTTATACCCTTGCATTCTTTTAAAACCTCGACCCTAAACCACATTACAGCCCTACAAAAAGACCTTACTGATCTGAAATCGATTGAGCTGTCATGTGGAGATGAGGAGCTGTATAATCTATGGTGAAAAGAGCCAGAGGATTTCAGAACGTAGTAGCACTGCCTATGCTCATGCTTGCAGTCCTATTTGAGGGCTGTAACTGCTCTTGAGTTGGAGTGAAATGATACACCTTCCATTTTTATTTTGAGTGACAGCCCTGGTGAGACTTGGGTATGAAATTAAGTTTGTTGGGGGCATTATTCAAAATAGAATTCTCAAATTTTTCTTTCTCCCATAATGATCATGTTAAAGAGCAATCAATCAGAGGTACGGATGGTTAACTAGCAATACGTACCGAACGAAGTACAATAAATGCTGTTTTACTGTTGTGACTCTAAAAAATTGAAAGAATAAGGTGTGGAATGAATTTTATTTGTTTGAACTATGTTTTAACATGTTGCACTGACATTAACTGTTTTATTAAGAAGTTTGTGGCTACCTTCACTGAAAACCCTCAGGAGGCTTCACTCCTCTACTAGGGATCACTTAGGGGTTTAAAAGGCTTGGTGCATATGCTAAATACATCCGTGCTCCCTACGAAAGTGACATTTAAATTTTGTAGAATGATGGTTTAATTTTCCTTTGCTTGAGGACTAGCAAAGAGTTGGTTTGGGGGTGTGTTAAGCATTGAATATTGCCACTTTCTACCCCTTAAACCTTGCTTTTGCTAGGACTTGGAGCAAAAATCCATAGTGCAAAAATCCATATTGCCACTTTTTAAATATGTTTTGAAGCTAGCAATAAATTGCAGCCATAGTGCAAAAATCCATCTAAAAGTGCCAAAAAGAAGACTTAGAACCATTCATCAGAGCTGAGACAAGTGAAGCCCATGCTTGAAGGAGAGCTACTACTGTTGGAGTAAAAAAACAGAGCAAAAAGCCTTCAAGAAAAGACCTTCAGCAGTATACACTAGAAAAGACAAGGATTCAGCTGTGTGCACACTATAGCAAATGCACATTAGCTGCCCATTCAGCTGCACACTTATGTAGCCATATTGTTCACCATCTTCAACATCTTTAGCAGTGTGGACTTGACCAGCAAAGAGGCTTCACAATATATGGGTGTGTGTACACCATTCAGCTTTGTACACACTAGAGCAGTTCTTGAGAGGAGTAAAGTCTTCAGCAGCTGCACATCATTCAACTTTATGCACACTAGCTGCATACTAGAATAGCCATGTGGTTCATAATCTTCAGTAGCTGCACACTACAGCAAGCAGCCCAAGCTTTAAAACCTCTCAAGAGTAATTTGTGAGGATCAAAAGAGAGAAATAGCTTTAGCATGCTTTAGAAGTCCTATCTCGAGAGGATGCTCAAGAGATTTAAACTCCAAGCAACCTCTTGACCTTCAGCAACCCTCCAACCTGTCGAGCTCCTTCAAACCTTCATACATGAACCTGTCGATTGGTGCTGAAAAATAAGTGTACACTGTTCGAGCAGTGCTGAAGCTGAAAGCCAACCAATCGAGTGCTTAAATGCTGAAGCTGAGTACCTATCGATTGGTGCTAAAGATGAGGTGAACTAGTCGAGCAATGCTGAAGTTGAACTGGGTACCTGTCGAGCAGTACTCCTCCAAGAACACAACCTATCGAATGCTGCTGCTGCTGAAGCTCGAACCTGTTGAATGGTTCTTTGTCCATTCAACCAACCTGCTAACCACCAGAAGCTTAACCTCTCGAGTTGCTTTAGGTCTTCAGCAACTGCTCGAGCAGTTCACTCCTCCAGCCATCAATTACTCGACACCTTATAGCTGCAAGCCATCCATTCAAGCAGTTGCTCCCTTCAAACTCACGAGATACCTTCTCAACATTCCATCTGCTCGAGCATCCTCATGAGAAAGCTTCAGCTCGGGTTACAGGCTTCATCAGTGACCTTTAAGGGCATTTTTTAGAACTCCAAAGCACATGGGACAACAGTTCATGTGCAAAATGTTCTATAACTGAATGGGAACATTCCCTTGGCTGTAATGAAACTACTTCAACTGAACTAAAAGGACTTCTCTTTTCTCTGATTAGCTCAAACACTAATCACATGGATTAGAATAAGCTAAAATAAAAGTTTCTCCTCTGATTGGCCAAAACAGACATCACTTGGATCAATGCATATGTATAAATACCCATCTGAGTTCTGTAATTTGGGAGGAAGGAAGCTAGGAAATTCTCAGCCTCCCTTAGCTCAAATTAGATCTAGTTTTAGTTTTCTTTTCCCCATTTTCCCCCTCTTTTCTCTCCCTAATCTAGCTTGCTAGATTAGTTCTTCGTAGCAGCTGAGATTATTTAGATCTATCAATTGGTGCTATAATTACATTGTGAAGAATTTAGAATTTTCAGAGACTGCTGCCTTAAGGGCAATCATTGTAAGTTTTGTTAATGCAATAAAATGCTGAGTTTATAGCTTCATCAGATCTGTAATTTTCTAAGTTTTTGCTTTGGATGTCTATGGATCTGATGCACCTATGGACGCCTATGCTTGTAGCTTTGCATCCATAGTGACAGCAGTGATCTTCTTGTTCCGTCTTTAACTTTTTTACCTGGCACCCACCTTTGGGATATGCCTTGACCATTTGAGTGGACAACCATATGCCCCTAGGATTGGTCCATATCTGACGGTTAGAGCAGATTCTTTTTCCAGTCACTTGTGCTTGTAGCCAAGTGATGGATTTTTGCAGATCTAATTCCTGCTTTGTTTTATAGTCCACTTTTCACCATTTTGATATGGAGTCTAGCAGAGATTGTAGACTTGACAGCTAGGCCATTGCAGCTATTTGAAGCAATGACCAGCTAACTTTAATGCCTTAGTTGAGTTGTATTCTTTTGTGATTTTCACTAGAATTTTATAGATCTGCTGCTCCGATGGATACTTGTGTTTGTAGCCTGGCATCGATAGTGTCTGCAATAGTTTTCTTATTTAAACTCTAATCCTGTGATTAGATGAGATCCCTGGGATAATCTGTCACTATTCAAGTGTACAGATTATACACCTAAGAACGATTCAAGTCTTTGGTTTAGAATTGAATTTTGCTCCCTTGCACTTGCGCTTGTAGCCACGTGAAGGTCAGTTGTAGATCCATAGTTCTAAATTTGATTTAACTGAAAATAATCCACAACTATCTACTTTTCTACATTTTTTATTTTATTTTATCAACTCATCATCATTTTACTTTTATTTATAGTTTAGATCTAGATTTAGTTGTGACACCTAAAAAACCACCTCTCTTTTCCCTGTTTTCATAGAATAGGATTAGAGATTGCCAGATCTGTAGTAGATCTGGAGATCTACTAGATTTTTAGATCACTACTGCCTGTGGGACAAACTCTTACTTACTTTCAAAACTTGCTACAATAGTTCTAATTCTTGCAGGTTGTGCTTTGTGCTAAAGACCATCTCATTTCCATTATTTTCTGTTGCATTTTTCATCCAATTTTGTAATAAAATTCTGTCGGCATAAAGAAATCAACACAGCCCAAATCGCAGCATGGGTAGATGGACTCTCCCAAAATACCTAAAGCCAGAAATGCGAGGCCGTAGTCGAACACCAACGAATGCAGATGTAAAGCAACAACAAGAAGAATCCGGCAAGCAGGAAGCATTGTTCTCTGCCTTCCTCGACGAAGAAGATCACACACAGTAGCTCTCACCTTGGGATGGCATCATTGTAGTACGTATTCCCTCTTCAAATTTCACCTCGTAAACTCAAGTCACGATATGGCTCAAGGATCAACAAGCGACGTACCCAGTCCTCAAATCAGGAACTACCTACTCGTCGTCACCATTCCCTCAGGAGAAAGAAGTTATCTGTGCACAACCGCCAGAGAGGATAGTGAGAGAGAAGAAAGCCAGCTTGCCTCCCTTGCCTCACGTCATTCACCCACCATTGATTCCAGTGCCTTAGTCACTTCAGTCAGTTGTGAGTAAAGCGCATCGACCAGGAAAAGAACACGTGCTTGAATCAGGCCAGGTGTACGACCTCCTACGACATCTCTAGAAGATCCCAACATAAATATCGATACTCAAGCTCATCAAGAAATCACCTGACCACCACCGACTACTAATGAAGACACTGGAAGAGATGCCACTTTAGATAAGTTGCATCAGAAAACTTCCGTCATGGCGCAACCACCAGTCCTCACCTTCACAAATGCAAATTTGCCAAAGAATCTCTGCGAGGGAGCTCAACCTCTGTATATCTGACGATTATAATAAGAGGTTTTTAGTCCCTCATGCATTAGTTGTCATAGGAGCAGGACTCAATATTTTTCCCATAACAATGCTCAAGACTCTCGAGTACACGGAGCAAGATATAAGGCATTCGTCACTATCTCAGATCGCATATGATCGCTCCCGACGCTTTGTCAAGGGAACCATTAAGCTACAAGTTTGCCTCGGGCTAGTAACAAAAGATGTCACCTTCCACGTTTCTAACTCTTCTAGTACTTACAATTTAATCTTAGGAAGGAAATGGTTGGAATTCATGAATCCCGTAGCATCTACATACCATCTGCATGTCAAATTCCCACACGAGGACTCTATCATCAGAATATACGCTGACGCTCCTCTTTAGGAGATAGATACCGACTATATAGTAAGTATTCTGATAGCTCACGACTCCATCCTATCCACCAGCCACATCAGAAAGGTGCAGGTGTCCGACGACACGGTAGTGGCAGAAATCACTCATCCCAATTTTTCTTCGACATACTAGTCAAGATTAACAAGAAGAGAAGCCGACCCTAACCTCACCTGGCTCTATGACATAAATCCAACTGCAACAAAAGGATAGGACCTCATGTATCAACTAGGATACGCCCCTCACACCGGGCTCAGCAAGAATAAGCAAGGAACCATAGGGCTTGTCGTCCCTAAGAATGTTCAAAAACATACAAGATTAGGCTACCATTTAGATGGCAAGCAAGCCTGAGTGGTCACTATATGACCATTTCATCTATGAAACCGTCGGGAAGGCCAATGTGCTAAAGAAAAGAAGGGACTCCTTCCCTAAACTGTAGGAGACAGAAATTAAGCAAATAATCAAAGCCTTCACTGACCTAACAAACTTAAATCAAGGCGACGACTTCGATAAGCCACTTGAGGGAGTCAGACCGCCGTTTGACACTGAGGAATTGTCAGAAGGAAGGAAAGAACCTCACTTGAGCCTGCGGTAGAGGAGTGGGAGTCAACTAATGAAGAAGACTTTCATGTCGCATTTATAGGGGTTAAAAGAAGACAGGAACCAGATACTTCCCACTCTCTCCCATTGCCCCAGCCTCAATTGCCAACATAGGACAATTTGCCGTCAATATCAAGTGAGCCTCTCCGCCATAGAACTTGAAGACTTCCTGAGAGCTGATCGCCTAGAATGGTTTAGAGAAGACAACCGCTCTCGAGATAAGATTTCAATTCTTGACGATGATATTGATTATCAATACGTACTTGACTATTGGTGATGCCCGCGTCGATGCCCTTACCCGAAGCAACCTTACTGTGTCCTGTGCATGACTATGATGCTACGATGTCAAAAGGCTATCATGGACAACATCTGGCAAATCGTTAGCGCATAAAATTCTCACTTTGCCTTTACAAAGTAAAAGAAAAACTAGAGCTCGACGCTCCCCAATCTCTGGAAGTACCGCAACTTTAGATATTCTAGAGGTCACTAGATGAGGAATGGCGAACACGTTCGAGCGATGACGAAGATTACTGGATAGATCTCCCTACCCTCGAGTTGGCCGAATAGTTAGACCAAGGCCTTCAAGGTCTATTTAGTGGAGAAGACAAGCCCGAACCCAATAGCGAAGACCTTGGCCCCGATCTCAAAGGATTGGAATGCCCTTGGGGACACCCTTGCATCTCACACCCATACCAGCCTCGCTGTCGGGCGTGCATACTCATCCTGGCATATTAAGAAGTCCAAGCAAAAGAACTTACGAGCCTGAAGGAAGATTAGCTAGGCTCACCTAAAAATGACGAACCTCACTAAGAAGATTTTAGCATCGATGATGGCGACCTCGAGCACCCGCCTACCAAATGGGAATGCCCCCGGGAGTTTCCATCTATCATTCGGCCATATCAACCCCACTGCAGAACTTGTACAATGATATTAGAAGTGCTCGAACAGAAAGGCAAGATTAATCCTTTTCCCACCCTATGGGCAATGTTCGTAGAAAGGAGAAGAAATTAGGAACCAGCTAATCCCCAGCCAAACTCAATGATAGAACTCATCGAAGAGTACGCCTGGCTGATACAAGAAGAAGAAGAGTCAAAGGGTTACCTAGCCGACATGGGAAATGAAACCATTCACATGCTAGAAGAACCAAGATCATCAGCCGGACCGTCACCTTCATCTTTCATTAGGAAGATCACGCCGAACGAGGATCATTAAAAAAAATGCCAAATTTAGAACGGGTCGATGTCACCCGAATGCACGAACGGCTTTGGCAGCTGCTCCACTTCCCCAAATAAGGGAAGCAACTCCGCCGGTTACTCTTCAGGCAACCGACCCTATACCATATCTTTTATCAAAAATCAAAAAAATAGAAAACCCCAAAACCCCTAAAAAAATTCAAAACCCAGAAAAATAGAAAAATCAAAAAATGAGAGGGACCCCTCCATCTCACACCCATCCAGCGACCTGCAAAGACACCCCTCTCATAAGGCTATGAGTAGTGGTGACACCAACGAAGTCAAAGGATTAATAACCGACATGATCACACACGGTCATCCTCCTACTCTCAACACCAAGGAGCCCTACCTCGACTCCGTTAAAAATGACCCTACCCCCTCCCCCTCACAAAGGCGCAGAGCATCCCGACAAAGTAACAGGCCTGTAATCATACCTGACAAGATACTCTACGACTTTGAGAGGAGAATGAATAGCCTCGACCTACACCTCACTAAGGATATTGTAGTCATCAATTGCATCGATGAAGGCTTACCTCTCATAAAACTAACCCCCTAGTGTAGCTATTTCACAGTATATGAGCTCACATATGACAATGAAGGAGCATCAGCCGCTGAGGAGACGCAAGAATTTCAATGGGTCATCAAATGCTTCGATGAGCAAACTCAAGATGCCACAAAACCTACCAAAGAAATCAATTTCAACACCAAGGAGAAGCCAAAAAAGCTGCTAATCAACGCAACACTCAGTCCTAAGGAACGACAACAAATCATCCAAGTCCTTCACGATCACCTCAGCTCCTTCGCATGGTCCGATGAGGACATGCCTAGTTTGGACCCGAGCTTAGTAGAACATCGTTTGGTCCTAGAACCCGATGTAAATCCCATTAAGTAGAAACTTAGAAGAATGCACCCACAGAGAGCGCTACAAGTCAAGGAGGAAGTGGACAAGCTACACATAGTACCTATCGCGAAGAAGGGCGGCAGAGGAAGGGTATGTATCAAATTCCAGAACCTCAATTGGGCATGCCCGAAAGATGACTTCTCTTTGTCGTACATTGATGCTCTGGTCGATAATACCATCGGCCATGAGATGTTATCCTTTATGGATGGCTTCTCCGAATGCAACCATATCAAACTAGCAGAATCTGACTAATAGAAGACTTCCTTCACTATGTCATGGGGAACCTACTGCTACGCCATCATGCCTTTCAGGCTCAAGAATGCAGGAGCCACATATTAATGCACCATGATGGCCATCTTTCACGACATGATACATAAGTGTGAGGAAGTCTACATCGATGATATACTAGTTCAGTCTCAAACACGAACGGGATATGCTGAAGCACTACGACTAGTACTACAAAGATCTAAGAAATATTAGCTAAAAATGAATCCAAAGAAATTCACATTCAGAGTGACCTCCGAAAAACTATTAGGATTCATTGTTAGTAAGCGAGGAATCGAGGTCGACCTGGTAAAGGTCAAAGCCATCCTCGAGATGCCACCTCCCAGCAACATCAAAGAATTATGAGGTTTGATAGGAAGGTTGCAATGCATCAGGAGATTCATCTCCCAACACTCAGACAGATGCGACCCTTTGTACAGACTACTCAAAGGAGGAGCCGAGTATATATGGGATGACCACTGTCAGAAGGCCTTCGACAACATTAAGAAGTACCTCCTCAACTCGTCAATATTATCACCACTAGTTCCTAAGAGGCCCCTGATCCTCTACGTGTCAATAAATGATATGGCAATGAGAGTAATTCTCGGACAGCATAATGAAGATGGGAAGAGAGAGAAGGCCATCTACTATCTCAGCAGAACGATGGTCGAGTACTAATAGAAATATACAGTGATAGAGAAGACGTGCCTCACACTAGTGTGGGCCTCGACAAGACTACGACACTACTTTGGAGCACATAAGATATTGGTACTAGCATGCATGGACCCTCTGAAGTATATATTTTAAAAGCCCACTACATCTAGAAAGATCGCTCGATGGCTTATGCTACTACAAGAGCTTGACATCACCTATGTCATGTAAAAGTCCATCAAAGGATAGGAGATCGCCGATCACCTCGCCAACTTTCCACTCCAAGGCAAGGAGCCTGTACAAGCAGACTTTCTCAATGAAGACCTACTCTCAATTCATGACAAAGAGCATGACAAGACCTCATAGATCCTCTACTTCGATGGCGCCCTTAACCACAAAGGGAAAGGCATTAGGATAGTCTTACTAAGCCCAAAAGGAATTGTCATACCAAAAGCCTTTCAACTTGATTTCCCAATCACTAATAACATTGCATAATATGAAGCCTTCATTGCCAGACTACGAGCAGTGCTACAGCTGGGTGTCAAGCAGTTGAAGACAATCGGTGACTCCAAGTTGGTGACATCACAAGTCAACAGAGAGTGGAAGACTAAAGAAAGAAGACTGATGGCATACCTAGAAATAGCTCAGTTCCTGATAAAGAAATTTGAAAGGATTTCTTTCATGCATATTCTAAGATTAGAAAATGAGCTAGCAGATTCTCTCCCCATGCTAGCCTCAGTCATACAGATACTAGTTGAAGAAAGTATAAAATCCTTCTTCATCGAGAAGCTGACCACGCCAGCACACGAAGTCACCTGGTAAGTGAAACTTGAACTGCCAACTAGATCAAAAGCTATCACGAATGAAAGGCAACCTACCCAAGGCAGTTCGACGAAGAAAGAAGTCAATGTCGCAACCTTCAGGTTTGAGAAATCCCTAACCGATGATGGACAACCATGGTACTTTGATATATGAAACTTCCTGAAGCATCGACATGTCCCTCCATATGCTACCAGGATCGAACAAAAGACCATAAGGAATCGATGCACAAGGTTCTGCATCCTAGGCGAGATACTATACAAAGAAGCCTTCACTAAAGGAGAACTGCTATGGTGTGCCATGACAGCGAAAGGACAACATATCATCCAAGAAGCACACGCCAGTGCCTATGGCATCCACACCGATAGATAGAGATTAACAGACTAGATCATACGACAAGGCTACTACTGGCCTACGATGACGAGGGATTGCCACCTCTATGTACAATACTGCAAACAATGCCAAGAACATGCCACAGTTATCAAAGCCCCATCGGCTGCATTGAATCCCATAAGCTCACCATGGCCATTCTCGATGTGGGCCTTTGATATCATCGGACCCTTCACTGACATGGTTGGGAACACTCACAAGCACGCGTTCATACTCACTGCGACTATATACTACACCAAATGGGCAGAAGCAGAATCATATGTTAGAATCATGGCTTTGACGCTCATGAAGTTTATTATTCAGAACATTATCACCAAGTATGGAGTACCCAGGATGTTCATCACCGAAAATGGGCCACAATTCATCACGGAGAAGACGAAGAGACTCTATAAGAAGTACGCCATCGATCTACACCATTCATCGCCATTCTATCCCCACGAAATGGACAAGCAAAGACCACAAACAAAATGCCGATCCGGATTCTAAAATGAATAGTGGGGACAAGCAATGGAGCCGACTATCTGAAACAACTACCAGAAGCACTTGAACCTCTAGGACTTCTATTCACACAGCCACTGGCCAAACTCCTTACCTCCTCAGATATGGGATGGAAGCTATCCTACCCTACAAAATACAGGTATCATCCCTATGAATCCAACTTGATGATGAGCTATCCCTAGAAGAAAGGAGAATTGCTCTGCTCACTGAGCTAGAACAACTCGATGAGATGTTTCTAAGGGCAGCCGATCACGCGTAAGTGTACCAGAGGAGAGTGGCTAAGGCTTACGATAAGAAATTCGTTGAGTGAACTTTTGATATTGGAGAGTTAGTCTTGAAGAAAATTATGCCTTCCAAGCATGCCCATCTGAAAGGAAAATTGAAACCGAACTGGGAGCGTCCATATGTTATAATAGCCGCCTACCCTAGAAATGCATACAAGCTGATAAACCAAGATGGGGAGGAACTTCCTAACCCTTGGAACACCATGTACCTAAGGAAATACTATCCCTAGCGCTGTGGTCTTTATATCCTTAATCAGACATAGATACTTATATTTACCACCCCCGTAGTCATCATGACTCATTCATTGATCGTAAGCCTTCATTTCCCAGGATATCCAAGAAGTCTTTTAACTCACTGCCAACCTTCTTATTTAGGTAATTTCATCGAAAGGATCAGTGGAATACCTGACCTCTTCCAAAAGCATAGGTAACACCTGATTCTCACCCCTTTCCCTCGCCATTGGAGGAGACGTTAGAGTGCATAAATTGAAGATGTTAGGCTCAATCAAAACTCACTATTCTTGCATTAGTAGGTTGCTTTCAAAATATATATATACGTATTTCAAGAGAGAAAATGAGATATCAAAATAGAGAGATAATAAAAGCATACTTGAGCGAGAGCAATACGACAGGTGAACAAGTCAATGAGCTTAGGGAAGCATAAGCAACTTGTGAGGACATTCCCGATAGCCCTACCGGGAGCGTATAAGCAAACCGCGAGGGCATCCCTGGTGTCCCGATACTACTAGATATCGTTGTACGGTGGAAGGAGGAGGACAAACCCCTGCTAACCATAGAATGTGAGACTTTGATAGTGCTAAAACATGATGAAGAGCTCAACTATGACACCGCGTACCACCCGAGAAAATGATTGTTGCCTATCCCTTTTAAAAGTTGTCAAGTGCAAACTATTCCTTCACGTCATTGAGCCTTATCTCCTTTTTCACCCTTTTTATTTTCAGGCAATGAGTCAGAACCCTCCTAAGATATTTCCATAAATGAAATCGAAAACTTGTGAATGATGACTGATGCGATCACTTACTATCTACCACACCCCTAATAAGGCTACGGGATAGGATAATCACTGCCAAAGGTAGAACCCTAATATACAGCTAATATGACTAAACAACCCCTTCCCGGTTCGATGACAGTATCAAAGAGCTTTTCTCGACACTAACTTTCCAAACACACATGGCTCCTCATAAGCCCAAGTGCTAAAGCTCCATTACACCTCGATACTGGGGCATTTTTTAGAAGAAGGATTATATCGAAAGTCACTACTCGTCCATAGAAAGATGCAGAACAACGAGGTCATCATCCTAGGAAGACTGTCGAAGATATTACACTACCTATCCCGTCACGCTCCTACACTGGGGCATTTTTTTTTTAGTTTTAGAATTTTATTTCAGTTACTTTGCTTTCCTTGTTGCATTATTTTCTTTTCCTTGTAACAAAAAATAGTAGACAAAAAAAAGAGAAAAGAAAAAAATGATATAATGATCCATCCTTTGTTACCAGACCCCGGTTTGAGACACCTTCCCCCTTGACAATCAGCAAGGGGAAAAATAAAATTACTAATAACTTTATCCTCATCTGTAGCTATAGAGCAACCTTTAACTATTACTAGACCAAATCAAGGAGCATCCAAGTCCCAATAATAGGCGACGACACCAAAAGCAAGCAGTTAAAGTATAGAAAGTAAAATAAAAAGAAAAGCGAGGCCAGGTACATCTAAACAAAAAAAAATCTCTCTATATATATATCAAATATTTCTTTTACATCTGTCACCGGGGGCATACCCCCTATATATACAATGAACAAAAATACAAAAAATATGTTCACAACTCTATTCTCTATGCTGCCTCTAGGATGGTCGATTGCCGCTATCCCCAGTATCATCGACCCGTAGACCAGAAGGCTGATCCACCGTGAACTCAATCCCAGCACCCAGAGTCAGCGGACACTCCCTGGGAATAGAGGACCCCGCAACCAAGCCTCCCTCTGATCGGCCAACCGCCTAGACCGCGAATGTGAAGGACCCTCAACAAGTGTTGGGGATATTTCAAGTGATGATTATTGTGTGTGGTGAAAGTAAAACAGAAGATGAAAGAAATGGTTTCATCACATCTAAAATATTCCTAGACCTGCAAGATACATGGTCCTTTGTAGCAAGTTTTAAAAGTAAGAGTTTGTCCCACAAGGAGTAGTGATCTAAACCTAAAAGGCACTATAGTAGACCTCCAGATCTGCTATAGATCTGGCAATTCTAGCCTAGTCTAAGAAGAAAGAGAGTTTTTCGGGTGTCACTAGATATAATCTACAAAATTGAAATATAAAACTAAATCTAAAAGATTGAGGAAGATGAATGATAAAATAAAATATAAAATGGGGAGAAATAGACAACTTGGGATTGGTTCTTATTACAAACAGATCAAGATTTGTGAATTTGTAGCTGTCCTTCACTTGGCTACAAGCTCAAGTGCAAGGTAGAAGAATCCACTCTAAACCAAAGGCTTGAACTGATCTTAAGGGTATGATCTATCCATTTGAATGGACATAGATCATCCTATAGACTTCATCTAATCCAAAGGATTAAGGTAGAAGAATCCAATTTAGATAAGAGGTTTGAATTGATCTTAAGGCTATGATCTGTCCACTTTAATGGTCATAAATCATCCTAGGGATTTCCTCCAAATCAAAGGTTTCAATTAGAACATTAAAATCACTACAGATGCTATGAATACAAGGCTATAATCTCAGGCATCCATAGGAATATTAAACCAAGGGAAACAAGATGACAATCAATAGATCTACTGGTAAACTGAATAGGCTATTCCCAATTACATGACTCCTATAGACATCTAATGGAACCACAAGATCTTTAGATTTAATTAAACTTTAAAATCAATAATTTATTGAATCAAACAACTTACAATAACCTTGTTCTCAGATCTATAGTTTGTGCATCGATCCACACATCTTCATGCCAAAGTTACAATTACAAACCAAATCTGAACTGCTATCTAGCTCTAATCCAACAGGCTGGATTAGAGAGATAAGGGGGAAGAGAAAATGGAAAATAAAACCTAAAACTAAACCTAAATGAGTCAATGAGAACTAAAGCTATTCCTTGGTTTCCTTGCTGAAGAATTACAACAAAGTAGATGGGTATTTATACATATGTAGTGATCCATGTGCCTTAAATTGGAGCAAATCAGAGGAGAGGAGTTTCATTGCAAATACTTCTAATCCATGTGATTAGTGCTTTGTCCAATCAAAGAGAAGAGAGCTCAATTTAGTTTTACACAGCTAAAGTATTTTGCTTCCCACCAAGAAATTGGTTTGAAAATCAGTTTGCATGTGGGCAGCTATCCCATGTGCTTTGAAGTCCTCATATTTGCCCCTGCCGACCATTGGAAATTGCTGTTGGAATCCCAAGACTATTAGCTGTTGTTATTCCCAAAATAGGCCCCATACATGTTGATGAATGTTAAAAATAGCTGAGGCTTGATGGAGTCTAAAGAATGCTCCTGCTGTCCATTAGTAATGGCTGAATAATAGTTGCAGTTGATGGAGCTTTAATGGAGAAGCTTTAGCAATGCTTTTGAGTAGTTGGTTGGTGCAATTCACGAGGATAGAGCAGCTTCAAGTATATTCTCGTGAGGATGGTAGCCGGATTCAAAAGGTTCAATGCAGGATTCGAGAGGATGGAAGGTTGGAAGGCTGCTCCAAGTCGACAGGATGGATGAAGTGTACAAGATCCCCTCGAGAGGATGGCTGTAGGTTCAAGTGCACTTCGAGAGGCTCTGTAGCTTCAATTTATACAAGTCGATAGGTTCAATTTGTAGCTCATCCACTCGAGAGGATGGCTGACGGTATAAGGGATCCACTCAAGAGGTTGTGGGAGGATGGCTGAAGGTAGGGCTGAAGCTCGAGAGGTACTAAGTGTAGCTGAGATGTACTCGATAGGATGAAGGTTCAGCTGGTGTACAAGTTCCAAGTCGAGAGGATGCCAAGGAGTTCTCAATAGGTTAGCTGATGGTGTATCTTCCATTCGCTAGGTACTGAAGGCTACAAGGTATCCATTTGACAGGTTGGAAACTTGGAGCAGCTGAAGTTCTAAGGTCTCGACAGGTCTGAAGCTGGGCTTGCTATAAATGTCGACAAGTTGAAGGCTTCACTTGCTCCTCTTGACAAGACGGCTGTAGCTGCAAGCTACAACTTGATAGGTTGCTGGCTTTGAATGCAACAAAACTTGATAGGTTGTTAAAGCTTCCAAAGCACATCTCGACAAGCTCATGCTTCACATGGTCGACAGGTTCAAGCCTCTAAAGCATCATTTTGGCAGGTTGGAGTGTAAGGTAACTCTAGAAGTTAACTTCAGCTGTAAAAGATCCCTTCGAGAGGTTCTATTCCTGCACCATTAAAGAGCTCAACAGATTTTCTTCTTCTTTATTTGCAGCTCTTAAATGCTTGAGTAAATTGCTGCTGCCATTTGGAAATGTTGGAGCTGCATTCAATAGGTGTCAGAGAGGGTTCAACAATCCATCAAGAGGTTCAGCTGCTCTGGATCTGTTTTGACATGCAGCTAATGTGCAGTTGGTGTGCACTTGTGGCTGTGATTTGTGACTCGATATGATGGCTAGTTGTAGGTTGCAGTATCTCCATTTGATAGGTGATCACTCAGCTATGCAGCATTGCACTGCTTGTTAGGCTGGGTTTCAGCAGCTTACACCTTTGGTGGGGTTCACTTGGGAGCTTAACTGTTGAATGGACCGAACCACATGGCCGTATGCAATTGTTGATGTAGATTGAAGCACTTGGTTGCTCTAATCTCCTCTTCTTAGAACAGATTCATGGATGGCTGCATTTTTATTCCTAAACAGTAAGACAACATTAAAAAGTAATTATTATACACTCTAAGATCTAAAAAAAGCCAGGTTTAAGGGGTATAAAATGGTATAAAATAGTGATTAATAGCAAGTAACTCCGAATGACGGAGTCCTCATGAACATAATCCCTTACACGCTCACGTGTCATACGATGGGGCTGTCCAGCTAGGGAGCTAGTGGCCACTGACTCCAATCGGGCATGGCAACCAACCATCCCACGCACCCCTCGCTCACTCCTCACTAGGCGATACTGCAACCGATCTGTGGTCGCCTGCATCTCCGCCCACACCGTCCGACGAGTAGCCTCTATCGCCTCCGTCTGAGTCCCTTGTGCGAGGAGCATATCAATGAGCAGGTCCTCACGACTGTGCGTATCTCTGAGAACACGTCCCGCCTCTGGAACTGCGCACGCCCGCACTGTCTCCAAACACGACTCCTCGAGCTGACGAGCCTACACCACCACACGGAATTAAGAACTGAGCATATCTATGAAGGAAGGAAACACTGAAGATAAAATGAAGCATACCAGATCTACCCTCTCTCGAAAAAGGTGATCAGCGGTTGTGATAGTCACCGAATCGGTAGGTGGCAGAGGTGGAATCCTGGACATAGGCGGCTGCAACACAGATAAGAAGCACATCAGATAATGCCACGACTAAAAAATTGAAAATAGAAAAACACTAACTAAGCAAACCTGAGTAGGAGGAGTTGACTCCTGAGGTGGAGCCTTAGGGGCTGAGTCAGGAATGACCTGCACGAAGAAAGAAGCAAAAAAAGAAACATAAAACACATAAAACCAATCAACAAAACAATACAACTAACATACACATGATCTAAAACACACTATACCTGACTCTCCGGACACAGGGAGGTAGCTGTCGCCTCCCTCGTCTGGAGGTCCTTAGCAAGTTGACGCTAAAAATACACCACACAGTATTAGTAAAAATAAAATAAACATTAAGTTGAGCCAAACAAAATAACTCAAAAGTCCGAATAAACTTACCCAATGCTCTAGCTCGTCAAGTCGGGCTATCACTAGATCGGATGAGGCAATGAGATCGGATCGAATGTCGAGCAGCACCCCAAAGAAGAGACAACTCGCCTATAAGTATGACACATATCAGACACATAAGAAATAACGAAGAACGATAACACTCAACCAAAGGCAAATACACTCACCACTTGATCAATCTCCAAAGGTAGGCTGGCCTCCACCTCCTGACCAACCTGCTGCTGACCTCGGAGCAGCCCAATCAGCGTCGCCTGACTAGCAGCCTTGCCCTCGCAGTCTAACAAATGAAGAGGAAATAAAATCAAAACAACCATATTAAATTAACTAGAAGAAAAATGAATGCCCTAACGACTAAAATGAATAAACCAACTCACTAGAGATCATTGAGTCTTTACCAACTGGGCACTCAGCTTATCTCCACTACTCTGGCCTGGAAGACAGAGGCTATCCGGGAGAGTAGCATCTCCTCATCGGGCTGAGGAGCACATCTTGTCTGCTCCATCTCCCTGTGGAGGGCGTCCATCGCTCCATGGATGCTCGAACCCAGATGACCCAGCTCTAATGTGGTCAGCCTCTCTTGCCAACCGTGAAAGAGCCTCTCCCATGGAAGGGATGCGTCAAGAGCCGGCCACCGCTGAGCCCCTGGAACCACCTCATAAACTCTTAGGTGTCTGCCTCAACGCATGCCCCTGTCACCCTGGTCCCCCCGGCTCTAAAGTCATCAAGCTGAGCCCTCATCCGTGACGCAAAGTCCTGACCACGGGGACTAGTCATCCTCTACACCACCTGGAGGTGAATCTCCGATAGGACTCCCTGATGAAGCCCCAACTGTCGAGCTACATGAGAAAGATGGATGCGTTCCACCTTCTCAAAGCAGTGGACCCAGATATCCACATCAAAGAAAGGCTGACCGTACCGTATCATCAGCTCTTCAGCATCCTCCCCGGCCGCATAGGGCCTCCAAATGACCTATAATTAGAAATAACCAGAACAACCCATCAATAAAAATTAAAACCTAAAACCTAAACACCTTAATAACATGGACAACATGTACCTGCCCTGCATGCATATCCTCAAAGAGACCTCTCATGGGCATAGGAAGGCAAAGTGATCATACGTTCAGAACTGAAAGACACGAAAAACTAAAATAATCAGTAAAATGAAGAGAAGACAACTAAGACGTTATAGAAGCCAACAATTAACTAAAACTCACCTGAAGGGAGGAAGCCTTTGATAGTGGCGACACCTCTCCCCCGGCGATAGAGCTACTCAGAGAGGTGCACCAACACCGCCGCACCCCAGGCATAGGTGGGCACTCGGTCTAGGTCCCCAAGAAGTGTTAGCAACAGACCTGTCACATAGCCCTTGATCGAGGATAAAAAGAGTATTGCACTAAAAAAGTGCATCAAGAACACTCAGAGGACTCGATCTTCTACCACTCCTGGCTCCGTCACAGGCTCAAAAAGCGCCATCGCCTCGTGGCACACCTGGAGCGCCGCTCTCTTCTCCAAGTGATGCCTCGGAGGAACAAATCCACTAGCAAAAGTATCAAAAAACCATGTGACTCAGACCACCCCTGGCCCGGACCCACTGAACCTATACTCAACTCCGAGCACCTCCTCACATACTGCCTGTTAGTCTCCCTCCATCTGCCCTGCCATTGGCTCCCCCTCGAATATGAGTTTGGTGACGGAGACCCAGTCCTCTGGGGTCGGCAGCAACATCTCTACTAGAAAGAGCAGTGCCTGCTGCTCCTCCCTCCAGCGCTGAAGAATAGCCCCGATTGATTAGGAAGGGCTCGAGATCGAAGATTAGCCTGAAGCTGAAAGACACCAATCGCGCTCGCTGAAACTTAGGCAGGGCACGATACCAAGCATGGGACTCTAACCATGCGGTGCTGATGGCTAGCAAAGGAGGCTCCTGGGGAGCGATGAAATAAAAAGAAACAACGTAAGACTACAACCTATAACTGTGTAAGGACTAATAACCATAAATTAGGACCACTGATGATAAGTAGACCTAATATTAACAATAATAATAATAATAACGACTAATGATAATAAACCATCCATAAGAAATTTTTTAATACCATGGAGACAACAAACAATACAGGTAATGACAAACAATAAAACATCCGACAATCTACGATAGGCATGCAAAACATGAGAAACTAAGGCAGAGCAACAAAATAAACATGACCTAGAACTAGATACAAGCATGATGCATGAATGCGCATGGACACTAAGGCTAGATGCAAGTTCAACATAAAGTAACAGGGTTTCCAGATCCTAGGAATCTATGTCATAACCTAAATGCCTAGGAAATGAAAAGAAGAAACTCTTGATCATGGGCACCTACTGTTGAGAATTGAAAAATACCATTTTTCACCCCTTAACCTGAGTCTTGATAGACCTTTGAGAGAACTAAATAAGTGTTTTAAGTGCTTGTGTTTTAGCTAACAATAAAGACAGGCTTAACCATAAAAGCAGCTTAAAAGTGCAAAAAAGATGACAATCCATGTCAATCTAAAGGAAGAAAGAGAAGAGACAACCTCACTAGTTGTTAAAAGGTCTGAACTGAAGAGGCAAAGACCTGGTCTCAACCCAGAAAAGAAGTATGGAGCAATTCGAACAGAAAAATGCACTACAGAGTACTTTTCGCAAAGAACCTGAACTCTGCGAAAAGAACTAAAACTCCAGGCTTAGCTTTCGAAGAGCACCTGAACACTTCGAAAAGATGATTGACCTTTTCGAAAAGAAGAAAACTCAATTCAATGTAACCGAGAACATTGCGAAAAGAGCTTCAGGAGTTACAACACCTTGCGAAAAGTCCCCTAAGCTATGTGAAAAGGTATTCTGGAGATTCCCAGCTTTTACAAGGGCAATTCAGTAATCTATTTCACACATCCCAATGCATTTAAAAACCTAGGGACATTCCAGAGGATTCTAAGCATGAAGCGAAGGCATATTCCACCCCACGTGAGCACCCAGAGATGAAATAACTTGGCGGGAACTTCTAGAAACTCTAACAGACTTTCAAAATGCATAACATAATTGATGCTTTTGTCACCTGATTGGCTGAACCAGATCGAGAAATTTTGATTGGCCAGAACAGATCTGGATCCTTGTGCTCGACTACCATTGGTCGATACAGATCTGAGCACTTTTGATTGGTTGATACACATCTGAGCTGGACTTAGGGAAAACTATAAATAGACGAACTATTTGCCCAATTTGGGCATCCAGATTTTGAGTTTCATTCCTATTCCCCCATTTCCAAACCAGATAGTTTGTCTGAAATCCCTGTAATAGCTTCACTTTTACTTGCAATTGAGAGCTGTGAGATATTTCTGTAATTCAAAAGAGAGTTGTATTCAAGACTACAAATATGAGAGCTGTTTAAGCTGTGCTCTGTAATTGTAATGGTGGATTTGAAAAGGTCGCTGTAAACCGTACATTCTCAATTGGACTCATGTTAAGGGTTCCCTCTGATCTCCTTATTGCATTAGACTCCTTTAGATTTACTATTTTTCATGCAATCTCCCTTGATTCATTAATCCTGTGAGAATTAGTGTTTGTAACCTAATCTCTCACAACATTTGTAGTGATGCTTCTTGTTCTAAACTAATGCTTTGGATTAAAGACTATTGGATGATCTGTGGCCATTAAAGTGGACAGACCATAGCCATAAGCCTAAGTCTAATCCTTGAGTTAGATTTATTTCTCTTACATCTGTGCTTGTAGCCAGATGAAGATTGAATCATTTCTCTATTGATAGGCAGTCATTCTCATTGTGTTTCAAGGACCAAATCAAAGTTAGATATTACTTCTCCATTTTTTTTTACAAGTTTACCTCAAAATTCCCCAACTCGGATCTGGATCATTTAGTTTAACTTTTACTTTTATCATTTAGTTAATGTGACAAATTCAACCTCCCATCTTATGTGCTTTCTAGATAGGATCAGAGGTCAGATCTGGTAGCTCAGATCTGAAGGTTTATCTTAAATTTTAAATCAATTCCCTGTGGACGATCTTTTACTCACTTACATTTAAAACTTGCTACAATTGGCCCTGATCTTGCAGGCTAATTCACTTCTCTCTGTGCTGATATTTCTTTACTCTTTTTAATGTTCTAGATTCATTATAACTTAGCAGTTGCAAACTTGTTTTCAAAACACAAATAAATCATGCACACTCAGAACAAACAACAAGTTTTTGGCACCGTTGCCGGGGAATTTGTTCTAAAATAGGTAGACCTAAGTTTTCACTTTTATTTTTATATCAGTACTAAACTATTCTATTGTTTATACCTGTGCAGTTATTCATGTCCAATTTTTGAAGAAGGGAAACTACTTAAAAAGGAATTCTGAAGGTTTGCTGTGAATAAACATATTTTTTTGTTCTGAGTTGTATGTTTGGTAGGAGGACTCTCAGCCCTGAGATTGTCCCACTGAATTTAGAAGTTGAAAGGCTACTACGAACCAAACAAACAACCCCGAATTCTGCTACTATGGGTGAAGAACCTCGACTTTTGAGGGATTACTTTGCACCTGGTGCTTATAATTCTCCCGTTTGCATTCAATTTCCTACTGTTGAAGGAAATTATGAGATCAAATCATCGACCATCCAAATGCTTCCTTCCTTCCATGGGTTGAGTAAGGAAGATCCATACAAACATGTGGATGAATTCTTGGCTCTTTGCACCACATTCAACATAGCTAGACTTGGTCCGTATAAACCAAGCTTCTCTTTCCTTTTTCATTAAAGGATAAAGCTAGAGCATGGTTATCTATGTTAGCACCAAATAGTATCACTTCTTGGAATGATTTGCAGTGTCAATTTTTAGCCAAATATTTCCCAATGTCTAAAACAAGCCAATTGAGACAAAGTATCATTTCTTTCTCACAAAACTCAACTAAAACTTTCCATGAAGCATGGGAACGATTTAAGGAACTTTTAAGGCAATGTCCTCATCATCAAATTCCCAGATGGCAGCTGGTTCAAAGCTTCTATCAAGGAATTGATCAAAAAGTCAAAAATATGGTGGATGCCTCCTGTGGAGGCACTTACTTGCAAAAAACAATTGAGGAGGTTTGGGACTTATTTGAAGTAATTGGTGAAAACTCAACTCAACAGGAATCTCTGTCAAGAGATATTGAAAATCCTGCTAGGTTGAACAATCAGCAACCCACCAAAGGGAAGATTTATGAGGTGAATGAGTTGGAAAGAAAGATGGACAATTTAACCACAAAGTTTGATAGATTGATGGACTCACTTAAAAATCCAAATGTTGCAAGAGTAGAGGAGGCATGTCTAATATGCCAGTCCCCTACTCATTCAATTGACCAATGTCCTGCTGCACCACAGTTCCCAGATGTAATGGTGGAACAAGCTCATGCTGCTCAATCATTTAGATAGATGCAGTCAAATGAATGTCCATGGAGAGGGCACCCCAATTTGAGGTGGAACCAAGGGAATTATCAATCACAACAGCAGCAACAACCAAAGAACCAAATGCCTTTCAAAACTGCACAACCTTATCAGCAGAATTTTTATGCCAAACCAAATTTTCAGCAGCCCATTCCACAACAACCTGTGCAGCAATCTGCCCCAGTTCAAACCCCTTCTAGGTCCCCTTCTTTTAAAGATCAAGTCCTAAATTCACTCCAGAATTTAGGATCTTTAACTCAGACTGTGAATTTTCACAGCCAGAGCATAAAGAAGATTGAAGAAACATTGGGACAGCTTTCAAATACTTTGGCCAAAAGAGAGGAAGGAAAGTTACCCAGCCAACCTTTGAACAATCCCAAAGGACAGTTCTTGGTTGGAGAAGCTTCTAATTCCATGAAGAAGTAAAAACTGTCACAACTTTGAGAAGTGGAAGAATTATAAATAACATAGTGGGTACTGAAGAAGAAAAAAATGAGGAAAATGATAAAGATATGCAACAAGAGCAGCATAATGATAGCAGTGGGGGTGCTGATGGACCTCAGAAAAATCAAACAAATGAAAAACAAAAAATTCAAAATTTTTTTGAAAATGCTTCCAAAGCTGTAAATGAAGGACTAGTTCCTCATTTACCATTTCCTCATGCAATGAAATCTGTATCCCCTTTTGATAAAGGGAACATAAAAATAGATGAAATGATGGAGACTTTCAAGCAAGTCAAGATAAATCTACCTTTGCTTGAGGCAATCAAACAAATTCTAGCATATGCAAAATTTTTGAAAGATGTTTGCACTCACAAAAGACAGTCTAGGATACAGTTATCCAAGAAGGTCTTTGTTGTGGAAAGAGTTAATCAGGTGTTATCCATTGCCACACCTCCTAAACTTCAAGATCCTAGAATCCCCACAATCCCTTGCATTATTGGGGAACATACTATTAAAAAGGCTTTATTAGATCTGGGTGCTAGTGTCAACCTACTTCCATATTCTGTATATGAGAAACTAGGTTTGGGAGAATTAAAACCCACTCATGTGGGGTTACAACTAGCAGACAGATCTGAAAACAAGCCAGTTGGGATGATTGAAGATGTATTGGTGGGAGTAGATAAATTTTTCTATCCTGTGGATTTTCTAGTTTTGGACATGGAACCTACCAAAAGCAAAACTTCCATCCCTGTCATTTTGGGAAGACCATTCCTGGCTACAGCAAATGCTTGCATTCAATGCAGGTCTGGTATTATGGAAGTCTCTTTTGAAAACATGAAGGTAAAATTAAATGTTTATAATGCAGTCACACAGCCTCAATTCACCTCTGAAGAATGTTTTCATGTTGATCTATTGGATGAACTGGTAGAAGGGACTTTACAACAGTTTCTGCAGTGTGAAGATTTCACCACAGATGTTAAAGATGCTTGGGAAATTTCGAGGAAGAAAAGCTTGTAAATTCGAGAAAATAAATGTTGTGCAAGGAACTCATAATCAATCACAAGTTTCTCTTCTTGGAAACTGCTACTCTTCCCCTTTACAAAGCCTAAAAGGTACCTTTGTTACCTTCTTTTCTCAACCGATTTAGAACTCAAGCGTTGGAAAATTTGAAATATGTGTTTTTAGAAGATCATAAATCATTGCCTGTAATTATTTCTTCCTCCCTCACAAAGGAGCAAGAGGAAGAGCTATTGATTGTTTTGAAAGAACATAGAAGGGCAATTGGCTAAACTATTGCTGATTTGGGAGGAATCAGTCCAATTTGCATGCATGCACAAAATCCATTTGTCGGAAGTTGCAAAGCCTTCTAGGGAAATGCAAAGGAGGCTGAACCCTCATATGCAAGAAGTGGTCATGAAAGAGGTTGTTAAGTTGTTGGATGAAGGGGTCATTTACCCCATTTCAAATTCAGCTTCGGTGGCACCTACACAGGTGGTACCTAAGAAATTTGGAATCACTATTGTAACCTCAGATTCTGGTGAGCTTATGTCAACCAGACAAACAACTGGGTGGAGGGTCTCAGATTGATTACGAAAATTAAATGCAATGACCGAAAGACCATTTCCCCTCCCATTCATTGATTAGATTTTAGATAAGCTAGCGGGAAAAGCTTACTACTGTTTTCTTGCTGGTTACTCGGTTACAACTTGATTCTGTGTACCCACAAGATCGGGAAAAGACCACATTCACTTGCCCTTTTGGCACTTTTGCCTATAGGAGAATGCCTTTTGGTCTTTGTAATGCTCCCTACCTTTCAAAGATGCATGTATTCCATTTTCTCGATATGATTGACCAATTTATGGAGATTTTTATGGATGATTTTTCAATCTCTGAGCAGTTTTTCCGGTGTTTACATCATCTCAAATTGGTATTACGAGATGTGAAGAAACCAATCTAGTTTTGAGTTTGGGAAAAGAGCCATTTTATGGTCACCCAAGGCATTGTCCTTGGCCATGTTGTTTCCACAAGGGCATTGAGGTGGACAAAAATTGATTTAATTACACATTTACCACCTCCCAAAGCATTAAACAAATCGTCGAAGTTTTTTGGGACATCTTTGGATTTTCTGAAGGTTCATTAAGGACTTCAGTAAAATAACCAAGCCTCTTTGTCATTTATTGTGCCAAGATGTCCCTTTTGTTTTCAATAATGAATGTATGAAGGCTTTTGAATTCTTAAAAAACTGTTTGATTTCAGCTCAATATTGCGATGTCAGTTATTCACTACCTTTTGAGCGATGTGTGATGCATCAGTTATGCTTTGGGAGCTGTCCTTGGGCGAGAAAGGAAAAACTGCCTCATGTCATAGCTTATGCCGGTAGATCAATGATTGATGCACACTCAATTACACAACAACCGAGAAGGAGCCGGCAATTGTTTTTGCTTTAGAGAAATTCGAGTTATATGTCTTGGGTTCACAAATAGTGGTGTTCATGACCACTCACTTTGAAATACCTTCTGTCTAAGAAGGACACCAAACCAAGATTAATCAGGTGGATTCTCCTATTACAGGAATTTGATTTACAGATCAAAGATAAAAAGGGGGTGGAGAATGTGGTGGCTAATCACCTGTCTAGAATTTTAACTGCTGAGATTGATAGGCTGCCTATCAATGAATCTTTCCCTGATGAGCAACCTTTTGCCATTAGTGTACACACTCCTTGGTTTGCAAACATAGTCAACTTTTTGGCTACTGGAAGAATTCCTCAACATTGGAATAAAATGGATAAAGATCTTTTCTTCTCAAAGGTTAAACATTTCATCTAGGAAGATCCTTATCTGTTTAAGAGTTGTGCAGACCAAATAATAAGAAAATGTGTCCCTGACCAAGAATTTCATAGAATACTTTCTATGTGCGATGAACAGGCCTTGGAGGTCATTTTAGTGGAAACAAAACTGCTGCAAAGGTTTTGCAGTGTGGATTTTATTGGCCTACACTTTTCAAAGATGTTCTGCAGCATTGTAAGTCTTCCCAGAACTGTCAGAAATTGGGCAGCATTTCCAAGAGAAACTCAATGCCTTTACAACCTATTTTGGTAGTTGAGTTGTTTGATGTTTGGGGGATAGACTTCATGGGTCCCTTTCCTCCTTCCAATGGATATAATTTCATTTTAGTAGCTGTGGATTATGTATCCAAATGGATTGAAGCCACAGCCACTAAAACAAATGATCACAAAGTGGTTCTTAAATTTCTTAAGGATCACATTTTTTCCAGGTTTGGTTTTCCCAGAGCCATTATCAGTGATGGGGGAAGCCATTTTTGTAATAAACATTTTGAAACTTTATTAAAAAAATACTCTGTGACTCATAGAGTAGCCACTCCATATCATCCACAAACCAGTGGACAAGTGGAGATTTCCAATAGAGAAATCAAACATATTCTGGAAAAGACTGTGAAGAAGGACAGAAAGGATTGGTCCTTTAAAATTTGAATGATGCATTGTGGGCATATAGGAATGACCTATAAAACCCCAATTGGCATGTCCCCATTCAGGTTGGTCTATGGCAAAGCATGCCATTTACCAAGAGAGTTAGAATATAAAGCCTTTTGGGCCATTAAAACATTGAACATGGATCTAACTACTGCTTTGGTAATCACGAGAAACGCAACTTCTTTGAGTTGGAGGAGCTAAGAATGGATGCATACACAAATTCAAGATTTTACAAAGAGAAAGTCAAAACTTTCCATGATAAAAATTTATTGAGAAAAGAGTTCACAGCTGGCTCTAAGGTATGGTTATTTAACTCAAAACTCAAGTTTTTCCGGAAGTGAGATCCAGATGGGAAGAGGCCATACTGTTCATTGAGACTCCTTCGGAGCTGTTGACATCCTTGATCCAAGTAATGGAAGAATCTTCAAAGTAAATGGTGGTCGAGGCTCAAACCATGCATTGAAAATACCCAGAACTGTCTTTGCCCATCTATCATCACGAACCTCCCAAAATTTGATGGTAGATAACTGTACATTATGTTTTTATTTCATAGTTTTTGCTTAGTTTCTTTGTTTCTGTTTTTATTCATGATTTGTCTCTTTTCGCATGATTTAAATATGTGAAAAGTTAAGTCGCAAAGTAATAATTATCTTTTCGCAAAGTTTAATTTACTTTTCGAAAAGACTCTGGATTTGCAACGAACTGCTCGAAAGCAAGGATTTGCTTTTCGAATAGTTGGTTCTGAAGCTATTTTCTTCTCGAAAAGATATTTCTGAAGCTAGTTTCTTTTTGAAAAGATGTTTCTGAAGCTATTAACTTTTCTAATGGTACTGATGCCATTCACAATTGTCAAAAGGTCTATTTTGGAACTTTTCAAAAACTTAAAAAGGACTTTGCGAAATTAACTCTGAGCATATTTAAACCCTTTCGAAGTAAGGGTTTCATATTCGAAAGCTTTCTGAAGAGTGACCTGTTCCACAGAAACCCTATTTCTTTCTTTCCTTACGCGATTTGAGAATCTTGCTACACTTTTCAACACCTTTGTTCGATCATTTGAGTTTTCAGAGAAGGATTTTAGCTTCTAGTCTGGGGGATTTCAGCAAGCAAACAACACGTTCAATCAAAAACCCTAGATCTCGGTATTTCTCTGCACATTCTCTCTGTTTATCATTTGAAAATTTTGATTTTGTGTCAGCATTTGTTGTGGGCATTTTCATACATCAAGTTAGAATGGGAAAAGTGGGGAAATCGTTGGCTGCCATGTTCCCAAAATCCTCTGCTAAGAAAGTTAGCAAACCTACCCCAAAAGGAAAAACCAAAACTTCAGCCAAAAGAAAACTATCAATGGATAAAGCGGATAGGGTGGAGAAAGGGAAGAAAGTGAGACATGAGGAACCCATCCCTGCTGCTAGTCCTGAGCCTGAGCTTCCTCCTCTGCCTATACATTTGGTACTGCCAAATCCATTCATTGAAGCTCAGAAGCTAATTCCTGAGCTGATTGTGGACGAAACTTTTTTCGTCAACAAACCGGATTGCCTGTTATCTTTAAGATACATGAGAGATGCCTCACTAAGCAATATCCTTACCCCCTTGCCTGAGAAAATTTACCCACGAATGGTGAAGTTATGGTACCAAAACTTAGTAAAGGTCACTGAAAGAGATGCTGATGTCCCTACCCTGGTTATCTTTATTGATGATTGCGATCTTACTGTCACATTTGAAAACATAGGGAATGCTTTGGGGATACCCTTCCAATTTGATCCTTCTGGTCCATTGGCTGCTCCAGAAACAACCTCCTTTAGAGAAATGGCTGCACATTTAACCCAAGGAATTGTTGGCACTGGACAGTCCATCATGAGGAGAGACCTAGCCCCCTAATTTCTATTGATGGATTCCATTTTGAGGGGAAGTTTTTATGTCACCGGGCACGACCAGAGAGGAGAACACCAATTCTGAGGCTCTCTTTCATTTTCTAAGGCGGTTTTCAATGCCCTATGTTAAAAAGCCATGGTTGATATTAGTGCCAAGTTGAAAAAGGGCAGAAAGTAGTGGCCTCCCATTTGGTAGATTGATCCTGACCCTCCTCGAGCCAAGTTTGACATTGATAATGAGGAGCCATTTGAAGTCATTGCTCCTCACAATTTTGGGAAAAAGGCTTGGACTACAAGCCAAGCCATCTTGAGAAGAATGAGAGAGGAAGGTGAACACGCACACTGGTGTAATGAACACTGCACACACACCTCATTTTAGAACCTTTGCCAGGTGACCCTTAGAACCACTTTCTGCAGGTGACCGCTCTTTACCCATTTTGAAGAAACTATCCTTCCCATGGTGACCGGCTCTTGGTGCACCAATTCTTGAGGAAGTTGGCCTTTTCACCCTCCTCCCTAGTCCAGCCCACCTTGCCACTTCACCTATCGGTGTCCCATCTCCCATACCCTCCATTATTCCAATTATAGATTCCCCCTCTACACCAACTCCAACCATACTCACCACCAATTTCTCCCACCAATGCCCATCTTTTGGCTGCAGGACTTTGTGCCCCATCTCCCTCCTCTTGCTCCAAAGCCCTCAAATTCACTGCTCATTACCCACACACACACAGTATCCCATACACAGACACAGCTTTCCTCTGAGGCTTATTCTTGTAATGGGATCTATTTTTGAAACCGTGGGGCTTGAACCTATCCCTATACCTGACCCTCATCATTTCACTCACTTACCTACTTCTCCCTTTACAGCCATTGCACCTCCACCCTCCACTTCAGTTGTACCAGTCCCTGCTATGCACACCTCTCCCCCACCTGCATCTATTAACCAAATACTTGCCTACCTCCAATCCATCCAAGCCCAACTACAACTCAACACAGAAAACCAGTCTGTGACCAATGACCTTCTCCAAACCTTAGCCTCCACATCCCACACAACCACCATTACCCCTGTACCTACTGTTGATTCCCATGCTACCCAAACTGAACCAGAGGTAGTATTGGTTGATCTGCCCACCCCCACCACTACTGCCCATGCTACCCAAACTGAACCTGAAGTCCCTCTGGTTGCGTCCCCTTCACCACTCCTCACTTTCTCTGAGCAAGCCACTCAGACCGACCCTGAAGTCCTCCTTCTGGACACTTCTTCTCCCCCTCCCACAGCTGGGGCACCTTGGTCCCCTACCATTCCATTCCCCTTCCCAGATTTGCCACCCTCAGAAGAGCCATGGAAGAAAATCCTTATATCTGTAGAGATGTTCTAAAGGGGTTAGCTGATTTACAAGCCTACATTAGAACCCCTTATGAAAACCAGATTCGGAAAGTGGAGTTATTTATGAAATTTGAGAGAGAGAAAATGAAGGACTTACTGGGTCAAACCTTTCAGATGGTTCGGAGTGAGTAGCACAAGGTGACCATGTTGCAAGCCCAGCTTGACCAGGAAAAACTGAAGACCACTAGACTTGGCAAGTACATTGGTCTCACCAAAAAGATAAAATCAGAGAAATACACTGAGCTGCAAAACACAATCCAGGAGAAAGCTCAATCAAGTTCGGACTCCAATACTGATTCTAGTTCTGATTCTGACAGTGACTCCAGTTCTGAGCCAATTGAACCAACTTATGATATAGATTTTGACCCCAGTTATTAAAGCACTTTGTACTTATCTATGGTATAAGTTTGTAATATAAATTCTGGTTTTTCTTGTGAAATTATTGTGCATTTCTGTCTGTCCTCTTGTCATCATGATTTTTTTTTTCTTGCTTATGTCTCTTCTTTGCTTTGGACCAGTGTGGACCCTGCTCCCCTTTGGTTTGGGGGTGTGACAGAAATGTCAAAATCAATAATTGAGTTAACATCAGTACAACTTATGATCAGTAAAATTTTTGAAAATAAAGTAATTTCACACCTGCTGTTTTGAAAAAAGAAAAATATGAAGAAGTTAAAAACTTTTTGAAATTAATTTCTAGTGTAATTCTAATACTTTCATGAAGTGAATGCCAGGAAATTTCCAAAAGAAAATTGATGTTTTTGTAAACCTAAAAAGAAGGAAAACAGTGAGGATACACCTCAGGAATTTGATAAAAAAACCACACCCAGTGAGGTTTGGGCCTGAAATGTATTCTTTGGAGGTATGAATTGGCAATTTTTTTTCTGCTTTTGGGACTGATTGAATCTACTTACTTGCACTAGAACTTACACATATCCAAATTGAAATAATTTGATATCACTCGTGATATTAAAGACATGATGTAAGGCTTCCTTTTGGACGGTTTGAACCTTACAAAGCCCCACCTTTTGAAACTGCCCTTGATACACACCATTTGAGCTGTACAAATCTAAGATTCCTTTGAAACCTCATCTAATAACCTCATCAACTTCATTTAGCCTAACCCTCACTCCGAGAAGTCAGAAGATAAAGGGAAGGAAGCTGAAGAAAGGAGAATTGAGTAACAATTTGATAACAAAAGAAGAGTACAAGTTGAAGGCAATGATGTAACAGCAGAGGAAATGTGGCATTCTAGTCAATGCTAATTTGAAAAAAAAAAATAATAAAAAAAATATTTGAGCAAAACAAAAAGAGAGAAGGCATTTCATTGGAAGTTTGAAAAAGAAAGAGAAAAAGATGGCCACTTTGGCTCTAGAAATTCAAAGAAGAAAATGAAAATATGCTGAAGTAAAGAAGGTTTGTGTATCACCTCCTTACTTTGACTGACTTCTCAAATTTGAACACCATTCCACCCCTTTATTCTTGAGAAATTTCACCCATAAGCCACATTACAACCCCAGTAAAGTCCTTACTGATCAATGATGGATTGAGCTATCACATGGAGATAAGAATTTGTGTAATCTATGGTGAAAAGAGCAGTGAATTTCGAACTAAAAGCAATGCCTATGCTCATGCTTACAGTCCTATTTGAGGGCTGTAACTGCTCTTGAGCCGTGTGAAATAGTAAAACCCTCTTACTTGCATGTTGAGTGAAAATCCTGGTGAGAGTTGGGTTTAAAATCAACTCATTGGGGTAACATCGAAGCTGGATTCCTAAATAGAAGGCAAGCTGTTCATTAATTTTTCTTGTAAATAACCTTTGACATAAATTGACTGAGTAGTAACAAGAATTACAACAGAATTTTAGTTTTGAACTGATGTTTTTCTTGAAAAATCTTCTTACAACATAGTGATCGAGTGTGACTAAAGCATTGGATGAAAGTTCATTTAATGTAATCTGCAGTAATCTTAACTGATTCATTGGAGAAGTTTGTGGGTACCTTCACTGAAAACCCTCAAGAGACTTCACTCTTCCACTAGGGATCACCGAGGGGTTTAAAAGGCTTGTTGCATATGCTAAATGCAACTGTGCTCCCTACAAAAGTGGCTGTATACTTTGTTTTTATTTTGTCTTTGCTCAGGGACTAGCAAAGCTTAGGTTTGGGGGTGTGTTGAGAACTAAAAAATACCATTTTTCACCCCTTAACCTGAGTCTTGATAGACCTTTGAGAGAACTAAATAAGTGTTTTAAGTGCTTGTGTTTCAGCTAACAATAAAGACAGGCTTAACCATAAAAGCAGCTTAAAAGTGCCAAAAAGATGACAATCCATGTCAATCCAAAGGAAGAAAGAGAAGAGACAACCTCACTAGCTGTTAAAAGGTCTGAACTGAAGAGGCAAAGACCTGGTCTCAACCCAGAAAAGAAGTATGGAGCAATTCGAACAGAAAAATGCACTATAGAGTACTTTTCGCAAAGAACCTGAACTGTTTGCAAAGAACCTGAACTCTGCGAAAAGAACTAAAACTCCAGGCTTAGCTTTTGAAGAGCACCTAAACTCTTCGAAGAGATGATTGACCTTTTCGAAAAGAAGAAAACTCAATTCGAACAGAACCAGAATATTGCGAAAAGAGCTTTAGGAGTTACAACACCTTGCGAAAAGTCCCCTAAGCTATGCGAAAAGGTATTCTGGGGATTCCCAGCTTTTGCAAGGGCAATTCAGTAATCTGTTTCACGCATCCCAATGCATTTAAAAACCTAGGGACATTCCAGAGGATTCTAAGCATGAAGCGAAGGCATATTCCACCCCACGTGAGCACCCAGAGATGAAATAACTTGGCGGGAACTTCTAGAAACTCTAACAGACTTTCAAAATGCATAACAGAATTGATGCTTTTGTCACCTGATTGGCTGAACCAGATCGAGAAATTCTGATTGGCCAGAATAGATCTGGATCCTTGTGCTCGACTACCATTGGTCGATACAGATCTGAGCACTTTTGATTGGTTGATACACATCTGAGCTGAACTTAGGGAAAACTATAAATAGACGAACCATTTGCCCAATTTGGGCACCCAAATTTTGAGTTTCATTCCTATTCCCCCATTTCCAAACCAGATAGTTTGTCTGAAATCCCTGTAATAGCTTCACTTTTACTTGCAATTGAGAGCTGTGAGATATTTCTGTAATTCAAAAGAGAGTTGTATTCAAGACTACAAACCGAGAGTCTTAAGATGTGCTCTGTAATTGTAATGGTGGATTTGAAAAGGTTGCTGTAAACCGTACATTCTCAATTGGACTCATGTTAAGGGTTCCCTCTGATCTCCTTATTGCATTAGACTCCTTTAGATTTACTGTTTTTCATGCAATTTCCCTTGATTCATTAATCCTATGAGAATTAGTGTTTGTAACCTAATCTCTCACGACATTTGTAGTGATGCTTCTTGTTCTAAACTAAGGCTTTGGATTAAAGACTATTGGATGGTCTGTGGCCATTAAAGTTGACAGACCATAGCCATAAGCCTAAGTCTAATCCTTGAGTAAGATTTATTTCTCTTACATCTGTGCTTGTAGCCAGATGAAGATTAAACCATTTCTCTGTTGATCGGCAGTCATTCTCATTGTGTTTCAAGGACCAAATCAAAGTTAGATATTACTTCTCCATTTTTTTTTACAAGTTTAACTCAAAATTCCCCAACTCGGATTTGGATCATTTAGCTTAACTTTTACTTTTATCATTTAGTTAATGTGACAAATTCAACCTCCCATCTTATGTGCTTTCTAGATAGGATCAGAGGTCAGATCTGGTTGCTCAGATCTGAAGGTTTATCTTAAATTTTAAATCAATTCCCTGTGGACGATCTTTTACTCACTTACATTTAAAACTTGCTACAATTGGCCCTGATCTTGCAGGCTAATTCACTTCTCTCTGTGCTGATATTTCTTTACTCTTTTTAATGTTCTAGATTCATTATAACTTAGCAGTTGCAAACCTATTTTCAAAACACAAATAAGTCATGCACACTCAGAACAAACAACACCTACCTGATCCCTCGCAAAGAACTCCTACAACAGAATGCGAATGGGAGGCGGAGCCCGATGTGGAGCAGCATCGTCCTCGTCATCCTCAGGAACACCCTCTTCGATGACCACCTCAGCACCGCCCTCAACATCAGCATCAGCATCAGCATCAGCGCTGGTAGGAATCTCAGGAATCTCCTCCACCCCCACCATCTGCTCCAAGTCTGAAGTAGTCAAGAAAAGTTAGTCACTGCCCTCAGACTCCATCTCTAAACAAAGAGCTCAAAAAACTAAAGAGAACGCGAGAAATGGCGCTAGAAACGGACAAGCGGATCGCAAAATATCATGAAAACACAAAAATCAAGGCACTAAGAAGCAAAGAAATAAAGAATCGGAGACAAACCAGAAAGCATAGGTGAAATGAAAGTTTTTTTAGCTTATATAAAGCGCAGGCTAATTGTGCGCCCGGACATGGGCACACAATTGAAAAGTGTGTATAAACACCTGCACGGAACCCAAATTACGCACACCAACCGGGGCACACAAGTAAACTCCCGTTCGCCTAAAAGGCATGATAAATCAATCCCGCGCCCATGGCCATGCGCGTGATTAGAATTACGCTCCCTAATTTCTGTGCGCAATTTGAAAGGTCACCCGCACAGTGACCTGGTGATGCTTTAGTCACGCGCTCTGATTAGAGCGCGCAATTGAATTACACGCACCTACTCAAACACGTAATTGACCTCTGAACCCCTCAATCACGCGTGCCTAACAAGGCGCGTAATTGAATTAAGCTCCTTGCACTAGGCTCGTAATTACCCAGCTATGATAAAAAATATAGGCAAATAACAACGACTAGAGATGAAGCTAATGACTTAGATGCCTACACCAAACAACACAGAACTCACACACACACTCTGACTTAGGCATATACGCCCTGAAAATTTAAAAAAAAACCCTCACCTATACACATGCTCATGTTCCAAAAATAGCCACTTAAACACAGAAACACTAGATCAGATTAGAACCCGTCAAAATCAAACCAATATAACGCCAACACAAACCAAACCAAACTTCACCTAGGACCAAATGAAGATCAAACTAGACTGCACCAAAAACTAAATACAATCAAGCAAAAATTTAAGAAGTGTAAAATAAGTCATAAATAAACAAAATCACTTCTATAAATATGATGAAATCAATTACAAGTTACACCAAGGGCATACCCTTTGAACACACAAAAGTTACAACCCCGAAACAAGAATTAAAATTAAATCCGCCAAACGAAAGAAAATTTTTAAATAGGCACCCTTGAGGGAAAATGCCCAAGAAATAATACATAAAAAGGGGAAAGACGACAGAGAGACTCAGGGAGAAAGCGCACACTGAACGAATTCTAACAAAAATCTCATCTTCACCTACTTTTCCCCCTGAGATGCAGCTTATGATGCAATCCTCCAAGTCATACAATAAAATGCCAACATCACAGAGCTCAGAGTCAGCAGAGAAGAAAGAGTGACTCACAGAAAGCCACTCAGGACTTGCAGGATACACCTATGGAAGGCTAATCTTGGAAACCCCCAAGGGAGTGCTGACCAAAGGTCGATCCACAGAACCTACCAAGGAGAAACTGACGCCGATCATGTGAACTCTGACGCAACGCTTGTCCGTGGTTTTCTTCCCGCCACCTTTAACTCTTCCATCTCTTCCCCCAATGGGGTGGTGTTAGTCACTGGTTTTTACCACTTTTTACCCCTTTAACCTGTCTTTTGCTTGGGCTTAGAATGATTAATAACTGCATTTTAGTATTGTTTTATAGTCAGGAAGAAATTACAGCCTTAGTGCAGTTTTTCAGTAAAAAGTGCCAATGAAGGAGCTATTGGAATCAATCAACAGCTGAGAGTGAGAAACCAGCCAATTATTATATGATTAAAACAACCAATTAAAAGGTATAACTTACAGATGTATGGAATCAAGGTGAGAAACCAGTCTTGCAAGAACTAGGGCTGTTGCAGCAAGTTTAAAAGGTAAGGGTATGTCCATAGGGAAATGTGGTTTAACAATAGTAAATCTCCAGATCTATGGTAGGTCTGGCACTCTATCCTAATTTAAGATAAACTAAAATAGGAAATACGAGAGGTTTTAGGTTTTTGTCACTTTTACTACAAACTACAAAGGTTAAATGCAAGTGATCCAGATCTGATCAAACACAGAGATGAGGGAAGATATAAAAAAGATGAAAATTCAAAAGATGGAGAACAACAACTAGGGGTCTTGGTCTCTTACTGAAAATCAAAGGAATCAAAGGCAGTGTAGAGGATAGATTTGCAACAATCCTCCATTTGGCTACAAGCTCCCCGGGTTCCCCCGGCAGATGTAAGGTATATCTCTACCAATGAATTGAAGCAATCTTAGGATTATGATCTGCCCTTCTACTAGATACAGTTCGTCCCAGAGATTATTCCAATCTATTGATTGAAACAGGTAAACTATTGCAGATGCTATGGGTGCCAGGCTACCAGCTCTCCATTTCTGGCTGGCATCCACAGGAGTATCCAATCCAGGGAAATCAAATATGAAGAAGTAAAATGTAGGTTAGAATTACTTTTAAAAACCATAATTACATTTCAATAATACAACTTACAATCCTATTATGCCAAGATCTGCAATCTATGCAACATACAATCTCTTACAAGCCTCTGAAACTCTCGATTTATAGCTCAAGACCTCACCCTAACTACTGAAAAGAGTTTAGCCGACCATGATTGGCTAAAGAGAGAATGGGAGAAGAAGGAAGCGAGAGGGAGTTCTTGGAGGAAAATGGATCTCGAGCTATGCTTTGGTTCTCTCAGATTCTGGATGGTTCTTCTATAAAACTTCTCTTTTATTTATTCCTTCTTCCCCTATCTCAGATCCGTTTAAGCCAATCAAAGCCCAAGAGAATAATTCTGTTATTCTGGGCTGCTGATGTGGCTGATTTCTCTTTCAGAAACTTTTCTCCCATTGGCCCACAACCGCTAAATACACCTGAGACAGTTAGGGTTTCCAATCATGCTCAGTTGAGTACTAAAAATACCCCTAGGGGTCGCTAACATGCTTTGGGATGTGTGCACAAAATTTGGAAGTTGGCAGTTGCTACAAAAGGGCCTTGAGAAGTTGCCAGTTTGAGTGTCAAGAGGTTCAGAGAACCTCTCGACAAGTTCTCAATCTGCCTGCTCTCTATTTTGATAGGTTTGGGAACCTCTCGAGGAGTTTAGTTTAATTGTACTAGTCGATAGGCTTGGATGACTCGTTGATAGGATCAATGTGGCTTTCGATAGGATTGAAACATCTCGACAGGATTGGAAGCTCGTTTCACCGTTCTGTCCATTTTTCCATTTGTCCTCTCGACAGGTTATAATCAACTTGTTGACTGGTTATACAACTTCTTGTCGACAACTTTATAGACTTCTTTTGAGCTCTCGACAGGTTGGCTTGGACTGCTCAACAGGTTCAGCTGAACCTCTCGACATGTTTTTAGAACCTCTCAACTTCTCTTGCACCTTCAAGTAAGGTGTCGACAGGATCTGTCATTACACTCCCAACCTCTCGATAGGATCTGTCATCCTCTCAATCTCTTCACCGGTTATACTTAACCTTCCAAACTTCTCGACAGGTACTGGGGAGCTCTCGACAGCTTCATGGAACCTCCCGAATCTTAGCTCTTGAACATCACAATCTCTCGACAGCTTCTGGATCCTCTCGAAATCTTGGTTTTTAGGCATCAGCTCCTCTCAGCAGCTAAAGCTAACCTCTCGACAGGTTTACTCTTGTGCTTCCACTGCTGGCACATATCTCTAGTGTGTTGTTCTTCCTTTGTCTAATACTCAAACATTTCTTGGTGGATTTAATCCTCATTCCTTGCAACTGCACTTAGCCTCAGGCATTCTCAGTTGGGAAAGACAATCTCATGAACTTCTAAGGCTCTTGTGGATTGCTTGATTGGCTGGCCTTTGGGCTGTAAGGTCACATGCTGAGCAGCAAATTGCTTCTTTGGCTGTTTTAAGTGGATGTCAGCACTAAGCTTGCAATTTATTGCTTATCTATAAAATATACTCAAAACACATTATTAGTCAGCTCAAAGGTCCACTAAAGGTTAGGTTAGAAAGTGAAAAATTGTATTTTTCACTGCTTAACACACCCCCAAACCTAAGCTTTGCTAGTCCCTGAGCATAGGAGAGAGTAAAAACAATTATTGAAAATGAAGAATGCCACTTTTGTAGGGAATGTTAAGTGGTGAAAAATGCCACTTTTCACCCTTTAACCTTACCATTGATAGGCCTGTGAGCACACTAATAAGCCTCTGTCAAGTGCATTTTGTAGGCTGCAATAAAAGAGGACACTAATGCAGAAAAGCACTCAAGAATGCCCAAAAAGGGGCCATCTCTCAGCACAAGATAAACCCAACAATAGCACATCAGAGGGTAGCACATCAATGAACCATTGGAGCACGTGGCTACAACAGGGCAAGGCGAAAGAAGTGAGAACAGGCTGAGAACATCCTATCGATTGGTCACCTGAAGACTTCGATAGGAGCTGAAAGCAAAGAAAGGAAGAGTTCGTGCAGTTGAAGAAGTTTCAACAGGATCTGAAGGCAAAAGAAGGATGAATTCATGTGGCTTGAGGAGTTCGATAGGATCTCAGAACCTATTGAGCAACTGAAAGGAAAGAAGAAACCATCCTATCGAAAACCCTCCTGAGGCACCAAGGGAACCTATCGAATGGTTTCTTAAAACCTATCGAGATGAAGACGCTGGACAGAACCTATCGAAGGGTGAGAGCAACCCTATCGAAATGATGGCATGTAAAGGGGAACCTATTGAAATGGGTCTCCAACCTTTCGAAGAGTCCCTCCAACCCGTCGAATACTCCAGACCAAGGACTGAGAATGCTAGAACTCTAAGAGAAGGCTCATCCTATCGAAACCTATCGAAGAGATCTGAGAACCTAGCGAAAGGACCAAAAAGCTCTATTTAAACCTGTTGAAAGCTTCCTGAACCTGTCAAAATCGTGTGCAGAACTTCTCAGACATTCAGTTGTGCATATGTTGTGATTTGGTGACTCGCTGTACGCAACCCGAGGCACTTGATGACTGACACAACATTTCCAGAAGATGCCCTAAGAAACCCTAACCGACCCACGTGCTCTAACAGAAGTCTAACAAACTCTGAGGACCTTCTAGAAGGGATTTTTAGCAAAAAAAATAGAGGAGAAAGCTATATATAGAGACCCCTAATTGTAATTGGGGGGGATCAAGATCTAAGCCAAATTTTGGAGATTAGAGCTTGCAGAGCAATTCTATTTTCCCTCCTTTAGCCCAACCATGGTTTGCTAATTCCCTTGGAGTAGCAAGGAGAGAAGTTAGATCTATAATTAGGTAAGGTTAAGAGTGCTATTGTAGGTTCCTAGCTACACAAACTACAGATTTGAGAGTATTTCCATTATAGAGTGACATTGATTGCAATGTTAATACTGTTTTTAATGCTTTAATTAGATTTAAAGTTTCTTTGGTTCCATTTGGTGATCGATCGGATTTGTGTAGAGGAGTCTGTAAATCAGCTCACCCACTTAACTGGTAGGCCTCTTGGATACCACCCGATCTCCCTGGATCTGATACTCCTGTGATTCCTTGAGTCTGTGACTTGGGAATTGCAGCATATGTAGTGGTTATAATTGCTCTAATTGAGGCCTTAGCTTTGGAGGAGATCCCTAGGGTGGTCTGTGACCATTAAAGTGGACATATCATAACCTTAAGATTAGCCCAAGCTCTGGCTCCAATTGGATTCGTTTGCTGCAAATTCATGGATTCGATAAAGTCTATAGGATGGTCTGTGACCATTAAAGTGGACAGATCATAGCCTTAAGACTAGATGGATCCTGCGATTTGAAGTGGAGTTTATACCCTGCAGCTGTGCTTATGGCCAGTTGAGAGAATTGTGTGCTCTAAACCTCTGTAGCATAATTAATTGAATCTGATTTCAGTGAAAACCAATCTCCAAGCTACTCTTCTCTATTTTCTACTTTTTACCTCTTTCCCCTACAAGATCTAAGATCCTAAACTCGATCACAGTTAGTCTATGTTTAATTTTAGCTTAGCCTAAGTGACAATCCATTTTAAACCTCTCCCCTATCTTTTAACTAACGTAGCACTAGTTAGGGTGCCAGATCTAATACAGATATGGAGATTTATCATATTTTTAAACCAACCTCCCTGTGGACATTCCCTTACTCACCATCTTTGTAAAACTTGCTACAATAGACCCTGATTACTTGCAGGTCTGTGTGCGTGTGTTCTGCCTAGTTTTATAGATGATTTTAGACCCTCATTTGACGGAAGGCAAACACTCCAACAGGGAACACAGATGCATTTAGCATATGCATCAAGCCTTTTAAACCCCTAGGTGATCCCTAGTGGAGGAGTGAAGTCTCCTGAGGGTTTTTAGTGAAGTTACCTATAAACTTGTCCAATGACTCAGTTAATATCAGTGCAACATTTTAAAACAAAGTTCAAGCAGTATAAAATTCATTTCACACCTTGTCCATTCAGTTTTAGAGAATTCTCAGCAAAAACATGGCAGTTTAAAACTAAAGTACTGCTGTAATTCCTGCACAATCAATCAGCTCATGTCAAGGTATCTTGTATGAAAATTAATGCAAAGCTTACCCTTAAATTGAGAATCATGTTTTGATAATGCCCCCATCAATCCTAATTTTAGACTCAAAGCTCACCAGGGCTGTCACTCATAAAGAAATAGAAGGGTGTATCAACTCACACAGGTTAAGAGCAGTTACAGCCCTCAAATAGGACTACAAGCATGAGCATAGGCATTGCTCCACTTTATTAGATTTTCTAACTATTTTCACCATAGATCAAACAAATTCTCATCCCCACGTGATAGCTCAATCCATTTCATATCAGTAAGGACTTTTTATTGGGTTGTAATGTGGCTTATGGGTGAAGTTTACAAAGACTAAAAGGGTAAGGAAGGATTCAAAATTGAGAAATCAGTAGAGTAAGGAGGTATTTAAACTTGGATTTGCACCATCCTCAATGTCATGAATGTTGTCGTTGCAACATCCTCAATGTCATGAATGCTGTCGAGCTATTTAAACTTGGATTTGCCTAACTTCTAGCGAGCAAAACTAGATTCAATCAGTCCTTAGAGCAGAAGAAATTGCTAAACACTCTTTAAAGAAAATATTTAGGCCCAAATCTCACTGAGTATGGTCTTTCATCAGAATTCTAGGGTATATCCTCACAATTTTCTCTCTTTTCAAGTTCACTAAGCACTAATTTTTGAAAAATTCCTGACATTTGCTTCATGAAATGTTAGAACTATAATATGTTTCAGTTTTAAAGAGTTTTTAATTTCCTCTATTTTATAAAAAATCAGGTGGGAAATCACTTTATTTTCACAAATTTTGTCCAATCCTAGCTACACCAACATTAACTACTCTATTGGCAAACCTGCCACACCCCCAATCCTATGAGGAGCAGTGTCCTCACTGAGTCAAAGATAAAGGCATGTGCAGTAGTGTAAAACATACACAAAAAACAAAGTAAGTAAAAGCAGAAAACATGAAACACATAAACAACGAAAAGAAAATAAACAAAAAAACAGAAAGACAACAAAGAAGGGACAACAAATAAACAAAAGAGAATTTCATTGATAACACAAGAAGATGTACATTATAAGGGAAAGTTATCTAAAAAAAATTATACAAAAACATCCTAACTAATTTTGAAAAGCTTAAAAGACTATGTAGAAATCCTAAATACAAACTAAAGCTAATCAAAGTTAGAGGTGAAAATGTCATCAGGGTTGAATGCACATTGAGCAACATAGGCTTTCAACTCAGCTTTCTTCTCTGCCTTGGTCTGCACTTTGTTGGTAGTAGCTACCTCCTCAGAGAGGGTAGCTGTCTCCTTTCCTTTCGCGGCTTGCTGAGAAGGGGAACTGGTAGTGGGTTGCACAAGTGCTGAGCCAATCAATTCAGCCACTTTCCTTTCTAGGATTTCTGCTTTCCTTTCAGCCAGGACAACTTGACTCTCATATGCTTCCTTAGTGGCCTTGTTGACTGCTTTGGAGGCAGCCAACCACTTCTCTAATCCATCAGCATGTATTTTCTCCAAGGTTGCAATGAGCTTTTCAGCTTCATATTGCAGTAAAATATGTTGCCAGCCTTTGGATATTTTCAACATTTCAAAGTTGTAATCCACCTGCATCTGACTCAGCTTTGCTTCATAGGGTATCTCAATTGATCTACGGAGGGCAGCCATTCCTCGCACAACATCCTTTTTAAGGTAGGGGTCCTGTTTCATGACATGGAGGAGGGTAGAGTATGGAGAAGGATGGGGAAAGGAAGAGGTAGGGAGCATGGGTAGGTCAGTACTAGTAGAAAGACTAGCTGGAAGTGGAAAGGGAATGGACGATGGCATGGGTGGGGTGGGGGTTAAGGGAATAGGGTGAAGAACTTCAAGGTTAGGTTCAGTTGTTATTAGAATGGAGGAGATGAAATTAGGTTTTCAACATCTGTGGCAGCATCAGATGTTGCAATGACAGGTGGGGATTGGTGTCCAAAGGTGGGGCAATAAGGGGCAGATGGATAGGGATAGGTAGGGGTGCAGAGTCTATGTGGGTGGAAGTATTGGTAGGGGTATGGGTAACTGGGATAGGTACAATGAGTGTAGCTAAGGGAATGGTTTGGGGAGAAGGTGGTGGAGTAGCTAAATGGGTGGTTGTAGGGATAGAAGGCTGTTGTGGGGTTGGGCTATCAGGGACAAGGTGGATTGGATGGCTTGGAGGGTAGTGTGCAAGGAGGCCTGGTTTTGGAGGGTGGAGTTCATGGATAGGAGGGTGGCCTCAATGGTTGATTGGGTATGGGTATTGGTCATCACATGAGATTGAAGGGATAGTAATAGGTTGAGGATATGGGGTAAAGGATCAGGTGTGACAGGGGCTGTGAGTTGGATTGTTGGAATTGGTTGGAAAAGGGGAGTGTGGGCATTGTTAAAAGGTGGGGTGGGTGAAGTGTGAAAATGGGTAGGCTATGGAGAGGTGGGATGTGGAGAATCTGGTAGTGGGGTGTACTCATGCTCAATATTGTCCATGATGGACTGCATCAGAGATGAATATCCCTCACGGGTTATGTGGTCCTGGTTGTGTAGAGGTGATATAGAGAAGGTAGGGTCAATGTTAAAGGACATGGGTGGTGGGGAAGTGATGGCTTGTTCAGCTGAACTGGAAGGGTGGGGAAGTGATGGCTTGTTCAACTGAAGTGGAAGGGTGGGGGCTTGAGGGTTTAGCAGCTGAGATGGATGGGCTGGTTGGGGGGGGTAAGCTTGGACTTTCTCATATAGGTTGAGGTGATGGGTAAGGAAGGTAATGTAGGGATGGGGTCTATGGTAAGAGGAGTAGATAGAGGTGTGGATGTGGTGATGGTGGAAAGGGAGGCTGAAGTGCTGGGAGGTACAAAAACTATAATGGAGGGCAAAGGAAATGAGATGGATGGAATGGAGGGGATGACTGAAGGTGCTGAGGGAATCAGAGGATCAGCTGCAGAGCTGGCCACTTGAGGTGCCTCCCTTTCAGGTCTCTCAACAGATTTACTCTTACTATTTTCGATCAAAGTCCTACTGGCAGACCAAGCCCTCTTTCCAAACACTTTGGGCTTCATAATCTTCACTTCCTCATCCCCTTTAAAAACAAATTGACCTCTCTTAAGCAAGGCAGTGATGAGCCTACTGTATGGGAGCCCTAGTAGGGCTTGGGCCTTCCTACATTTGTCATTCACATCCACCATCACATCAAACACCAGCCAAGCAGTATTTAAAAACTGGCCCTTAGAGAAAAAGTATAAGGCATCCACTATTGGTGTTCTCTTTTGCTGATGGACACTAAGATAAACATTCTTCCTCAAAATGGAATCAATGAAGTGCATGCTGGGGTGTAAATCGCTTCTCATCAATGACTCCCCAGACCCCACAATGCCCTGAGTTAAATGTCTGGCCATAGTCTTAAAAGGTACAGTCTCAGGCTCAGGCAGTCCATAGGAAGGATAAAAAATAGAAGGGACTCCAAGAACCAACCCTATATCACTGTAATTCACAACAATCTCTTGGTGGTCAATTATAATCTCCAGACAAGGATCAGTTGAACCTAGCCTAGACTTCTTTCTCAGGTTTTGATACCCTAGCTTGATCAGCCTGGGGTAGGATTTCTCTTGCAAAGGGGTCATTAGTGGTGTTAGACCCGCCTTCACCAAATAGTCCATTGTGGCCTTGCAATCCTCCTCCTTAGAAAAATAGGGTGTATTCACAATTGTCTCTAGAATCAGGCTTAAGGCATCCACAAATTCATTGGGAGTAGATAGGATCACAGGGACTTCAGGCTCAGCCATAGGGCTATCCTCAAACTCAAGAATTTCAGGCACAGGGATTTCTACCTCAGGGGCCTCCTTAACAAATTCTTCACTGGTTTGGGCCCTCTTTGATTTCTTGGCTTTCTTGGACTTCATAGTTTTCTCAGCTTGGTCCATGACCAGCTTTCTTTTTACAGGAGGGGATTCTGTGGGTTGTGTGGTGAGCCTACTAGATTTCCTAGTGGCTTTGGTGGCGGACTTGGAAGGTACTTTGAAAAGATTAGCCAAGGTATCCTCTTGACCAACCATGAGGAACTCAATCCACACAAATCCAATATCAATCACCACACAGACTATTTTGATTGCTCAAATTACCCACCCAAATTAGAAATTGAAGTGCCAAACTTGGAAATCACAAAGTGGAGCTGGAGAAGAACTTACCAATAGAAAACTAGGGTTTCTCAGATCACGCTATGCACGGCACCAAATCAACTCAAATTAGGTGCAAAATGTAGCCCTGGAGAAATTAAAGTGATTGGAGCAATGGCAAGGTGTTTGGAGTAGCAATCAATGATGTAGAGAGAGAAAGAGAAAAATGGAAAATCGGTAGAGAATACATAAAGCTTAGAGAGAAGTTGTCGAATGGAAAAAATGGAGTTGTCGCTAGGTTTAAAGCAGTGGGAAATGAGCTTCGACAGGATTGGGGCAAGGTGTTGACAGGTTGATGCAACTTGTCGAAGAGTAAAAAGTAATTGATCCTCGCGAGAGGTTCAATCCATCCTGTTGACAGGTCTAAGGTTACAGAAAGAATCATTTCGAGAGGTTCACAGAACCTCTCGATAGGCACTTTCAGCTCAACAGAGAATCCTCTCGACATGTTCCAGGCTCCAGAAAAATCACTTCGAGAGGATCAAAGAACCTCTCGATAGGTATCCTAAACCTGTCTAGAATTCAACCAAAGCTTGTAGAACCTGTCGAGAATTAATTCACACCTCTCGACAGCTTTTAGATCTTGTCGAAATGCAAACTAGGAACTCTCAGAACCTTTTGAGATGTTCATAGAACCTATCGATAGGTTGTATTTTAGTTTAAAAAAAAACTTGTAATCAGTTCCCAGTTCATTCCCTAACAGATTTGACACTCCAACTCTGTCCACTTCACAAATTTGACTTATTATTCTACATGAGATACTAGACATTCATGTACAATGCCAATTAGAAATGCAACAAAAACAGAAACAAAAACAAAAATAACCAAACATTGGAGTTATTATACATAGTATACATTGTTGGAACTCAAACATGTTATGGAGGTTCATGATAGTGAATGGTCAGCACAGGCTCCACCACATTTGCAACAACAAGCTTGAGCCTTTGACCATTCACTTTCATGGTCCTTCCATCTTTTGGATCCTTGATTTCAATAGCCCTAGATGAGGATACATGCTCAACTATGTAAGGTCCCTCCCATCTAGATCTTAACTTACCTGTGAACAATCTCAATTTAGAGTTGAACAGCCATACCTTGTTGTTGCCAGCTGTGAACTCTTTCCTCAGCAGATGCTTTTCATAGAAAGCCTTCATTTTCTCCTTGTAGATCCTAGCATTTGAATATGCCTCCAATCTAAGCTCTTCCAGCTTTGACAGCTGGAGTTTCCTGTGTATGCCAACAAAAGTTAAGTCAGTATTCAATGCTTTAACAACCCAATAAGCCTTGTGCTCAAGCTCTACAGGTAAATGGCATGCCTTGCCATATACCAGCCTGAAAGGAGACATCCCTATTGGGGTCTTATAGGCAGTCCTGTAAGCCCACAAAGCATCAGGTAACTTTAAGAACCAATCCTTCTTGTCAACTCTCATAGTTGTCTCCAAATGTGTTTGATTTCTCTATTAGAAATTTTCACCTGTCCACTAGTTTGTGGGTGGTATAGGGTGGCAACTCTGTGTGTCAGAAAGTTCTTTCTCAGTAGGTTCTCAAACTACCTATTGCAAAAGTGGCTCCCCCCATGACTAATGATAGCTCTGGGGCTGGCAAACCTAGAGAAAATGTTGTCCTTTAAGAAGTTGAGGACAACCTTGTGATTATTGGTTCTTGTAGCTATTGCCTCAACCCATTTGGACACATTGTCCACAGCTACAAGAATATAGTTGTATCCAAAGAAAGGAGGGAAAGGACCCATGACGTTAATCCCCCAAATATCAAAAAGTTCAATCACAAGTATGGGCTGTAAAGGCATGGAGTTTCTTTTGGAGATACTCCCCATCTTTTGGCATCTTTTACAAGTTTTACAATGAAGCCATACATCTTTGAATAGAGTGGGCAAATAAAATCCACTTTAGAGCACCTTGGCAGCAGTTTTGTTCCCAGTGAAGTGGCCTCCACATGCCTGTTCATGACACATAATTAGTATATTGTGGAGTTCCTCATTAGGGACACATCTCCTCACCACTTGGTCTGCACAATGCTTGAATAGATATGGATCCTCCCACATATAATGTCTGATCTGTGAAAAGAACAGATCCTTGTCCATTTTGTTCCAGTGTGAGGGGATCTTTCCTACTGCCAAGTAATTCACAATATTTGCAAACCAAGGTGTAGAGGTGATGATAACAAACAATTGCTCATCCGGAAAGGAGTCATTAAAAGGTAGCCTATCAAACTCCTCTGCTAGGATCCTAGACAAGTGGTCTGCAACCATATGTTCAACCCCTTTCTTGTCCTTGATCTCAAGATCAAACTCCTGTAATAGGAGGATCCATCTGATCAATCTAAGCTTTGCATCTTTTTTTGACAAAAGGTATTTTAGGGCTGAGTGGTTTGTGAAAACCACTATCTTGGATCCCAGCACATAAGACATGAACTTATCTAGAGCAAAGACAATTGCCAACAGTTCCTTCTCCATTGTAGTGTAATTTAACTGAGCATCAATCATGATTTTCCTTGCATAGACAATCACACAAAGGGCCTTATCTTTCCTTTGTCCCAAGACTGCACCAATTGGAAAGTCTTGTGCATCTCACATCAACTCAAAAGGTATAGAAAAAGCAGGTGCTTTAAGGATAGGTGCAGAGGTTAGCTAACTTTTCAACAACTCAAAGGCCTTAAGGTATTCATCATTGAAATCAAAGGGAACCTCTTGGCACAATAGGTGACAAAGAGGTTTTGAGATCTTGCTAAAATCTTTGATAAATCGCCTATAGAAGCTAGCATGCCCCAAGAATGATCTGACTTATTTCATAGTTTTTGGTGGGGGTAAATGTGTAATCAGATCTATTTTAGCCTTGTCTACCTCAATGCCTCTATGAGAAATCACATGGCCAAGGATAATGCCTTGAGTGACCATAAAATGGCTCTTTTCCCAACTTAAAACCAAGTTGGTTTCCTCACATCTCTGTAACACAAGGTTGAGATGGTGTAGACATGGGCTAAAACTATCCCCAAAAATAGAGAAATCATCCATGAAAATCTCTAGAAACTATTCAATCATGTCAGAAAATATAGCATACATGGACCTTTGGAAAGTTGCAGGTGCATTATAAAATTGAAATGACATCCTTTGATAGGTAAAGGTGCCAAATGGGCATGTGAAAGTTATCTTTTCTTGATCTTGTGGATAAACAGGGATTTGGTTATACCCTGAATATCTATTGAGAAAATAATAAAAAGACTTTTCTGCTAACTTATCCAAGATTTGGTCAATGAAGGGCAAAGGGAAATGGCCTTTTTTGGTTTTTAGATTGAGCTCTCGATAGTCTATACACACCCTCCAACCTGTGGTTGCCCTAGTTGGAACAAGCTCACCAGCATCAGTTTTAATCACATTAATTCCAGATTTCTTGGGCACCGCCTGAGTAGGTTCCACCCATTCAGAATCTAAAATTTGGTAGATGACTCCAGCATCTAGCAATTTGACCACTTCTTTCATCACCACCTCTTGCATGTGGGGATTCAATTTTCTCTGCATTTCTCTAGAGGGTTTAGAACCCTCTTTCAGGTAGATTTTATACATGCATATAGTAGGGCTGATGCCCCCAAGGTCAGCAATGGTCCAGCCGATTGCTCTCTTATGCTTCTTTAAAACACACAACTCTTCCTCTTGCTCATCAGTGAGAGAGGAAGAAATAATCACTGACAATTTTTTATTTGCCCTAAAAAAAGTATATTTCAAGGTCTTAGGCAGCTGTTTCAACTCCACATCTGGTGGACATACAAGTGAATGCAGCAAAGGTACCTTTGATGGTAATGGAAGAGGCGTCACAGCAGGTTTCCAAGGAGGATACCTTGTTGTTGGCCCCACATCAGAAATTAAGACTTACACTTCTTGAACCATGGGTGTGGGGGCCTTCTCTTCCACCATCTCACTCCATACATTCTCAAAAACATCCCCAATATCATCACAAAAATTATTACAATAGAGCAGCTTGGGCAAAGTCTCTTCCACAAGCTCATCCCATACATCAATTGAAAAACAATCCTCACCATTTAAGTGAGGCTGATTTACAGTATTGTAAACATTCAATTTAACCTTCATGTTGCCAAAAGACACCTCCATTACTCCTGATCTACACTGAATACAAGCATTGATACTCGCTAAGAAAGGTCTGCCTAAAATCACAGGAATATAGGTGGTGCACTTGCTTGGCTCCATGTCAAGAACCAGAAAATATGCTCGATAGAAAAATTTATCAACTCCAACTAAAACATCCTCTATCATTCTCACAGACATCCTTTTAGATCTTTCTGCTAGTTGTAGCACCACATGTGTGGGCTTCAATTCTCCCAAGCCTAACTTCTCATAAACAGAATATGGAAGTAGGTTTACACTAACTCCCAAATCTAATAGGGCCTTCTCAATAGTATGATTCCTAATGATGCAGGGGATTGTGGGAACTCTAGGGTCTTCAAGATTGGTTGGAGTTGCATAATTCACTTTCTCAGCACAAAAGACCTTCTTGGATAAGTGTATCCTAGACTGCCTTTTGTGGGTGCATAATTCTTTCAAAAATTTTGCATAGGCTGAAACTTGCTTGATGGCATCAAGTAAAGGCAAGTTGATTATTACTTGTTTGAAAGTTTCCATCATCTCCTCAACCTTAGCATTCCCCTTGTCAAAAGGAGAAACTGCTTTCAATGCATTGGGAAATGGCAAATGGGGAATTGACCTCCCATTTCAGCCTTAGCAAGTTCATAAGATTTTTCTTTATTTTTATTTTCAATTTTTTGTTAGGGCACATCACCCCCCTTATTTTTTATATGTTGCCCCTGCTGCATATTTTCATGAGTTGTTTCTTCACTTTCTGCACTTGACTCATCAAGCTCAATACCAACTTGGTTATCCACCAGCCTCCCACTCCTCAAGGTGGTGACAAATTTTACTTTTTCATAGGAGGGGGGTCCCACCAACCATGTACTGCCCCTTTGGATTGTTCATGGGCTGACTGGGTAGTCTTTCCTCCTCCCTCCTAGTCAAAGAATTAGATAGTTGATCAAGGTGGTCCTCTATCTTCTTGATGCTTTGACTGTGGGAGTTAACAGTTTTAGATAAAGAGCCCAAATTCTGCAGTGAAGCCAAAACTTGCTCTTCAAATGTTAGGGACCTAAAGGGTGCTGGAGCTGGTGCACTTTGATGCACAGGTTGAACCATTGGGTGGGCCATAGGCTGTTGGTATTGGGGCCTTGGAAAATAATTTTACTGGTATGGCTAGGCATTCCTATAATGCATGGATTGCTGTTGTGGCTGCTACTGATTTTGGAAGGTATCTTGTCTCCACCTCAAGTTTGGGTGGTTTCTCCAATGATAACCAGCAGTAGGCTGTTGTCCATAGGACTGAGCAACATTCACATGTTCCATCACAAACTCTGGAAATTGGGCAGCTGAGGGACATTTCTCAAGGGAGTGAGTGGGGGATTGCCATATAATACATGCCTCCTCCACTTTGGCAGCCATTGGAGACTGCATTGCTCCCATGAACTTATTAAACTATTGGGTCAAGCTGTCCACTTTCCTCTCCAAATCATTATGTCCACTCACCTCATACATTTTCCCTATGGTAGTATTTTCTCTCACCACTTTAGGGGTCTCAAAATCTCTTGCCCAGGTCTCCCTTTGCATAGAGTTTTCACTAATGATATCAAACAACTTCCAAGCCTCATCAACTATCTTGTGGAGGTACGTACCACCACATGAGGCATCAACCATATCCCTACTTTTGGGATCAATTCCTTGATAGAAACTTTGGACAAGTTGCCATTAAGAAATTTGGTGATAGGGACATTGCTTTAAGAGTTCTTTAAATCTCTCCCAGGCTTGGTGAAAGTCTTCAGTTGGGGCTTGAGCAAATGAGATAATGCTCTTCCTCAGCTGACTTATTTTGGACATGGGAAAAAAATTGGCCAAAAACTGACATTGAAGGTCATTCTAGGACTGAATACTGTTGGGTGGGAGCATTGACAACCAAGTTCTGGCTCTATCCTTTAATGAAAAGGAAAGAGTCTTAACCTGGTTGCTTCCTCCCCCAAACCTGTAATATTGAAGGTAGTGCACAGTCCTAAAAATTCATCAATATGCTTGTATGGGTCTTCTTTGCTCAAGCCGTGGTATGAGGGTAACATCTGTATGATAGAAGACTTGATCTCATAGTTCGCTTGGACAGTAGGGAATTGAATGCAGAAGGGAGAATTGTAAACCCTTGGTGCATTGAATTCCTTTAAAGTTCTAGGCTGCTCACTCATTGCAACAATCTCAGAATCAATTAAAGGGGTGTGTAAGGTGTTTTTAGGTATGAGAAGTCTTTCAACTTCAAGATCTAAAGAAGCAATCTTAAGATTAAGAGATCTCCTCCCAAGCATACACACCAAAAACTCAAAACAATCAAAGAAAATAACATACAAAATTTAGCAAAACAATCACAGAATACAGAACTGCAGATCTACAAAGCTACAGATCTTAGAAATGTAAACAGAGTTAGGGAATGCAAACTTAAACAAAGCTTGCTCCTCCCATTGGTACAATGCTCTTTTCAACAGTACAGATCCAGATCTGAAACACAATTAAACTATAAAAAACTATAGCAGCAATTAGTCAAACACTAAACAGGCAATGAAAAGTCTAATTCTAAAAAATAGAGAAACTTAGATCTACCAAGTTAAAAGCACGGATCCCAGCAGCGACGCCAAAAACTTATTGTGCTGCCCACCTTACAATTATTATATGATTAAAACAGCTAATTAAAAGGCACAAATTACAGATGTATGGAATCAAGGTGAGCAACCAGTCCTGTAAGAACCAGGGCTATTGCAGCAAGTTTTAAAAGGTAAGTAAGGGTATGTCCATAGAAAAATGTGGTTTAACTATAGTAAATCTCCAAATCTATGATAGGTTTGGCACTCTATCCTAATTTAAGCTAAACTAAAATAGGAAAGAGGAGAGGTTTTAGGTTTTTATCACTTTTACTACAAACTACAAAGGTTAAATGCTAGTGATCCAGATTTGATCAAACACAGAGATGAGGGGAGATATAGAAAAGATGAAAATTCAAAAGATGGAGAACAACAACTAGGGGTCTTTGTCTCTTACTGAAAATCAAAGGAATCATAGGTAGTGTAGAGGATAAATTTGTAACAATCCTCCATCTGGCTACAAGCTCCCCGGGTTCCCTCGACAGATGCAAGGTATAAGAATCCAATCTCCACCAATGAATTGAAGTAATCCTAAGATTATGATCTGTCCTTCTACTGGATACAGTTCGTCCTAGAGATTTTTCCAATCTATTGATCTTGATTAGAACAGGTAAACTATTGCAGATGCTATGGGTGCCAGGCTACCAGCTCCCCATTTCTGGCTGGCATCCACAGGAGTATCCTCCAGGGAAATCAAATATGAAGAAATAAAATGTAGGTTAGAATTACTTTTAAAAATCATAATTATATTGTAATAATACAACATACAATCCTATGGTGCCTAGATCTGTAATTTGTGCAACATATAATCTCTTACAAGCCTCTGAAACTCTCGATTTACAGCTCAAGACCACACCCTAACTACTAAAAAGAGTTTAGCCGACCATGATTGGCTAAAGAGAGAATGGGAGAAGGAAGAGAGAGGGAGTTCTTGGAGGAAAATAGATCTCGAGCTATACTCTGATTCTCTCAAATTCTGGATGGTTCTTCTGTAAAATTTCTCTTCTATTTATACCTTCTTCCTCTGTCTCAGATTTGTTTCATCCAATCAGAGCCGAAGAGAATAATTCTGTTATTCTGGGCTACTGATATGGCTGATTTCTCTTTTAGAAACTCTTCTCCCATTGGTCCACAACCGGTAAATATACGTGAGGTAGTTAGGGTTTCCAATCGTACTCAGTTGAGTACCAAAAATACCCTAGGGGTCACTGACATGCTTTGGGATGTGTGCATAAAATTTGAAAGTTGGAAGTTGCTGCAAAAGGGCCTTGAGAAGTTGCCAGTTTGAGTGTTGAGAGGTTCAGAGAACCTCTCGATAGGTTCTCAGTCCGCCTGCTCTCTTTTTCGATAGGTTTGGGAACCTCTCGAGGAGTTGAATTGCACTAGTCAATAGGCTTGGATGACTCGTCGACAGGATCTATGTGGCTTTCAATAGGATTGAAACATCTCGATAGGATTGAAAGCTCGTTTCACCGTTCTATCTATTTTTCCATTCATCCTCTTGACAGGTTATAATCAACCTGTTGACTGGTTATACAACTTCCTGTCGACAGCTTTATAGACTTCTTTTGAGCTCTCGACAGGTTGGCTTAGACTGCTCGATAGGTTTAGCTGAACCTCTCGACTTCTCCTTCACCTTCAGGTAAAGTGTTGACAGGATCTACCATTGCACTCCCAACCTCTCGACAAGATCTATTATCCTCTCAATCTCTTCATAGTTTCTCCTCAGAACCTCTCGACAGGTTATACTTAACCTTCCGAACTTCTCGATAGGTACTGGGGAGCTCTCGACAACTTCATGAAACCTCTCGATATCTTAGCTCTTGAACATCACAACCTCTCGACAGCTTCTGGATTCTCTCAAAATCTTGGTTGTTAGGCATCAGATCCTCTCGACAGCTAATGCAAACCTCTCGACAGGTTTACTCTTGTGCTTCCACTGCTGGCACACATCTCTAGTGTGTTGTTCTTCCTTTGTTCAACACTTAGCCACTTCTTGGTGGATTCAATCCTCATTCCATGCAACTGCACTCTGCCTTAAGCATTCCTAGTTGGGTTAAAGACAATCTCATGAACTTCTAAGGCTCTTAAGGACTGCTTGATATGCTGGCCTTTCGGCTGTAAGGTCATATGTTTAGTAGTAAATTGCTTCATTGGCTGTTTTAAGTGGATGTCTGCACTAAGCTTGTAATTTTTTGCTTATCTACAAAATATACTCAAAACACATTATTAGTCAGCTCAAAGGTCCACCAAGGGTCAAGTTAGGAAGTGAAAAATGGTATTTTTCACTGCTTAACAATAGAGTAGTGCTATGGCCTGTTGCTGAGGAAGCAAACAATAACAACAATGTAGAGTTGAGCAAGCCTCATCACTTTCAGTTTGCACCTTCAGTTGCAGCACTTCAAACTCGAAGCACTCAAGTGCAGCAGCAGGTTCTTGGACCTCATGAACCACAACAGCCATCACATTGAGGACTTAAGCAATCAGGAGGCTCAGCAACATTTGGAATGGGCACATTGCAGCAATCAGCTCAACAACATTTTGGGCTATGTACACATTCATTTGGTTCACCATTTCAAGCAGTAGTAAGACAAGGGATTAGCTCTTCATCATAGTTGTGTGCACCTTCTTCAAGCATCTGCAGCAACACACACATTAGCTACATACATCAGCAATGAAACTCGAGTTGTGTAAAGGTGATCCACTAAGATGAAGCCTCAAGTGAGTAGTTTGAGCTGTTCAGCCTTGTACCCAACCTATCAAATGGAGCTGCTGCTGAAGCTAGAACTGGTCAAGTGGTTCCTAGCTGGAAAACCAAGCTACCGAGTAGATCTGCACCCTTTTAGTCCACTTGTCGAGTAGTCTAATGCAAATCAGCCAACATGTCGAAGCGCAGCTCACAAACCTTCAGCACTTGTTGACCATTTAATTCTTAAACCTGTAAATTTATAGAAGTTGCACACTCAGCCATTTACTCCAACCTGTTGACATTTGAGTTGCTTACATCCACCAACATCCTGTTGACTTTCAAACTCCCCTTGCTTCAGCAACTCCCTAGTCAACCTATCGAGTAGATAATTCATCCACTTGAACCTGTCGAGCTCCAGCTTGCACCTACACATACCTATCGAACACCCTAAGATCCCAAGCCAGCAACCCCACAACATCTTCATTGCAGCAACCCATCATCCTCTCGAGAAGTACAACAAGCTCCCAAACCTATCAACATTCCCTTTCAACCCGTCGAGCTTTAGAACTTGCAGCTTTAAAACCTCCCACATCTGCTCGACAGGTTGCTGAAGTAGCTCCTATTCTCCTCAATCCTCACGAGTTCTTCAGCTCACCTTTAGCTCAAAAGCCATCCTCCCATTGTACCTGTCGACTAGCAACGTAAACCCCCCACAACCTGTCGAATCCAGCTCTCATCCTCATGAAATACACTTGAAGCTGCTACTATGTGAGACTATTCAGCCAACCTATCGATTGGTTCTAGCACCAGAATTCAGCGACCTCTCGAAATGATCAATCATGGAGCTGTACCTATCGAGATTTGATTTCCACCTAGACTCCATCAGCTGCTAGCCTTCATTAATGGATCCAAAAGACCACCTTGTGAACTCCATCAGCTGTAGCCATCACTAATGAACATCGGGGGAACTTTTGAAGACTCCGTCAAGCCTCAAATATATGCAGAAATTATGAAGGGCTGTAGTTGGGTAATTTTTGGTTAGCAGGTGTTGCTACCCCAGCTGTACTTTCTTTATTTGTTTTGGTTAAAAGAAATTTAAAATCAAAATAAAATAGGGGATGAAATTAGCACAACTGGGGAGTCCTAGACCTGCAAGATACAGGGTCCATTGTGGCAAGTTTTGAAAAGTAAGAGTTTATCCCACAGGGAAAGATGATCTACAGCTCCAAGGGAGCCATCACTAGTAGTCCCTCCAGATCTAACTACAGATCTGGCAGTCCTTAAGGGAAGGGAGTTTAAGGTCACTTAGTTTACAGATCCTAAGGTAGCCTAATGTCTGAACTACAGAAAGGGTTGAGAGGATGGATGGAGTGTGGAAAATAAATATAAAAGGGTGAGAAGTATGTTATTGAGCCTAGATCAGAGGAGTCTTGTAACTCAGATTCAGATCTGATGTTATAGAAATCCTGTCCAATGGCTACGTTATCACCACTGATGATAAGGGATCCAAGCCATCTTTCTGCCATGATTCAATCCCTTAAGGTTATAACCTGTCCACTCAAATGGTCACAGACTATCCCATAGGGGAACCACAATCCAGGGATGGGTCAAAACAAGTTAATCATTGTAGGCACTATTTCATCTAGGCTACCAGCTCAAGAATCCATAGGGAACCTTAACCTCTAAAGCTTTATGTGTGGGGCTAAGGCTGTATAGGACCATGAAAGCCCAGACACATAGAACCAGCAAGAGATTGAGTACAACCTTCGATCTAGCTGTCCATTGCTTGAGTGAGGCTACAATGGTCCAGTCACAAGCCTATAATCTCTATAACTAGATCAAATCTAACATCTGATAGCGGATCTATACAAATATAGGGGAGTCTGCCTCTGTACAATCTCCCACCAGGCTAATAAAAGCTCAGGTGCAAAGAAGAAGGATCCATCTTGGATCGGTGGATTAGAATCACCCTAAGGCTATAACCTGTCCACTTGAATGGTCATAGACTATCCCAGAGGCTATTCTCCTCACGGAGCCCAGGACAAAACAAGAATATCGCTGCCACCACCATGGTCATAAGGCTACCAGCTCAAGCTCCCATGGGGATTTCAGATCTAGTGGGTCCTGTGGTGGGACTAAGGCTGTATATGACCATGATAGCCCAGACACACAGGTCACTTGGATCTGAGTGGCCCTTAGAATCAGTCCTCCATTGCTTTGAATCATAGCTAAAGCAATGGCGGATCACGAGGCAGCAACCTTGCACAGAGCAGATCACATTCAAACATAAATGCCATAAAGTACAAATCCTATTACAAAACATCCATTAAACTAGTTCAAAATGCATACAAAGACATAGCCAGCAAGTGCTAGACTATGGAGAGAAGGAAAAAGGAAAAGAAAACTACTTACAGCTACAAAAGAAAAGAAAAATGATCTCAGATCAAATCTCCAAGATATGAGACGTGTTCCAAGATTTCTCAGATTTTCCAGCCCGTCTAAACCTAAGCTAAGTATGGGTTTATATAGCAGTGGTGTGGCAGCGCATTAGGGTTAGGAAATTCTAATTTTAATGATGCCACATGGCATAATAGTGATCCTTGGAAGCCTCGGGTGCGTGCATAGAGATTTAAGCATGGGAGTGCGTGCCCTAATCGTTGGAAATTCCTAAAAGGTCCTCTGTTGAAGAGATGGAAGTTGAAGTTCAGAGCTTCGCTAGGTAGCTATTATTTCCCAGACTTGTCGCGTGGTAGCTCTTGGTCTTCGCGAGGATGGTTTGACATTGAAGCTTCAACAGTCGTGAGGTTGCCTTGGTTTGCTCTTCAGGCAGTCGCGCGGTAGAGAATTGCGCTCTCACTGGATTGGGCTTTGCGAGGTTGAGTAGACATCAAAGCCTCAGATGTCGCGAGGTTGGAGTTCACGCAGTCATGAGGTAGCTGCGCATTCGCTGGGTTGATCTTCGCGAGGATGGATTTGAATAGCGTGAGAACTTCGCGAGCACTTCTCTTCAATGGACTTCGCGAGTTTCTTCGTGAGGTTCTAATGAGTTCTGAACTGCTCGAGGTTCATGTCTTAATTGATCTTCGCAAGGATGGCTCTGTCTTCGCGAGGATGCTTTCTTCTTGAATAGTGTGAGAACTACGCGAGGAGTTCTCTTCTGATATTTGCATCCCGCGGCTACTGCGCGACAGCTGCGTGAAGCGTCTTCTGAAGCTCTCTCTCCTCAGCCGTTATGAGCGAACTGCGTGAGGCTGAGAGAGATCTGCTTTGAACTGTGCGAGATTACGCGATGTGTTCTACTCTTGAGCTTCACAGAGCTGCGTGAGTTTGTGCTTCTGAAGCTCTTCAGTCACTCAACTACACGAGAAGTTATTTGTAAAGTCTTGGGAAGCTCAGCTGGACTGCGCGAGGCATATTTCTCTTGAATCCTCTAAAGCTTGGGTCAGCTGTGCGAGGCTCATTTCAGGTCTGAATTCAGAGTTCATCCTTCTGAGGGACTTCTGGTGCTAAAACAGGCTCCTTAGCAGGATTCCTGGCCTTATTTCACTGTTGATTATTACCTACATAAAACATTTAACAAGAACTTATTAGATGGCTAAGGGTCTAATCAAAGGTTAAGTTAAGGGGTGAAAAGTGGTACTTTTTAGGTCTTAACAGCCGAGGAAAATTTGGGAACTCCAAGGCACAAGAAATCTCTGCCTATGGGCAAACTATTTTTCAAATTAAGCGAGGAAGTTCCTGGTGGGAAGCAAACTACTTCAGTTGCATAAACTACATCTGTCCCTCTTCTCTCTGATTGGTTGGAATGCTAAAACAGGGATTAATCTTAAATTAAAATCAGATTCTCTCCTCTGATTGGCTGTAATCCAAAGCACATGGATCACTACATTTGTATAAATAAGCCTCCTTGCTGCTGTAATTTTTCAGCAAGGAAATCATAGAATAGATGTAGTTCTCCTTGACTCATTTAGGTTTAAATTTAGGTTTTATTTTTCCTTTTCTCCTCCCCCTTCTCCCTCTATTCCAGCCTGTTGGATTAGATCTAGATAGCAGTTTAGATCTGGTTTCTAATTGTAAATAAATCTCTAAATTCATTGTGAAGAGCTTCAGATTCGTGCACAGACTGTAGGCTTGAGGCAGATCATTATAAGTTTTGATTAAGAAATGAAATGCTATTTTAAAGTCCTATTAAATCTATAATTTTTCTATGCAGTTGCTTTAGATTTTTCTAGATCTGATGTACCTATGGTTGCCTGAGCTTGTAGCCTTGCAACCATAGTGCTTGCAGTAATTTTCATGCTCTAATCTTTTTCCTCACTACTGGAGTAAATCTCTAAGATGATCGGTGACCATTCAAGTGGAAAAATCATACCCTTAGGACTAACCCAAAGTGAAGGTGAACTTGGATCCTTCCTCTTTGCACTTGTGCTTGTAGCCAAGTGAAAGATTGTAGCAGATCCGACTCTTGCTTTGATTTCCAGATCTATTTTCAGTGAAGAGATCTGGAATTGTGTGGAGATTATAGCCTTGTGAGCTCGGTCATTGCAGCTGTTTGAAGCAATGACCAGCTGAGTTTAGATCCCCAAATAATCTATGATTTCTAGTGGTTCTCACCAGATCTACATGGGTTATTTGATCCTATGGTTGTAAGTGCTTGTAGCCTAACAAGCATAGTGGCTGCAATGGTTTTATTGTTTCATTTTGAACCTTTAGATTGAATGAAGTCGATAAGATGATTTGTGACCATTCAAGTGGATAGATCATTCCCTTAAGATCAATTCAAGCTCTTGGTTTAATTTGAATTCTTCTACCTTGCACTTGTGCTTATAGCCAAGTGAAGGATAGCTACAAATTCACAAGTCTTGATCTGTTTTGCAATAAGAACCAGTCCCTAGCTGCCTATTTCTCCCTATTTTATACTTTATTTTACCATCCATCTTCCTCAATCTTGTAGATTTAGTTTTATATTTATGCAAATTAGATCTAATGACACCCGAAAAACTCTCTTTCTTCTTAGATTAGGCTAGAATTGTCAGATCTGTGGCAGAGCTGGAGGTCTACTATACTACCTTCTAGGTTTTAGATCACTACCTGGGGGACAAACTCTTACTTTTAAAACTTGCTACAAATGAACTCTGTATCTTGCAGGTGTAAGATATTTTAATTTTGTTGATTCCATCCTCTGTTTTACTTTGATTTTAATTTTGTTTCATCACCATTAAATAAATCAGCATGCTAAATATCTTCAACAGGTGGCACTTTGGGTCAAATTAACATCACGTCTCTAGTGTCACTCCGCATTCCTAATACCGTTCATTCCCAAAGAAAAAAATAAATTACCATTACAAATCTTTCCAGGGAATGACACCCGAAATACAAAATAAAAGCAGAGAAAAGACACTAAAACTAAATTAAAATTCTAAAGGCCAAAAATTATAAAAATTATAAAATCCAAAATAAAACCTAAGCCTCTAAGTACCTATTTATAAACAAAAGTCCTCTTGGCCACAATATGACAAGTGTTTCACTTTAGAGCACCCTCCATCTAATTAAATCTAAACAAGACACATACCCCTCCCAAAAGAACCACAATCCATAACAAACTTAGATTAACCAATTGCTACAAAACACTTACCCCTCAAAGAAACACAAATCCGTCACAAATTAGATAAACCAATAGGATTAAAACATCTAACACTCCATTCAAGCTTTAATTCAAGTTCACACATTTCTAACAAATGTCACCCCAAACCAAACATAAGACCAAAACTCATACCTTAAACAAAACAAACACCCAAAATTTCCCTTTTGCCATAAAGCTCCATTAATAATATTAAAATACGATCCTAAACCATCTAGACCATAAAAAATGAACAAAATCACCCAATAAAATAAAATAAATATGACGTTAATAGAAATAAAATAAAATCACAATAAAATCAATGGGAAAATTGTCCTCCTGCAATCCCATCGCAGCCAAATCACTCCCTAACATCCTCTACTTGCTCTGCCGCATAAAATTAAACAAAAAAATAAAAATAAAAATAAAAAAATAAAAAAATAAAATAAAATCATTGTTTACAGTCTCATCACTACAATAGAACCCAACAAAAATAATCCATCACGACACAGAGCAAAAATAATGATGACAAAGTAGCAAATCACGCTACTCGTCCCATCACAATCATAATCATTCTCCCTTGTCCCATTCTGTAACCTCACACACTGATCAGAGAGAGAAAGACTCTAATGCCTCATCACGTGCCTCATGACGCTAAAGCCCTACCACACCACCAAGGCCAATGGCAAGTCTTATCATAACCTGCCACGACATGCAATCAGAAGGGGAGGCTCAACCAATGTCCCATCACAAAGAGCCGAACCTCCCTCTTGATGTCTTACCATGACAATCATCACGTCCCATTGCGACGACTCCTAAATGCCCTATCACGCGAAGGTCACCAGACTCCACCACAATAGAAGCATACACTTGGCGACAGAAGAAAGGAATTTCTGCGACGTCCCATTGCACCCATCAATTATCAAAACCTCATCGCGAACATATCATTAGGCGATCCGGACATCTCGTCACACTAGCAACCATTAGGCACTGCTACAATAGAAATGAAAGAGGAGATGAAACTCTTTGATGTCCCAGCGCAACCAACAACGGGGGAAACAATCGGCCAGTCCTATTACGAGCAATACAAGGGCCTTCTGCCCAAATCATGTAAGTATCACCCCCCTCTTTATCTACTCGATATTCCTTGTAATATATAGTTAGATAATATTAAGTCAAAAGTATTCAAAATCTGTATCTCTCGACCCATGAATCACTGTAGTCCTCCCATAAGAGACAATCATCAGTATTCGTTGGGAAGGTTAGATGGAGTATTCGGCATACCAAGTGTCGTCTTGACAACCACATAAATGGTCGGGTCCACAAACCCCGATTCGGTGGATCTGCTCAGTGACATCTCGGAAGTCACATTTTTTGTTGTTTTTCAACTGATTCGATCTTAAGTTAAAAATCCCAAACTTTAAAAAAAAAAGTTATGATAATAAACAAACCTCCTGTCTATCAAAATTCATTTCTCACCACTCAGATCCATTTTTCCCCTGGGAAATCGACCATTGAGCATGCTCAACTTTGAGAAATTACAAATGTCTACTGGAAAAAGGACCCTTGACGAACCATTAGTGTGAGCAATGACGCGCCCGGTCTGACATGACTTGCGAAAACCTTCGCCATTACATCATATTATTTTATCACTTGACCTTGTCTAGGGACATTTGTATGATGCCCCCCACTACCACGTTAGCACCATTTTCCTCTGTTTGACTGCCACTTGCAACAGGCCGTGACATGCGACGGGATGCCACTTGCACCAGCGGATTAGGATATGACCATTTCCCCTTCTGCTTGACTGCCACTTGTAGCAAGTCACGACATACGACGAGATGTCACTTACACCTGCAGATGAGGATATACCTCTCAATTGCATCAATTTCCCTTGTTTGACTGCCACTTATAGCAGGTCGCGACATGCGGCGGGATGCCACTTGCACCTGCGAATGAGGATACACCTCTCGACAGTTATCACTAGGCCCCTGAATGCTCCCCTTTAGCTTGTGTTGATAGATAAGAAAGCCAAACATTTCATGTCAGCGCCCCAGTTCACACTTATGATTTTCCAAAGAAACGAGAAGGCACATAGGAAGAGAGGTGTCTACTTCTTCAACATATTCTTATTCCACAAGAACGCCCTGTAGAGGGGCATCTATAGACACCCCAAATTTGCCCTCTCGGATTATACAATCCTGTTTAGTCAACTTTTCAACCTTGCCCATGATCTCTGGAGAAGGACTGACCTTCTCCGAAGACCTTAAAACCTAAATACGGGAACCATATGCTAAAGTAATAGTGTATGGCTGAGTCCCAGGCTGAAATAATAGCCCAGTGACTCAAACCAGATCCAGTCTGAGAAAAATCCTGAATTTTTCCCCCTCACAGAGGCACATAATTTGAATGCATGCATAGGTGTATGCACGCAATTGGTCCCAACATGGACTAGACCCACTCTTCCCACGGAATGCCTTAGGACCTGATTCCGCTCCTTGGATAGGCTGTGTAATCAGATTGCACACCCCATCATTGGTGCACAATTGGTCCAACTTGGACCAGTCCTCTGTCTTTCATAGACCGCCTAAAGACCCGATTATGCACCTTCACTAGCGCATGCAATCGATTGCACACCCCACCACCAACGCGTAATTGGTCCCTAGTTGGACTTGGTCTCTAAATCCGTAGACCGCCCAAACTCCCTAATCAAGTGCACACGAGCAGGTGCTTATTTGGATTGCGTGTGCTATACAGGGCGCACAATTAGTTCCATGCGAGTTGAAACTAGGACACCTGACTAAGCCAGTCAATCGGTCACTCATTGAGTCTGTGACCGACTCAAAGTTTATTAAGCGCATGATACAGGGTGCATAATTCGATTACACGTGCTGGACAATGCACTCAATTGGATCTGGCCGACCAATTACACATCTCCCGCAAGGCGTGTTAGTACCCCAATACCTAAAAATAGATCCTCCTACACATCAATCCAACACACATTAAAGCCTTGAGTTCCTCTCTTCCAAGCTTAGGATTTCGAGACCCCCTTTTGCGACGCTTAGCTTCTAGTACTCACTTTAATTTTTTTAATTTCTAGTTCTAGTTCTCTAGTTCTTAGTTCTAGTTTCTAGTTCTTAGTTTATAGTTCTAGACCTTGGTTCTAATTCTTAATTCTAGCTTCTAGTTCTTAGTTTCTAGTTCTGGACCTTAGGTTTTAATTCGCAGTTCTTAATTTCTAATGCTAGCTTCTAGTTCTTAATTTCTAACTTCTAGTTCTTAGTCCTTAGTTTCTGGTTCTAGTTCTTAGTCGCTAGAACAAGTTTTTAGCTTTTAGTTATTAATTTATAGTTTTTTTATCCTAAGTTCTAAATCCTAATTCTTGTTTTTAGGTTCTAGTTTTTAATTACTTGTTCTAGTTCCTAAGTTTTTTTTTTTTGTAGTCCATAATTCTCAGTTCTAATTTTAAATCTCAATCTTCAGATCTCTTAATTTTGATATTTAAAATCTTAGTTTTTAAACTCAAATTCATTTTGTAATCCATAATATTTTTAAAACAATCCTTAGCCACCCGATTTGCCCAAGGGAGCTTACGGAGGGTACCCGGGAATGGGACTGATCCTCCTTAGCATAACTAGGCCACAACCCCCTTTTTTTTATAATTAGAATTATAGTAGAATTAGGAAACTAAACTAATTACAATTATAGTAAATGTAGGACATTAAATTAATTAGACTTATAGTAGAATTAAGAAACTAAATTAATAAGAATTATAGTAGCATTAGGAAATTAACTAAACTCCCAAGCGACCCGGAGCCGTTGAAGTTGGACGACCGACGTTCAACAAAGCATTCAACCAACACTCGGAAAAGCATGATCAACAACGTGTTGCAGCGTCGATAAACATCTGTAGCTGGTGATCGCAACGAATCATGTATTTTTCACTCCAAATTTACCTCTTTATTTTTAGTATTTAATATTTCTTATCCACCGCCTTTTCCAGAGTCCATTTGGACTGAATTGGGACACTTCTTCCGGGGACCAAAAGGAACTCAGAAAAAGCACGTACCAACATGTAGCTCATTTCTCGACTATATGTCGCAGCTGCAGGAGCTGATCTTGAGAGGGATCCGGAGCAAGAGGAGGACCTGGATTACAATCCCGAGGATGAGGAAGAACTGGCAAAAGAGAACCTTAGTTGTCTTGGGTTGAGATCTTACATACTTTGAGTTTGATAAACGGTACAATGATATGTTAAACTGAATACGATTGTACAATTTGTTCCACTATTTAGGTGAAGGTCGACCTTCACCGGTGGATGTATATTTTGATATATGTGTTGATGGTTAACTTTTTGGGTTATGTTGCCATTTTTCTTTTTGTTATAGCTCTGTTTCGGCTTTGTGCACTTTGCTTCCGCACTTTTACAGTCTTATCAATAATAGATGGCCCGATCCTTCCTATAATCTAGTTTGGGGAAAGATCGAGTTATTAGGAAGTGATGTAAGCACTTCGACACCAAAGAATCATTGTAATTAAGATCTTGTGTATGATCTGACGGCATGGATTTTGTGGTAAGAAAATCTAGGCTGTCACAGGTGGTATCAAAGCTTTGAGCTGTATGTCTCATGGGCAATCAAAGATATGACTTAGGTTAGAAGCAATGGAATTAGGTTTAAATATTTCTTTGACCCTATTCCTAGGATCGTTCTGACTTAGAAATTGCTTGGTCATGGCATGTCCATATGCCTCTTAGAAGGGGAAGATCGAGGATTGGGAACACCGAAGGTGTGACAAATGGCGAAGGGATCGCCACCGGCCCAAATGCCAACCCAATAGGCAACAACAACAATGTTACCGGAGTGGGGAATAATATGGGAAACACTAAAGGAGTTGGGGATAATGCTGGAAACAACCAGTAGCTGCTCGAAACCGTTGTCAACACCATGGTGATACTGGCTGAGCGAAGATAACCATCTGGTTTCCAATAATTCCAGAGGTTGAGGCCTCCAAGCTTTAATGGTCAGGCCGATCCTACGGAAGCGGTGAAGTGGTTAAACAAGATCGAGAAGATGCTTCATAGAGTCTGTTGTACGGAGGAAGAGAAAGTGAGTTGGGCCTCATTCTAACTAGAGGGAGAAGCAGACCCTTGGTGGAAATCTGTTGAATGGACCTGAGCACCAGGGACACCTTGGACATTGGCCAAATTCACCAAGGCTTTTTATGAGAAATACTTTTCGGCACCGGAGAGGCATCAATTAGAAATCCAGTTTACAAATCTGGTACAAGGGCAAATGAGCGTGCAAGAAAACTAGACTGAATTCACTCATTTATCATGGTTTGCACCAGCGCTAGTGGCCACCGAACTGATGAAGACACAAAAGTTTGAATATGGCCTGAAGCTGACCATCAAGGAGAGGATATCTTTGTTTGAGGCAATGACATACGCACGAGTGGTAAGATTAGCCTTTATTGTTGAGAGGGATGCTGATAGTATGTGGAAGAGATGAGATGAATAAAATAGAAATAGAAAGAGCTAGTCTCAATCTGTGAGCTCAGAGCAGGCCAGCAAGAGGCCGAGGTACTTGATGACATTATAGCCATCACCTATTCCTGAGGTGTCGCTAAAGTCATTTAATCCGGCAGCCTTGCCGCCTTTACCTCCAAGACCCCCAAGGCCTTTCAATGCATCAAGCCCGACAATCATAGGTGTATCAAGAGCGCAATCCACAACTTCTCGTACTGCCTCCTCCACACCAGTAGATGCATGTGCGAAGTATGGAAAATCACATAAAATTGAGGAGTGCCATAAGACTACGGGAGCTTGTTTTAAATGTGGGAAGATGGGGCACCGGACCAGAGAATGCCCTGAATTGAAGGAAGGTGCAACCACAGCAACCCCAACCTTGAGATCCACACGGGCTACGACATAAGGCCGAGCATATGCAGTTTCAGCTCAAGATGCCCAAGCCAGCAATGAGGTGATTCAAGGTATAAATTCCTTTAGAATAGTCAATTAAATTTCTTCACATTTTAGATGAAGAAGGTGCATAAAGAAAAATAGCTTTTGAAATTGTATCTTTAAATGTCATAACATGGGTATATATACATCTAATTGAATGTTGTGCATGAAACCTAGGTATCGTACACATTTATAAGAAGAGTGATTATTATTGTTACGAAGCTCAAGTGTTAATAGATTCAGGATCTACAAACTCATTTGTGACACCTCAGTTCGCAATAAAGTTGAATGTCATTCCTTAACCACTAGATTTTATCTTAGCAGTATCAGTCCTGACTGGAAGTGCTGTTAGCACAGATAGTGTATCGATCAGTGATTGTCGCCATCAAAGACTACGAAGATCATGAAACAAAAATTGACCTGATCCTATTACATATGCAAGGATTTGACGTGATCCTTGGCATGTATTAGTTATCCACACACAACGCAAATGTCGATTGTCATAGGAAGATCATCACTATTCACCCAGAAAAAGTAGACCGTTCAGGTTCTTTGGCATACAATTAACCATCGCACCTTTTATATCAGCTCTATGAGCCGAACGACAAATGAATAGTGCTTATCAGGGTTACCTTGCATTTTTACAAGGCTAAAGAGAAGAGGAAGTTAAAATTTTTGATATTTCTATCGTGTGTGACGTCCCTGATGTATTCCCTAAAGAACTACTGGGTTTGCCACTAGACAAGGAGGTTGAATTCACAGTAGACTTAGCTCCCGGCACAGAACTGGTATTGAAGGCATCGTACCATATGATACCAGCTGAACTGAAGGAGCTTAAAGAGCAGTTGCAAGAGCTTCTATATAAGGGATTTATTAGGCCGAGTGTGTCTCCATAGGGAGCACCTATGTTGTTTGTCAGAAAGAAGGATGGTTCTATGTGTCTTTGTATCGATTATCGGTAATTAAATAAGCTGATGATAAAGAACCGCTATCCGCTCCCAAGAATCGACAATCTGTTCGATCAATTACAAGGAGCGATATTCTTTACCAAGATTGACTTGAGTTTGGGTTACTATCAGATAAAGGTGAAAGTTGAAGACATTCAGAAAATAGCCTTCCGCACGAGATACGACCACTATGAGTTTCTCGTCATGCCATTTGGGTTAACCAATGTGCCAACATCCTTCATGGACCTCATGAACCAAGTGTTTAAACCTTATCTGAATAAATGGGCAGTAGTTTTCATTGATGATATTGTCATTTACTCAAGGTCGAGAGAAGAGCATGATCAACACCTATGACTAGCACTTCAAACACTTCGAGACTCCCAATTATATGCAAAGCTCAGTAAGTGAGAATTTTTGTAAGAACAAGTAAGCTTCCTTGGACATGTCATTTCAGAAGCTGGAATAGAAGTGGACCTAGCTAAGATAGAAGCTGTAGACAAATGGGAGGAGCCAAGAACCATAACTGAATTTCATAGTTTTCTAGGGTTAGTCAGATACTATAGAAGGTTTGTTGAAGGGTTTGCAAAACTTGCTGAACAACTCACGTGTCTCACTCGAAAGACTGCTAAATTTTAAGTGGATCGAATCATGGGAATAGAGCTTTCAAGAGCTGAAAAGAAGATTGACCTCTGCACCAATTCTCACCCTACCATCAGGCAGTGGGGGATTCACAATGTTCAGCGACGAATCCCATAGTGGGCTAGGCTGTGTATTAAATCAACATGAGAAGGCTATTGCATATTACTCAAGGCAGCTAAAAGACTACGAGAAGAACTACCCTACGCACGACCTAAAACTAGCAGTGGTCATTTTTGCCTTGAAGATCTGGAGATATTACCTCTATGGTGAAACATTTAAGATATTCACCGACCATAAGAGCTTCAAGTACTTATTTACCCAGAAGGACCTGAATCTGAGGCAGAGGAGATGGATGGAATTTCTGAAAGATTACGATTGCTCCATCTAATACCATCTAGGAAAGGCAAACGTGGTAGCTGACACTCTAAGCTGAAAATCATCTGCTCAATTATCACATCTTATTACCAGGATACACAGATGGCAGTTACTTGAAGACATGGTCCTGTGTGAGACAAAGTTTGATGTTAGAGACTCTGGAGCATTGATGGCTAACATCACTATGTGATCTAACGTTTTGATAAGATTCGCGAGATGCAAATGACCGATACAGAACTTATGGCTATCAGGCAAGAAGCCATAAGTGGAAATCAGGCAGAGTTCTATATTAAGGAGGATGGGTCCTTGTTATTCAGAGGCCGATTATGTGTGTCGACCGATGTCAACTTGCGACATGAAATATTAGAGGAAGCCCATAAATCCATATATGCTATCCATCCGGGCAGCACCAAGATGTATCATGACCTTAAGAAGAATTTTTTGTGGAAAGGGCTGAAAAGAGATGTCGCAGAGCATGTAGCAAAATGCTTGGTTTTCCAACAAGTAAAAGTCGACCATAGACACCCTTCTAGTCTGTTGCAGCCACTTCCAATCCCCGAGTGGAAATGGGAGAACATATCTATGGATTTCATCCTTGGTTTGCTGAGAACTCAGAAGGGACATAATGCAATTTGGGTAGTTGTCAATCAATTAACCAAGTCAGCGCATTTTCTGCCTTACAGTACACACTATACAGCCAACAAGCTAGCAGAATTGTATCTAAAGGAGATAGTTAGATTACATGGCATACCCTCGAGCATTATATTAGATCGTGACTCGCTTTATACATCTCAATTTTGACAGTGATTCCAAGAAGGGATGGGTTCCAAATTAAAGTTCAGCTCGACATTTCTCCCCTAAATCGATGGACAAATTGAAAGGGTGAATTAGGTGATTGAGGATATATTATGGGCTTGTATGCTAGACTTCCAAGGATCATGGGATAAGCATGTGCCCTTGATCAAGTTCACGTACAATAATAGCTACCACGCAAGCATCGAGATGGCTCCTTTTGAAGCACTTTATGGCTGTCGATGTAAATTTGCGCTCAACTGGGAAGAGGTTGGAGAGCATGTATTATTGGGCCCGAAACTCATCGAGAGCACAAATGAGACTGTCCGACTCATACGTGAACAATTAAAGGTCGCCCAGAGCCGGTAGAAAAGTTATGCTGATCTTAGGAGATCAAACATTGAATTTCAGGTAACTTTAGTACACAATGTTGTCATACATTTCAATTTAATATGAATAATGCTAACAGCCATGTCTCTTTAGATTGGAGACCATGCATTTGTGAAGATCTCACCAACCAAGGGAGTGATGCGATTTAGCAAGCGAGGAAAGCTCAGCCCACGATATATTGGACCTTTCGAGATTTTGGGTCGTGTTGGCGAAGTGGCCTATCACATCGCCTTACCGCCGCAGTTGTTGAGCATCCACAACGTGTTCCATGTGTCAATACTGAGAAAATATGTGAGAGACACATCACACATATTGGACTACCAACCGATTGAAGTCCAAGAGGACTTGGCACTGGTCGAAGAGTCGATAAAGATATTAAAGCCCAAGGAGCAAATTTTGAGAACCAAGTGAATGCCACATGTTTTAGTCTAATGGCACAACCGCTCTACCGCTGAAGTGACATGGGAGCGTGAAGCAGAAATCCGAGATCAATATCCGAGACTATTTGACTAAGGTTAGGCACTTCACTGTTTATTAGTATTGATGGTCGAACGAATATCATGTAGGTACGTTAATGGTCATTTCGTAGTGCGCCTAACACTCAAATCTCGCTAATGTTTATATATTGTCGACATGCGTAGGTTAAAATAGTGGTAATTATTAATGTTAGAGACCCCCATACAATAATACATATGGGTAGAAATTTGAAACAGAGTGCATCAGGTAAAAACAAAGCCACATAACAAATTGCTTGTTTCCTGTACACCTCGCCGCAGCGAGATTAAAGCTCGCTGTGATGAGATCTTCAGATTATGCCTCGCTGTGATGAGAACTTAAGGTCGCCACGATGACTGATGAATGTTTAAATGAAACCCCAATCTGTCATTTTCGAACATCAAAGTGTGAGGCTCTCTTTTCTCTTCTCCTCTCCCACGTAGAACAAACTCATTTCCTCTCCAAAGGCACGACCTTCCACGCCAAATCCATCGAAACCTTGAGGATCGACATGCATGTGCCTCCGTCGAATTCGATTTCCTTTGATTTTAGCTACACAGTGAGGTAAAACCCTAAATCTCTCCATTTCATTCGATTTTCCTTTGTGTGTAGCTTCCAAAAAGAAAGCCGCGACCAAAATTCTGGTTTTTAGACCGAAACCATCTGTGAGTTTGAAGGGCAAAGCCCCAGCTAGTTCCGACCCTCCACCGACCTGGGAACAACTTGCGAATTGGTGGGGCGCTAAAGCTATTGAACCCGAATGGTCCTTTGACCAGGATGTTCTCGATAACGATGACACAGTGTCTGGTCGTCAGATTACCTTAGACGTACCAAGTTAGAGCCGTTACTTCGATCCGCTCATCCACACTTCGACCCCCGTTTGGTCAAACTCTTTTACCAAAACATTAAAAAGAGTGACACCGATGGGAAATTGACTACGGAGATTGGTGGACGAACCTTTTGCACCGACCTCCATTACATTGCCGCAGCCATGGGCTGTAGTGCGGCGAATGATAACAATCAGGGTCTACTGGCACCTCGTCCTAAAGAGGTGAAATTTCATCACATTATTTCCAAGATGGCCGGTGGTCTTCAAGTATCCGACCAGTAGATAACTCGGACCCAATTACCTGATCATATGTGGTTTTTGGATGTCATACTTTGGATCAACCTGTATCCCCTCCAGCATGAGAAAGACAGGATTCCTTGCTCCAGGCCTTATTTGCCGTACATGAGAATTGATGGCTCAATGCACCTTGCATTTTACGAGACCATGATTTACGCCAGTGAGAAAATGTAGAGTACTATCCTAAAATCCCTAACTTCCATGCCTTACGCCTATATCATCTCCCGACTTCTTGAGGACCATGAGGACGATGACAACAAGGATCCGTATGAGATACCGTCGGGCAAAGAAACAAGGACCGATAGTATTTGGAATTTATGAAAAATAAATGGATCTTGATCCTAAAGAAATGCCAGCTTAGTGTTAAGAATCAAAATCTGCAAAAGCTGGCTGGGGGTGCACAACAAGAAAACCCTGATTAGCTAGCACCTGGAGCCACACCCCAGATGCCCGCTCAACGCCAACAACCACCTATGCCGCATGGTGAACTCCTCACTTTGGCTGAGTTCACTAGACAAATGGAGGTGCAATAGCGGTAGACCAAGATAACCATCTGCTACACAAAAGGTTGGATTTTCACAATGAAATCCTAACCCAGTCGATAGAAAAGGCATATCTGACAAGCTACCCTCCATATGTGGCTCACGCACGAGAGTTTACCTCCTAGTATACAAGGAACGCGGCTGGTCCATATGATTATGGTGCTGACGCCGCGACAAGCAGCTAGCGGAGCAGCCTGGTGAGAGTTCAGATCATTGATAGACTTGCTCATATTAATTAATTTCAATAGATGTTGAATGTTGATTTAATATACTGCTTGCTGATTTGCAATTTGTGCATGACCCTAAGATTTCTATACAAACTCTACTCTACATTGTAGAATATGTAGAACTGATGAATCATAATAGTTCTTTTATTGGTTTCAAATAAAAAATTTGAATTTCCTATCATGGGTAGGGTCATAGTAAGGATAACTCAAAATTTTTAGCATAACTTTGAATTGATTGAAACCTAGTGTGAAATTTCCCATAACCACACAGCGACCCACTTTCGTCGATGTCTTTTAACGACATCACGTACATTGTTACTAAAAATACAATCCAGAAGCGTCTTCCATTTCCCAAATACCATCATCAATTTTCGAGGACGAAAATTTAATTATGGGGGGGAGGATGTAACGCTAGCAAATTTCCCACACCCGAGTACACAGGCTATGTACAGTAACTAAAGACTCGAATCAATGTGCGCCCGATAACCAAGATTAACCGATCCATTAATAAGAACTGGGTATCTTTAGAATAGGACCCAATTATGATGCCCACCTTGAGAGCACCCCCGGTGTGCTTCAATTCTAAATTTGTTTTAAGGATCAGTACACTGAAGGTGATGTATTGTCAGTACACTGAATTAGGCCATCAGTTAACAACCCATGTGATCAAGTCCCAATAGTTAATCAGGCCATGGTTTTTAGGCCCATTAACTGAAGCCTTGAGACAGACCCGTACACTAGGGTGGATGTGCCAATGACTCACTAGAATTATACACTAATGATAAAGCCCTCTCCCACACATAAGTTGCATGGGAGTCGATTTTTGAAACTTAGAATTGTAAGGGAGAGTTGAGCCTTTTTCCTCTTGCCGTCTATCTCGGAGAGCTAAACCATCCAGATTTGCACATCATCGTTCAAAGAAACCCCTATCCAAATCTTTCAAGGAAGGAGAGTATTCGTGCAATCGTTCATCACAACGTCGTTGAGCCTTCGAAAGCCCTATGATCAAGTAATCAAACGACCATGAAGATCAAGGACTTCGCATGCGAAGAACCTGCTACAGTAAACAGTCTAACCCCATCTCGTAAATCTCGTTTCCTAAATTTAGGATCGATTCACGCAATTCTAGAATCTCATGTGATGAAATTCGAGAATCAGACATATAGAAGACTTAATAGCCGAATTCTTGAATTCTGATGCCTCGAAATATTTGCATGCATGATCAACTGGGGTTAGGAAGTCTCGATTTTCCTAAATCTGATCCTATGTAGTCGAGCTCTAGAAATGTACGCCTCAAAATCTCAAGAATCGGATGCATGAAGAGCGTAAAGATCGAGTTCTCCGATTCCTGAAGTTTTGGAACATGGCTCGTGCAATCAAAATAAGTTAGAGGCTAGGAATTTAACATTGTGATACCAATTAGGTTCGAGTATCTATGTAAGAGGAAAGTTATGGCGGAGACATCAAGTTACGAAGATAAAGGATGAAATAGAAGGACTTGTGAGCTGATTAGGCTTGCTGCGATGACCTTGAGTATCGAAGCGGCGAGATAGGACCTAAAGCACTCGCCGCGGCGAGTGCTACCTTGAAAACTATGCCATTTCGTCTCTAAAACTTCTCACCTCGACGAGAAGCTTAAGTCTTGTGGCACTTGTGCCCCTCACCACGACGACCCTGTAGGTCGCCACAACGAGGTACCCCTATTTTGGGAGCTTTAATCTTTGAGTTCTTTTACGCTGTTCGAGACCGTGTGCATGGCCAGTATGACTCGTTAACGCATGAGCTGTGTACGATGTGTAATCTAGGTTGAATGCGAGGAACCTTTGAAGGGATTTTAGCTTCGATTCTTGCCATTGTGTGTGCAAGTTTCCTACTCTAAGGTAGGGAAGAACTCTTGCCCAATTACTTGTTTTCTCAAATTCGTGCCACTGATGCTAATACTAAATATATGATATTTTCTAGAATTACTAACATGAAAATCTTGACATGTTTTAAAGATTATAAATTTGATTTTGATACATGATTTGCATGGCTTTTGAAATCAACATCTTGTTATATTATTGTATATGATCCAATACATTTCAAATTCCTAGATTCGAATTGTATCATTGCTACTTGTCTTGTTACGTGCTAAACTTTGTACCTCTATCATGTCTCGATTCAAGTGCCCCTATTAACATAGCTCAGGGGCCTGACCTATCTCTGTTCAAGTGACCCTGTTAACTTAGCTCAGGGGCTTGACATTTCGGTTCAAGTGACCTTGTTAACGTAGCTCAGGGGCTTGGCTTCTCTGTTCAAGTGACCCTGTTAACGTAGCTCAGGGGCTTGACTTCATAGATCAAGTGACCCTGTTAACGTCGCTCAGGGTATTGACATCTTGACACCGTTTTGAATTCTTGTTACACGTTCTCGTAATGGGCTCTCTTGATTTGTTCCTATGTTTCTTGTTATATTTTGCTTGATTCGATATGCATTACTTTCAACATGATTAATTACATGTATGATACGATTTGTTTTGACACTGTAGTTAAATGTCTTTGTTTCTTTAAAATTGCTTCATTTATGCATCAAGATCATGAATAAGAATGTTAAAAGGTAATTTAGCACCTATTTTCCGTATTTAGCTTGGATTGTAGCTCATTCCTCGACTATATGTCGTAGCTGCAGGAGCTGATCTTGAGAGGGATCCGGAGCATGAGGAGGACCCAGATTTGAGGATGAGGAAAAACTGCAATAAGGGTTCTTTCCTCAGTTGTTTTGGGTTGAGAGCTTGGATACTTTTGAGTTTGATAAATGGTACAGTGATATGTTAAACTGAATACGATTGTATATTTTGTTCCACTGTTTAGTTGAAGGTCGACCTTCACCAGTGGATGTATATTTTGATATATGTGTTGATGGTTAGCTTTTTTGGCTATGCAGCCATTTTGCATTTTGTTATAGCTCTGTTTTCGCTTTGCGCACTTTGCTTCCGCACTTTTTTAGTCTTACCAATAATAGATGGCTCGATCCTTCCTATTAGCTAGTTTCGAGAAAGATCGAGCTTTCAGGAAATGATGTAAGCACTTCGATACTAAAGCATCACTGTAATCCAGATCATGTGTATGATCTAACGGCACGGATTTTGTGGTGAGGAAATCGGGGTTGTCACACTTCATCTTCTCCTGACCGCCAGTGCCTTGATGAGTGTATTGACCTAGTCGAGCTACTGACACACTCGTAGCGCTTCTTGGGAGGCAACCCAAGTTCATTGTAAATTATTGATTTATGTTTTAAGTTCTTTCTATTAGATTTAATGGTTTTTGTGTGTGTAGGTCATAGGTATAGGAAGTAATGCTAAAAATCATAAAAAGAAAATAAAAATTAGGTAAGTTTTGGTGAAATATGGGTAGAAAACTATGTTCTCTACCAGATTTTGATGGGTCGAAATTGATTTTAACTGGTCGAACTACTCAGAAAGAAAGGAAAGTAGCAATTCTAACTTGTCGAGTTTAAGTTGACCAGTCAAAATGACTAAAACTTAACAGAAATAAGAAGTTATGTTGTTTTGTGCTATTTTTTGACCATTCGAAATAGGTTTCGACCGATCGAGAGTGGGGAACTTTGCTTCAAAACAGAAGCTTTGCTGGAGATTCAATTTTCTCCCAGTTTCGACCGGTCGGCTTCAAGGCCCAGGGCTATATAAAGCCTTCAAACCAGTCAAAATCTCATTTTGACCAGTGTTGCCCTAGTTTTCCCCGACTTCTTTTTTGTGCCCTGTTAGGCTATTTTTAAGTGCTTGCTACTGACTTTATTGAAGACAGTGATAAGAATGGGGTGAATGAAAATGAATGAAACGTGGATTGAAAATGACAGAGCAGCAAGCCTAAAATATGCACAATCCTGCAACATACAGGCCCTGTTGTAGCAAGTTTTGATAAGTAAGAGTTTGTCCCACAGGGAAGTTGATCTTAAGCTCCAAGGGAGCCATCTTTAGTAGGCCCTCCAGATTTGACTACGGATCTGGCAATCCTAAATGGAAGGGGATTTAGGGTCACTAAAATCTAAATTCTAAGGTATCCTAATGTCTAAACTATAGAAACGGTTAAGAAAGAAGATGGAGTGAGAAAATAAATATAAAAGGGTGAGAAGTATGCTATTAGGTTCAGATCTGATGGGTTTCATGACTCAGATTCAGATTTGTTGCTATAGAAGTCTTGTCCAATGGCTACATTATCAGCACTGAGGAGAAAGAATCCAACTCATCTCTGTGCCATGATCCAATCCCTTTATGGCTATAACCTGTCCACTTAAATGGTCACAGACTATCAAATTGGGGAACCACAATCCAGAGATGGGTCAGAACAAGTTTATCATTGTAGGCACTACATCATCCAGGCTACAAGCACAAGAATCCATAGGGAACCTCAACCTCTAAAGTGCTATGTGTGGGGCTAGGCATGTATGGGAGCATGTTAGCCCAGACACATAGAACCAGTAAATGTTTGAGTGCAGCCTTAGATCCAGCTGTCCACTACTTTAGAGAGACTGCAGTGATCCAGTCGCAAGCCTACAATCTCTATAACCAAACCAAATCTGCCATCTGATGGCAGGTCTTTACACATACAGGGGAGTTTGTCTCAGCACAATCTCTCACAGGGCTACAAGCACAAGTGCAAAGAAGAATAATCTATCTTGAGTCTGTGGGTTGGTTTCACCCTAAGGCTATAACCTGTCCACTTAAATGGTCACAGACTATCGCAGAGGTTATCCTCCTCACAAAGCTCAAGATAGAACAAGAAACATTGCCACCACAACCATGTTCACAAGGCTACAAAAGCTCATTGCTCCCATGGGGACTTCAGATCTAGTGGGTCCTGTGGTGGGGCTAGGCCTGTATGGGAGCATGTTAGCCTAGACACACAGGTCACTTAGATTTGAGTAAACAATAAAATCAGTCCTCCATTGCTTGCAATACGTCCTGGCAATGGAGGATCTCAAGGTAACAGCCTTGTACAGAACAACTCACAAAAATCCCATAAAAGTAAAACACCTTATCATGAAACTCCATTAATCTATTCCAAATAGTCATACAAAGGCATAGCCAGCAAATGCTGGACTATGGAGAGAAGAAAAAGCAAAAAGAAATCTACCTAAACCTTACTAGAGATCTGCAGCTACTGCAAGAAGAAGATAGACAAAATTCTATTCTAAGCCGAGAGCCCCCTAAACCTAAACCAGGCTTTGGTTTATATAGCAGTTAGTTTGGCGGCACATTAGGGTTAGGAAACCCAAATTTTAACAATGTCACATGGCCTAATACTGTCCCTTGTATGCCTCGAGGCACGTGCACAGAACTTGGAGTGTTGGAATGCGTGCCCTACTTGTTGGAAGTTCCCAGAATGTCGTCTACAGAGGTGAGAGAGAGTTAGAGTTTAGAGCCTCGCTAGGTAGTACTGGTTTCCAAGACTATCGCGTTGTAGCACGGTCTTCGCGAGATTAGATTAGCTTGAAATTCTAGCCATCGTAGGGTTGTCTTAGTTGCAGCTGAAGCATTCCCACGATAGAGCATTGAATCCCCGCTGGATTGCTCTGATCTTCGCGAGATTGCACTTTCCTTCTGAATGGCGAGGGAATCGCGCGAGCAGTTTGTTTCTCAATGGATCTTCACGAGGATCCTCGCGAGGACGTGATGTGCATTGGTCTTTGAATTATGCGAGAGGTTTTTTTGAAGTTTTGCATCCCGCGGCCACTGCGTGACAGCTGCGCGCCAAAATACCTGGAGCTCTCTCTCCTCAGTTGATCTGAGTGAACTGCACGAGGTTTGAGAGCTGCTTTCTTGAGCTGTGCAAGACTGCACGAGAATTTATATTTGAGCTTCGCGAGAGCTATGCGAAGTATGATTTTGAAGCCCCTCTGTCACTCAACTGCGTAAGAACAGTGCGGGCAATTGGAAATGAAGTTTTGAGAAACTCGCGAGGATTGCGCGAGGCTTAATTTCTAAATCTTGTAAAGCTTGTTAAAGTTGCACGAGGTTCAATTCTTGTCTGGGTTCAGCTTTCATCCTTCTGAGGGACTTCTGGGGTAAAAGTGGGCTCCTTAACAGGGTTCAGGCCTTATTGCAGCTGCTGTTTATTATCTACATACCCCTAGGTGATCCCTAGTGGAGAAATGACTTAACATACATTTATTAGATGGCTAAGGGTCTAGCAGAGGCGAAGTTAAGGGGTGAAAAGTGGTACTTTTCATGTCTTAACACACCCCCAAACTTAATCTTTGCTAGTCCCTTAGCAAAGCTACACTAAAAATCTACAGAAATTAACTGTCACTTTCGTAGGGAGTACGGATACATTTAGCATATGTATTAAGCCTTTTAAATCCCTAGGTGATCCCTAGTGGAGGAGTGAGGCCTCCTAAGGGTTTTCAGGAAAGATACCCACAAACTTCTCAATAAAACAGCTAGCAGAAGTGCAAGATTCAAGTCAGCTATCAAGAAACAGAGCATTAGTTCACCCCTGAATCAGTAAAAATATATGAAATTTAAATGCATTGTCTGCACAGATGTTTAAGCATCAAAAACTTCCCATGATAGCACAACATTTCCAATCAGTTCACAACAGGGAAACTACACATGTGTGTTAGCACTGAGCTCATCATTAAATTAAAAATTAGGTTATAGGTCATGCCCAATACTTTCAATATCAGACCCAAAACTCTCTAGGGCATACTTTCACAAAGAACTTTTGAGGGTTTCATTGTCTCTCAAGCTCAAGAGTAGTTACATTCCTCAAATGGGTCTGTAAGCATGAGCATAGGCATAGCATTCAGGTTCTGGCATCATTGGCAGATTTTTACCATAGATTGGATAACTCATTATCTCCACATGACAGCTCATTCAACTTTGGATCACAAGGGCTTTAACTGGGCTGTAATGTGGCTTATGGTATTGGGTTATAAAAAGAATTGGAAGGTTGAAAAAGAGGTTTGAAATTCAGAAATTAGTAGCTACAGGAGGTGATTCATGACTTCACCTTCTTTAATTCAGCTCCTTTCATCTTCTTTGAAATCTTCAGATTTGAAGTGATCAATTTCTCTTCTTGTTTGATTTTTTTCCAATGAATATTTCCTCTTGATTCCTCTCTTACTCCTCTTCATTATTGTTTTCTTTTCATTCTGGTGTAGTTTTTTTTTTTTTTTTGATGAATTGCCACCTTTTTCCTCAGTTGTTACACTATTAGAACTTCAGATAATTCTTCTCCACTCATCCAATAGCTAGTTCATTTTTAACTCTTTCTCCTTTACCTTCTGACTTCTCAGTGTGAGGGTAAGGTTAAATCAGATCCATAGATTCAGGTACAAGTACTCAGGTGTGTTTTTGAAGAAAATTGGACTGTGAAGCTCAAAGAGTGTATGAACAAGGGCAGTTGCTTTAGGGTTTGGTCTGTTTAGGCTCAAACTGTCCAAGAGAAGGCCTTGATCCTTTCCTAAGTGTCATGAATGCTGTCAGTTGTTTCAACTTGGAGTTACCTAACTTTTAGTGAACACCTTGACTCAGCCAGGCCTTAAAGCTAGAAGAAATTTGCCTCAATCACTTCTCAAAATAAAAAAATTTTGTAGGCCCAATTCTCACTAGTGATGGTTTTCCTTTGAACTTTTAAGCATGCCCTTACCTTTTTTTCTCTTCAATGATTCACTAAGTTCTGATACCAGTGAGTTTTCTTGGTGTTCTCATCATGGAAATGTGAAAATTTAGAAATTTATAATGTCTAAAGATCTGCAGAAAGTTTTAAATTCTTTAATTTTCATAATTCTTAAGTGAACACAGCTCCATTTCTATGTTACTCACATGATTCTGTTGTACTTTAAGTTAACTTATGTTACTGGCAAACCTACGTTCCACACCCCCAGACCTAGGAGTAGTGTCCTCACTGGTTTAGAGGTGAGAATAAACGGTAGAATCCAAGGAAACATACAGAAACAAACACAGAAGAGGAGAGAGAAATAAAAATGCAAAACTGAACAGTATGAAACTAAAAGAAAAAGAAAATATGACAAAAAGATGGAAAAAAGAAAAGAGAAAATGGGGGGGGGGGTTAAGGTGTAGCCGGGGGAGGGTTGGAGGCAGATGGAGGGGGAGATGCAGGTGGTGCCATATTTTTCTTTTTCTTTTTCTCTCGCTTCTCCCTTTTTTTCTTTTTCTTCTCCTCTAACTTCTCTCTTTTTTTCTTTTTCTTTTCTTCCTTGGCCAGGATCCGGTGGACCTCGTCATACTCATCCCAGAGAAATTGCAAGGGGTCCCGCTCCTTAGGCGGTGGGGGATCATCCCAGATGGGGTAAAATTTGATTGGGAAGCCAAAGGGGCTGTCATCCGCCATTTGTGTGAGGAGATATGGACTTCTTGGGTTAGAAGAGGAGGGAAGAGATGAAAAGGGACTGAGGGCCGATTTAAAAGAGAGGGACGAGGGAACATGAATCGGCAGAATTGAAATTGCGCCCGTTTTCACACTTGGCAATAAATGAGGATTGTGTGGGGAAAGAAGAAAATACACAATTGGCTCTTTGGAAAAGAGAAGTAGCATTAAATGAATGTCCAAAGATAGGCATGGTATTTAAAGAGGTAAGTGTAGCGCACGTGGATCCTCGCGAGGAGCAATAAGTGATGAGGAAAGGACATTTCTCGCACAGCTGAGCTGGGGATCTTCGCGAGGTACACTTATGATGGCACATCAATTTGAAGGAGCCATTGCAACCCCGGAAGCAGGTAATTGCACAAATTTATATAAACACCATCTCCGCGACATGGATTACTGGTTCAAAGAAAAATATACTCTAAAAAACTCTTCTCCCATGAATGGCAAAAAGAACAAAATCACAAGTAACAAACAATAAAAAAGAAACACACAGAACAAAGCAATAGAGAAAACTAGAATTTCTATTAAAGTGGAATAAAAATAGTTACAAGTGGAATTACAAAAAGAAAAACCTAAGATACAATCTAGAAGCTAGGGCCTAATCTGAATCAGAATCTGTAAGGAAATCCCAGCCCATATGTTTAGCCTTTGCCTTGATGGCAGCTCTGTCCTCTTTCTTCTTCTCCTCCCTTACCTTTTTCTTCTCGGCTGGTGTTTTCGCCACAGTTGGAGCTTTAGGTGCCCTCACCCTTACTTTTGGCGCCTTGGGAGCCTTGGGTTCCTTGGGTTCTTGAGGGGCTTTGCTTTACGCTTAGCAGGGGGGTGGCAGGGGATTTTCCTTTGCCTTTGCCTTTAGCTTCAGCTTCTGCAGGGGAGACCACTGGGGCTTTCTCTTTTCCTTTAGCTTTGGGTTTCATAGTGGGGACCACTGGTGACTTTCCTTTACCAGTGGACTCAGGTTTGGCAGGGGATTGTGCCTCATCAGACTAGGCAGCAGGCTCTTTGCCAATTTTTAAGGGGACAACTTTGGGAGCAGACCTCTTGGTTGTGACTTTCCTTCGCTACGGATAAGTTTGTTCTTGGGGAGGTGCAACAGAGGCCTTGGGAAGTGGAGGCTGCTCAGTAGTTGTTGGCTGCGCCGGTGGAGGTGAAGCAGCAGCTTTTCCTTTATCTTTTTGGGGCTTAGGTGGTGCCTCCTCAGACTGGGTAGGTGGAGCTGGAGTGGTAGTTGGCGCAGGCTGAGGCACTTGAACAGAGAGTGGGGTTGGGTGGTAAGGTTCATTTCTGACACTGGCCAATGCGGATTCCAATGAGGCTATCTGGACTTTAAATTTAAGGGCGTCAGTCTCATGGATCTCCTTTTGGATTTTTTGGATTTCCTGGGCATTGTTAAGTCATTTTTCAAGCATTCTTACCCAGGCAGTCATTGCAGCAACATTGGATTTCTCTTACTCCCAATTAATCTGATAATAAGTAGCTGAAGCTTTCGTCTTTCGATATTCCTTCACAATATTTTTCCACCCCAAGGAGATGCCCAGTAGTTGCTCACTATGGGCCTCCGTCATCTCATCAATCTTCTCCAGCAGGGGGGTCTCAATTGATTGGCGTAGCTTGGCCATACCCCTCAGGACATCCTTCCTCAGGTAAGCATTATCCGGCATGTGATGTAGGATGGTGAGGTATGGAGGGCTGTAGAAATGATGTTTAGGTGCAATTGGTAGATAGGAGGTGGAAGGAGAGAAGTGTGCTTGGTCCTGGGGGGCAAAGGGAGAATGATAGTAGGGAAGTCAAGTGGTGGGGGAATGGGGTCAGGTTCCGGGTCTGTTTGGGTAGATTTGGCAGAGAAGGTGGGAGGGGGTAGGATAAGAGGGGGAATGGAGGGTATAAGGGGAAAGGTGAAGGGTGTAGGCTCAACAGGAGTTGGGGTGATGGGGATGGAAAATTGGAAGGAAAAGGGTAAAGGAAAAGGGTGGGGAAGAGGTAATGGTGATGGTGGGAGGGGTACTGATTCAGGAGGGAAGTCTGTTTGGGTGGTCTTGTCAGTGAATAGGACCAGGGGCGTTGAAGTGGATGGGGTAGGGATGGGTGGGGTGGTTAAGGTGTGTAGGGTGGATTGGATGGAGGTGAGTTCAGCCTGCATCTAGTCCTATTTATGGGTATTGGTGGATAACTGGGCTTGAATATCTTGGATTAGGGATAGGATGAGGGTTAGTGTGTTAAAGTTAGGAGGTGGGGTTTGGGAAGAAGAGGGCACTGGTTGGAAAGGGGAGGAAGGAGCATGATGGAAAGTGGAGGGAGGGGAAGAGTGGGGTTCTGGGGAAAGGTGCTATGAGGTAGTTGGGGAGTCTGGCAGAGGGGTGTAGTACGTAAGCATGGTTTCAAGGAATGTAGAGATGAAGGCTTGGAAGCCTATGGATGTGTTTAGGGTTAAGTCAATGTCGGGGAGAGGAGATATAGTAGATATGGCTGGGGTGGTGGTTTCTTCAAGGTGGGGTGGGTCAATGGGGATGGAAGGTATTGAGGGTGGGGTCAGGGAGATGGTGGGGATGGTTTGAGTAGGGTTTCGTTTCTTGTAGGAGATGAGTGGGGGGCTGACAGGCTTAGTTGGAATGGAGGGGGGAATTGTGGCAATGTACTGTGGTAAGGTAGGGGAAGGGGAGTCCTCCCATGGACCAAGCACAGGTGAAGGGGGTGTGGGTGCTGCTACAGGGATGGAAGGGATGGGCTCTGGAGGCACTGTTGTTGTCACTTAGAAAGGTAGTAGGGGTAAGGGTGGTGGTTTGCTCGGTTCTTCCTATCTTGTAGCCCCCCTTGATCAGCAGCAAGGTGATGATTCTTGCATAGGGTAGGGTGTGAGGCTTCTTGTTTGACCCTAATTTCGCCACTGTGTCTTTCATGGCTTCAAAAATCAGTCAGGCTACATGGAAGCCATGGCCCATGTGGTAGAAGTAGACAGCATCCGCAATGGGAGTTCTTCTCTCCTGCTGATGTCCGGAGCAATATATGTTCTTCTGCAGGACTTGGTCAATGAACAACAGCTCAGGCTCAAGTTTCCTCCTTCTGATTGAGTCCCCGGTGGCTTTTAATCCTCTTGTTAGGGCCCTTGCAATTGGGTTAATTGATGCACGCAGAGGGGGGCCATATCCACAGCTAGGATTGAATGCTGCTGGGATGCCCAATACTTCATCAATCATCTTAGGGCTTACTAACAAATCAAAATTGTCAATCATCACCAGCAAGCACTCTTGTCCATCGTTGCCCTTCTTGACCTTGATATGCTGGTAAAACAGCTGCACTAGCCTTGGGTAGGCTAGTGCTGGAATTTCTCTCATCAATGGCATCAGGCCCGCTTTGCTTATGAATTGTACTGCAGGGGCAGAGAGAGGTTCTTTCTCAAAAAAGGGTACATCAAAGGCTGTTTCAGGCTTTAATGGGATTGACTCCATGAGCTCAGAAGGGGTAGAGAACTTAGTGGTTGGTACCGCCGCCTCGTCAACCACTTACTTTCCTTTTTTAGGAGACTTAGAAGTCTTGGCCTTTTTAGGGGTGGTCTCTAAAGGGTCCTTGTCCTTCCCCTTTCTCTTTTGTGCAATTTTGGGAGCCATTTCTAACTCTGTCCTCTAATATGAGCAATGGAGACGGAGAGCTAGGGTTTGGTTTGATTTGATGCACAGGGCACCTCAAGATCTCTCAGCAGAGGGCAATGGATGGGGGTGATGATAGGAACACTTGTATAGATTTGTGGAGTGGATGATGAGCTGTAGGAGTGTTGCTAGAGGAGAGAAGGGAGAGCGACAGAAGCTAGGGTTTCACAGAGGGAAGAAGGAAGCAGATAATGAAAAAAAAGGGATAAAGCGCGGGGTTGAAATACTTATCACGAAGCTCGGCGTGCTTTGGAACATCTGGTCGCGGGGTTGGAAATAAACCTAGCGAGGGTGTTGATTACATCTGGATTGTGCGACAATCTGTAAAGTCAACCTTGGAGCGCGCGACAAAGTGAGATTAATTCATGTGAATTGCGCGAGCGATTCCTAAGGCTCTATTTGGATTGTGCGAGAAGCTCTGAGGTTCATCTTGAAGCTCGCGACAGACAGATAATCTCGCGATAGGTAATGTATGGTTCTATATGAATTGTGTGAGAGGCTCTCAGCTACACATGAATCTCGCGACAGTGAATAGAATGTGACCAGGTGAACTGCGTGAACTTCTCTCAGACTCCCTCCTTTAACCTCACGATAGGTTTCCAGGCTTCCTCTTTTAACCTCGCGAGAGCATATGAATCTTGCGATAGTCTCCCAGGCTTCCTCCTTTAACCTCGCGAGAGCTTATGAATCTCCCGACAGTCTCCCAGGCTTCCATTTTGGATCTAGCGACAGTAAGGTATAAAACAGAGAGCATGTGCTCTCTGTTCTGCCCTTTTACATTTTTGCTGTGGTTGAATCCTGGGCATGACTGTCTTTAGACACATGTAAACTCAATCATACACTCAAGGACAACAAAAATGATCTTCCACATTAGGCATTCAATAGAAGCTATCAATTCAAAAGCAGTAAGAATGAAGCCAAGCATCATAAGTTCACAATAGATAGGGCAAAATTCATATAAGGCCACTAGCAAATGCTAGAGAATAGAGACTAAAGAAAGCAAGATAAATCAACCAAAAACTAAGTGCATATGCTACAGTAATGACACACCTGTGGAATCAGTTGAAGAAGGATCCCCTTGACAGTGAATGGTGTCGAAAAGGTCTGCAGGTTTTTCAAAACAAGGCTTAAGCCTCTGACCATTCACCTTCAAGAGTCTCCCAGACTTAGGGTCCTTGATTTCCACAGCACCAGATGGGGAAACATGCATGACAATATAAGGACCTTCCCTCTAGATTTCAATTTGCCTGGAAAAAATTTAAGTTTGGAGTTAAATAACCAAACCTTATCACCAATATTTAAACTCTTTCTCAACAGTCCTCTGTCAAAGAAAGCTTTGGACCTTTCCTTGTAGATCCTTGCATTGACATATGCATCCATCCTTAGTTCTTCCAATTTCGACAGCTGTAGCAACCTGTGATGACCAGTAGAAGTTAGATCTAGATTTATATGTTTGATGGCCCAATAGGCCTTGTGTTCTAACTCCACTGCGAGATGACAGGCCTTACCATAGATCAGTCTGAAAGGGGACATACCGATGGGGGTCTTCTAGGAGTCCTATAAGCCCACAATGCGTCATTAAGCTTGTCAGCCCAATCCTTCCTATCAGTCCTCACAGTCTTCTCAAGGATATGTTTGATCTCCCTATTTGAAATTTCAACTTTCCCACTGGTTTGTGGGTGGTAGGGAGTAGCAATCCTATGGGTGACAGAATATTTCTTGAGTAAGCTCTCAAAATTTCTATTGTAGAAATGGCTCCCCCCATCACTGATAATGGCTCTAGGGGTACCAAATCTGGAGAAGATATTTTGTTTTATGAACTTGAGGACCACTTGATTATCATTAGTTCTTGTGGTAATGGCTTCTACCCATTTGGAAACATAGTCCACTGCCACTAAGATAAAATGAAAACCATTTGAAGGAGGAAAGGGGCCCATAAAATCAATACCCCACACATCAAACAGTTCTCCAACAAGGATGGGCTGTAAAGGCATTGAATTTCATTTAGATAGCCCTCCTAGTTTCTGACATCTTTCACAAGCCTTGCAGTGTGTATGGGCATCTCTGAAAAGAGAAGGCCAATAGAAACCACACTGCAACACTTTGTCAGCTATTTTTCTCCCACTAAAGTGACCCCCATAGGAATTTTCATGGCACATGGCCAGAATACTGGGGATATCACTTTCGGGAACACATTTCAGAATGATTTGGTCTACACAATACTTGTACAGGTAAGGTTCTTCCCAGAAAAAGAATTTGACCTGCGAGAAAAATAGGTCTTTATCCATTTTTGTCCAATGGGAAGGGGTCTTGCCAATATGTGCATACCAAGGAACTAAAGATTGGATGGCAAACAATTGCTCATCCTAGAAGACGTCATTTGTAATGAGGTCATCAACACCTTTCTCCAACAGAATTCTGGACAAGTGGTCAGCCACCACATTTTCTACACCTTTCTTGTCTTTGATTTCGATGTCAAACTCCTGCAATAGGAGTATCCATCTAATCAATCTGGGCTTTGCATCCTTCTTGGACAGTAGGTACTTTAATGCTGAGTGGTCAGTGAAGATGACAGTTTTAGACCCAAGTAGGTAAGGTCTAAACTTGTCTATAGCGAAAACCACTGTCAGAAGCTCTTTCTTAGTGGTTGTGTAGTTCAACTGAGCTTCAGCAAGTGATTTGCTAAGATATGCAATGACCACAGGCAGCTTATCCTTTCTCTGGCCCAAGACAACACCTATTGCCAAGTCAGATGCATCACACATCAACTCAAAGCGCAGGGTATAGTCAGGTGTTTGGAGTACAGGGGCAGAGGTGAGGCAAATTTTTAAAGTTTCAAAAGCCTTCAGACATTCAGCAGAGAAGTCAAAGGGCACATCCTGGCAGAGCAGGTGGCACAATGGCTTAGCAATTTTGCTGAGTCTTTGATAAACCTCCTGTAGAATCCAGCATGACCAAGGAAGGATCTAATTTGCTTGACTGTTCTTGGAGGGGGCAGATTTTTAATGAGGTCAACTTTGGCCTTGTCTACCTCAATTCCATCTTTAGAGACTACATGGCCCAACACAATTCCTTGTGCTACCATGAAGTGGCTCTTCTCCCAACTTAAGACCAAATTGGTCTCTTCACATCTTTGTAGGACTTGATGGAGGTGTTGTAGACATTGGTCAAAGCTATCCTCATAGACCGAAAAGTCATCCATGAAAATTTCTAAGAATTTATCAATCATATAAAAAAAAATGGCATACATACACCTCTGAAAGGTGGCTGGGGCATTACACAGTCCAAAAGGCATCCTTCTGTAAGCAAAGGTGCCAAAAGGGCAAGTAAATGTAGTTTTCTATTGATCAAGGGGGTGCACAGGGATCTGATTGTACCCTGAGTACCCATCAAGAAAACAGTAAAAAGCCTTCCCAGCCAACTTGTCCAAAATTTGATCAATAAAAGGGAGAGGGAAGTGGTCTTTTCTGGTCTCGGAGTTGAGTTTTCGATAATTGATGCAAACTCTCTAGCCAGTGGTCTCCCTGGCTGGTCTCAATTCCCTAGAGTAAGTTTTAATCACTGTTATGCTAGATTTCTTGGGTACCACCTGGATTGGTGCCACCCATTCAGAATCAGCGATGGGGTAAATTACCCTAGCATCCAGTAACTTAATGATTTCTTTCAGAACCACCACTTGCATGTGAGGATTAAGTTTCCTCTGCATTTCCTTGGAGAGTGTTGAGTCCTCCTCTAGATGAATCCTATGCATACAGATTGATGTATCAATTCCTCCTAGATCAGCAATGGTCCAGCCTATTGCTTTCTTGTGCTTCCTCAAAATAGTTAGCAACTCCTCCTCTTGCTCACTGGTAAGAGAAGAGGAGAGAATCACATAAAGTTTCTCTTCTTTCTCAAGGAAAGCATATTTTAATGTCTCTGGCAGCTTCTTGAGCTCCAGATCAGGGGCTTGTTGTATGGATGGCAGGATTAGTGTATTGTTGGATGGAGGAAGGGGCAGCAATGTAGGTTTCCAATTTGAATGCTGTACTAAGCCCACAGAAGACTTCACTAGGGGTGTGTCTTCTGGCATTAAAGCTAGGCTTCCTTCCTCCACCAAGTTCCAATGCTGGCAATGTTGCTCCACTCTAGCAGAGTGTGGAGTTCTTCTTCAACAATTTCTTCTAGTACATCCACTGTAAAGCATTCCTCATTGTCCAGCTGAGGGTACTTTGCATCGTTGTACACATTAAGCTCAACTTTCATATGTCCGAAAGTGACCTCCATGATCCCAGACCTGAATTGAATGCATGCATTGGTAGTGGCTAAGAATGGTCTGCCTAGAATAACAGGTATCGGAGATGTACTCTTGTTGCAACCCATGTCCAAGACAAGGAAGTCTGCAGGATAGAAGAACTTATCTACCCCCACTAGGACATCCTCGACCACTCCCATGGGTTTCCTCTCAGACCTATCAGCCATCAATAGAATAATGGGGGTGGGCTTCAGCTCCCCCAAAACTAACTACTGATATACACTGTATGGCAGCAGGTTAACACTGGCTCCAAGGTCCAAAAGGGCCCTTCCAATCATGTGGTCACCAATAATACAGGGATAGTGGGTATCCCTGGGTCTTGTAACTTCTCAGGTATTGTCATGGTTAATACATAATTCACTGTATTAGTCGCAATGACCTTCTTGGACAAATGGCCTCTGGCCTTCCTTTTTTGAGTACAGAGGTCTTTCAGAAACTTTGCATAGACTGGGACCTGTCGGATTGCATCAAGCAGGGATAAATTTATCTTGACCTGCTTAAAGGTCTCCATCATTTCCTCGATCTGTGCCTGACCCTTATCAAAAGGGGCAGGACCACTCAAAGCTTGAGGAAATGGCGCCGAGGTACGGTTCCTCACCGCAAAGCCCATGGCTGAACTTTTGTTTTTTTCTTTTTTCTATTTTTATCTCCTGCTGAGGCTCAACTACAAGCTCTTTATTTTTCCCTTGTTGAAGGGCAGCAAGCAGTTCTTTACTCTGTGCCTTAACAAAATCCTTATCACTTTCACATGACATTTCCTTAGGATAGACCTCTCCTTGTTCCTTTCCCACCTAGTTATCTAGCATCCTACCAGACCTTAGGGCAGTTATGGCATTGGTCCCCCTCAAAATTGGAGGAGCCTTCTCCGATGGAATACTGGCCCTTAGGGTTGGCAATTGGTTGGCTTGGCAACCTGCCCTCCTCTCTTTTAGCCAGAGCATTGGCTATTTGGCCAAGCTGCTCTTCTATTTTCTTAATGCTTTGACCGTGAGAAGTTACAGTCTGATTTAAGGGTCCAAGGCTTTTCAATTGGGCAAAAACCTGATCCTCAAAAGAAGAACTTCGGGGCTGAGGTGGGGGAACTATCAATTGATTTTGTTGCTGGGGCTGCTGTTGTTGGAAATTTGGGCATAACTCGTTAACCGTCATTGTGGCCTTTGAGGTAAGGCCAACATCTGCTGTGGCTGCATATAATTGTCTTGCCTCCACCTCAAATTTGGGTGGTCTCTCCATTGGTAACCAACATTTTGGTACTGGTATCCATAGGGTTGTCTATTGTAGCCACCAGATTATTGTTGTCTAAAAGATTAGACAGCAGTAGCTTGTTCCATTACAAACTCAGGGTATTGCCCCACAGATGGACATTCTTCTACTGTGTGCTGTGGAGATTGGCATATCAAACATGCCTCCATCACTTGTGCAGTCATTCTGGGCTGCACCATAGTCAAAAGTTTATCAAATCTTTCAGTAAGATTAGCCATCTGTATTCTCAGATCATCATTTCCCCTAACTTCATACATTTTTCCTTTAGAAGTCTCAGCCACCCCCAACTTAGGAGATGGTTCTTGAATAGTTTTAGAAGAGGACATCTTCTGAAAAGCATTTTCACTTATGACCTCGAACAAGCCCCATGCCTTATCAGCTATGTTATGCCAGTACGCTCTACCACAAGAGGCATCTACCATGTCTCAGCTCTTCTCATCAATCCCATTGTAGAAGCTTTGGACAAGCTGCTAGTCAGGGATCTTGTGGTGGGGACATTGTTTAAGCATCTCTTTAAATCTATCCCAGCACTGGTTAAAATATTCAGTTGGGGATTGGGCAAAAGAAAGTATGCCTTTCCTCAACTGGCTGGTCTTGGTTTCTGAGAAAAATTTAGACAGAAATCATGACTAAAGGTCTTTCTAGGAGGTGATGCTGTTATTTGGGAGAGTAGATAACCAGGTCATGGCCCTGTCCTTTAGGGAGAAAGGAAAGATCCTTAACCTAGTGGCTTCTGGTCCCAAACCAGCAATGGAGAATGTCGTGCACAGGGCCAAGAACTGGTCAATGTGCTTGTAAGGGTCTTCCCTGCTAAGCCCATGGAAAGAGGGAAGCATTTGGATGATGGAAGTTTTGATTTCGTAGTTTCCTTGAACATCAGGGAATTGGATGCTGAATGGAGAATTGTAATCATCCGGAGCATTCAATTCCTTCAATGTTCTAGGTTGTTCTTCACCCATAACTGCTATCTCAATTTCAATAGGGGGCTCAACTATGGTGTGTCTATTCCTTCTTGGTCTTCTACCCCTTTCTATCTCAGGGTTAGGAGGCTCTAATGTAGGACTGAGAGATCTCCATCATAACATGCACACACACTAACAGCAGGGAAGACTATTTGCAGGCACATTGCACTTAATAAAAATTGCAACTATCCTAATCAGTTGCTATGCTCTGGAATCTTCAAATGAGAAATAGACTGAGTTTTGAGGGTTAGAGAAGTGCAAACAGAGGTAGCTAGACTCCCAGTGCAATTCTACTCTCCTTCTCTGCTACGGTCCAAATCTGTAAGAAAAATTTCAAATGTAAATCAGCAGTATCAATTATTCACAAGTACAACTACCAAAGAATAAAGAATAAAAAATCTAGAGTCTACTAAAAGATCAATATCCCCGGCAACGGCGCCAAAAAAACTTGTTAGGCTATTTTTAAGTGCTTGCTACTGACTTTATTGAAGATAGTGATAAGAATGGGGTGAATGAAAATGAATGAAAGATGGATTGAAAATGACAGAGCAGCAAGCCTAAAATATGCACAATCCTGTAAGATACAGGGCCTGTTGTAGCAAGTTTTGATAAGTAAGAGTTTGTCCCACAGGGAAGTTGATCTTAAGCTCCAAGGGGGCCATCTTTAGTAGGCCCTCCAGATCTGACTACAGATCTGGCAATCCTAAATGGAAGGGGATTTAGGGTCACTAAAATCTAAATTCTAAGGTATCCTAATGTCTAAACTATAGAAAGGGTTAAGAAAGAAGATGGAGTGAGAAAATAAATATAAAAGGGTGAGAAGTATGCTATTAGGGTCAGATCTGATGGGTTTCATGACTCAGATTCAGATCTGCTGCTATAGAAGTCTTGTCCAATGGCTACATTATCACCACTGAGGAGAAAGAATCTAACTCATCTCTGTGCCATGATCCAATCCCTCTATGGCTATAACCTGTCCACTTAAATGGTCACAGACTATCAAATTGGGGAACCACAATCCAGAGATGGGTCAGAACAAGTTTATCATTGTAGGCACTACATCATCCAGGCTACAAGCACAAGAATCCATAGGGAACCTCAACCTCTAAAGTGCTATGTGTGGGGCTAGGCCTGTATGGGAGCATGTTAGCTCAGACACATTGAACTAGCAAGAGTTTGAGTGCAGCCTTAGATCCAGCTGTCCACTGCTTTAGAGAGACTGCAGTGATCCAGTTGCAAGCCTATAATCTCTATAACCAAACCAGATCTGCCATCTGATGGTGGGTCTATACACATACAGGGGAGTTTGTCTTAGCACAATCTCTCACAAGGCTACAAGCACAAGTGCAAAGAAGAATAATCCGTCTTGAGTTTGTGGGTTGGTTTCACCCTAAGACTATAACCTGTCCACTTAAATGGTCACAGACTATTGCAGAGGTTATCCTCCTCACAAAGCTCAAGATAGAACAAGAAACATTGCTGCCACCACCATGTTCACAAGGCCACAAAAGATCATTGCTCCCATGGGGACTTCAGATCTAGTGGGTCCTGTGGTGGGGTTAGGCCTGTATGGGAGCATGTTAGCCCAGACACACATGTCACTTAGATCTGAGTAAACCATAAAATCAGTCCTCCATTGCTTGCAATACGTCCTGGCAATGGAAGATCTCAAGGTATTGTACAGAACAACTCACAAAAATCCCATAAAAGTAAAACACCCTATCATGAAACTCCATTAATCTATTCTAAATAGTCATACAAAGGCATAGCCAACAAATGCTGGACTATGGAGAGAAGAAAAAGCAAAAAGAAATCTACCTAAACCTTACTAGAGATCTGCAACTACTGTAAGAAGAAGATAGACAAAATTCTTTTCTAAGCCGAGAGCCCCCTAAACCTAAACCAGGCTTAGGTTTATATAGCAGTTAGTTTGGCGGCACATCAGGGTTAAGAAACCCTAATTTTAATGATGCCACATGGCCTAATACTGTCCCTTGGATGCCTCGGGGCACGTGCATGGAACTTGGAGCGTTGGAATGCATGCCCTAATTGTTGGAAGTTCCTAGAATGTCCTCTACAGAGGTGAGGGAGAGTTAGAGTTCAGAGCCTCGCCAGGTAGTACTGGTTTCCAAGACTGTCGCGTGGTAGCATGGTCTTCGCGAGATTGGATTAGTTTGAAATTCTAGCAGTCGCGGGGTTGTCTTAGTTGCAGCTGAAGCAGTCGCGTGATAGAGCATTGAATCCTCGCTGGATTGCTCTGATCTTCGCGGGATTGCACTTTCCTTCTGAATGGCGCAGGAATCGCGCGAGCAGTTTGTTTCTCAATAGATCTTCGTGAGGATCTTCGCGAGGACGTGATGTGCATTGGTCTCTGAATTGTGTGAGAGGTTTTTCTGAAGTTTTACATCCCGCGGCCACTGTACGACAGCTGCACACCGAAATACCTGGAGCTCTCTCTCCTCAGTTGATCTGAGTGAACTGCGCGAGGTTTGAGAGCTGCATTCTTGAGCTGCGCGAGACTGTGCGAGCATTTAAATTTGAGCTTCGTGAGAGCTGTGCGAAGTATGATTCTAAAGCCCCTCTGTCACTCAACTATGTGAGAACAGTGCGGGCAATTGGAAATGAAGTTTTGGGAAACTCATGAGGACTGCGCGAGGCTTAATTTCTAAATCCTTTAAAGCATGTGAAAGCTACGCGAGGTTGAATTCTTGTCTGGGTTCAGCTTTCATCCTTCTGAGGGACTTCTGGGGCAAAAGTGGGCTCCTTAACAGGATTTAGGCCTTATTGCAGCTGCTGTTTATTATCTACAGAAATGACTTAACACACATTTATTAGATGGCTAAGGGTCTAACAGAGGCTAAGTTAAGGGGTGAAAAGTGGTACTTTTCATGTCTTAACAGGCCCCATGCTTCATTTTTGTTTGAATTTTTGGCGCACCCTTTCACCTTCCACCTCCCCCATTAAAAATGACCTCACCTTCTCCACCCTTTTCCATTATAAAACCAACCCCCATCTCGCCCATTTCATCAAATTTCCCATTACCTTCCACCCCTTTTTCTTAAAAACCTTTCTCCATGGAAGAAGAACCCAATTGGTCGGAGCTCCAGGAGGCCATTGATAACTGCATACTAAGGGAGGGAGATGTGATGCCCGCGACTGAGAAAGAAATGTGGGCACACTTGCTCCTATTTATCCGGGACGCCGAGTCATCCACCCTGCCAACTACCCCTTCACTACTTCCAAATCCACCTCCACCTATGCTTTCTCCCTAGCTCCTCGTCCTGGCCTGGCTTATTTTTATTTTTCCTCTTCTATTGGAGGCAAGTGGAGGATATCCCAGGCCGGTAGGAGAGAATTCTTTTTGGAGGAGCAACTTTTTGAAGACCATGGGACCATTTCAAAGCATATCTTGCTTTGTCTTTGGGTCGCTGCTAGTGTTTGGGCGTGTTTAGATTTTTTCTAGGTTTCCACTTTTTGTACATAAGTCTTTGCTTTAATCTCTGTAAATTTTACATTTTGAATATAAATTAATAGTTATTTTATTTTTGTTTTCTTTTAAGTTCTTTTTAATATATTGTGGTTACTTAATTTCTGTGGTGGTGTGGATGTAGTTCTTGAACAGATTTGAGAGAGGCACATTGCGCTTCTTTGCTCCTGGTATTTCTTACTCATGTTTTTGGTACTAGCCCTGACCTGTTCGGACAGATTGTCTGCCACATCCTTGGGGTATTTTAGCCTTGGTTCGGCCGGGCTATAGTGCTTCTTCGATGACTGATTCACACCCATATTTCTTTATGCCCTCTTACTGTTCTTTGTGATTATGGTTTTGTGCAATGAGGGCATAGCACCACTCAGGTTTGGGGGGGGGGGGGTTGTGCTTAATGCGTGGTTCATGTTCTTTAACTTTTGCATCTTATACTTGACCACTGTTTTTGTCAATACCATGTTTTATATATAGTTTTTGAATCATCATATTATTTTCATCGTAGTTTTCAAACTGTAATTGATGATGCATGTGAATTTTAATTTTTAAACTATCTATGCCATGTTAAGACTACAATTGTTTAAGATAATTAGTTCCAATATAAACATTTAAGGATCGATATGAATTTCATGCTTATAATTTTTTTTTTCACTTCTACCATGCTTAGGTCTGGAAATCAAAAGATTAGTTCAAATTTTGAATTTTAGGATCCTAAGAAAGACTAAACCCAATGAACTTTAGAGCTGTTCCTCATTTTTGATGAGTGCAAATATAAATTCGGAGTATCTTTTGAATTCATGCTTACTTTTAAATCTCATACACTTCTTATTGGTTTGTTTATTTTGCATTGCTCAATATCTTTACACTAGAACACATTGCATTTGAACTCAAGACAAATAGGCATCATTACCACCTTGTGAGGAAATGATTGAAGGCCGTCTTTGGCTCATTTGAACCTAAAATGCTGCAACTCATACTGATTTACCTTTTTTCACACCTTTTGAGCCTTAATAAATTTTTTTTCCTAAATATTTTCTCGATAAGCTATAAATTTTTGCCTTAATATGTTTCTTGATATGCTATATTAACCATACTTGACAACAGTTTAGAAAATTCAAAGCCTTACACTTCAATCTCTGAGAAATTGGGAAAGAGGATGAGAACAAGAGAGTAATTGGAGTGGTATGTTAGTAATGCTTGCGGGGAGCATATGGCAAAAGATTATATGAAAAAGGGAGAAAAAAAGAGAAAAAAAGGAAAAAGCAAAAGGTTGAAAATGAAGAGAACTGAAAAATATGAGGCGATGTCAAAAAGAAAAAAAAAGGGGAATGAGAAAAAGGAGACATTTAAGAGAAAGAAAAAAGAAAAAATAATCTGAAAAATTCGAAAAAGAGAGTGAAAACTTAGAAAAATCAAATGAGCCTCTTTTTCCGATTTCTCAGAGAAATTTGAATCTAATTTCCCTTTCTTCCATATCCTTCACCCGAGCCTCATTACAACCTTGAAAAAGACTTTCATGATCCAATCTTGGTTGGTAAATGCCTTGTGGATAGTAATAATATAATGTCTATGGTGTCTTGGTATAATATGCTTAGGAAACAAACATAATTCTTTATGAGATTCTTTTTAAAATCATTGATGCACCGTGTTTCTTATATCATGTGAGACTTTTTAATTTGCATTGTAACTCCTTTTCACATATTGAAAATATAAATCATTCATCGGAGAGAATTTATCTTTAGTGTATACCTAAGGTGAGGATTGGGTTGAGACTTGGGATCCAACGATTCCTTGTTTGGATTAATCCAGCGATAGAATGATTTAAGCATTGGTACACACATACACGACACTCTGTATGAATGAAAGATTTGTCTAAGGATCAAACCAGTGAGCTAACTTGAATAAGCAACAGTGGGATTAACATAGCATCGGTTGTTGAGAGTGAAAATTTTCATGCTGAAGTGATTACTGGTTTTTGTTTTCCTAAAAGTATATATCATATGAAAACCGATTTGTGAAAACTCTTTTATCGATGGTTTTTAAATTGTTTCGGAATATTGTGGATGTCTTTACTGTAAATTCTCAGGAGACACAACTCCTCCACTAGAGATCACCTAGGGGTTTAAAGGCTTGTTGCATATGCTAAATGCAATCGTGCTCCCTACGAAAGGGGTGACCATTTATTTTACTAGATTAGGTTAGTTTTGCTTTTGGGTTATATGGTTAATGTTGCATTTGCTCGAGGACTAGCAAAGTTGAGGTTTGGGGGTATGATCGGTTTCCAAAATGGTATAAATTATAACCAAATCTTGACCTTATTAGCCCTCACTTAACTACTAATATATGCTTTTAGTTTGTATTATGTTGTAGTAGGTTTAAAGGCCAGATGTATGTAAAAATAGTTAAAAGAGGAAAGTTATGAGGAACCCAAAGCATTGGCAAGCAAATCCAAGGAAATCAATGAAAGAAGTGCCTGAAAGGTCACTTCGATCGGTCGAGGTTGCATTCTCGACCGGTCAAGACCCTTCAACAAAGAACTGCCCAAGAAAGAAAGCAGAAGAAGATAAATCAAGCCTGTATGCTGTTAGCGGCTTGTATGTGTCATCTAATTAAGTCTTAACCTATTGCAAGTACACAATGGAAATTATAGTGCTAGCAACAGATCGTTCCCACAGAGATAGGTTAAGCTATATTAACTTAATTTTTAGGAAAACATATACTTATCTTTTATGATCCAAATCTACTGTAGAAATATGAATAAAAGAATTGTTTCTTAATCTAAATTGCAGAAAATAAATCCTAATCCTCCTTCTTCAGATTATAGTCGTCAATCACAATCTTTAGCTATCCGCTATTTATGAATTCAAACAATACCGCTACAATATATATCACTCTTCTAAAATTTGGGCGTCAATAAAAAACTAGCTTCATTCAATATAGATATAATCTAATTAACAATCTTCTAAAACTTGGGCGTCAATCAAATCCTAGAAAACTGAAGACGGAAAAGTAAAAACTGTTACACTAATATGCAAACCTCAATCTGAGTTGTCAATTCAAATTAAAATTCGAAGATGCTTACAAAGTTGGAAATAAAAGAAAATAAAACCTAAACTAGAAAGCAATAAAAATTATATCTTTCTCTCCTCAGCCGCAATCGTCAATTGCTTCTGAGAAAATAAAATATCTACTCTAATCATCAGCTCCCAATTGTAGTAATCAATTGCTCTTAAGAAACCTTGGATATCTAGTCTACAAAGTAATGAAAATCTACTCTAAATTGATCGGAAGAAAACACAACCTCAATCATAAATTGATACTGTGACAGCCCGATTTTCCCCGATTCTATAAAGACCTGTACAATTTTTTTTTTTTCTTCCTTACATCATAAACTCAGAGAAAATCAGACCGTCGGGTCGCACATATCACGATCAAAATACAGAATTTACTTGGTATGCCAACAATGGTAGAGTCAAAGAAAAATATAGCAACAATAAATGTTCTTCTATACGTAAAGACTGAATAAAATGGGCCAACAAGAAAACCACCGGTGATGGCCGACCATCAGCTAAACAGTGGCTTTAACAACATACCTATAGAATGAATCTTAATACAGTAATAAATCTCTGAACATACCAAGTCCATAATCCAAAAGCATTCATTATACAAACCCAAAATATACCCATGTCCAAACCTGACCTAAGATAAAATTTCCCAAATGGGAGATCTCAAGCCTTTCTCTGCAGCTAGATCCCGATCAACACTTGTACTTGTGACGTATAGTCGAGGGATGGGCTACATCCTAGCCCAATAGGAAAATAACTGAACATGCAGAGCTATCTTACCCACACATATTTCATGACATAAGTGAAGCATGATCTCATCAGTTGAAAGCAGTTTAAAAGTATTTAAATTACCAAAGCATGATCTGAATGCACATATCATATCTTAGTTTTTACTTAATTTGTTTTCATATCACACAAAGACTTGTATCACAAACTTAAATTAAATAACTTAAATAATCTCCGAGTAATATAGCCTCGAGCCCTAATGGAATACCCTTCATCGTCGTTCAAGTGAACTATATTTCAACTAAATACAAGATCAAGTCTCATTCACAGAGGTGACTTGGCATACACATTACCCTCTTGGTAATTTCATCTCATAATTGTATGGATTGACCACCGCACCGGTCACGGATATTCTGTCGAGTCAGTCACGGGTATACCGCCGTGTCGGTGGGGTATTCTATGAACCTCAAATCAACTGTGCAAAATACATATAGTTATTCACCGTGAAGTTGTGCTAAATATAATAATTTAAAGTTTTGTTTAAGTCTTGTCTACATCATTTTGCATCACCTAGATGCTCACATAAAAAAAAAACATCCCTGGGATGTCACACATTTATATGCTTATTGGTTTCCTCCTTAGTGTACACACACCTTAAATTCACATGCTTTAACAAAATTTCGGAAACTCGTATCACAACACATTTGATTTCACGCACACATATCACTACACATGCTATTATAATCAAGAGTACATGTTCAGAACTTTTTCTATCTCACGTGGTTCAATCCCAAGCATCAAGGTCCAAAATAGCTCTTCATGCTCAATTTCAAGTGTTCACACCTAAAGTACACAAGGTCATACACAAAACTTTAAGAATGATACAAAAAGGAAAGGTACAAAGCCTTCCCAAAATTCCAATGTCTAAAACAGAACACACAGGAAAACTGTCAAAATTGATTAATCGATCCCAATGTCGATTAATCGAAATTCTAAAATCGATTAATCGATCCCAAATCGATTAATCGATCCCAAATCGATTAATCGAAGCTCGAAAATCTATTGATCGGTTTTCCAAACATCAAACTTTTCCAGCCACTGACAGTGCTCAGTCAATTAATCGATTTCAAATCGATTAATCAAATTAAATTTGATTAATCAGTTTCGAGCTGTAGCCTTCAGTTTTACCTTCTGACAAACATCGATTACTCAATTTTGACTGCAAAACAACCCTTTTCGGCTGTACATCTAACCTTCGCCTTTTCTCAAAAATTTTCTTCTTTTATCTCTTTTAATCCAACATTTTTACATTAAATCAAGCTCAAACATCACACATATTATCAATTAACAAAACCTTACCTCAAATCCAACGTATGAGTGATTCAAGGGCTTGGATCTAGAGCTAGGGTTCCTAGCCTCAACTCCACGAGATCCCATGTGCGATTTTGTCGGATTTTAAAGCTCATGTACGGTCTTCAATCCGCAATCCCACGAATAAATCTTTTGCATTTACTTCCAAGCATTTACTCTTCTTTCTCTCTAACCCCCCTCTCTCCCTTCTTAAATTCCTAACAACCACAAAATAGAGAGTTTACTTTCTCTTATGCTATTTATTATAACCCAAACTTGGGTATAGAACACACATACACATTGATAGGTGTATATGACCCTACTAAAAGATCGAACACCACCCAAGTGTGTATTTCTACACCAAACCTAATCTAACCTAACCCATCAAGTTGACTTTCACTTGATCAAACAAATGATTAGACAGGCACACATCCCAAGGTACACTATTCAAACTCAGGCACTCATCCCGAGATACACTCTTTAAAGTTAAAATTTTAAGGATATTACATTCTTTCCACTGTATAAAATATTTATCCTCAAAAATTGCCTTAAGTAACCAGGTCTTACCATGCACATCAAGTTAAACACTCACGTCCAGATATGAATCGATTTATAAACAAAATAAATTCGGAGTTGTTACATTCTTCCTTGCATAGGAATTTTTGTCCTAAAAAATTGATGACGACACTTTCGAACACTAACTCACTAACAATGATTCCTATTGACAAGAACTTACCCATAATGATGAAAGAACGCACGCACCCTGGACGAAAAATAAATTTCTCATAATCATTAAATTAACTATCCACATTGAGTTCACAACGAAAGACTGAATTTTTCCTCAACCAAATTATCCATCATCCTGCATGAAAATCCACATATCACTAGATCGGCGTACCACCGATTATCCAGTAAGGTAATCATTTGTTAAACTATATTTCTATAAAATAAACTGCAACATATATCATCAATGAAATTGTCAACCCACCACTAACTATATGGATCATAATTGAAATTTAATCATCGCCATAAAGGAAAAGAAATCCATCCAACCATTAATTGGTAACATGTACCATTAATTGCAATAAAGATCCCCACATACATGTATCAACAGATGAGCAAATAGCATCGATCATACAACCAAAACACCATATGAACATGTTCTGAGATTAAACACACACGATAAGGTATATACTATGATTTTCTCTGCAACCAATGCCTTACCCATCACATCGGCGTAAGTCTCTAATTCCCACATGAACATGCATATACATCGCCATGAACAATATTCACTTCGGTTTTCTTCAATTACCTCGAAACCAATTCAATCCAAGGTCCGCGGCTATTTCTCAGCGCCATCCATCTGGGTATCCTCTCCAAGATTCAACATCCTCTTGACCAGGTCATCACAATCAATTATCACTAATGTATGAAAATATTTGCAACTATAAAATCTCAAGTCACACACACTTATCCCCCTCGTAGTCCACACATCGACCCAGGTCACTTGACACAATCACACACTCACTGTCATAGTCAAATTAGCTATGCCCAAAATCAGCATACCCACATGTGTTCACACCGACAATCTACCCTTCAAAATCTCCATAAAAGAGGAGAAGGTATTCCACTATCCCTCCGTAAGAAATTTTCTCTCTCGAAAGTGAACAACGTGACACTTGGGTAGTCAATATAGTAATCATTTGTTAAACTCAAATCACATAATGAATGCTGCAATGAAGTGGAAATACATATATTACGCTGAATTGGAATTACACACGGTCAAAGCCGCAGAGTTGACTGGAGATTTGCTACAACACATCGTCTAAAGATCGACCACACACTGGTAAAAATCTATATTCTAAGCTTTACACTAAGGATGCCCATCTCGCATTAACCGGACCGATGCTCACTCAAGAGTCGAAGTGATAGATCAACTCGTGCATAGGTAATTACAAAACCTCACTTCCACTACTTAACGAAGTATCTTTATAAATGGTTGGTAAGAATATATCCTCAAAGAAAAAGATATTGACTTTGAGATTACAACCATCAATCCAGAAACTGAAATCATAAGTACGACCCTCCAACTGGCAAGCATTTCCCACTTACCACTAACCCAACAGATCATCAAATTATCCCTTAATGACTGTAAAATGTTGATAACCATGCTGAAAAATTTCCAATAGACACCTCCAGATCTCGGATAATACTTATCTATCACAGTCGCCCACTTATTAAACTTACACAATCAGTTAGAGAAAAGTTGACTCACTCCATTGATGCTATATCCATTAGAATAAAATCCAACTATAATACGGGTTAAGTTGAATATATCAATAAATAAAATTTCTTATGGCCAAACTAGTCATTACCACAATGAAATTTGACACCATCAAGTAACCCATGATAAAACGCATTCACAAAGCTGAAAATACACTCCCATGAAATTGGGAATTTTGATAACCATCAATTAGGAATAATCTTAACCGCTAGTCTAAATGTGCGACTTCCTCCACGATTTAAATTGCCATCACCGCAAGCATACCATAATAACTACCATCGTTAGTCATAACGTATGTCCACAAAGGTATGAAGTCATTACAAAATGATTTTATTATAAACCTAAAATAATGATCTTAAAATCTCAAATTTATGCCTTCACTCATTCTTATCACACTCAAATATCATTCAGATTATAAAATAAAAGACACTCGGTCACAATATATCCAATCATTCTAATGAGGAGATAATTCAAGATGGCAATTCCAAAGAACACTCCTTCGATGCATAATATTAAGGTCTTACGTACATGTCAACTTAAGATGAAATGTCTCTTCATGTGCACAAACCTCAACACAATCAATAGAGTCACTAATTATTCTTGTTGTCCCTATTGATCTACCATCGTCAGTATAGATTTAAAGTGTTTGTAACTACGTGATCATAACGGTAAGACAAAGTCTAAGGTTATAGTAGTGATAGCTAATCCAACAGTGAATTGAGAAGTCAATACGAATTCTATCCTTCCTCAATTAGCTTCTTTCAAACTAAGGGTTGAGTCCCTATTGTGGGCCATCAAAATCTATGTCAACTACCATCAATATTTCCTTAACGCTCTAAATCCTAAAGAGTTCTTTAGTGTCCCAGCTCTCTAAGGATGTAACTCCTGAAGGATGTCCACTTAAAATTATAGTGTTTAAAAACTGCACTCAAAGTTGAAAGGAGAGCTTCCAAACACAATGCACTCATGATTTATTAGTCGAAAAGAAGAACATTATGATTAGATCCGTTAAGTGTAAATTTACAAGTCTTAGTTTAATCATCATTACTCATAATGTCAACTCAATTTTAAATTACTAACAATCTATCCTTACTAATGTCACCTTAACTGACAAGACATATTCAAGCCCCATCCTTATATTGATCACCTACTTAGTTAATCTTTGAAAATTGAAATTCGTTTATGTCATGCAGGTGATTTAATTAGATGCACATATGATGGTGTCATGATATACCTTAAGTGTCAAAAGCAACCACAATTTTTAAGGCATTTGTCATCTAAAAATTTGAGTACAATCGATAATGAATCTATACCTTGGGAAACTTTATGTGCCATCTGGGCATCGTGCATCGATGTTTCACTTGTAGGACCCTGAGTTGTAGGGAGGATCAGCTCAAAAGAAGACGTTGATGTTACCTCCCTTTGACGTCTCACTGGGCAATACTTGATTTGGTGCCCTTTCTCATCGCACTTAAAACATGTGCGCAAAACTAATCGACACTCTTTCATTTTGTGGTGCTTCCCACAATGCGCCCATATACAAATCGGTGTAGGATTCGAAGAGTGAGAGGGTACGTCGACAAATACAGGGGTGGCAAGTGCACAATCCTGTACTGTGAACCGAGAAGTATCCTGAGTCATTTTCAAGGTCGTCACCCCTTCTTCAATGCTGGACAATATTTTATCAGGTGTCCCATTCGTCCACACTGAAAACACCCTCTCATGCCTCGCCAACAGTCCGATGTCTTGTGTCATTTTCCACACCTTGAGCATGACTCAACCTGTGTCAATGGAGAGGTGTGAGTTGTCTCTCTTAATATTGTCGTGAGTAATGCAGTCTGCTGAGCCATTATTGATCATTGTCTCAAGCAACTGCCTATTTTGCTCATTTTCTCCAATGTGTCCAGTTCTTGTTCTTTTGCGTGGTGCCATTGCAATCTGTGAAAATGAAATAAAGGTTTCAATCAATAGCGATCATGATCATTCTGGCTCTATGTTCTGACAAAACATCTAAAACATCTAATGTATCCTATCACCGCACCTCTATCACGATCATCAATTATCTCCACTATAAGAGATTATGAAGATCCACAACCCAAGTTCTAAACGAATCCTACTACCGCGACTTGCGACTTCAAGAACCTAAAGCCTAAGGTTTCCACCAACTATGAAAGAGTCCTAATTGGATCTCCTATACCCTAACAGAATCTACTATAATAGTCTTGGGTCCCAACATGTCCTAAGCCAAGACATAATGCATAAGCTCTACTGCTACATCGTCCCTAGAAGACCTAACGCCAAAGTTCTGATACCAACTGTGACAGCCCGATTTTCCCTGATTCCTTAAAGACCTACACAATATTTTTTTTTCCTTACATCATACACTCAGAGAAAATCAGACTGTCGGGTCGCACATATCATGATCCGAATACAGAATTTACTTGGTATGCCAATAATGGTAGAGTCAAAGAAAAATATAGCAACAATAAAGGTTCTTTTATATGTAAAGACTGAATAAAATGGACTCACAAGAAAACCACCGGTGATGGCTGACCAGCACCTAAACAGTGGCTTCAACAATATACCTACAGAATGAATCTTAATTAAATAATAAATCTTCGGGCATACCAAGTTCATAATCCAAAAGACCTCAAAACATTTATAATACAAACCCAAAACATACCCATGTTCAAACCTCACCTAAGGTAAAATTCCCCAAATAGGAGATCCCAAGCCTTCCTCCGCAGTTGGATCCCTATCAACACATGTACCTGTGACGTATAGTCGAGGGATGAGCTACATCCTAGCCCAATAGGGAAATAACTGAACATATAAAACTATCTTACCCACACATATTTTATGACATAAGCCAAGCATGATCTCATAAGCTGAAAACAGTTTAAAAGTATTTAAATTACCAAAGCATGAACTGAATGCACATCTCACATCTTATCTTTTACTTAACTTGTTATCATATCACATAAAGACTTGTGTCACAAACTTAAATCAAATAACTTAAATAATCCCTGAGCAATATAGCCTCGAGCCCCGACGGAATACCCTCCATCGTCGTTCAATTGAACTATATTTCAACTAAATACAAGCTCAAGTCTCATTCACCGAGGCGACTTGGCATACTCATTACCCTCTTGGTAATTTTATCTCATGTTTGTACGGATTGGCTGTCGGTCACAGATATTGGTTTAAAAAACCTCAAATCAACTGTGCAAAATACATATAGTTATTCACCGTGAAGTTATGCTAAATGTAATAATTTAAAGTTTTGTTCAAGTCTTGTCTACATCATTTTGTATCACCTAGATTCTCACATCAAAAGAAATACATCCCTAGGATGTCACACATTTATATGCTTATTGGTTTCTTCCTTAGTGTACACACACCTTAAATTCATATGCTTTAACTAAATTTCAGAAACTCGTATCACAACACATTTGATTTCACGCACACATATAACTACACACATGCTATTATAATCAAGAGTACATGTCTAGAACTTTTCCTACCTCACGTGGTTCAATCTCAAGTATCAAGGTCCAAAATAGCTCCTCATGCTCAATTCCAAGTGTTCACACCTAAAGTACACAAGGCCATATACAAAGAATCAAGAATAATGCAAAAAGGAAAGATACAAAGCCTTCCCAAAACTCCAAAGTCCAAAACAGAATACATAGGAAAACTATCAAAATCGATTAATTGATTCTAAAATCGATTAATCGATTCTAAAATCGATTAATCGAAGCTCCAAAATTGATTAATCGATCCAAAATCGATTAATCTATTTTCCAAAAACCAAACTTTTCTAGCCACTGGCAGTGCTCAGTCGATTAATCGATTTCAAATCGATTAATCAAAAATAAAAAATTGATTAATCGAATTAAATTTGATTAATCGATTTCGAGCTGTAGCCTTCAGTTTTGTCTTCTGACAAAAATCGATTAATCGATTTTCAAATCGATTAATCAATTTTGACTGCAAAATAGCCCATTTCGGCTGTACATCTAACCTTCGCCTTTTCTCAAAAATTTTCTTCTTTAATCTCTTTTAATCCAACATTTTTACATTAAATCAAGCTTAAACATCATACACATCATCAATTAACAAAACCTTTTCTCAAATCCAACGTATGAGTGATTCAAGGGCTTGGATCTAGAGCTAGGGTTCCTAGCCTCAACTCCACGAGATCCCACGTGCGATTTCGTCGAAATTTAAAGCTCGTATATGGTCTTTAATCGCAATCCCACACACAAATCTTTTGCATTTACTCCCAAGCATTTACTCTTCTTTCTCTCTAACCTCCCTCTCTCCCTTCTTAAATTCCTAACAATCACAAAATAGAGAGTTTACTTTCTCTTATGCTATTTATTATAACCCAAACTTGGGTATAGAACACACATACACATTGATAGGTGTATATGACCCTACTAAAAGATCTAACACCACTCAAGTGTGTATTTCTACACCAAAACTAATCTAACCTAACTCATCAAGTTGACTTTCACTTGATCAAATAAATGACCAGACGGGCACGCATCTCAAGGTATACTATTCAAACTTGGGTACGCATCCTGAGGTACACTCTTTAAAGTCAAAATTTTTAAGATGTTACAGATACTGAGAAATTCTTTGATGATTATTCCAATAGCGGGCTCTCTTATTTATAGATCATAAGGAGTTGGTTTACAAGACTTCTAATTCTAATAAAAGAAATAACTAAAAACAAAACTATCCTAATATAATTCTAATTCTAATTTTATCTTTCCTTGATTTTTTCTGTTGATGCACTTCTGGACTGTTCAGTAGTAGAGATCTTCTAGAGTCTATCTTCATCAATCTTCTCAGATCCCTGATATCCCAACTTCTAATTCAAGAGTTCTTCTAATTCTGTTCATGGCGGTGGAATTTTCATGTGATCAGCAGCAATGAGAAAGCTTCTATTAGTATAATCGTAAATTATGATTATCTCTTTTCTTCTCTTTTTCTGAAAAATCATAAATCATGATTTTCTTTCTTCTATTATGGTTTTCCTTAGAAAATCGTAAATCACGATTTTTTATTTTTCACACAGCTTTTTCTCAGTTGACGATTCTCTGGATTATGATTGATCATTTTCTTCTTTGTATAACCTTTACTTTCGAATGTTTTCTGAAAATTCGTAAATTACGATTTCTCATTTCTCTCTTTGGCTTCAGCGCTCAATCGTAAATACGATTTCGAATCATCTTCTTATGCTTAATCATTTTTTTCTGCTCTTTTGAATTTATTTTGACGAATATTAACACTTTGGCTCTCTTTTACTGATTTTTCTTAATATTTGCACATCATTAACTTATTAGTAGCAAAATAAGTCCTAACATCACTAAGTTAAGGGTGATAAATTGGTATATTATGTGACTGATCACACTCTCATACTTACATTTTGCTAGTCCCTAGCAAACAAGGAAATATAAACATTCTTATTAAAAATTAAATTGCCACTTTCGTAGCGAGCATGATTGCAATTAGCAGATGCAACTAGCCTATAAACTCGTAGGTGATCCCTAGTAGAGTTGTAGTCTCCTGAAGGTTTTCAGTGAAGTTACCTACAAACTTTAAATATTTTTAGATTTTTTTCAAATATTATTCAAAAATTAAAATAAAAATTCTAAACTAATTTTGTACACGAATTATATTAACTAAATTACCTAAGTGGCCAAATTGGTCACTACATAATTTATTGTGATTTTATAAAATTACCAATCTTTTGTCCTTACTTTCCATTACAACAGTTTTCCTTGATTAGAACTTGAACGATTTCAATTCATAATAAACAGGAGATATATGCATTAGTGAACAATTTATTCTTCATAAAATTTTCTAAACTATAGATTTAGAAAATATTTTCATTCAAAAACCCACAATTGACATACTTTCAAAAGGGTATCGAAACTTTTTGGGTTCTCTTAATATATTTTTAGAAAAATTTAGTCAAAGATAAAATTGTGAATCTCATAGAAAAGGATAACCTACTTTATTCATATGAATCCTTGTGCAATTCATAATATCTATTTTTCATATATCTACTAGGCTTATGCTTTTACAAATTGTAAATAAAAAAGGTCTTTCCTTCGGCTTGTGATGGGGCTTTGAATTTCAGAAGGTGTCAAAGATAGGTAGAAAATGATTCAAAGTTTTTCTGAGAATTTAGTTCTTCTTTCTCCTTTCTTTTTAGCTTCTTCTTTTCTTCAGTAAGTATCCATAAATTGGATAACTTCCACCCATTTATTATTATTATAAATCTTATTGTTTCACTTGTAAAATCGTATTTTACGATTTTTCTTCTCTTTGAAAGGTTTTTTACTTGAAAATCGTAATCTTTTTTTTCAAAAATCGCTTTTCACGATTTTTCATTCTCATATTCTTCTTTTGATATCTTCAGTTGTACCCTTTTTAGCATTCCCCTTTTTCTGTTTTTGCTTTTTAGTCCTTCCACTCCCTTTTCTTCCTTCTTTTGTATTCTAAAATCTCAGAATACAAAAGAAATTCTAAGGGTTAAAGGTTGAAAGCTTTGGGTAGTACATATGGTTAAGGGTTTTATCTGATTTTTGGTACAAAGAAATTCAGTTAGGCTTCTAATATGGGTTCAATGGATAAAATTTATTCTAAGATTTGGCTTTTTGGCTCTGATTTAACAAAAGATGGCCTTTAATTATCTTTATGATTTACTAGCATAGATGCCTTATTGCTTTGATATTTCTAATAGATAGTTCTAAACAAAAAATTAGGTTATCATAGAATATTTTGATTCTAAATTCAGCAGTATGAAATTTTATATCAGTATAGAAGTTCAAAGAAAATTTTTGACTTGAATAAAAGAAACAGTCTCTCTGAATAAAAGAGAAAATATGACTCAAAAGTTCACTGGTTTATAATTTTGAAACTATAGTCTAAAATTCCTGCAATTTAGATCAATCTATTATTTTAAATATCCATTCTAATATAGTGTTTAACGAGCTAGGCATGAATTATAAATGTTTCTTTTTTTATTATTGAATTTCTACTATAATGAATTGTAAGTTTTCAAGAATTTTAATTTTTTTTTGTCATAATTCCTATGTAATGATCAACTAAAATTCAAAAATTTTGAAATTTTTTTCTACAAAAACAAATTAACTAAAACTAAAACTAAACGAATTACTGCTATACTACTTATAAAACTACCGTACCCAAAAATTGTGTATCCCCCCAAACTTAAATCGGACAAAGACCTCATTGGCACAAAAATAGGGGACACTAAAAAATTATTTACCTAAAAATTATTTATATCTCTGATTGCTTACCAATTGTGAAAAAAATTCAATAAAGAGTATTCCCCCAAACTTGAGGAAAACATAATGGTATTATGTCTCAGAGACAAAAATAACAAAAATGTTAGCGGTGTTGTTAACAATTACGCAGTTAGTAAAAATAAAAGTTAGTCACTTGGTGATGTTAATGATGTGCTGTTATATTTTTACTCACTTGGTGATGACTGGTATGGTACACAGATAGAAGTAGTAGGGTCATCTTCCGAGTCAGATACCTCAGCAGTCGAATAACCATCTTCATCTTCATCTGAGGGTAAATCCCCATGTGCAGTCTAGCTGTGTCTGTGTTTTCCTTCTCATCAATCCTTTGGCAAGAAATTCCATCCTTACACTGCTGCTCTTTGTCAACCTTTTCTTTTAAATCCGCAGTTAGCTTCATGATCACAACAAATTTAAGTCGTATCTCTCTTCTCAACTTTTATACTCTATCCTGTTCTTTTGCTATGGTGACCAACCTATTCTTTTTTATACACTCAATGATCTGCTATTGTTCTGCATTGATTGAGTTTAGGGAGTCTTGAGCTTCTTGCAGTTGCAGAAGTTTTCCTTCAGCTATGGTCAGTAGATGATCCTTTTCACTCAATTTTTGATGGAGCTTTTGATGGTAGTCTTTAAGGGCCTTTTCTCTTAAAGTTTCAGCATCGTCATATGGTACCATTAACCCTCCAAACTGTTCAAATATAGTTTCCATTTTATATTCATACACCTTTCTTCTTCCCAAACTTGCTGATTTTTGCTCAGTCTTCTATTCTCTGCTTGTAGCTGGGTGATCTGTGCTTGAAGGGTTGAAGTGGCATCTTGGACTCTTTTCTCTGTGTCTGCTGCCCATCTCACATGATGTTCTTGCATAACTTTTTGTCTCAATCCACCCATTATTTCTGCGCACTATTGAATCGTCAGTGTAGCATCAAAGACTATCTTCTTTAGTCTTTGATATTCCTCCATCCATTTCATTAGCACATTCGGTTATGGTGTTAATTTTAGGCCAAATTCCTTTAATCATTATTCTACTCCCCTAAATTTATTCACTACCTCTTAGAATGGTAATAAAGTTGGTTCATGTGTAAGTTGCCATTGCTCTACTGCCTTCAATCTCCTTTCTAACTCGGGGATTGATGTGGTGGTGACTGGAGGATCCACAGGGGGTACTTCTTCTTTATTTAATAATTCTGTAAAACTCCCTCTTGATAACTCGGAGTTTGATTCTGCTTCAACAGCTTGAGCTATGAGGGTTTGCACTGTAGTGGCTACAATTGTAGGCTGAGCAACAGGTTCTATTAGGGTATGGCTAGAAGTAGCCACAACTTGTTGGTCAGTGGAAGGAATTTCTTCTGTCCTTTCTATATTTGGGTTCACCGAGTTTGCTTCAGTAACAGGTGGCCCCATGTCTGCCTCAGTGGAGTGGGGCATAGCAGGACCTACTGGTGAGTCCAAAGCAGGGTCATAGAGGCTACTTGGTTTGTAGGTGGAACTCCTGATTCGGTTATTCTTTCTAGTTCTTGAGAGGTAATCTCTGCTCCCTCCTGAGGTTGAGTAGAAGTACTCTCACCTTCTTCCATAACTAATTCTTCTGGGGCTTCAATTTCTACTGGCTGCTCTATGGCAGTTTCTTCTCGATCCTCATGAATTTGTGGGACTTGTGATGCAGAGGAGGTACTTTTGGTGCGAGGAGTGAGTGGGATTTTATTTTTATTTTCAACACCTCTCCAATAGGAGGTTGTGATTGTTAAGCCTTCCTTTGTTCTTGGTAGAACTTTTTCCTTGGGGTCTATACTATACCCCACATTCATCAGCAGATTTGTGATAAGGCCTCCAAATGGCAGGGTCAACTTCTTCGTCTGGTATTTTTCTTGACTTAGTTCTCCCCCACGGTGGTGATTACTTCAAAAAGATAAGAGGGCACATTGAACCAATAGCGATTTGTCATTAAGTACAATGCCTTGGAAAGTAGTGCCCTTCTCTGTGTTCCATGACCTGTGGGGTGAATGGTCTTATGAATTAGTACGTCGAAGAGTTGTAGTGATAAACTCCTTGCTTCCAGGTCCTTTCGAAGGAAAAAGGACCTATCCCGTGGAGGTTTTCCTAATAGTTCTATTGCCATTTGGGCAAAGTCAGGGAGGGAATCCGATGGCATCCTCTAAAGGTTGGCTTCTGGGTTATCTTGGGACAATTGAGGAATTTCCAAGGGGGCATGCATCACCCTGGTGACCATTTCCTTTGTAATATAGATCGGAAGTCCATCGATACTGGTGGAGAAGATTAGGGATGGCCCTTTGCTACTTTTGATCAAATTTTTGTAAAACAGCCTCACCAATATAGGATAGACTGGTGTGCTCCTGGCTCTAAGAAATAATTCAACCCGACATTCTTAAAATAATTAATGGCTTCTCCACTCATTTCTAATTTTTCTAAAGATTTAATGTCTACTGCAATTTCAACTCCCACGATATGGTGTTTCATTAATGTAGGGAGTCTATCTGCTGGCGTTGCAGAGGACGCTAACTTTTTTCCTTTATCTAATTTCAGCCCCTTTTTAGGGGCTGACACAGATTCTGTCTCATTTGTCTCCTTAGGATTTTCTCTGATAACTATCTCGGAAGATTTGGGTTTCTTCTTAGGTGGGTCTGCTGCTTTTGATTTGGCCTTTAGGGTAGCAGACCGTGCAATACGATTAATGTTTGGAGTGTTATCAGAACTATTTCCTTCTTCTTCGTCTTCCTCTTTCCTTTGTCATTTGCTTGTCTCATTAGCCATGCTATTTCTCTTTTCCTTTTCTGCAAGAATCAATAGAAGATTATTAATTTATCATGAATTCTATTCATTGAGTAAAAATTTCTTGCAGAAACCCTTCTATTAAAATCATTAAAATCGTTACCTTACCTCTTGATGATTGAAACCCTAACTTGTAAATGCGGAATGAAATGCACGCAGGGTTCCCAAAATAAAACAGGAGAAGTAAGGGATGTATAGAAAATGAAACGGTTGGGTTGGGTAGGAGAACAGTTAGGATGAAGAGCCTTTTGAGAAAGAGAGGGAAGGTAAGAGAGAAAAACTAGAGAAGTTAAAAATGGGGCCAACAGATCCTTTTTTGAATATGTAGGCCCTATTTTCAGTGAGGACTTGCTGAACTGGTCATCAATTGGGTTTTGACCTAGAATCATCGATTGATTCTAGTACGAACACTCGTATCTGTGAATCGTAATCACTATTTTTCACTGATAGACCTAATGACGATCAATTGTACATCCATACAATTGTTTGCTATAATGCACAAAAGGTAGGATATTACGACTCCTTGTCTTTCAATAATTTGGGTCATAGCATGATACATAAACTAAAAAGAAAGAGAAAAGCATAGTTTACATAATTTACAATTGGTGCTACGGATGAGTCGATAGCTCGACGATCCATGAGATGTCTATATTTGATTTTGGGGAGCCAATGTCTCCCCTAGGAGCACTTGTCCTCTAAGATTATTGACCCATTGCGTAGGCAATTGGCCATTCTCTCTTCTTGCCACTTGAGAAGATAATTGGCTTATCTAGCTTTCCAACTTCATGATGGACCGGGTATGTGAGCTGAGTACTTGAGAGAATTGAGCAAGCTGATGTAATCTTTTGAGTGCTGATGCGACTATTGCTGTAAATATTGAAGATTTGAACAACTGTGGCATCAGGTGTGTTGCTCTGTGGTCTAAATTGGGTCTGTGTAGCGGGCATTTGAGGTCTTTGGTGGAAACTAGAGTCTGGGGAAATTGACGTTGCACAACTGATGGTGCCAGCTGTGCTCGACCTGTGGAACCATAATTAAATCCAGGGTGGTTCCTCCATGCTGGATTATATGTATTTCTACAGTCTCCCCTCTGAAGAGCCATTATTTTTTCACTTTCCTCCACCTCTTGGTGGGATGGCGCAGCTGAGTTTTTAGGATACATCTAAGCCTGATAATTAGAGTGGCTTGCCAAAGATTTCTCCGAGATGCTAGGTTTGGCAGCCATTAATGTTGCGATTTGTTGTCTGAGGACTAAAATATTCACACTCATTCCATCCTCCTTTACTTTATCATTGCCAATATCATAAAGTCCACCCCTCATGAGTTGGGTGTGGTGAGTGACATCTGGATCTAAGCAGAGACAGCTTCTATTTTGAGTTATTGGCCCATTTCTCGAATAAATTCTAGGACTACAGGTCATTCTAAGCAATAAAGGCTCCTCCACTCACGACATCAACTGTAGACTGGTTAGTCTCAGTCAACCCTTGGTAGAAGCTTTGCGCCATCGACCAATTGGGTACCTCGTGATGAGGACACTTTCGTAACAAATCCTTCATCCGTGCCCAACTCTCATGAAATAATTCTCCTGACTTTTGCCTGATGTCTTGAATCGCTTGGCGAATTTAGTTAGTTTTACCAATTGGAAAGTACTCGCCGAAAAACTTGAACTGTAATTCTTCCCATGTGGTAATACTTTTGGCAGGTAATAAAATTAATCGTGCCTTCACCCTATCCTTGAGAGAGAATGGGAACAAACATAGTTTTATGACCTCTTTATTGGTAGTTGATAATTGCAGCACTGTGCAAAGCTCTATGAAGTCCCTGAGATGCTGGTAGGGATCTTCTCTATCAGGCCCATGAAAGGTTGGTACAGATTAAAGTGTATGGAGCTTGATTTCATAATTTTGACCGCAGGCACCTCTGGGATAACTATACAGGAGGTCTCGGTCATAGCTACTAGGCTGAAATGTACCTGGATTGACAGATTGTCAGCCATGGTAAAGGATTCTCTAGTGGAAATTCGGTTTCTTACCAAATTACGTCGGAAAGTCCTCTCAATTTCTACATCACACTTGAAGAAATCTAGACTTCGAAATCGGGTGTGATGCATACAAAAAACAACTTTTTTTTGATATTTTTAACTTTAGTTAATTTTTATTCTAGAAGGCAGGGAGAGAGAGAAAATCTAAGCCTTGAGCTTCTCTGATCAGGGGAATTTAAAACTCTGATTCGTCATTCTGAATAAACCTGCAAAAGATTTAAGAAGTGATCAAAGAAAATTAAAAATATAAAGAAATATAAGAATAGAAAGATAAATACTTATTTGCTTAAATTAATATATTCAAACAATATCCTAGGCAGTGGCGGCAAAAACTTGTTAGCGGCTTGTATGTTTCATCTAATTAAGTCTTAACCTATTGCAAGTGCACAATGGAAATTATAGTGTTAGCAAAAGATCATTCCCACAGAGATAGGTTAAACTATATTAACTTAATTTTTATGAAAATGTATACTTATCTTTTATGATCCTAATCTACTAGAGAAATATGAATAAAAGAATTATTTCTTAATCTAAATTCTCCTTCTTCAGATTATGGTCGTCAATCACAGTCTTCAGTTATCGGATATTTATGAATTCAAATAATACCGTTACACTATATAGCACTCTTCTAGAATTTGGGGGTCAATAATAAGCTAGCTTCATTTAATATAGATTTAATCTAATCAATAATCTTCTAAAACTTGGGCGTCAATCAAATCCTAGAAAACTGAAGATGGAAAAGTAAAAACCGTTACACTAATCTGTAAACCTCAATCTGAATTGTCAATTCAAATTAAAATTCCAAAATGTTTACAGAGCAGGAAATAAAAGAACATAAAATCTAAACTAGAAAGATATAAAAATTATATCTTTAACTCCTCAGCCGCAATCTTCAATTGCTTATGAGAAACTATAGATATCTACTCTAATCTTCGGCTCCAAATTGCAGTCGTCAATTGCTCTTGAAAAACCATGAATATCTAATCTACAAAGTAATAAAAATCTACTCTAAATTGATCGGCAGAAAAACCAACCTCAATCATCAATTGATGCTGAGAATATCTTCGATGATTATTCCTATATCAGGCTCTCTTATTTATAGATCATAAGGAGTTGGTTTACAAGACTTCTAATTCTAATAAAAGAAATAACTAAAAACAAAACTATCCTAATAAAATTTTAATTCTAATATTATCTTTCCTTGCTTTTTTTCTGTTGATGCACTTTTGGATTGCTCAGTAGTAGAGATATTCTGGAGTCAATCTTCATCAATCTTCTTAGATCTGTGATATGCCAACTTCTAATTGAAGAGTTCTTCTAATTCTGTTCATGGCAGTGGAATCTTCACATGATTAGCAGCAGTGATAAAGCTTCTATTATTACAATCGTAAATTACGATTGTCTCTTTTCTTCTCTTTTTCTGGAAAGTCGTAAATCACAATTTTCTTTTTTCTATTATGGTTTTCCTTAGAAAATCGTAAGTAATGATTTTCTATTTTTCACACCGCTTTTTCTCAGTTGACGATTCTCTATATTATGATTAATCATTTTCTTCATTGTATTGCCTTTACTTTTGAACATCTTCTGGAGAATCGTAAATTATGATTTCTCATTTCTCTCTTTGGATTCAGTGCTCAATCGTAAAACACAATTTGAAATTGTCTTCTTACGCTTAATCGTCTTTTACTGCTCTTTTGAGTTTATTTTGATAAATATTAATACTTTGGCTCTCTTTTACTGATTTTCCTTAATATCTATGCATCATTAACTAATTAGTAGCAAAACAAGTCATAGCATCACTAAGTTAAGGGTGATAAATTGGTATATAATGTGACTGATCATATGGACCGATCGAAATGGGTATTTTGATCAATTGAGTACTCAGCAGCTTCACAAGTATCAAAGTGGATCGATCGGGTGCAATTTGACTGGTCGGAAGAGAGAAAACAGAATAAAGAGTAATTTGCTTATAATGTGGACCGGCCGAGACCCGTTCGACCGATTGAGAAATAATTAAATTTGAAGCCCGTGAAGCCTCCGTGATCTAAAGATGAATTCTAATATTCGACTGGTCGAGATAGAGTTTCCTTGTGAGAATTCAGCTCTTCCAGCTGGGTTTTATCTGGCATTGCAGAACCTTTCCAGATTCTTCTTCCTCCAACTGATTGATAGGAGTTTTAGGGCGATACTTGCCGTGTGCTATTGTTCTAGGGCCTTATACTCTATAAATAAGGACTCTAGGGTTAGGTTTTAGTAAATTCTGACGACAGACTTTTCGAGAGAGTTTGGGGTGAGCCTTCATAGGTTTAGATTATTTCTGGTTCTAAAATAGAGTGAGATTGATTGTAATCATCGATCAAAGAGTGATTCAACAATGATGAAGGTATTTTGATCGATGTGAGGTTAAGCGATTCAGGCTGGGATCTCTTGTAAATTTTGGATAAACATAAAATAAAGTTTTAGTTCTTTTTCTATTTTTGAATTCTATTTATGGTACGATTGCATGTTTGAGGTTTCAAATATATCGAGAACGCGATAGTAATGTTGTAATGCTATTTGGGTTAATCTCAGTGGCCTTGTAGGGATTGGGATTAGATTTGGGAGAATATTCACCAACGGACTAGGCCTTGTAGGATAGTTTTTGTTGGTTACTATAATGATTCCTTGATGATTAGATTTCTTTGATTCATACATGATGTGACAGAGCTTGTAGTCTAGAGTGGGGGTACTTGGGATTCATTATAGAAAAGAAATAGGGTTTATTATATACGAGTCTGAGATCCAAGAGAGATCCCAAACTGCCTTCTCATCTCTTATTTCAAAACTATTTAGGTTTTATTTTTATTTTTATTATATTTAGGAAACTTAACTTTATATATTTATTTTATTAAAATAAAATGGAGATTAGATAAGATAAACGACAAGTCTCTGTCGTTCGACACCCTTGTACTTACCCTAGTACTCCTGGACTTATGCACTTGCAAGGTTATATTTTAAGATGATCAAGCATACAAGCAACCAACACCTAGAAAGGCTTGCGAGGGATTGAAAGACAAATTTAGCTCCCCCGCCACGTGTGATTCCTCGACATAAAGTTCCAGACCTTAGCCAGTTATGAATAAAGTACATAGACCAGGGAATGAACCTGCATTAGAATCAAGGAAGGAGTACGATCTCCTACAGCACCTCGATAAAGTCCCAACTTAAATCTCAATACTTGAGCAGATTAAAGACTCCCCGGAACATTACCAACTGTTGATGAAGGCACTAGCCGAGACTCACATTACCGAGGACACCACTCTAGATGAACTACATGAAATCACATCAGTTATGGCTCAACCCTCAGCTCTCACATTTACAGATGCCGATATGCCAAAGGAATCACTACTTGGTAGTTTTGCCCCTATATATCTAATAATAATGATCAAGGGATTCTCGGTTCCCCATGCACTAGTCGACACAGGAGCAGGATTAAACATTTATCCATTAACAATGTTAAAGCCCCCGAATACACAGACCATGATATACGACCTTCATCATTATCACTTATAGCATATGATGGGATGTGGCGCTTTGTCAAAGGGACCATCAAACTGCAAGTTCGTCTCGGCCCAGTGACAAAGGAGGCCACAGTTCATGTATCGGATTCCTCTAGCACTCACAACCTAATTCTAGACAGGAACTAGTTAGAGTCCATGAAAGTTATAGCATCAACTTATCATCAATGCATCAAGTTTCCCCATGAGGTTTCTAAAATCAGGGTATATGCTGATGCCCCTGTCGAGAACATGCACACCAATTATGTCGCACGTATTCCGATAGCTCACGATTCAATATTATCTACTGATCAGCATCAAAAGTGGTATAATTTATGCTCAAATCTCGGCCTTGTTCGCCCTCACTTAACTACTAATAGATGCTTTTAGTTCATGTTGTGTTGCAATAGGTGTAAAAGTTAGATAAACACAAAATGTGTTAAAAGTACAAAGTTAAGAAGAAACCCAAAGCTTTGGCAAGAATCAGTGAGGAAACAAGTTAAGGAAAGACCAGTAAGGTTATTTTGACCGGTCAGAATTGCACTCCCAACCAGTCAGGATCGCACAGTTGGAAGTGGTCCATGAGAAAAGCAGAGAAAAGGAAGAGAGTCTTAATGGACAGGTCAAAATACTAGTTTCGACCGGTCACAGAACTCAAAGGCTTTAGAATATCAAGATAGATCGATCAAAAGCCTGTTTTACTGGTGGAGCATCGAGCAAACAAAACAACTAAAATTCAATATATATTTTTGACTGGTCATAGCTGGTTCGACTAGTAAGATATCCAAGTAAATCTAAAGCCCCGCGAAGCATCTTTAACCTGAAGACCAAATCTGAGGTTCGACCGGTTGAGAAGCCAATTTTGACTAGTCACAACAAAGTTTGGGAGTGCAAGACCAAGTACAGCTGTGGATAACTTCGACGTCCGAGATCTTCTCCGGATTTCTCATCTAAAAAAGCTGGATTTACTCGAACAGTGCGGATTTCCTGCTGGATTCTTCTTCTCTTTCCCTTGAACATTTTTTACTCATAGCGCCCAAGATGGGTTTTCTCCATGCCTATTGTTGCCCCCTTTTTTACCCGTAGTGCCCTTTCGGGTTTCCACTATGTTCGTGGGTATGCATTTTTATCCCAGGCGCCTTTTCAGGTTTTCACCTGGTCTGCACAAGCTCGCTGGTTTTACCCATGGCACTGACAAAAGTAGAAACTAAAAGTAAAAGCTAAAATAAAACACTAATCCTAATTAATGAAAATCGGAAGCACATCCCTTAGTCTCTCGCAGTGTCTCATGATAAGTCTTCGGCAAGTTAAAGCCTTCGATCTTCTAAGCCTAGAACAAAAATAAAATAAAATAGGGTTAGTATATGATACAAAAATAATTTAATAAAATAGAAATCAAATAAGATAAAGCTGAAATCCTTGGCAGCGACACCAAAACTTGATCATTTTAAATTTATACCTTGCAAGTGCACAAGTTTGAATGTACTAGGGCAAGTACAAGGGTGTCGAACCATAGGGACTTGTCATTTATCTAATCCAATCTCTGCTTTGTAAAATACTTTCTAAAATTAGGTTTCCTAAATTATCCTAAAACAATAAAAGAAATCCTAAATATATTTGAAATAAGAGACGAGAAGGCAGTCTTGAATCTCTCTTGGATCTCAGACTCTCATATAATAACCCCTATTTCCCTTCAAATGTATGACCCGAGGTAAGGATACATGACTGCTTAAGGACCCCATAAAAGAAGCCATCATTTGAAAGCCAAGTAACCTAAAAAGTGTCCTTGAGCACTTATATCCTTACAACACCTGTTGAGCCATTGGCCTTTTTTTCAACCCCTCCCCAGAAAAGAAGATGGAAAAAGTGTATATACCAAACAAAAAAGGAGAAAAAGAGTTACCATCAAATCCAAAAAATATCAGAAAAGCAAAATCCCAAAAAGAGGATATCTGAAAAAAGCAAAAAGAATAAAAAAACTAGAAAAGAAAAAGTGGGGCATGTACAATCAAAAATCTCCAAGGAAGAAGTATATTACGACAATTGGAACCCAATTAAGGAAACCTTTTAACCCCAGAATACCTTCAAAATTCCTAACCTATCCCTTTCAAACCCATGACCAAGATACATCCCTGAAGAAATCCCTCTTTAAGGTCCATAAGTAGTCACAGTATTCGTTGAGTCAGCATGAGCCAAGCTATGAGACAACAAGAACTCCATCTAGCCGGCTATGACAGAATCGACGTGCATGTCGTGGCCTTTAAGGAAAAAAGAAAAAGAAAAGAAAAACAAAAAATATAAGCTCAAAGTAAAAAGGACGTGATGAAAACCTGAAGTATCTTATTAATACTTACCGTGCCGTGGAGACTAAGAGTAGAATCGGCATACATATCCAACGTTGATGGACTCAGAAAAGTTATCTCCGTCCATGGTGGCGAGGTGGAGCATGTATCTAGGGAGTACCTCTCGGATGACGTAAGGTCCTTCCCAATTGGGCTTGAATATCCCTCTTGGATCGGTGTGGAGAGAAGGGAAGATTTACTTGAGTATCGTGTCGCCCACCTTTAAATCTCGAATGCAAGCACACTTGTTGTAAGCGCGTGTGATTCTTCTCTGATAGGCTTGGGTGTGACACAAGGCTAGGAGCCTCTTCTCATCTAGCAGGTTCAGTTGCACAAAGTGGGACCTTTCTTCGTTTGGCTTCTGGTAGATCGGATTCGATGTGGATGCAAAGTGAAGGTACTTTAACCTCAACTGGCAGAACGGCTTCAGTTCCATATACAAGGGAGAATGGTGTTGCCCTTGTAGTGGTACGAATCGATGTTCGATAAGCCCATAGTGAAAATGGCAACATTTCACTCTAGTAGCGGTATGTGATAACCATCTGATCAGTCATATAATATACCAATTTATCACTCTTAACTTAGTGATGCTAGGACTTAGTTTCCTACTAATTAGTTAATGATGTGCAGATATTAAAGAAAATTAGTAAAAGAGAGCCAAAGTGTTAATATTTGTAAAAATGAAAGAGCAATAAAAATATGATTAAGCATAAGAAGATGATTCGTTATATGCTGAAAGACAAGAAATCGTGTTTTACGATTGAGCGCTGAAGCCAAAGAGAGAAATGAGAAATCATAATTTACGATTCTCCAAAAGACGCTGAAATGTAAAGGCGATATAAAGAAAAAAATGATCAATCGTAATCTAGAGAATCGTCAACTAAGAGAAAGCTGTGTGAAAAATAGAAAATCATGATTTAAGATTTTCCAAAAAAAGAGAAGAAAAGAGACAATCGTTATTTGTGATTATACTAATAAAAGCTTTCTCATTACTGCTGATCACGTGAAGATTCAACCACCATGAACATAATTAGAAGAACTCTTGAAGTAGAAGTTGGCATATCACGGATATGAGAAGATTGATGAAGAAAGACTCCAAAAGATCTCTACTACTGAACAATCTAGAAGTGCATCAATAGAAGGAAAGCAAGGAAAAAAAAATAAAATTAGAATTATATTAGGATAGTTTTGTTTTAGTTATTTCTTTTATTAGAATTAGAAGTTTTATAAACCAACTCCTTATGATCTATAAATAAGAGAGCCCGATATAGGAATAATCATCGAAGAAATTCTTAGCATCAATTGATGACTGAGGTTGGGTTTTCTTCTGATCAAATTTAGAGTAGATTTTTATTGCTTTATAGATTTGATATCCAATGTTTCTCAAGAGAAATTGATGACTGCAATTGGGAACTGAAGATTAGAGTTGATATCTGTAGTTTCTCAGAAGCAATTGACGACTACGGTTGAGGAGTGAAAGATATAATTTTTATTGCTTTCTAGTTTAGATTTTATTTTCTTTTATTTCCTGCCTTGTAAATATCTTCAAATTTTAATTTGAATTTGTGACTCAGATTTAGGTTTGCAGATTAGTGTAACGGTTTTTACTTTTCTATCTTCAGTTTTTTAGAATTTGATTGACGCCTAAGTTTTAGGAGATTGTTGGTTAGATTAAATCTGTATTGATAGGATTTTAGTATTGATTGACGACCAATGCTAGGGAGCTTGATATATAGTTGTAGAATCCAAATTTAGCCCAAGGCCCGATCGAAATATACTTCAAGGAAGGCGCACCCCCAAGCTTCTGTTAGCATCCCTTGAACCCTTAGGAACTTACCAAAACCCTTAGGAATTAACCCCAACCTTTAGAAACATCTCCTAACCCTTAGTTAATCCTCTTGGGAAATGGTTAGAGTGAGATATACCAGGGCTGATAGGGACCTCTATTGAGATTGAATCTTATATTATTGAAAAGTAGAGGTTTCCAACATTCCAACGAGACAAGAATCACCTCGATCCGAGCTATACATCAAAAGATATGGCAATCCGAAGTATGAAGCTGCACCACTCGACAGGTTCAAAACCTCTCAAGGAGCTAGGAATGCTTGGCATGTGTAATACACATGCCAGGCCATTTCTGGGGGAAATGTTGCCTAGCATGTATATTATACACGCCAGGCCACTTGTTCCCCATAAATGTCTTGGCGTGTAGAATATACATGTCAAACATAGGTGGGCCCCCATTGCGGGTTCTAGACTTCTAGGACACTGCAGCTATAGTTGGCGTGGATAATACGTACACCAAGCTTAGCTACTATAATTATTGGTTTTTGCTTGAAATTCACTTTTGGGGTTTGATTTATTGACCATCCCAATTTTTAGGGTGAGTTTAATTAGAACTGTTGCACCCTTATTTACCCTATTTGCAATCCTCTAGTCAATTGAAACCTCACCCTATCATCTACCCTTGAACCCATTCTCACACATATCCACAACCTTAAGATCCTAAGAAATTGTAGATTTTAGGATTACCTTATTGCTAACCCTAATTAGCTCTTATGTACCCCCCAACCCTATCTTTTTCTATAAATAGAGAGGCACCCCCCCTTGTAATTGGCTTGAAATTTTTCTAAGAGAGAGAAAGAGATTAAGAAATCCCCTCGTCCCCTTTGGTGCACCAAATACTCATACAAATCCTAGAATCCTAAACCACCTTAGAAGCCATATCTTCCATAAAAGACCCTTGAGTTTAGGAGAGAACTACCCCTTAGCTATCAAGCCTTAGAGGTTAGAACCCGTTCTCCAACCACTCAAGCTACCGGAAGCTCGTCAAGCGCACCTATGCAAATGTCCACAGCTGTGCTATAAGGGCTCGAGAGCTCCGGCTCACCCCTCTACTCCTCTACCTTCTTAACTTTTCCTTTATCCTCGAATTTGTGCCGTTACACCGCTAAAATCTCAGTAACTGCAGAGGGGCACAAATAGGATCAATGTGCCTTCGGGTAAGAGGAAGTGCTCTTTTCATTTTCATTTTTCCTTTATTTTTGCCATGAGTAGAGACCCCATTTTTCGGGTGCCTATCACCTTCCCGATCGATAACCGAAGCCCCTACCCAAGAGCCTTTGGCGTAGACCGGTGAATCAGAGTCATATTTTTTACACTTCGGTGCTTATAAAATTGATTTAGGTTTCTCGAGACACCAAAAGCTCCAGGTAGCGAGTCTATATTTTTCTCGAGGGAGCATCGCCACGACTAGATCGTCAAAAATCCGTGGTTGCATAGATGGCGACTCTACTGGGGAAAACTAGTAGAGCTTCCCCTTGAAAGTTGGCCTTCTCCTTTATTCTTACTAAAACTTGGCGGCTTTCTCTTTGTTTCATTCATCCCTACTATTCTCTTTATTTTTACTCACCCCTACTTTTCCGTCATTTACGTGCCTTAGCCGATTGGCGGGCCTACTTGTGCATCGTCTTTACTTTACTTTCCCATCATTTAAATGCCTTAGCCGATTGGCGGGCTTACTTGCGCATTTACACGCCTTAGCCATTTGGCAGGCCTACATGAGCTTTTACTTTCCGTAATCATATCCTAATAGTGGACGCCGGCATGTAGAGGCGGCACGGGACCATCACCCAAGTTTTTGAACATTAAGCAAACTCCCTTAAAATTGAAATTAAAATTGAACCAAGAAGGGGACTTAATTAAATTTTTGCGAGGGTAGATTTTACAAGGGTTAAGAATTTTAGGTAAAGATAAACGTCCTGGTTCTTATTACAAAGGCATGTGACAGCCTCATTAATCTGTGCGTCAGCATGAAGGCATGACGACCTTGGAGCTGGGCACTTAGCAAGAAGGCAAGCGGACCTTGTAGCTAGCCTTGTAGCACGTGGGCGCAGAGGCATACGACCCTGCAACGCAGGCATGTGTCCCTTATACATGATGCGATGGTGACTAGACGCACATGGGGGCATGTAGTGTGATGCTCCTCATAGGGGCACGCCACATGGTGCCAAGAGGGCACGCGACGTCCTGGTGCCATAAGGCATGTAATGCGGTGCTCTGCGTAAGGGCACGCGATGTGGTGTCAAGAGGGCACGTGATGTTCGAGTGCTACAAGGCACATGAGGCGGTGCTAGGATGACACTCGATGTGGTGTCAAGAGGGGAAACGACATCTGGCTTGTACGACAAGTGATGCAATACCAAGAGGGCATGTGATGCAGTGCCAAGGGCACGCGACATCTGGGTGCAATGACGGACCCGATATGGTGTCAAGTGGGCACGAGACACAGTCACGACTCATACGTGATGCGGTGCCATGAGGGTACGCCATGTGGTGCCATGAAGACACGCGATATGAGGCCATGAGGGCCTTGCGACATGGTCGCGACACAGACCCGACATGGTCGCAACACTGTGCTATGTGGGCACGATGCCATGAGGGCCTCACGACATGGTCGCGATGCGGACACGACACAGACGCGATGTGGACACGACACAGACGCAAAGGACGCTGATGCGTGACCTCATAAGATGTGTGGGCTTGGAGGATAGCATTGTGTGACAGGGCCAATACTCGAGCTTGCAGAACAGTGCTTGGGGTACGACATGTGGTGCCAGGAGGGCATGCGACATGGGGCCAAGAGGGCCTGGCGACGTGGTTGCGCTGTGAGGCCGCGACACGGTCGCATGTGGGTAAGACGCGAGAGCGACATGATCATGACATGGATGCGACTGGGCCAAGCTGGCTTAGCGATGCGAAGGCATTACGGTATGTCAAACCAATAGGTTTGAGGTTCTCCTGCCATTTTGGCTGAATGATTGTTTTACCCTTATATAGGAGGAAGGGAGCTGTGGAGCTATTCTCCCACACATGGGGCCTTGCATTGCAGGACAAGTGCATGGGCTTTCTAGGTTAGGGGTGGGCCTAGAACATCGCTGCAGCAATGCGGCGCTACGGCGATGCCATGTGTCACCTGGGGTGAGGTTACCATGTGGCCCCATGCCGGCGTCACGGTGCACATGGGTTGGTGACCTCATGAGGGCACTCAAGAGCTACGTGGGATGCAGTGGTGTGCACTAGCTGAGGGCCTGATGCGGACGTGTGTTAGTCACGTGGACCACACACGATGCTTAGTTTGGATAGCATGAGGAGCTGCATGCTACTCCAAGTGTGCTGGTCGCATGGGCCACACACGATGGCTGGCTTGAATGGCATGAAGAGATGCATGCCACTGTCTGAAGCGAGGGACTAGTGCACTACACAGGGTGAAGCTAGGCAGGTCATATGGCACTGAGGTACTGGCATGCATTTCACGGGTAGACACGATGCATTGAGAGGGTTTGCCTCGGGTGAAGGCAACCATGATGCAGTAGTTCCCGTCCTCTAGGCGGGTGGTATCAGAGTGATGGTTGGATGAGTTGGTCTCGCTATGCACGACAGTGAGATGTTGCACAAGCGTGATAACCAGCGATAGGTTATGCTTCATGAGAAACTGGTGTCTGAGTTAGGCTGGCCTCGCTGTAGCGACAGTGAGGCACCGCACCATCGTTGAAAAATGTTACCCTGTGACATTTGGTATTAGAGCCAAATTGTTCTGTTTGGGACTACATTAGCGAGCCAGAGTGATGAGGTGCACTCTGATTTTATGACAACCAGAGTTACTTGGGTGCAATTGAGTTGCACGTCTGCGATAGAGATGCGATTCAGTCACACACAGAGGGACGATACTGTTGGGTTATATGTCGTGAAAAAGATAGCTGACGCTAGTTGTCCATGTGAGCCATGCATTGAGTTAGCGGGCCGGTCCGAGGTGGATGGACGCTGGTGACTTTCAACATGAGACGTTGAGTCACACAGGTGCTGAGAGCACCATTGCCATGTTGGAATGGAGCATAGGGGATGCTCCGTTCTCACTTCGTGATGATTGTTGCCCATGAGGGCCATACGTTGCGATAGCGGGTCGGTCCAGGATGGATGAACACTAGTGCAAACTGAGATGTTGGGTCACGTTGGTGCTAAGAACACCTTTGCTATAAATGATAAGGAGCAAGTAGGATGCTCCATTCACATTTAACACCTGTTGGCCATGAGTGCCACGCCTGGAAGTAGCGGGTCGGTCCGAGGCAGATGAACGCTAGTGATCTCCAACATGAGACATTGGATCACGTTGGTGCTAAGAGCACCATTGCCATGGATGGGAAGGAGCAGGTGGATGCTCCATTCTCACTTGAGGAAGCTGAGATTTTATGAATCGGTCGCTGGTAGATGACATGAGGGTCTAGGCCACTGGTAAGCGGCAATCTAAGGATCAATATGTTGTGATGGACCAGGATCGATGACACAGTTAAGTGAGATATCACGAGAACTGAATAGAGCTAGGTTGAACCAGTGTAGGGGTCAGAAGCTTGTTGCTTTGTTGTGTGACGATAAGGCACAACATCCGCGAGAGATGGATGGCTGGACAAAGATCTAGTGTGGCTTCAGAGGAAGTCAACGGATGAATCAGATGGGTACCTTCAGAGGAAGCGAGTCCCAGGTTATCCAGTATAGCTTCAGAGGAAGCAAATATGAGAGCCAGATGGGTATCTTCAGAGGAAGTGAGTCTCAGGTGATCATTGAAATCTTTGGTCTACATGAAGGACCGTAAGTCGGGTTGTAAGAGGTGACTTGAGTCACATTGTTGGATGAAGACAGAGGTCGAGGTACTATAGTGTGAGAAGCTGAGAGCTTCATTGATTGAGCAAGCTGCTCATGACAGGCTCTTGGGTGAAAACTCAGAGGTGTTGAGGTACTAGAGCACTGTAGGATCGTTGAGGGCTTGTGTGGTGATCAAGTCTAAAGGTCCGATAAAGTTGGGTTCCATCGGTTGCTACGATCTAAAGATATAAGTAGTGTTATGGATTTCAACATTGTGAAGCATAGTGCTTCGTTGGTTTGAGCGTGGTCACTCACTAGCAGTCTCTTGGGTGAAGACACGTGGTGTCGAGGTACTAGAGTTGTAAAATTTGCTACAAGCTGAGGCAGCTTGGGTGGCAGTCTCATGGTTGGAAACATACTTCGAGGTACTGGAGTTCTAACAATCAGACGCAGGTCGAACTCTTGAGTTAAGACACAAAGGTGTTGAGGTGCTAGACGACAGTGTGGATGAAAGCTAGACTCCTAGGTGAAAATGGACTGTTGGGAACCTAGAGAGCTACGAGGTGCAATGAGTTGCGCAAACTTGGAGCCTAACGATCAAGTCGCTTTCGGTTGTATGAGGAACTGGTATATAAAGATACCTGGGTGAAATACTGACCGGACCAAGTTATTAAGAACACTACGTGGGGTGAAGACATAGAAAATGGTTGAAGTACTAGCACAGAATTGTGAATGAAAGCAGCGAAGTGTAGTAACTGTGATTCAAATTCAAGTTGTGCTTCGGTGAAGACCAAAAGGTGTGTCGAGGAACTAACGTAGGAGTTCGGATGTTGACGAGGGCGTCAACGCATTGAGTGGGGGAGAAAAATGTGACTAAATCATGCCACTATTTCATAGACTGAAGTACTAAAATGCTTCAAATTCAAAATTTTTATTAGGCGAACTCTTAGGTGAAGACACATAGTGTCGAGGTACTAGAGTGAGCTGAAATCACTACTGCGCAGTGCATGGAAAGTGGCGAATAACATGGTGCGAAACTACGTGTATTTGACCAAATTGATCTAGAGAGGAGGTGATAAACCTCGAGGCTAGACATTGGTGGAGACCTTGCATGGAGTGAAGATTGAGGTCGAGGAATTGATGTGGGTCTAGGTGTCAGTCTGGACATTGACACAAGTAGATTGGTGGATGTGGCATGGTTCATTCCCTTGAGATTTTACGTCAACGAGGATGCTGACCTTATTGAGTCAGGGAGGATGTGACGGCCTCATTAATCTGTGTGCCAGCTTGAAGGCATGACGACCTTGGAGTTGGGCACTTAGTTAGCAAGAAGGTAAGCGGACCTTGAAGCTAGCCATGTAGCGCGTGGGCGCAGAGGCATGCGGCCCTGCAACGCGTGCATGTGTCCCTTATACACGATGCGACGGCGACTAGACGCACGTGGGGGCACATAGTGCGGTGCTCCGCATAGGGGCATGCGACATGGTGCCAAGAGGGCATGCGACGTCCTGGTGCCATAAGGCACGTAATGCAGTGTTCTGCGCAGGGGCACGCGATGTGGTGTCAAGAGGGCACGCGACATCCGAGTGTTACAAGGCACGTGAGGCGGTGCTAGGACGGCACACAATGTGGTGTCAAGAGGGCACGCGACATCTGGCTTGTACGATAAGCGATGTGGTGTAAAAAGGGCACGTGATGCGGTGCCAAGGGCATGTGGCATCTGGGTGTAATGACGGACTCGATATAGTGTCAAGTGGGCTCGAGACAGTCACGACTCATATGTGATACAGTGCCATGAGGGTACGCCATGTGGTGCCATGAAGGCAGGCGACATGAGTCCAAGAGGGCCTTGCGACATGGTTGCGACACGGACGTGACATGGTCGCGACACTGTGCTATGTGGGCACAAGGCCATGAGGGCCTCACGACATGGCCGAGATGCTGACACGACATAAACGTGATGTGGATGCGACACGGACGCAAGGGACGCTGATGCTGATGCGTGACCTCACAAGACGTGTGGGCTTGGAGGATGGCACTGTGTGACAGGGTTAATACTCGAGCTTGCAGCATAGTGCTTGGGGTACGACATATGGTGCTAGGAGGTCACGCGACATGGGGCCAAGAGGGCTTGGCGACGTCGTTGTGCTGCTAGGACGCCACACGGTCGCATGTGGGTAAGATGCGGGAGCGACACAGTCGTGACACGGATGCGACTGGGCCAAGCTGGGCTAGCGATGCGAAGGTGTTGCTGTATGTCAAACCGATAGGTTTGAGTTTCTCCTTCTATTTTGGCTGAATGACTATTTTACCCTTATATAGGGGGAAGGGAGTTGTGGAGCTCTTCTCCCACACATGGGGCCTTGCGTTGCGGGACAAGCGCATGGGCTTTCTAGGTTAGGGGTGGACTTAGAACGTTGCTGCAGCAATGTGGCGCTGCGACGATGCCATGTGTCACCTGGGGTGAGGTTACCATGTGGCCCCGTGCTGACGTCGCAATGCACATGGGTCGGTGACCTCACGAGGGCACTCAAGAGCTACGTGGGATGCAGTGGTGCGCACTAGCTGAGGGCCTGATGTGGACGCATGCTGGTCATGTGGACCACACGATGCTTAGTTTGGATAGCATGAGGAGCTGCATGCTACTCCAAGTGTGCTGGTCGTGTGGGCCACACACGATGGTTGGCTTGAATGGCATGAAGAGATGCATGCCACTGTCTGAAGCGAGGGACTAGTGCACTACACAGGGTGAAGCTAGGCAGGCCATATGGCACTGAGGTGCTGGCATGCATGTCACGGGTAGACACGATGCATTGAGAGGGTTTGCCTAGGGTGAAGGCAACCATGATGCAGGAGTTCTCGTCCTCTAGGCAGGTGGTATCAGAGTGATGGTTGGATGAGTTGGTCTCACTGTGCGCGATAGTGAGATGTTGCACGAGCGTGATAACCAGTGATAGGTTATGCTTCATGACAAATTGGTATCTGAGTTAGGCTGGCCTCACTGTAGCGGCAGCGAGGCACCACACGGGCATCGAAAAAAGTTACCCCGTGACAGGCAGCCCCTAGTGGTGATGATCTCGAAAAGAACCATCCCATCTAGTATCTAAGAAGGTGCTTGCGCTGGAGGTATATCAGAGCTGGTTACAAAGCTTAAAACCCTGGGGGAGTGCGTTTAGTTGCCTTGAATCAAACCTTGTATCCCTAGGATCGGGAAGGAGGGACCCGTTATAACAAGAAAGTCAGTCCCCGGAAGCATTGCTCTCAGAAAACCAAAAAAAGAGACCAATTTTGGGCTTGCTATGCTGCTGCCAAGATAATTGTATACTTTGTTTGCGCCTAGCACATGTAAAATACACGCCAAGCCACTTTTCTCCAGAAGTCTTCTGGCGTGTATATTACACACGCCAAGCTCTTTAGAACTACCCTGGTGCGTATAATATGCACGCCAAGCCAAAATCTCCAGATTTTGGCCTCACACATATAATACACACACCAAGCCTGTTCTGGGTTAGACAACCAGAATCTGAGGCCTATCTTCACCTCCCCGAGTTTCCCGCTTAGTGGTTTAGCACCCCGGATAAATCTTACACTCTTCGACACCCAATACGCCCTCACCGGTCAAGAGAGGTTACCTTCTCATTGACTTGCTCCGAGGGATAGGGTTGTTTGCCTGATTTCCCGTGACTTCACATAGATCAAAGGGTTCCCCTTTTGATTCTTCCGAAGCGCATCAAGATCCCGCTGCGGGAGATATTTAAAGTACGAACACCACCCAAAATGGGAATTCAAAGGCCCCAGAATCCTTCATCGTAAGGTATTCACTTACCATTTCAAAAATAAAAAAAAAGAGTCATCATCTAAAAACTAAAAGATTATGGTGTGGGCACAACGACATCGCCTTACCCCCCGTCATCTCGTTGAGGGAGAAGGAGAAAGCATTACGGGCCCCATCTAAGGAACCCGTACCCAACCCGCCGCCAAGCCATTCATGGGCAGTGGATCTGGCATACACCAGTCCCGATTCATCCCCACCACATTCCCCAACCCATTCCCATTCATCAGAGATTTTTACCTCCATCCCACTCACCCAACCACCATTCACCGTCACCAGACCCTTCGGTGCACCCATATTCCCATCCGCACCTGTCCAAAATTTATCCCTCTCCCAGCCCACATCCACTCAAGATCCATCCACATCCACCCCACATACACCCCATTTTCTACCCCATTTCCCCCCTCCACCATCACCCAAAATCCACCCTATGTTTCATCATATTCTTTCCCCACCTCAACCTCAAATTCACTCCATCTTCCAGCTACATCCAACATATCTCCATCATCCCCATCTAATCTAAACATACCACATTCTTTCACATACACCCAAGCCATGAACAATCCTCCCATAACCACTCCACATCCTTCCCCCAATCCCAATCCATCATACATCCCCCCATCAACGCAAGTCATGCAATATTTTACCCTAGTCATGCCCAATTTTTTCCATATACCCACCCCATCCATGCCACATGCTCAAACTCCATCGGATGTGCCCTTTGCAACCATCCCACCACCCAATCTGATGGCCATGATGGATGAGATGTGGAAGGCCTACACTATATGGAAGGCCTCACAAGATAGCCACCCTCATCCACCCCTCATAAACCTATCCCATACATTATCAAGTCTCCATGCCTCTTTCCCCCATGACCCCCATCAACCCCCCATCATCCATACCCTTCAAGCTCCCCATATACCAGGAGACCCGTGGAATGGGCACCATGGCCCAATGGCCCAGACCCATCAAGGTTGAATGGCCCAAACCCATTAAGGCCCAATGGCCCAAACCCACCAGGGCCCAATGACCCATACCCACCAAGGCCAAATGGCCCAAACCCACTAAGGCCCAATGGCCCAAACTCATCAAAACCTCATGGTTCCGGCCCACCCAGGCCCTATGGCCCAAGCCCATCCAAGCTCCTTACTCTATACCCAAACTCAGCCAGGCCCAAACCTTGTAGCCTCATACCCACAGCATCCACAACTCCCTCAAAATCCCTTTCACCCACAACCCTCATACTTGACCCAATACAAGAGCCCATCTCACACCCATTGTCAACCCTAATTCCCCCATCCCCTTACAACACAAGGCCATCCCCAAATGTCCCTCCAAGCACAATGGCCTCATCAGCCCCCAACCCAAAACCCAACCTCCGCTCACCCTAACATCTGGCCAAACTTCCCCCAACTTTATGAAGACCCACACCAATAGGAAAATCTCACCCTTTCTCAGCTTTATGAAGACCCACAGTATGGGGAAGATGAGATTAGGAATAACGGGGCCTATGTCGGGGCATTCACCAGCTACAATCCCCCACCACCTGCAATCATCAACCCCCCGACAGCACAAAGTGAATGGAGACTGACCATTGAAAAAATTACACTGCCATTTAAAGAATCAGAGCAGTTGAAAGAACAACTGGACAATATCCAGAAACAGTTGATGAAGATGGGTGGAGCTGAGATCAACACAACAGACTTTTTCAATTTATGTCTATTCTCCGAGGTCCCCTTACCTCTGAAATTCAAAGTGCCAATTTTTGACAAATATAATGGCACGGGCAACCCCATTGCACATCTCAAGTCCTACTGTGGGGACATGTGTCAGTACGGGGGAGATGAATGTTTGCTCATAAAGGTCTTCCAAAAGAGCCTTACGGGCCCCACTTTAAGGTTGTTCACATCGTTGGAACCTTCCATGATCAAAACGTGGAAAGACCTGACTCACCTATTCTAAGAGCAATATGTCTACAACATAGACATTGAGCCCAGAAAACCAGACCTAGCCCGGTTAAAGCAAATGCCTGATGAAGCATTTTGTGATTACCTTGGGCGATGGAGGGCGCTAGCCTCTCAGTTCAAAAATAGAATACTTGACAATGAGTAGATTGAAATGATATCAAAGAACACCTTGCCAGTCATCTCGAACTTCTAAGTATACTAATAGCAGTCCAGCTTTGCTGATTTAGTGAGAAGCACCAATCACTACAAAGATGTGATAAGAGAAGGGCGATTGAACAAAATGGTGACCAATGGGGTCCGGAGGTTCGCCGATTAGAGAAATGAAAGAAGAACTGGAACAGATCTACAAACAGTTGGCAACATGCGACCCAATACCATCACAACCCTGTTCTAATTCAAGGAGGCCCAACCAACCCCAACCAGAAGTGAACCAATACAAAGAATCAGCAATGGCCAGGGGGCATAGATGACCCCAGAACAGAGAAAAGCCTGCTTTGATCAAGTCTTTACACCCATAGGGCAGTCGCTAAATATCTTATTGCCTTTATTATTTGAAAAGAGTTTGATCACAGCCCTCCAACTGTGACCGCCACCGAATTCGATTCTGATAAATTATGACCTCAGTACCCATTTTAACTTCCATCAGGGACCAGGCTACCAAACTGATCGCTGCTTTCCTTTGAAGAACGCGATGCAAGACTTGATAAAGGATGGTAAGATCATCCCTCCAGCACTCCCCCAAGCTAACCAACATGAAAATATTCATCAGGTACCACTACCCCCACACCAATCGGGAGGGGCAGGCCCAAGACCAACCATTAGCATTGTAGAAGGGGATATAAAGAGTTTGACCCATCAGAATATATCCACGCCCAGGAAGATTTTATAGCACCCCGGCAAGGGGACCGGGAGGACATAAACATTGGGGTGATTGAACCCCTGAATTTAGCTGATTATTTTCCTAACCCTGCACTGCCAACAGAACCCTTAGACCTTAGGGCATATTCCCCATCACTTGCTCCCGTTAGCTATGTCCAAATCAACTCATACGAACCATACACAGCCACCCCCACCAACTACCCACTGGCCAATTGTGTCCCCCATCCCCCACCATCACCAACTAATTACCAATGGCCCACCCCTATCACATCACCCCCCCGATCCACTATCCTCACCAACCCCATTTAGCCCACTTTTTCCACCTACCCATCTCTTCCAGGGGTTAACCAGGTGTTGCACACCTTTCCCAAGCCATCAATACAAGCACTTCAAATACTTGCAATCATTCCCTTCTAAATCCCATGACTAACTTATGATCCTCATAAGTCCCGCTCAATTATGATTAAACATATATCAATGCTAGTAGTAGCTGGGGGGTAGTTGATTTCGTCACCAAGTCAGGAAAGATCTCCAAGCAATTGAATGCACCCGCACCAGCACCAGCCCGACCAGAAGGGAAGAATGATACTGCTGCGGTGAACCCCTTTGAGAAAATGAGCCGAGAGCACATACTTGAAACCCAACTAAGGAGAATGCCAGCCCATATCATAGTCTAAGATCTGTTAATGACATCCCCACTTCATTTTGAAGCCCTGATGGGGCATTAAAAAATGTGCATGTATCTCTCCAAGTAAGCCTAGATGAGGTCAGGCAAATAATCGGGTAGGTGATGGCCCCCAATGCCATATCTTTTTTGGATGCTGATTTACCTGAGGAGGGAAATATCATTCTAAATCCCTCAATATTACTGTAGAAACTGGAAACATGGTAATCCCGTTGGTATTAATCGATAATGGATATCCTTTGAATGCGTGCCCTCTAAGAACAATTACCAAGATAGGAGTGGATCCTTGTATATTAAAGCTAACAAAAACCAGCGCCAGAGGTTTCGATAACACGAGAAGAGAGATAATTAGGGAAGTCAACCTTGAGCTCGTGATTGGGCCAATGACCTTTTCCATACTATTCCAAGTAATGGACATTAAATCCTCTTTCAACCTGCTACTGGGACGCCCTTGGTTACATGAGGTCGGGGCAATACCTTCAACACTGCATCAGAAACTTAAATTCGTGGCACAATTCTAATTTCCCAAAAATCAGGTGCAAAATGCTCCTTAGTGCGGGCTGAATGAACTTGAAGAATGGCAAACTGGGTGGTGAACAGTCCTTAGAGTATTTGGCAGAAAGAGTGCAGTGACAAATGAGGAAGAGAGAGCCAGGGTTTCGCAGGAGGTGTTGAATGAGCAAAATGACCTAACGATAGGTATAAAAAGAGTGAAAATCGATTTCGATAGGATGAGCTGAGTGATTTTGATAGGTCAAAGCGTCTTGTTGAACATTATAAAACATACAGCATGCAGATGAAAGGTTTCTATAGGTCAAATCCTTCCTATCGATAGGTTCATGTAGCACATGATTCATCCTTTCGATAGGTTCCTAATAAGTATCTAGAACCTATCGAAAACTTCTTTCTGACCTTTTGAACCTATCGAAGAGTTGTTTTCACCTATCGACAAGTCTTAGTGCCTATCGAAATCATCAAATGACCTATCGAAATCCTCAAATGACCTATCAAAAGTCCCATATGCTCATAGAAACTACATTTTTGTGTTGTGTTCAGCCTCAGCACCCAACAAACTCCTTTGTTGCTTCCATTCACATTGTTCTCATTATTGACATACACCCATGGTCCCTGACAAGATTGATATAATGACCTAATGCTAGCATGGAAAATTTATTGAAAATGAACAAAATATTAAAATAGAAAGTAATCACTTAAAACAAAATCAAAATATAGTACATATGATACTCACTGAAATCATGTATAAATTGGGGGGTCCTGAAAATCAATGGTCTTCGCAAGCTCACAAATTTTTTCAACACAAATCTTTAGCCTTTGTCCATTGACTTTCATGACTCTACCATCTTTGGGGTCCATGATTTCTATAGCCCCAGATGGGGAAACATGTAAAACAGTATAAAGCCCATCCCATCTGGACTGCTACTTTCCTAGAAAGAATTTTAATCTTGAATTGAACAACCATACCTTGTCACCCATTTTGAATTCTTTCCGCAACAAGTGCCTGTCATGAAAGTCTTTGATTTTTTCCTTGTAAATCCAGGCATTTGAATATGCTGCCATCCTTAACTCATCAAGCTCAGATAATTACACTTTTCTGTTCACACCAGTAGAAGTTAAGTCAGAATTTAATGTTATAATGGCCCAATATGCTCTATATTCTAACTCAACAGGCAAGTGACATGCCTTGCCATATACTAGCTTGAATGGGGACATTCCTATGGGGGTCTTAAAGGCAGTTCTATAAGCCCACAAAGCATCTGTCAGTTTTATGGACCAATCTCTCCTGTCAGCTTGCACAGTTTTCTCTAAGATGTGTTTGATTTCCCTGTTGGAAATCTCTACTTGCCCACTGGTTTGTGGGTGGTAGCGAGTAGCAACTCTGTGGGTCACAGAGTATTTTTCCAACAGTTTTTTAAAAGATTTGTTGCCAATGTGGCTTCCCCCATCACTAATAATAACTTTGGGGGTGTCAAACCTAGAGAAGATGTTGTCCTTTAAGAACTTAATGACAACCTTATGATCATTTGTTCTTTTAGCTATGGCCTCTACCCATTTGGACACATAGTCCACAGCTACAAGGATGAAATTATATCCATAGGAGCGGGGAAAAAGTCCTATATTTTCAATTCCCCATATGTCAAAGAATTCAACAACAAGCACAGGTTGCAAGGGCATGGAGTTTCTTTTTATAATACTTCCCATTTACTGGCATCTAGAACAAGCTTTGCAATGCTATATGGCATCCTTGAATAGAGTGGGCCAATAGAAACCACTTTGAAGCACCTTTGCAATAGTCTTCTTGCCACTGAAATGTGCCCCCACAAGCTTGCTCATGACACATGGTTAGAATATTTCCAAACTCAGTTTCAGGTACAGATCTTCTTATCACCTGGTCTGCACAATACTTAAAGAGGTAAGGATCCTCCTACATGTAATATCGAATTTGTGAGAAGAACATATTCCTATCATCCTTACTCCAATGTGGGGGTACCCTTCCCACAACAAGATAGTTTACTATGTTGGTAAACCAGGGCATACTTATCTCCACAACAAAAAGTTGCTTATCTGGGAAGGAATTATTGATGGGCAAGCTCTCTATTTCAGCATCTGGAATCCTTGATAAGTGGTTAGCAACCACATTTTCAATCCCCTTCTTGTCTTTGATTTCTAAGTTGAATTCCTGTAAAAGAAGAATCCATCTAATTAATCTAGCTTTAGCCTCCTTCTTAGACAAGAGGTATTTCAAGGCTGAATGGTCAGTAAACACTGTGATCTTGGATCCCAACACATATGATCTGAACTTTTCCAAAGTAAATAAAATGGCTAGCAGCTCCTTTTCAGCTGTGGTGTAATTCAATTGAGCATCAACCATTAATTTACTAGCATATGCCACCACACATGGTACTTTGTCTTTTCTTTGTCCCAATACTGCACCAATGGTAAAGTCCGATGCATCACACATAAGCTCAAATGGCAGAGAAAAATCAGGAGCTTGCAATATAGGAGCAGTAGTCAAACAGGTCTTCAGAAGTTCAAAAGCAACTAGGCATTCATTATTGAGCACAAATGGAACCTCTTGGCATAGCAAGTGGCAAAAAGGCTTGAAAATTTTGCTAAAGCCTTTGATGAATCTCCTATAGAAACTAGCATGGCCCAAGAATGACCTGACTTGTTTGAAAATTTTAGAAGGGGGCAAATGTGCTATTAAATCAATTATAGCTTGATCAACCTCTATTCCTCCTTGGGAAACAATATGTCCTAGGACAATACCTTGAGTCACCATGAAATGACTCTTTTCCCAACTCAAAATTAGGTTGGTCTCCTCACACCTTTGCAGCACAAGGTTGAGATGGTGCAGGCATTGGCTAAAATCATCACCATAAATGGCGAAATCATCCATAAAAATCTTTAGAAACTTGTCGATCATGTCAGAAAAGATAGCATACATGCATCTTTGAAAAGTGGTAGGTGCATTACATAGCCCAAATGGCATCCTTCTGTATGCAAAGGTTCCAAATGAACAAGTGAATGTAGTTTTTTCTTAATCTTGAGGGTAAACAGGAATCTGGTTGTGTCTTGAATAACCATCAAGAAAATAGTAAAAAGCCTTACCTGCTAACTTATCTAAGAACTAATCTATAAAAGGCAATGGGAAGTGATCTTTGTTAGTTTTCTCATTGAGCTTGCGATAGTCCATGCATACCCTCCAACCAGTGGTCTGCTTGATTGGAATTAGCTCACCTGAGTTTGCTTGAACTACTGTGATGCCAGATTTCTTGGGCACCACCTGGGTAGGTGCCACCCATTGAGAATCTAAGATGGGGTAAATGACCCCAGCATTAAGAAGTTTGACTACTTCTTTCATTACAACTTCCTGCATGTGTGGGTTGAGCCTCCTTTGCATCTCTCTAGAAGGTTTAGAACCCTCTTTAAGATGAATTTTGTGCATGCACACAACTGGATTTATCCCCCCAAATCTACAATAGTCCACCCTATTGCACTCTTATGCCTTTTTAACACACAAAGCAATTCTTCTTCTTGCTCAAGAGTGAGGAAGGAAGAGATTATCACTGGCAGTTTATGATTAGCTCTTAAAAAGGCATATTTTAAAGATTTTGGGAGTTACTTTAACTCCACATCTGGGGGACTGATGAGTGAAGGCAATAGAGGTGCCTTGGAAGGTGGTGGAAGAGGTAATAAAGTAGGAGTCCATGGGTGATGCTTTGCTGGCCCTGCTTCAGAATTTACACTTTCCACTTGCTCAAGCTCAGATGTGAAAACTTTCTCTTCCACTGTTTCATTCCATACTTCTTCAAAAACATTAAACAAATCATTCCCATACAGCAGCTGAGGTAGATTTTCTTGCACAAACTCATCCAGCACATCAATGGAAAAACAATCCTCATTTTCTAAGTGGGGCTGAAGAGCTACATTGTACATGCTCAACTTGACTTTCATATTGTCAAAAGATATTTTCATGACCCCTGATCTACATTGTATACAAGCATTTGCAGTGGCCAAAATGGGTATGCCTAAGATCACAGGGATAGAAGTAGCACACTTGCTTGGCTCCATATCCAACATCAAAAAATTAGCAGGATAAAAGAATTTGTTAACCCCAACCATGACATCTTTAACGATCCCCACAGGCTTCCTTTCAGACCTGTTAGCTAGTTGTAAGACCACATGTGTGGGCTTCAATTCTCCTAATCCCAACTTCTCATATACTGAATATGAAACCAAATTCACACTACCTCTCAGATCTAACAAGGCTTTTTCAATGGTATGATCCCCAATGATGTAGGGGATAGTGGGGACTCCAGGGTCTTAGAGTTTTGTTGGAGTTGCAATAGTCAGTATTTGTTTCACTTTTTGTGCTGAAAAGACTTTCTTGGACAGATGTATCCTTGATTGTCTTTTGTGGGTGCAAAGGTCTTTTAAAAACTTGGCATAGGCTGGAACCTGTTTGATTGCATCAAGTAGAGGCAAGTTGATCTTCACTTGCTTAAAAGTTTCCATAATTTCCTCTATTTTGGCATGCCCTTTAACAAAGGGGGAAGGTGCTTGCATTGCCTTAGGAAATGGAAAATGTGGGATTGCTCCCCCATTTGCAGTCTTAGCCAATTCATCATCTCTTTTTTCAATTTTATTTTTTTCTTGAAGATCATCATTATCCTTCTTATTCAATATGGGTTGCTCCTATTGTACCTTCTCTTTTTCTTTTTCTAAAATTTTCAAAGGCCCACAGCTTACTTGATTTTCCACCAACCTTTCACTTCTTAATGTGGTGACAGATTTGGCTTCCTCATGGGAAGAAGAAACCTCACCTACCACATATTGTCTCCTTGGGTTGTCCATGGGTTGGCTAGACAACCTCCCTTCTTCTCTTTTGGTCAAAGCATTAGATAGCTGACCAAGATGGTCTTCTATCTTTTTAATGCTTTGGCTATAAGAGTGCACAATTTGAGACAAGGGTCCTAAGTTCTACACTGAGGCCAGAACTTGTTCCTCGAAAGAAAGTGATCTAGCAGCTGGAGGGGGTGCAGCTTGCTGCACATGCTGAGTCATGGGTTGTTGATAGTGGAGCCTTGGAAAGTAATTGTGCTGGTATAGTTGAGCATTTTTGTATGGCATGGATTGTTGTGGCTACTGCTGCTAGTTTGGAAAAGTATCTTGTCTCCACCTCAAGTTGGGGTGGTTTCTCCATTGATAACTAGCAGTAGGCTGTTGTCCAAAAGACTGTGTGGTAGCCACCTGCTCCATCACTAAATCTTGAAATTGAATAGTTGAAGGGCATTCCTCAAGGGAGTGAGTGGGGGACTAGCATATAACACATGCCTCCGCCACTTTAGCATTCATGGGTGACTGCATTGCTCCCATGAGCTTATCAAACTTTTGGGTCAAACTGTCCACTTTCCTTTCCAAATAGTTACGCCCACTTACCTCATACATCTTTCCACTTGTGGTATTTTCTTTCACAATTCTAGGGATGTCCAAGTCCCTGGAAAATGTCTCTCTCTGCATAGAGTTCTCACTGATGATATCGAACAATTCCTAAGCCTCCTCAGCAATTTTGTGGAGGTAAGTGTTAAGTGGTGAAAAATGCCACTTTTCACCCTATAACCTGACCATTGACAGACCTGTGTGCACACTAATAAGCCCTTGTCAGGTGTATTTTGTAGACAACAATAAAAGAAGATATTAAGGAAGAAAAGCACTCAAGAATGCCCAAAAAGGAATCATCTCTCAACACAGGACGAACTCAGCAATAGCACACCAAAGGGTAGCACATCATTGAACCCTTGGAGCGCATGGGTGCAGCAGAGCAAGGTGAAGAAAGTGAGAATAGGTTGAAAACGTCCTATTGATTGGTCACCTAAAGAGTTCGATAGGAGCTGAAAGCATTGAAAGGAAGGAATTCATGTAGTTGAGAAGGGTTCGACAGGATCAGAAGGCAGAAAAAGGAACAATTCGTACAGAAGTGAACAATTCAATAGGATCCAAGAACCTATCGAGCAGTTGAAAGAGAGAGAATTAAACCTATCGAAAGCTAGCTTGAGGGAAAAAGGAGACTTATCGGAAGGTTCCCTGAACCTATCGAATGGTCCACTGAACCTATCGAAATAGAAGTGCTGAGACAGTACCTATCGCAGAATGATTTGAACCTTTCGATAGGAACAAGGGTCATCCGATCGAAGCAATAGAATGTGAATCCTTAACCTATCAAATTACTCTTCCAACCTGTCAAAGGCCCCAGATCAAGTGTAGTGAAGCTGAAGCATCTAAGCCCAACCTATCAGAACCTATCAAAGAGACCAGGGAACCTATCGAAAGAGGTTACAAGCTTACATTTAACCTGTCAGAAGCTTCTCTAACCTGTCAAAATTGTGTGCTGAACTTCTCAAAAACTATGTTATGCACATGCTGTGACTTGGTGACCTGCTGCACGCAAACTGAGGAACTTTGGTGACTGGCACGACGCTCTAGAAGATGCCCTAGGAAGCCCTAACCGACTCACGTGCTTTAACAGAACTCTAACAAACTCTGATAACCTTCTAGAAGGGAATTTTGGTAGGAAAAACAGAGGAGAAAGTTATATATAGAGATCCCCAATAGCCATTAGGGAGGATCAAAATTCTGGACAATATCCTGGAGATCAGAGCTTGCAGCGAGATTCTATTTTTCTTCCTTTAGCCCAACCATGGTTGGCTAATTCCCTAGGAGCAGCAAGGGATGAGTTAGATCTGTGATTGGGTAAGGTTAAGAGTGTTGCTGGGGTTAATTGCTGCACAAACTACAGATCTGAGAGCATTCCATTGTAAGAGTGACCTTATTTACAATGTAAATGTTGTTTTCAATGTTTTAATTAGATCTGAAGCTCTTTTGATTCCTTTTGGTGCTCGATCAGATTTGTGTAGAGGAGTTGCTTGATCAGCTCACCCACTTAACTGGTAGACCTCTTGGATATCATCTGAATTCCCTGGATCTGATATCCCTATAATTTCCTGCGACTGTGACCTAGAAATTACAGCATCTGTAGTAGTTTTAATTGTTCTAATTGAGGCTTTGGCTTTGAAGGAGATCTCTAGAATGGTCTGTGACCATTAAAGTGGACAGATCATAACCTTAAGGTAAATCTGAGCTCAGGCCTCAATTGGATTCATTTGCTGTAATCCATGGATTCGATAAAGCCTATAGGATGGTATGTGACCATTAAAGTGGACAGATCATAGCCTTAAGGCCAGGTGAATCCTGTGATTTGAAGTAGAATTTATACCTTGTAGTTGTACTTGTGGCTAGTGCTTGTGGCCAGTCTAGGGACTTGCGTGCTTTTGAACCCCACTAATATGCTTAGCTCAACCTGATTGCAGTGCAGACAACCTCCAAGCTGTTCTTCTCCATCTTTTGAGTTTTTAAACCTTCCACCTACAAGATCTGAGGCTCCAGAATTGATCTAAGACAATCTGCATTTTAATTGTAGTTAGTTTAAGTGACAACCTTATCCAAACTTCTCCCCTATCTTTTATCTAAATTAGTAATAGCTAGGGTGTCAGATATCTTACAGATCTAGAGATTTACTCAATTCCGAACCACCTCTCTGTGGACTTTCCCTTACTTTTAAAACTTGCTACAAAGACCTGTATCTTGCTGGTCTAGGATATTTTAGATGTGCTGAATCCATCTCTATTTTCTCTGGATTTTTACACCATAAATTAGCACACTAAAATTCCCCAACAAGTTTTTGGTGCCGCTGTCGGGGAGGTGTTTGTGAATTTGATAGATCTAGTTTTATTTTATAAATCTGTAACTGTGTGTTTGATTTTACTAACTGCATTTGTAGGTTTTGCTATTTTTTTCAGTATTTTTTATGTGCATTCCATCAGATCTGAGTATAGAGTGAAAGGAGAGCTGTGCTGAAGGCTGCTCTATAGTTTGCATCCCTTTTGCCCCCTGTTTATTTTTAGATATGTTGATTTTATCTTTTAGATTATTAGTGTCGTGCTGCGTTTTTCAGTTGTGTGAGGATTCATTTTCCATTCAGTTTGTGAGTGTTGTATGTTTGGCAGGAGAACTCTTCAACCTCAGATTATTCCACTAAATCCAGAGGTTGAAAGACTTCTCAGATCCAGACCAACTACATCCACAGCTGTTGAAATTGAATCTGTCGATATGGGTGAGCAGCAGCTGCCTCGAACTCTCAAGGAATTCAATGCACCAGGGGTCTACAATTCCCCCTTCTGCATTCAGTTCCCTGTTGCTCAAGGAAACTATGAGATCAAATCGTCCATTATTCAGATGTTGCTCTCATTTCATGGCCTGACCAAGGAGGACCCTTATAAGCATATAGATGAATTCTTAGGACTGTGCACTACCTTCAACATCACAGGTTTGGGGGAGGAGGCAACTAGGATGAGGCTCTTTCCTTTTTCATTAAAGGACAAAGCTAGGACCTGGTTGTCCCTGCTTCCACCCAATAGTATTTAGTCCTGGAGTGATCTCCAATGTCAGTTTTTGGCCAAATTCTTTCCTATGTCAAAGACCAGTCAATTGAGGAAGGGTATCATCTCTTTCACCCAAGATCCAACTGAAGACTTTCATCAATCCAGGGAGAGATTTAAAGAACTCCTCAAGAAATGCCCCCACCATCAAATCCCTAAATGAAAATTGGTTCAAAGTTTTACCAGGGAATTGATGCTAAAAGCAGAGATATGATAGATGTCTCTTGTGGTGGCACCTATCTCCATAAAACTACTGAGGAGGCATGGGAGCTCTTTGACATCATCAGTGAGAACTCTATGCAAAGGGAAACCTTAGCAAGAGATCTAGACCCTTCTAAATTGATAAAAGAGAACACCTCAAGAGGAAAGATATATGAAGTGAGTGTGCCAAGTGAGTTGAAAAGGAAAGTGGACAGCTTAACTCTGAAATTTGATAGGCTGATGGGAGCAATGCAGTCACCTGTGGCTGCTAGAGTGGAGGAGGCATGTGCTATATGCCAGTCCCCTGCTCACTCCCTAGATGAATGCCCATTAGCTGCCCAATTTCCTGATTTTATAACAGAGCATGTGGCTGCAGCTCAAGCCTTTGGGCAGCAGCCTGTAGCTAGGTATCAATGGAGAAACCACTCCAATCTGAGGTGGAGACAAGATGAATACCCCAGTCAACAGCAGCAGCAGCCCCAGCAGCCCATGCCCTACAGAAATGCTCAGCCCTATCGAGAAGGTTATGCCCCAAGACCTCAATATCAACAAACCATGGCCCAACCTGTAGCTCCTCTTGTGTAGCAAGCTGCACCTACTCCAGTTGTGAGAGCACCATCTTTTGAGGAACAAGTTCTATCTTCATTACAGAACTTGAACACCTTAACCCAAACTGTGCACTCTCACAACCAGAGCATCAAAAAGATAGAGGATCAGCTTGGTTAGCTGTCTGATGCTCTGACTAGGAAAGAAGGAGGAAGGTTACCTAGCCAACCTTAGGATAATCCATGAAGAAAGTTTGTAGTGGGTGAAGTTTCCTCCACCTATGAGGAAGCCAAATCTGTGACAACTTTGAGGAGTGGTAGGCTAGTGGACAATTAGGTGGGCTGTGAACCTGTGAGAAGTTTGAAGGAAGAGAATGGAATGAGTTTTCCAAGAACAAAACAAAGGTCACTAGTGGTGGACTTGCAGGAACAACCCACTATCAATAAAGAGGATGATATGGATCCTAAAGAAAAAGAACAAAATCAAAAAGAAAGAAGCCCCTTTGGCTAAGGCTGCTAGTGAGGGAGCACCCCCACACTTGCCATTTCCCAAGGCATTGCAAGGACCCTCCCCTTTTGACAAAGGGTAGGGCAAAATTGAGGAAATGATGGAGACTTTCAAACAAGTAAAGATTAATCTACCTTTACTGGATGCCATCAAATAAGTCCCAGCCTACGCCAAATTTCTGAAGGAGTTATGCACCCATAAAAGACAGTCTAGGACATACTTGTCCAAGAAAGTCTTTTTAGCAGAGAAGGTAAAACACATTCTGTCCATTACAACTCCCACCAACTTCAAGACCCTGGAGTGCCCACCATCCCTTGCATCATTGGGGATCATAAAATTGAGAAGGCCCTATTGGACCTAGGAGCCAGTGTGAACTTGCTGTCCTATGCAGTCAATGAAAAATTGGGCCTGGGAGACTTGAAACCCACACCTGTGGTTCTGCAACTGGCTGACAGGTCTGAAAGGAAGCCTATGGGAGTCATTGAGGATGTCTTGGTGGGAGTTGATAAGTTTTTTTACCCTACTGACTTTGTGGTATTAGAGATGGAGCCAAGTAAAGGTATTTCCTCCATCCTTGTGAGTCTGGGCAGGCCCTTCCTGGCCACTGCCAATGCCTGCATGCAATGCAGATCTGGAATCATGGAGGTCTCCTTTGGCAACATAAAAGTAAAGCTGCATGTGTACAACACCAGCTCTCAACCCCCTTTTGATGAAACCTATTTTTCCATTGCAGGGTTGGAGGAGGCTCTGCATGATAATCCTCAACAGCTGCTGCAGAGCAATGATTGGCCTATAGAGACAAGATTGTAACCAGGGGTTGAACAATTGCTGAGGAATGGATCCAAGAAGGATGACTTCTTCGAGGAACATGGGGAGGCCATTACCATTCAAGATCCTCCAGATTAGAACCTACAGTTGAGTATGTATCATATGTACCATATTTTGCTTTTGTTTTAGATTTTTTTTTTACTTTGCATTTCCAGTAGAATTCTTTCGCAATAAACATACCATGTTCTCTAGTGGGTCACCATTTCAAATTTGCCAGCTGCTCTAAAATAATGGGAGCTTGTCCACAAAAGAATCCAATCGTAGGGCCGCACAGCAACAGAGACTGATAAATGTTGAAGCTAAGGGTGCTCAGAAAGGCAGTTTTATCTGGGTTTTGAGCCTTCGATAGGCCAAATCTACCTTTTGTTAGGTTACAATGGTGATTTCGACATGATATCTAATGGTTTTGATAGGCACTGGATGTTTTGACAGGTAAAACCAACTTCTCGACAGGTTTAATAAGGGCAAACAAAGATTTCGATAGGTGCTGGGTACAGAGCGGGCACCTATCGAAAAGATGCTATCTCTGCCATTTAAACCTATCGCTAGGATGGTCTCACTTATCGAAATCCTTTAAAATCATCCCTTTTGAAAGCTACGATATCCAAGCTTTCGATAGGACATATCAACCTATCGAAACCATTCCATTCATCCTATCGGAATCGCATTTTCACCTTTATATACCTGTCGATAGGTCATTTGTGCTTCATTCCCTACCCTCTGAAAAACCGTAGCTCTCTTCCCCATTTTTCGCCTCCCTCTTTCTCTATTAAATCCTCACAGAATCTTCTGCTGTTTATTATACCATCTGGTAAATACGTTTAGCTTGCGTAGAGGAACATTTTACCCCTGATTTTGGAGAAATTGGAGCGGTGCATCACTAGCTTTGTGAAACCCTAGATACTTGGAGGTGCGTTGCCCTTCCTACCATCAACCTGTTGTTCTTTTAAGCCTTCCCTTTCTAAGTTGGTGAGAAATTACTCTCTGAGAGTAAAATGGATGAGCCTGAGGAAATGCTAGCCAGCGTACGTCGAAAATCAACTACATCCACCCCTAAATCCTCTAAGAAAGCGCTACCTGCTACCAAACCACCTGTAAAGAGGAAGCTCGCCAAGGAGACATCCAAAAAGGGTCTTAAAGCTATGAAAGCCAAAGGTGTTGAAATTCAGGAACCTGGGCTAGAACCACCCTTAGAGAGAGCTACCCCTGACAGACCCATTACGGTAGAGCTTCCGGCTATACTGACCACCCCCAATGCATTTGTAGACAAGTTGAGCCTTGTCCCTGAGATTGAATTTGATCTGGCATATTTTGCCAACATTGGTGAGTGCTAGGAAACACTGAGCTATTTGAAGAAGGAAGGCTTGTTGCCCTTACTGTCGCCATTGAAAGAATCAGTGCATCCCAGGCTGGTGAAGTTATGGTACCAAAATTTGAAGAAGAAGGTCTCACATGGGACTGATGATGTACTAGAGATTTCGATTGATGATTGGCTACTAACCATCGATTACAGAGACATAGGAATGGCATTTGGAGTCCCATACCAATTTGACTCCAATTGCACTAAGGGAGTACCTGTTGGAGCTACATTTAAGGATATGGCCAAGTAGCTAACCAATAGGATTGTGGGTTCTGGAGAATCCCTGATGAGAAGAGACCTCCATCCTAGTCTCAGATTCATGGATACCATCTTAAGGAAAAATTTCTATGTTATTGGACATTTACAGGAGAGAAGGTCCCCATTAATGGATGCTTTATTCTATTGTTCCAAGGGCCAATTCGTGAATGCACCTAAGCTGATCTTTGAAACTATGGTGGACATAAATGATAAGGTGCTAAAAAGACAGGCTTTTGCTAAGGGAGGAGGCCTACCCTTCAGCAGATTCATCACCTGTCTGCTCAAAGCTGGAAAGTTTAGGATTAAGGAGGCTGAGCCAGTGGAGAAAATGGCTCCCAAGGTTTTTGGAAAGAGGGCATGGTCTACAAGTTTAACCCTAATTCAAAAGACCAAGCCGGTTGAGGCAGAGGAGGAGGTTCCCACTACCTCAGTAGCAGGTCATGCTGCTGACATTCCGCCATCCACCATTCCCCCTACTGCACCCATTTTTTCATACACCTTACCTACACCTCCACCCACCTTGCTTTTCACATCTGTCTCTGTCCCCCATCCACCCACCACCCAGGAATTCCGACCTGGGGTCCTAGAAATCCCCACCTTCTCTGAGCCTATCCCCACCATGCCACCCTCCCTCCAGCCCCTTCCTGACTCCCCCCCTCCACCACTACCTAAACATACATAGGGTTTGGACCAGTTCACTTCCATTGGTTTCTCTGTCCTCATTTCTTCAATTGTGGAGGATGTTGCTCATGAGTACACCCCACTGCCTGACTCCCCTCACCCCACTCCTCCTCATTTTACCCATGCTCCATCCTCTCCTTTCCATCCCATTCAAACTCCCATCCCCTCTACTTCCACCCTGCCTGATACTTTCACCCAAATCCTCTCCCTCCTACAGTCCATTCAGGCCCAATTAGCCACTAATACTGACACTCAGGCCCTCATGAGCTCATGCCTCCAATCAATTCAATCCACCCTTACTCCCCCCACTTTAGTTTCCCTACCCCTTTCCACTTCTCCTCTACCCCCTGATCCCTCACTTTTCCATTTCCCTCCCCCCTTTTCACCCATAGCCTCCCCCATCCCTACTGATATCCTATTTGCTGAGTTAGCAGCTCCATCTTTACCCCCACCCTCCCCCCAGCAGTTGTTCTACCTTCATCCCCACCTGCACCTATTTCTGCAGTTGCTAAGATACCCACCACCCATTCCCCCTTTTCCTCTCCACCTTCTTTCCATGATGCTTCCACCGAAACTGATCCATGGGAGGATTTGGTTCTTTCCACCCCCTCCCCTTCTTCCACTCCACCTTTGCCCGTTGTCCTTCGCAAATCCATGTACATACCTCCTTACCTTACCTTGCTATATGCCATGAGGGATAACCCTTACATCCACAGGGATGTCTTGAGAGGTATGGCTTGACTTCGCGCTTCCATTGAGGCCCCTTTTGAGGTGAGGATTGCCAGCATCGAATTGGAGTACCGAATTCAACTCCGCGATATCTCTCAAGGGTGGACTAAAATTTTGACTCGTTATGAGTCAGCAAAGCAAGTGGCAGCGACTGAGAGTCTCATTGCCAAGTATGAAAAAAAGAATTCTAAGCTCCTCAAGAAAAAGTTAGCCAATGCTCAGGAGATCATCAAGGCCACCAAGGAGCTCTTAGATGCTAACCTCCTCTATGCTGCCAAGAAGATTGATATTTTGGAGAAAAAGGTTGCTTCCTTGTTGTCTCAACCCTTTGAGCCTACCCATCTTGCTACAGCACCTCCTGCTGCGCCTCCCTCCCCTCCCCCATGTCCCCCCTCTACAACTATTCCTTCAGCGACCCTGATCGGTGCTGAAATATGACTATAATTCACACTTTAAATCCTACATTTAGCTGTTCAATGAAAGCATCTGATGGTTGTTGTGAGGTTTTGATGTTTACAGGTGTTTCTGACAGTTAGATCGTTCAAGTGCATAAAAGAAGGAAATTACAGGCTAAAAAAGAGCTATGGACAAAAAGGTCCAAAGAAGCATTGAGAGCCATGAAGAGAATCAACTTCCATCAAGAAAGGGAAGACTTTGCATTGAAGAGTCAATCGATTGAGGCATTATGGTCAATCGATTGACAGATGGAGAAAAACTCAACCCTAGAAAGTCAATCGATTGAGACATGAAATTCAATCGATTGAGACATGAAGGCAGAAGTGCCCTAAGGGAATTCGAACTCAAAGTCAATCGATTGAGACTTCTGTCTCAATCGATTGAGGCAATTAGGGTTAGTTTGAATCGGCTATTATAAATAAGAAGCCCACGGCTTTGTAAGGGAGGTTTTTTATATAGGGAGCTTTTGAATAGAGAGTTGTAGTTTTGAGACAAATTTGTGTAATAATTAGAGACTTTTGTAAGAGGGTTTTTCTTAGAGTAATAAAATTGTGTTGAGATTTTCGGAGAACATATTTTATCTTACACCTTCTTTGCTCTTTACTTTGGGAATGGTTTTGAATGAAATTGAAGATCTTGCACCAAGGATGAGAGGCTAAAGGCTGTAGATCAAGGAGGATGCGATCCCCAGATAAGTACCTATATTTTATGTTGAATGCCATAGTTTGATAATTTCATCATCAAATCGTTTTTCTCAAAGTGTAGTGATCATGTTTTTATTGTTTTGATCTAAAATACCATGAGATACGCTATGCTTTTCACATGATTCATACCGCGATTAGGCTGAGTCATTGTTTTTAGATAGGGTATGCCGGGTTAATGATCACGCTTAATTACTAGTCATGTTTCTCTTAGAATGATGGTGTGTTTGATGTTAATAAAATTGTGGGTTTAAAAATAGAAAAGGGTATAAATCTGGGGTAGCAAATTCCTTGATCTTGTTTTTAAAATTTGTTCTTAGATTTCTCATTACATAATTTTTAGATTAATTTATTTTCTTTCTTGCAATTAGAAAAGTGTTAATTTTTGGTAAAAATTAAATCTGCCCCTTGGTACTTCCTCGGGGATATTTTCTAAATCTCTAGGAAGAATTGATTAAAATTTCAGATTTCCCTGTGGGTTCGACACCCTTGTTCTTGCCTTACTAGAACAGATCTTGTACACTTGCAAGGGTTTATTTAAAATTGATCAGACCCCACCTGTGGATGTTCCCCCTCCTGCCACTGCCCCTCCCCCAGTACCCCCTGCCTCGCAACCTCCTCCCCCTCCTCCTGCCCAGGTACCTCCACCTGACCAACCTATCCCTCCCAAACCAAAAAGGACTGCCTCCAAAAGAACCGCCATCACCAAGAGATCTGCTTCTTCTGCTGCCTCTATCAAAAAAGGAAACGACCTACTGCCTCATCCAAAGCCGCTAAGCACACCAGGTCCTCCACTCAATCTGACCCCCATGGCACCCTACTCTCTAGGGATGAAAGAGGGAAGGCTGCTGCGGCTCTAGGATTGGACCCCTTGGAACTTTTCCCTTCTAATTCGGATTCGGATTCTGCGCCTACTGTTGATCCTAAAGCTAAACAGCCTACTGCCCAGTCTGACGAGGCACCTGTAAAACAACCACAGAAATCCAAATCCAAGGGCAATGCCCCTGTATCTAAGGGATAGCTGGCACCAAGTTGTATCTGAATGTGACCATTTGTTCCTTCAGTTTCTTTTACATTTGTCTCTTGTATATATTTGACATTTTTGTTGTGTTATTCTATAGCTATCTTCTTACACTGTCTCTCCCTTGATTGCATTTTCTCAAAACAGTGAGGACACTGTTTAGTTTAGGTTTGGGGGTGTGGCATGTATGCCAATAAACTAATTAATTTTAGTGCAGCCAAGTTAAAAAGAAATAATCGAAAAGAGAATGAATTCACCTCATAATTGTTGATTAAGAAAATATAAAAAAAAACCATTTGCAACTGAAGTAAGCTGAAGTTTTAACATTTTTCATGAAGAAAATGTCAGGAATTTTTGCAGGAAGTTTTTGATGTGTGATAAACTAGCAATGAGAAGAGACTGTGAAGATACTCTCCCGAAATTGGATGGAAGGCCATACCCAGTGAGAATTGGGCCTAAAAACTTCTTTGAAGAGTGTCTTGGCAATTCATTCTGCTTTGAGAACTAACTGGACCAAATCTGGATCACTAGAAGTTAGGCAAATCCGAGTTGAGATAACTTGACAGCATTGAGGACATTGAAGACATGAAGTAAGGCCATCGCTTGGACAGTTTGAGCCTAAAATTCCCCACCATTGAACTGCCCTTGATGCACACCACTTGAGCCTTAAAAGCCCCAATTTTCTTTGATGAAAACCAGAAATTTTAAACCCAAAACCTCTTAACCTATTTTAGTTCACCCTCAATTTGAGAAATCAGGAAGAGGAAGGAGGAGAAAGGTTCGAGGAGCAAGGTCCTAAATCAGGTTGAAAGAAAGAAAAATGTAGTTGGTGGTATTTGTGGTATTACATTAAAAAAAAAAAAAAAAAAAGAGCAGAAGAATGAGAAAGAGAAGTCATTTCATTGAAAAAACTGAAAGGAAGAGAAGAAGCTGGCCACTTTGGCTCTGAAAATTCAAAAAGTAGATGGAATTGTGCTGAATTAAAGGTGAAGTCATGAATCACCTCCTTGCCTTTATTGATTTCTCAAATTTGAACCCTGTTATCCCTTTTTGTTCCTTCACAAACCTCATCCCTAAGCCACATTACAACCCAATAAAAAGACCTCACTGAACTGAAAGTGGATTGAGCTGTCGTGTGGAGATGAGAATCTGCTTAGCCTATGGTGTAACGAGCTAGAAAAGTAAGAAATTCAAGCAATGCCTATGCTCCTACTTGCAGTCCTATTTGAGGGCTGTAACTGCTCTTGAGATGAGTGATATGATTTACCCTTATTCTCTGTATTGATGAGTGAACAGCCCTGATGAGACTTGGGTCTGAAATCCAGATTGATGGGGGAAGTATCTAAGCAGGATCCTCAAATTGATGGTGAGTTATGCATAAAATTTCAGAAGAAATGCCTGGACACAAATTGAGTGATGATGGAGAGATTTCAACAAACTTTCATATTTCCAAATGGATGTTTTTTTTTTTCTGTTGAATTTCCCTTAATGAATGGGCATGATTTGAATTTATTTGATTTGCTTAAATTCTGCTTTAACAGGTTGCACTATCATTAACTAACTTGTATTGGAGAAGTTTGTGGGTACCTTCACAGAAAACCCTCAGGAGACTTCACTCCTCCACTAGGGATCACCTAGGGGTTTAAAAGGCTTGGTGCATGTGCTAAGTGTATCCGTGCTCCCTACGAAAGTGGCATTTTCTTTTTCTTTGAATTCTCCTTTGCTCAGGGACTAGCAATGCTTAGGTTTGGGGGTGTGTTAAGTGATGAAAAATGCCACTTTTCACCCTATAACCTGACCATTGACAGACTTATGAGCACACTAATAAGCCCTTGTCAAGTATATTTTGTAGACAACAATAAAAGAAGATACTAAGGAAGAAAAGCACTCAAGAATGTCCAACAAGGAGACATCTCTCAGCACAGGATGAACTCAGCAATAGCATACCAAAGGGTAGCACATCATTGAACCTTGGAGTGCGTGGCTGTAGTAGAGCAAGGTGAAGAAAGTGAGAATAGGTTGAAAACGTCCTATCGATTGGTCACCTAAAGAGTTCGATAGGAGCTGAAAGCATTGAAAGGAAGGAATTCGTGCAGTTGAGAAGGGTTCAACAGGATCAGAAGGCAGAAAAAGGAAGAATTCGTGCAGAAGTGAATAATTTGATAGGATCCAAGAACCTATCGAGCAGTTGAAAGAGAAAGAGAAAGAGAATTCAACCTATCGAAAGCTAGCTTTAGGGAAAAAGGAGACCTATCGGAAGGTCCCTGAACCTATCGAATGGTCCACTGAACCTATCTAAATAGAAGTGCTAAGATAGTATCTATCGCAGAATGATTTGAACCTTTCGATAAGAACAACATCCGATCGAAGTAATAGAATGTGAATCCTCAACCTATCGAATTACTCTTCCAACCTGTCAAAGGCCCCAGATCAAGTGCAGTGAAGCTGAAGCATCTAAGCCCAACCTATCGGAACTTATCGAAGAGACTAGGGAACCTATCGAAAGAGGCTACAAGCTTACTTTTAACCTGTCGGAAGCTTCTCCAACCTGTCGAAATCATGTGCTGAACTTCTCAAAAAATATGTTATGCACACGCTGTGACTTGGTGACCTGCTGCATGCAAACCGAGGCACTTTGGTGACTGGCGCGATGTTCTAGAAGATGCCCTAGGAAGCCCTAACAGGCCCACGGGCTTTAACAGAACTCTAACAAACTCTGACAACCTTCTAGAAGGGATTTTTGGCGGGAAAAATAGAGGAGAAAGCTATATATAGAGATCCCCAATAGCCATTGGGTTGGATCGAAATTCTAGACTTTTTCCTAGAGATCAGAGCTTAGAGCGAGATTCTATTTTCCATCCTTTAGCCCAACCATGGTTGGCTAATTCCCTAGGAACAGCAAGGGGTGAGTTAGATCTGTGATTGGGTAAGGTTACGAGTGTTGCTGGGGTTAATTGCTGCACAGACTACAGATCTGAGAGCATTCCATTGTGAGAGTGACCTTGTTTGCAATGTAAATATTGTTTTCAATGTTTTAATTAGATCTAAAGCTCTTTTAATTCCTTTTGGTGCTCGATCGGATTTGTGTAGAGGAGTTGCTTGATCAGCTAACCCACTTATCTGGTAGACCTCTTGGATATCATTTGAATTCCTTAGATCTGATATCCTTGTAATTTCCTGCGTCTGTGACCTGGAAATTGCAGCATCTGTAGTGGTTTTAATTATTCTAATTGAGGCTCTAGCTTTGAAGGAAATCTCTAAGATGGTCTGTGACCATTAAAGTGGACAGATCATAACCTTAAGGTAAATCTGAGCTCTGGCCTCAATTGGATTCATCTGCTGCAATCCATGGATTCGATAAAGCCTATAGGATGGTCTGTGACCATTAAAGTGGACAGATCATAGCCTTAAGGCCAGGTGGATCCTGTGATTTGAAGTGGAATTTATACCCTGTAGCTGTACTTGTGGCTAGTGCCTATGGCCAGCAGAGGGACTTGTGTGCTTTTGAACCCCTGTAATATGCTTAGCTCAACCTGATTGCTGTGAAAACAACCTCCAAGCTGTTCTTCTCCATCTTTTGAGTTTTTAAACCTTCCACCTACAAGATCTGAGGCTCCAGATTCGACCTAAGATAACTGCATTTTAATTGTAGTTAGTTTAAGTGACAACCCTATCAAAACTTCTCCCCTATCTTTTAGCTAAATTAGTAATAGCTAGGGTGCCAGATCTCTTATAGATCTGGAGATTTACTCAATTCTAAACAACCTCTCTGTGGACTTTCCCTTACTTTTAAAACTTGCTACAAAGACCCTGTATCTTGTAGGTCTAGGATATTTTAGATGTGCTGAATCCATCTCTGTTTTCTCCTGATTTTTACACCATAAATTAGCACACTGGAATTCCCCAACAGTAAGTACCACCACAGGAGGCATCTACCATATCTATGCTTTTAGAATCAATTCCCTAATAGAAACTTTGAACAAGCTGCCATTCAGGGATTTGATGATGGGGACATTTCTTCAAGAATTCTTTGAATCTCTCCGATGCTTGGTGAAAGTTCTCAGTTGGATCTTGAGCAAATGAGATAATGCCCTTCCTCAACTGGCTTATCTTAGACATGGGAAAAACCTTAACCAAAAATTGACATTGAAGATCACTCCAGGACTGAATACTGTTGGGTGGGAGCATTGACAACCAAGTCCTGGCTCTATCCTTTAATGAAAAAGGAAAATGTCGCATCCTATTTGCTTCCTTCCCCAAACTTGTTATATTGAATGTAGTGCATAGTCCTAGAAATTCATCAATATGCTTATATGGGTCTTCTTTGGTCAGGCCATGGAATGAGGATAGCATTTGGATTATGGAAGACTTGATCTCATAGTTCCCTTGAACAGCAGGAAATTGAATACAGAAGGGGGAATTGTAAACCCCTGGTGCATTGAATTCCTTCAAGGTTTTAGGTTGCTCACCCATTTCAGCAGATTCAGTTGTAGCAGATGTGGGAGAGATTTGTTTAGACCTAAGAATTCTTTCAACCTCTGGATTTAATGGAACAATCTGAGGATTGAGAGTTCTCCTTCCAAACATGCACCACTCACAATCTTAATGCACACAAGATGCAGAACAAATTTAACATAACAATCAGGAGCAAGCACAATTAACTAATAAATCTACAAATCAATAGCTCAGGAAAATAAGAGGAGTAGAGGGATGCAAACTTTAGCACAGCCTCTATCACAATGCTCCTCCTTAGACACAACTTCCAATCTATTAAAAACAACAAAAACTATTCCAAAACAACAAATGACTTTTAAAAGCAGTTAGTGAAAAACTAAACAGTCCATTACAGATCTACAATCTATACCAAAACAAACTTAGATCTATAAATTTTTAGCACACAGATCCCCGACAGCGGCACCAAAAACTTATTGGCCACTTACCTTGTGTTAAAAAAAGGGGTTTAAAATCACACAATTAAAGGATCTATTAGTTGCATACACCAAGGCAAGCAGACACATAGACCTGCAAGTATTCAGGGCCCATTGTAGCAAGTTTTAAAGGATAAATAAGGATATGTCCACAGGAAAATGTGAGCTAAAAATTAAGTAAATCTCCAGATCTAAGGCAGATCTGGCACCCTACCTAATACCACATTAGCAAAAGAGGGAGGAGAGGCTTTAAGGGGCTGTCACTTTAATGTAAACTATAGAAACACAATTAAATGCAGAAATGAATTGAGATTAAATCCAGAGTTCAGATCTTGCAAGTGAGGGGAATTTTTGGTGAAATTAAAAGCAAAAAATGGAGAGAAGCAGCTTGGAGTTTGGTCTTACTACAATTGGATTGAGCTGACAGTGTCATAAAGAATTCAGAGTACATCAATCCCTCATCTGGCTATTAGCACAGTTATAGGGTAAAAGGATCAGATCTAAGCACGAGATTTGGATTGATCTTAAGGCTATGATCTGTCCACTTCAATGGTCACAGATCATCCAATAGATTCACCCCATGCTTAGGTTTCCATTAGAACATTATAATCACTACAAATGCTGCAACTGCCAGGCCACAGACACAGGCAATTGTAGGAACATCAGATCTAGGGAGATCAAATGGAATCCAAGAGGTCTACTAGTTAAGTGGGTGAGCTATTCTCATCTACACAAATCCGATTGAGCACCAAATGAAACCAAATGAACTATGAATCTAATTAAAACAATAAAACCAGCATTGCATTGAAATAAAATCACTATACAATGAAATGCTCTCAGATTTATAGTCTGTGCATTATCTGACCCTCAATAACACTCTCAACTCTCCCCAATTACAGATCCAACCTCACCCCTTACTGCTCTAAAAAAATTAGCCAATCATAGTTGGGCAAAAAGGAGGAATAGAGAATTTTAATGCATGCTCTGATCTTCAGAATTGTTCCTCCCTTTTGCTGGTAGCATCCCTCCTTATATAGCTCTCCCTTTTAGCCTCAGATATATTTTTCCCACCAATCGTAGCTCAGCTAGAATAATTCTGTTATTCCCTCTTTTATTCCCCTTATAGAAGGCTCTCTTAGTTAGTTAGAGTTGGGGGAGAGCACATGGGTCGATTAGGGTTTCCTAGGGCACTTCTAAAACTTCGTGTCGGTGACCAAAGTACCTCAGATTTTGTGCAGTAGGCCACCAACTTGTAGCATGCGCACAACAGCTTTTTTGAGAAGTCCTTCAGTCGATTTTGATAGGTTCTTGAGGTTTTTTACAGGTTCCAAACATGCCTTTTGTTCCTTTCACTAGGATTCATAATCCTTTTGATAGGTTGATCTCTGCATAATAAATTTTGATAGGTTTGCTTCTAGCTCCTATCGATAGGTTCCAGACTTCTCGATAGGTTTTAAACAGGCCTTTTGTTCCTTTTACTAGGATTCGGGATCCTTTCGATAGGTTCCGATAGGTTGCTCCTGAGAATAGAGCTCCAGCATCCACAACATTCATCTGGTGTGTTCGACAGGTTGGGGAATCCTTTTGATAGGTTGATCTCTGCGTAATAAATTTTGATAGATTTGCTTCTAGCTCTTATCGAGAGGTTCCAGACTTCTCGATAGGTTCTCTTCGGGCTCAGGCAACCATTCGATAGGATGCTCCCTCTTTATTTTCGATTGTGCGATAGGTTTTGGATCTTATCGAATTCTCCCATCCTCACGACTTCTTCCTATATTCAGCCTTCAGATCCTATCGACAGGTTCCAGTAACCTTTCAATAGGTTGTTTTCAGCCTATTTTCACTCCTTTAAAGCTGCTTTGCTATTGTTGCATGCGCTAAGTGGGCCATTATTGGGTCTGAACTGCACTGAGAGATGGATTTCTGCACTATGACTGCTTTTTACTGCTATCTACAAGACATGCTCAACAAGCATTTATTAGTCCACCTATAGGTCTATCAAAGCTCATGTTAAGGGGTGAAAAGTGGTTCTTTTAAGAGATTAACAGTCATGGATTGTGGTCATCCCAAGGGGGAATATGTTGGGTTTTGATTTAATTAGATTAGAAAGGTTTAAAGGTGCGACACTTGTCATTTGGTAATTCAGGAGGCATAGTTTATAAATGTGTGAGCTAAAAGTTTTGGGTTCTTGTTGTTCTGAATTTTGTTCCAAGTTTTGGGATTAAAAGTTTTGGGGCATTTTTGGTTTTGTTTTGTTTGAGATTTAGGGCACTTTTTTTTGTTCATTAATATCTTTTCTTCCTCTCTATCTTATATCCCGGGTATTGAACCCGAGGAGTTATGACTATTGAATGGATTATTGATAATGTACGAGATTGGGAATGCAAGGTAGTGGTTGAATTGCTACCATGCTAAGGGAAGAGGGGAAGATGGGATTATTGTTTTCCCAAATAAATCTGGATTCGTGCATTGCCTGAACATGCGGATTTTAAGTTTCTTATTTTAACTTGTATATTTTGAGGGTATGCTCTCGGTTTATTTTCTAATTGTTTTATTTATTTATGAAGTGATTATGATTTTATTTTTTTTTATAAATTCAGGTTTAGTTTGTTTTGTAGCTTGTTTGATTTGTTTTGGGTGCGCGGTTTACTTGTTTAATTTATTTATTTTGGATCGGGGCATGTTAGGAGCATTTTTTTTATTTTGACTTAGTTTAGGCTTAGTTGGAGTGTATGAATGATGGAGATATTTTTCTTATTTAGTTTCTCCTTAGTTGGGATAAGTTTTTTTTGTTTATTTAGGTTTGTCGGAGTGTGTGAACGGTGTCGGGGCATTTTTTTTTAGTTTGGTCTTAGTCTGGAGCATTTTCTTTTAGTTATCGGGGTGATAACTATTTTAGGTCTGGAATGTTTTGGATCTGGTTTAAGAAGGGTGTGGTTTAGGCTAATAATTAGTGTCGGAGATCAACCAATTTAGGCCTGTGAATGTGCTGTCCTAGGCTTTTTTTTCCTTTTTTTGTTCTTTGTGTTTCTGGAGAATTGCACGCTTCATTCCAAGCACATAAATTAATTGCGCACCAGAGAGTGCATGCTTCATTCTAAGCATTATTAAGCGCCAGTTATCTATCATTTGACCAATTTAAACACATGCTACCGGGCGCGTGATTAGGGCTGTGGCTGGTTGCTGTACGGGTGACTATTGGCATTCGCGCGCCACCATATGGATGCTTGAAGTGATTATGCACTTAATAGGCTGCGCGCAACCAGGTGGTCGGGTTAGTTTGAGCGAGCGATGATTAGTTTGTGCGCTTAAGACCGGTCGTGTGATCCGAATTAAGTGCGGGAGTAGTGGTGCGTGATTCGGTTGCGCGCATGAGTTTACGCGCGTGATTTGGATAGGTTCTATATATAGTTCAAAATTTTTCATTTTCGTCGCATGATCCATTTTAGTCTTCGATTCTCTGTTTCCTTATTTTTTTGTGCTCTAGTTTTTGTGTTTTTGTGATATTTTGCTATCCGGTCATCCGTTTTGGGCGCCGTTCCCTTTGTTCTCTTTAGTTTCTCGTGCTCTTCGTTCTAGGATGGAGTTTGAGGGTGGTGGTTGGCATGATATTACTATTTTTGAGTTAGAAAGGATGTTAGGGGCAGAGATAGGTGAGACTTCTGAGGCTCGGACCGACATTATCGAGGAGGTGGATGTTGGGGAGGTGGTTAGAGAGGAGGTATTGGAGGTTGACCAGTTGGGGGTCGGGGATGAGGTGCTCCAGATTGAGCAGGGGGTCGTTGACGATGAGGGTGAGAGGGTCGAGGGTGAGAGAGCTAAGGGTGCGGCTGAGGAGCACCACGGTGAGGAGCATCGAGATCGCAGACACTTCCCGACGGAGAATTTCTTCGCTCGAGGCTGGGTAATCATCCATGAGCAAGAGTTCTGTCATTTTCTTAGCCACTTAGGTTATGACATACACTTATTAGGCTCTGGAAACCCTTCTAATTTATGTCAAACCTGCATTGATCCTTGGTTGTGTGCTCAGTCATGCATCATGACGACATCTAGAGATAGGTCATGTTTCTATTCGGTTGCCCTTATCATGCTCTGTGTGTTTATTGTAACTTGTTATTGTATTTGGGGCATATTTGACTTGCTTTTAGTTCTAAATTCATTTGTCTTTCATCATAGGTATGCGTTAGTCTTACTATTATTATTTGTGTTTCGTTCAATAGGAGCCCCCGCAGCTAGCTATCAACTCGGCATGGACCGAGTCTCATACTGCCTTGTCAGAGTTTTAGTAGGCATGGCTGGTGTCTTTTGCTTTTTGACCGATCCTAGCACTGCAGCCCTTTCAGGTTGATCATGGCCTGATCGCGACGATCTTAGAGAGGTAGAGGGAGGAGTATCAGACACTTCTCTTTCTAGTAGGCATGATGTTACCGACTCCGGAGGACTGGGTCTGCATCACTTGTCTTCGTTTTAAGGGCAAGCCGATTACGGGGAGGATGGCGGGACATTATTTGGAGGTGTGTGAGGAGATTTTGGGTGTCCCATATAGGTCGATCGCCTCGAGGCCAGGTGTAGTTTGAATCACTTGGTTTTTAGATACGTTTGCGAGTGGCTTCATCCCCCTGAGGCGCCATTCGGAGGCGAAGGCGACTTATGAGGAGCGTTGTGCGATAGTGGTGGGTCAGGAGCCCGTGGTGGAGCCGAGGTTGGCTGCGGATAGGGTGCTTCGAGCGTTCTTAATGCACTTCCTTGGGGCGGTACTCTTCTCTTCTTCGGCTCAAGGATGCGTCACCAGATTATTTTTTATGGTTCTCGGGGACTTGGATTGAGTCCCCTCCTATGCATGAGGTGCGGCTGCATTGGCACATCTCTATGAGATGCTTTACCATCAGGGACAGGGCGTCGCATTGATCGGAGGTTTCCTTTTGTTCATCCAGGTGAGTTTTAGTTAATTGGCGTCATGATGTATTTAGTTTTTTTTTCTAATTGTAGCATCTACTTAGTGTTTCTTCTATTTTGTTTTTTTTCAGTTTTGAGCATATGATCACTTCGCTTTCCTTCGTCCGGGGTTCCGTTGGAGGTGAGGTTTACATTTCTGCGGATGCACGTGTAGAGGGAGGTGTTGAAGGGTTGCCGTTGGTCTTCGGATCTTCAAACCGCGCACGGTCTCTTTGAGGATATGCACGCGGGGCAGGTATAGCTTGTCATGCGTATGTTTTTTTTTGTTTCAGTCTTTTTAAGATCTGAGTCTTCGTTGAGGGTCGGCTTGTTTCCTTGATTGTAGGTGATTTGGAGGCCGTATGCGGATGAGGATGCGGACGTGCCAGTGATTCAGTCTTGCCGTCCCTTTTCTATGTGGACATATGGGTCCCTGGTTTTGGGAGGGTGGAGAGGATCCACACATCTCGAGTGGTACGACAGCTGGGGCTCGCTCAAGGAGTCCCTCCAGAGATTCACAACAGAGTAGTGAAGAGGATGACCGGCCCTCCTGGCTAGAATTTTACGGAGTGGATGGTGCTTCAGATAGCAGATTTTAGAGCTAGGGGGACTAGGGTTACAGGGGTGCGTGACGAGGTGGACGCCCGGAAGTATGTGCGGTGGTTTAGTGCATTGGGTGGCGGGCGCCTCTTCACACATCCCTTCCATGGGAGTGGCTCTTTCGTGATCGGTGGGCCAGAGTCGGTGTCAACTTTAAGGGAGAGGTTGGCTGCATTAGAGCAGGCCCATCTCACCTCGACCATGAGGGGGGCATTAGACGCTCTCCATAGGGCGATGGAGTGGATGGGGTGTGCTCCTCGTCCGGATGAGATGTAGCACTCCTTAGCCTCCTCAGTTGCTCAGGCTAGGGCGGCGGAGGATGAGTTGAGGGCTCGACTAGCGGAGACTCAATGGCTCCTGGTGAGTTAATTTATGATTTTTTATATATTATATGGACTTATTCTTCTGGTTGACCTGACATAGCTGTGGTGTCTCATTTTACTTTATTTTGGACAGTCTGAGAGGGATGGTGAGGTTGCTCATTAGGCGGCGATGATTGAGTTGTTACACGGTCAGTAGTAGGCCGACCGAGAGGTGGAGGCCAGCTTATGATCTGAGATTGATTGATTGGTAAGTGTCTTTATAAATATAATTTATCATTGTTAGCATTGTTAGCTCACCAACTGATGTGTTTATTTTTATTCATAGAGAGCCGAGCTCACTGTTGGAGATCCCATTCGGGCATTTGATCCTTCTTCAGTTGCTTCCTCCAGTCGGGAGGATCCAACACTGGCTCAGCTTCAGATCAAGCTAGATCATTGGGTAAGTTCCATTCAATCTTTTGACTCATTTCTGTAATTATCACAATTCATTGGGTGTTATTGTTTTACTTTCTTAATAGTTTACTAATATCATGTGGTATTTCAGCATCAAGTTGCCGAGGATCTTCATACGAGAGAGGCGACTGCTGCCTCTTTACACCCAGAGAGTCAGGTATAGTTTTTTTAGTATAGTGTAATTCAGTTTAGGTTATTTCCTTTTATTTTGTTCTAATATATTTTGTGTTAGTTTATTTGGTTCTTTGTGCAGGTTGTTCCGGACTCCGCTCCTCAGGCTCCCCCTCAGGAGTCTATTCCTATCCCTACTCAGGTATGCCTTAGTTATTATGTTTATGGTTCATTTGTCATCGTAGTGTTTATTTGATGTATTTGTTCATTCTTGTTACAGCCGCCTATGTTCGTTGTTCCTTCCGTGCCTCCTGCTATTTTGGTGACTATTGAGACAATTGGGCGGCTCCTAGAGGAGAGGCTGGATCTGGTATAATCCTTTCCTTTTCAAAGTTTCTTATTTTGTTCATGTATATATTAGTTTTCCTTTGACTTGGTGCAATTATGCAGGTTCGTCAGCTTGAGGAGGTGCATCTAGAGGCGGCGCGATCGCGCCCCACTCCCAAGGAGAGACAGAATCTTGGGGCGACGCAGAGTTGCGAATGACTTGTTTGTCGAGATGATGGCTGCACAGAGGACTCAGACTGAGGCATTGGAGGCAACGCATCGGACGATGCCGACAGAGTCGCAGGCGACCCTAGATCAGCTACAGTATTATTTGGCAAGGAGTGAGGGGGGATACATAGGCTGGCTTGTCAGGTTGGTGGGTTGGAGTCGAGGGCTGCGGGTTCCTTGACCGGAAAATCTCATCACACATCCCATGATCGTGTCAGGGGTGATGCTCGTGAGGATTCTATTATTCGTGAGGTTCTTGCGAAGTATCCTCCTCATTCGCGATCGAGGTGATCTGCTAGTCAGGCAAGTGAGGGGGGTTCTGTGGCAGGGCCTCATCGTCTAGAGGTTTTGAGGACTCCAGGTGTAGGGATTGTGTTCTCAAAGGACTAGTCTGCGGACCTTCGAGCTGATGATACCGGGGACAACAGCGCTCATCCATCCCAGCGGTAGTGTAGGGAGTAGGGGTGTGTGGTTTTTTTATATTCATGGTATGTGTGTGTTGTATATATAGGGGAGATGCCCCCGGTGAGAAGTGTAAAAGGAAAAGAAAATTTTTGACAAATATAGAGATATTTTTGGTTTAGATGTACCTGATTGGCTCCTTTTCTTTTAGTTACCTCTTACGTCTACTTTTACTTTTTAGTTGCTTTAGCGCCATCGACCGTCATTGGGACTTGGATGCTTGCTGAGCTGGCCCAATGATGGTTGAAGGTTGCTTCGTATTTGTACATGTGAGAGTAATACTGTCAGTAGTTTTGTTCTCCCCCTTGCTAGTTGTCAAGGGGGATAAGTGTCTCAGACTGTAGTCTAGTAACAAAAGATGGATATGTGCTCTCTCTTTTTTTTTTTTTTCTTTTTTTTATCTTCTTTTTTTTTTAAATGACAACAATGCAATAGGGAAAGCAAATAGCTAAGATAAAAATAAGAATAAAAAAATAAAAAATAAAAATGGCCCAACGCAGGAGCGGGGTAGGATTGATAGTATGGTATCTTCGATAGAACTTTCCGGATTGTAACTTCGTCGTTCCTCATCTTCTTTGGGACAAGCCGGTGCTTTTGATATGATTCTTCTTCTAATCCAAAAAAAAAGCCCCAGCGTCAAGATGCAATGGAGCTTTTTTAGATTTCACGATAGCACTCCGAGTCTATGAGCAGTCATGGGTATTTGGTGAGTTTTGAAGAAAAGTTGATCGGTACTGCCATCGAACCGAGGAGGGCTCTCTGATTAGGTCAGTTGTATGCGAGGTTTATCTTAGGGTGATGGTCATCCTATCCTGTGGCTATTAGGGAGAAGTATGGTAGGTATAGTAGGTGATTGCCTCAGTCATCATTCATCAGTTTTCAGTTTCATTTCTAGGAACATCCTATAAGGCTTCTGACTTATCATCAAAAATAAAAAAAAATAAAGGGGGGAGGGGTAAGGCTCAGTGATGCGGGGAATAGTTTGTATCGAAGGCTTCCCAAAAGGGATAAGTAACAATCTTTTTCTTAGAGGGATACGGGATGCCATGATCGAGCTCTTTGTCATGTTTCGACACTATCAAAATCTCACATTCTATGGTTAGTAGGAGTTTGTCCTCCTCGCGCCACCTTACGATGACATCTAGTAGTATGGGGACATCAGGGATGCCCTTGCAGCTTGCGTATACACTTTTAGTAACGTTACCTAGGATGCCCTCACGGTCTGCTTATGCTTCCCTGAGCTCATTGACTTGTTCATTCGTCGTAATGCTCTCTCAACTTTTGACATGTAGATGCATATTTTTTTGAAAGCATCCTTCTAGCGCAAGAATAATAAGTTTTTATTGAACCTAACATCTTCATTTTTTTTGGCTCTAATGTCTCCTCCAATGATAGGGGAAGGGAAATGAGGATCAGGTGATACTTATGCTTTTTAAAGAGGTTAGATAGGTCACTAGTCCTTTAATCAAATTGCCCGAGTGAGAAAAGGTGGGTGATAAACCGGAGGTCTTAAGGATATTCTGAGAATTGAAGGCGTATGACCAATGAATGGGTCGTGACGACTATGGGAGTGATAAGTATAAGTATAAGTATTTAACCACGAGATGTGACGATCACAGGGCTAAGGGTAATATTTTCTAAGGTACATGGCGTTCCAAGGGCTAGGGAGGTCTTCCCCGTCTCGGTTAGCTAGCTTGTAGGCATTTCCAGAGTATGCGGCTGTTATGATATATGGGCCTTCCTAGTTCGGTTTCAGTTTTCCTTTCGAATGGGCGTGCTTGGAAGGCATGATTTTCTTTAAGACTAATTCTTCAATATTAAAGGTTCGTTCAAGGACTTACTTATCATAAGCCCTGACCACTCTCCTTTGATATACCTGAGCGTGATCAGCTTCCCTTAGACGTATTTCATCGAGCTTCTCTTGCTGTGTGAGTAGGGTAATTGCCTCTCATCCAAGGATAGCTCATCATTGAGTTGAATTCACAAGGATGGTACTTCTATCTCGTATGGTAGGACTGCCTCCATCCGTAGGTAAGGAGGTAGGGAGTTTGGCTAGTGGCCATACAAATAGAGGTTCTATAGGTCCAGAGTGCTCCCGGTAGTTGTTCAGGCCAGTCGGGTCCATTAATTATTTCTACTATGTGTTTCATGGTTCGAATCAGTGTTTTGTTCATAGCTTCTGCCTGTCCATTGCCCTGAGGGTAGAATAGTGATGAGTGGCATAGATCGATGTCGTACTTCTTGCATAACTTCTTCATTTTCTTCAAGATAAACTGTGGTCCGTTGTCAGCGATAAACATCCTGGGTACTCCAAACCTGGTGATGATATTCTGAACGATAAACCTTATGAGTGTTGAAGCGGTGATTCTGACATAGGATTAAGCTTCTACCCATTTGGTGTAGTATTCGGTCACTATAAGTATGAACGCGTGCTTGTGAGTATTCCCAACGGTGTCTGTGAAAGGTCTGATGACATCGAAGGCCCACATCGAAAATGGCCATGGCGCTGTCATAGTGTTTAATGCAACTGACAGAGCTTTGATGAGTGTGGCGTGTTCTTGGCATTGCTTGCAGGATTGGACATAGAGGTGGCAATCTCTGATCATTGTCGACCAAAAGTAGCCTTGTCGTGTAACTTGATCGACGAGTCTTTGTCTATCGATGTAAGCGTCACAGGCACTGGTGTGTGCTTTTCAGATGATGTATTGTCCTTCAGCCGTCATGATGCATCGTAGTAGTACTCCTTTAGTGAAAGCTTCTTTATATAATGTTACACTGAGTATGCAGAATTAGGCGCATCGGTTCCTTATAGTCTTTCGTTCGATCTTCATAGCGTATGGAGGAACATGTTGATGTTTCAAGAAGTTACAGATGTTAAACTACCACGGTTGTCTATCATCGATCGGTGATTTTTCAAATCTGAACATAGTGACTTTGGTTCCTATCTTGACGTGCTTTTTTGGGGTGATTGCTTCTTTCGGTCTTGTACTTGTGGGGGGGATGGGTAATTCCCTCTTGACGGTCCATGCTACCTCATGGGCAAGTACTGTCAGCTTTTCGATGAAGAAGGTCTTAGTATTTTGCCCGATGGATATTTTGATGATCGAGGCTAGCGTGGCTAAGGAATCTGCGAGCTCGTTTTCTAATCTAGGGATGTGTGTGAAAGAGATTGTTTCAAATTTCTTTTCTAAATATTGAGTAGTTTTTAGGTATGCCATTAGTCTCCTTTCCTTAGTTTTTCATTCTGCTATGACTTATGAAATTACTAATTTGGAATCACCGATAGTTTTTAACTGTTTAACACCTAATTGTAGTGCTGCTCATAGTCTAGCTATAAAGGCTTCGTATTCCATGAAATTATTAGTAATAGGGAAATCTAGCTGAAAAGCCTTAGGTATGACAACTCCTTCTGGGCTTAGGAGGACTATCTCGCTGTCCTTTCCTTTGTGATTTAGAGCACCGTCGAAATAAAGGGTTCATGAGGTTTTATCGGGCTCTTCATTATGAATCGTGAGTAGGTCCTCATCGGGAAAATTCGCATGCATGGGCTTATCACTCGGTAGCAGAAGATCTGTGAGGTAATTGGGGACTGCTTGCCCTTTGATCGATTTCTGTGCGACATAAGTGAATTGAATTCTTATAAGAGCATATGCCAGCAAGAGATCTTTCCTGATGTTGCGAGCTTTTCGAATACGTACTTCAGAGGATCCATTCGGGCTAGTACTAGTATTTTATGTGCTCCAAAGTAGTGTCGTAATTTGGTAGAAGCCCACACTAATGTGAGGCAAGTCTTCTCCATTGAAGTGTATTTTTGTTCGTATTCAACCATTGTCCTACTGAGGTAGTTGATAGCCTTCTCTCTCTTATCGTCTTCTTCATATTGTCCAAGAATTACTCCCATTGCTTTATCGTTCGCTGAGAGGTATAGAATTAGGGTCTTTCGAGGACAGGTGGCTATAGTATTGGCGGATTAAGGAGGTACTTCTTGTTGTTGTCGAAGGTTTGCTGACACTGACCATCCCATTTGTACTCAGTTCCTCCTTTAAGAAGTCTGTAGAAAGGATCGCATCTATCTGAATGCTGGGAGATAAATCTTCTGATGAATTACAATCTTCTTATTAGGCCTCGTAACTCTTTGATATTACTGGGAGGCAGCATCTCGAGGATGGCCCTGACTTTTGCAGGGTCAACTTCGATCCCTCTCTTGCTAACTATGAAACCAAGTAATTTTTTGGAAGTGACCTCGAAGCCACATTTCTTTGGGTTCATTTTTAGCTGATATTTCTTAACTCTTTGTAACACTAGTTGGAGAGCTTCAACATGTCCTACTCGCATTTGGAACTTCATTAATATGTCATCGACATAGTCTTCTACACACTTATGCATCATGTCATGAAAGATAGCCATCATGGCGCTTTGATAAGTGGCTCCTGCGTTCTTGAGCCTAAAAGGCATAACGACGTAACAATATGTTTCCCATGGTGTGGCGAAGAAAGTCTTCTCCTGATCAGACTCTGCTAATTTGATCTGATTATATCCAGAGAAATCATCCATAAAGGATAACATCTCATGTCCAGCGGTGTTGTCAACTAGAGTGTCAATGTGTGGAAGTGGGAAGTCATCTTTCGGGCATGCCTGGTTGAGGTTTCAAAAGTCGATGTAAACCCATACTCTGCCATCTTTCTTGGCGACAGGTACTATGTTGGCGACCCACTTAGGGTAAAGAATGACTTGGATAAATTTGGCTTTGTGTAACTTGTTGACTTCCTCTTTAACTTGGAGGGCGATTTGTGGGTGCATCCTACGGAGTTTTTGCTTAACAGGCTTTGCGTCGGGTTCTAAGACAGGGTGATGTTTTACTAAGCTTGGGTCTAAACTGGGCATGTCCCTGTAGGACTATGCAAAGGAATCGAGGTATTTTTGCAGGACTTGTACAATTTGTTGGCGTTCCTTGGAGTTGAGCATTGTGCTAATCAGTAGTTTCTTGGGTATCTCTTTAGTGCCAAAGTTAAGTTCTTTTGTGGGTTCTGAGGCAGCTTGGGTTTGCTCATCGAAACGCTTGATAACTCGTTGGAAGTCCAGTGCCTCCTCGACAACTGGTGTTCCATCTTTGTCCTTGGTAAGTTCATATACTACGAAGTTGCTACAATGGGGATCTGAGTTTACGAAAGGTAACCCTTCATCGGCACAATCTATGACTGAGAGATCTTTGGTAAGGTGAAGGTCAAGACTAATAATTCTTCTCTCAAAGTCACAAAGTATCTCATCCGGTATGATCACTAGCTTGTTTTTTAGCCGAGATGCTTTACATCCTCGTGTAGAGAATGGGATAGAAATCTTAGAAGAAAAGTCTCCTTTTTAGCCACAAATTTGGTTCGGGACGAAGAGTTCCCTGCCTTTTCTGGGATTTTCTAATTTTTTTGGATTTTGTATTTATGAATTTTTAGGGTTTTCTATTTTTTTCAATTTTTTTATTTTTGATAATAAATATGGTACATGGTCAATTGCCTCAAGGGGTGTTGGGAGAATTGCTTCCTCTAGTTGACTCCTCATCTGATGTGATCTTTTGAATGAGTGACACTAGTGACAGCGGCACTATCGCTTGGATTTCTTCTACCACATTGATCGCCTTTTCTTCGAAGAAGCTCTGAAGATCGTAGTCAATTGAGCTGTCATTATCTGGGTTGTAATAATGTTGTTCTTCCCACCGAGGGGGATCTCCCAAAGGATCCCCAGGGGTAGTGAGTTATTTTCCTTGATCTTCATAATATGTTAGGATGAGAGTGCATGCTCGGCAGTGAGGTTGGTAATGGTGAAGAATGCAAAGGGATCCCCAAAGACATTCCCATCATTCTAGGTTAGAGTCGAAGATGGTATCGAGTTCATCTACTTGATCTAATAGTGCTTGAACTCCTAGGTTGGCTCACTCTGCTAACTCGAGTGCCGAGAGGTCTATCCAGTAGTCCTTGTCATCACTCGGGGAGGTTTCCATTATTCCTCGAGAGATTTCCAAAATATTTAGAGTTATGGCGAATTTGGGGACGTAAAAGTGTCTAGTTCAAGTTCCTCTTCAAACTCCATAAGGGCGTGTTGTGTGTTTCCCCCTAGGTCAATCGAATGACCGTCAGGATTTTCTACTTCTTGTGTCGGTAGCTGAGTTGGTAGGTCATTACTTGTGTCGGTGGTCATGAGGTTGGAGTGATTCGATTCTCCTATCGTAGAGTGTCAGATCCAACTAGCGAAGCATTCTACTATGCTTGTGCATGCCTTACAGCAGCGTTGGTATGGGTAGGCGATACAAGGGGAGTCCCAAGGGCATTCCCATCCCACAAGGCCAAGGCCGAGGCAGATGCTATATGAGTTAGTATTTTCTTGTGGAGTGTCATCTCTTTCCCATGTTAAGCGTAAGTGCTCTTCACTATCTTGCAAGGCTGCTATGTGAAAATCTTCATCGTCAGTGCATTCCCAATCTTTTAGTCGTGGGTCAAGTTCTGGAGGTTCTTCTCTCCTCTCTTCTGCAAATTCCATAGTGTCAAACATGGGCTTGACTCCTTTGAGCGGTTTATCAATATTGTTGTTTAAATTGGTTAAATCATTGAACACTTTAGTCATTCGCTCAATTTTCACTTCTTGGGATCTAATGAAGGGCACTTCCTTATGCTTTGGCACATCTGCTTTCTCAGTGGTCCCATAGGCAAAGTGGTCATATAGAGACCATTTTAGTGAGGTAGGGGACAAGTCGGCTTGCGGGCCATCCGATTGGAAAACTAACCCTATGTGCTTACGTATTTGCGTTGGGACAACGTCTCCTACATGACCTTGCTAATTTTTTTCGAGTCTGGTGTGGGGAATGTATCCAAGTTGGTACATGAGGTCCGGTGTGGGGAATGTATCCAAGTTGGTACATAAGGTCCCACCCTTTTATCGCAGTAGGGTTAATGGTATAGAGTATGGCGAGGTGTGGGCCAACCTCTCTTATTAATTTTTGTTGACGCGTTGGGAGAAAAATAGGAGGGGTAGGGGGACAGACTTTCGCAACGGTTGTCTCCTCAGGGATTCGAATTTTTTGAATATGACCCGTGTTTAACACATAATCATGAGCGGTTGGTATGCTTGCCGCGTAACCGATATCCATCTCCTGAAGGGGTGCATCAGTGTATATACGGATGTGGAAGTCCTCGTATGGGAATTTCACGCATTGATGGTATGTGGATGCGATGGCCTTCATTGACTCTAGTTATTTTCTTCTTAAAATGAGATTGTACGTACTAGGAGAATTGGAAACATGGAAGGTAACGTCTTTCGTTACAAGTCCGAGGCGAAGATGTAGCTTGATAGTTCCTTTGACGAAGCGACGCGAGCCGTCATAAGCTATGAGTGACAGTGCAGAGGGCCTGACATCCTGCTTCATATATTCGGGCATTTTTAATGTGGTGAGAGGGCAGATGTTAAGTCTTGCCCCTGTGTCAACGAGTGCATGTGGTACGGAGAATCCTCTAATTATGACCGTAAGATATATGGGGGATGCACTCCTGCGGAGTGACTCTTTAGGGATGTCTGCGTCTGTAAAAGTGAGAATCAGAGGTTGCGCCATGATCAAAGTGATTTGATGAAGCTCGTCTAGGGTCGTATCCTCATCCACTTGCGTGTCTTTAAGTGCCCTTATCAACAACCGGTGATGGTCAGGCAATTTCTTGACGAGTTCTAGTATGGATATCTGGGCCAAAATCTTCTGGAGATGTCACAGAAGGTCGTATTCTTGTCCTGACTTGAGCGTAGTTTCATTGCCTGGCCGATGGGCCTTAGGTGCGGGTGGTTGGAATTGTTGAGGTGCAGGAATTGGTGGAGGAATAATGTGAGGTGGGGGAGGCAAGTTAACCTCTCTTTCTCTCACATTCCCCTTTGGTTGTTGTGCGTTCGTAGAATCCTTATTTCGAGAGAAAGGCAGAGGTAGGTAATTGGTTCCTAACTTAAGATTTGGGCAAGTCGGTTGTTGACCGAACCCGACGTGGCTTGACACGGATATATTTGAAAAATGGGTGAAATTCGAGGTTGAAACGCATACCTGAATGGTATCGCTCTAAGGTGGGAGGTACTATATGTAATCTTCCTCTTCTAGAAAAGCAGAGACCAGCGTCTCGCACGGGTCAGGATGTTCTTCTAGCTCACCTTCTTTTAGGTTCAGCAAACGCTCAATGGTTATTTCATCATCTTGACTTGGAGTTTTTTGGGTTACACTTTCTACCCATGGAGTAATTTGGGTTGTAGTTTGGAGAATGTGATCTCTATACTCGGGTTCATAATCTGACAAAGGGAGTAGTTGTTGCTTGGTTGGGTGACTACTGAGGAATGGTCTCCTAGCTCTTAAGGAATGGACTCGTATCTGAGTGAATTTTGGATAAGGAGTTGGATTTGGTGGGGCGATGCGAGTGATCAAGGCCGAGGGATACGGGGGTGAAGGAGCTCTCTCCGGTGGGGCAGAAGTAGCAGAGGGTTGAATGCGAGTGATTAAGGTGGAAGGTTGGAAGGGGAATCGACCAGAGAGATCTACGGTGGTGACCTAAGCAGTTGTTACTTGGTTGTGGTTAGGCATGGGGTTATTAATGATCCTTAAATTTTGTTGGGGTTGGTTATTGTTAGAGTTAGGATTCTTAAATGCTTCTCAATCGATCTGATTTCGGTCATTCATGTCATAGATTATGTCCGTGAGGACCCACCAGTCTTCTAGGTTGTGCCCCGCGTATCGATGGAAGGCACAGTATTTACTATAGTCTAGATTTGTCAGCCATGAGCAGGGTCTTTCCTATGGGAATTGGAGGAGATTATGAGTGTTAAGGAGACAGAAGATGTAGGGAATCGTATTCAGTAAAGGGGGATAGTGTTCTCACTTAGGCTGGTAGGGGCCTCTTGCTGGGTTAAGTTCTGAGGTGGGGGCACCCTATTGTCATTCGGTGCGTGGGCAGGTCGATTATGCACCATGTTCAGATTCTGGTAGGTGTTGGGATATTGATTTTTATTCTGATACTGGCCCTGATTCTGGTTCTGGCTTTTGTTCTGGTTTGCATATTTTTGTTGATTAGTGCCTTGGTTGTGGTTTGTGTATTGTTGCTGATTTTGATTTTGCCCAAAGTTTCGTGGGTGGAAATTTTTGTTCCCAGAGTTTTATCCTTGATTAACAACGTTGTTGACCTGTTCTGTTCCTGAGGCTTTCTTATTATTTTTTGAGTTTGATTCACTGGAAGAGCCCACTTTTGATGTGACTATGGATAGAGCAAGGTCTCTGCCTTTAATGTGTCGCGCTAGTTGGATGCCCGAGAGTGGAGTGCAGTGAAGTCGGGGCAATCACTTATGACAAGTGCGCTCTTTAACGGTTCCCTAGAGTTATCAATAATAATGTCCATCGAGTCCTTCTCTTTCATTAAGGTGTCAGTCCTAGCAGTGAGTTTTCTCCATCTGGCGACAAAGTCGGTAAATTTTTCATCAGGTCCTTGCTTGGCTGCCATTAGATCACTAAGACTGACTGTCTCTTGGATCAAGTGTTTGTATTGGTCTAGGAATTGACTGACTAATTCATCGAAGGTTTCTATCTTATAAAGCGGGAGTCCCACAAACCAATCTAAAGCTTCTCCTTCTAATGAGTGTTGGAAATAGTGAATGAGAAGTCCTTGATTATCACGTATGGGTCGGCAATCATTACAAAAGAGGGCCAAGTGATGATTCAGATTTCCCGTGCCATTATATTTGGTAAATTTCGGTGGCTTAAATCTTATTGGTAAATTAAACTCGACGCCCCGACAAAATTTTTCGAATACGAATGAGTGACCGGGGCACTCTCTCTTGGCCTTGTACTCATCAAGCATTTTAGGGAGATCTTCGATTTTAAAGGTGCTGTCTTTTGGAGCGACCCGCATGGGTAAAAAATTGCCTGATACTGATACATATCGCCCGATACGTATCGGTTTTGGACCTGGGCAGTACGATACATTGCGTATGTATCGTACCCCCTACAAAATCGGGTAATTATCGTCCGATACGGGCAATGTATCGCCCGTATCGGACGATATGGACGATACTTTGAAATTATTGGGCGATAATTTCAAATTATCGTCTAATAATTTGATTTTTAATTTTTTTTGAAAAAAAAAATACATCAAAACGATCGCTATTTTAAGTTAGCGGCTGCTATCTTAAGTTAGCGGTATGTTAGGGGCCCTTAAAATTTTAAAATTTTTTTATTTTTTATTTTTTATTAATTTATTATTATTATTATTATTTTTTAAGTTAGCGGTATGTTAGCGGCCGCTAACTTAAAATTAAAAAATATATATTATTATTATTTTTTATGTTAGTAGTATGTTAACGGCCGCTAACTTAAAATAAAATTAAAAAAATATATATTTTTATTTTTATTATTTTTAAGATAGCGGTATGTTAGTGGCCGCTATCTTAAAAAAAATATATATTTTTTAAGATAGCAGTATGTTAGCGGCCGCTATCTTAAGATAGCAGCCGATATCTTAAAATATTGGCCGCTATCCTAAGATAGCGCGCGTTCTCTGGACTATACAAAAAAAAATTGTATTGAACCAATACATTCAATGTATCCCCAATACATTGAATGTATCGGACGATACGCGATACGCATCGTCCTGAAGGTCAGGACGATACGTATCGATTTTCTGATTTTTTGACCCTTGGTGACCCGTGAGCAAACCTTGTCTAATGAGTCATTGTTGAAGAAAGTGTAGGTAGGTTGTCTCAATGGTGTGGCGCAGGCTGACACCATGCTCGGGGTAGGAGGTGGCCTCTCTTGTCGCTCTTGTTCTTCTGATAATTGTCGTGACCTAATGGTTTCATATGCGGTGGCCAACCCTCGAAACAATTCCTCGGAGTCATTATCTCCTCTTTGTATTCTTTGAATACCGAGTTTTACTATCTGTTGAGCGGTGAGGTTTTGTCTTGTGTTACCATCTTTCCCATTATGATTATTACCGGTGTACGGGATAGAGAAGGGATTTTCTTGCTCGTCGGTCATGTTAATCTCAGGTTGTCGTGGGCTGGAATTATGAAATGATTCTTCTTCGTACATGGGGTTTTTATGATATCCCCACAATGGTGGGTCTCCTAAACTCACTCTTCGTATGCCAGACATCTCGAGTGTTTGATGAAGACTCATATATATATAAAAGAGAATCTAAATGACACGATGAAAGGAAGAATAGGGAGAAAAGATGAAAACTAACTATCTAGAAAAAGATTTTACAAAAGTGTCCCATCGCGATCGCCAGTCTGTTGGTGCGCACTTTTTCTGGGTTCTTCTCGGTCCCCGTTGAATCAGTGGCTCCAATTCTTTCCAAGTTGACTCTAGCGATGCGACATTTGGAAGATTAGAAATAAAGAGTTTTCTAGGAAGGTTACTAGTTTGTTGCTATCGCTAGCTGCAGATATTTATCGACGATGCAACACGTCAAAGATCACGCTTTAGAGCGGGTATGGGTTACTTCTTTACTGAATCGTCCACCTGTGAATGTCAGCAGCTATGTCTTTTCTTAATTTAGATAGTTTATTTTTCCCTTTATTTCCTGCTATTGTTATAGTTCTGAATAGTTTAGACTTCCCAATTGTGTTGTGACTTCCCAATTGTGTTTTAGGATATTTCTCTTAGTTTTAATTATAGATTTTAATTTTCAGTCTGAGACCGTAGCACTCTTTTTAGATCGTAAATTTTTATATTTGGTTCTAATTCTCCCAATTCAGAATCAGTCCTTAATCTGACGGTGTAATTTACCGACCCTAGGCTTCAATTCCGTTCTAAAATCTTAATCTCCAGTCATATCATTAATTTCTAGTTCTAGTCCTTAGAGTTGCTCTATGGGTTTGTCCTCGGAGTTCTTTGGTTTCGAAATCCTAAAAAAAATTTGTTCTCTCTCAAAAATTTGCCCGCCACCTCGAGCAAATTATGAAAAAATCTTTTATAGATTTTTCTTCAATCAAATGCCCTATTTCAGGCGTTTAATCAAATTGCGCGCCGATCTCCCGGCGTTTAATCGCTTTGAGTCGGTCACCGACTCAATGAGGGACCGGCTAACTTGCTCAGCGAGTTTCCTAGTCCTAATAGCATTGGAACTAATTGCGCAGCCATTTTGAGGTGCGTAATCCAATTAAGCGCCACTCTCGAAGCATTTAATTAAGGAAACTTAGTGATCAAGGATAGTGAGGCTAGGCCGGGCGTAGGTCAATTACGCACTGGTCATGGAGTGCTTAATCCGATCACGTGTCTGGTGTCGAGCGCGTGATCGAGTCTCGGGTGGTCTGGTGAAAGGATGTCTGGTCTGAGAAGGGACTGATTGCGCGCTTGTGATTTGGAGTGCAATTGAATTACGCGCGTGATTGTAGGCACTTAATTTGAGGTTGTCCAGGTCTGAGTCGGGTCTGAAATGTCAGACTATTGCTTCAGCCCGCACTTTAACTATATACTATTGTTTCAGTATATAGTCTCCCTACATTGGGATCTGAGCCACCGAGCTATTATTTTAGCCTGCGTTCAGCCATGTACTATTATTTCAGTGTATGGTTCCTACGTTAGGGTAAAGGGGCCTAAGCCATAGAACTATTGTTTCAGCCTATGTCCAGCCATATACTATTGTTTTAGTATATGGTCCCATATCATGGTTATTAGGTCCAAGGTTGACCGAACAAATTCATATATTCCAAGAGGGGAAAATGGGAGTGTCTACAATGACATGATGCATCGAGAAATTGAGGTGTACATCGACAACATGATCACCAAGTCACCAGAAAGAGGTGACCATTGGATAAACCTCCAAAAGTTGTTTGAGAGGCTAAGAAAATATAGGCTCCGCCTGAACCCTCAGAAGTGTGCATTCGGTACCATGTCAGGAAAAATACTTGACTTCATTGTTAGCAGAAGAGGCATCGAGGTTGACCCAATCAAGGTAAAAGCTATCATCGAAATGTCACCACTATCTACCGAGAAAGAAGTCAGAGGCTTCTTGGGTAGAATACAGTACATCAGTTCATTCATTGCATAGCTAACTCCTATTTGCACACCAATCTTCATGTTATTAAGGAAAGATTTGCCAGTCAAATGGAATGACGTCTGTCAGACAACATTTGATAAAATTAAAGGTTACCTCCTCAACCCACCAGTTTTGGTGCTGCCCGAGCTGGGGAGACCACTCTTAATGTATCTCTCCACAATGGATGTTTCGATGGGATGTGTCCCAGGGTAACATGATGAAACAGGACGAAGAGAGCTGGCCATTTATTACTTAAGCAAGAAATTCACCGATTATAAGACACGCTATTCTCGTCTAGAGAAAATATGCCTGGCTCTCGTATGAGCTACCCAGAGGCTTCGCCACTACTTGCTATCTCAAGTTGTTCTACTCCTAGCATGAATGGATCCATTGAAATAACTATTCAAGAAGCCGGCTCTCACTGATCGAACTGCACGCTGGCAACTTCTCCTATCTAAATTCGATATCACATATGTCACACAGAAGTCGATCAAGGGGCAGGCACTTTGCTAATCATCTTGTTGAGAATCCCTTTCCCGACTACAAGCCTTTAAGAACTGAATTCCTAGATGTGGACATCTTATTCTTGACAGAGGATGATACGGCGGAGACATAGGAATCCTGGTTAACGCACTTTGACGGGGCAGCAAATGCCGAGAGTTAAGGAATCGACACTATTCTGATTTCGTCAAAGGGGCTCACGTACTAGTGTCCATCACGCTCAACTTCCCATGCACAAACAACATGGCTGAATATGAGGCATGCGCAGCAGGCTTACAGGCAACACTTGAGCTGAAAGTAACTCATCTCAGGGTATTTGGCGACTCACAATTGATCATATGTCAGATAAATGGAGATTGGAAGATGAAGTATGAGAAGTTGATCCCATACCATGAGCACCTCAAGGATCTGATAGCATGTTTTGATGATATTACGTTCTCTTATGTCCCATGAGCGAAAAATCGCTTTGCCGATGCACTAGCAACGTTGGCATCGATGGTCGAAATTCCATATGGTGTCGAGATAATATCAACCATGATTGAGCAGAGGAATTAGTCGGCCTTCTGCCTCCAGATTGAGGGACCCACAAAGTTAGATGATAAGCCTCCATGGTTCTCAAATATCAAGAATTTTCTTAAAACTCAAACTTTCCCTGAAGGTACGTCTAAGACGAAAAGGCAGATCATCCAATGTTTAGCGGCCAATTACGTCATCTACGGTGAGTGCCTCTACAGGCGGTCATATAATAATATCCTTCTCCGATGTCTAACTGAGGGCGAGGCAGCAAACATTATGAAAGAGATCCATGAGGGAGTATGCGAGCGCCACGTTAATGGACACATGCTTGCCAAAAAGATCCTACGGCAAAGATATTTTTGGACTATCATAGAAGTTGACTGTTGCAAGTAAGTTCAGAAGTGCTATAAATGCCAAGAATACTCTAGTTTGATACATGCTCTAGTCGTAGATCTACACAGCGTGACCACTCCTTGGCCATTCACCACTTAAGGCCTTGACATCGTCGGAAGAGTAAATCCGAAAGTTTTGAATGTGCATCAATTCATCCTCGTCGCCATTAAATACTTCACCAAATGGGTAGAAGCCACATCCTATACAAATGTCACAGCCAGTCATGTCGAGAAGTTCATCAAGAATAACATCGTTTGCCGATTCGGTGTACCCAAGGACATTATCCGCACTAACCTTGTGAACAAGCGCATTAGAGCCTTTTGTGAGCAATATAAAATCAATCATCATCACTCATCACCGTATCGACCGCAAACCAATGGTGTCGTGGCAGTAGCTAATAAAACAGTCATCCAAATCCTCGAGAAAATGGTCATCACCTACCGAGATTGGAGTGAAATGCTACTGTTTGGCCTATCGAATGTCGATCCGTACTGCTATAGGGTCAATGCCATTTTCCCTTATGTATGGAACTGATGCTGTGTTGCTAGTTGAAGTTGAAGTACCCTCGCTCCACATTCTCATGGAATCTAATCTATCGGAAGCTGAAAGGGAGAGGTCCCGCTTTAAGCAGCTGAACTTGCTAGATGAGAAAAGGCTCCTGGCCTTGTATCATACTGAAGTTTACCAAGGGCGAATCGCACCCGCTTACAACAAACGTGTCTGCGGTTGAGATCTGAAAGCGGGAGATACTATGCTCAAGAGGATCTTCCCATCCCTCCATCTCGATCCAAGAGGGAAATTCAAGCCCAACTGAGAAGGACCTTATGTCATCCGAGAAGTGCTCCCAGGGCACGCGCTCCGCCTCGCCACCATGGACAAAGATCACTTTCCTGAGTCAATCAACGTTGGATACGTCCGATAATTCTACACCTAGTCGCCCACAGCAAGGTAAGTACTGATAAAAATGGATATGTGACTGCTTAAGGATACATAAAAAAAAAAAGAAAAAGAAAAAAAAAGGAAGCTATTGTTTTAAAGCCAAGTAGCCAAAGAGTGTCCCTAAATGATCATCCCTTTTGCTGCACCCATTAGCCTCTCTTTCATAAACCCCTCCCCCGAAAAGAAGACAGAAAAAGTGTACATGCCAAACCAAAAAAAAGGAGAAAAAGAGTTACCATCAAATTTTAAAAAAATCAGAAAAGTAAAATCCTAAAAAGAGGATGTCTAAAAAAAAAAAAAAAGAAAGGAAAAGAGAAGCAAAGAGAACAAAAAATAGAAAAGAGAAATGGGGCATGTACAGTCAAAATCCCCTAAGGAAGAGGTGTATTATGGCAGCTGGAACCCAATCAAGGAAACCTTTAAAAACCCAGAATACCTTCAAAATTCCAAACCTATCCCATGGCCACGATATATTCCAAGAGGAAGCCCGCCTTAAAGTCCACAAGTAGTCACAATATCCATTGAGTCAACCAAAGCCAAGCTGTGAGACGACAAAAGAAGTCCCTCTAGCCGGCTATGACGAAATCGACGTCCATGTCGTGGCCAAAGCCAAAGGACGTGGTGAAAACTCGAAAGGGCACCATGGGTAAAAATAGGGAGCTTGTGTGGACTAGGTGAAAACCTGAAAAGGTGCCTGGGGTAAAAATGCATACCCATGGACATAGTGAAAACTCGAAAGGGCGCTACGGGTAAAAAGTGGGCGATAACGGGCACGACGAAAACCCACCTTGGGTGTTGTGAGTAAATGAGGAAAAAGAAATGGGGAAATACTCTGAGTCACCTCCCGTGCTACCTAATTCCCGACTCGGCTGCTCGTGTTAGCTAAAATCAGGTCCTGACCAAGAACGTTTTCATAAATGCACCGTTAAGCGTATGACCCAGGGTAAGGAGAAAAGGTTGATTCGATCCAAAGGGATGGATATTCCGACCATGAAAACCCTGAACCTCACTCATGCCCGACCACATGATTGGGTTCGACTATGCTCAAATTGGGACCCATTACTTCCCCTTGCACTTAAGGCACCAAAGAAAATCTAAAAAAAAAGAAAAAAAAAAAGATAATAAGTTTCCCTTTCCCATTTTTAGGTCAACGTCATGCACGCCTCATTCGGGGATGATTGGTTTGATGATCGGAAAGGCCACTTTTGTATTAAATAATAAATTTCCCTTTCCCATTTTCACGCCCACACTGTGTGCACCACCACCGGGCAAGAAGGTCACTTCGCAAAAGATAATAGATTTCCTTTTCCCATTTATAGGCCATACTATGTACTTTCCATCTCGAAAGAAATCCATCAATCAAAGAGAGTAGGAATGACACTTTTTGTAAGATAATAGATTTCCCTTTTTCATTTACAAACCTGTATTTTGTTAACACCACATCCCAAAAAAATAATCTGTGTGATGTCTAGCTTCTTTCTTTCTTTTATAGAAATGTAAAAAATAATAAAAACATGAAGAAAATATGTATACCAAAAAGATATATCTGAGCAGGGGTTTCTATGCCCCTTCCATGGTTTTGATCTATGAAAAAAAATATGTGCAGGAGGAAATCAACGACCCAACTCACGCTTCAGTGCATGGATCTCTGCACGTAAAGCATCCTCCCATACATCCCGCTCTATCATCCAGCGGCCATGAAGAATCCTATACCCTTTTCGGGAATCATCAATAGCACTAAGAGCGTCACTCAAGGCTCCTTCCAGATGAAGGACCTCACACTCAGCCACATCAGCTCTGGCTTCTGCCACCTCTGCTCTTACCGTTTGTTTCTCTAAATGTTCATGCAAGATTTGCTTCTCGTCCATTAGTAGCTCAATACGGGTTCGAAGCATCGACTCCTTCCTTGCGCAAGGCCCCTCCTACATCACTGCTCTCTGCCTGATCCAAGTGACAAGTAGAAGACATCTCAGACTACTGCCAAGCCTCATACTCTTGGGAGGACAAAACTAAATTCCCCTGCTCTAGATCGCTTATGAGTGTCGACTGATGCATTTCCCAGGGGGCAGCTATCCTATCCATATCCCCAGAGGACCTCCGAGAGAAAATTAAGTCTCACAGGGGTGGCTTTGTCACACAAGGCACCTGCTGAGAGCAACCAAACTGGCACAACGCCTGAAATGAGAAATAGTAAGTGCTATCGGTCAAACCAAGGAGAGTGATGCCCTCATGATCTTTGGAGCGAACCATTGGGAAAGTCTTGTCTAACCAAGGAAGCCTCCACACCAACTCAGCTTTAACCAGCCAAAGCTTCAGCCCTTGTATATCCCCTAATGAAAGCATGGGGCATCTACCTAAAAAGTAGCGGGCCACCTCACCACGGGCAACATTGAAGCGAGGTACGGGTCCCAAAATGGTAACGAGCTCCCCTAGCCAGACCTAGAATAGAAGCGGACATCCCCTAAGGCACTGCACTTTCCCAATGCAAAAGTGTCAAGGCAGCGATAGAGCTCTGCCAAAATCATATGCATCACGTATCGGCCCCCCTCTAATTCTACCAAAACATCACAAAGGGCAAGCGAGAAACCCTCCCCCCAGTGTAGAAAAGGACTTCAGAGATGAGACAGAGAGCTAAAGCCTTCACGTTATGAACATTTCTAATCGGCAATTTCTATAGGCTCTCATCGCCAAAAAGTTCTCTCAGGAATTTCATCGAACACTTGGTGTGCCCACCAATGAGACTTCTCTCATAATCAGCCTTTCTCAAACCCAAAGTCGTGTGAATGGCTTTAACATAACCCGACTTCGACATTACTCTGGCAAGGCCCCTATGCAGCTTCAAACTCGATAGGTTGGAGAGTTCCTCAAGTGTAGGAGTCAGCTCACGATTCTCGAAACGGAGGACATGGTTGCCCACTTCCCAAAAAGAGGCCGCTGCATTATAAAATCCCAAAGTAGAGGGACTTCAAGAAAAGATTAAAGACGGGCCAATCAAAGTTGATCCAAACCTGCGAGCTCGCTCTCATTCAAACTCTCAAGCTACTTCTTCAAAAAACTGGGCTCCACCCCCAAAGAGGGAAGTATAGTGGTCCTGGACCCCCCACGAGAGGCGGGGTCGGGAAGTGGGTTCATTGTCGTACAAAGATGTTCCCGAGATACAATTCAATATAGGACGATGGACCCACCTTTGGACAAGCAAAAAGAAAAAATGGTAGCAAAAAAAATGCCACGTCTAAATCAGAAGGGACAAAAATGAGTGTATCCTCGGGCTTAAAGGGCTCCACATTCCCCAGAAGGCACCTGATGTGTGTATTACACACGCCAGAGTAAATTTTCCTAGAGCTTGCCTGGCGTGTATAATACATGCTCCAAGCCATTTTACCCTCAAGGTTTGCCTGGCGTGTGTATTACACACACCAAGCTAGTTTTCCCCCAGAATTGCATTGCGTGTATAATAGACACGCTAGACAACTAGCACCCGCTCCCCCAAAGAAAATAAAGGAGGATGGGGAGGTCCTTTTGCTGGTCCCCTAGCCAGCCCACCTACATTTGTTGATCATTTTCCTAAAGAACGTCCTAGACCACATGCTAGAACACAAGGGATTAAAACATCTAACAACTTATAACGTATTGGCCGGAATCAATAAAGGAAAAATCCGTGCAAAGATAAAAGTATTGGCCAGAATCAATTAAGGCACGACCCATAGGCCATTTTTTCCTTCCATAATAAAGCCCATCCTGCAAGCAATCCGATATACTACAGCAAGCAAAAGATAGAAGATACCATCAAAGGAAGGGCACTAACATTCATTCTGAAAACCATCCAAAAAATAATAATAATCAAAGAAAATAAAATAATGCCATACCATCCCCTACATGCTTCCAAAACAAAAAAGAAGAAAGAAGTATGTATATGTCCCAAGAGTCTAAAATGACCAATCAAATCAAAAGCTAATCCTTGGCAGCACCCTTCGATTTCTTACGATGGCGCGAGTTACTGTGGTTCGTCTGAACCTCCCCCACCCGTGACCACACATGAGAGAGTCGGCTAAGTAGGGAGCGCAATTCCTTTTCACGAGCATGCTACAAGTTATATCTAAAGTCATCAATCAAGATCGGTTGAAGGATAAAAATAGCAAGGCAATGATCGAAACCAGTCAGTATGATACTCACCATTTTCACATCCCGAAGGCCAGTGATATTGTGATAATACTCAGCCTGATTCACAGTCAATTCGTAGTTCTGCATAAAAGAAAAAGGAGATATCAACTACAGGAGCCATAGGCGTAAACATAGGCATTTCTCTAGAAAGTAAATGTACAAAAGGGGAAAAACTTACCCCAAGAACCAATTCAAGAGGGGGGACCCAGATCGCTTCAGCAGATAGATGGGCCTGCTCAGCTACATTAGCGTATAAGCTCTAAAGAAATGCATCATCAAGGTGCTTGAAGGTCCCCTGGACCTCAGCAGTCGAACTACCAGAAGCACCTGTGCCAGAGGGGTCTAAGGGACCAGCTCCCGTAGCCTTAGCAAGACCTGCCGCCGCCACATCATTATTGTTAGAATCGTCCACTCGGTTGAACTGTGAAAAGAAGTAGGGTTTTAGTTAGTAGAGGTAAAAATTGAATTAGAACCATTGAAAACTTACATAAAAAGAGGAACTACCTAAGATCGTGGGCCGTCAAAGGCCAGGAAGTTGACACCAAGTACAAAACACGGCAGAATGGACTGGTAGGGCAAGGACTCATACCACAACTAGTATCCCCCAGGCATGAGAAGATCATCAATGGGGACCCCATGATCGAGAAACCTAACAAAAAGCTCCTCAATAGTACCCTTAGTAGCCATAAGATATGTGGGAGGAGCCTGCGATACGGCAAGGTGGTCGCGATACTGATGGACCACTCTCTCTCCCAGGTAGTATGCCCCAGCCCAAGCCTGGTAAAAGAAAATAATGCGGCAGTCATTGAAAAAGCAGGACGGACCTACGACAGCTCGATCCCAGAAGGGAGAACCAATATAAGGGTCATAGATGACCTGCCCAGACAGAAAAGTGTCCCATCAACCAAACAGGTAGCATAAAAAGAAATGTTGAGAAAGAAAAGAGAGAAATAGTCGTGCCTGCTCCAGGACTAGCAAGTCAAATTAGGACCTCAGGCCCATCTCTAAATGCTTCATTCCGACATCCCTACAACTATTTTTGTGCCACTTACTCATGAGCGGATATGTGTAAACATCAGAGAAAAGGAGTGGGCGGCCAGGATGGAAGTGCAAGTACCCCCAAATCTGAAAAGAGTAGTAAGCATAAAAGATGTGTCAGATGCAAGATGAATGACTAGCCAATGAACCAAGGAAAGTGAGAGAGTTAGGGGTTACCTCAATCACAGGCCAAAAACTAATGACAGAAACTGTGTTTCCAACTGAGGGTCGAGCAAGGCTAGACATCAGCATGGCATGTCCGGCCCCACCCCAGTCATATCGATGCACATCGCCCCAATTTCCCATGAGACTGAGTAAGGACAATGAAACTCGGCCTCCACTGGCATTTGCAAAAAGGGTCTTGCCTAAGAGGAAGAGGAGCGAGATGCAAGCCAACATCAGGGCATGCTCAGGCTCAAGGAAGATATCCGCATCCGACTGGCCCAGATCCACCAACTCGTGCTCATTAAACAAATTGACCAGCCAAGATAATTTAACCTCAGAGCCATGCTTGTCTTGGGAAGAGGGGTAATGCCCGATTAATTGAACCACCTCGTCCCGCCCTGGTACGCAAAGGTTGGTCACCGGCGTGCCCCTTATCCTTATTCCCATAATCATCGACCAATCGACAGGGGTGATATCCATCTCAGCCATCGCCATGTGAAAGGTCATGGTCTCAGGCTGAAAACGTTCAATCAGGGCCCTCACATAAGCCGAGTTGCCCCTCATGGTATGGGACAAAAGGAAATCCCCGAAATTGGCCTGGGCAAGGAGAAACTTCACCACCAGAGGGAGATAGTAGTAAAGACGCTGGTGGTCAAGCCAACCTCCAAGGAATATAATTTTTGGCAAGTCCTGCATCAAGATAAAGAGGTGTTAGATCATGCAGGTAAAGCAAGCTAACACAAAGAAAAGACAAGGCGACAAAATAAAACTTATTTTATTACCTTGCCAACAATCCCGAAATTCAAGATATGGGTGTACTGTTGATTAAGTAGACTAGTATGAGCTGCCTCGCCCTGTATTTTGTACCAAGACTGGGAAAAGCGTTGCACTACAAAAAATTGTTCCCCCCGGGGACCGTAGACCACCTCTGGTCCCTCCTCTTGGCTTTGCTCCTCCTCACTCGACATTCTGAGAGACATAGGCAACGGTATCAAGATATGTCAGTAGCGAGAAAGTAATCGCTACAAGTCAAAAGAAGGTAAGTATGCCCCTGCTATTTTCCATCAACCTTAAATCACCATCATCTCTACAAAATATATCAAAAAAGGGGGGGTGTGAGGCCCTGAAAGTCCCCACATTTCAAAAAAAAAGGGGAAAGAGCACAAACAAAACAATATATAATAATAAAGACAAACAAAAAAACAATAAAAAGAAAGCAAACACCAAAAAACAAATGTGTAAATATATGTAGCAAAATCCAAAATGATAAGCAAAACATGTATAAAACATACAAAAAAAGGAGTCTTTTTTTTCCAAACAAACAAATATAATATATATATATATATATACACAATAAATATGCAAAAAAAATAAATCATAATCATCTTGCAATGCACAACAAAAAAAATCATCTAGGTCCACAAAAAAAAAAAAGAGAGAGACAAAGAAAGAGAGGTCCCTAATCACATCAACATGTGAAGAAAAGAGTAGGGCATCATTAAAAAATTGTATTTTTGCTCAAAATCAGGGCCATTGCACATGGGAGAAATCAAAGGAATCATGAATAATCATACTTGTAAGAAGAATCATTCATTCATCATCTTAAAAAGTAAGAATCCTAACCACATCGCAAATTTTCAGGAAAATAAAAAAGGAATGGGGTTAAACTTTGATTACCTTTGATTACCTTCAAGAAAAAATAGATCCCTAATCCGGTGTGCAGTGTGTGTTTGATCAGCAAGAGAAAACTCTGGCAATAAAACAAGGTTCAAGGCAATCCAAGGGAACCCTAGGAGCAGGTTCTGTTTTGGTTTGGAGAGGGGGGGAGGAATAGATTTTGCAAATAACCCCTTTTAGCTCGGGCTCGATTGTTTAAACCCCCTCCCCAGTTTTGGCTTGGCATGTATAAAATACACGCCAAGCATGTTTTGACCCTGATGTGGCTTGGCGTGTGTAATATACACGCCAAGCAAAACCTGGCCCGATTTGGCCTAGCATGTATAATACACACGCCAGGCTCTTCCTAGCCAAGTTTGGCTTTACGTGCGTACTGTACATGCCGAGCTTGATCCTCCTCGGACCCAAAGTGGTGCACATATCCTCAAAATTGCACGTCAATCTCCATTTGATCTGCTTGGGAGGCTGTGCTAGAATAAATGGTTTAAGATCAATGAGCATGCTCAAAATCTCGAACATATAAAAATTCACAAAAAATAACAAGAAATTCACATAAAATAAAAAAAATAACATAAAATAACAAAAAATCATCACATAAAATAACAAAAAATCCACATAAAACTCATAAAAAAAATACATATATATACGGAAAATAACATAAATAATAATAAAATGCACATATGCATATGTGTCTTTCAAAAAATGGCACGTACTCCCAAAAAGCATTGTGACATCTATTCGCTCTGCTTGGGTAGTCGAGCTAAATTAACATCGAGATTGTTGGGTTCGCCCAAAAATCTCGAACTCTACCTCGCGTAGGGGCTTCCGTGTCCGATCAAATGGAGCAGTCAATACCCCATAGGATTGAATACAAATTGTGGATCTTCGCGTTTTTGTCTCGTGCCTATCTTCAAGTATGGGTCGATCACCCTCTTATTTATAGAGCTGTTATAGTCAGAATGGAACTCAAACATCAAGCATCTTTAATCATTTCGAGAAGCAAACATTTTTCTCGACATACATGGCTTCCGTTTACTCACCATGTTACCCACCTAATGTTTGGCGTTCATTTTGAATACAGTGGACTCGTCAGTAATGCCTTGGGCCTCTTTGGATATCTCTTGTCTTTGGCATTCGATCATTAGTGATCGGATACCAAAGAGGGGTAGACACCCAAATTTGGCCCAAGGCCGGATCGAAACATACTTCGAGAAAGGTGAACCCCGAGCTTTCGATACCATCCCCCGATCCCTTAGGAACTTACCAAAACCCTTAGGAATTACCCCCAACCTTTAGAAACCTCTCCAAACACTTAGTTAACCCTCTTGAGCAATGGTTAGAGTGAGATATAATAGGACTAGAAGGGACCTCTACTGAGACTAAATCTTATACCATTAAAAAGTAGAGGTTTCCAACTTTCCAACGAGCCAAGAATCGCCCTGATTCGAGCTATACATCAAAAGATATGGCAATCCAAAGTTTCAAGCTGCACCACTCGACAGGTTTAGAACCTCTCGAGGAGTTGGGAATGCTTGGCATGTGTAATACACAAGCCAGGCCATTTTTGGGGGAAATGTTGCCTGGCTTGTATATTATATACGCCAGGCCACTCATTCCTCATAAATTACTTGGCGTGCATAATATACACACCAAACATAGGTGGGACCCATTTGCGAGCTCCGGACTTCTAGGACATTGTAGCTATGCTTGGCATGGATGATACACATGCCAAGCTTAGCTATAGTAACTATTGGTTTTTGTCCAAAATTTACTTTTGGGGTTTGACTTGTTGATCATCCCAATGTTTAGGGTGAGTTTCATTAAGACTGTTGCACCCTCTAGTCATTTGAAACCTCACCTTATCGTCTATCATTGAACCCATTCTCACACATATCCACAACCTTAAGATGCTAGGAAACCTTAGATGTTAGGATTACCTAATTGCTTACCCTAATTAGCTCTTAAGTACTCCCTAACCCTCTTCTTTTCTATAAATAGAGAGGCACCCCCCCTTGCAAATGGCTTGAAATTTTTCTAAGAGAGAGAAAGAGATTAAGAAATCTCCTCCCCTTTAGTGCACCAAATACTCATACAAATCCCAAAATCCTAAACCACTTAGAAACCCTATCTTCCATAAAAAAATCCTTGAGTTTAGGAGAGAACTACTTCCTAGCCTTCTTCCTCTACACCTTAGCTATCAAACCTTAGAGGTTAGAACCCGTTCTCCAACAACTCAAGCTATCGAAAGCTTGTCAAGTGCACCTACGCAAAGGTCCACAGTTGTGCTACAAGGGCTTAAGAGGTCCGACTCTCCCCTCTACTTCTCTACCTTCTTAGCTTTTTCTTTATCCTTGAATTTGTGCCGTTATGCCGCTGAAATCTCAGTAATTGCGGAGGGGCACAAATAGGATCAATGTGCCTTCAGGCAAGAGGAAGTGCTCTTTTCATTTACTTTTTTCCTTTATTTTGGCCATAAGTAGAGACCATGTTTGAGCGGGTTGATTGGGTGCCTAACACCTTCCTGATTGATAACTGAAGCCCCTACCCAAGAGCCTTTGGCGTAGATAGATGAATCAGAATCATATTTTTGGCACTTCGGTGCTCATCAAATTGATTTAGGTTTCTCGGGACACCAAAAGCTTTGGGTGGCGACTCTACATTTTTCGTGAGGGTGCATCGTCGCGACGGGATCGTAAAAAATCCACGGTTGCACAATAGTGTAACGGTACTATTTAAAGTCATAAATATCCGATAACTGAAGATTGTGATTGACAACCATAATCTGAAGGAGGATTAGGATTTATTTTCTGCAATTTAGATTAAGAAATAATTCTTTTATTCATATTTCTCCAGTAGTTTAGGATCTTAAAAGATAAGTATACATTTTCAAAAAAATTAAGTTACTATAGTTTAACCTATCTCAATGTGAATGATCCTTTGCTAGTACTATAATTTCCATTGTACACTTGTAATAGGTTAAGACTTAATTAAATAACACATACAAGTCGCTAACAAGTTTCTGGCGCTGCTGTCGGCGATAGGTGATTTATATTAATTTAAGAAAATAAGTCTTTATCTTTCTCTTTTTATATTTTTTATATTTTTAATTTTATGTGATCTCTTCTTAAATCTTTTACAGGTTTATTCGGAAGAACGAATCAGAGTTTCAACTCCCCCTGATCAGAGAAGATCGAGGCTTAGATTTATTTTCTCTCCCTACTTTCTAGAATAGAAATCAGATAAAGCTGAAAATAAAATAGATATTTAAAATAACTATTTTAGCTAGTTTTCTCTGTCCTAATTTCATTATGACGGGAAGAGACCATTACGTGGCTAAGAAAATGGGGGTGTATTATGCTCTAACACCTCTTATACTTCCCCCATGCATTCACATACACCGCTAAGCCGGTAATAGGACTTTTGAAATGACGCCCAATATACTTCATACTTCTAAATTTCATGGGCTAATGGATGAGGACCCCTATTTGCATTTAAATAAGTTCATGAAAGTATGCACTATCATTCGAATTAAGAACTTAACAGAAGTATCCACTCGATCGAGATTATTCGCATACTCCCTGAGAGATGAAGTAAAGCAGTGGATAAACTCTTTGTCTCATAATTTGATTGCTGATTGGGAAGGACTGGAATGTATGTTCCTTACAAATTTTTTCCAATCTGTAGGTAGAGGAAAATTTGGGATCTTATCATAACATTCGATCAATTCACGGATGAATCCCTTCAAGAGTGTTGAAACCGTCTTAAGGATCTTCTGCACAAGTACCCTCACCATTGGATTGCGCACTGGCAACTTGTGCTCACTTTCTATGAAGGCCTTGAAGATGCAAACCGGCATAGGATTCATATAGCCTGTGGTGGTATGTTTAATAATTTGACAGCAGAAGAAGCTTGGGAACTCTTTTAGACCCTTAGCGAGGAACCGGTGCAACACCACGCATCGGGTGAGAATGATTCGGAAACTTTAACGAATATACTTCCTAATCAAAGAAGATTATATAAATTAAAGTCAATGATGAAAAGTCTCTCGAAGCTGAAGCTTTAGGAAACAAAAGTTTAATCTCTGGTGGGTACAAAAGCTCACCCAACATCTCAAAAAGGAAAAGCCTGTGGTCCTAACCATGGCCTAACTCAAGCAGTTTCTCGACCTCCAACTATTTCTCCTTACCCAACAGGAGCCCAAAACCACACTACTAAAGAGGATGCCTTATTGCAAATAGCAGACAGCTGGGTGCAACATAGTTGTATCCAGACACAGTTACTCAATCATCTGTGGCAATCTGTTGTAAGGTTAGAAACTCAAATAGAGCAGCTAACCCTTGTTAGAAGAGAGAGAATGTACTACCTCCACAAGCAGTTGGTACATCCAGAGGACGTATGTTTAAGGGAGACACATCAACTCCCTCTGTTTTTAGTTGAACTCCTCTAGAACTCGTCGCACTACTGACTCACCCGTAGCAAACACCTGTAACATATGTATATAACTTAGTTTTTGAAGAGTATTCTACGATTTGCAGTTTGTGATAGTACACTCAATCGTAAAGTCTATTATGTATAGTCACAATCACTTTACTCATATGGATTTATGATTTCTCATGATTCGTAGAGTCAAATCGTAGTGAGTACAACTTGAAGTGTCATAGAGCTTTACTTTCGTTCTATAGAATTGCAAATGACAATTTTAGGGAACAGGCAACTCCAGTGATTGATCTTAATGGTTGCATTAGAACTTAAACCCATTTAATTCATAGAGGAAGCAGACATGCATCACATTCAATATCTCCACTTGCCAACCACCCAAGCCTATAAGCCTATACCTTGACACGTGACCCCTTCACCTTCTCTATAAAACCAACATTCGCCTTCCAAAAATCTTATCTCTTTCGTCTCCCTTTCATACCCTAACCCTAATGGTGAAAGAAACCAAATAGAGTAATTTTAGTAAGCAACTCGATAGAATCCTGGAGATACATAGAGCTGAGCTCCTGGCTACACAACAAAGAGTTGAAAATCTGAAGCGCCAGTGACCTATTAAAAATGTTGAATCATCCTTTGAAACTACCATTCACCCTAAACCTAACCCAAATTCGACATCACATTCCGAGACCCCATTTTCGCCCACATCCTAACCTTTATACCATCGCAACCCACCTTGAATGCAAGCTCCTATATGATAATGGTGGGTTGAGCCGTCCCTCACCACCCCTCTCCATTGCTTATCTTCTCGCCCTGCCTGTGTTTCAATCATTAGGTAGGATCTTTGCAAGGGAGCAGTATAGGTGGAGGGTGATCTAGAGATGTGTTCACTTCCCACCCTTCAAAGGACCTCCACTGTCAGATTGCATTTCTTCCACAGAAGGAATGTGAGGTGTCCTTTTTGTTGGAGGAGGGAGAGGTGTCCTCTTCCATCTCCTCAACTTCTTCGCTCAACTACATTGAGGGTGCAGTTGATGAATCAGAGAAGTGTAAGATAAAGAAGGGCACAGAGAAGTGTTTCAACTGCTCTTGGAGTGGCAATCCTACCAAGGTGTGGATACTCCTTTGGTAGGAAGGAATGAGAGAATCTATTCAAGAGGTTAGAAGCCGAGGACTGATTTTTATCGAAGAATTCCCTCGGATGTTGCTGCCGTATCATCGATAGTATGTGTCTAGATTTTTCTTAGGTTTATGCTTTTCTTTAATTAGTTCTTTATATTTTTCTTTTCATGTTGTAAATATTCAGTTAATATTTAAAATTTCCTTTTTTTTTACTAACTGTATAATTATTACTAACACCACTGACATTTTTGTTATTTTTGTCTCTGAGAAGTAATACCCTTGTGTTTTCCTCAAGTTTGGGGGAATATTCTTTACAAATTTTTTTTCAAAATCGATAAGCAATCAGAGATATCAATAATTTTTAGGTAAATAATTTTTTTTAGTGTCCCCTATTTTTGTGCCAATGAGGGCATTGTCCGATTTATGTTTGGGGGGGATATACAATTTCTGGGTACAGTAGTTTTATAAGTACTATAGCAGTAAGTCATTTAGTTTAGTTTTAGTTTAGTTAATTTGTTTTTGTAGAAAATTTTTGAATTTTAGTTGAGTATTACATAGGAATTATGATAATAAAAAATTACAATTCTTGAAAACTCAATTCATTATATTAAAAATTCAATAATCAGAAAAAAAAAAAAAATAGTTACAATTCATGCCTAGCTCATTGAACACTATATTAGAATGAATATTTGAAACAATAGATTGATCTAAACTACAAGAATTTTAGACTATAGTTTCAGAATTATAAACTAGTGAACTTTTGAGCCATATTTCCTCTTTTATTCAAACAATCTGTTTCTTTTATTCAAGTCAAAAATTTTCTTTGAACTTCTATACTAATATGAAATCTCATACTGCTAAATTTAGAATCAAAATATTCTACGATAACATGATTTTTTGCCTAGAACTATCTGTTAGAAATATTAAAGCAATAAGGCAGCTATGCTAGTAAATCGTAGAGAGGATTAAATGTCATCTTTTATTAAATCAGAGCCAAAAAGCTAAATCTCAGAATAAATTTTATCCATTGAACCCATATTAGAAGCCTAACCAAATTTCTTTCTACCAAAAATCTGATAAAACCCTTAACCATATGTACTACCCAAAACTTTCAACCTTTAACCCTTATATTTTATGAGATTTTAGAATACAAAAGAAAGAAGAGGGAGTGGAAGGAGTAAAAAGCAAAAACAGAAAAAGGGGAATGCTAAAAAGGGTACAACTGAAGAAATCAAAAGAATATAATGGGAAAGAATGAAAAATCATGAAGAACGATTTCTGAAAAAAAACCAATTACGATTTTCAAGTAAAAAAGCTTTCGAAGAGAAGAAAAATCATAAAATACAATTTTACAAGTGAAACAATGAGATTTACAATAAAAAAATGGGAAGAAGTTATCCAATTTATGGATACTTACTGAAGAAAAGAAGAAGCTGAAAAGATACGAGAAAGAAGAACTAAATTCTCATAAAAACTTTGAATCCTTTTCTACCTTTGACACCTTCTTAAATCCAAAGCCCCATTACAAGCCGAAGGAAAGACCTTTCTGATTTATAATTTGCAAAAGTATAAGCCTAGTAGAGATATGAAAAATAGATATTATGGATTACATAGGGATTCATATGAATAAAGTAGATTATCCTTTTCTTTGAGATTGATAATTTTATCTTTGACTGAATTTTTCTTAAATGAAATATTAAGAGAACCTAAAAAGTTTTGATATTTTTTATAAGAGTATGTCAATAGTGAGTTTTTGAATGAAAGTATTTTCTGAATCTGTAGTTTAGAAAAATTTATGAAGAATAAATTATTCACTAATGCATATATCTCCTGCTTATTATGAATTGAAATTGTTGGAGTTCTAATCAAGGATAACTGTTGTAATGAAAAGTAAGGACAAAAGATTGGTAATTTTAAAAATTTTCAATAAACTATATAATGACCAATTTGCCACTTAGGTAATTTAGTTAATATAATTAGTGTAGAAAATTAGTTTAGAATTTTTATTTTAATTTTTGAAAAATAATAATATTTTGAAAAATCTAAAAATATTTTGAAGTTTGTAGGTAACTTCACTGAAATCCTTTAGGAGACTACAACTCCTCCACTAGGGATCACCTAGGGGTTTAAAGGCTAGTTGAATCTGCTAAATGCAATCGTGCTCCTTATGAAAGTGGTAATTTAACTTTTAATAAGATGTTTTATGTTTCCTTTTTTGCTAGGGACTAGCAAAACGTAAGTTTGGGAGTGTGATCAATCACATAATATACATATTTATCACCCTTACCTTAATGATGCTAGGACTTAGTTTGCTACTAATAAGTTAATGATGTGTAGATATTAAGGAAAATCAGTAAAAAAGAGCCAGAGCCAAAGTATTAATATTTGTCAAAATAAACTCAAAAGAGCAGTAAAAAATCGATTAAGCGTAAGAAGACGATTCGTTATATGCTGAAAGATAAGAAATCGTGTTTTGCAATTTAGCGTTGAAGCCAAAGAGAGAAATGAGAAATTGTAATTTACAATTCTCTAGAAGACGTTCAAAAGTAAAGGCGATACAAAGAAGAAAATGATCAATCATAATCCAGAGAATCATCAATTAAGAGAAAGCTGTGTGAAAAATAAAAAATTGTGATTTACGATTTTTCAGAAAAAGAGAAGAAAAAAGAGAATCGTAATTTCTGATTGTACTAATTGAAGCTTCCTCACTGCTACTAATCACGTGAAGATTCTACCACCATGAACAGAATTAGAAGAACTCTTGAATTAGAAGTTGGCATATCATGAATCTGAGAAGATTGGTGAAGATAGACTCCAAAAGATCTCTACTGCTAAACAATCCAGAAGTGCAACAATAGAAGAAAAGCAAGAAAAGATAAAATTAGAATTAGAATTATATTATGATAATTTTGCTTTTAGTTATTTCTTTTATTAGAATTAGAAATCTTATAAACTGACTCCTTATGATCTATAAATAAGAGAGCCTGATATAGGAATAATCATCGAAGAAATTCTCAACATCAATTGACGACTGAGGTTGGGTTTCTTCCGATCAAATTTAGAGTAGACTTTTATTGCTTTGTAGATTAGATATCTCAGGTTTCTCAAGAGAAATTAATGACTGTAATTGGGAGCTGAAGATTAGAGTAAATATCTGTAGTTTCTCGGAAGCAATTGACGACTGCGACTGAGGAGTGAAAGATATAATTTTTATTACTTTCTAGTTTAGATTTTATTTTCTTTTATTTCCTGCTTTGTAAACATCTTCAAATTTTAATTTTAATTGACGACTCAAATTGAGGCTTGCAGATTAGTTTAACGATTTTTACTTTTCCATCTTCAGTTTTCTAGAATTTGATTGACGCCCAAGTTTTAGGAGATTGTTGATTAGATTAAATCTGTATTTATAGGATTTTAGTATTGATTGACGACAAACACTAGGAAACTTGATATATAGTGTAACGGTACTATTTAAATTCATAAATATCCGATAGCTGAAGATTGTGATTAATGATCATAATCTGAAGAAGGAGGATTAGGATTTATTTTCTGTAATTTAGATTACGAAATAATTCTTTTATTCATATTTCTCTAGTAGTTTAGGATCTTAAAAGCATAGTGCCAAATTTCGCCGAAATTCGGCAAAATTTCACGAAATGGGGGTCAAACGAAAATTTTGAGAAAATTTCGGGAAAATTTCGGTTTTCGGTATTTTTCGTTATTTTTTGGTACTTTTCGGTATTTTTTGGTATATTTTGGTAAATTTTTTTAAAATATTTTAAAAAATATTAAATATATATTTTTAATCCCCGAAACTTTCCTGAAATTTTTTTGAAAAGTATCGAAATTAATTCGAAATGTACTGAAAGGACCCCCCATCGAAAAATTCCCGAAAACAAAATTTGTCACTATGCTTAAAAGATAAGTATACATTTTCATAAAAATTAAGTTAATATGGTTTAACCTATCTCTGTGGGAACGATCCTTTGCTAGTACTATAATTTCCATTGTGCACTTGCAATAGGTTAAGACTTAATTAAATGGCACATACCAGTCGCTAACAACATCTTCTTAAGGATGTGGATGAATATTTTGTTAGCCGTGTCCACGGCTCCATTGGTTTACTGCCTATATGGCGATGAGCGATGATGCTTGATTTTATATTGCTCGCAGAAGACCCTGATGCGCTTGTTCGCAAAATTGGTGCCATTATCCATGATAATGTCCTTGGGTATACCAAATCGACAAATAATATTATTTTTAGGAATTTCTCGATATGACTGGCAGTGATGTTCATATATGATGCTGCCTCTACCCATTTGGTGAAGTACTCGATGGCGACCAAGATGAATTGATGTCCATTATAAGCTTTCAAATTTACTTTTTCGACGACATCGAGGCCCCATGTGGCAAATTGTCAAGGAGTGGCCATGTTGTGTCGATCAATGGTAGGAGCATATATTAAACTAGAGTGTTCTTGGCATTTGTAGCACTTCTGAATGTGCTTGCAACAGTCAGCTTCTATGGTAGTCCAAAAATATCCTTGCCGTAGGATCTTCTTGGCAAGCATGTTCCCATTGCCTAGGATCTTTCATGACGTCGACAGCCTTGCTTTCAATTAGGCATCGGAGCAGGATATTATTATAAGACCGCTTGTAGAGGCACTCACCGTAGATGACATAATTGACCGCTAAACATTGAATGGTCCGCCTCTCTTCCCTAGATGTTCTCTCAGGGAAAGCACGAGCTTCGAGGAAATTGTTGATATCTGAGAACCATGACTCTCATCATCTAACTTTGGGGGTTCCTCAACCAGGAAATAAAAATTTGGCTCATTCCTTTGCTCAATCACGATCAACTTTATTTTAACACCATATGGAATTTTAACCATTGATGTCAACTTTGCTAGTGCATCGACAAATTGATTTTGCGCTCGCGGGACATAAGAGAACGTAATATCGTCAAAACATGTGATTAGATCTTCCAAGTGCTCATGGTATGGGATTAACTTCTCATCATTTGTCTTCCAATCTCCATTTGTTTGGCATATGATTAACTGTGAATCGTCAAATACCCTGAGATGAATTACGTTTAAGTCCAAGGCTGCCTGTAGAACTGCTGTGTAGGCCTCATATTTGGCCATATTGTTTGTGCATTAGAAGTTGAGCTTGATGGAGACTGGTATATGAGATCCTTTTGGTGAAATCAGAATAATATCGACTCCTTGACCTTTGGCATTTGCTGCCCCGTTAAAGTGCATTACCCAGGATTCTTCTCTCTCCGCTACATCATCCTCTGTCATGAACAAGATGTCCTCATCTGGGAATTTAGTTCTCAAAGGCTCATAGTCAGGTAAAAGATTCTCAGTAAGATGATCAACGAGTGCTTGTCCCTTTATTAATTTCTGCGTGACATATGTAATGTCGAACTCTGATAGGAGGAGCTGCCAGTCTGCGATTCATCCTGTGAGAGATAACTTTTCAAATAAGTGTAGCGCGTGTCGTAGTCAGTAAAATTCTTGCTGAGATACTAGATGGCCTGCTCTCTTTTTCCTGTTTCATCATGCTACCCTAGGACACACCCCATCGAAACTTCCGTTATAGAGAGGTACATTATGAGTGGTCTTCCGGATATTAGTGGTACCAAAACTGGAGGATTGAGAAGGTAACTCTTGATCTTATTGAATGCTGGCTAACAATCACCATTCCATTTAACAGGCGAATCTTTCCTTAATAACTTGAAGATCGGCGTGCATATAGGAGTTAGATGTGTAATGAACCGACTGATATACTATATTCTGCCCAAGAAACCTCTAACTTCTTTCTCGATAGATTGCGATGACATTTCGAAGATAGCTTTCACCTTCATCAGGTCAACCTCGATACCTCTTCTGCTGACAATGAAGCCTACTAGTTTTCCTGACATGACACCAAATGCTCATTTTTGAGGGTTCAGTCGCAACCTGTATTTTCTCAGCCTTTCAAACAGCTTTTGGAGGTTCACTAAGTGATCCTCTCTTTTTGGAGACTTGGCGATCATGTCATCGACGTACACCTCGATTTCTCGATGCATCATGTTGTGGAACAGTGTTGTCATCGCTCTCTTATATCTTGCCCTAGCATTCTTCAATCCGAAAGGCATGACTCGATAATAAAAAGTTCCCCATGGAGTGATGAACACCATTTTCTCTCTGTCTGCTTCTGCCATCTTGATCTGATTATATCTGGAGAATCTGTCCATGAATGAGAGCATCCCATGCCTAGCAGTGTTATTGACAAAGATGTCGGTGTGCGGTAATGGGAAGTCGTCCTTTAGGCTCGCCTTGTTCAGGTTTCTGAAGTTGATGCACATGTGAACATTTCCATCTTTCTTTGGTACCCGAACAGTATTGTCTAGCCACTGGGGTTACTTAGAGACCATGAGAAACTCCACATCATACTGCTTGATGACTTTATCCTTTAGTTTCAACCTCCACTCTGGTCAGAGACGTCTCAAATTCTGCTTGACCGGCCTAACATCAGGATATAGCGGCAACTCATGCTTGACCAAATCGGGCATATCCTCATATGACCATGTGAAGACATCTTGGAATGACCAAATTAAATCAATCATACTTTTTCTTTCCTTGGGAGACAGTGACATTCCACTCTTAGTGATTCTAGGAATCTCCTCGGTCCCAAGGTTGACGTCCTCTGTTTCTTCAATGATAGGGGTAGGGCCATCTTCAAATTCAGCATACCGTTCAAGGAGTTCATTGGGAAGCTCCTCAGTAGGTGTAAATCTCTGAAAAGTACCACGTTTTACCCTTTAACTTGGCCTTTAATAGATCTCTGAGCTAGTTAGTAATAGTTTTTAAGTGTGTTTGTATAAATAACAGGAAATTATAGCTTAGTGTCACCATCCATCCTTTTAGTGCCAAGAAGAAGGGCTTGTAAGCTAAGTTGTGGAGTTGAGGGATTCACATGGACTACACCGTTGTGGTTTTTTTTGCATTGGAATCTTTGAAGCCTTTCCAAGAGAGAAGAGGCCTAAGCTTTATGGACGACTGCTGCAGAAGATGAAATGTCACAACAGTGTGTGTGGGACCCAACCGCTGAGAACAGCTGCACTGAACAACTCTTGCAGATATGCAACTGCATTATCTTGTCAAGCATAAAGCCAACTCAGCTGCAGCATTAAGCCTCATGAGCAGCATAGCTGCTGCATGAAATCATTTGGGTGGAATAAAAGTAGAGACTTGAGCAGTTGAAGACTGCAGCTAAACCTCTCAAGCACATCAGAGGGCAGACCAGCTACTGTACTAAACTCATTCCTGCACTCTAATTCTACAGAAAAGAACAAATTGGATACATTCATGAAGCTGCAACACCAAACAACTGCTGCACATTCATGATTTCAAGCTGCAGATCTACTACACACTATACACAAGAGCTGAATGTTGAGGTGTGCCAACCTTCTAAAGAAGAACTTGCGCAGTCCCTACTGCAGTTTTGAAGACTCTGTACACTGTGGCAGCATATAAACTAGCCACTTGATCAGCACAGCTGCTGCTATGTTTAATTTGGGTTGCTGCCGCAACTACAAGAACAACTGCTAAATATACTCGAGCAGCTGTGTATCAGCTCAAGAACAACACTGCTGATGAGAACCAAGCACTAGAGTAGATTGTTGTGCTGAAATAAGCTGAAGTGCAACCCCACGAGCTATGCAAGCCTGTTAACATGAACCTCGTGAGCATCATAAAGCTTCACACTTCAGCATCCTCGCGAGTTCCTTGCTGTCTTGAACCTGGCGAGATTTAAAAGCATACCCAAAATAGAGCCTAGAGAGCTGCTATTTTCAGCCTAGCGAGCAGCCAAAAGAACATGCATTTGATTTAACCAAGCAGTTTGCACATGGCATCCATTCCATCATAGCGAGCTGTTAAGTTTGAGCCTAGCGAGCTGCAGACATATGAACCTTGTGAGACTTGAAGCTGCAGAAAACATTAAATCCACAAGCTGAAACCTGCTGTGCTAAGCCTCTCGAGCTGAGAGCTGAAGCCATGTGGCACCTCAAAGCAACTGTAGACCTGCAGCTGCAATCACTCAAGATATTAAGCTGCACCAAGCCTAAAGCTAAGTTATTTCTTCTGCCTTAATATACTCAAGCACCTTAAGCTGCTGATGCATCCTTCAAGACTTGTTGTAGACACTAGAGCAACCCAAGATTAATATATACAGCAGCAAGACCTAGAGCAAACTGTTGTCAAGCAGTTTATATGGCTGAAAATCAAAACATTCAAGGGCAGCTTGCATTGCCAATCTGTGAGCTGTGTGCAACTGAGTGCTGCAGCACTCTAATGTGTTGAGCAACTGAGGATTTAAACCAGAGCAGCTGTAACTTTGAAGATGTCAAACATACAAGAAGACCGTCATGGCCTGCTGAAGATACTCTCAAGAAGTCCAATACTGAAATTGCAAAGCTATCAAGCTGAAACCTGCTGCAGCAGTCTACTTGAGCTCTAAAGCTGTTGCTGCCTTAATATATCTGAGCACATTGCTAAATTAAGTTGTCAAGCAACAGCTTATAAACCAGACCCTTGAGCAGTTTGAACCCTTGAAGATTATCCCCTCAGCACTTTATTGCTAAAATCAAGCTGCTACACCATGTGGCACCTCAAACCTACGCTACTGAAGCCATCAATACTGTGGAGCAGCGTATAGGCCGAAAGGCATTTTGTCGAATAGCTGTGGTGTGCACTCTAGTAGCTATGGTGCATGCTCAAGCAGTTCAACTGAGCCCCATGAGTTGTGGACTAGAGGTCGAGTGGTGTAGAGCTGAAAAATATAGACACTCGAGCTGTTCTTCTACTAAGGCATTTTGTCGAGCAGTTGCAGTGCTGAAATTTGTTGTAAGTCAACTTGGCAAGCTGCTATTTTAACATTACGAGGCTGGAAATGAACTTGGCGAGGCTATTTTAAACCTAGCAAAACCTTAGCATGGTGCATACCTGAAGCATTTAAGTTTGGTGAGAGCCTGGCGAGGGGAAAAATGTTGTATTTTTTAGCCCAGCGAGAGCCTAGCAATTTGCATACCTAAAACATTTCAGCCTAGCGAGAATAAAATCTGAAGCTCTAGCCTCGCGAGGCACGAATTCTAGCAGCCTATTTTAAACTTCAGGGATATTTTTGAGATTTCACACCTTCTAGGGCACACATCCCAATGTCACACTCATCCCAAGGCATCCAAGGGCCATAGATGGGTCACGAAATCAGCTCTATACCTCCTCACTTTTGATTGGCCAATGCACATAGCTACAACCATGGGTTGTTTATATATAAAGCTACAGTTTTCTTGTAAAAACATACCTGAGATCCAGATTTAAGTTTCAACTTTTAGGATTAGGGTTAGGGTTTAGTTCTCTTTCCCTTTCTCCATTTTCTTCTTCCTTAGCCCAACATTTGCTGGCTAAGTTTTATGTAATAGTTAGTTTATTGTTAGTTTTGTAATGGGTTTGAAATAGAGGGAGCTATTTTCGGATTTGCACAGACTGCTGCCTTGAGGGCAGAGCATTGTATGTTCTCTTTATTCAATGTAATGCCACTCTTAATGTCCATTAAATCTAGTACTTTTTCTATGTGTCCAGCTTAGTGTTCTTTGACCTTTGTTTCCCACATAGGATTTTATAAATTTGATGCTTCCATGGAAGCTTGAGCTTGTAGCCCTGTAACCATGGTGGCAGCAATGATATTCATATTCTATCTCATCATTTGTGGGTAAGGCAGCCTCTGTGGATAGCCTGGGACCATTTAAGTGGACAGACTATAGTCTTAGGGCAGGTCTTGGTCACAGATCTGAGATGGATTCTTATTCTCTGCACTTGAGCTTGTAGCCTAGTGAGAGATTGCGCAGAGCCAAAGTCTACTCTATTTGCATCACCATCATCAGTGTGTAGAGTTGAGTTTTTATAGAGATTGCAGACTTGTGAGCTGGGCCATTGCAAGCCTTTTGTAGCAATGACCAGCTGAATCTTAGTGCTCATTCTCTGTTTGCTCCTATGAATGCATGAGCTTGTAACCTTGCAAACATAGTGCTTGCAATGATATTCATGTTCTGACTTAATTCATTGGATGGAGGAAATCTCTTGGATAGTCTGTGACTATTTAAGTGGACAGATTATAGCCTTAAGATCAATCCATTCCTTTGGGTGAGGTTAGTTTTCTGACTTAATCAATGGGATTTGCCCATCTCCTGTGGATAGTCTGTGACCATTTAAGTGGACAAATTATAACCTTAAGAGAAGTCTAAATTGCGTGGGTTGACTTGGATTCTTCTACCTTATAGATGTGCTTGTAGCCATCTAAAGGATTACTACAGATTCATGCCTAACACTGAGTTACATAACTGATTTATCCCTAACTGTATACTTCTCCATCTTTTGTCTTTATTTTACCACACACTCCATCATACTTCAGTTTCCCTTCCTTTAGCTGTAGTTTATTCCTATTTTTTCTTAGTTTTTAGTATAGCTTAGTGACACTTAAACACCCTCTCTTTAGAGTTGCCAGATCTGTAGTCAGATCTGGAGTATACTATACAACCCTTATGGTTTCAGATCAATACTCCCTGTGGGACAAACTCTTATTTATCAAAACTTGCCCTATATCTTGCAGGTCTATGCGTATTTTAGACTTACTGTTTTGTAATTTTTTCAATCCACCTTTGATATATTTTTGCTAACACATTCTTACTACAGTTTTCAAATAAAATTAACAGTAAGCATCTAAAATACCCCAACAAGTTTTTGTCGCCGCTGTCAGGGAGTTTTCATCTAGTATAGTAAATATGAGTTTTGTTAGCTATATTCATTATAGATTTAGTGTTTGAATAAATTACAGCTGTAGTGTTCTTGTGTTTTTTTTTGGAATTTTTCTTATTTATTTTCGATTTTTAGACGTTTTGTTGTATTAGGAATGTGTGAATAAAGTACAGCCGTAATCATTTTTGTTTACCTTTATGTTTCCTGTTTTGCATATGTAGTGTTTGAATAAATTCCTACTGGAGTTATTTTTTTTCTTGCAGGCTTGGAGCGGTAGCAAATAGGGAAGCTTGGTTGTAGCTGGGGCAATTTTGCGTTTGTTTGCGTCTCTCTCTCTTGCTGTCTTTTCATTTCTGCAGTTTTATATTTCAGTAGTAGTATAGTCTAGTTTTTAGTAAATTTTATTCTACCTGCAGTGAGGTCCTTGTTTTTGTTGTTGTGTGTGTGTGTGTTGTATGCACGGAAGGAGGTCTCTCAATCCCGAACTTGTACCGTTAAATCTTGAAATTGAGAGAACCAAGTTTTCATAGGCTAAGCAAGGAAGACCCCCACTAGCACATAGATCGATTTCCATCATTGTGTAGTACTTTTCATATTACAGGGTTGGGAGAGGAAGCCACCAAGCTTAGGCTTTTTCCTTTTTCACTAAAGGATAAGGCCCAAACATGACTCTCCTTGCTCCCACTAAACATCATGTAGTCGTGGAACGACCTTCAATGCCAATTTCTGGCCAAATTTTTCCCAATCGATAAAATGAGCCAGTTGAGAAAGAGCATCATCTCTTTTGCTCAATCCCCAACTGAGCAAATGCATGAGCCATGGGGTAGATTTAGGGAGTTGTTGAGGCATTGCCCGCACCACGAGATCCTTATGTGGCAACTTGTACAAAGCTTCTACCAAGGACTTAATTCAAGGAGTAGAGCGATGATTGATGCATCTAGTGGTGGCACACACCTTACCAAAATGGTTGAGGAAGCATGGGACTTATTTGACCTGATTAGTGAAAATTCTCTCTAGCGGGAGGCTTTGCCCAATTGTGGCATTGAGCCACCTACTAGAGGTGCAAGAGAACCCACATCTTCCGAGAAGTTGTATGAAGTTAATGTTTATAGTGACCTAGAAAGGAAAGTGGACTCACTGTCAAAAAAGTTTGATAAGTTTTGAGTGTGATGCAGCCTCACGTGGCTACACAGGTGGAGAGGTATGTTCTATATGCCACTCACCCACACACTCCCATTTGCAATATCCATCTGCTAGTCCTGTCCCTGAATTTTTCAATGAGCAGGCCAAGGTTGTCCAATCATACGGACAATAGCCTGCTGGGCATTAGTGGAGGAACCACCTAAACCCGAGGTGGAAACAAGTTGATTTTCCTCATACCCAGCAGTAGCAGGCCTTGCCCTACAATGTTAACCAGCAGTCCTCCCTTGGCTATGGCCAAATACAACAATTTTCTCACCAGTCCCCCCAGCCAGGTCAATTAGTTATAGCCCCACCCCACGCTAGAGCCTTCCCCTTTGAGGAGAAGGTTCTGACTTCATTGCAAAACCTTGGCTCCATTGCACAAATTATGGATTCCAACACACAGAGCATCAGAAAAATTGAGGACTAGCTTGATCATATCTCAAATGCTCTAATGAGAAGGGAAGAGGGTCGGCTCCCGAGTCAAACAGTGAACAACCCAAGAGGGACACATTTGATTGCCTAAGCTTCTTCAAGTCATGAAGAAACCACAGCGGCCAATGCCCCAAGGAACGGGAAGGAGGTGGCTACCCAAGAATGTCTAGATGCAAAGCGGTTGTGCATTTGACGAGAAGCTGAATAAATAAAATGAAAAAAAAAAATCAAATTTAAAAAATTAAAAAATTAAAAAAATATACCATGTGGAGCCTTTATTCCTCAGGTTTTGATGGAGGAAGGGGGGGTTGTTTTGAACTGTTGCTATCCTTGATGGGTGAGCTGGGCTATGTTGTGAAAATTTGTGAAGTCTGGACTAAGAAGGCACCCACCCATGTGCTTCCCCAACCCTGATATTGGATGCCCACTTGATGTGGAGCTGGAGCTGCTCCCTGCATCCATCATGCAACTGTCAATTTTTTATTGGAAGAATTTCAGGTTTGATGCAAATGCAAAGGTATGGCCTTTCATTTTTATTTTTAGAGTTCTTTCAAATTCAGCTGAGTTCCAGATGGGCTACATAATATGTTTGTCATTTAGGAAACCCCCATTTGGACTGCTGTGTAAATATTGTGTCTGATCTTATTTTTGTATGAATCCTGCTCTCTAATGTCTGCTATTAATGTTGATATCACTTTCCATCAATTCAAATTCATGCTCAAATCAGTTTTAAGTAGTTTTAGTTTAGGATTTTATTATTTTAGGTGTTTAGTTTAGTTTCTGTTTGTATATACTTGCTGTTTTTAATTCAAATTTTGCTCGAAATAGTTGTTGTCTTAGGAGTAGGTGTAGTTCCTTTGTTTTTCTTTTTCTTAGTTTACATTTCTGCATTATTTTAGTTTATTTTCTCTTATTTTCTGCTGTAGTTTAGTGTGTGTGTCTATCCTTTACCCTGCTGCCCCTCTACATTTTGCTGGAAACAGTGAGGACACTGTTTAACTTAGGTTTGGGGGTGTGGCAGGGTAGTTCTGCCAATAGAATAGTTAACTTTAGTGCAGCAGTGTGGTTGAATTGAAATGAATAAAGTCAGTTCTCACCTAACCATGTGAAAATGAGGAAATAAAAAATTTGTGCAGATATTTAAAACTAAAAATTTTAAAATTTTAGCACCACCATGAAGCTAACATGAAGAAATTTTTTTCAGTTAGTACTTAGTGAACTAGAAAGGAGAGAAAAAGGTAGAAGTACACCCCATGAGTTAAATTGAAGACCATACCTAGTGAGATTTGGGCCTATCAAATTTTCTTTGAAGAGTGTTTTTAGCAATTTTTTCTGCTCTAAGGCCTGATTGACTCAACACTTTTCACTAGAAGTTAGGCACCTCCAAATTGAAGCTAATGGACAACACTAATGATACTAAGGAAATGACCTAAGGCCTTCATTTGGATAGTTTGAGACTAAAATTCCAACCTTTTAAAACTGCCCTTTTGCCTACACTCTTTGAGCCTTTAAATTCAATCTTTCTTTGACAAACACTAGAGTACTTGCACCTTAACCTCTTGACCTGATCCAACTTGACCCTCACTTTGAGATTTCAGATGGTAAAGGAGAAGAAGTTGAAGATAGTTGAGAGGGGTTCAATATTTGGTGGAAGGAGAAGAGAAGCATCCTATAAACAGTAGTGTAGCAGTGGTTATGTGGGGCATTCATAAAAAATAAAAAGAGAAAAAAAAAGAGAAGTCAAGAGAAGAACATCATCTGAAAATTGAAAAGTGGAGAAGAAGCTGGCCACTTTGTATCTAAAAAATATCAAGGAAGATGAAGTTGAGTTGAATTGAAGGTTGTGAAGTCATGAATCACCTCCTTACCTTGTTGAGTTCTCAAAGTTTTGATCCATTCTACCCCCCTTCATTCTTTATATCCCTCACCCATAAGCCACATCACAACCCATCAAAAAGACCTGTATTATCCAAAGTGGAATGAGTTGTCATGTAGAGAGGAGGAGTTGTCTAATCTATGATAAAAAGTTATGAGGATGTCAGAACTGAGATGCAATGCCTATGCTCATGCTTGTAGACCCATTTGGGGTCTATAACTGCTCTTGAGCTGTTGGGAATGTGTACACCCTTGATATGCTTCATTGTGAGAGATAGCCCTGGTGAGGATTGGGTCGGAAATTTAATTTCATTGGGGTGGTGTCTAAACCTGATTTTTGAATCAAAGGCAAGCTTTGTACTAATTTGTGCACATTGAATTTCAGATGCAAACTTATTAGTGGTGATGCACATGCATGTTGATTTTGAGTTTTAAATGGCTGCATTACTACTGTAATTTCCTTTGATTTTTAGAATGGGTGTGGAATGATGCTTTATTTATTAAATTCTGTTTTGTCATTGACTGCACTATATTTAACTATTTTTAATAATGAAGTTTGTGGGTACCTTCACTAAAAACCATCAGGAGACTTCACTCCTCCACTAGGGATCACCAAGGGGTTTAAAAGGCTTGATGCATAAGCTCAATGCATCCGTGCTCCCTACGAATGAGGCATTTACTGTTTTGAATAATTATTTTAATTTTTCCTTTGCTCGAGGACTAGCAAAGATTTGGTTTGGGAGTGTGTTAATCTCTGAAAAGTATCACTTTTCACCCTTTAACCTGGCCTTTAATAGACGTCTGAGCTGGTTAATAATGGTTTTTAAGTGTGTTTGTGTAAATAACAGGAAATTTTAGCTTAGTGTTACCATCCATCCTTTTAGTGCCACAAAGAAGGATTTTTAAGCTAAGTTGTGGAGTTGAGGGATTTACATGGACTGCACCATTGTGGTTTACATCTATGGGGTTGTTTTTACATTGGAATCTTGGAAACCTTGATGAGAGAGAAGAAGCCCAAGCATTATGGACTACTGCTGCAGAAGATGAAATGTAACAGCAGTGTGTGTGGAACACAACAGCTGAGAACAGCTGCATTATCTTGTCAAGCCTAAAGCCAACTCAGCTGCATTATCTTGTCAAGCCTAAAGCCAACTCAGCTGCAGCATTAAGCCTCATGAGCAGCACAGCTGCTGCATTAAACCATTTGGGTGGAGTAAAAGTAGACACTTGAGCAGTTGAAGACTGCAGCTGAACCTCTCAAGCACATCAGAGGGCAGACCAGCTACTGTACTAAACTCATTCATGCACTTTAATTGTGTAGCAAAGAACAAATTGGATACATTCATGAAGCTGCAACAACAAACTGCAGCTGCACATTCATGCTTTCAAGCTGTAGATCTACTGCACTATACACGAGCTGAATGTTGAGGTGTGCCAACCTTCCAAAGAAGAACTTGAGCAGCCCAAGCTATAGTTTTGAAGACTCAGTACACTGTAGCAACACACAAACTAGCCACTTGATCAGCACAGCTACTGCTATGATTAATTCAAGCTGCTGCTGCAACTACAGGAACAATTGCTAAATATACTCGAGCAGTTGTGTATCAGCTCAAGAACAACACTCCTGATTGAATCAAGAACTCGAGTAGATTGTTGTGCTGAAATAAGCTGAAGTCCAACCCCACGAGCTATGCAAGCCTGCTGACATGAACCTCGCGAGCAGCATAAAGCTGCACGCTTCAGCATCCTCGTGAGCTCCTTGCTGTCTTGAAACTGGCGAGATTTAAAAGCATACCCAAAATAGAGCCTAGCGAGCTTTTGTTTCAAGCCTAGCGAGCAGCCAAAAGAACATGCATTTGATCTAACCAAACAGCTTGCACATGGCATCCATTCCATCCTAGCGAGCTGCACACATATGAACCTCACGAGACTTTAAGCTGCACACAACATTAAATCCACAAGCTGAAACCTGCAGCGCTAAGCCCCCCGAGCTGAGAGCTGAAGCCATGTGGCACCTCAAAGCAGCTGTAGACCTGCCGTTGTAATCATTCAAGTGGTAGAGCTACACCAAGCCTAAAGCAAGTTGTTTCTTCTACCTTAATATACTCGAGCACCTCAAGCTGCTGATGCATCCTTCAAGACTTGCTACAGACACTAGAGCAACCCAAGCTTAATATATACAGCAGCAAGAACTGGACCAAACTGCTATCGAGCAGTTCATATGGGTGCAAATCAAAACCTTCTAGAGCAGCTTGCATTGCCAATCTATCGAGCTGTGTGCAGCTGAGTGCTACAGCACACTAACTTGTTGAGAAACTGAGGATTTGAATCACAGCAGCTGCAGCTTTGAAGATGTCAAACATACAAGAAGACTGTCATGGCCTGCTAAAGCAACTCTCAAGAAGTCCAATGCTGAAACTGTAAAGCTATCAAGCTGAAACCTGCTGCAGCAGTCTACTTGAGCTCTCAAGCTGTTGCTGCATTAATATATCTGAGTACATTGCTAAAGTAAGCTGCCGAGCAGCAACTTATAAACCATACCCTTGAGCAGTTTCAAGCCTTGAAGATCATCCCTTCAGCACTTTATTGCTAAAATCAAGCTACTACCCCATGTGGCACCTGAAAGTTCCGGTGTTACTGAAGCCAACAGTACTATGGAGCTATGTATTGGCCGAAAGGCATTTTTTTGAATAGCTGCAGTGCGCACTTGAGTCGCTGTGGTGCATGTTCAATCAGTTCAACTGAACCCCACAAGCTGCGGACTCGAAGTCGAGTGTTGTAGAGCTGAAAAATATAGACACTCGAAATTACATTCTTTGAGGCATTTGTCGGCGATTCTTGATGCTGAAATTTCTTTGTAAATCAACCTGGTGAGCTGTTATTTAAACATTGCAAGGCTGGAAATGAACATTGCGAGGCTAGAAATGAACCTGACGAGGCTATTTTAATCCTACCGAGAGCCTAGCGAGGTGCATACCTGAAGCATTTCAGCCTAGCGAGAATGAAATCTGAAACTCTAGCCTCACGAGGCACAAATTCCAACAGCCTATTTAAAACTCTAGGGACATTTTTGAGATTTCACACCTTCTAGGGCACACATCCCAATGTTCCACACATCCCAAGGCATCCAAGGGCCAAAGATGGGTCACGAAATCAGCACCAAAGCTCCTCACTTCTGATTGGCCAATGGACATAGCTGCTGCCATGGGTTGTATATATATAGAGCTACAGTTTTCTTGTAAAAACATCCAGGAATAGCCTGAGATCCAGATTTAGGTTTCAGCTTTTAGGATTAGGGTTAGGGTTTAGTTCTACTTTCCTTTCACCATTTTCTTCTTCCTTAGCCTAGCATTTGCTGGCTAAGTTCTATGTAACAGTTGGTTTATTGTCAGTTTTATAATGGGTTTTGCTTGAAATAGAGGGAGCTATTTAACGATTTGTGTAGACTGCTGCCTTGAGGGCAGAGCATTGTAAGTTCTCTTTATTCAATGCAATGCCACTTTTAATGTCTATTAAATCTATTGCTTTTTCTATCTATCCAGGATAGTGTTCTTTGACCTTTGTTTCCCACATAGGATTTTATAGATTTGATGCTTCCATGGAAGTTTGAGCTTGTAGCCTTGTAACCATGGTGGCAGCAGTGATATTCATATTCTTTCTCATCAGTTGTGGGTAAGGCAGCCTCTATGGATAGCCTATGACCTTTTAAGAGGACAGACTATATCCCTAGGGTAGGTCTTGGTTACAGATTTGAGATGGATTCTTATTCTCTGCACTTGACCTTGTACCCAAGTGAGAGATTGGGCATAGTCAGAGTCTACTCTATTTGCATCACAATCATCAGTGTGTAGAGCTGAGTTTTTATAGAGATTGCTAACTTGTGAGCTGGGCCATTGCAAGCCTTTATAGCAATGACCAGCCGAATCTAAGTCATCATTCTCGGTTTGCCCCTATGAATGCATGAGCTTGTAGCCTTGCAAACATAGTATTTGCAATGATATTCATGTTCTGACTTAATTCATTAGATGGAGGAAATCCCTTGGATAGGCTGTGACCATTTAAGTGGACAGATTATAGCCTTAATATCAATCCATTCCTTTGGGTGAGGTTAGTTTTCTGACTTAATTAATGAGATTTGACCATCTCCCTTAGATAGTCTATGACCATTTAAGTGTACAGATGATAACCTTCAGAGCAGTCTAAATGGCATGGGTTGAGTTGGATTCTTCTACCTTATAAATGTGCTTGTAGCCATCTAAAGGATTGCTACAAATTCACGCCTAACACTGAGTTACATAACTGATTTATCTCTAACGGTATACTTCTCCATCTTTTGTCTTTATTATACTACACACTCCATCATACTTTTGTTTCCCTTCCTTTAGCTATAATTTATTCCTATTTTTTCTTAGTTTTTAGTATAGCTTAGTGACACTTAAACACCCTCTTTTTAGAGTTGCCAGATCTATAGTCAGATCTGGAGTTTACTATACAACCCTTATGGTTTCAGATCAATACTTCCTATGGGACAAACTCTTATTTATCAAAAGTTGCTACAACAGGCCCTGTATCTTGCAGGTCTGTGTGTATTTTAGACTTGTTATTTTGTATTTTTTTCAATTCACCTTTGATTTATTTTTACTAATACATTCTTACCACTATTTTCAAATAAAATTAATAGTAAGTATCTAAAATACCCCAAAAGTAGGGATCGCCTCATCCAGACTCGTGACTCCTACCTCTTCTTGTATTTCTACAGGAAAGGGGTCGATTTCATGTGGGATGGGTTTTTCTATTAAGGCATCATTTTCTTTGATTTTCTCTGGAATTTTGAAAGGCAATATTTTTAAATTTTGCATTTTTTCTATTTTTTTATGTTTTTTGTTTTCTTTAGAGATGGGCCCTTGGCAAGGTCAATCTCTGTATACACATGGTGTTGCTTGCTAAAGGCTCACCTCACTTTCTATAGGTTGTTTTTTTTAGGAATTCAGTGCCGTATTTATGGCCACTCGATGCTTCTAGAGTTAGGGGCATTGATGCCCAATCACTAACCTGCAGTGCCGCCCCTTACCTGCTCGGATGGAGGAGGCTGATTGATATGACTTTTGAGAGTTAGCCTCCATCATGTTTATCCTGGGCTCGTCCGAGATATGCTATCCTCAAATGCCAACATGGTTCTGTGGTGGTTTACCACAGGGGCGGCTGTATTGGCATGGGAAACTCCTCCTTAAAATGGGATAGGGAGGCTAGGCCTACTTCAAAATTGGGAGGGATGATTTGGAGATTGGTTGGGTGGATCAAGGTTGCCGGCTTATGCGGGGTTAGATGTGTTGCCCCATTCTGATCAATTTTTACCAACTCAGCGCTTACGAATGTACTCCGAATGTGGGGCCGCGAACGGAGTTCGTCTTCTAGGTCTATTCCCCAAGATTTTATAGCAGCAATGGCTCGAGTCTTTTTCTTGGCCTCTTGGACCTCTTCTTCAGTAGGCCTGTAGGCTAGGCCGAATCTGACCCGCTATCTGCTATAACTGGGTCCTTCCTTCCTTGTGATATAGGTCCCAATCCTTTACCTTTCTGCTAGCCCCATTTGTGGAGCATAGCTACAGCTGCGATCATTCCACCACCGATTTTTAACATGATCCTTTCGAGGGGCTTGGGGACTACCATTGATACATCATACTCAAAGCTATGAAGGTCCGTGTCTTCGATCGTATGAGGCATTCTCGATGCTATGGGTAGCTTTATCTCTTTCTTCCTGCCCTTTACCCTGATTGGTGACAATCTTCTGTTCTGATACAAATCTCAATTTTTGGTACAGGGTGGAAGGTATTGCCCCAACCTCATGTAACCAGGGTCACCCCAATAGCAGGTTGAATGTAGATTTGATGTCCATAACTTGGAAGGGTATGGAAAAGGTCATTAGCCCGATGATGAGCTCAAGGTCAACTTGTCCGATTATCTCCCTTCTCGTGTTATCAAATCCTCTCACACTTGTTCTTGCTGGCCTGAAAGCAGAGGGATCCACTCCTATCTTGGTAGTGGTTCTGAGAGGGCACACATTTAAAGCAGATCCGTCATCTATTAATACTAATGGAATCACCAAGTTCTCGATTTCTACAGTGATGTTGAGGGGTTTAGAGTGATTGTTTCCCTCATCTGCTAAGTCAGCATCTGAAAAGGAAATGACATTTGGAGCCAACACCTACCTGATGATCTGTCCCACTTCATCTGGGGTTACTTGGATAGTTACGTATGCATCCTTTAATGCTCCCACTAAAGCTTGAAAATGAAGCGGTGAGGTCATTAACAGGTCCTAGACGGTGATGTGTATTGGCATTCTTTCCAATTGTATTTCACGCATATGCTCTTGACTCATTTTCTCGAAAGGGTTTGCAGCTGAAGGTTCTTTCTTCTCTTCTGGTCGGGCCGGTGCTGGTACCTCTGATTGCATTGAGATTCTTTCCGATCGAGTGATGCCCTCTTTATTGCTACCCATATTAATATTTGTCTGATCGTAACTGAGCGAGATGGAATGGAGTGGATATAGGCCTCAAAGGTGCTTGGACTGGTGGATTGGAATTGGTGGACAAAACTTGGTTGGATAGATCAGGGGAGTGGTGAATAGGGTCCACGTGGGGTTAGCGGGGATTATGAATGGCTGTATTTGGGATGGTGTGATAGGGATAGGCCATTGATAATTAACTGGTGCTAGAGGGGGGTATGGGACAAAATCACCCATCAGGTAATTGGTGGGGGCTGTTGATGCATGTGATTGATACTGGTTGGTTTGGGCATAGCTGACGGGAGCTGGTGATGGAAAATATGCCCTTAAATCTAAGGGTTCTATTGGTGGTACAGGATTAGGAAAGTAATCAGCCAAATTCATGGGCTCAATTACTCTGATGCTTCTATCCTCTTGATCTCTCTGCCTTGGTGTTAAAAAATCTTCCCGGGTGCGGATATATTTTAACGGGTCAAACTCCCCGTCATCCTCCTCTATCATGCTAACGGTCGGCCTTGGGCCTGCTTGACCTAGTGGATGTGGTGGTAATGACACCTGATGTATATTGGCATGCTGGTTAGCCTAGGAAAGTGCTAGAGGAATGATCTTACTGGCCTCTATTAAGTCTTGTATTGCGTGCTTCAAAAGGAAGCAACAATTAGTTGGGTGGCCCGGTCCTTAATGAATATTGCAATGGGTATTGGGGTCATAATTCCTTGGGATTGGTTTCGGCGGAGGTCGTGGTTGGAGTGCAGTGACCAAACCTTTTTCGATCAGTAAAAGCAATAAGATATTCAAGGATTGCTCCAATGGCGTGAAGACTCTATCAAAATGTGCCCTTCTTTGTTTTGGGGTCATCTGTGCCCCTTGTCCATTTCTGATCCTCTGTATTAGCTCGCTTCTGGTTAGGTTTGGCTGTGCTGCCTTAAATTGGAATGGGGTTGTGCTAGTATTGGGTCATGTATTTATGACTGTTTGTACATTTGCCTCGATTCTTCTATCATTCCTCTGTTCAGTAAACCTTTGAACCCCACTGGCCCCACCAGACACATTCTTGCTCAAACGTCCTTCTCTAATCGTGTCCTCGCAACGGTTGGCATTCCTTACCAAATCAGTAAAGCTAGACTACTGTTGGTACATCAGGAAATCAGAGATGACTGGAAGGGTACTTTTTGATATCATCTCGATCTGCTCATCATCGGGAATTCTGTTCCTGACCTGAGCTGCCAAAGCTCTCCACTGCCCAAGGTAGTCACTAAACGTTTCATCAGGTTTCTATTTTAGGCGAGCTAATTCTGACTTGTGTGGTTCAATGTCTATGTTGTAGACATACTTTTGTTGGAATAAATGGGTCAGATCCTTCCAAGGTTTGATCATGGAAGGTTTCAAAAAAGTGAACCACCTCAAAGCCGGACCCGTGAGGCTCTTTTGAAAAACCTTTATTAGCAAATGCTCATCTCCTCCATACTGGCACATGTCCCCATAGTAGGATTCAAGATGTGCGTTGGGGTTGCTTGTGCTGTTTTATTTATCGAAGACTGACACTTTGCATTTTTGAGGTAAGGGGACTTCTGAGAATAAGCATAAATAAAAAAAATCTATTGCATGGATTTCGGCTCCACCCATCTTCATCAGTTGCTTCTGGATCTTGTCCATTTATTCTTTTAATAGCTCTGACACCTTGGACGGCGGAGCCGTCCTTTCAATAGGTTGCCTCTATTCACTTTAGGCTACCGGTTGGTAAGGGATTGCAGGTGGTGGAGGGTTGAGGCTAGAGAGTGCTCTCGCATAAGCCCCGCTATTCCTGATCTCATCTTCCTCATACTGTGGCTCTATGTATGGTGGAGGAAGGGTGAGGTTATCTTGTTGGCTTTGAGTAGGTTGGACAAGTGCTGGGAGTGACCCCTGTACATGGGGGAAATTTTGATGAGTAACTTGTGGGGTGATAGGGTTAGTGAACAATGGATTTTGGGTTGGCACCTGATGGGGCCAATGTGTTTGGAGGAATCCTTGGGGATGGGTTTGAGAGGCATGGGGATGGGTGAACTGAAGTTGGTTGATGGCATGGGACGGATTCCCATAATGTGTTGGGTGCGAGATATGCGGATAACTGGGGCCCATGCCAGGTTGGGGTTTGGATGAGATGGGTTAGGGGGATTGGCAATTTGAGGGGGAATGGTGGTCTTGGGTATAGGTGAATGTGAGTAATTGGGGAAATTGTGGATGGTTTGATGATGTGGGCCTTGGGCTTAGTCTGATTTGGGCTTAGTGGGCTTGGGCCTGGGTCAATTGGCTTTGTGGGCCTTCGACATATGGTCCTTGGGTTTGTGGGCCTGGGGCATATGGGCCTTGGGCTTGTGGGCCTGGGGTATATGGGCCTTGGGATTGTGTTTGTGGGCCTTGGGCTTGTGGATTGTGGGCTTGGGGCATATGGGCCTTAGGTTTGTGGGCCTGGGGCATATGGGGCTTGGGCTTTTGGGCCTAGGGCATATGGGCTTTGGTGGGCTTGGGGTATTGGGCTTTGATGGGCTCGGGTATAGGGGTTAGGGCTTTGAGGCCTGCTTGGAGGGTCCCATGGTTGATGGGAGCCGTGGATGGTATGGACAATGGGAGGTTGATTAGGATTTTGGGGTTTGGGTATATGGGATAGATGAGGAAGTCTTTGGGAAGCCTTCCAAGCGGTGTAGGCTTGGACCTCGTCTCCCATCATGGCCATTGGATTGGTTATGGGGGTTGATGGAGATGGTCCTTCCAATGAAGGTGGTGCATGGGGAGATGTGTGCATGACCTAGGTGAAATTGGGCATGACATGGGTAAATGAGGGGGAAGGGGATGTTGGATTTTGGGAAAATGTGGGAGGATTGGGTATGATTTGGGAAAATGAGGCAGAATGAGAGGTTGGATTTTGGGAAAATGTGGGGAAATCGGGTATGTTGGATGTGGAAGGGAAATGGGGTGAATTTTGAGGGAATGGGGAGGATGTGGATGGGAATATGGGGGCACCGTAGGGTTCGGTGACATCGAAATGGCACTGGGTAGTGGGAGCAGAAATGGGGATTTCCTCCATGTCGAAATGAGTTGGGGAATGGGGTGGGGATGAATCGGGATTGGCATAAGCCGGATCCACCCCCCAAGAAATAGTTTGGTGGCAGGTCGGGTACAGATGCCTCGGGTGAGGCCCGAACAATTTCCTCCTTCCCCTACAGGATGATGGTGGGTAAGGCGATTCCATTGTGCGGCACCACACGCTCTATATTTTTGGGTTTTGATTTTGGGATAAAGCAAATGAACCTCTCTAGGATGAGTTCCTGGGCCTTGGAATTCTAGTTTCGGGCTGCGTCACACCCAAAATATTTCCCATCGCGGGATCCTGATACACTTTGGAAGAAACAAAGGAGAACCTTTGTTCTATGTGAAGGCACGGGAATCCACGCGACACCTTGATCCCTCGAGAAAATCAATAAGAAGGTGACCTCTTTTGACAAGTGAGGGCGTATTGGGTGTTGTAATGTGTGGGATCTATTGGAGGCACTAAACCACTAAGCAGGGGACTCGGGATCAGTGAAAAGAGGCCCCAGATTCGGGCAGCTGAACCCAGAATGGTCTAGAGTATGTATTACATACGCTAGGCAAAAATTTTGGAAATTTGGCTTAGCGTATGTATTACATATTCTAGGCAAATTATGAGAATTTTTGGCTTAGCGTATCTATTAGGTACGCTAGGCAATTCTGGAGTTCTTTTGGCTTAGCGTATGTAATACATACGCTAAGCTAAAAATTATATATTTTATATATTTTGATAGCAGCAGCAAGCCCGATTTTGGTTTGTTTTTCTAGTTTCTGGGAAGCAGTGCTTCCGGGGACTGATTTTCTTTGTTATAACGGGTCCCTCCTCTCCGAACCTAAGGATACAAGGATGATTCGGGACGACTAACACTCTCCCCAATAGATTTAAGCTTTATACTTGGATCGGTCACCCACCCTATATACCTCCCGCGCAAGCATCTTCTCAGATACTGGATGGGGTGGTACCTTTTCGGATCATCACCACTAGGGGCTACCGCCGTACTAAGAACCAGGATGTTTGTATCATTGCCTAAAATCCCACCCCTTTGTAAAATCTACCCCGCAAGAATTTAATTAAGTCCCCCTCATGGTTCAATTTTAAATTCAGTTTTAAGGGAGTTTGCTTAATGTTCAAAAATGGGTGGTGATAGTCCTGTGCTGCCTCTACGGGCAGACATCCATTGTTAGAATATGATTAAACATAAAACAATGCACAAGCAGGCCTACCAATCGGCCAAGGCGTGTAAACGACAAAATTTAAATATGCAAGTAGGCCCGCCAATCAGCTAAGGCATGTAAATGACAGAAATTAGATGCTCACGTAGGCCCGCCAATCGGCTAAGGCGTGTAAATGATTGAATCGTAGGGGTAAGTATAAAACAGTGCGAAACTGTAGGGGTAAGTATATAAAATGTGAAATCGGAGGGGTAAGTATGCAAAAAGACAAAAATGGTTAGTAAAACAAACAAAAAGAAAAACCAACACTTCGAGGGGAAGCTCTACAATGTTCCCAGTAGAGTTGCCATCTGTACAAGCGTGGGAGCTCTCGCGAGTCCCTTCGCAACAATGCGCTCGTAAGACAAATTTAGAGTTGCCACCCGGAGCTTTTGGTGTCCCGAGATACCCAAATCGATATGATGAGCTCCGAAGCGCTAAAAATATGACTCTAATCCAGTCTATGCCAAAGGCTCTTGGGTAGGTGCTTCGGTTATCGATCAGGAAGGTGTTTGGCACCCGATCAACCCGCTTGTAAGCGGTCTCTACTTATGGCCAACAGAAATAAAAAGGAAAATAAAACAGCACTTCCTCTTGCCCAAAGGCACTCAAATCCTATTTATGCCCCTCACAATCACCAAAATTTCGGTGGCGTAATGGCGCAAATTCAAGGATGGAGGAAAAGCAAAGAAGATAGAGGAATAGAGGGGATAGCCGGAGCTCTCGGGCCCTTATAGCATCGATGTGGATCTTCACGCAGGAGCGTCGATTTTGTGAGCTTCCTATAGCATTTGGTTGAGAAATGGGCTAAGATTTCTAAGGCTTGGGAGCTATGAGGTAAGGGAGATAGGCTAAGGCCTTGATCTAGCCAAACCTAGAGGATTGGTGATGGATAAAGGGGTCTCAAGGATCAACTAGGGTGCTGGAATTTTATTCGTTATATGCTGGAAAATGGGAGAGGTCATTCACTAATAATTTTCTCTTTTTGGAATTTTTCAAGCCTTTGTAAAGGGAGGGGTGCCTCTCTATTTATAGAGAAAGGGGTGGTTAAGGGGATACTTAAGAGTTAATGAGATTAGCATTTAGGTAATCCTCAATCTAAGGTTTCCTAGGGTTTTGGGAGCTTAGATTGGTGGGAATTGCGTTTCAATGGTAGATGATAGGCTACTATTTTAAATGGCAAAAGGGTGAAAAAGAAGGCTAGTGGGGGTGAAACAGTCCTAGCAAAACCAACCTCGATGGGTGGGGTGGTCAACAAGCCAAACCCCAATTTCAAAATCTGCAAAAATCCCAAAAGTCACTGTTCCTAAGCCTAGCGTATGTATTACATATGCTAGTTATAGGAATAGTGTTCCTAAGAAACCTGGATGTTCAGAAACCGTTTTACGGTCCACAGAAAGGTCAATTTTGCCTAGCGTATGTATTACATATGCTATGCAAAATTCTGCAAAAATTGGCTTAGCGTATGTAATACATACACTAGGCAAAAATTTTACATTTCTGCCAAAATTTCCAATTGCCGTAACTTATAATCTATAGCTCGGATTGAGGCGATTCTTAGGTCGTTGGAAAGCTGGGAAGATCCTATTTCTAATGGTATATATCTCAGCTCCAGTAGAGCTCTGTGAAAACTATGGAATTCTTCCTTTCAACCACTGCCCGAGAGGGTTTAAAACTGGTTTGGGTGGGGTTCTACAGGTTAGGGTTGATTCCCAAGGGTCAGGGATAGGTTTCTAAAGGTTTGAATTAAGTTCTCAAAGTGTAAGTTGATTTGGCCTTGGGCTAAATTTGGGTGTCTACAGAAGACATGCTGGAACATAAACCCGAGACAATTAAACCTAAAATAAATGACTAATCAAAAATCATACGCACACACCCGTAAACAAAGTTTAAAAATAAATGAAGATCGAGTGAACTAAAAGTAAAATAAAAGATCTGAGAATGAAGCCATTTATATATGTATGAAATTCACTACAAATGAAACCGGGGGACATACCCCTTAAATTTACAGCCCAAAACAAAAACTCAAAACTAAAACACACACCAAAAGAGGAGCAACAGTGAAACTAATCAAAGGGCCAATAAAAAAAGTCCAGAAAAGAGTGGCTCAGAGGAAGCTAATCAGGAGGGGCAGAAAAAGAACAAGAGGGAAAGGGATAATGACAGATAGCCTGCCTTTGCCGCTAAGAAGTCTCCATTCCCCAACAATAGCAGCTCGTCCTGCTTTTTCTTCGAGTTTCCGACTCGCCGCCTTCCTCTCCTTTACCACATCCCCCCAACACAGTAGCACTTCCGGTTAGATCAACCGCACCAACTGCAGTACTACTCTTCGTCAAATCAACCTCATCGACCACAGAAATAATCCACCATCATAAGCCTCGGGACATAGAGTGAAACAACCAAGAGGGGAAGAAATAACATTGAAGACAAAAAATAAATAAACCAAAACACTCAACTTTCAAAAATCACCAATGTTCAAAGTACAACAATCAAAGCTAAAAGAGATGGAAAAGAAAGCAATGCAGCGAAAACCAAAGCTTCGAGCACCTTTATAGACACTAGGCTAGCATGGGCATGGAAATCACATGATCCACACACCAAGCCCATGTCATCTACAAGAAAAGGCAGAAGCCCAAAAAAATAATTATTACCAAGAATAACACAAAAAAAAATCATATACAGAGCCCACAAAAACCTCATGCCTTGAACAAAACAAATACACGAAAGTGAAGTAAACAGAATAAAACAAATATATACACCATGACTCCTCAACCTAAAATACACAAATACACATATACACACGACACATAATAATAATAAAATAAAAATAAAATCATCACAATAATAATAAATAAAAATAAATAAATAACAAAACACACAAAAAATTAACGAACACAAATAAAACAATCCAACCAACCATGCCACTAGATCTCATTACTTGTGATTAGAGGGACAACAAATAAATAAATAAATAAATAGAAAAGAACATAAAAATTAAAAATTAAAAATAAATAAACAAAATACAAGCAATACAAAATATAAAAAATAAAAGAAAAAAATAAATAATAATATATACGCAAAAATAATATATTAGATAGAAAAAAAGCAACCAAAAAAACAAAAAATAAATAAAATAATATAATAAGAATGAAATAACTTGAAAAGGGGAAGTTACTACCCCAGCATCCCATCGCAACAAATAAAATAAATAAAGTCCCACTACGACCCCAAAATGAAATAATAAATAAACCAGATCTCACCGTAGAATTACTACTGAAGCATTCCTCTGGGCGGCCCATCACGACTACCTCAAAGAAGGAAGAGGCCAGTTTCACCAAATAGGAACTCAATGCATGGTGAAGAGAACTCGCCCGAAGCTAGGGGTGGAAAACCCTAATTCTGTGTGCACATCATCAAGTGATGCTGATTCTTGTACTAATGGTGATGATGGTTATGACGATGAATACATTGCTCTCCTTATAATAACTCTAGCATCAACGCCAACGAGATCGATACAACAACAAAAGGCGAAGGTGGTGCCGATGAAGCTTCAATGAGGAGGAGAAGCAAGCCATCCAAGATTAGAAGTACTTATCCCTGCCTGTGATCATTCAACCGATGCTAAAAGGATCCCATCAGCATTGTTCAATACTAAAAATTAAGTGCGGAACTTCTAGTCATCCAACATACCCTCCTGATGCCTGGACTGGCAGAAATGAAGATGGCACCGCTAATGGAGAGACGAAATCTCCCGGACAGACCCTGCAAGATATAACTCCACCCAAAGTCCAAATGTTGGTTCCATTGAAGTTCTCTCTCTTGAAGAGGTGACTGAAGTTGATGACGAATTAAATGATTCATGGATTGAATTCAATCTTGCTGATAAAAATACGAAGCTGATCGACTGAACCAAGCAAACCTCCAAATAAAATAAACGAAAAAAAAAAAAAAAAAGTCCCATTGTGTCATCAAAATGATCAGACCACCATCCCCGGAAATAATAAAACTAAATCAATAGTCCCATCACGTAACCCAGAATCCACCAGAAGAAGGGAGGTTTACCAATGTCCCATCGCGAAGAAGCAAACAATAAATAAAAACCTCCCAAATGTCACATCGCGACAACCATCATGTCCCACCATGAATGACGCAAAAGCCTTTTGCCGATGATAAACCAGGTAAGTACCACCCCCTTTTCACTCGATATTCTTATAAAAGTATAATTATTCTAATATTAAGTATCAAACTATTTTCAAAACCCAAATCTCCTGATTCAGGAATTACTATAGTCCTCCCATAAGAGACAATCATCAGTAGTCGAGAGAAGGTTAGAAGGTGTATTTGGCAAATCGAACGACGTCTTGACAACCAAACAAAGGTCAGGTCCCCAAATCTCATACCGATGGATCTGCTCAGCGATGTCTCAAGGGCCACATTTTTCGAAGCTTTTACCAAATTGATCTTATGTTAAAACCCAACTTTTTTCAAAACCCCTATCTTTCAACTTTCTATCTCTCATCACTCGAATCTGTTCTTTTCCCTAAGAATTCGAACACTGAGTATACTCAAACTTTGCGAAATCACAAATGTCCCCTGAAAAGGGACCCCTGACGAGTCATTGGTGTGAGCAATGATGCACCCTATTTGACACAATCTGCGAAGCCTTCGCCATCCAATTACTATTGTGTCTTAACATTCATCGACACCACCTATTTGCATCAAAATCCCTCCATTTGACTACGATATGTAGCAGGACGCAACACGCAATGAGATGCGATATGTACCTGCGACTGTGGAAACACCTCTCAATTGCTACGAAAGGCCTTCAAATACCCCTTTATCTAGCTTGTGCCGACAGATAAGGAAGCCAAAATTTTCATGTCAACTCCCCAGTTCACACTTGCGATCTCTGAAAGAAATGATAAGACACCTTGAAAGGAGGGTGTCTATTTCTTCGACGCATTCTTGCTCCACAAGAAATGCGCCGAAGAGGGGCATATGTAGACACCCGATTTTCGCCCTCTCGGAGTATACAAACTTTTTCGGACAACCTTTGACCTTGCCCTAAAAAACCCACAATTTGGGAATTATACACCATAAAATTAGTGTATAGTGAAGTATAAAGTTGAAACATCAATTTACAGTCTAAGACTCGGCTTGGCCTGGTAGATCTCGAATTATGCACATAGGCATATGCGCATAATTAGATTATACGCACCCCTGGGCATGCATAATCAGTCAAAAGTGGATTGGAGTGCATCTTTCGAGCACCGCATGAGGTCTCGAGTTGTGTGCATGGCACCATGCACATAATTCAATTGTGCGCACTCCCATGCATGCACAATTGCTCCAAAGTTGAACTAGAAATAGTACTCCCTGCACCGCCCGAAGCTTCGGATTATGTGCAAATGGCCATGCGCATAATTTTATTATGCACATGACCGTATGCACATAATTAGTTCCAAGTGGATTGGAACTAGTTCCCCCCGGCTGAGCTAGTCAGCTACTCAATCCCTTGTTGGTGATCGACTCCCAGTAAATTATGCGCAGTGGACTCTGCGCACAATTTGATTATACGTAGAGGACTATGTATACAATTCCTAAATTGTGCACATGCCCCATGCATATAATTGCATGTACACCTATAAATAAACCCCCTACCCCACAACTTTCAACACACAACTCTTATTCTCGAGCTTACTCCTTTTGAAAATTTGGGGTTCTCTCTGAGATTTCAAAGAAAAAGGTTGAGCTCAACTCTAGGTTTGGTTCCTAGAACTGAAAACTTTTCCCTGGTAATCTCAGGGTAGTCAAGCTAGTGGACTGACCCACTATCCTTGGCTCTCGAAGGAGTACTGAAGAAATAATAGCACAATGTTAGATCCAACCCCCTAGGAATCCCCTGCCGAAATTCTTAGCCTAGAGCGAATTAGGTCCCTAACCTTTCTCCATATTTACAAAATTGCCCTTTCATCACCGATTTACGCAAGGGAGCTTGCGGAGGGTACTTGGGAACAGGGTCGACCCTCCCTAGCATAGCGGGCCACCACCCCCTTTTAGATAAGTCCCTGTAGGAATAAGAAACCAGACTAGTTAAACCTTAGGCAACCCATAATTGCTAGTGTCGACAGGTCAACGCTTAGTATAGGAGTCAAACCTACACCCGCTTCCCATCCGCGCGTGATTAGTGACGTTCTATAATGTTGATAAATATCTGTAGATGACGATCGCATCATCCCAGGTACTCTCTGTTTAGAATTTATTTCTTTTTAGCAATATATTTATGTAGGTGCATTTAAATATTCTCCTTTTAATATTCTATCTCCTTTCGCCAACCCTCGCAAATAGAGTCCACTTGGGACCGAATTGGGGGAGATTATCACCTAACATCCCCTTCTAAAGTCCCCTCTAAATGGAATGGTAATTTTGACTTCTCACATTTACAGGTCAAGTGATCAACACGTGCAAGCTTTTTTTGATTTCACGGATATTAGAACTTCTAATATCCATGAAACCTTGTTTTCCTAAAACCTTTTTTTTCGGTATAATACGCTAAAACTTTTTAAATGGGGTATGTTTTCCTAAAGTCCCCAACTAATAAATAGGTTAGAAGATCCGTACCCTTGTCGTTTTCTTCTCCACTCGTTCTGTCATCTTTCCGAGGTCTCGACAAATTGAAATGCCGAGGGGTACCCATGAACTCTTCACTCGGAAATGAGCAGAAAACTTATGTTTTGTATTCCAACCCTTAAGTTGCTTCCAAACTATGGAAAACCATGGAAAATAGAATCTGAGTCTAAGTATTCCTCAGTTTCCCCTTATCCAAACAAGCCATAAAATAACTTTAAAGCTATTAAAATATACCTGTACGAAGTTTAACCTTGATCTTTTTCTTCTAGTCTTCACACTTTTGTGAGATCTCCGGCTAGGTCAAGAGGGAGAGGAGGCAGTGGTTTTTTTTTAAAGCATTCTCTGTTTTTTAATCCATTAAAGGGGAGAAGGAAATGTATCACTTTAAACTTGTAATAATTCCTTATTGCCTCGAGATATGTATGGTAAACAAATTACTCAAAATTTTAACTAGAAACTCTCAAGTTAAGTTATTGTGTGAATCAAATTACCCTAGCAATTCCCACTTGATTCACACATTAACTCACACCCAGTTATATTATTTTGAAAACGACTCTCTGATTGATACTCTTAAAAAAGGATGACAATTCATTTTAGTTTTTGAAAAATCGTTGATCTTTATTATTTCTATGCTTCTCTACAACCACATAGGTTCAAGAATAGTACTATTTAAGTAACATGGATGTACATAATATGTCATCTTAGCTGGCTTATCAAAAAACAAAATGTCATCTTATGAAATCGAAACTACTCAATTTCATGGTCATAAAATTAAATTTCGAACCTAGGGTCAAATTTGAACCCAAGGTCAGATTCGAATTAACTAGAATGTTAGCTGTGTGCAAAACTTCTACTCTGTGGGACATCTCAGTCCCATTATCTTAGTATCAGTTTTGGGTATAAACTTATATATCTTGTTTGCCTCCTACTATCGAGTTTGAGAAAATACATATGGACCTAATCACTTATTCTTTCCATTTGATTCAAGCACTCCATTAACTTTTCCATTAGCTTGTGGCAAAGGAGTTATCCTTTTCTCCCTTAAGTACTCACGACTACTCTATTCACCGTCCTTATATAAAGATCTTAAATCAACTATAACATAGAAATCATAAGCACGTAGGTGCTCGAAGAGGTCTTAATGAGAGACAAGTCTCACAATTCAATAATCACTCAACCTGCAAAATTGGTCATATTTAGACAGTTTGCATCCTATTTCAATTACGTACTTGTTAATTAGTGAAAAATACCATTTTTCACCTCCTAACCTGACCTTTGATGGACCTTTAAGTTGACTAATAAAGTATTTTGAGTGTGTTTTGTAGATAAGCAATAAATTGCAGTCTTAGTGCAAATATCCATCTAAAAATGCCAAAGAATAGACCTGTTGCCTCATCATGTGTTCACACAGCCCAAAAGCCCAGCTATCAAGTAGTTAACAAGCCTTAGAAGTCTATGGGAATGACATGTGTCCACATGGGCACACATGGAAGCCAGAGCAGCTGCAGTGAATGCAGGTGAAACCCCTCAAGAGGTGCTGAGTGCTAGACAGATGAAGAACAACACCCCAGAGCAGTGAGCCAGCTATGGAAATAAAGGATATAACCTGTCGAGAGATTAATTCGACATTTCAACAGGATTGGATGCCTAGAATGAAGTTGTCGAGAGCTTCCCAGTACCAGTCGAGAGGTTCTAGAAGTGTATGCTTACTGCTTAAGAGGTTCTGGAGGTGTATTCCAAGCTGTCGAGAGGTCTAGAGGTGGAAAAGTGAATATCTCGAGAGGTTGGTAGAACCTGTCAAGAGGATTAAGCTACAATGGAAGAACATGTCAAGCAGCAAGTCGAGAGGTTCCAGCTACATGTTGAGAGCTTCAACTAAACCTATCGAGCAGTGCAAGGGAACATATTGATAACTTACTTGAAGCTGCACTCATTCTCGCGAAGTTGAAGCAACTTGTCGAGCACAACTTGCAAGCTGTCGAGAGGATGCCTAGAGACTGAATAACAAGTCGACAACGTTTTCTATCACCTGTCGAGAGGATATAAGGATCCTGGACAGAAGGAGAGAATTCACGTCAATCCTATCGAGAACTTATCTGAACCTGTCGAGAAGTCAGTGAACCTGTCGAAGGCCACTCTCAAGCTGTCGAAATACACATCAAATGGTTGGTAGAACCTGTCGACACTCGATTTGGGAACTTCTCAATTCCAGCACCAGCTGGTGCCTGTTGATCTCTGAAAAGTACCACTTTTCATCCCTTAACATGAGTTTTGATAGACCTATGAGTGGACTAATAAATGCTTGTTGAGCATATCTTGTAGATAGCAGTAAAAGGCAGTCATAGTGCAGAAATCAATCTCTCAGTGCAGTTCAGACCCAATAATGGCCCACTTAGAGCATGCAGCAATAGCAAAGCAGCTTTAAAGGAGTGAAAATAGGCTGAAAATAACATGTCGAGAGGTTACTGGAACATGTCGATAGGATCTTAAGGCTAAAAAAAGGAAGAAGTTGTGAGGATGGGAGAATTCGATAGGATCCGGAACCTATCGCGCAGTCAGAAACAAAGAGGGAGCATCCTATCGAATGGTTGCTTGAGCTCGAAGAGAACCTATCGAAAAGTCTAGAACCTATCGATAGGAGCTAGAAGCAAGCCTATCAAAATTTATTGCGCAGAGATCAACCTATCGAAAGGATTCCCCAACCTGTCGAACACACTAGATGAAGGCTGTGGATGCTAGAGCTCTATTCTCAGTAGCAACCTATCGAAAGGAATAAAAGGCCTATTTGGAACCTGTTAAAAACCTTAAGAACCTATCAAAATCAATTGAAGGACTTCTCAGAAAAGCTATTGTGCACACGCTGTAAGTTGGTGACCAGCATGAAGTTCTAGAAGTGCCCTAGGAAACCCTAACCGGCCTACGTACTCTTCCCCATAACTCCAACTAACTGAGAGAGCCTTCTAGAAGGGGAATAAAAGAAGGAATAACAGAATTATTCTAGTTGAGTTGTGATTGGTGGGAAAAATAGATCTAAGCATGAAAGGGAGAGCTATATAAGGAGGGAAGCTACCAGAAAAAGACGGGGGGGCAATTCAAGAGATCAGAGCTTGCATCGAAATCCTCTATTCTTCCTTTGTGTCCAACTATGGTTGGCTAAATTCTTTGGAGCAGCAAGGAGTGAGGTTGGATCTGTAATTGGGGAGAATTGAGAGTGTTATTGAGGGTCAGATAATGCACAGACTATAAATCTGAGAGCATTTCATTGTATAGTGAGTTTATTTCAATGCAATACTAGTTTTATTGTTTTAATTAGATCCATAGTTCATCTGGTTTCATTTGGTGCTCGATCGGATTTGTGTAGATGGGAATAGCTCACCCACTTAACTGGTTGACCTCTTGGATACCATTTGATCTCCCTAGATCTGATGTTCCTGTAATTGCCTGTGTCTGTGGCTTGTCAATCGCAGCATTTGTAGTGATTATAATGTTCTGATGGAAACCTGAGAATGGGGTGAATCTATTGGATGATCTGTGACCATAGAAGTGGACATATCATAGCCTTAAGATCAATCTAAATCTCTGGCTTAGATCAGATCCTTTTACTCTGCAGCTGTGCTTATAGCCAGATGAGGGATTGATGGACTCTGAATTCTTTGTGACACAATCAGCTCAATCCAATTACAGCAAGACCAAACTCCAAGTTGTTTATCTTTATTTTATGTTTCCAATTTCATTAAATTTTCCCCTCACTTGCAAGATCTGAACTCTGGATTTAATCTCAATTTATTTATGCATTTAATTTTGTTTCTGTAGTTTAGTTTAAAGTGACAACCCCTTAAGACATCTCCTCTCTCTTTTGCTATTTTAGTATTAGGTAGGGTGCCAGATCTGCCTTAGATATGGAGATTTACTTAATTTTCAGCTCACATTTTCCTGTGGACATACCCTTACTTACCCTTTAAAACTTGCTACAACAGGCCCTAAATACTTATAGGTCTGTGTGTCTGCTTGCCTTGGTGTGTGCAACCAATAGATCCTTTAATTGTGTGATTTTAAACCTCTTTTTGAACACAAGGTAAGAAGCCAACAAGTTTTTAGCACTGCTGCCTGGGATTTGTGTGCTTAAAATTGGTAGATCAAAGTTTGTTTTAGTATAAATTGTAGATCTGTAATTGACTGCTATGTTTTTTACTAACTGCTTTTGAAAGTGTTTACTGTTTTAGTATAGTTTTTGTTGTTTTTAATAGATTGGAAGCTGTGTCTAAGGAGGAGCATTGTGCTAGAGGCTGTGCTAAAGTTTGCATCCCTCTACTCCTCTTATTTTCATGATCTGTGGATTTGTAGATTTATTAGTTAATAGTGCTTGCTCCTGATTATTGTGTTAAATTTGCTCTACATCTTGTGTGCATTAAGATTGTGAGTGGTGCATGTTTGGAAGGAGAACTCTCAATCCTTAGATTGTTCCATTAAATCCAGAGGTTGAAAGAATTCTTAGGTTTAAACAAATCTCACCCACATCTGCTGCATCTGAATCTGCTAAAATGGGTGAGCAATATAGAACCTTGAAGGAATTCAATGCACCAGGGATTTACAATTCTCCCTTCTGCATTCAATTCCCTATTGTTCAAGGGAACTATGAGATCAAGTCTTCCATAATCTAAATGCTACCCTCATTCCATGGTCTGACCAAAGAAGACCCACATAAGCATATTGATGAATTTCTAGGACTGTGTACTACATTCAATATAACAGGTTTGGGGGAGGAAGCAACCAGGATGAGGCTCTTTCCTTTTTCATTAAAGGATAGAGCCAGGAATTGGTTGTCAATGCTCCCACCCAACAGTATTCAGTCCTGGAGTGAGCTTCAATGTCAGTTTTTGGCCAAGTTTTTCTTCATGTCCAAGACAAGCCAGTTGAGGAAGGGCATTGTCTCATTTGCTCAAGACCTAACTAAGGATTTTCACCAAGCATGGGAGAGATTCAAAGAACTCATCAAGAAATGTCCCCATCATCAAATCCCTGAGTGGCTGCTTGTTCAAAGTTTCTATTAGGGAATTGATTCTAAAAGCAGAGATATGATAGATGCCTCTTGTGGTGGTACTTACCCCCACAAAACTGCTGAGGAGGCTTGGGAATTGTTTGACATCATCAGTGAGAACTCAATGCAGAGACATTGTCCAGGGACTTGGACATCCCTACAATGGTGAAAGAAAATACCACAAGAGGAAAGATGTATGAGGTAAGTGGGCATAACGATTTGGAAATGAAAGTGGACAGTTTGACCCAGAAGTTTGATAAGCTCATGGGAGCAATGCAGTCACCCATGGCTACTAAAGTGGAGGAGGCATGTGTTATATACTAGTCCCCCACTCACTCCCTTGAGGAATGCCCTTCAGCTGTTCAATTGCCAAATTTAGTGATGGAGCATGTGGCTACCACTCAGTCTTTTGGGCAATAGCCTACTGCTGGTTACCAATGGAGAAACCACCCCAACTTGAGGTGGAGACAAGATACTTTTCCAAACCACCACCAGCAGCCACAGTAATCCATGCCTTATAAAAATACTCAGCCATACCACTAGAATTACTTTCCAAGGCCCCACTATCAAAAACCCATGACTCAGCCTGTGGCTCAGCCTGTGCAGTAAGCTGCACCCCCTCCAACTGCTAGATCACTTTCTTTTGAGGAACAAGTTCTGGCCTCATTGCAGAACTTAGGACCCTTTTCTTAAACTATACACTCTCATAGCCAAAGCATTAAAAAGGTAGAAGACCATCTTGGTCAGCCATCTAATGCTTTGACCAAAAGAGAGGAAGGGAGGCTGCCTAGTCAACCCATGGACAACCCAAGGAGACAATATGTGGTAAGTGAGGTTTCTTCTTCCCACGAGGAAGCCAAATCTGTCACCACATTAAGAAGTGGAAGGCTGGTGGACAATCAAGTAGGCAGGGGGCCTTTGAAAAATTTTAAAAAAGAAAAAGATAAGGTACAACAGGAGCAACCCATGTTGAATAAGAAGGATAATGATGGTCCTCAAGAAAAAAATACAATTAAAAAAGGAGATGATGAGTTGGCTAAGGTTGTAAATGGGGGAGCAGTCCCACATTTACCATTTCCTAAGGCAATGCAAGCACCTTCCTCTTTTGATAAAGGACATGCTAAAATAGAGGAAATGATGAAAACTTTAAAGCTAGTGAAGATCAACTTGCCTCTACTTGATGCAATCAAGCAGGTTCCAGCCTATGCCAAATTTTTAAAAGACCTTTACACCCACAAAGGATAATCAAAGATACATCTATCCAAGAAAGTCTATTCAACAGAAAAAGTGAAACAAATACTGACTATTGTAACTCCAACAAAACTCCAAGACCTGGAGTCCCCACTATCCCTTGCATCATTGGGGATCATACCATTGAAAAAGCCTTATTAGATCTGGGAGCTAGTGTGAATTTTCTTTCATATTAAGTATATGAGAAGCTGGGTTTAGGAGAGTTAAAGAACTAATGACATATCTGAAAGGAAGCCTATGGGGATCATTGAAGATGACTTGGTTGGGGTTGACAAATTCTTTTATCCTGCTGATTTTCTGATGCTGGATATGGAGCCAAGCAAGTGTGCTACTTCTATCCCTGTGATCTTAGGCAGACCCTTTTTGGCCACTGCAAATGCTTGTATATAGTGTAGATCAGGGTCATGGAAGTATCTTTTGGCAATATGAAAGTCAAGCTGAACGTGTACAATGCAGCTCATCAACCCCTCTTAGAAAATGAGGATTGTTTTTCCATTGATGTGCTGGATGAGTTTGTGCAAGAAAATCTACCTCAGTTGCTGCATGGGAATGATTTGTTTAATGTTTTTGAAGAAGTATGGAATGAAATAGTGGAAGATAAAACTTCCATATCTGAGCTTGAGCAAGTGATAAGTGTAAATTTTGAAGCAGGGCTAGCAAAGCATCACCCATGGACTCCTGCTTTATTACCTCTTCCACCACCTTCCAAGGCACCCCTATTGCCTTCACTCATCAGTCTCCCAGATGTGGAGTTAAAGCAACTCCCAAAATCTTTAAAATATGCCTTTTTAGGAGCCAATCACCAACTGCCAGTGATAATCACTTCCTTCCTCACTCTTGAGCAAGAAGAAGAATTGCTTTGTGTGCTAAAAAGGCATAAGAGAGCAATAGGGTGGACTATTGCAGATTTAGGGGGATAAATCCAGCTGTGTGCATGTACAAAATTCATCTTGAAGACGGTTCTAAACCTTCTAGAGAGATGCAAAGGAAGCTCAACCCACACATGTAGAAAGTTGTAATGAAGGAAGTAGTTAAACTTCTTGATGCTGGGGTCATTTACGCTATCTCAGATTCTCAATGGGTGGCACCTACCTAGGAGGTGTCCAAGAAATTTGGGATCACAGTAGTTCAAGCAGACTCAGGTGAGCTGATTCCAACCAGGCAGACCACTAGTTGGAGGGTATGCATCGGCTATCGAAAGCTCAATGAGAAAACTAGCAAAGATCATTTCCCATTGCCTTTTATAGATCAGATCTTAGATAAGTTGACAGGTAAGACTTTTTACTATTTTCTTGATGGTTATTCAGGTTACAACCAGATTTTTGTTTACCCTCAAGATCAAGAAAAAACCACATTCACCTGTCCATTTGGAACCTTTGCATACAGAAGGATGCCATTTGGGGTATTTAATGCACCTGCTACTTTTCAAAGATGCATGTATGCTATCTTTTCTGACATGATTGACAAGTTTCTAGAGATTTTTATGGATGATTTCTCTATTTATGGGGATGATTTTAGCCAATTCCTGCACCATCTCAGCCTTGTGTTGTAAAGGTGTTAGGAGACCAATCTAGTTTTGAGTTGGGAAAAGAGTCATTTCATGGTGACTCAAGGTATTGTCCTAGGACATGTTGTTTCCCAAGGAGGAATAGAGGTTGATAAAGTTAAAATTGATTTAATAGCATATTTACCCCCTCCTAAAACTGTCAAACAAGTCAGGTCATTCTCAGGCCATGCTGATTTCTACAGGAGGTTCATCAAAGACTTTAGCAAAATTTCTAAGCCTCTTTGCTAGTTGCTAGTTGCTGTTCAATGATGAATGCCTAGCTGCTTTGAAACTTTTGAGGACCTGTTTGACTACTGCTCCTATATTGTAAGCTCCTGATTTCTCTCTGTCATTTGAGCTGATGTGTGATTCATCAGACTTTGCCATTGGTGCAGTACTGGGACAAAGGAAAGAGAAAGCACCATGTGTGGTGACATATGCTAGTAAATCAATGGTTGATGCTCAATTAAATTATACCACAACTGAAAAGGACCTGCTAGCCATTGTATTTGCTTTGGAAAAGTTCAGATCATATGTGTTAGGATCCAAGATCACTGTGTTTACTGACCATTCAGCCTTGAAATACCTCTTGTCTAAGAAGGAGGCTAAAGCTAGACTAATTAGATGGATTCTTCTTTTGCAGGAATTCAACTTGGAAATCAAAGACAAGAAGGGGGTTGAAAATATGGTTGCTGACCACTTATCAAGGATTCCAAATGCTAAAATAGAGAGCTTGCCCATCAATGATTCCTTCCCAGATGAGCAGCTTTTTGCTGTGGAGATAAGTATGCCCTGGTTTGCCAACATAGTAAACTATCTTGCTGTGGGAAGGGTACCCCCACATTGGAGTAAGGATGATAGGAATCTGTTCTTCTCATAAATTCGATATTACATATGGGAGGATCCTTGCCTCTTTAAGTATTGTGCAAACCAGGTGATAAGAAGATGTGTACCTGAAACTGAGTTTGGAAATATTCTAACCATGTGTCATGAACAGGTTTGTGGGGACTATTTCAGTGGCAACAGGACTGCTGCATAGGTGCTTTAAAGTTGTTTTTATTGGCCCACTCTTTTCAAGGATGTCATATAACATTGCAAAGCTTGTTCTAGATGCCAGCAAATGGGAAGTATTACAAAAAGAAACTCCACGCCATTGCAACTTGTGCTTGTTGTTGAACTATTTGACATATGGGGAATTGATTTTATGGGACGTTTTCCCCCCTCCTATGGATATAATTTCATCCTTATAGCTGTGGACTATGTGTCCAAATGGGTAGAGGCCATAGCTACAAGAACAAATGATCATAAGGTTGTCATTAAGTTCTTAGAGGACAACGTCTTCTCTAGGTTTGGCACCCCCAAAGCTATTATTAGTGATGGAGAAAGCCACTTTTGTAACAAACCTTTTGAAAAACTATTGGAAAAATACACTATGACCCACAGGGTTGCTACTTCCTACCACCCACAAACCAGTGGGCAAGTAGAGATTTCCAACAGGAAAATCAAACACATCCTAGAGAAGATTGTGCAAGCTAAAAGGAGAGATTGGTCCATAAAACTGACAAATGCCTTGTGGGCTTATAGGACTGCCTATAAGACCCGCATAGAGATGTCCCCATTCAGGCTAGTATATGGCAAAGCATGTCACTTACCTATTGAGTTAGAACATAGAGCATATTGGGCCATTAAAATATTAAATTTTGACTTAACTTCTGCTGGTGTGAACATGAAATTGCAATTATCTGAGCTTTATGAGTTAAGGTTGGAAGCATATTCAAATGCCCGGATTTATAAGGAAAAAACCAAAGCCTTTCATGACAGGCACTTGCTGCGAAAAGAATTCAAAATATGTGACAAGGTATGGTTGTCCAATTCAAGATTAAAATTTTTTCCAGGAAAGTTGTAGTCTAGATGAGATGGGCTTTACACAGTTTTACATGTTTCCCCATCCGGGGCTGTAGAAATCATAGACCTTAAAGATGGTAGAGTCATGAAAGTCAATGGGTAGAGGCTAAAGATTTGTGTTGAAAAAATTTGTGAGCCTGCGGAGACCATTGATTTTCAGGACCCTCCAATTTATACATGATTTCAGTGTGTATCATATGTACTATATTTTGATTTTGTTTTAAGTGATTATTTTCTATTTTGATGTTTTGTTCATTTTCAATAAATTTTCCATGCTAGCATTATATCATCAGATCAATCTTGCCAAGCAGTCCAAGGACCATGGGAGTATGTCAATAATGAAAACCACATGAATGGAAGCACTGCAAAGGAGTTTGCTGGGTGCTGAGGCTGAACACAACACAAAAATGCAGTTTCTATGAGCATATGGGACCTTTCAATAGGTCATTTGAGGATTTTGATACGCACTGAGACTTGTCGATAGGTGAAAACAACTCTTCAATAGGTTCAAAAGGTCGAAAAGAAGTTTTCGATAGGTTCTGGATGCTTATTAGGAACCTATTGAAAGGATGAATCATGTGCTACATGCACTTATCGATATGAAGGATTTGACCTATCGAAACATTTCATTTGCATGTTGTATGTTTTATAGTGTTCGACAGGACGCTTTGACCTATCGAAATCACTTAGCTCATCTTATCGAAATCGATTTTCACTCTTTATATACCTGTCGATTAGGTCATTTTGCTCATTCAACACCTCCTGCGAAACCCTAGCTCTCTCTTCCTCATTGGTCACTGCTCTCATTTTTAACCACATACTCTAAGGACTTTTTGCCACTCATTTTGCCGCTCCTGAAGTTCATTCAGCCGCACAAAAGGAGCATTTTACACCTGATTTTTTGCAAATTGGAGTTGTGCATCACGATTTCTGTAAAACCCTAGGAGTTTTTGGTAAGCTATCTCTCTGCTTCACTCTATTGTTTTCCTAGTGGTTTACTTCAGAATTTTAATTCAAATTGGTGAGTGAGCTTTAAGAGATCAATTTCTAAGAATATAATGGTCGATTCTGAAGAAACCCTAGCTGACCTATTCCAGCAACTTGTTTCTTCCACCCCAAAGTCCTCCAAAAAATCAAAGCCTACCACCAACACACCTACCAAGAGGAAGCTTCCTGAGGGGAAGCCCAAGAAGGCTCCTAAAGAAAAAATGGCCAAGTCTGTCGCGATTCAGGAGCCTGATGCAGAAATACCTATGGAGAGATCTGCTCCAACTGAGGAAACACCTTTGCCCTCTTACTGCATTAACCACCCCTAATGAGACAGATTTTGATCTTGCATACTATACGAAGATAGAAGAGTGCCAGGGGACACTAATGTATCTAAAGAAGGAGGGATTATTACCCCTACTTCTACCTTTGAAGGAGACTGTGTATCACAGGCTGGTTCAATTGTGGTACCAGAATTTGACAAAGAATATGATGCCTGGGAATGAGGCTGTGCTGGAAATTCTGATTAATGATTGGAAAATCACTGTGGATTGCAAGAACATTGGGATGGCTTTGGGAGTTCCACATCAATGTGACTCCACTAGATCTGAGGGAGCACCCAAATGGGTTACATTTAAAGAAATGGCTAAACAACTGACCAATGGAATTGTGGGATCTGGTGAATCTTTGATGAGAAGAGACCTCCAACCTAACCTCAGATTCATCGACACTATTCTGAGAAAGAATGTGTATGTCACTGGACACCTGTAAGAGAGAAGACCCCCAGTTGTAGATGCTTTGTACTACTGTTCAAAAGGGCAATTTTTGAGTGCACCACAGCTGATTTTTGAGACAATGGTAGACATTAATGATAAGGTGCTTAAAAGACAGGCATTTGCTAAAGGTTCTGAGTTGCCTTTCAGCAGGCTCATTATATGTTTGCTCAAGGCTGAGAAATATGTGGTTAAGAGGAATGATCCAATCGAGAAGTTGACTCCAAAAGAGTATGGAAAAAGGGCATGGTCCACCAGCCTAACCCTTATTAAGAAGAGTAAGCCAAATGAGTTGGAGGAGGTTGAGGAGGTGCCCACTACCACTACAGCAGATCTTACTGCTAAGATATCCTCATCCATCCTTTCACCTACACTCACTTTGATTTTCCCCTTTGTATCAGTTCCTCTTCTAATAGACCCCCCTCCTACCTCTGAGACAGTTTTACCTCCACCCACCACTCACATTCTCGAACCTGAAGTCCTTTAACCTCCAACACTACTAGAGCCTTCCCCTACCCTTTCTTCTCCACCTTTTGACCAACCCATTTATGACTTCTCCCCTCACCAACCCCTACTTCATACCCAGGGCCTAGACCAGTTTACCACTGCTGGGTTCACTGCCCTCATGATCTACATTGTAGAAGAAGTTGGGCAAGAGTACACCCCACTCCCGGACTCCCCACACCCCAACCCCCCTCATTTCAACCATGCACCATCCTCCCCTTTCCACCCCATTCAAACACCTATCCCCTCTAATCCCACCATGCCTGATACTTTCACCCAAATTCTCTCCCTATTACAATCCATCCAAACTCAATTGATCACAAACACCAACAACCAAGCCCTCATGAGCTCCTGCCTTCTATCCATTCAATCCACCCTTACCCCATCCACTTCAACTCCCCAACCCCCTCACACTTCCCCTGTCCAATCACCTATCCATTTATCTCCTCCATCTTCACCCATAGTTCCACCTCCCACAGCTGCTACCCAGTCTGAGGAGGTAGCCACTCCATTTTCCCCCATACCTATCTCATCCCCATCTTTTACCCCTCCATCACCTCCAATAGTAGCCACTGAAGTTGCTGTGTCACCTACCACCCAACCACCCACTCTCACTCCACCTGTCTTCACAGATGCCTTAACCCAAACTGATCCACTTAAGGAACTAGTTTTTTCCACCCCCTCCTCATCTTCCACTCCACCCCTTTCCTTGCCCATTGTACTGAGATCCCCCATCTACATTCCCCCTTACCTCACTCTACCGTATGCAATGAGGGACAATCCCTACATCTGCAGGAATTCCCTAACATGAATGGCTACACTCTGAGCTTCTCTGGAAGTCTCCTATGAGGAGAGGATTGCTCTCATGGAATTGGAGCAAAGAATCCAGCTCCGGGATATCTCTCAGGAGTGGAAGAAAATCCTGACTCGTTATGAGTCTGCCAAACTTATTACTGATGCTCTGACTCGCATTGCCGAGTTTGAGAAGAAGAATGCTAAGCTTCTCCAGAAAAAAATAACCAATGCTCAGGAGATACTTAAGGCCACCCAGGAACTCTCTGAGTCTAACCTGCTTTATGTAGCGAAGAAAATCGATATTCTGGAGAGAAAAGTTGCTTCATTGACTTCTCAAACATTTAAACCAACCCCTCATGCTACAACTCCTTCCAACCCTCTGCCACTCAACCTGCTCCTACCCCACCTGTAGATGTTCCCCCCCTCCAGCCCAAGATCATCCTGTAGCTAAACCTTTCCCACCAAAACCTAAGAGGACTTATACAAAGAGAAAAGTTACTGCAAAGAGATTTGTTTCCTCTGCTTCTGCTCGCAGTAAAGGGAAGGAACTTGCTACCCAGTCGAAAGAGGTAGCCCCCACTATGCCGCCACCCCCACATGACACCTCCTCCACCTTACTCTCCAAGGAGGAAAGAAGGAAAGTTGCTGCTGCCCTTGGCCTCGATCCTAATGTCCTTTTCCCTTCTGATTCTGATTCTGACTTTGGTGCTGCTTCTACCAAGAAAACCAAGAAATCTGCTACCCAGTATGAGGAGGCCCCCAAGCAGTCCACCTAGAAGTCCCAACCTAAAGGCAAAGCTCCTTTATCCAAGGAGGATTTGAAAATTTTGGCAGACTTGTACGATTGGCCTGATGATTCTTGTAAATAAATATAGTTTATGTTTGTTTATTTCTCTTACTGCTTTGGACCATGTACATATTTTAGATATTAATAGTAATTTCTTTTTTGTGTTATGTCTTTCTTTGTGCTTATTGTGCATCTATTTCTTCATATACCCTAGTCATTGTTACCATGCTCTCTGAACAGTGAGGACACTGTTTAATTTAGGTTTGGGGGTATGGTAGGTATGCCAATAAAATGAGTTAATGCTAGTGCAGCTATGTTTAAAAAGTTTTTGAAAATAAAGTGACTTTCCACCTTTTTTTTGAAAAAAAGAGGAAATTACAAACTTTTTAAAACTAAAATAAGTCGTAATTTTAACATTTTTCATGAAGCAAATGTCAAGAATTTTTAAAAAATTGATGTTTAGTGAACTTGAAAGGAGAGAAAACTGTGGGGATACACCCCAGAAATTTGATGGAAGGCCATACCCAGTGAGATTTAGGCCTGAAAATTTTTCTTTGAAGAGTGTCTTCGCAATTTTTCTGCTCTAAGGGCTGATTGGATCTAGTTTTGATCACTAGAAGTTAGGCAAATCTAAATTAAAATAGCTTGACAGCATTCATGACCTTGAAGACATGAAGTAAGGCCATCCCTTGAACAGTTTGAGCCTAAAATTATCCCACCTTTGAACTGCCCTTGATACACACCATTTGAGCCTCAAAAATCCTAGTTTTTCTTCGATAAAAATCAGAAAATTTGAATCCAAAACCCCTTGACCTGTTTCAGCTCACCCTCAATCTGAGAAATCTGGAAATGGAAGGAGAAGTGAGGATAGAGGACAAAGATTTAAAATTTGGTTGAGTAAGAGGAAAGCACATTTGGTGGTGTTGTGGCATTCCAACCCATAAAAAGAAAAATGGAGAAAAATACAAAAAGAAAAGGAAAAATAGAAAATCAAAGAAAAAGAATGAGAGAGAGAAGTCATTTCATTGAAAGATTGAAATGAGGATTAGAAACTGATCACTTTAAATCTAAAAGTTCAAGAAGTAAATGGAATTGTGCTAAAATGAAGAAGGTTGAGTTACAAATCACCTCCTTACCTGGCTGATTTCTCAATTTGGAATCCAATTTTACCCGTTTATTCTTTTACAAATTTCGCCCATAAGCCACATTACAACCCAATAAAAAGACCTTACTGATCTGAAATGGATTGAGCTGTCATGTGGAGATGAGGATTTGTTTAATCTATGGTGAAAAGAATTAGAAAATTTTAAAAGTTGGAGCAATGCCTATGCTCATGCTTGTAGTCCTATTTGAGGGTTGTAACTGCTCTTGAGCTGTGAGAAATGATGAACCCTTGTACTTTTGTTGTGAGTTAACAGCCCTGGTAAGACTTGGGTCTAAAATCAAAATTGATTGGAGCATTATCAAAATAGAATTCTTAAATTAAAGGTGAACTCTGCATTAATTTTCAGGCACAATGCCTTGACATGAACTGATTGATGATGAAGGAATTACAGTAGAATTTCAGGTTTTAAACTGATGATTTTTTTTTTATGGGACATGGTGTGGAATTTATTTTATTTTACTTGAACTCTGTTCCTGCATGTTACATAAGTATTAACTGATTTTATTGGAGAAGTTTGTGGATGCTCACTGAAAACCCTCAGGAGACTTCACTCCTCCACTAGGGATCACCTAGGGGTTCAAAAGGCTTGATGCATATGCTAAATGCATTTGTGCTCCTTACAAAAGTGGCATTTTAGTTTTCTTTATTCTTCCTTTGATCAGAGACTAGAAAAGCTTAGGTTTGAGGGTGTGTTAATCTCTGAAAAGTATCACTTTTCACCTCTTACCAAGAGTTTTGATAGACCTATGAGTGGACTAATAAATACTTGTTGAGCATATCTTGTAGATAGCAGTAAAAGGCAGTCATAATGCAGAAATCCATCTCTTAGTGCAGTTTAGACCCAACAATGGCCCACTTAGAGCATGCAGCAACAGCAAAGCAGCTTTAAAGGAGTGAAAATAGGTTGAAAACAACCTATCGAGAGGTTACTAGAACCTGTCGATAGGATCTTATGGCTGAAAAAAAGGAAGAAGTCATGAGGATGGGAGAATTCAATAGGATCCAAAACCTATCGCGCAATCAGTAATAAAGAGGGAGCATCCTATCGAATGGTTGCCTAAGCTCGAAGAGAACCTATTGAGAAGTCTGAAACCTGTCGATAGGAGCTAGAAGCAAACTTATCAAAATTTATTACGCAGAGATCAACCTATCGAAAGGATTCCCCAACCTGTCAAACACACTAGATGAAGGCTGTGGATGCTGGAGCTCTATTCTCAGGAGCAACCTATCGGAACCTATCGAAAGGATCCTGAATCCTAGAGAAAGGAACAAAAGGCTTGTTTGAAACCTATCAAAAACGTCAAGAACCTATCAAAATCGACTGAAGGACTTCTCAGAAAAGTTGTTGTGCACACACTGCAAGTTGGTGACCTACTGCACACAATCTGAGGCACTCTGGTGACCAACACGAAGTTCTAGAAGTGCCTTGGGAATCCTAATCGACCCACGTGCTCTCCCCCAACTCTAACTAACTGAGAGAGCCTTCTAAAAGGGGAATAAATGAAGGAATAACATAATTATTCCAGCTGAGCTGTGATTGGCAGGAAAAATAGATCCGAGGCTGAAAGGGAGAGCTATATAAGGAGGGAAACCAAAAAAAGGGGGGTGCAATTCTAGAGATCAGAGCTTGCATCAAAATTCTCTATTCTTCCTTTGTGCCTAACTATGGTTGGCTAAATTCTTTAGAGCAGCAAGGAGTGAGATTGGATCTGTAATTGGAGAGAATTGAGAGTGTTATTGAGCATTAGATAATGCACAGACTATAAATCTGAGAACATTTCATTGTATAGTGAGTTTATTTCAATGCAATGCTGGTTTTATTATTTTAATTAGATCCATAGTTCATCTAGTTTCATTTGGTGCTCGATCGGATTTGTGTCGATGGGAATAGCTCACCCACTTTACTGGTAGACCTCTTGGATACCATTTGATCTCCCTAGATCTGATGTTCTTGCAAATGACTGTGTCTGTGACCTTACAATCACAACATTTGTAGTGATTATAATGTTCTGATGGAAACCTGAGAATGGGGTGAATCTATTGGATGATCTATGACCATATAAGTTGACAGATCATAGCCTTAAGATCAATCCAAATCTCTGGCTTAGATCATATCCTTTTACCCTGCAGCTGTGCTTATAGCCAGATGAGGGATTGATGCACTCTGAATTCTTTGTGACACTGTCAGCTCAATCCAATTGCAGCAAGACCAAACTCCAAGCTATTTCTCTCCATTTTCTATTTCCAATTTCACCAAATTTTTGCCTCACTTGCTAGATCTAAACTCTGGATTTAATCTCAATTCATTTCTGCATTTAATTGTGTTTCTGTAGTTTAGTTTAAAGTGACAACCCCTTAAGACCTCTCCTCTCTCTTTTGCTATTTTAGTATTAGGTAGGGTGCCAGATCTGCCTTAGATCTGGAGATTTACTTAATTTTCAGCTCACATTTCCCTGTGGACATACCTTACTTACCCTTTAAAACTTGCTGCAATAGGCTCTGAATACTTGCAGGCCTGTGTCTGCTTGTCTTGGTGTGTGTAACCAATAGATCCTTTAATTGTGTGATTTTAAACCTCTTTTTGAACACAAGGTAAGAAGCCAACAGTGCCTGCTTCAGAGTTTTGTGCACGAGTTCCAAGGCATGTTAATGACTCTTGGGGGTATTTTTGGAAGGCATATGAGCACGAATGGGAACTCTAACCACTTCACATGTACTTGTCCGGTTTGGACCAATTGTGAGAGGTTTTAGAAGAGAAATCAGCCACATCAGTAGCTGAAAATAACTGAATTATTCACTGGTGCTCTAATTGGTTGAAACAGATCTGAGGATAGAGGGGAAGAGTATAAAAGCCTGAAGAATGTATAGAGCTGGGCATCCAAAAATTGAGAGAACCAGAGCCAAATTCCATTTTCCTCCAAAATTCCTTCCCTCTTTCTTCTCCCCCCATTCTCTCCTTAGCCAATGATGATTGGCTAAACCCCTTTTAGTAGCTAGGATGAGGTTGAGAGCTATAAATTAAGTGGTTCAAAGCTTTATGGGAGGATTAGATGTTGCACAGATTACATATCTGAGCACAATTGGACTGTAAGTTTTATTGATTCAGTCATTGTTGAATATAAAGCCAATTTAGATCCATAAATCTCTTGTTCGTCATTTGATTTCCCTAGATCTAATATTCCTGTGGATGCCTGAGCTTGTAGCCTTGCATCCACAACATTTGCAATAGTTTACCTGTTCTAATTAAGATCCTTGAAGAAGAGGAATCTCTTGATGATGTGTGACCATTCAAGTGGACAGATCATAGCTTTAGGATTACTCCAATTCTCTGGTCTAGGTTAGATTCTTATACCTTGCCTCTAAGCTTGTAGCCAGATGAACGATTGTTGCAAATCAATTCTATGCATTGCCTTTGAACCAATTGATTTTCAGTGAAGACCAAAAGCCCTAGCTGCTACGCTCCACCTTTTGATTTTAATCCTTTTTCATAAATCTGAGTTTCAATTAGTTCTTGATCACTTGCTGTTATCTTCAATTTCCTATAGTTGTGTAAAGTGACAACTCTTAAAACCTCTCCTCTTTCCTATTTTGGCTTTATTTTAAACTAGGATAGGCTAGAGTGCAAGATCTATTAGAGATATGGAGATTTACCCCATTTTAAAGCACATTTTCCTAGGGACCTACCCTCACTTATCCCTTAAAGCTTGCTGCAACAGCCTTGGTTCTTACAGGACTGGTTGCTTACCTTGATCCCATTTCTCTGTGATTTAGCCTTTTAATTTACTATTTTAACTCTTTAATAATTGTAAGGTAAGCAATACAACAGTATCCTCTGTTAGGAATTCAACAAGACACTGAACTCCCTATCGCGATCAATACGACAAAAATAAGAAGACATAAAAGCAATCACACACAACATAAAAGGATTTACATAATTCACCGAATATATGGCTACATCCACGGAGTATATGCACTATACTTATGAATATTTACAATGCACACACTCTCTTCTCTTTAGTGCACTCTCAATCCAAATCTGACACGATCTTTAACAGCCAACACACTGAATAACCAAGGATGTAGTCCTTCAAAAATAAAGAAGAGATCTGCTGGAATATAGTAACGATTCTAACACAAGAATGGCTTCAATTGGATGCTTTGATCCCAAACGTTTCTTCAATTCCTTGCCTCTCAAAGTATTCACAAGTTTTTACTCTATATAAAACTATCTCTTGAAACCCTAGAAAAAGCTTCTACTAATAGGTTCTAACTTGCATTAGGAAACTTTGACAAAAAATCTTCTAAAATATCCAAGTCGTCCAAATCCGAGGAAATAATTCACCCTGAATCGATAGATCGATTTCCCAAATCGATTGATTTCAACCCGAGAGTTTGCCAAATAATTGATGCTCAGACTCGATCGATCAATTTCAACCTGAGAGCAGTCTGTTTATTTTCGTCTAGAATCGATCAATCGCTCCCAACATCAATCGATCGATTAAACCCAGAGACCACTCCTCAAAGTGTCTCAAAATATGCATTGGGATTAAACCTAACCAACAATCTCCACCTATGTTTCATCCTCAATCGCGTCATCGCCCCAATGGGCATCAACATTTGTGACAAGTGTTGATCAAGTTTAGGCAATGCCTAAACTTATTATGTGTAACTGGCTTGGGCAACCTGTCTATTGTGTTTTCTTTCGTATCATTCTTCTCAATCGATACTTCTCTATCTTCTATCATTTATCTAATAAATTGATATCGGACGTCTATATGCTTTGTTCTAGCATGAAAGGCTTGGTTCTTTGCTAGGTGAATGACACTCTGACTGTCGCAGATGCTATCGATGCTCTCATCCACTTTACCAAATTAACTGACCAAACTCTTAAGCTATGAGGCTTTCTTAGCAGCTTTAGTAAACAATATACTTGGCCTCTATAGTTAACGATGCAACTATCCCTTGAAGCATAGATTTCCTACTAATTTCTCCAGCTGCAAAAATAAACACGTACCCGATGGTAGAGCTTCTTCTGTTAAGGTCACTAGCATTATCAGATTTAACGTAACCGTAGAGATCAAACTCGCATGTATCTCCACCTTCAAATATCAACCCATTTTTAGCAGTACCTTTTAGATATCTCAATATCCATTTAACCGTAAACTAATGCCCTCTTCCTGGATTAGACATATACTTGCAAACCACAGTCAAGGCCTGTGTTAAATCAAGTCGTGTATTCACCATGGCATACATCAAGCTCCCAGTAACATTTGTATATGAAATATTCTTCATGTATTCCCTTTCTGTATGTGTGGACGAACTCATCTTCTTTGTGAGTTTGAAATGCTCTGCTAGAGGAGTTGATATCTACTTAACATCACTCATATTATTCTTTTCAAGGAGTTTTTGGATAAAAGTCCTTTAAGTTAGACAAAGTCTTATTCTCATGATCTCTTGTGATTTCCATACCTAGGATCTTATTTGTGGATCCAAGATCATTCATTTCAAACTTCTGGCTCAATGATCGCTTCAGCTTGTTGATTTTAGCCTTGCTTTTTGCTGCTATCAGCATATTATTCACATAAAGAATTAGGAAGATTCTCTCCCCTTCACAATACTATTTTCAGTAGATACAATAATCATACTACCCCCTAAGATACTCTATGCTCAACATATATGAATCGATCTTCTTATACCACTCCCTTGGTGCCTGTTTAAGACCGTATAAAGATTTCTTTAATCTGTAAATGAGCGATTCTGACCCTTCAACTTCAAATCCTTCTGGGAGTATCATATAAATATCTTCCTGAAGATCTCCATGGAGAAAAGCAATTTTCACATCCATCTATTCTAGTTCCAGATCTTTCTGAACAATGATGACGAACAACGTGTGAATCGATGTATGTTTCGCAATCGAAGAGAATATCTCATTGTAATCGATACCCTCGTTCTGAGAGAATCCCTTTGCAACTAGTCTTGCTTTGAACTTTGGAGTTTGCCTCTTATCACCTTCTTTCTTTCGAAAGGTCCATTTACAACTGATGGTTCTCTTCCCTTTAAGAAGTTACATGAGATCCCAAGTCTCATTTTTCAAAAGTGACTACCATTCTTCTTCCGTAGCTAAACACCACTTTAGTACATCTGTATCTACTCGAGCTTCTATAACTGTGCTTGGTTCCCCATTCTCTGTGATAAGTGCAAGTACTAAAGAAATCATATCTTTAAACTTTACAGGATGTTTCTTTGTCCTTTTTTACCTTCTCAATATAACTTGAATCGAAACTGGTACCTGGGACTGTAAGTCTTGAGAAACTGTGTCATCATGCTCTATCTCAGAGTCTTCATTATTTTTCTAATCCTGCTCATGCCTTCCAACATCAACTTGTACTTGTAGTTCACCAGATGATTGAGGTTTGCCTTTCACCTTTTTCATTATAAACTCATCCGAAAGTAACATCTCTTCCAACTATCACTTTGTGAGATTGTGTATCCCACAAATGATGACCTTTTATTCCTTCACCATAACCAATCAAGACACAATTTTTGGATTTTGAATCAAACTTAGATTGTTTACTTTCCTGAAGTAATGCATACGCGGTTCATCCAAACACCCACAACTAAGAGTAACTTTCGTATCTTTCATACCAAACCTCATCTACAATTTTTGAATTCAATGCCGCTGATGGTGACTGATCAATCACATAATATACCATTTTATCACCCTTAACTTAGTGATGCTATTAATAAGTTACTGATGCACAGATACTAAAAAACAATAGTAAAAGAGAGCCAAAGTACTAATATTCATCAAAATTAACTCAAAAAGCAGTAAAAAGATGATTTTATGTAAGAAGACGATTCGCCACCTATTGAAAGATGAGAAATCATATTTTATGATTGAGCACTAATACTGAAGCCAAGGAAAAGAAAAATGAGAAATCATAATTTACGATTCTTCAAAAGATGATTCTTTAGAAAGCAACAAAAGAGTAAAAGGCGATACCAAAGAAAGCGATCGTTGTCTACTAAGGAAGCTATGAAAGATAGAAAATCGTGAATTACGATTTTCTAGGAAAAAGAAGAAAAAGGATAATCGTGATTGACGATTACGATTATAGAAGCTTTCCTATTATTTCTATTGCTGCTGATCACGTGAGAACTCTCACCGCCATGAACAGAATTAGATGAACTCTTTAATTAGAAGTTTGGCTAATCATGAATCTGAGAAGATTGATGAAGATAGACTCCTAAAATCTCTGCTGCAGTTATCAAGGAAAGAAATTCGGAACACATCAGCCATTGAAAGCAAGGAAGAATAAAATTAGAATTGGAGTTATATTAGGAATCTTTTATTTTAGAAGTTTATTTTATTAGAATTAGAACTTTGTAAACCGACTCCTTATGATCTATAAATAAGAGTGCTCGATATAGGAATAATTATTAAAGAATTTCACAGCATCAATTGATAACTAAAGTCTCTGTTTTCTCCCGATCAATGTAGCTTAGGATTTATAAAGTAACATCGTCCACAGTCCTCTGAGGTCTTGCCTGACAACCAAGGCTGAGGAAGCTGAAAGATCAACCATTTGGATGGTTCTACTTTTACTTTCTAGATTAGATCTTATTTTCTTTTATTTACTGCTTTGTAAACATCTTTGAATTTTGATTTGAATTGATGACTCAGGTTAAAGTTTGTAGATTAGTGTAATGGTTTTACTTTTCCATCGTCAATTTTCTTGAACTTGATTGACGCCCAGATTTTTTATAAAACTGTTGATTAGATTAAATCTGTATGGAAAAATTCTAGTATTTGATTGACGACTAAATTCTGGAAGGCTGTAATATGGTGTAACGATATTTTAAATTTGTAAACATCTGATTGCTGAAGGTTGAGATTGACGACCTCAATCTGAAGGAGGATTAGGATTAATTTTTTTGTAACTTAGTATAAAAAATATTCTTTTATTAATATTTCTCAAGTAGTTTAGTTCTTAAAAGATAAAGATAGTTTTTAAAAAGGAATATAAAAATTTATAAAAAGATAATCACTTCTTCGTGGGATCGATCCTATCACTAGTGCTATAATTTCCATTGTACGCTTGCAATAGGTTAAGGCTTGATTTTAATTTAAATATATATATACTATAAGCCAGTCAGTGACCGATTGACCAAGTATCATGTTGTACTCACTGCCTCTATCCGAAACCTGATTAGTCATAGAATATACCACTTTACTACCCTTAACTTAGTGATGCTAGACCTTGGTTTATTACTAATGAGATGCTGTGTAGATATTTAGAATAGGGAGCTTAATAGAGTCGAAGTATTAATCTTTGCCAAAATGAACTCAAAAAGTAGCAAGAACTACGATCATACGAAGAAACGATCCAATTGAACGAAGGACCAGTCGATAAGTCAAGAAAAAGAAATATGAAACAAATGTAATTCTCGAATGTGCGAAAAAGAAAAAGAAAAAGGAATCGTGATTCACGAACGTTGATCGCTGGATATATTTTGTTCTAATTAAGTCTTAACCTATTGCAAGCGCACAATGGAAATTGAAATACTAGCATAGGATCATTCCCACGGGGAAGTATTTTATCTTATATATATTGATTTTTTAAAACTTATATTTATCTTTTAAGATCCTAAACTACTTGAGAAATATGAATAAAAGAATAGTTTCTTAAACTAATTTGCAGAAAAATAAATCCTAAATCCTAAATCCTCCTTCAGATTGTCGTCGTCAATCACAATCTTTAGTTATCGGATGTTTACAAATTTAAAATACCGTTACACTATATCTCAGTCTTTTAGAATTTGGGTGTCAATAAAAAACTAGCATCCTTCAATATATATCTATACTAATCTTTAATCTACCAAAAATTTGGGCATCAATCAAACTCTAGAAAATCAAAGATGGAAAATAAAAACCATTACACTAATCTGCAAATCTCAACCTGAGTTATCAATTCAAATTAAAACTTGGAGATGTTTATAAAGCAATAAATTAAATAAATCTAAACTGAAAAGCAATAAAAATTATATCTTTTACCCCTCGGCCGCAATCATCAATTGCTTCTTAGAAACTACAAATATCTACTCTATTCTTTCAGCTCTCAATCCCAATCATCAATTGTGATCGAGGAACTGTAGATATCTAAACTAAACTACTTTAATGATCGGAAGAAAACCCAACCTCAGGCGTCAATTGATGCTGAGAATTTTTTCGATGATTAATTCCTATATCAAGCCCTCTTATTTATAGATCATAAGGGGTTGGTTTACAAAACTCCTAATTCTAATAAAAGAAACTACTAACCCAAAAGTTTCCTAATATAACTCTACTTCTAATCCTATCTTTACCTGCTTTTAACAGTGGATGTACTTTTAAATTTTCTCCTTTATTTTAGTAACAAAGTCCTTTAGGAGTCTCCCTTCGTCAATCTTCTCAGATCCGTGAGTGGTCAGATTTCTAATTCAGAAAATTTTCAAATTATATGCATGGCAGTGTGCATCCTCATGTGATCAGCAGCTTTAGAAAGCTTCCTTTTTGTAAAATCATAAATCACGGTTTTATAGCTTTCCCTCTTTGGACGATTCCTTATTTTCGATCGATCACTTTTTACTTTTGTATCATACTTCGCTTTTGAACAACTTTTGAAGAATCGTAAATCACGATATCTTACTTCTTCCTTTGTAGCGTTTCGCTCACTCGTAAAATACGATTTTCCGACTTTCAGTAGGCGATGATTCATCTTTTTTGTTCAATCGTCTTTCTTATTGCTTTACGAGTTCATTTTAACGAATATTAGCACTTTGGCTCTTTTTACTGTTTTTCCTTAATATCTGCACATTATTAACTTGTTAGTAACAAATTAAGGTCTAGCATCACTAAGTTAAGGGTGGTAAAATGATATATTATGTGACTGATCACACTCCCAAACCTATGCTTTGCTAGTCCCTAGCAAACAAGGAAATATAAAATATTCTATACTAAGAATTTAAATGCCACTTTCGTAGGGAGCACAATTGCATTTAACAGATGCAACAAGCCTTTAAACCCTTAGGTGATCCCTAGTGGAGGAGTTATAGTCTCCTGAAGGTTTTCAGTGAAGTTACGTGCAAACTTAAAATATTTTTGGATTTTTCAAATTTTTCAAGGAAACAAAAGGTTAAAAATCTAAACTAATTTTCATACACTAATTAAGTTAACTAAGTTAACCATCACATGGTTGTTATGATTTTCTAAAATTACCAATCTTTTATCCTTACTTTCCATTATAGCAGTTATCCTTGATTAGAACTCCAACAATTTCAATTCATAATAAGCAGAGTCTATGCATCAGTGAACAATTTATTCTTCATAGATTTTTCTAAACTGCAGTTTTAGAAAATATTTTCATTCAAAAACTCACTACTGGCATATTCTCAGAAAAGATCAAAATTCTAGGTTCTCAGAGTATACTATATATGATAAATTCAAAGGATAATTAAAATAAAATGAATCTCATAGAAAAGATAATCTATTCTATTCATATGATTTCCTATGCAATCTATAGTATCTATTTTTCATATCTCTATTAGGCTTATGCTTCTGCAAATCGTAAATCAAAAAGGTCTTTCTTTCGGCTTGTAATGGGGCTTTGGATTCCAGAAGGTGTCAAAGAAAGATAGCAAATGATTCAAAATATTTATGAGAATTTAGTTCCTCCTTCCCCTATCTTTTCTACTTCAGTATCAGTAAGTATCCATGAATTTGGATGCTTCTTCCCATTTACTGTTTCTTATTTTTATAATTCCCATTTCTTACTTTCTTTTCTTTTATCCTTTGATTGAGAATCATCTTTTACAATTTTTCATTTCTTTTCTTTTCTAAATCGTCTTTCATGATTTTTCATCTCTTTTTCCAAATTCTTCAAAATAATTTCTCCAGCTGCACCCATTTTTAGCATTCCCCTTATCTGGTTTTTGCTTTTACTCCTTCGACTCCCTCTTCTTCCCTTCTTTTGCATTCTAAATTATCAAAATATGTAAGGGTTAAAGGTTGAAAGCTTTGGGTAGTACATATGGTTAAGGGTTTTGAAAATTTTTGGTATAAAGAAATTCAGTTTAGGCTTCTAATATGGGTTCAAAGGATAAGTTATTTTCTGGAATTTTAGCTTTGTTGGCTCTGTTTTAAACAAAAGATGATTTTTAATCATCTTTATGATTTACTAGCATAAATGCCTTATTATTTTGATATTTCAAATAGATAGTTCTAGAAAAAAAAATTAGGTTATCATAGTCATAGAATATTTTGATTCTAAATTCAGCAATATGAGATTTCATAAAGGCAGTAAAGAAGTTCAAAAGAATTTTGACTTGAATAGAAGCAGTCTCTCTCTCAAAGAAAGAAAAAATTAGTCTCTAATGCTCACTGGTTTATACAATTTTAAAACTATAGTCTAAATATTGCTGTTTAGATCAATCTATTATTTCAAACATTCAATCTGATATAGTGTTCAACGAGCTAAAACATGAATTGTAACTGTTCTATATTCTTGATTATTGAACTTCTACTATGATGGATTGTAAATTTTCAAGATTCATAATTTTTGTTTATATCATAACTCACATATAATGGTTAACTATTTTTAAAATAGTGAAAAAAATTATTTTTTTTTTATGCAAAAAGAGAAAAAAAACAAAACAAAAAAGCTAAATAAAACTAACAAACTGATATACTAACTAACTAATATACTATACACAGAAGTCGTGTATCCCCCTAAACTTAATTTAGACAATGCCCTCATTGGCACAAAAATCGGGGACACTCAAAATTTATTTACCTGTGAGGCTTTGTGATGCATGATATAATTCACTCACTCGGTGATGAAGGGAATGGTACAAGGATGGAAGCAGCAGGTGGAGTTGGTGCTGGTGAGGCAAGCAGTGAGGAGGGGTTGTTTGATAGGTCTTCCTTCGAGTCGGCTACCACATCTATAGAGTAATCATCTTGTTCTTTTGAAAAGTGGCCCTCTTTGTGTCGCAGGCTCAGCCTCATTAGTGTTTTCCTTCTCATCTATCAATCTGCAAAAGTTTTCTTTCAGACTCTGTTGCTCCTTTTCAACCTTTTCTTTATTTTCCAAATCCTCATTTAACTTTTTAATCACAGTGGATTTCAATTGAATTTTGAACCTTAATTTCTCTTCCTCAGCTTGTCCTTTTATTACTGCGGTCCAATATTTCTTTGTGATAGACTCAATAGTCCTTTTCTGTTCAACATTGGTTAAACTGAGGGAATCATTATCTTCTTGCAGTTTCAGAATTTTTTCCTTCTGCTACGGTCAGTAGATGATTTTTCTCATCCAACTGTCTATTGAGTTCTTGCTGGTAATCCTTGAGAGCTTTTTCTTTCGCAGTTTCCCTATCATCTGGATCTTCAATTAATCGTCCAAATTGTTCAATCAAATTTGCTATTTTATCTTCGTATTCCTTTTTCTCGCCGTCCCATGCCTGTTGGTCATGCCATAATATTTTGTTGTCGAATGTGCCTAATGGTCTTTCACTACTTTTCGCCATAGATTGTCTACTAGCTCTTGGTGTTCTTGTGCAGTAGGCATCAATTCAAGGACTCTACTTTTCAATCTATGAAATTCTTCCATTATCCTCCTCACTACACTGGCAATGGCATTAGATTTTGTGCATTTGTAAATTCCATTATTCTAGTTCTCTCAATCTTCTTTCTAGTTCGGGGATTGTTGTGGTGGTGGCCGGAGGAGATATCTCTTGATTTAGTAATTTGAAAAAACCCCATCCTCTGTTCTAGGAAGAGCCTTTTCTTTGAGATCAATGGTGTATCCCACATTCATTAACAAATTTGTGATTAACCCTCCAAAGGACAGACATAATTTCTTTATTTGATATTTTTCTTGGTTCAACTTCTTTCTCACGGTGTTGATTACGTCTAGCAGGTAGGTTGCTACACTTAACCAGTAGCGATCAACCATAAGATACAAGGCTCATATGAAGAGTTCTCTTCGTTGTGTCCCATGACCCGTTGGGTGGATGATCTTATGAACTATGACATCCAAGAAGTGAATTTGTAGACTCCGTGACTCTACATCTTTTCTCATGAAAAATGATTTGTCTTTTTGGGATTTTTCTAGTAGCTCTGTCGCCATCTAAACAAAGTCTGAAAAAATATGGGATTGTTCTTTTAAAATATTGGCTGCTGGATTGTTAGGGGACACTCCAGGTCTTTCCAAGGGTGCATTCATCACCCCAACAATCATTGTCTTTGTTATTGTAATTGGGAATTCGTCAATGGTTGTGGACAAAATTGATTCTGAACCCTTGCTACTATTAACCATATTTTTATAAAACAGTCGTACCAATCTCAGGTAGACTAGTGTGACTTTGGGCTCTAGGAAGTACTGCAGCCTGACATCCTTAAAGTATTGGATTGCCTCTCTACTTATTTCACATTCTTCCCAAAAGGCAACGCCCACTATGATTTCGGTCCCCACAATATGGTGTTTCATTGATTTTTGGAGTTGTTCTACTGTAACATCAAAGGACATTAGTTTTTTACCTTTATCCAATTATGTGCCCTTCCTAGGGGTAGGTATTAATTTAGTTTCTACTCCTTCGGATCGAGTTTCTCTAATAACCACCCCTGAGGGCTTAGCTTTCTTTCTAGGTAGGTTTGCTGCTTTCGATTTAGCTTTAATGGCAGCAAACCGTGAGATGTGGTTAATAAGTGGAGAGTTATTGGAACTATTACCTCCTTCTCCTTCTTCCTCCCTTTGTCTCTTGCTTGTTACTCCCGACATGCTACAATTCCTTTTCCTACAAGATGTAGAGAATATTATTTAGTAAATCACAGCTTGCATATGTAAATTTGAAAATAAATGCAGAGACTCCTCTGTTTAAATATGGAGATTGTTACCTTGATCTTGATTAATCAACAAACCCTACTTTAAGATATTGCTTAGGATTGAATAGGGTTTCCGAAATCAAATAGGAGGTACAAGGAAAATTTAAGAAATAAAAATGGTTGAGTCTTAGTCGATGGATTTTTGAAAAATAGAAGGAAAATGATAGCAAAAATGGAGGGTTCGACAATGGAACCGACGTATCCACTCTCGAATATTTAGGTGCTATCTCAGTGATGAGCTGCTGAAACGGTCATCACACGTGTTTTAACCTAGAGTCGTCAGTCGACTCTAGCTTTTTAGCAATGGTAAATATGAACTCTCGTATTAGTTAAATAGCAATCACTGCGTCTTAACTAATAGGCATATCCATGACGATCAATCGTAAATCTTTATGATTGTTCGCTATAATATATAATAGGAATTATATTATGATCCACCGTTTTTCAAAGATTTGGGTCATAGCGTTAATACCTACGATTAAAATAAAAAGAAATAATTTTTACATATTTTGCAAGGGTTGCTATGGATGAGTCGATAGCTCGACACTCTATGAGGTTTTCATATTGGGTTTTGGGGAGCCGATGTCTCCCCAAAGAATACTTGTCCTCTAGGATTGTTGACTAACAACATTTACAATTGGCCACTTTCTCTTTTTGTCACTTGGGAAGCTAACTGGCTTATTTGGCTTTCTAACATCGTAATGGACTGAGTGTGTGAATGGAGCACTTGAGAGAATTGAGCGAGCTGATGTAAATCTTTTGAGTGCTGATGTGACTGTTGCTACAAATCCAGGAGGATTTGAACAAATGTGGCATTAGGTGCATTTTTCTATGGTTGAACTTAGGGTTGCGCAGCAGGCATTTGAGGTCTCTGGTGAAAAACTTGGATCTGGGGAAATCGGGGTTGCACAATTGATGGTGCTAGTTGTGCTGCTCTTGTCGAACCATAGTTAAATCCAGGGTGGTTCCTCCACGCTGGGTTATATGTCTTTCCATAATCTCCCCTCTGAAAGGCCATTACTTACTCATGTTCCACTACCTCCTGAAAAGATGGCGCAGTTGGGTTTTCATTATAAGTCTGAGTCTGGCAATTAGAATAATTTTCCAAGGGTCTATCCGGAGTGCTCAGTTTGGCAGCCAATAGTGTTACGATCTTTTGTTCAAGAGCCATAACCTTCGCACTCATATCATCCTCTTTTTTTACTTTATCTTTATTGATATCATAAAGTCCATCCCTTGTGAGCGGGGTGTAATGAGTGATATTGGGATAAGATCTAAGCAGGGCCTTTTTTTGCTTTCAGTTATCACTCAGTTTCTTAAATATGTTCCAAGACTGTTGGCCATTTTGAGCCATAAAGGCTCCTCCGCTTATGGCATCGACTGCCGACTAGTTAGTCTCAGTCAACCCTTGATAGAAACTCTGTGCTATTGACCAGGTCGGCACATCATGATGAGGGCACTTCCTCAGTAGGTCTTTCATGTGCTGCCAGTTTTCATGAGACAATTCTCTAGGCTGCTGCCTAAAATCTTGAATTGTTTGTCGAATCTAGTTAGTTCTATGAATTGGGAAGTACTCATTTAAGAATTTGGATTGCAGTTCATCCAAAGTGGTTATACTCCAAGCAGGCAGCGAAGTCAACCATGCTTTTGCTCTATCTTTGAGAGAGAAAGGGAATAATCTTAGCTTAACTGACTCCTGTGCCACCCGGAGCTTTTGGTATCCTGGGAAACCAAAATCAATATTGAAAGCACCAAAGTGCCAAATATGACTCTGATTTATAGATCCACGCCAAAGGCTCTTGGGTAGGGGCTCCGGTTATCAATCGGGAAGGTTTTAGGCACCCGATTGAGCCGCTCGTAAGCGGTTTCTACTATGGCAGAGTCTAGGTGTGGCTGGTTTAAATAATATATAAATATATATCATTATATATATAAAAAAAAGAAATAAAATGAACGACACTTCCCCTTACCCGAAGGTACACCGATCCTATTGAGCCCTTCCCACTTGCCAAAATTTAGGCAGCGTAATGGCTCAATTCTAGGATAGAGAAAAAACAAAGAAGGTACAGGAATAGAGGGGAGAATCGGAGCTCTCGAACCCTTGTAGCACCTATGTGGACCTTCATGTGGCTGCATTGGATGAGCTTCTGATAGCTTTAATGGTTGAGAGATGGGTCTTGAACTCCAAGACTAGGTGGCTAGGAGGTAGGAGAGGGAGGCTAAGGCCTTGTTCCTCCAAGATCTAAGAGATTTAAGATGAAAAAAAGAGGTTAATGGATGAACCTAGGTTCTGGAATTTGTGGGGTTTTAATGCTAAAAAGGGAGGAAAGGGATCACTAAAGGTTTCTCTCTCTTAGGAAATTTTTTCAAGCCCTAAACAAGGGTGTTAAGTCACTCATAGGTTTAGAAATTAGGTAATGGACAATCTAAAGTTTTTGCGATTTTCTAGAGCTTGGAGAAGAGGGATTTAGGTTTAATGGTAGACGATAGGGTGGTGACTTGAATGGCAAAAAGGTGTTAAGTTAAGCTAATAGGATCACTAGGGTCGGAAAGAAACATACCCCAGACTTTGGGATGGTCCACAAGTCAAACCCCTAATTTCAATTTTGACCATTTTTTGAAGGAAAATAAAGCTCAAATTGATGGAAGTTGAAGACTCGTAGGGGCCCAGCCCAGTTTTGTAATTTCCTGCACCAATCCATGATCTTCATTTCACCATAACTTTTGATGTAAAACTTTGAATTAGGCGATTCTTAGCTCATTGGAAAGCTAGGAACCTCTACTTTCCAATGGTATAGGCCTCAGGTTGGGAAACTATATAGAAAAATTATGACACACCTCTTTTCATCAATTGTTTTGGTCAGTTTGAAATTGGTTCTATATTGGTTCAGTTTTGCAATTTCCTGCACAAATTTGCGATTTTCATTTCGCCATAACTTTTGATGTACAACTCAAAATTAGGAGATTCTTAGCTCCTTGGAAATATGAGAAAATCTACTTTCTAATGGCATAGGTCTTAGATTGAGAAATTATCTATAAAAACTTTGTAACTCCTCTTTCTAACCACTGTTTAGGAGGGTTCAAAACTGGTTTGGGAAGGGTTCTAATGGGTCTGGGAAGGCTGGGGTTGATTCCTAAGGGTTTAGAAAGGATTCTAAAGGTTTTGTGATGATTGCTAAGGGTTTGGAAACTACTTTCGAAAGCTTAAGAGTACGCCTTTCTCGAAGTATGTGTCGATCGGGCCTTGGGCTAAATTTGGGTGTATATAGATGCCCTCTTTGGTATTCTATTAGTAATGATCGTATGCCAAAGAAAGAGATATTCGAAGAGGCCCAAGACATGCTAACGGGTCCGCTGTGTTCAAAACAAACCTCAAACATAAAAAAGTAAAACAACTAAATAGAGAGCGACGTAAGCTCAACATTAGGGAAAACGTGCGTCACTCGAGTGTAGCGGAAGCCCCAACATTAGGGAAAACTTTTGTTCCTCAAGGCTATCACTCCCCAAGCGCTTACCGATACTACTTGGTATAATCAAGATGGTATAATTTGAAAATGCACGATGTTTGAGTTTAATTTCGAACAAGACTACCCTGCGACTTAAAGATTGGTGTAAAGTAATGATGCGAAGATCACATGAGGCATTGATTGCCTAATTTGATTGGCCACAGGTGCCCCTACGCAAGGTAGGGTTTGAGATTTTTGGGCGAACCCATCAATTCCGAAGATAATTTTGCACAACTACCCGAGTGGAGCAAATATTGATGTCGCAACACTTTTTGAGAGTGTATGCCATTTTTGATAGTGTGCCCTGAATCAACATGACTTAGAATACCCAACTTCAAATAATTCTGAATAGATCCAGCCAAAATTTGGTGCCTACCAAAGGAGATATCCAATCCTGTTCTCTGTTGATAATGAAATTACAAACGAATAACTATGCATAAACATGCATCCGTCAGGGGACGATAAATAACAAGGTGATGAAAGTTTCGACCCATAACCCGTCCAGGGACCATTTACAGGAACAACGGCCATCCATAGATACCTAGACGCATGGCGCCTATCTAAGGGACCGTATAAATGCAGGTTTTAAACTTGCACCCCAGAATGAGCCCTTTTGAACACATATTTGAACATAATCGTTTTATAGGTAATTTCTTTTTGACAGGCTGGTCTTAACCAATGATTGACCTTTTTTACATGAATCCAAACACGGAGTGCTTAGCTTGAAGATTTAGTAGTGGAATTAACCTGATCGAAACATTGACTGCTTAATTGGGATTGACACTATGACAACCCAAATTTTACCCAACACATTTTTTTTTAACAACTGGGAAAACTCGGACTGTGGGTCACAGATCACGATCCAAATACATAATATATACTTGGTACATCTATATAAATGCGGAAATCAAAGCAGTAATACATAGGACAGGAAAATAGAAACTTCTATCATATACAAAACTCTGTTTAACAAGATAAAAGCCACCGATGATGGCCGACCATCACTTAAACAGTGGTGTACAAAATATCTACACAAGCGATGCATATAAAAAATCTAATTCTACCAGCCTACAAGATGATTGGACGTACCGAGTCTAAATCTCAAAATCCACAATTAAAATAAAAAATAAATCCACCTGTCTATAGCAACAGAGTCGCCTCAAGCTACGGATCACACTCAAAACCTGCACTTGTACTTGTGATGTATAGTCGAGTGAGCTAACCATCTAAGATCAGTAGGAGAAGATCAATACTAATTACATTTTATCCAAACATATGCATAAATGTAGTGACGAAGGCATAAATACAATAACCAAAGTTAAAGCATTTTCATATTAGTTCAAAATTGATCGGCTTTATAAATAAATAATCAAATCCCAAGTTCATCAGAGTTTCAGACAAAAATTGAAGTTCAAATTCATGCTTTTGATTTTGAATTCGAATTTATTGGATTCAAGATTCAAATTTGTTATTCATGTTCAAATTTCAGAGTTCGGACGTATTGTTCATAAATCAGAGATCACATTCATAGTTCATATCTTTATTATTCCAAGTTTGTGATTCAAAGTTTCATGATTCACAACTCATTATTCATAATTCATCGTTTCAGGATTTAGAGTTCCAAGATTCAGAGTTTCATGATTCAAAGTTCAAAGATCATCCTTTGAAGTTCATTGTTCAAATACACGGTTTCGCCACCGTGTTGGCCCAAATACATGGATTCACCGCAGTGTTGGTATCACACGTTCATATTTAAAAGTGTCGGTACTGATATGGATCCACTGTCGTGTCGGTGTATTAATACATGAATTCACCGCCGTGGTGGTATCACACATTCATATTTCAAAGTGCCGGTACATATGGATCAACTGCCGTGTTGGTTCAAATACACGGATTCACCGCCATGTCGGTTCAAATACACGGATTCACCACCGTGTCGGTTCAAATACACGAAAGACCCGCTGTACAGTTCAAATTTCAAGGTTCTTACTCACATCTCATATTCGAAATCATTCACATTTAAATCTTACTTTCAAGTTCTTAGTTCAGGTTCAAAAGATTCAAGTTCATGGTCAAGTTTTTATTCCAAGTTCATATTCAAATTTCGTATTTGAGTTCCTATTTGAAGGTCAAAATTCCTTGTCAAAGTCGGATAGCTTCAAAATCAAGGTTTCTAAATGCTAAGTTCAATACATTTCGATAATTTTAAGATAATGCAATATTCAAAATTTCATCAAGGTATTCAATGCGATTCCATTACGAAATAATTTCCATATATTGAGTGCAAAGATTCCCATGGTTCAAGCTTAACAATTTCATAAATTGGAGGCCCACAGTTTCAAGATTCGATAATCCTAACCTTTTCAAGCTTTAGACATTCGATGAAAACAAAAACCAGCACAAAATCAAAACCGACATTCCAAGGTCCAATTTGCTCAAAGTTTCAAAAACGCATCATTAGTCAAATCAATTCAAAATTTCAAAACTTTCCATGGTAGTCAAATACAAGTTTCAAATCAAAATCTAATCCCTATAACTTTATTTAGTATATCATGAAAATCTATGAATAAAAAATAAGATGCAATTAAGCATTGAGTTCCCCTACCTCGGTTGCGAAATCACACAAAGTCCCGTAAAACTATTGCAAAGTCCTCACGGATGTTCCCACACCTCAACCTACATCACAAAGCATGGCTAATAGCACATGTATTGAAGTTACTAAAGTTTTCTCAAAATTAGAGCGAAAAGGACGAGCTCGCATTGACTTTGGATCATTGAAAACCCGTCCCTACTTGCCTCTAATTTTTTACCTATAAAATACTTGACTCATAAATTTGTTAATTCATGAAAGTTGTAGGTCTCTCTTCACTCTTTCCAACTCCACGAGAGTCGTGTCATTCCGAGGTCGGGGTCAAAAGTTACGAGTGAAATACCGAACACTTGTCGGCACTTTGCTAGAAGTCACCCTGGCGACTTAAACCATGCATTTTTGGCTTGTGAAACTCGCCCCAACGAGTTCACAACTCACTTAGAATACATGCCCAGCAGTTAACTCACCCCAGTGAGTTCAGAAGGTCGCCCACACTTTAAGTTTAAAAAAAAAAATCCTTTAGGTGCCATTTAAAAGTCGCCAGGGGCGGCTTTCATCCATAAAATTTTAGCCTAATAAACTCGCCCGACCATTTTAAAAGTCGCCCACGCTGCCCCTTCAGCCTTTCAAGTCGCCCGGGTGAATTTTGCTCGAACTTTTTGGTCTAAAGAACTCGCCTTATTCCTTTTCTTTCCACTTCCTAGTTGTAAGCTCGCCCGGCTAGCCTTTGCTTAGCCCGGGCGGTTTCGACCATTCAGGCCTCGTCTTTCACCTCTTCTCCACACCTAAAAGTCTAGATTTTTCCCTTTGAATCCCCTACATGTGATCACGGTTCACCATGATCAGCAAAAACACACACAACTTCACATTTAGATTAACATTTGGCCTTCGATTTTACCGGCATGCAACATTTTTGACCATCGATCCTTGGAGATTATCTTTTCTCCCGTGTACGATCATCGAACTCGTTGCATGCGATCATGGTAATGTCGATTCTCGATTTCAGCTACTAGAGTGAATGATTTACACGATCGTGACGTGGTACATACCTTCTCGCATGCAGTTTATAAAACCAGCATCGAAACAATTGAATGCTGAGGTTATAGAGTGTGTCCGGCTCTATACTCACCCTACTCGCCATATTCACCTTGCTAATTCGATTATAATCACCTCTACAGCACAATGGCTAGTGCTCGATCCAATGGCTGGATTTCAAAGAAGCCATGGAGAGACTGGTTTCTATTCTCCCTTTCCCTCTCCCTTGTTTTCAATGAAATGCAAGGCTATGAGTGTGGGCTGGGATTTATAAGTGAGGGTTTGTATCAGGTGTGCACATTGTACACACAAGTTTGGTGTACAGCCATCCCATGGCCCTCCCTCAATGGGCCTTAAGTGATTGGTTTTCTCTCAATGGGCCTTAGATTTGGTAACTGGGTCTTAGTTGAATGGGTCTAAATGAGTCTGAGGTGATTGGCTTCCCTTTTAGGTCCTAAGCACCTTTGCTTTCCCAATGGGCCTTAAGTGGCTGGGCCTGAATACTAGTTTGGCTCTCATTCAATGGGGTTGCTTCAGGGTGCGACCTATACACACGAGAATTATGTGTGGCAACAAGGTGTCGGCTTTGTGGCCATGGAATCTAGGATCAGATCCAATACATGACGTCGTTCTTTGTGTGTGTGCGCGGTCTATCTAAGATTATAATTTACTTGTGTGTGCGCTATCACAAAATGTATTCGGCTATCAATTGGACTTTTCCCTTTATAAGGTTTATGAGACTGTGTACTAACATCCGACACTAAATATTACACGACATCTAGGGTTCAAAATCTCGGGGTGTCCAAATCGGTGTTAAACGACACATCGTGAATCGGCGTATGGGCCTTCCATCCATGGACCCAAAATAAGGTATTCTCACAACCACCTATGCGAATACCCAGAATAAGCATCCTAATGTCAAGACGTGTATCATGTACTCTATTTGGCGCGTACACAAAGTTGGGTGTGTGGAGAGGGGATTGGTCAGTGTTTTGGGCACCGCATAAAATAGGTGCAGGGTACATCCATACACAAGTCTATAATAGTTAAGGCCTTAGGGCTCGGGTTAGGTCTGTGCCTAGGGTGCACATGATCATCCATGATCAAGCGTACACCACTTTTATCGTTCTACTTTATTCATTAAAATTAACTAACTAAGCCCATGATAAACTATGGTGCTTGAAACAGGTGGATTCGAACCTAGTCCGATCTTGGGTTTCAGGTCGTATGTAACACACACACACACACACCATATAAGGGCTCGAGTTCCAAAGATCAGTTTGCATCAGGGATTGGTCCCAGATTTGCGGTTGGGTGCACTTACCCAATTGAGATAAGTGGGTCAAAGGCCACGTAACAAACGTGAAAAGTTTGATCAAGGTCAAACCGGCCAAAGTAAATCACATCATCGTTGAAGACAACGATTCAATGCTAGCGGAAATTCGGGGTGTTATAGACACTGTTGCTCCTACTTTAAAGTAGGATCCAAAGGTCCAAGGCGAACCTTAGACTTAGGAAATTAATTTAGCACAACTGTGTTGCTTATAAAATATTGACATTTTACCACATTGAAGCACACATGTGCATAGCTCTGCGTGGCGAAAGTACCGCGAAGATATAGTTATCTTTTTTCTTTTTCAAAATAAATTTCTTATCTCTTCCTTCTTTCTCTTTTTTTTGGAATAGACCGGACGTCGGTGGTGATATGCTTCATCTGATTTGTCCATTACTGAGAGGTTGCCTACTTCAAGTGTTTGGACCATTTGATGTTCCTGCACATTCTTGAGCAAACGTCAGTCCCTTTTTTATTTATATAGGTAGCAATATGCATCCTAATTAACCGAAGGAGAAGCAAACTTTTACCTACACATTTTCAATTTTAAAGATTTATATATTTTTGAATTTTTATTTTCAGAGATTTTTATTTTGTTTTGTTCTTTTTCTTCATTTTTTAGATGGAAGTACGATGCTGTAAATATGTACATGGAAGGAGTATATATTTTTTGGATTTTTTCAGATTTCTTATTTTTATTGTTTTTCTCTTTCTTTTCTTCTTTTCTTTTTTTGGCTATTGCCTTAACAAGGAGGAGAAGTAACAGGTCCCATTTTTAGCATAGTCAAACCAGTTCGTGTGGTCGGACCTGAGTGAGGTTTAGAATTTTTACCAAGGTTGGAAAATCCATTCCTTTGGATCAAATCAACCTTTTCTCTTATCTCGGGTCTTACATTTGACGGTGCAGTCTAAAGATATACCTGATCCGGACCTAATTTGAGCAAGCATGAGCGGCCCAATTGGCAACCAGATAATTTGAAAATGCAATCAAAGGAGTCACTGAATAATTTTTCTTTTTCTTTTTCAACCTTTTTTATTCACAACACCCAAGACGGGTTTTTGTCATGCCCATTGTTGCCCTCTTTTATACCTGTAGCACCCTTTCAAGTTTTCACTACATCCATGGGTATGCATTTTTACCCCAGGCACCTTTTCAGGTTTTCACCTGGTCCGCACAAGCTCGCTATTTTTACCCAGGGCGCCCTTTCGAGTTTTCACCACGCCCTTTTTGCTTTGAGCTTGTACTTTTTCTTTTTCATTTCTTTTTTATTTTTTCAAAGGCCATGACATGGACGTCGATTCTGTCGTAACTAGCTGGATGGAGTTATTTTATTGTCTTAGCTTGGCTCGTGCTGACTCAATGGATATTGTGACTGGTTATAGACCTTAAAGAGGGCTTTTTCTAGGGGTGTATCTTAGCCATAGGATAGGTTAGGAATTTTAAAGGTGTTCTTAGGTTCAGAAGGTTTCCTCGATAGGGTTCCAGCTGCCATAATATACTTCTTCCTTGAGAAATTTTGACTGTACATGCCCCAATTTTTCTTTTCTATTTTTTTATTCTTTTTGCTTCTTTTCAGATATCCTCTTTTTGGAAATTTTCTTTTCTGATTCTTTTGGATTGATGGTAACTCTTTTTCTCCTTTTTTTATTGTTTGGTATATACACTTTTTCCATTTTTCTGGGGAGGGGTTTAACGAAAGAAAGGCCAATGGCTCAACGGGTGTAGCAAGGGTATAAGTATTCAGGGATGCTGACCACTTGACTTTAAAATGATGACCTCTTTTATGGAGTCCTTAAGTAGTCGCGTATCCATCTTATCATTACTTACCTTATCGCGCGAGACTTAGGAATAGAAACATCGGATGTATCTAGCATTGATGGGCTCAGGAAAGTGATCTCCGTCGATGGTGGTGAGGTAGAGCGAGTACCCTGAGAGCACTTCTCAGATGTTGTAAGGTCCCTCCCAGTTGGGGTTGAATTTTCCTCTTTGATCGGCATGGAGAGAAGGGAAGATTTGTTTGAGTATCGTGTTACCCACTTTTAAATCTTGGATGCAAACATGCTTGTTGTAAGCACATGCAATCCTTCTCTAGTAGGCCTGGGTGTGACACAAGGCCATGAGCTTTTCTCATCTAGCAGGTTCAGCTGCTCAAAGCGGGACCTCTCTCTTTCAGCTTCCGGTGGACTAAATTCCATGAGAATGCAGTGTGACGGTACTTCAACCTCAACTAGTAGTACGACCTCAGTTCCATACACAAGGGAGAATGGTGTTGCCCCTATAGCAGTACAGATCGATGTTCGGTAAGACCATAGTGCGAATGATAACATTTCACTCCAATCTTGATACGTGACGACCATCTTCTCAAGGATGCAAACGACTATTTTGTTAGTTGCTCCTATGACACCATTAGTTTGTGGTCGATATGGTGATGAGAAATGATGCTTGGTTTTATATTGCTTGCAGAAAGCTCTTATACGCTTGTTCGCAAAGTTAGTGCCATTGTCCGTGATGATGTCCTTGGGTACACTGAATCGACAAACGAAACTATTCTTGATGAACTTCTCGACATGGTTGACCGTGATATTTGTATAGGATGCTGCCTCTACCCATTTAGTGAAGTATTCAATAGCGACGAGGATAAACTAATGCCCGTCCGAAGCTTTCGGATTGACTTTTTCGACGACGTCAAGGCCCCAAGTGGCGAATGCGTAATGAGTGGTCATGTTGTGTAGATCTATGGCTGGAGCATGTATAAAACTGGAGTGTTCTTGGCATTTATAGCACTTCTAAACGTGCTTGCAATAGTTAACTTCTATGGTAGTCCAGAAATATCCTTGTCGTAAGATCTTTTTGGCGAGCATGTGCCCAGTGACATGGGCCCCTCATACTCCCTCATGGATCTCTTTCATAATGTTGGCTGCCTTACCCTCAGTTAGACATCAAAGAAGGATATTATTATATGACCGCTTGTAGAGGCACTCACTGCAGATGGCGTAATTGGTCGCTAAACGTTGGATGGTCCGCCAATCCGTCTTCGACATACCTTCAAGGAAAGTTCGAGTTTCAAGAAAATTCTTGATATCTAAGAACCATGGAGGCTCATCATCTAACTTTGTGGGTCCCTCAATCTGGAGGCAGAAGGCTGGCTCATTCCTCTATTCAATCATGATCGGCTTCATCTCAACACCATATGGAATTTCAACCATCGACGCCAACGGTGCTAGTGCATCAACAAAGCAATTTCTCACTCGTGGGACATAATAGAACATAATATCATTGAAGCACATGATCATATCCTCGAGGTGATTGTGGTATGGGACCAACTTCTCATCTTTTGTCTTCTAATCTCCAATGATCTGGCATATGATTAACTGTGAATTGCCAAACACCCTAAGATGAGTTATGTTTAGGTCCAAGGCTGCCTGTAGGCTTACTACGTAGGCTTCATATTTGGCCATGTTGCTTATGCGTGGGAAGTTGAGCTTAGTGGACACTAGTACGTGAGACCCCTTTGGAGAAATTAGAATAGCGTCGACTCCTTGACCCCGACATTTGCTGCTCTGTCAAAGTGCATTACGCCGGTTTCCTCTGTCTCTGCCGTATCATCATCTGTCATGAACAAAATGTCCTCATTTGGAAATTGTTGTCTTGCTTACCTTACAATTATTAAATGCACTAATTGCAGTAATGTTGAATCAAGGTAAGCAAGCAGTCCTGCAAGAACCAGGGCGCTTGATGCAAGCTTTAAGGGATAAGTAAGGGTATGTCCATAGGGGAATGTTTTCTAAAATGTAGTAAATCTCTAGATCTATAATAGATCTGGCACTCTAGCCTATCTTAGTTTAAAACAAATCAAAACAGGAAAGAGGAGAGCTTTCTAAGAGATGCCACTTTACTAAAAACTACAAAAATCAAATGCAAAATGTTCTAGAACTTGATTGAAACTTAGATTTAAGGGAATGGAGAAAAAGATTAAAATCAAAAGATGGAGAGCAGCAACTAGGGATTTTGGTCTTTATTAAAAATCAATTGGATCAAAGGCAATGTTTAGGATAGATTTTCTACAATCCTTCATCTGGCTTCAAGCTTAGATGCAAGGTATAAGAATCTAATCTCAACCAAAGAATTGAAGCAATCCTAAGGTTATGATCTATCCATTTCAATGGCCACGAATCATCCCAGAGATTGTTCCAATTCTAGGATCTTGATTGGAAGAGATAAACTATTATAGATGTTGTGGGTGCCAGGCTACAAGCTCAAGCATCCACAGGAATATCTAATCCAGGGAAATCAAATACGAAAAAGTGAAATTTAGATTAAAATTTTCTTTAAAAACTATAATTACACTGTAATAGTACAACTTACAATCCTATTTTGCTAAGATTGGCAATCTGTGCAACATACAATCCATCTACAAAGCCTTTAAACCTCTTAATTTACAGCTCTCAACCTCACCCTAGCTACTGAAGAGGTTTAGCCAACCCTAATTGGCTAAGGAGAATTGGGGAAGAAGGAAGAGAGAGAATTTTTAGAGGGGAATGGAATTCGAACCAAAGGCTCTTGGGTAGGGGCTTCGGTTATCAATCGGGAAGGTGTTAGGCACCCGATTGACCTACTCGTAAGCTGTCTCTACTATAGCCGGGTCTATGTGTGGCTGGTTTATATAATATATATATATATAAAAGAAATAAAATGAGCGACACTTCCTCTTGCCCGCAAGCACTCCGATCCTATTGAGCCCTTCTCGCTTCCCGAAATTTGGGTAGCGTAACAACTCAATTCTAGGATAGAGGAAAAACAAAGAAGGTAGAGGAATAGTGAGAAGAGTTGGAGCTCTCAGGCCCTACACTATGTGAAAATCGATAAAAAATAATGGCCCAAAACTATTATAAATGTCATAAGCAACTATTTTGAGTCATTGTTTATAGAGCAGTGGCTTTCATAAACAATGGCCCAAAATCGTTGTTTATTTACAAGATAAACCACGGTCCATGTCCGTTGCAAAATCACAACGTCTTTAAGCCGTTGTTTTAACGGAAAAAAGGGTTGTTATTTTTTTCAGAAACCATGGTCAAAATCAGTGGTAGATGTAAACAACGCCAACGAGTCGTTATTAATTTCCTCCGAGAAACAATGGTTATGGACCATGTTTCATGGTTGTTACAAAATAACATCAAGGTTGAGCCGTTGTTCCTAATGAAAAAAGGGTTGTTATTTTTATTTCGAAACCACGGCCTAAATCAGTGGTATATGAAAACAACTGTTATGGACCGTTGTTTTTTTTTATTTTTTTATTTTCTTTAAATGCACAACTTCCATTTTTTTTACTGTAATTAGAGCCATTTTACCTGTTACAAATATTGTGTCAACCACACATCGCTCTATGAGAGAAAAAATTCATATTCCATTCAACTAAATGAAAAAATAATAAGTCAAAAATAAAATTACTTTGCAATATCGTATTAATACATTCAACACCATCTCATTAAAATATTCAAAGATATTATACTAATATATTGAATAATATCCTATAAACACATTCAACAGCACCTTATTCGAGCATGACTCAGGTTGCCAATAAACCCAATGACATAAAATTTTAATGTCTCATTGCTTGACACCTTTGATTGAGCACTTTTCAACTCGTTGTCAAGATTACTTTCCTTTAACAATTTGTCTGCCCACTTCTGATATGGGTCCTGTTTGTTTTCAGCTTACGCCCAACTCCCATACCATGAGTTTTCCTGCTATAAAAACAAACTCAGTCATATCAACAAATTTCATAATAAAATGATACTCAAAGTTTCCATGCGTGTTCAAGAAAAAAAAAAGCGTGCATAAGAGCAACTTGCATAAGAATTTTTATATAATTACATTATGCCTTGTTTGGCAAAACCCAAGGGATGTTATTTTTTTTTTTACTTTCCATGGGTTGGCTAAAAAAAAAGCTATTGGGAAGTGTTTTTTTGAAAAAAAATCTAAAGGTTGTAAATTTTTTTGGCACACTGTTTGGCTACTAACAATCGTAAAATTTGATTATCTTTAAAATACACAATAGATTCACCCATTATATAATTTTTATCTTCCAATCAAAGGCCACATGATCTCCGGCTATTTATCATCCGTGAGGCAAGTAAGTACCAGTAATGATTCTACACTGAAATAGCTTGCCGTAAGGGATCTCAAGATATTTAATTGCGACAGAGGCCGATGATCTCTACTCCTTCCCTCCACCAATGAATGCCCTTTTCTCCCATCCATCATACGATCCCAACCACCCAATAGAATAATCAGATTTGGCGAATCGGTCATGGTCAAGTCGAATCGTTTGATTATCGATGTTAGTGGAGAGGGTTTCGTCTTGGTCTATGGTAAGGTTTTGGTAGGCAAGTCCCACGATCCGGGGGTAGTAGTTCTCATGAAATGGTCTGAAGAGGGTGGTGAAGCCTGCTTTTTTGAGGAAATTAATTGACCGCGAAAGGGGTCGTTCATCACTGAAGTAAGGTTGGTCGAAGTACCATTCCAATTTGAACGTTTTTGCCTCCCACCACGGTTCGGGTTGGGCGTGCATGGGTGTAGAAGTTGAAGTGTCTGGGGCTTTGGCCTTGTCCTCGACAAAGAGCATGGATTGGGCGGTTGTGGGTTTAGTTTTGGTATATTTTTTTTGTAGCCATGTTTAAGTGTAAATGGAAAGAAAATTAGAGCTTTAATCGAAAAGGAGGGTTTGAAAGAGAGTTACCATGGAGAAGGAACATGCGCAAGAGCCCTTGGGTCAAAATCTAAGGGAATCCAACGAAAAGGCGTCGCATTGGCATGAATTTGGTGAAATTAGGGCTTAGACAAGAGAGAGGAGAGGAAGAATACGAACAAAAGAGAGTTCAAACATCGCGGGAATGAGCGTTGGGGTTTGTGCCCCAATTTATAGGTCTGAGGTACGCTCGAGCGGTACCCGATGTACGCTCGAGCGTAATATAAGTGGACGCTCGAGCGTAATATGGACGCTTGAGTGGGCAGGGCACAAACATGGTGTAGCCCAAGTTGGGCATTCGAGGAGTTGATCATTCCTAGCGGGCTACTATACCTATATGATGTTCCCCATTTATGGGCAAAAGTTTAAATTTTTGGCTTCAATAGTATTTGCTCGACCATGGTGGTAACATGGGGATTTCAATACCGAAGCGGTGACACATGGGTATCATGATCTATGATTTATGGCGCACTCATAAATTGCGATCAGTCGCTCATGATTATCTATCAAACTGTCGTATCTCTAGCTAAATTTACAGATAAAATCTAAACAGACTTTCAAGCATTTACAGATAAAATCTAAACAGACTACATTAGCTTAAGAAAACTTATGACAGTGACTTACACTCTTATACAAACAGGCCCATATATTGATCTCGAATCTCCGCTTCACGTTCCCACATTTCCTCGATAGGAGAGTGATTTTGCCATTGGACCAAACCAACAAAATTTTCTTGGTTCTTAATATTTGCTCTTTGCGGTCCAATACTTTAATTGGTTCCTCCACCAACGAGAGATCACCTTGAACTTCGAGGGGTTGGTGGTCCAGAATGTGGGTCTCATCCTTCACATATTTCCTGATCATTGACACGGGAAAGATAGGATGGATGGCCGATAATTGCGGAAGTAAGGTAACATGGTAAGCTACTTCACCGACCCGACCCAACACTTCAAAAGGTCCAATGAATCGAGGGCTGAGATTTCCCTGCTTTCCAAACCACAGGATGCCCTTGTTCGGCGAGATCTTCACAAACACATGGTCTCCCACCTAATAAGAAGTATACCGGTTAGTCTTCTATAAGTTGCATAGGGACACAATACAACAATTGTGCAGACGATTCTACCTGAAAATCCGTAGTCAGTCTCTTAAGATCGACATAGCGCTTTTGATGGCTTTGAGCTACCCTCAGTCATTCATGAATAAGGCAGACGGTTTCATTGGTGCTCTCGATGAGTTGCGGGCCCAACAATACACGTTCACCAATTTCCTCCCAGTTGAGTGGTGACTTACATCGACGGCTATATAATGCTTCCAAAGGTGCCATGTCGATACTCAATTAGTAGCTGTTGTATGCAAATTCGATTAAGGGCAAATGCCTATCCCAAGATCCTTGAAAGTCCAGCATGCAGGCCCAAAGCATATCTTCAATAATTTAGTTTACTCTTTCCATTTGCCCATCTATTTGAGGGTGGAACACTAAGCTGAATTCCAACTTGGACCCCATCCCTTCCTGGACACGTTCCTAAAATTTTGACGTATAAAGGGGGTCCCGATCTGATACTATGCTAGAAGGTATCCCATGTAATCGGACTATTTCCTTCAGATATATTTCGGCAAGCTTGTTAGCTCTATACCTTGTGCTATACGACAAAAAGTGAGCCGATTTAGTTAGCCGGTCAACAATCACCCAGATTGTGTTGTAGCCCTTTTGTGTCCTTGGCAGCCCATGTATGAAATCCATCGAAATATCTTCCCATTTCCACTCAGGAATAGGTAATGGCTGAAGTAGACCGGCGGGGTGTCTATTGTCTACTTTTATTTGCTGACATACAAGGCACTTTGCTCCGAATTCAGCAACATCACGCTTCATTCCTTTCCACCAGAAACTTTTCGTTAAGTCGTGGTACATTTTAGTATTGCCTTGGTGAATAGCATACGACAATCTATGGGCCTCCTCTAGTATCTCTTTCCTCAACTCCGCATCGGTTGCAACAAAAAAGCGGTTTTTATACCATAGGGAACTGTTGGCCTTGACTGAAAATTCTGATTTGTTTCCCTCTCGTATTTGTTGCTTAATGGTGTCAAACTCTGGGTCCTTGTGTTGATTTTCTCTAATCCTTTCGAAGAGGATCGACTTGACCCTGATGTTTGCTAAAATCACCCCGGTCTCCCTCATCTCAAACTGGGTGTCGGTCATTGCTAGCTTCTCAAGGAGTTTCCACCTGTCCACTCTTGTCGCAAGGTGTGACAGGCATGTTGATGATTTTTGGCTAAGTGCATTAGCTACGACGTTCGCTTTCCCCGAGTGGTATTGTATGGTATAGTTGTAATCTTTTAGAAATTCTATCCACCTCCTCTGCCTCAAATTCAGGTCCTTCTGCGTGAATAAGTACTTGAGACTCTTGTGGTCGGTAAAAATTTCAAATGTCTCGCCGTAGAGGTAGTGCCTTCAAATTTTCAAGGTGAAGATCATTGCTGCGAGCTCAAGGTCATGAGTGGGATAGTTCTTCTCATGGTCTTTCAACTGCCTTGACCCAAAAGTTACCACTCTCTCATATTGGTTCAGCACGCAGCCTAGTCCCATATGAGATGCATTAGTAAAGCCCACAAATCCTCTGGTGCCTATCGGTATGATAACCACTGGTGTAGAGGTCAATCAATTTTTGAGCTCTTGGAAGCTCTTCTCACACTTGTTGGTCCACTCAAATTTTACATTCTTCTGGGTAAGTTGGGTGAGTGGTCTCGAAATATTTGAGAATCCCTGTACAAATCTGTGGTAATAGCCGACGAATCCTAGGAAGCTACGAATTTTGGTGACAGTTTTGGGTCGTTCCCATTTCACTATGGATTCAATCTTAGAAGGGTCAACTATTTCACCTGATTTTGAGATGATATGTCCTAGAAAGCTCACCTACTTTAACCAGAACTCACATTTATTAGCCTTGGCGTATAACTAATGATCTCAGAGTTTTTACAGTGCTGATCATAGGTGTTGTTCATGGTCTTCCTTCGACTTTGAATAGATGAGTACGTCATCAATGAAAATAACAATGAGCTGATCCAAATGAGGCTTGAATACCAGATTCATGAGGTCCGTAAAGGATGTCGGCGCATTGGTTAGCCTAAATGGCATGACGAGGAACTCGTAATGGCCATATTGTGTACAGAAAGCTATTTTGGGAATGTCCTCAGCTCGTATCTTCATTTGGTGATAAACAGACCGCAAGTCGATCTTAGAGAAAAATTTTGCTCCCTGCAACTGATCGAAGAGTTCATCTATCCTAGGGAGCGAATACCGGTTCTTTATGGTCATCTTATTTAATTTCCGGTAGTCTATGCACAGTTGCAAGGATCCGTCTTTCTTTCTGACGAATAACACTGATGCTCCCAATGGATACACGCTTGGTCGAATGAATCCCTTATCCAACAGCTCTTCCTTTAGCTCTTTTAGTTCAGCCGGTGCCATTCGGTATGGGGCCTTGGATATTGGTTCCATGCCGGGTGCTAAGTCAATTGCGAACTCGACCTCCCTTTCTGGTGGCAAACCAGGCAACTCAAGAAACACACCAGCAAATTCACAGGCAACAGGGACATTGACTATTTCCACCTTCTCATCCTTGTGTCCTTGAACGAAGGCAAGGTATCCCATACATCCCTTGTTAATCAATCGTTTGGCTTGAATTGCGAACACATAGGGCACTACAATAGGTCTAATGCCGATGATTCTTAACGGTCTTTCCTTTTTGGGATAAATGGTGACTGATATCTCTCGACAGTCAACCTTAGCTCGCAGCTTAGTTAGCCAATCCATGCCGAGAATAATGTTGAATTCTTGCATTTCGAGGAAGATGAAACCAGCCATAGTTTGACAGTGTTCCATAACTACAATTATTGATCAACACATTGTGTAAGAACTCTTAAAATTTCCCATCGATGTAGTCACTGCCAATATAAAGTCTAGCGGCTCCGGTGTGTACTCGATTTCTCTCGCCATAGCTGGTCAAATAAATGAGTGTGTAGACCCCGAGTCTATTAACACACATGCTAGATGGCCGCATATATTGCAACATTTACTAAGGTAGACGTAACCTAATTTCACGACTTTTATAATGGTATTAATAGCACAACAATTTGTTACAACAAGAGGCATATTGACTAAAAATAATTTCCTATTTATGCACCTTTTTCATCTAAAATACAAATCATTTAAGCTGACAATTCAAGGAAAATCATACCATGAATGATGTCGTTATTGTCCTAGGTGTCGTGTTTTGTGGCTGCATATGCTTGTCCTTGACTGGTGGGTAGAGTAAATCCCACATTTGGTGCAGCTCCCTTCATTTGTGGACAATACCGAATGCGGTGTCCCAGTTGGCCGCACTTACAACAACCTCAGGTATTCTTTTGGCATTCCTCTGTCTTGTGTTGCTTTTCGCAGTTTGCACATGTGAACGATGGTACTGTTGGTGTTCTGAGTGTGCATGATTTATTTGTGTCTTGAAAACAGGTTTGCAAATGCTAAGTTATACTGAATCTGGGAAAAAAATAAAGAAATATCAGCACAGAGAAAAGTGAATTAGCATGCAAGATCACGGCCAATTATAGCAAGTTTTAAATGTAAGTGAGTAAAAGATCGTCCACAGAGAATTTGTTTAAAATGCAAGATAAACCTCCAGATCTGAGCTACCAGATCTGGCCTCTTATCCTATCTACAGAGCACATAAGATGGGAGGTTGAATTTGTCACATTAACTAAATGATAAAAGTAAAAGTTAAACTAAATGATCCAGATCTGAGTTGGTGGAATTTTGATGTAAATTTATAAAAATAGAGAAATAATATCTAACTTTGATTTGGTCCTTGAAACACAATGAGAATGCTTACAGGTCAAATGAGAGATGATCTAATCTTCATCTGGCTACAAGCACAGATGCAAGAGAAATAAATCTAACTCAAGGATTAAATTTAGGCTTATGGTTATGTTCTGTCCACTTCAATGGCCACAGACTATCCAATAGTCTTTAATCTAAACCCTTAATTCAGAACAAGAAATATCACTACAAATGCTGTGAGAGATTAGGTTACAAACACTAATTCCCACAGGGTTAATGAATCAAGGGAAATTGCATGAAAAACAGTAAATCTAAAGGGAAATTGCCTGTCTCTGATTCGGTGCTACAAACCTCGGTTTCTTATATACCGATTCATAACTCCCCGTCCTGCTTGGATCAATGCTTTCTCTACCTTGTGGTTCCCTTTGACGGTATCGGTTATTGTTTTCTTCTTCGACTACCAATGCCTTACTCATTACTTCTCCATAGGTTTTCAGCTGGAAGGGCGCAACCCCTCCTCGGATGTCCGACCTTAAGCCCTGTTGGAACCTCTTCGCTTTCATCACGTCTGAAATTACGTAGTCTGGGGCGAAGCGAGCCAGAGTCATGAATTCCACTCCATACTCTCTCACGGTCATCCTTCCCTGCGCTAGTTGTAAAAATTGGGTCTCCATCTGATTCCTCACAACTTCAGGAAAATATTGTTTATTGAATTCTTCTACAAATTCATCCCAAGTCCACGGAATATCTGGAGTTTCTTGTGCTCTCGTTCGCGACACGGATTTCCACCAAGGTCCAGCTTCTCCATCTAACATATATGCCGCCCAACGGACACTCTCATCCTCCGTGCATGTCAGTACGCTAAACACCTTCTCCATTTCCCCCAACCAGTTTTGGCCCCATTGTGTCGTCACGAAAAGTTTGGAGGTCTCATTCTTGAAACTCGGTGAATCTGAAGCCACGAGGTGTAAGTCCTCTTTGGAGGGGTAGATGTTCGTTGTGGTTCTGATAGTGTATGCGCTGCCAAGGATGCTGCTTGCTGTGCCATGGCAGTTGCCATGGTCTCCATTGTGTGCATCATTCTCTGACGCTCTTCTCTTTCTTCATTTCTCTCTCTCACCCTATCTTGTTCCCTCTGATTTCGATCCTGTCTATCTAGATCTTGCTCCTCTGCTTGATTTTGGTTTCCTCCCTGACCACTGCTCTCAGGAATCTCCCTGTTTCCCAACGGCACTCTGTTTGTAGGTGAGACGAACCCATCTCTACTGTGCAAGTTCCTATCATGACCACCCCTGGGTCGGCCTCTCCCTCTAGGAAACATAACGGTCTGCATGAGAATCCATAATCTCGTTAGCAGAAGTCCCTATATTCTGACGATATGATAGTCAGAACTCGAAAAGAAAATGTTTTGATACCAATCGGCCAATTTTGTAACCACGAAAACCATCAAGACATCGGCCTTGACCGTGCCCCGGGTTTCCTTACCAAACATTGATGTATATATACAATCCAAAACTTTAATTGAGGCATACGTAGCTACTCTAAATAAAATCTAAAAAATAATCAAGGTATCGCAAGGCAGTCCTTGTCCCATGCCAATTCATGGACATAAGAACTTACCCAAATGTTTAATGATAACAGTTCATCCTAGACGTTTTGTCAAGAATGGTATTTAAAACATTCGAAATAAAGAGGCTTGATATACCAAGCCATACATAATACTCTCAACTCACTCTCAAAGTATGCAACGGGTTTCCTAGAAGAATTCCTCAGGAGGAGGTTCGGACTCTTACGTGCACGAAACCAAACCCTTGGATCCTTTCTCCAGAAGTCTTTCGCCGCTAGTCCCGAACTGCCGATAGTCTAAGGGGTGAGCTACATCCTAGTCGTAGGGAAAGCAAAAGAACATATAGATCATCCTTCACACATATGTCAGCAATTTAACAGGCATAGAATTATCAAGAATCACTTATGGACAATAATTTGAGTAACAGGAAATAACCCAATGATTTTGACCATTTCTTAGCATAGTTTTGTTTAATCTCCTTATTAGTTTGGTTGTGAATTTGGCCTAATCACTTAAATCTTACCTTAAGTAGTCCCCGAGCAATATAGCATCGAGCCCCGATGGAATACCCACCATCGTCGTCTAACTAGACAGTTATTATACGTATCCCCTGGGGATACAGCCCAAGCCCCTTTCTCATAGGTGGCGGGTCTATTTTTAGATCTACATCCCTGGGATGTACTATGAATGTATGGATTGGCCGTCGTACCGGTCACGGATATCCTGCCGAGTCAGTCGTGGGTATCCCGCCACGTCGGTGGGGTATTCTACTCAACCTTAAATAATAAAAATATTAATGTGCTTTACATATAGTTATTCACCGTGATTGTGTTAATTATATTACATCAGGCCTTATCATATTACTTCCGTTTCTCTGTTAGTTTTCATCTGCATCCCTGAGATGCCCCATATATTTCTGTCGCACCCTTCTTTGTTTGAACTATATGATTTTTCGTCCCCTGGGGACCTCAAGACTTTCACGTTGTAACACACTCACACACCCGTATCATGAGGTTTCATGCAATATGTGATTATTTAAATAGATTATACTATGCATATGAGTTCACGGAATAATGCACATGTTTCAAGAATATTCCCTACCTCGACGAATCTCAAGGCACGCCTGCTCGTAGAGGGTTATAATGCATCAAACCTACATTTCAAAAATAGGTTTAGAACAATCACTAGAATCATTGGGGTGTATGACCCCAAAGTTTCTTATATTCGAAAAACCAAGATCTGAGTGGTCACCAGACCTCGCTCGAGCGGCCACTTGACCTCGCTCGAGCGGTCACTTGACCTCGCTCGAGCGGTCTCTTGACCTCGCTCGAGCGGTTAAATCGAGGTCGCTCGAGCGGTTAAATCGAGCCATCGAAGTATTACTGTGGACCCTCGCTCGAGCGAGCCCAGAGTTATACTTTTCTCTGTTCATCCTCGCTCGAGCGAGCCTTTTAGACCGCTCGAGCGAGGAACGATGATTTTTCTCCTCGATCAGATCGAGAACATGCTTCCTCCCATCATTTAACCTTAATCTCATACAAAGAAATATTTAGCCAACATCCTTCCTACTATTTAAAATATTCCTATGCATCTATCATGTCTTTAAAGTACCTCTGACGATGAGTCACGCACAAGTTCGATTTATGATTCGAAATTCTACTAGGCTAACTGGCCTCCCTGGTTCTTCCTCCAGTCTTTTCCTCTAATCTCCTTTGCCGACTTAAGTCCCAACAAACCCTAGTTCTCTACTAGGCTCTTCTCTTCTTTCTCTCTATATTCTCCTTCTCCCTATTTAGGTTAGAATAGAGTTACGTAAAGGTTCCTCTCTCTCTCTTTCACTTTTATATCTATAAGTTAGGGATATACTAGTGTGTTTCCCATGTACACACTTAGTGTCTTTGGTTCGTTTTGGTCTCCTTATGAAACACATATACCTATGTGTAATGCAAGCCGTGCACTCATCTCAAAAATCTGAGGTTGTGACAATCACCCCAACTTATAAGATTTTCGTCCTCCAAAATCGATGTTATTCTCTTAAACAGGTACCACTTCTGTTATTCGACTCGCATATCCAAAGCAGTAATTTAAACAGTTTGCCGCATTTCGCAGCAACAAGCGTTGGCCATGCCAACAAATTTTCACATAAATGAAAGGGATCATTATCGCTATCTCATTCCATACATATTTATCATTTACAAGAAAAACTTTTTGACATCCATGTCACGATAGTTTGAAGAAAATTCTTGACCAAGAACCCACCTCCTTACAAAATGTCTCAAAATATTACATGTAATGTGTTCAAAATTTACGTTACTATCTAGTCCTCATCCTCTTCATAGTCATCGTCGTCGTCGTAGTCCTCGCCACCCCCATCCTCATCGTCCACCGTGACGGCTGTGGTACCCACTGTGGCACTCCTCGTAGCCGGGCCGGAGCTTGACGCTCCAAAAATAGCATCCCTCATGGCACCGACGCACTGCATATAAGACTGCGGGTATGCCTGGCCCATGAGGTCGATAAGTAGCGCCTCCTGGAACCTTTGATGCAACCTGATCTCCCGCCCTTGCTGAAGGATCTCCCGCATCATGCCCGTGTCGGTAGTAGGTATGGGCTGCGGAAGTGAGGTAGAGGGAGTGGTCGGTCCTACAGGTGCTTGATGGGTGGTTGATTGGGAGACCCGTCGGTCTCTCTTCTTGTTGACGCTGGTTTGCAGGCTCTTAAGGTTTCGGCTCCAGTCTTGGGCGAGGTAGGGGACGACGTTATCAGTGAGGAACAACTCGTCCTCCCGGATCTTAAATCCTCCCTTCCCATTCCGTGAGTCTAAGAGTCGGGAAATCAATCGAGCATACGGTAATCGGTTGATGGGTGGAGGGACAGCACCCCTTACATTTCTTTTGTAGGCATGCGCCATGCCTTTTATGATGACCATAGGTGCGTTGATCCACCTATTATGAAATGCGGTGTGTAGGGCCCGCAGAAATGCATCTCTGCATTCTTGATCATGGCCGGTTGGGTGTAGATTCTTTTTAAAGATAATATCTAAAAGCCACATACGCGGCGGTAGTTGTGATCGGGTAATAGATTGTCCCGAGGCGGACATGCCGCCAGTGATGTCGGAGATGATCGTTGGGAAATCTACGTTCCCCGAAAAAGGTGGTAGGATGAGTGGGCTAGGGGTGTAGATGTGGGGACATTTCATGATTGAGGAAATGTCAGCACATCTGAAGATTAGCTCATTACCATCGATGGTAACGAGTATGGCGTCCTCATCGACGTTCATGTTCAGGGTTTGGTAAAACAATTTCACTAGCCTCGGGTAATACCGATCCCCGAACGGCGTAAGTAGTGTCTTGAGATGGTTGTTGGTGAGAAAGTTCGATGTCCACTGGGTGGACGTCGGATCCCCGAAACATGAGGGATGTATATCCCATTCGGCTTCAAAAGTCTTTGCTCCCCACCAATCATCCAGTGTGATTGGAGTGGAGGGCGGGTTTGATGATGGTCGTGAGGTTTGTGGCGCTTTGTTGCGATTGGCGTAAAATCGCCATCCGTTTCTTAGGTTGGGGGTTTGGGCTCGAAGCCATTTAGTATATAAAAGGTTTAGAAGGAAAGAAAGATTTCAGGGATAGGTAGATTTTACCTAGGAGAGTAGTCTTAACGGATCGGATTGTCCAAATTCGGCTGGAATCGGACGGAAAATATTGGAAATCGCTTGCCCTAACCCCTCGCTCGTCTCTTCTCCCTTTCGCTTGAAGATGAACAGGCGTCTTGCCCTCCGCCATATATATAGTTCCGCCTCGCTCGATCGGTCATTAGTTCTCGCTCGAGCAAGAACAGAAATAGTTTTAGTATATACCGTAGCCTCGCTTGAGCGGTTATAATGCATCGCTCGAGCGGTCCAAATGCCTCGCTCGAGCGAGGAATAATTATCGCTCGAGCGAGAGGAAGTGTGATTTTATGTAGTTCGCTCGAGCGAACATAAGTGGTCGCTCGAGCGAGACCAGAAACATTTCTCTGGTACCATTTTGCTCGTTTTTGGTTTCAATTCTTATCCTAGTTTCATTAAATAAGAGTTCAACGAAAAGTGGTTCAATCATTGTTTGGAGTCAATATATCTTTAAAAACAAAATATATATATATATAGCCTTCACAGTACCCGCAATCACATATTCTCAAAAGAATAAAACCATTCAGTTGGCAATTTCGAACAATTTGGGATATTGTTCTCTAACATCCGCCTCACGTTCCCATGTTGCCTCTTCGGCCGGATGGTTCTTCCATCGGACAAGCACTAAGCGAATAACTTTTGTTCGCAACACCTGTTCCTTTCGATCTAAAATTTCTACCGGCTCTTCGATCATGGTCATATCTTCATGCATTTCGAATGATTGGCCGCTCAGCACGTGATCAGGGTCATTGAGATATTTCCTGAGCATCGACACGTGGAATACATTGTGTACCTGATCAAACAATGGTGGGAAACCAATGCGGTAGGCTACTTCTCCCACTCGACCCAAAACTTCAAACGGTCCAAGATAGCGGGGACTTAGTTTCCCTCTCTTCCCAAATCTCATCACTCCCTTCATCGGTGATACTTTCACGAACACATGTTCACCCACTTTAAAGTCTACACTAGTCCGCTTGATGTCAGCATAGCTTTTCTGTCTGCTTTGAGCCGCCTTTAGTCTTTCCCTGATCATGCGAACAATAGCAGCGTTATCTTCAAGTAGCTCGGGTCCCAAAACAAATTTCTCGCCAATTTCCTCCCAATTGATTGGCGACTTACATCGTCTTCCGTACAAGGCTTCATACGGTGCCATCCCGATGCTCATCTGAAAACTATTATTATAAGCGAACTCAATCAATGGTAGATGTTGATCCCATGATCCTTGCAATTCTAACATACATGCCCTAAGCATATCTTCAATGACTTAGTTGACCCTCTCAGTCTGTCCGTCTGTTTGTGGATGAAATGCCATACTAAAAACTAACCTAGTTCCCATTCCTTCTTGGAATTTCCTCCAAAACTTTGATGTATATAATGGGTCCCGGTCTGAAACAATGCTACTTGGAATCCCGTGTAAACGGACGATCTCTTTCGTATAGAGTTCTGCTAATCTTCCTGCCGTGTACATCGTATTGTACGGCAAGAAGTGTGCCGACTTAGTCAATCGATCGACTACCACCCAAATGGCGTTATGCCTCCTTGCAGTTCACAGTAGACCGACTATGAAATCCATTGAGATAGATTCCCACTTCCATTCCGGTATGGGTAAAGGCTGTAATAGGCCTGCGGGGTGTCTATGATCGATTTTCACTTGTTGGCACGTCAAACATCGTGACACGTACTCTGCCACATCTTGTTTCAAACCTCTCCACCAGTAATTCTTTTTCAGATCCTGATACATCTTCGTGCTTCTCGGGTGGATAGCATAGCTTGACCTGTGAGATTCATCAAGAATCGTTCGCCGTAATTCGGCATTGTCCGGAATGCAAAGTCGTCCCTTGAATATTAAGGAACCGTCTTCCTTGATTGAAAACTCAGATGTAATACCTTCAGTTACATTTTGATGCATCTTTGTTAGAATTGGGTCTTTCATCTGTAGTTCTCGTATGTGTTCGAATATCACCGGTTTCACTGATATGTTGGCTAAGAAGGCTCCTGTGGCTTGTGGTTGTATGTCTGCGCCACATAACGCTAGATCCTCCAACAACTTCCATTGATGTATACCCGAAATTAGACTAGCCAGCTGGGCCGAACTTTTCCGACTTAAGGCGTCGGCCACTATGTTAGCTTTGCCTGGATGGTACTGTATGGAACAGTCGTAATCCTTGAGGAATTCCATCCACCTACGCTGCCTCATATTCAGTTCCTTCTGTGTAAACAAGTATCTGAGGCTCTTATGGTCAGTGAAAATTTCAAATGTTTCTTCGTATAAATAATGTCGCCATATCTTTAATGCGAATATGACTGCTGCTAGTTCCAGATCGTGTGTTGGGTAGTTCTTTTCGTGCTCTTTCAACTGTCTGGAGCCGTAAGCTATTACCTTTTTATATTGATTTAGTACACAACCCAACCCGTTATACGAAGCATCACTATAAACTGTGAATCCTCCACTGCCTGATGGAATGGCTAACACTGGAGCTGAGCTGAGTCTCTTCTTGAGTTCTTGAAAACTCTTCTCACACGCCTCACTCCACTCAAATCTTGAGTCCTTTCTTGTAAGTCTCGTAAGAGGTCTTGATATTTTTGAAAACCCCTCTACGAAACGTCGATAATAACCTGCCAGTCCGAGGAAACTTCGGATGTCTGTCACGGTTTTTGGTTGTTCCCAGTTCACTACTGCCTCGATCTTAGAGGGATCTACAGTGACACCATGCTTGGAGACGACATGTCCCAAAAAGCTAACCTCTTCTAGCCAAAACTTACATTTGCTGAGCTTGGCATACAGTTGGTGTTCACGCAAGGTTCGTAGAGCGACACGTAAGTGTTCTTCATGCTCCGTTTTCGATTTTGAGTAGATTAGGATGTCATCAACAAACACTACAACGCAGGAGTCTAGGTGTGGTTTAAACACTCGATTCATCAAGTCCATAAATGACGCCGGTGCATTCGTCAGTCTGAATGGCATCACTAAAAATTCATAGTGTCCATACCGTGTTCTAAAAGCCGTTTTCTGAATGTCCTCGGCCCTGACTCTTAACTGATGGTAACCAGATCTTAGGTCGATCTTGGAAAAATGTTTTGCTCCCTGTAATTGATCGAATAAGTCATCTATTCTTGGCAACGGATATCGATTCTTCACCGTGACTTTGTTCAATTGGCGGTAGTCGATGCACAACCGCATCGACCCATCCTTCTTTTTCGCGAACAACACTGGTGCTCCCCATGGAGACACGCTTGGTCGTATGAATCCTTTGTCCATGAGCTCTTGCAATTGTTCTTTCAACTCTTTCAACTCTGCAGGGGCCATCCTATAAGGTGCCTTTGAAACAGGTTCCGTTCCTGGTGCCAAGTCGATCGTAAATTCTACTTCTCTTTCTGGAGGTAATCCTGGCAATTCTTCTGGGAATACATCTGGCAATTCTCGCACCACTGCTATCTCGGAGACAATATTCTTTTCTTCTTTATCTCCTTTCAAAAATGCCAAATAACCGCTACACCCCTTTCTGATTAAACGTTCTGCTCTGACTGCAGATATGAGTGGTACCTGAGTCGATCTCTCCCCTTGAAATTGAAACGATCTCCTCGTGTTAGGACGGAAAACAACAACTTTATCCTTGCAATCCACTGTTGCGCAATGATGGGACAGCCAATCCATGCCGAGGATTACATCGAATCCTTGCATGTCCAACCATATTAAATTTGCGTCTAATTCATGGACAACGTGATCCCGAATGCTTACTACTACCGATTTTCAGACTAACTCCATGTCCACTAATTCTCCGGTTGGGATGGACACTGATAACACAAAGTCCAGTGCCTCCGGAACAATCTTCATCTTCTTTGCAAATCTAGGGGTGATGAAGGAGTGGGTAGACCCTGGGTCTATCAACACTCGTGCGTCATGTGCTATGTAGTACCCTTTCTCATAGATCTGTAACGTACCTATAATGCATACATATACGCACATAACATATACAAGAAATTTTTTTTTTTTTTTTTTTTTTTTCACTCTTAAGTTTAATAACGGGTATATATATATATTTATCCTAATGGAAGCCCATTCTTTATCTAAAGTTGTATTGCAACCGAAATTCTCTATTTTAAAGGAGATCTCACCTTGGATAATGTCGTGTACACTCGCGCTTCTGGCCAGTAATCACAGTAGGCTCTCCCTCGAATAACAAAGTGCTTCGAGATTGAATAGGTTGTGGCATGGAAGTTGGGGCCGTCTTTTCTTTAACTGTCTCAGGGCAATCTCTAATCATGTGGCCTATCCTGCCACACTTGAAACAGCCTCGCATTCCCTGCCTACAATCCGTTGTTTTGTGGGACTTGCCACACTTAGCACAAGTTTCCCTTGGTGATGGAGTAGCAGCTCTCGAAAAACCTTGTGTAGTTGTAGCCCTGCTGGGAAAAGCAGGACCCTGATACCTCATCGGTCTCCCTGATGCCAGCAACGGATAACTTTGCTGAGTAGCTTGTTGTGCAGCTCTCCCATACCCTGTCTGGAACGATTGTCTCTGATTCGGTGCTACAAACCTCTGTTTCTTATATACCGATTCATAACTCTCCGTCCTACTTGGATCAATGCTTTCTCTACCTTGTGGTTCCCTTTGACGATATCAGTTATTGTTTTCTTCTTCGACTACCAATGCCTTACTCATTACTTCTCCATAGGTTTTCAGCTGGAAGGGCGCAGCCCCTCCTCGGATGTCCGACCTTAAGCCCTATTGGAACCTCTTCACTTTCATCACGTCTGAAATTACGTAGTCTGGGGCGAAGCGAGCCAGTCTCATGAATTCCACTCCATACTCTCTCACGGTCATCCTTCCCTGCGCTAGTTGTAAAAATTGGGTCTCCATCTGATTCCTCACAACTTCAGGAAAATATTGTTTATTGAATTCTTCTACAAATTCGTCCCAAGTCCACGGCATATCTGGAGTTTCTTGTGCTCTCGTTCGCGACACGGATTTCCACCAAGGTCCAGCTTCTCCATCTAACATATATGCCACCCACCGAACACTCTCATCCTCCGTGCATGTCAGTACGCTAAACACCTCCATTTCCCCCAACCAGTTTTTGGCGGCCATTGTGTCTGCCTGTCCTGAAAAGTTTGGAGGTCTCATTCTTCTGAACTCGGTGAATGCTGAAGCCATTGAGGGTGTAAGTCCTACTGGAGGGGTAGGTGTTCGTTGTGGTTCTGGTACTGTATGCGCTGCCAAGGACGCTGCTTGCTGTGCCATGGCAGTTGTCATGGTCTCCATTGTGTGCATCATTCTCTGATGCTCTTCTCTTTCTTCATTTCTCTCTCTCACCCTATCTTGTTCCCTCTGATTTCGATCCTATCTATCTAGATCTTGCTCCTCTGCTTGATTTTGGTTTCCTCTCTGACCACTGCTCTCGGGAATCTCCCTGTTTCCCAATGGCACTCTGTTTGTTGGTGAGACGAACCCATCTCTACTGCGCAAGTTCCTATCATGACCACCCCTGGGTCGGCCTCTCCCTCTAGGAAACATAACGGTCTGCATGAGAATCCATAATCTCGTTAGCAGAAGTCCCTATATTCTGACGATATGATAGTCAGAACTCGAAAAGAAAACGCTTTGATACCAACTGTGACAGCCCAAATTTCGTAACCCCGAAATCCGTGCCATTAGCACGGCCTTCAAGGTCGTGCCCCGGGTTTCCTTACCAAACATTGATGTATATATACAAACCAAAACTTTAATTGAGGCATACGTAGCTACTCTAAATAAAATCTCAAAAATAATCAAGGTATCCCAAAGCAGTCCTTGCCCCATGCCAATTCATGGACATAAGAACTTACCCAAATGTTTAATGATAACAGTTCATCGTAGACGTTTTGTCAAGAACGGTATTTAAAACATTCGAAATAAAGAGGCTTGATATACCAAGCCATACATAATACTCTCAACTCACTCTCAAAGTATGCAATGGGTTTCCTGGAAGAATTCCTCAGGAGGAGGTTCTGACTCTTCTGTGGGCACGAAAACCGAAACCCTTGGATCAGCTTCTCTAGAAGTCTTTGCTGCCGCTAGTCCTGAACCTGCGACGTATAGTCTAAGGGGGTGAGCTACATCCTAGCTCCGTAGGAAAAGCAAAAGAACATATAGATCATCCTTCACACATATGTCAGCAATTTAACAGGCATAGAATTATCAAGAATCACTTATGGACAATAATTTGAGTAACAGGAAATAACCCAATGATTTTGACCATTTCTTAGCATAGTTTTGTTTAATCTCCTTATTAGTTTGGTTGTGAATTTGGCCTAATCACTTAAATCTTAACTTAAGTAGTCCCCGAGCAATATAGCATCGAGCCCCAATGGAATACCCACCATCGTCGTCTAACTAGACAGTTATTATACGTATCCCCTGGGGATACAGCCCAAGCCCCTTTCTCATAGGTGGCGGGTCTATTTTTAGATCTACATCCCTGGGATGTACTATGAATGTACGGATTGGCCGCCGTACCGATCACGGATATCCTGCCGAGTCAGTCATGGGTATCCCACCACGTCGGTGGGGTATTCTACTCAACCTTAAATAATAAAAATATCAATGTGCTTTACATATAGTTATTTACCGTGATTGTGTTAATTATATTACATCAGGCCTTATCATATTACTTTCGTTTCTTTGTTAGTTTTCATCTGCATCCCTGGGATGCCCCATATATTTCTGTCGCACCCTTCTTTGTTTGAACTATATGATTTTTCGTCCCCTGGGGACCTCAAGACTTTCACGTTGTAACACACTCACACACCCGTATCATGAGATTTCATGCAATATGTGACTATTTAAATAGATTATACTACGCATATGAGTTCACAGAATAATGCACATGTTTCAAGAATATTCCCTACCTCGACGAATCTCAAGGCACGCCTGCTCGTAGAGGGTTATAATGCATCAAACCTACATTTCAAAAATAGGTTTAGAACAATCACTAGAATCATTGGGGTGTATGACCCCCAAGTTTCTTATATTCGAAAAACCAAGATCCGAGTGGTCACCAGACCTCGCTCGAGCGGCCACTTGACCTCGCTCGAGCGGTCACTTGACCTCGCTCGAGCGATCTCTTGACCTCGCTCGAGCGGTTAAATCGAGCCATTGAAGTATTACTGTGGACCCTCGCTCGAGCGAACTTCCCTTTAGTTTTGGGGACTGCTCGAGCGAGCCCAGAGTTATACTTTTCTCTGTTCATCCTCGCTCGAGCGAGCCTTTTAGACCGCTCGAGCGAGGAACGATGATTTTGCTCCTCGATCAGATCGAGAACATGCTTCCTCCCATCATTTAACCTTAATCTCATACAAAGAAACATTTAGCCAACATCCTTCCTACTATTTAAAACATTCCTAGGCATCTATCATGTCTTTAACGTACCTCTGACGATGAGTCACGCACAAGTTCGATTTATGATTCGAAATTCTACTAGGCTAACTGGCCTCCCTGGTTCTTCCTCCAGTCTTTTCCTCTAATCTCCTTTGCCGACTTAAGTCAAAACAAACCCTAGTTCTCTACTAGGCTCTTCTCTTCTTTCTCTCTATATTCTCCTTCTCTCTATTTAGGTTAGAATAGAGTTACGTAAAGGTTCCTCTCTCTCTCTTTCACTTTTATATCTATAAGTTAGGGATATACTAGTGTGTTTCCCACGTACACACTTAGTGTCTTTGGTTCGTTTTGGTCTCCTTGTGAAACACATATACCTATGTGTAATGCAAGCCGTGCACTCATGTCAAAAATCTGAGGTTGTGACACAGATGGTTCATCTATTTATAGTTTTCCCTAGGTCTAGCTCAGATGCGTATCGACCAATCAGAAGTGCTCAGATCTGTATCTACCAATGATAGTTGAGCACAAGGATCCAGATCTGTTCTAGCCAATCAGAATTGCTCGATCCGGTCCAGCCAATCAGGCGACTTAAGCATCAATTCTGTTATGCAATTTGAAAATCTGTTAGAGCTTCTAGAAGTTCCCGCCAAGTGATTTCATCTTCGGGTGCTCACATGGGGTGGAATATGCCTTCACATCGTGCTTAGAATCTTCTGGAATGTCCCTAGGTTTTTAACTGCATTGGGACGCGTGCAAAAGATTACTGAATTACCCTTACAGAAGCTAGGAATCTCCAGAATACCATTTCGCATAGTTTAGGGAACTTTTAGAAGTCTTGTGACTCAAGCTCTTTTGCAAAGTTCGTGTTCATTCAAGGAGTTCTCTTCTTTTCGAATGGGTCAATCATCGTTTCGAAGAGTTCAGGTGCTCTTCGAAAACTAAGCATGGAGCTTTTAGTTCTTTTCGCAGAGTTCAGGTTCTTTTCGAAAAGCACTCTGTAGTGCATTCTTCTATTCGAATTGCTCCACATTTCTTTTCTGGGATGAGACTAGGTCTTTGCCTCTTCAGTTCAGGCATTTTGACAGCTAGTGAGGTTGTCCCTTCTCTTTCTTCCTTTGGATCGACATGGATTATCATCTTTTTGACACTTTTAGGCTGCTTTCATGGTTAAGCCTGTCTTTATTGTTAGCTGTAACACAAGCACTTAAAACACTTATTTAGTTCTCTCAAGGGTCTATCAAGGCCCAGGTTAAAGGGTGGAAAATGGTATTTTCTAGTTCTCAACTCACCCCCAAACCTAAGCTTTGCTAGTCCCTGAGCAAAGACAAAGTTAAAAATAGAATAAAAAGCCACTTTTGTAGGGAACACAGTTGCATTTAGCATATACAACAAGCCTTTTAAACCCCTAGGTGATCCCTAGTGGAGGAGTGAAGTCTCCTGAGGGTTTTCAGTGAAGGTACCCACAAACTTCTCCAATAAATTAGTTAGATTACATTAATGAGACTTTCATCCAATCAGATTATTCACACCTGCATCAGTCAAGTTATAAGATGATTTTCACGAAAACATCAGTTCAAAACTGAAATTCTGCTGTAACTCTTTTACCATTCACTTGATTTGTGTCAAAAAGTTTCTAAAAGAAAAATTAGTGAAAAGCTTGCCTTTTATTTGAGAATTCAGTTTTGATGTTGCCCCAATGAGTTGATTTCAAACCCAACTCTCTCCAGGGTTTTCACTCAACATGCAAATAAGAGGGTTGCACCATTTCACACGGCTCAAGAGCAGTTACAGCCCTCAAATAGGACTGTAAGCATGAGCATAGGCATTGCTCTTTTGTTCTGAATTCACTGCTCTTTTTACCATAGATTACACAGATCCTTATCTCCATGTGACAGCTCAATCCATCATTGATCAGTAAGGACTTTTCTTGGGTTGTAATGTGGCTTATGGGTGAAATTTATCAAGAATAAAGGGGTGGAATGGAGTTCAAAATTGAGAAGTCAGTCAAGGTAAGGAGGTGATAGACACACCTTCTTCAATTCAGCACAATTTCATCTTCTTCTTTGAATTTTCAGAGCCAAAGTGGCCATCTTTTTCTCTTTCTTTTTCAAACTTCCAATGAAATGCCTTCTCCTTCTTTTTATTTTATTTTATTTTATTTTATTTATTTATTTTTTTATCAAGGTAACATTGACTGGAATGCCACATTTCTTCTGTTGATACATTATTGCCTTCAATTATGATTCTTCTTCTTTTATCAAATTGTTACTCAATTCTCCTTTCTTCAGCTTCCTTCCCTTTATCTTCTGACTTCTCAGAGTGAGGATTAGGCTAAATGAGGTTGATGAGGTTTCAAAGAAATCTTAGATTTATAAAGCTCAAATGGTGTGTATCAAGGGTAGTTTCGAAAGGTGGGGCTTTGTAAGGTTCAAACTGTCCAAAAGGAGGCCTTACATCATGTCTTTAATATCATGATTGCTGTCAAGTTATTTCAATTTGAATATGTGTAACTTCTAGTGAAAAGAAGCAGGTTCAAACAGTCCCAAGAGCAGAAAAAATTGCCAATTCATACCTCCAAAGAATACATTTCTGCAGGCCCAAATCTCACTGGGTGTGGTTTTCTATCAAATTCTTGAAGTATATCATCACTGTTTTCTCTCTTTTTAGGTTCACTACAACATCAATTTTTTTTTTTTTTGGAAATTTTTCTGACATTCACTTCATGAAAGTATTAGAATTACACTAGAAATCAATTTTAAAAGAAAAATTTTAACTTCCTCATTTTCAAAACAAAACAATAGGTGTGAAATTACTTCATTTTTAAAAAATAAAATTCTGCTGATCATAAGCTACATTGATGTTAACTCAATTATTGACATTTCTGCCACACCCCCAAACCTATGGTGAGCAGGGTCCGCACTGGTCCGAAGCAAAGAAAAGAAACAATTAAGCAGAAATCATAATGACAAGAAGAAAGAATAGAAATGCACAGTAATTACACAAGAAAAACCAGAATTTTATATTACAAACTCATAACACAGATAAGTACAATGTGATCTAATAACTGGGGTCAAAATTTGTGTCATAAGTTGGTTCAATGGGATCAGAACTGGAGTCACTGTCAGAGTCAGAACTAGAATCAGTATTAGAGTCTGAACTCGATTTAGCCTTCTCCTGGATTGTGTTTTGCAGCTCAGTGTTCTCCTCTGATTTGATCTTTTTGGTGAGGCCAATGTACTTTCCAAGTCTAGTAGTCCTCAGTTTTTCCTGTTCAAGCTGTGCTTGCAACATGGTCACCTTGTGCTGCTCACTCCTAACCATCTGAAAAGTTTGACCCGACAGGTCCTTCATTTTCTCTCTCTCAAATTTCATGAATAACTCCAATTTCCGAATCTGGTTTTCATAAGGGGTTCTAATGTAAGCTTGCAAATCAGCTAACCCCTTGAGGACATCTCGACAGATATATGGATTCTCTTCCATAGCCCTTTTGAGAGCAGAAAATCTGGGAATGGGAATGGAATGGTAGGGGACGAAAGGTATCCCAGCTATGGGAGTGGGAGAAGAGGGGTCCAGAAGGAAGACCTCAGGGTCGGTCTGATTGGCTTGATCAGAGAAAGTGAGGAGAGGTGAAAGGGGCTCAACAAGAGCTACCTTAGGTTCAGTTTGGGTAGCATGGGTAGTAGTGGTGAGGGTGGGTGGATCAACCAATACTGCCTCAGGTTCTGTTTGGGTAGCATGGTCATCAGCAGTATCTGATGGCTAAAGTAGTTGTGTGGGATGTGGAGGCTAAGGTTTGGAGAAGGTCATTGGTCACAGACTGATTATCTGTGTTGATCTGTAGTTGGGCTTGGATGGATTGGAAAAAGGTAAATATTTGGCTAATAGATTCAGGAGTGGGTGTAGTATGCATAGTAGGGGCTGATAAAACTGAAGTGGATGGGGGAGGTGCAATGGGTGAAATGGTTGTAAAGGGAGAAGTAGCCAAGTGAGTGAAATGAGGAGGGCCAGGTATAAGGACTGATTCAAGCCCAATGTTTTCAAAAATAGACCCCATCAATGATGAATAAGCCTCTGTAGTGAAAATCTCAGGTTCAGGGGTATGGGTTACTTCAGGTGTGTGGGCTGAAGGAGCAGGTGAACTTGAGAGGCTTTGGAGAAGAGGAGTGCTAGGAGATTGTTTAATAAAATCTGTGGCCAGGTCTTGGGCATTGGTGGGAGAAATTGGTGGTGTGAGTATGGCTGGAGTGGTTGGTGTAGAGGGGGAGTCTGCAATTGGGATAATGGTGGGTATGGGAGATGGGATTGCTGGAATAGGTGAAGTGGTAGGAGCTGGACTAGGTGCGGAAGGTAAAATGACAACTTCTTCAAGAATTGGTGCAGCTGAAGAGCTGGTCACCACAGGAAGGAGAACTTCTTCAAGAATGGGTGCAACTGAAGAGCTGGTCACCACAGGATATGCCAAAACAGGTTCTAAGGTAGCTGCAGGGGAAAGTTCATGTATGGCAGGTCCACTAGCAGCTGCAGATGCAGGCTCAGTAGCAATTGCAGGTGCAGGCTCACCTTCCTCTCTCATTCTATTCAGCATTGCTTGGCTTGTAGTCCAAGCCTTTTTCCCAAAAGTATGAGGAGCTATAACTTCAAATGGCTCCTGGTCATCAATGTCAAACTTATCTCTTAGTAGGGTTGTGATCAGCCTACCAAATGGAATTCCAGCTAATTTCTGCTCATTTTTCAACTTGGCACTAATATCAGCCATGGCTTCAAAAATTAACATAGGGGCATTGAAAAATTGCCCCTTAGAAAAATGAAAGAGAGCCTCTAAAATTGGTGTCCTCCTTTCTTGGCTGTGCCCAGTGACATAAAAACGTCCCCTCAAAATTGAATCCATCAGTAAAAATTGAGGTGCTAGGTCTCTCCTCATTATGGGTCATCCGGTTCAACGATCCCTTGGGTTAAATGTGCGACCATTTCTCAAAGAAGAGTACATGGAGCAGCCAATGAACCAGCAGGATCATATTGAAAAGGTATCCCCAAATCATTCCCAATGTCTTCATATGTGACAGTTAGATCACAATCATCAATAAAGATAACAAGAGTAGGGACATCAGCATCTTTCTTTGTCACTTTTACCAGGTTTGGGTACCATAATTTCACCATTCGTGAATAAATTTTCTCTGGCAGAGGGGTAAGGATATTGCTCAGTGAGGCATCCCTAATGTATTTTAAAGATAGCTGGCAGTCCGGTTTGTTGACGAAAAAAGTTTCATCCACGATAAGCTCAAGAATCAGCTTCTGAGCATCAATGAATGGATTTGGCAGTACCAAATGCATAGGCAGAGGAGGAAGCTTAGGCTTAGGACTAGCAGCTGCTGGGATGGGTTCCTCATGTCAAACCTTCTTCCCTTTCTCAATCCTATCAGCTCTATCCATTCATAGTTTTCTTTTGGCTGAAGCTTTGGTTTTTCCTTTTGGGGTTGGTTTGCTAATTTTCTTAGCAGAAGATTTTGGGAACATGGCAGCCAGTGATTTTTCAACTTTCCCCATTCTAAAGTTTGTATAAACACTCCTACAACAAATGTTGACACTAAATCAAACTTTGCAAATGATAAACAGAGGAAATGCACAGAAAAATACCGAAATCTAGGGTTTTGGTTGAACGTGTTGCTTGCTCGCTGAAATCCACCAGAACCAGAAGCTAAAATCCCTCTCTTCAAGCTTACATGATCGAACAAATGGGAAGAAAAGTGTGGCTGAATTCTAAAATCGCGCAAGGAAAGAAAGAAATGGGGTTTCTGTGAAACAGGACGTTCTCAGAAAGCTTTCGAATATGAAACCCTTACTTTGAAAGGGTTTAAATATGCTCAAAGTTATTTTCGCAAAGTAATTTTTAAGTTTTCGAAAAGTTCCAAAACAGTCCTTTTTACAACAGAGAATGGCATCAGTACCATTCGAAAAGCTAATAGCTTCAGAAACAACTATTCGAAAAGCAAATAGCTTCAGAAACACCTTTTCGAAAAGCAAATAGCTTCAGAAACAACTACTCGAAAAGCAAATCATTACTTTCGAGCAATTCATTACAAATCCAGATCCTTTTCAAAAAGAAAATTGAACTTTGCGAAACTACAATTTTTACTTTGTGAATTAATTTTTCACATATTTAAACTTCTCAAAAAGAGAACAAACATGACTAAAAACAGAGAAAAAGAAAACTATGCAAAAACTACAGAACAAAAACATATTGTACAGTTGTATACCATTAGTTTTGGGGAGGTTCTTGATGATAGATGGTCAGCACAGGCTCCTGTGTATTTTCAATGCATGGTTTGAGCCTCTGACCATTTACTTTCAAGATTCTTCCATCACTTGGGTCCAAAATTTCAACAGCTGGATGAGGCGCATGAATGATGATATGGCCCTTCCCATTTGGATCTCAGCTTTTCAGGAAAAAACTTAAGTTTTGAGTTGAATAGCCATACCTTAGAGCCAGCTATGAACTCTTTTCTCCACAAATTTTTATCATGGAAGGCTTTGACTTTCTCTTTGTAAGATCTTGAATTGGTGTATGCATCCATTCTCAGCTCCTCCAACTCAGCAAGTTGCAGTTTCCTGTGATTACCAGCAGTAGTCAGTTCCATGTTCAATGTTTTAATGGCCCACAAGGCTTTATATTCTAACTCCACTGGTAAATGGCATGCTTTGCCATAGACCAATCTGAATGGGGACATGCCAATTGGGGTTTTATAGGCTGTCCAATATGCCCACAATGCATCATTCAACTTAAAAGACAAATCATTTCTGTCCTTCTTCACAGTCTTTTCCAGTATATGTTTGATTTCTCTATTGGAAAACTCCACTTGTCCACTGGTTTGTGGATGATATGGAGTAGCTACTCTATGAGTCACAGAGTATTTTTTCAATAAAGCTTCAAAATGTTTATTACAAAAATGGCTTCCCCCATCACTGATAATAGCTCTGGGAAAACCAAACCTGGAAAAAATATTATCCTTTAAAAATTTTAGAACCACTCTGTGATCATTGGTTTTGGTGGCTGTGGCTTCAACCCATTTGGATACATAATCCACAGCTACTAAAATGAAAGGGACCCATGAAGTCTTCCCAAAATGACATGGATGGAAGTTTTGCTTTTTGTAGGTTCCATGTCCAAAACTAGAAAATCAGCAGGATAGAAAAATTTATCTATTCCTACCAATTCATCCTCAATCATCCCAACTGGCTTTCTTTCAGATCTGTCTGCTAGTTGTAACACCACATGAGTGTGTTTTAATTCTCCCAAACCTAGTTTCTCATATACAGAATATGGAAGCAGGTTGACACTAGCACCCAAATCTAATAAAGCATTTTCAATGGTATGTTCCCCAATAATGCAAGGGATTGTGGGGATTCCAGGATCTTGAAGTTTAGGAGGTGTGGTAATAGACAACACCTGATTAACTCTTTCCACAGCAAAGGCCTTCTTGGATAACTGTATCCTAGACTGTCTTTTGTGAGTGCAAATATCTTTCAAAATTTTTGCATATGCTGGAATTTGTTTGATTGCATCAAGCAAAGGTAGATTTATCTTGACTTGCTTGAAAGTCTCCATCATTTCATCTATTTTTGTGTTCCCTTTATCAAAAGGGGATACAGATTTCATGGCATGAGGAAATGGTAAATGAGGAACTAGTCCTTCATCTACAGCTTTAGAAGCATTATCAGAATCATTTTTATTTTTTTGTTTTTCATTTTTTTGATTTTTTTGATATGCTGCTCTTGCTGCATATCTTTATCATTTTCCTCACTTTTTTCTTCTTCAGTACCCACTTTGTTATTTATAATTCTTCCACTTCTCAAAGTTGTGACAGTTTTTACTTCTTCATGTGAAATAGAAGCCTCTCCAACCATGAACTGTCCTTTGGGATTGTTCAAAGGTTGGCTGGGTAACTTTCCTTCCTCTCTTTTGGCCAAAGTATTTGAAAGTTGACCCAATGTTTCTTCAATCTTCTTTATGCTCTGACTATGAAAGTTCACAGTCTGAGTTAAAGATCCTAAATTCTGGAGTGAATTTAGGACTTGATCTTCAAAAGAAGGGACAAGGAAGGACTTGAGAGCGATTCTTGTATGCAGGTTGTTGTGGAATGGGCTGCTGAAAATTTGGCTTGGCATAAAAATTCTGCTGATAAGGCTGAGTAGTTTTGGAAGGCATTTGGTTCTTTGTTTGCTGTTGTTGTTGTGATTGATAATTCCCTTGACTCCACCTCAAATTGGGGTGCCCTCTCCATGGATATTCATTTGACTGCATCTATCCAAATGATTGGGTAGCATGAGCTTGTTCCACCACTAGATCTGGGAACTGTGGTGCAGCGGGACATTGGTCAAGTGAATGAGTAGGGGACTGACATATCAGACATGCCTCATCTACTCTTGCAACCATTGGATTTTTAAGTGAGTCCATCAATTTATCATACTTTGTGGTTAAATTATCCATCTTTCTTTCCAACTCATTCACCTCATAAATCTTTCCTTTGGTGGTTTGCTGATTGTTCAACCTAGCAGGATTCTCAATATCTGTTGACAAAGATTCCGGTTGAGTTGAATTTTCACCAATTACTTCAAATAAGTCCCAAACCTCCTCAACTATTTTTTGCAAGTAAGTGCCTCCACAGGAAGCATCTACCATATTCTTGACTTTTTGATCAATTCCTTGATAGAAGCTTTGAACAAGCTGCCATCGAGGAATTTGATGATGAGGACATTGCCTTAAAAGTTCCTTAAACCTTTCCCATGCTTCATGGAAAGTTTCAGATGAGTTTTGTGAGAAGGAAATAATACTTTGTCTCAATTGGCTTGTTTTAGACATAGGGAAGTATTTGGCTAAAAATTGACACAGCAAATCATTCCAAGAAGTGATACTATTTGGTGCTAACATAGACAACCACGCTCTAGCTTTGTCCTTTAATGAAAAAGGAAAGAGCCTAAGCTTGGTTGCCTCTGGACCAAGTCCAGCTATGTTGAATGTGGTGCAAAGAGACAAGAATTCATCCACATGTTTGTATGGATCTTCCTTACTCAACCCATGGAAGGAAGGAAGCATTTGGATAGTCGATGATTTGATCTCATAATTTCCTTCAACAGTAGGAAATTGAATGCAAAAGGGAGAATTATAAGCACCAGGTGCAAAGTAATCCCTCAAAAGTCAAGGTTCATCACCCATAGTAACTATTTCAGCTGAATTCTGTGCTGTTTGTGTCGTTCGTAATAGCCTTTCAACTTCTAAATTTAGAGGGACAATCTCAGGGCTGAGAGTCCTCCTACCAAACATACAACACAGAACAGAGAATCAGATTATGCACAGCAAACCTTCAGAATTCCTTTTAAAGTAGATTCCCCTCTTCAAAATGGATATGAATAACTACACATATATAAACAATAGAATAGTTTAGCACTGATGTAAAAATAAAAATGAAAACTTAGGTCTACCTATTTTAAAAGAAATTCCTCAGCAGCGGTGCCAAAAACTTGTTGGTGTTCTGAGTGTGCATGATTTATTTGTGTTTTGAAAACAGGTTTGCAAATGCTAAGTTATACTGAATCTGGGAAAAAAATAAAGAAATATCAGCACAGAGAGAAGTGAATTAGCCTGTAAGATCAAGGCCAATTGTAGCAAGTTTTAAATGTAAGTGAGTAAAAGATCGCCCACATAGAATTTGTTTAAAATGCAAGATAAACCTCCAGATCTGAGCTACCAGATCTGGCCTCTTATCCTATCTACAGAGCACATAAGATGAGAGGTTGAATTTGTCACATTAACTAAATGATAAAAGTAAAAGTTAAACTAAATGATCCACATCTGAGTTGGGGGAATTTTGGTGTAAATTTATAAAAATGGAGAAATAATATCTAACTTTGATGTCCATGAAACACAATGAGAATGACTGCAGGTCAAATGAGAGATGATCCAATCTTCATCTGGCTACAAGCACAGATGCAAGAGAAATAAATCTAACTCAAGGATTAAATATAGGCTTATGGTTATGGTCTGTCCACTTCAATGGCCACAGACCATCCAATAGTCTTTAATCTAAACCCTTAATTCAGAACAAGAAATATCACTACAAACGCTGTGAGAGATTAGGTTACAAACACTAATTCCCACAGGGTTAATGAATCAAGGGAAATTGCATGAAAAATAGTAAATCTAAAGGAGTCTAGTGCAATAAGGAGATCAGAGGGAACCCTTAACATGAATCCAATTGAGAACGTACGGTTTACAATAACCTTTTCAAATTCACATTTACAATTACAAAGCACAGCTTAAACAACTCTTAGATTTGTAGTGTTGAATACAATCCTCTTTTGAATTATAGAGATATCTCATAGCTCTCAATTGCAAGTAAAAGTTATGCTATTACAAGGTTTTAGACAGGCTAGCTGATCTGGAAATGGGGGAATAGGAATGAAACTCAAAATCTGGATGCCCCAATTGGGCAGATGGTTCATCTATTTATAGTTTTCCCCAGGTCTAGCTCAGATGCGTATCGACCAATCAGAAGTGCTCAGATCTGTATCAACCAATGGTAGTCGAGCGCCAATCAGAAATGCTCGTTCTAGTTCAGCCAATCAGGCGACTTAAGCATCAATTCTGTTATGCAATTTGAAAATCTGTTAGAGCTTCTAGAAGTTCCCGCCAAGTGATTTCATCTTCGGGTGCTCACATGGGGTGGAATATGCCTTCACTACATGCTCAGAATCTTCTGGAATGTCCCTAGGTTTTTAACTGCATTGGGACGCGTGTAAAAGATTACTGAATTACCCTTGCAGAAGCTAGGAATCTCGAGAATACCATTTCGCATAGTTTAGGGAACTTTTCGCAAGTCTTGTGACTCTGCTCTTTTCACAAAGTTCGTTACATTATGAGGAGTTCTCTTCTTTTCGAATGGGTCAATCATCCTTTCGAAGAGTTCAGGTGCTCTTCGAAAACTAAGCCTGGAGCTTTTAGTTCTTTTCGCAGAGTTTAGGTTCTTTTCGAAAAGCACTCTGTAGTGCATTCTTCTATTCGAATTGCTCCACCTTTCTTTTCTGGGTTGAGACTAGGTCTTTGCCTCTTCAGTTCAGGCATTTTGACAGCTAGTGAGGTTGTCCCTTCTCTTTGTTCCTTTGGATCGACATGGATTATCATCTTTTTGGCACTTTTGGGCTGCTTTCATGGTTAAGCCTGTCTTTATTGTTAGTTGTAACACAAGCACTTAAAACACTTATTTAGTTCTCTCAAGGGTCTATCAAGGCCCAGGTTAAAAGGTGGAAAATGGTATTTTCTAGTTCTCAACAGGTACAGAAGAAGCCACACGTGATGTCGTTGGCGGTGCCCTTGTGAAATTTGAGGTTGTCGGGCCGGATGTAGGAAAAGACCTCGGAGGCCTTGGAGGTAGAGATGGCAAACTGGCGGGATTAAAAGGCTTAGAGGATGCCGCAAGGATTGATGGTGTTGGTGATGGCATCAAGTATTTTGGCCTTTCGCTGGCCTGATCAGTACTATATGTTTGATATTGTGCTCTTCTAATCCTTGCTTGTTCATCTCTCGCTTGATGTAACTCTTCCTCTACATCATGTTCTGCAATCAGAGCTAACCTCACCATTCTCTCGTACGTGGTCACCTCAAATAGGGAGATCCTCCCCTTGATGGCCAATTTGAGACCATGTTCAAACTTATGCGCCTTCATCAATTCGGTGGCAATAAGGGCCGATGCAAATCAGGATAAGCGGGTAAACCCAATCTCATATTGTGGAATGCTCATATTCCCTTGCACTAGGCTTGCAAATTGGATCTCCATTCAGCGTCTCTCCGTGGTTGGGAAATATTTTCGATAAAATGCATCAGTAAATTTGGCCCAAGTCCACGACATTTCCGGTGCCCATGTTCTTTCTACGGACTTCCACCATGGGTCTGCTTCCCCTTTTAGTTGAAACGAAGCCCAACTGACCTTTTCTTCTTCCATACAACGAACTTGCTGCAATACTATCTCTACCCGGTTCATCCATTTCTCGGCCTCCATTGGGTCAGCTTGCCCATAAAAGCTCGGAGGTCTTAACCTCCGAAACTCAGAAAATCCAGATGGATGGCGCCTTTCCGTAAGTAGTGCCACAGCATTTGCAACATTCTCTAGCAACTGCTAGTTGGTGCCAGTATTCCTCTCGGCTTCGGGAACATTCTCGAGATTGTTATCCACTCGAGATGCATTATGGTTATTACCAAGTGGATTGCTGTTTGGCTCCGTGACGAAGATTTGCTCACTGTTCTCACCTTCGACATTGGCTAACCTTGGTCTTCCTCTTCGCGGAGGCATGTTGACCTATGATGGTCACATGAACGAGATGTCAAGTTCAAATTATCAAACTCTAGGAGTCTAATCCTAAAGGCCTATTAGACTCTAATGCTATTGGTCCTATTAGATCATAGCTCTGCAAGCAAGACTTTAGCCTCATAGGCATTCGGTCTTGTCTCGGGATCCCGAAAGGACCTAAAGGTTGCTTTGATACCACCTGTGACAGCCGGTTTTCCTTACCATAAAAACCCACGCCGTCAGATCATACATATGAGACCCGAGCTACAGAGATGTTATGGTATCCCAAAACTCACGTCACTTCCTCACTAAATTGGTAAGTCTAATAGCGGAAGTGAAGAAATCAAAGTAAGCACAGCGGAATGTGAGTGCAAAGCTATAGCATAATAAAAGACAATTAGTAGCAATTCTAACTAGCCATGTATAATTAGTCTGAACTACCCGTAGTCCCCTGATCAGGACTACACCATGCCAAAAAGAAACGTAAAATATTTACAGTCCATTGATGAAGGCCGACCTTCATCTAAACAATGGACCAATATGCGTATTTAATTACAAAACAAATTTCTTTACCGTTTCTCTCTCTCTCTTTTCTCAAAAAGTTGCAAATCAAAATCCCAAAATAAAATTCCCTAACTCTAGGGAAAATGCTACTCTGGAAGCTCCTCTTCCTCTTCTTCAGCAGGTATATAATCTGGGTCCGCTTCTTGCTTCGGATCCCATTCACCTTCAACACCTGTAGGTACAACGTATAGTTGGGTGTGAGCTTCATCCAAGATCAGTAGGGAAAAACACATTGTTAAATACATTCTTATCGGAACTAATTCAAGTTTCTTGATGCATAAATAAAATACCGATTAAAAGAGCTCATGCTTGCCCATATCATATCAAATACGAGCAAATTTTTACAGATGTCATATCTCAAAAATCAAATCATGCAATAAGATGCTTGATATTAGGATGGAGCTGAAAGGCAAAATTAGATGCATGTTCATGGTGAGCTATTTGACAGGAAACGAGGCACGAGCACATATATCGAATGAAAACCAGAATTTGAATGAATTACACATCGAAACACAAGGGGTATCACATCACATGGTGTTAGTGTAAGTATCCCGTATTAGGGAACTAAGCAGTCCGTATTAGGCGCATAGGGCCATGACCCCGAGGACTCCACCCCTCTCATCGAGACTCCACTCCCCTTACAACTAGCGCACTCAGAGCACTTCACATGACAATGCATCTCGTATTAGAGAACTGAGAAGACTGTATTAGGACCACAAGGCCGTGACCCTGGGGACTCCACCCTTCTCATGGAGACTCCACTCCTCATTGCACATGTGCACAAATAACACATGAATACACATCGAAGGCATGTTAAAACAAATCAAAGGTACAGACAGTACAAAGTCAAGGCAGATCTCACGAGGTCAAAATGTAGTGTCATGTGTCGTGTAAAACATGTATGCTGAATTTAAATCTTATAAGAGAGAAATTCATAGGCATGCACATATAAGCAATTAAATAGTTTACTAAAATTACATTATTTGCTAAGAATACTATTTATGAAATAATTGCACCAAAAACATGAACTCGAGAATCATATAGGTGGCAAGGCAATTTTCCTACCTTATGTCATGTCGCGCACTCTTGTTGGGTCCCTGCATGCTTTTCTAGATGATCTTCTTAGTGTTTCATCACCAAATTGACAAGGCCAGATGCATCTCTTAGCCATAGGTATTCTCTCTATATATAACACGGAGTGTGCGTGTCAAGTTTCTAGCATAGTAGTTAACAAAACCCAAAATAGACCATCACGCTCGAGCGTGGGTATCTTACGCTTGAGCGGATTCTAGTGGCACCTTGCATTGTACGCTCGAGCGTGTTTCACCTGAGCGGAATAAGCCTGAAGTTCACGCTCAATTGTAGGCTTTAGATGGTTTTATGCCCGAGCGTAGACTCAGTGTAAATCTTCACTTTATGGTCGAGTGGACTGGACCCCAAAGTTTTGGCCTAGAAAATATGATCGAGTGTAGGCTTCATATGAATTCACGCTCGAGCGGACTCAATACGCTCGACCGTAAACCCAATTCACTTCTTCATTACATGCTCGAGTGTGTTTGACCCGAGCCAAAACTCGGGTCTGCTTTCACGGGGTTTAGATCTTAGTTTTTCTCGTTAAAATGAGTGGATTTCAGGTAAATGTCGCGTTTTCCCGCGCATTTTGAAATAGATGTTCGGATCTGGCCATGATTTTGGTTGTTTTAGTGTTTTAGGGCTCTCATTTTTGGAAATTTGAGTGGAGTCTGTTTAATTTTTTATTGCTTGATTCGAAGGTCTGAATTTCCTCTATTGCTTCTGATTCGAAGGTCTAGATTTTAAGAAGCTGAAGGCGATTCTGAGACCGATAAAGAAGCAACTCTGTTAAAGGTAAATCATTTTTAGTTTTTTTTTGTTAGAATTTCAAATAAAAAACTTTGGCAATTATTTTTTTGGGATTTTTTTTTGTAATAATATTTTTGTTGGAATTTCAAAATCTAATTGGTGGAATCAGATCCTCTTAAAGGACGACTCTCTCTCATTTCTCTCCATTAAACTTCTTTATTCGGCAAGAGCTTCAGCAAGGCAATTCTGTGTTCCGATTCTGTGAATTTTTAGGTTTATGATTGACGTTTTATTTCGATTCTACTATTTTTTAGCTTCAGCAAGGGTGAGATCTCTATCTTCTAGGTTTACAATTCGATTATGCAATTTTTTAGCAAGGCGAGAGCTTCAGCGAGGTGATCTCCAGAGTTCTTATTCAACCTAAGGTTAGATCCTGAATTCTTTCTCAATTTTTTTGTAGTTCTAGTTCTAAGTTCGAAATATTTAGGATATTAGAGATTTTATTTATTTATTTGAATTATATTTTCTCTGTTGTGAGAGTTGAATTTTATTTATTAATCTCCAGATTATTATTTTGATCTAATTCATACAACACGAAGAGAATCAAGATGCTTTCTTAGAACTATAAAACCATTGAGATTTATTTGACACAACGAGGTAATCATTTTGCAGAGACTTAGGTATGGATATTGGATACTGTTATGTGAATATAGTTCATATATATTTGGGATCATATGTTTGTTCTTAGTTTTTCCCTCTTTAGAAAGATTAGATGGTTTTGTTCTCTGTTTATAATATTTTAACCTTTGGCAATATGTTTAGTGTGTATAATGTCTGGCTTATACCAAGAATAAATATAGGGCCATTACTCAGTTTCCATACTTATCTTGCGAGGTGTCGAATTTCTATCTTGTGACCCTTTCCTAGGATTTTTTTCTTCCTATTTTCCCAACTTTTATATTTGTCTGATTTTTGGGACTTTAGACTATCCAAAGTGGATAAATTTTTCATCAACTTTGTGGTTTTTTGGTGATCATTTTGTTAAATTTTGATTTCTCTATAATTGTTGTACTGGATGACCAGTTTTAGAAGTTGAGTTCATGGGAGACCTCTGTGAATCTAGCTTAGTTGTTTTAATTTTGAATTGAAATTTAATTTCAAAAAATTTAGAGTGGTTTTTGGAAAGGTTGAGGATTTATGTGAGGCCCTATTTTTTTTGTTTTCTTTTCTTGTATTGTGTGTGCGTGTGTGTGTTTTGATCTTGGTAATTTTTTTTTTCTCCAAAATTTTCCCTGAACTTACTGGATTTTGCCAAATTTTAACCTTGCCGAACCCTGACTTGGTGACTACGGGTTTAACTACCTGCTCATCATCTTTTCAGCAGTGTAAACTCTGTTATATTTATGTCGCCAGTTTGTTCTCGCTTGTGAGTTGAAAGGGCACACCGACTGGATCCGAAGTTTAGACTTTTCATTACCCATTTTCACTAACGGTATAAAGGATAGTCTTCTCCTTGTAAGTTCATCTCAGGACAGAACTATACGCATATGGAAAACGACCTTGCATATATCTTCAGCTAATTCTACGGTGCCATACAGGAAAGGAGAAATAGGCTTGACGTCTTATATTGAAGGTCCTGTACTTGTGGCTGGTTCTGCCACTTATCAGGTATATTTAGAATCTTTGCTTATTGGACATGAGGACTGGGTTTATTCAGTGGAGTGGCAGCCTCCTTTGATTGCATCTACAGAGGGGGGTGAGTGGGATCAACCTCAAAGCATCTTATCTGCATCTATGGACAAAACAATGAAGATATGGAGACCTGAACGAACCACTGACATCTGGGTAAATGTGGTTACTGCTGGGGAATTAAGTCATTGTGCCTTAGGATTTTATGGTGGCCATTGGGACCCAGATGGAGATTCAATTTTGGCCCATGGATATGGTGGTTCTTTCCACATGTAGAAAAATATTGGCGTGGACTTTGAAAATTGGCAGCTGCAAGTAGTTCCATCAGGTCACTATGCTGTAGTAACGGATATTGCATGGGCTAGGTCTGGCGAATATTTGCTATCAGTCAGTCATGATCAAGTAATATATTGACTTTGTATATTATGCAGCCTCCTGAATTTGTAGAAGTTATATCAACAGTATTATGTGTAGTTCTTGATTTGTTTAGGTTGGCTGTTGGAAAACGTTTTCCTTTATATTTTCTATTGGCATCTTCGAGAAAACCTATTTAGAAACTAAATTTCGGGTTTTCTAGTGATGTCTTGACTTATTAAACAAAAAACTAGAAGAAATTACCCAAGAGAATTAAAATAAGAAACTGAAATACCCAAGAGATCTAGAAGGAAAAAAGAAGCAAACCAGCTTTCTTCTATTAATATTCTGTACCCTAACCTTTGAAAGTGTTTCTAACTTAAGAAAGTCAAGAATTATGAGAGTGTTGATTCTCGCATTCTCCCTTGCTTTTTCCAGCATATATTCGTATCTCTACATACCTTTTCTCTCCCTGTTTACCTCTAAAGTCAATTACATATCATCTAAGGTTCCTCTTATGTTTTTTTCCCTATTGCAATTAAGAAAAATCCTATAGATTCTTTCCCATCATTTCAGTCAAAAAAAATTTGTGAATCTTATACAAATTCTCATCTGTTATTTCAACCAATCACAGTTCTGCTTCTATTTTTTATGCACACTTTCACCTCACATAAATCTTTCTCCATTCCTCTTCTTTGTCCTCTGTCCTACCCAGTTTCAACTTGCCAAATGTTTCTCTACTTTCATTCTTTATTCTTTCATACAATCATACACTTTACTAGTTTTCTGTTTTATCCTTCAAGCAATCACATAGCAGCAAATTAGTTGTGTTTGTTTCATCAAATTGCAGGATTATTTCTGCTCTTTCAAAGTGATCTCGTGTGTTAAGTCATATTCAATGCAAAGAAGCTTTATTTAACAACTCTATCATGGGTCCTTTTAGGCCAAGTAGTGGGTCCACTGAAATTAATTAACAAGTCCGTCCATTCTACATCAATAGCCGGCTTGTATATCAGCCCATTATAATTTTCAACCCTCTCTCTTCTTCTCCCTTTGCTTCTGCTTTTTTTTTTTTCACGTTCCTTCTTCCTTGGTCCCCCAGTAATGATTGCAGACCTAGGTTTTGGGAAATACTTTGGATCTAGTAACCATGGTGGCTAATATATAAAGAAATATTCCAAACTTGATGATTTAATGTATAATAACTTCTCTATTGTTAATCATCACAAAAACATGTACAATACTTTTTGAAAGATAAAATACCATTTAATTTTACAAATATGATGAGCTTACAAGTATAATAAGCTTCCCTTGGGCACCACTCTAGCCAGCCCCAACATAATGCATTCAAATTGAAATTTCAATTAGAGATACTTGTTACACAAGGAAGAGAGGTAATGCACTAGCCAGCCTTTATAAAATAGTCCATTTAAATGGAAACCAACATCAAACTGGAGGGTCCTACAGAAAAAGAGTTTGTATTAGTTAACCGACCCAAGCACTGCCGTCGATGGTTGGTTTGGTTGCATCATACTGACTCACATATCACATAAGGAAGAGAGGTAGTGCCTTTCTATACGACGCTAGCCCTTAATGGACTGGAGTACTATGGAAGTGGAGTGGAGACTACACTACACTCATATTGTACCACTGTTTTGAATAGTGTCACTTGTCACTTCAGGTCTTCCTGTCTCTTTTCTTTGTGTTTCATTTGATCTAGTGATTGAAAATAACTTTTCTTGCCTTCTTTGTAGTAAATCCTTTAATTTTCAAATAGTTGGGAGGGGATAGAAGAATTAGCCAAGCCATCTTTCTCTTGTATTGTTACCGTCTCAAAAAATAAATAAATTAAAAAAAAAAAATCTTTCTCTTGGAATGATTTATCTGTTAATATTGGTTCTCTTTTATGGCCAAAGAAACGAAGATAGCTGTAGAGGTAGTTTCTAAGTAAGGTTTTGGTGAATTGGGACCAAGCCTCGTATATTAGTTTGGGGAGAATTTCAAGCAGTTTTTGTTGGCACATCATTTTTGTATCTTTCGTGGTATATCTTTGATATGTATTATGTATGTTTTTTCCTTCATCTTAAGTGTATCTTTATCTTATATAGAATTTTTCAACATTTTGAGCAAAACTTCAAATATTTTTTTGGTAGCATTGTCCCTTGTGGATTTAGTTATCTCTAAATTATACTCTATTTTATTTTTTAAACATTTTTGTGGGATAATATTTAATGTTGCAATTTCAACAAATTGTAGACCACTCGTGTTTTTGCACCCTAGAAAAATAACGTAGGTCTTGGAGATAGGACTTCTTGGCATGAACTTGCTCGTCCTCAGGTTCATGGTCGTGACATTAATTGTGTGGCAATCATTCATGGAAAGGGGAACCACTGCTTTGTTAGCGGCGCTGATGAAAAAGTTGCGAGAGTGTTTGAAGCTCCTTTATCGTTTTTGAAGACTTTGAGCCATTCCATTATTCATGAATCTAGCTGCTTTGAAGATCCTCCAGTAGATATTCAGATTTTAGGTGCAAATATGTCTGCTCTTAGGCTATCACAGAAACCAATTTATCTTCACGGCGAGCTTGAGCACTATCCTTTCTGCTATTACTTTGGGGTTCTTGCACTCTTTTCAAGATGTGACTTTGAATTTGAATAGTTTTCATGCTCCTGCTCAAACAGTTGTGGGTCAACTTGTGATGCTTAACAAATTTGCTAACTAGTGTCATTTACATTTGGGAATTGATTTCGAGAATTGCAAATCATGATCTACAAAGTCGAAAGCTACTATCATCGGAATCATGACTTTTTAACACTGTATATTTAGATCTTAGATAATTTTAATAATAGATGTGGATCTTGAATCTCAACAAATTATAGAATTGTGTAAGAAAACATGTAGTAACTACTAAATTATCTTTGTATCTTGCTGCAAATTTATAAAGACGTTGAGATTCTATAGAGATGGAGCCATGCCCCTGATAGGTAAGCATTGTAAATTTCAACTACATGTTTTTTTTTGTCTATGTAACATTATGTGTTATTATAAGTACCAACAAGTACTTGCATATGATATAAGCAATATTAGTATTCCATATACTTGTATACTTATCTACTTCAAAATCCATGCTCCCATCTTGACATACTTGTGCTTTTGTTGCTATGTTTTTTAATCTACTTGTCACTTCTTGCTTAAGAAATCTACTACCTAGGGTAAGCTATATTTGTGAATGAATCTCTACATTTGCAAATTGGTCTCTACAGAGGTAAGACTTATTAGTTATTACCATTAGAGTCATGACTTGGTTTACGAATCCGAGCTTATTTTAAGGGTAGATGCAGATCTTGAGTTTCCATGATCTACAAATTTGCTAACTAGTGTCATATACATGCAATTAGCTTGGAAGGGAAACCACCTTCCAAAGATGCTAAATAAGCATATTTCTTTATGTTTATTGAGTACTTGTGCTGCGGTTTAGTAGTGCATTGGCTGTTGTTGTAAACTGAAAAATACCATTTTCCACCCCTTAATTTAGGCCTTGATAGACCCTTGAGAGAACTAAATAAGTGATTTAAGTGTTTGTTTTATAGCTGACAATAAAGGCAAGCTTAACTCTGAAAGTAGCTTAAAAGTACCAAAAAGATGATGACCCATCTTGATCTGGAGGAAGAAGGAGAAGGGACATCCTCACTAGCTGTCAAAATGCCTAAACTAAAGAAGACAAAGGCCTAGTTTCAACCTGGAAATAGGTTTTGAGCTATTCAAAAAGAAGAATGCACTACAGAATGCTATTCGAAAGGATTCCTGATCTATTCGAAAAGAACCTGAACACTGCGAAAAGAACTAAAGCTCCAGGCTTTGTTTTCAAAGAGCACCTGATCTATTCGAAAGGAACCAAACTTGCTGATGATGCTTTCGAAAAGAAGAAAATTCCTTGCAAATAACACCAGTTCTGTGCGAATAAAGCTCCAGAAGTTACTTTGCCTTTCGAAAAGGCCCTCAATCTGTGCGAAATCATATTCTAAAGATTCCCAGCATCTGTAAGGGTATTTTAGTAATCTCTGCATGCGCCCCAATGCATTTAAAAATCCAGGAGCATTCTGGAAGATTCTGAGCACGAACCAGAGGCATATTCCACTCCATGTGAACACCCAAAGATGAAATTACTTGGCGGGAACTTCTAGAAGCTCAAACAGATTTTTGAATTACCTAACAGAATTAATGCCTCTGTCTCCTGATTGGCTGAACCAAATCAAGCAGTTTTGATTGGCCAGAACAAATCTGGATCCTTGTGCTCGACTCCTATTAGTTGATATGGATCTAACCAATTCTGATTGGTTGATGCACATCTGAGTTGGACTTGGGGAAAACTATAAATAGACGAACCATTTGCCCAATTTGGGGATCCAGAATTTGAGTTTCATTCTTGCTGCCCCATTTTTCAATTCAGATCAAGATAGTTTGTCTGAAACCTCTATAATAGTCTAGCTTTTGTCTGTAACTGAGAACTGTGAGATATTTGTGCAATTCAAGTGAGAATTTTATTCAAGACTACAAATCCGAGAGTTGTTGTAAGCTGTCTTCAGTAATTGTAATGGTGGATTTGAAAAGGTTGCTTTCATCAGTACGTTCTCAATTGGATTCATGTTGAGGGTTCATTGTGATCTCTTCACTCATTAGATTCCTTTAGATTTGCTGTTTTTATGTAATTTCCCTTAATTCACTATCCCTGTGAGAATCTGTGTTTGTAACCTGGTTCTTACAGCATTTGTAGTGGTGCTTATGTTCTGAATCAAGACTTTGGATTGAAGAAGGAAACTATTGGATGATCTGTGTCCATGACAGTGGACAGATCATAGCCATAAGTTCAACTCAATTCTAATCCTTGAATTGGATTATTTTCTCTTACATCTGAGCTGGTAGCCAAATAAAGATTTGATACTTTCTCAACTTTGTTACACTATTTCTCATTCTGCAATCAATTACTAAGCTTAAGTTAGCTGTTATTTCTCTATTTTTATTAATTTTGCATCCAGTTCCCCCAACTCGGATCTGGATCACTTAGTTTAAATTCTACTTTTAGATAATTTAGTTAATGTGACGATTTCAACCCCCCATCTTACTGGCTTTATAGATAGGATTAGAGGACAGATCTGGTAGCTCAGATTTGGAGGTTTACCATACATTTTAAATCAATTCTCTGTGGACCATCTTTTACTCACTTACATTTAAAACTTGCTACAATTGGCCCTGATCTTGCAGGCTAATTGATTTCTATCTGTGCTGATATCTCTTTTTTTTTTCTTAGTTTTCTAATTTCAGTATAATCCATACTTTAAAATATCTATTTTCAAAATACAAATAAATCATGCACACTTAGATAGACAACAAGTTTTTGGCGTCATTGCCGGGGAATAGATTTTAAAATTGGTAGACCTAAGTTTTTTTTTTCTTTTTTTTTTTTACATCAGTGCTAACTGTTTCTATTGCTTGAATTTGTGCAGTTATCTCTATACAATTAAGCTTGGAATCTACTCAGTAAGGAGTATTGAAGGTTTGCTTTGCATAATTTTTCTCTCTGTATCTGTGTTGTATGTTTGGTAGGAGGACTCCCAATCCTGAGATTGTCCCTCTGAATTTAGAAGTTGAAAGGCTACTAAGAACCAGACAAACACCACAGAATTTTGCTGAGACTATTACTATGGGTGAGCAACCTAGACTCTTGAGGGATTACTTTGCACCTAGTGCATATAATTCCCCATTTTGCATTCAATTTCCTTCTATTGAAGGAAATTATGAAATCAAATCATCAACTATCCAAATGCTTCCTTCTTTTTATGGTTTGAGTAAGGAAGATCCATACAAGCATGTGGATGAATTCTTGTCTCTTTGCACCACATTCAACATAGCTGGACTGGGTCCAGAGGCAACCAAGCTTAGGCTCTTTCCTTTTTCATTAAAGGACAAAGCTAGAGCATGGCTGTCTATGTTGCCACCAAATAGTATTACTTCTTGGAATGATTTGCAGTGCCAATTTTTATCCAAATACTTCCCTATGTCTAAGACCAGCTAGTTGAGACAAAGCATTGTCACTTTCTCTCAACACTCAACTGAAACTTTTCATGAAGCATGGGAAAGGTTTAAGGAGCTTTTAAGGCAATGCCCTCATCATCAAGTTCCCCAATGGCAGCTTGTTCAAAGTTTTTATCAGGGAATTGATCAAAAGGGTAAGAATATGGTAGATGCCTCCTGTGGAGGCACCTATTTGCAAAGAACAGTTGAGGAGGTCTGGGACCTATTTGAAGTTATTGGTGAAAATTCAACCCAACAAGAATCTCTGTTAAGAGACATTGAGAATCCTGCTCGGTTGAATAAAGAGCAGACTACCAAGGGAAAGATTTATGAGGTGAATGAGTTGGAAAGGAAGGTGGACAATTTAACTACCAAGTTTGATAGATTGATGGACTCATTTCAAAGTCTAATGGTTGCTAGAGTAGAGGCATATCGATATGCGCCCTACTCATTCCCATGATCAATGTCCAGCTGCACCACAGTTCCCAGATCTAGTGGTGGAGCAAGCTCATGCTGCTCAATCGTTTGGACAGTTGCAATCTAATGAATATGCATGGAGAGGGCACCCCAATTTAAGGTGGAGCCAGGGCAATTATCAATCACAACATCAGCAACAACCAAAGCACCAAGTACCTTTCAAAACTGTTCAGCCCTACCAGCATAATTTCTGTACCAAGCCTAATTTTCAGCAGCCCATTTCCCAACAGATGGCACAACCTGTGCATCAATTTGCCCCAGCTCAGCCTCCTTCCAGATCCCCTTCTTTTGAAGACCAAGTTCTAACTTCACTCCAGAATTTAGGGTCTTTAACTCAGACTGTGAACTTTCACAGTCAGAGTATTAAGAAGATTGAAGACACATTGGGACAACTTTCAAATACATTGACTAGAAAAGAGGAAGGCAGGTTACCCAGCCAACCCTTGAACAATCCCAAAGGACAGTCATGGTTGGAGATGCCTCTTTTTCACATGAAGAAGTAAAAGCTATCACTACTTTGAGAAATGGAATAGTTTTCAATAACAATGTGGATACAAAAAAAGAAGAGAAAAATGAGAAAACTGCTACGAACATGCAACAGGAGCAGCATGATGTTAGCATTGGGGGTGCTGATGTACCTCAGAAAAATCAAAAAAATGAAAAATTAAAAAATCAAAAAAATTATGGTGATGATGCTAAGGCTGTAAATGAAGGACTAGTTCCTCATTTACCATTTCCCCATGCCATGAAATCTACATCCCCTTTTGATAAAGGGAATACCAAAATAGACGAAATAATAGAGACTTTCAAGCAAGTCAAGATAAATCTTCCTTTGCTTGATGCAATAAAGTAAGTCCTAGCCTATGCAAAGTTCTTGAAGGACATTTGCACACACAAAAGACAATCTAGGATTCAGTTATCCAAGAAAGTCTTTGCTGTGGAGAAAGTCAAACAGGTTTTGTCCATTGCTACACCTCCTAAACTCTAAGATCTTGGAATCCCCACAATCCCTTGCATTATTGGGGAGCATACCATTGAAAAGGCTTTATTAGATTTGGGTGCTAGTGTTAACCTGCTTCCATATTCTGTATATGAGAAACTAGGTTTGGGAGAGTTAAAACCCACTCATGTGGTGTTACAACTAGTAGACAGATCTGAAAGAAAGCCAGTTGGGGTGATTGAGGATGTGTTGGTAGGAGTAGATAAGTTTTTCTACCCGGCAGATTTTTTGGTATGGGACATGGAACCTATAAAAAGCAAAACTTCCATTCCTGTCATTTTGGGGAGACCATTCCTGGCTACAACCAATGCTTGTATTCAATGCAGGTCTTGTATTATGGAAGTGCCCTTCAAAAATATGAGGTGAAGTTAAATATTTACAATGTAGTTACCCAGCCTCAGTTCAGTTCTGAGGAGTGCTTTCTTGTTGATTTGTTAGATGAACTGGTAGAGGAAACTCTACCTCAGTTCCTGCAGTGTAAGGATTTAATCACAGATTTTGAAGATGTTTGGAGAAATGTTGTGGAAGAAACAACTTGTACGTTAAAGACTGAAGAGGTCAACATTGTACAAGAAACTCCTGTCCAAACAACAAGGTTTTCTTCATGGAAACCTGCTATTTTTCCCCTGCCACAAACAGCCAAGGTACCTTTGATACCTTCTCTTCTCAGCCCACCTGATGTAGAGCCGAAACAGTTGCCAGAAAATTTAAAATATGTGTTTTTAGGAGACCATAAAACATTGCCTGTGATTATCTCTTCCTCCCTCACTGAGGAGCAGGAGGAAGAGTTGTTGATTGTATTGAAGTAGCATAAGAGAGCAATTGGCTGGACTATTGCTGATTTGGGAGAAATCAGTCCAGCTGTTTGCATGCATAAAATTCACTTGAAAGAAGGTGCAAAGCCTTCTAAAGAAATGCAGAGGAGGCTGAATCCTCATATGCAAGAAGTGGTCATGAAGGAGGTTGTTAAGCTGTTGGATGCAGGGGTCATTTACCCCATCTCAGATTCAGCTTGGGTGGCACCTACACAGGTGGTACTTAAGAAATTTGGGATTACTGTTGTAACCTTAGATTCTAGTGAGCTCATTTCATCCAAACAAACAACTGGTTGGAGAGTCTGTATTGCTTACCGAAAGCTCAACACAATGACCAGAGAGGACCATTTCCCTCTTCCATTCATTGATCAGATTTTAGATAAGCTAGCAGGAAAAGCTTATTATTGTTTTCTTGAGGGTTACTCTGGTTACAACCAGATTCCTGTGTATCCACAAGATCAGGAAAAGACCACATTCACTTGCCCCTTTGGCACTTTTGCTTATAGGAGGATGCCTTTTGGTCTTTGTAATGCCCCTGCTACCTTTCAAAGATGTATGTACTCCATTTTCTCTGATATGATTGATCAATTTATGGAGATTTTTATGGATGATTTTTCAATATATGGAGACAGTTTCGACCAATGTTTACATCATCTCAGCCTGGTGCTACAGAGATGTGAAGAAACCAATTTAGTTTTGAGCTGGGAGAAGAGCCATTTCATGGTCACCAAAGTCATTGTCCTTGGCCATGTTGTCTCCCATAAGGGCATTGAGGTGGACAGAGCAAAAATAGATTTAATTGCACATTTGCCTCCTCCCAAAACTATTAAGCAAATCAGAAGTTTCTTTAGGCATGCTGGATTTTACAGGAGGTTCATTAAGGACTTCAGTAAAATATCCAAGCCTCTTTGCCATTTATTGTGCGAAGATGTCCCTTTTGTTTTCAATGATGAATGCCTTAGGGCATTTGAATTCTTAAAAACTGTTTGATTTTAGCTCCAATACTTCAGTCTCCAGATTACTCCCTGTCCTTTGAGCTAATGTGTGATGCATCAGACTATGCTTTGGGAGTTGTTCTTGGGCAGAGAAAGGATAAGCTGCCTCATGTCATAGCTTATGTCAGTAGATCAATGATTGATGCACAACTAAATTACACAACAACTGAGAAAGAGCTGCTTGCAGTTGTTTTTGCCTTGGAGAAATTCAGGTCATATGTTTTGGGTTCTGAAATTGTGGTGTTCACTGACCACTCAGCCCTAAAATACCTTTTGTCTAAGAAAGATACCAAACCAAGATTAATCAGGTGGATTCTCCTATTGTAGGAGTTTAATTTGCAGATTAAAGACAAAAAGGGTGTGGGAAATATGGTGGTTGATCACCTGTCTAGAATCCTGACTGCTGAGATTGATAGGTTGCCTATCAATGACTCTTTTCCTGATGAGCAACTTTTTGCTATCAGTGTGCATACCCCTTGGTTTGTAAATATAGTCAACTTTTTTGCTATCGGAAGGACCCCCCAACACTGGAATAAAATGGACAAAGATCTCTTTTTTTCAAAGGTTAAACATTTTATTTTGGAGGATCCTTACCTGTTCAAGATTTATGCAGACCAAATCATTAGAAGATGTGTCCATGAAGAAGACTTCCACAGCATACTTTCCATGTGTCATGAGCAGGCCTGTGGAGGTCATTTTAGTGGAAACAAAACTGTTGCAAAGGTTTTGTAGTGTGGATTTTATTGGCCCACACTCTTCAAGGATGCACTGCAGCACTATAAGTCTTGTCAGAACTGCCAGAGATTGGCCAGCATTTCCAAGAAAAATTCAATGCCTTTACAGCCCATTTTGGTAGTTGAATTGTTTGACATTTGGGGGATAGATTTTATGGGACCTTTTCCTCCTTCAAATGGCTTTAATTTCATCTTAGTAGCTGTGGATTATGTATCCAAATGGGTTGAAGCCACAGCCACTAAAACCAATGACCACAGAGTTGTCCTTAAATTCTTAAAGGATAACATCTTTTCCAAGTTTGGTTCCCCCAGAGCCATTATCAGTGATGGGGGAAGCCATTTTTGTAACAAGCATTTTGAAGCTCTAGTGAAAAAGTACTCTGTGACTCACAGAGTAGCTACTCCATATCATCCACAGACCAGTGGACAAGTGGAGATTTCCAATAGAGAAATCAAACATATACTAGAAAAGACTGTGAGGAAGGACAGAAAGGATTGGTCCTTTAAGCTGAATGATGCATTGTGGGCATATAGGACAACCTATAAGACCCCAATTGGCATGTCCCCATTCAGATTGGTCTATGGTAAAGCATGCCATATACCAGTAGAGTTAGAATATAAGCCCTTTTGAGCCATTAAAGCTTTAAACATGTGACTCTACGAGTGAAAGAGCTGAGGATGGATGCATACACCAATGCAAGATTTTACAAAGAAAAAGTAAAGGATTTCTATGAAAAAAATCTGCTGAGAAAAGAGTTCACAGCTAGTGCTAAGGTATGGTTATTCAACTCAAAACTCAAGTTTTTTCCTGGAAGCTGAGATCTAGATGGGAAGGGCCATATACCGTCATTTAAGCATCCCCATCTGGAGCTGTTGAAATTATGGACCCGAGTGATGGAAGAACCTTGAAAGTAAATGGTTAGAGGCTCAAACCATGCATTGAAAATATTATGGAGCCTATGATGACCATCTATCATCAAGAGCCTCCACAAATCTAATGTCACACAACTGTATCATATGTATTTTAACTGTGTTTGTTCTCTCATTTTTGCATAGTTTAGTGTAATTGTTTTTCTCTGTTTTAGTCATGTTTTAGTTAAATTTTCTTTGAGGAATCATAAGTTCTGAAAGCTTTGTGGTTTTAATTGATTGAGATAATAAATTCCAATGATTTTAATGTGGAGATTTTGTTAAAAAAAAAAAAAAAAAAAAAATTCAGTTCTGTACTTCAGAGCATTTGTTCAAAAGTAAATTCATACTTTTCGAAAAGTTTTACAGTCAATTCGAAAAGTTTTACAGTCATTTTGAAAAGTTTTATAGTCAATGCGAAAAATCAATTCGCAAAGGAAAATTTAGTTCGAAAAGTATAAACTCCTTTTCGAAAAGGATTTGAACCTGTAACCACAACTGCTCAAAAAGAATGGTAAACTTTATGAATAGATGCAAATCTTTTTGAATAGATGTTTCTGAAGCCATTTGCTTTGTGAAAGGTACTGATGCCTTTCTCCTTTTCGAAAAGGACTTTTTTGAACTTTTCGAGGAAATCAATAATGCTTTGCGAAATCAATTTAAACATATTTAAAACCATTCGAATAGAGGTTTTCATATTCGAAAGCATTTCCAGCTTCTCCTGTTTCACAGAAAACCCATCTTTTTCCATCTCTGCGTTATTTTGGAATCCAGATCCAATTTCCTTCATTTTTTTTCGCTGATTAAGCTTGAAGAGAAGGATCTTTTGCCTCTAACTCCGGTGGATTTGATCAAGCGGTCAGAGATTTCGAGCAAACCCTAGGTTTTGGTATTTTTCTCTCCATATCCTCTGTCTGTGCTTTAAAATTTTGATTTTTGTTTAAGCATACATTGTCTGGGATTCAAGAGAATTGTCTGTTAATTGTTGTTAGAAGGAGGAATTATTTGAACGAGTTTTTAGAAATTTTTAAAATGGGGAAAGCTGAAAAATCGTTCGCTAAGATGTTCCCTGGGTCTTCTGCTAAGAAAGCTAGCAAATCCTCCACCAAAGGAAAAGCTAAAACCTCAGCCAAAAGGAAATTGTCGATGGATAAGGCTGATAGACTTGAGAAATATTTGGGCCTCACCAGAAAGATCAAGTCTGAAGAGTACACAGAACTTCAAGCCACAATCCAAAAGAAAGCTGCATCAAGTTTAGACTCCAATTCAGACTCCAGTTCTGACTCCATTGAACCAACTTATGATACAGATTTTGATCCTAGTTATTAGACTACCTTGTACATGTTTTTTGTTGATTGTTTAGTGTTTAATTAATGTTTACTGTTTACTTCTGTTTATTTATCCATTACTGTGGATTTTATTTTTTTCTTTTCTCTCTATCATTATGCTTATTTTTTTTTCTTTTTGCTTATCCACTTCTGGACCAGTGAGGACACTGCTCCTCATAGGTTTGGGGGTGTGGCAGAGATGCCAATAATTTAGTTAACATTAATGCAGCTTATGATCAGCAGAATTGTTGAAAATGAAGTGATTTCACACCTGTTTTTGAAAATTGAGGAAGTTAAAACTTTTTAAAATTGATTTCTAGTGTAATTCTAATACTTTCATGAAGTGAATGTCAGAAAATTTCCAAAAGAAAATTGATGTTTTGGTAAACCTAAAAAGAGAGAAAACAGCGATGATATACCTCAGGAATTTGATAGAAAACCACACCTAGTGAGATTTAGGCTTGAAATATATTCTTTGGAGGTATGAATTGGCAAATTTTTCTGCTCTAGGGACTGTTTGAACCTGCTTGTTATCACTAGAAGTTACACATATCCAAGTTAAAATAACTTGACAGCAATCATGATATTAAAGACATGATGTAAGGCCTCCTTTTAGACAGTTTGAACTTCAAAAAGCCCCACCTTTTAAAACTGACCCTTGATATACACCATTTCAGCCTTATAAATCTAAGATTTCTTTGAAACCTCATCAACCTCATTTAGCCTAACCCTCACTCTGAGAATTCAGAAGGTAAAGGAAAGAAAGCTAAAGAATGGTGAGTTGGGTAACAGTTTGATAAAAGAAAAAGAAAAATAATTGAAGGCAATGATGTATCAGCAAAAGAAATGTGGCATTCCAGTCAATGTTGCTTTGAAAAAAAAAAGGAAAAGGAAAAGTCATTTCATTAGAAGTTTGAAAAAGAAAGAGAAAAAGATGGCCACTTTGACTCTGAAAATTCAAAGAGGAAGATGAAATTGTGCTGAATTGAAGAAGGTGTGTCTATCACCTCCTTACCTTGACTGACTTTTCAATTTTGAGCTCCATTCCACCCCTTTATTCTTGATAAATTTCACCCATAAGCCACATTACAACCCAAGTTAAAGTCCTCACTGATCAAAGATGAATTGAGCTGTCACATGGAGATAAGGATTTGTGTAATCTATGGTGAAAAGAGTAATAAATTCAGAACTGAAAAGCAATGCCTATGCTCCTGCTTACAGTCCTATTTGAGGGCTATAACTGCTTTTGTGCTGTGTGAAATAGTACAACCCTCTTACTTGTATATTGAGTGACAACCCTGGTGATAGTTCGATTTGAAATCAACTTATTTGGGATAAACATCATAGCAAGATTCTCAAATAGAAGGCAAGCTTTTTATTAATTTTTCTTTTAAAACTTTTTGACACAAACTAAGTGAATGGTAAAAGAATTACAGCAAAATTTCAGTTTTGAACTGATGTTTTCTTGAGAATCCTCTTACAGCTTGACTGATGCAGGTGTGAATAATCTGATTTGATGAAAGTTTGTTTTAACAAAACTGCATTAATATTAATAGATTTATTGGAGAAGTTTGTGGGTACCTTCACTGAAAACTCTCAGGAGACTTCACTCCTCCACTAGGGATCACCTAGGGGTTTAAAAGGCTTGTTGCATATGCTAAATGCAACTGTGCTCCCTACAAAAGTGTTTTTTTACTTTGTTTTTAATTTTGTCTTTGCTCAGGGACTAGCAAAGCTTAGGTTTGGGGGTGTGTTGAGAACTAGAAAATACCATTTTCCACCCATTAATAGGGGCCTTGATAGATCCTTGAGAGAACTAAATAAGTGTTTTAAATGTTTGTTTTACAGCTAACAATAAAGGCAAGCTTAACTCTGAAAGTAGCTTAAAAGTACCTAAAACATGATGACCCATCTTGATCTGGAGGAAGAAGGAGAAGGGACAACCTCACTGGTTGTCAAAATGCCTAAACTAAAGAAGACAAAGGCCTGGTTTCAGCCTGAAAATAGGTTTTGAGCTATTTGAAAAGAAGAATGCACTACAGAATGCTATTCGAAGGGATTCCTGATCTATTCGAAAGGATTCCTGATCTATTCAAAAGGATTCTTGATCTATTCGAAAAGAACCTGAACACTGCGAAAGGAACTAAAGCTCCAGGCTTGGTTTTCAAAGAGCACCTGATCTATTCGAAAGGAACCAAACTTGCTGATGATCCTTTCGAAAAGAAGAAAGTTCCTTGTGAACAACAACAGTTCTGTGCGAATAGAGCTCCAAAAGATACTTTGCCTTTCGAAAAGACCTCCAATCTGTGCGAATAGAGCTCTAGAAGTCACATTTCCTTTCGAAGAGGCCCTCAATCTGTGCAAAATCATATTCTAAAGATTCCCAGCATCAGTAAGGGTATTTTAGTAATCTCTGCATGCGCCCCAATGCATATAAAAACCTAGGAGCATTCTGGAAGATTCTGAGTACGAACCAGAGGCATATTCCATTCCATGTGAACACCCAAAGAAGAAATTACTTGGCGGCAACTTCTAGAAGCTCAAACAAATTTTTGAATTACCTAATAGAATTGATGCCTCTGTCTCGTGATTGGCTGAACCAGATCAAGCAGTTCTAATTGGCCAGAACATATCTGAATCCTTGTGCTCGACTCCTATTAGTTGATATGGATCTAACCAATTCTGATTGGTTGATGCACATCTGAGCTGGACTTGGGGAAAACTATAAATAGACGAACCATTTGCCCAATTTGGGGATCCAGAATTTGAGTTTCATTCCTGCTGCCCCATTTTCCAATTCAGATCAAGATAGCTTGTCTGAAACCTCTGTAACAGTCTAGCTTTTGTCTGTAACTGAGAACTGTGAGATATTTGTGTAATTCAAGTGAGAATTGTTTTCAAGACTACAAATCCAGGAGCTGTTGTAAGCTATGTTCAGTAATTGTAATGGTGGATTTGAAAAGGTTGCTTTCATCAGTACGTTCTCAATTGGATTCATGTTGAGGGTCATTGTGATCTCCTCACTCATCAGATTCCTTTATATTTTTTGTTTTCAAGCAATTTCCCTTAATTCACTATCCCTGTGAGAATCTGTGTTTGTAACCTGGTTCTTACAACATTTGTAGTGGTGCTTATGTGTTGAATCAAGACTTTGGATTGAAGAAGGAAACTATTGGATGATCTATGTCCATGACAATGGACAGATCATAGCCATAAGTTCAACTCAATTCTAATCCTTGAATTGGATTATTTTCTTTTACATCTGAGCTGGTAGCCAGATGAAGATTTGATACTTTCTCAACTGTGTTACACTATTTCTCATTCTGCAATCAATTACTAAGCTTAAGTTAGCTGTTATTTCTCCATTCTTATTAATTTTGCATCCAATTCCCCCAACTCAGATCTGGATCACTTAGTTTAAATTCTACTTTTAGATAATTTAGTTAATGTGACAAATTCAACCTCCCATCTTACTGGCTTTATAGATAGGATTAGAGGCCAGATCTGGTATCTCAGATCTGGAGGTTTACCATACATTTTAAATCGATTCTCTGTGGACGATCTTTTACTCACTTACATTTAAAACTTGCTACAATTGGCCCTGATCTTGTAGGCTAATTGATTTCTCTCCGTGCTGATATCTCTTTTTTTTTCTTAGTTTTCCAATTTCAGTATAATCCATACTTTGAAATATCTGTTTTCAAAATACAAATAAATCATGCACACTTAGATAGACAACAACTATGAATCATCTTTTTCACTTGATTGCTCCTCTATATAAAGAAGCTTAGGTATGTGTGTTTGAAATTCCAGTCCTAAGGAGTTTTATCTTGTAGAGTGCTCTACCCTTTTTTCTTTGTAAAAAATATTTCTGTTCGTGATAATTTTTTTAATTTTCCTTATAGTATACCACAAGGCAATATTGAAAATCAAGATGCTTAGTAAAAAAAAACAAAAAAAAAATGGAACAGCCAGCAAGACCCAGATAAAAGCGCCGGGCAAGTGTCCCAAGCAGACAATCCCCTTCTCAAGAAGCAAGGAGGATAAACCACTTATTGGGCACGTGTCACTATTGAGCCATATCCTCCCACAAGTTCCGGATGAACGCCATTACAACCTGCCAAATCCCTAACTTGATACTGTCCATTCAATGCAATATTTCTGAATTTCATCACCAAATAAATAGGTCCAACCATTCTTCTGAAATTTCTCATTCCTCCCTAGCCAAATAGCCCATATCCCAGCCAGATGAACCATTTTCTAGAACACCTTTTCACTCTCTCAGAATCTCACTCCTCCCCACTCAAAGATGAGGCTACCACAAGACCTGCCATGCACCAGCTGATCCAAATGATCTTCAAGAGCCATGACCATAACTCACTAACTAAACTACAGTGTATGAATAGGTGATTGGCACTTTTCTGTTCACCATTACATCACACATCTATTCTACAGATTCACAAGAAAGTAGAGACATGCAACCAACCAAAATAAGGGTTCCGAAAACCCTAGAGAGAGAACCCCCGGTTTCTTCAAGTAAAACTAAATTCAACGATAACAAAGCTAAGTTCTGTTTTGAGCTTTACCTAATCCTTTCAACTTGATAACTTAATTAGAAAGAAGCCAATGTTATCTTGGTGGTCAAAGTCCACTGCACGTAAGATATCTTTCAAAAATCTTTCTCGTGAAGTAGCTTGCACGTGATCACTTAAGTGACCACGTATTGGCTTCAATGATCACATGACTCATAAGTCATTGGAGGGGTCCCTTTTCTTATATGTTGGCCCTATTTTAGTTGTTTATTAAGGCCCATTCTCCAGCCAATTTAATTAGCTGCAACAGGTTTGCTAATAGCCCTGCACTGTTCTGCTCTTCCTCTCTTAACAACAACCCATAAGGCCGTGTTTAGGATAGCTCCATGGAGCCTAATAGAAGCTCCTATGGAGTTACCCAGTAGGGAGTGATCTTTCAGAGAGAGTTCTCTTGCCAGAATTATTGTTTGGTTACAGTTTTCATAAAGCAGTTTGAGAGCTACTCTTATAGAAATTCTTGTTTGGTAAATCGCATAAACTTCAAGCAGGCCAATGCCCATTTCTTGATCTGCAGGGCCATGGTAGCAAAGAAGCTGCCTGCCATTGGAGTCATGAAAAGCCCCACCAAATCCTGCTCTATCCACACCCTTAGAGCCAAAAGGGTACTTGTGTACCCTTGAAAAGGTATTATGTAACAGGGTGAAGATCATTATAGTTGAATCCCGCCTAAGAACAAGTTACTATGATCTTATTTACGTTTAATGTCTTCCCATTTGATAAATTTACGGTTCTTGAGTTGAAATTGCAAATTATTGGTTTTTGGCTTATATGGATTAAGCGAATGTTTTTTTTTTCTGAGTACTTGTTTTTGGGTAATGTTGCTGGAATCTGATTAGTCATAGGATTATCACATTTTCCTTGAGAAACCCATCATTTTATTTTTCCGATCCCCCAATGTTCTCTGAAATCATCTTGCTTGAGCCTCATTGTTTATAGGTCTAGCATTTTTTTAATAGAAATCTGATCATGAGATGGCACTTGCGACTGTTTTATTGAAGGTAACCTTGCGAAGGAAAAAAGTGGTTCCTTATGGTAGATAAAAATTTGAATTGAACTGAGATAAAATTAAATATAAGTTTAATACTTGGTTATATAATTTTTAAAGGTTTTATTAGTTTCTTGGATCTACTTCATGGAGTTATAGCACTTTTCTTGAAAAAACCATTCAATCTTTTTCGAATTCCCAAATTTCTAAGAAATCATCTTGGTTGAGCATGGTCTTTTACGGGTTTATAGCATCTTTTATAATAAATATCTAATAATGCATGGCTTCTATCAATATTTGCTTGTGATTATAACTAACTTCTTATAGGGTTTTCTCTAGCTCACAAGTCTTTGGGATCATGGATTATCTCAGTTGATTTTTCTTTCTATTTAGTATTATGGTTTTCTCCATATTTTTTTTCAGTTTCATGGGTTATCTCAATATTTGCTTATTTATTATCTTCTTTTGGGTGTACTTATCAACAGTTAGTATTGTATACCAACTATAATCCACAAGTGATCATATTGTGAACGTGCCTGTTTGGCACACGACCATTAATCTAAGCGTATATGTGCGGGGCTGGCCCATCAATCAAGATGTGTATGTGCAAGCCACATCGGCTGATCAAGAGGCTCCTTCCCATAGGCAACTAAATACATATGTGCATATTTTCACATTAATGAACAAAATAACTCTTAATATCCTTCTAACTAGGACCTGACTCTCCTGACCGTCATTTATTTTTTGATTTGTTTATTTGTTAGGATATATAACTATTGCTATTTTTTATTTTTTAAATAACAAAATTATAATTTTTTTGTACTAATATCTATAGCAATGTGCTTACCATTACAACAGGTATAACGATGCGCCCCACGACTCTTACAGCTCCAACTCTTCATAATCCAAGACCTCATCGCTTCAAAATCATCCTATCAGCACCATCTCAACAACCCTCGGCTTAACCATGGTTCTAGAGGCATTGGAAATGGTTCTTTCTCAGGTCACTGATCTTAACCTGAGGCATTCTTTGCAACTTGTCATCGGATTGCATCATGCAAGGTTGAATGATAGAGACAGATCTTTGGTTGAGGAAATGTTTGCAAACAATAAGATCCAGGTACTTTTCCTTACGTTATACTCCTCTACCACATCGGCATTTTACTTGTTGACTGTAAGCTCCATTTGTACCCCATATAGGTCTTGGTATGTACCAGCACATTAGCATGGGGAGTAAACCTGCCAGCTCATCTGGTTATTATTAAGGTGAGGTGGATTGCATTTTTTATTTTTTTTCATGTACCATTGGATGTTCACTTCAGTTTGGTCTTGGCTATTAAATTTCCACTTGTTCTACAGGGAACAGAATATTATGATGGGAAAGCCAAAAGATACATTGATTTTCCTATTACAGATATCTTGCAAATGATGGGTCGTGCAAGGCAACCACAATTTGATCAGCATGGAAAAGCAGTCATTCTTGTTCATGAGCCTAAAAAAACCTTCTACAAGAAGGTTAATAAAAAAAAAATGGATATATTTAGCATTCTGTTTTATGCATTATCTCACATGGACCTATTTATTCCGATGATATAAGAACTCTACACCGACGGTATAAGAACTCTACGCCAATGGTAAGTGGCCGTCGGCGTAAGCTACACCGACGGTTGGACTACTCTACACCGACGTCTGGCAGGCGTCGGCGTAGGTCCCTTTTTTTGTAGTGAGAAGTCATCAATATCTCAATTTAATTGTTTAATAGCATAAATATTTAATTACGTTCTCCTTTTGATTTTAGGCGAAGCTTTTCGATTTGAAGCTCACCTCAAACGGATCATTAGGGAACAGGGATACTTGGCAGGAGAGGCAAAGCACATTTATTTATTTATTTATTTTCATTATGAAAATAGGTCATGGGGTCCTTAGATTGTTAACTCTCTTTCTTTTCTTCTTTTTTTTTGTTTGAATAAAAGGATTGAGCATGTAAAGTTTAAAATATTTGGTTGATTTGAAAGGTTGGATCATAGGTTGAGATGCAATCTTTTGTTTGAATAGAAGAATTGGGTATCTATTTTATTTATTAATGGCAATGAATGATTTGCATTTGAGTTGAATGGATGTGTTTAAATATGAGATTAATAGCTTTTTTTTTATATAATTTTTTTTAAAGCATTCAAAAAATGCATTCAAAAAAGCATTAAAAAAAAGTATTACAAAACACATAAAAAAAATTGCATAAAAAATTATCGACGTAATTTTATTTTTTTTTAAATATATATTTTAAAAAAAAAAAATTTGCATAAAAAAATCACTGCCCTAAACAGTTGTAAAAAAAGCAGTGGTTTTTTCTATGACTGTTAAGAGCAGTTGTTGTTGAAGTTCATAAACCACTGTCTTGTATAGTGGTAAAAAAAATCACTCATTTTTTTACAACTGTTTAAGGTAGTGGTTTTTTGAAAAAATCACTGTTTAAGGTAGTGGTTTTTTTGGCTTTTTCATGTAGTGACTGCTGGGTCTAAGTGGCATGTGGGTTATGTTTACTATGGGTCCTAGGTGGCAAGTGGCCATGTGGGCTCTTCCTATTCGAGGTCCAAATGGCACGTGGCTCGGACTTAATTTGTGCATGGACACGGGGTGTCACACTATTTAGGCAGTCGGAAACCTGATTATGGGGCTCTGCTCTCGTTACCACAGTGGGACTGTTTCATCCCATCATAATCTTTTGAATGGCCTGTATAAATTCCATCTAGTATCCGAAAAAAAAGGTTAAAATGAAGCACAAGGGATAAAAAAGAACAACAAATGAGATGTTAAAATGGGCAAAAACTCTTACTTGTAGGACTTCCCTCTGACAAACGTAATGGCATATTCTTGAATCTGCAATAAATATTTGACAGGGTGTAGTAGTGAAAAATGGAATTAAATTAAATTTGTAGAAGAAAATTTTATAAGAACAGAAATTACCAATGGGTTTCCTGATTCTAATAGTTCTATCTCCAGTGATGTATCCCTTGAAACAACCTTATCGGGGCCAATCAAGAGACCTTGGAGATCTAAAAAATTAGAACCCTATTGTAAGCAATTAAGAAGTATATCAGTGAGAGACCGCTGAAATTTATTTCTGTTAGACAAAGCATTTCTATCATTTTGCAATATTTAAGCAGGTTGGAAAGGGGTGTTATAGTTTTCTAATTAAAGATAAGAGAGACAATTGGGACTATAATATAATTTTGAAGGAAAATAAAGTCATCAAAATCTTACAGGAATAGGCAGGATATGGAAATAAAATCCACTTTGAACAAAGTCCTTTATACACTCTTAACAATTGCTGGAAGAGAAAGAAATACAATTAAATAATACATTAATTAAAAATAACCATAATGAAAGGAAAGTTAATCACATCATATATCACACCTTAATCCTTCAATGGGCTCCCACGTACTGTCATTGGGTCCGTACCCTTTCCAACGTACCTATTTAAATTAAAATATCAATACAAAAGAAATGAGATTAAATGGATATTATATATTGCCTCAACAAGGTTCCTTTTCAATAATCAAAATAGCCCTGGCTGAAGGACCAAACTAACCTGGAAAGGGTACGGACCCAATGACAGTACGTGGGAGCCCCTAACAAATTCTTCATTGAATATTGCCCTCGGCCATCTTAGCCCCTAACAAATTATCATTTCATTCGAGCCAACTAGCCCATGTCACAGTCAGCAGCACAACTAGAAAAATCGAAGAGAAAAAAAAGAAAAAAAAAGATTAAAACCTTGATAAGGATTCTTAATTCCTTATCACACTTGAATGGCAGACTTGATTGGGCCCGACCATACCCACTTGAAGCATGGTCAAGACCTAATCCAGCTTGATTGAAACCTAGCCAGTGTTAATATAAACCTCACTCACACCATTAAATATTTGCATAAATTGGTAACTGTCAACAGTCTTGATTTTTGTGATACCTAACTTTATATCTCGATGACACTCCTTAACTTTAATTGAATTTAAATAGTTTTAAACCATACAAACAGGTTTATATTCTTCATGTGCAAGAACTGATGTGAATAAAATTCATAGATCAGTAAAAGGGATGGCAATAAGCAATTTCCAAACACTATGAAAGAGAATCTTATCACAAAAACTTGCTCCAACACATTTCCTACTACATGCGTAAGGGGTGCAACTAGCTCTAAAGTGTTTGTAGCAATCTGCAAAAAGAAAAATTGAATTCATTGGTGAAAACCAAATGCTATCATAATGTTATCATAGATATAAAAGACTGGGTGTTATGAAACATGTTCAAAATCTCAGATTCGGCTCCTAGGACAATCTTCAATTACAGAGTTCAACTAAGCCAATATAATGTAAGTACATATTTATACACAAACAGATTTCAGACTCGGTACAAGTAGTCCAACCAACAATGCAAAGACTTAACAAAAAACCAGTATAAACAAATCCAGAATGCACATTTATTGGTGAAAAATAAATCAGAGAAAAAAAGTTATTTACAGGGCAATATGGAGGGCGATAATGACGTGATTGTAAAGAAATGGCTGCATCGAGAAGTCATGAACCGGGTGGCTGTCTCGACAGTTCGACTTTGTTCTAAACCACTTGATTGAGGTTCATATGTTTCCATGCTCAATCCTTTGCTGAAAATAAGTAAATAATATTTGCCAAAACCATGTAATTTATTGAGTCATGTAAAATCGTGCTTATATTAGTAAAAATAGAGTATATCTTCCAATGGTAATTACAAAAGCATGTAAAGGGAACATGAAGTGAACCACATGAGCTTTTCAAAAGCATTTAGAGGGATCACAATTGTAAAAAAAAAAAAGAGAATTGTATTTTAGCATTCATCATTTTCCAATGGTAATTACAAAAAAAATGAGAAATGTATTTAGCATTCATGATCTTCCACAACATCAGCGACGAATGGTAATGCTTAAGCATCTGCATTAGTTTTTGCCTCAAATACTAATGGATCTTCATAAGCATCGACATTCTGAGTCAATCTCTTTGGAGCATCGAAGACCACATACAAATCAGCTCTGGTTTGGTCTTTGTAATAGAAGACTTGGGTGGCTTGGGAGGCAAGAATAAACAGCTCGTCATCTTCATGCGAACTCCTCATAAGTCTTCCAAGATTAACAAAAATTACGCCTGTTTCTCGATCAACAACACATTCATTTGTTTTATCTTCTATACGTACCCAGTCACAATAAAAGATTATTTCTATAAAGTTACCATAATTCAATTAAAGTATTTGTTTGAGGATGCCATAATAAGTGACTTCTTCCACAAGGTTCTTATCTTTGACACTAGCCCAGAAATTAGTTAAAGCCTTCATGGAGATTCCACTATTATGTGTACTTGTACTTATTTTTGACTCCGTCGTATAAAAAAGATATTCATTAACCATGTAAGAACTATACGATATGGCTTTAAAGTCCGGACCATCAGCAAGACTCTTCAAGGTAGAAGACTCTTCTTTTTCTAATTGTTGTCTTAACAAAGGAATGTAGTTGCCCCTTAGATATTTATCACATGACTTGTGGCCTTGGAGGTTAGATTGGTACTTCCTATAAATGTTAAGTGTTAATTAGATTAAGTATTTCAATATTAATTGAGAAAAAATAATGATGATATTTAAAAATATTACTTATATCTCCCATTCAATAATTTCTAGACAATGCTTGAGAGCCCATTTACGCGCTTGTTGGTATTGCAAGTTTTGAAGGTAATAAACTTTTTCTTTTTTATCGAGAGGGTAGCTGATCGCTACTTATGTGTGTATCTAATTAAGTTTTAACCTATTGCAAGCACACAATGGAAATTGTAGAGCTAGTATAGGATCGTTCCCACAAAGAAGTTTATCTTATATATATATTTCTATTTTAAAGGTTATATTTACCTTTTAAAGGTTATAAACTACTTGAAAAATATGAATAAAATAATATTTTCTTAATCTAAAGTGTAGAAAATAAATTCTAATCCTCCTTCAGATTGAGGTCGTTAGTCCCAATCTTCAGCTATTGGATATTTATTAAAATAAACAGTACCGTTACACCGTATTATAGTTTTCTAAAATTTTGGCATCAATCAAAAACTAAAATTCTTTAACACAGATTTAATCTAATCAATAATTTTCTAAAATTTGGGCGTCAATCAAATTCTAGAAAATTGAAGATGGAAAAGTAAAAACCATTACACTAATCTGCAAATTCAAACTTAAGTCGTCAATTCAAATTAAAACTTGAAGATGTTTACAAAGTATATAAATAAAGCAAATAAAATTTAAACTAAAATGCAATTAAATATATCTTTCACCCCTCAGCCACAGTCGTCAATTGCTTCTAAGAAACTAGAATATCTACACTAATCTTCAGCACCCAATAGCAGTCATCAATTGCTCTTGAGAAACCTTTGATATCAAATCTACTCTAACTATTTTACATTACTGATCGGAAGAAAATCCAACCTTAGTTGTTAATTGATGCTAAATTTCTTCGATGCTTATTCCTACACCGGCCTCTCTTATTTATAGATCATAAGGAGTCAGTTTATAAAGACTTCTAATTCTAATAAAAGAAACTACTAAAATAAAAGATTCCTAATATAACTCTAATTCCTAATTTTATTCTTCCTTTCTTTCAATGGTTGATGTGCTTCTGGATTGTTCTCCTTTATTTCAGCAACCAAGATTTCCTAAGAGCTTATCTTTATTAATCTACTTAGATCCATGATTCACCAAACTTCTAATTCCAAATATCTTCTAATTCTATTTTTACCGGTGATAATCTTCATTCACGTGATCAGCAGCAACAATAATAGTAGGAAAGCTTCTTCTCTGGATAATTGCAAATCACGATTTTCTGATTTTTTACAATTTCCTATTTGGACGATTCTCTGGATTATAATTTTTTTCTTTTCTTCTTTTTATCTCTTTTTTACATAATTGTAAATTACGATTTTCTCGCTTTTAGTAGGCGAAAATCGTCTATTTCACTCAATTCTCTTTCTTACTGCTTGTTGAGTTCATTTTGACAAATATTAACACTTTTGCTCTCTTTTACAATTTTTCCTTAGTATCTGCATATCATTAACTTGTTAGTAGCAAACTAAGTCCTAGCATCACTAAGTTAAGGGTGATAACATAGTAAATTATGTGACTGATCACACCCCCAAACTTAAACTTCGCTAGTCCCTAGCAAATAAGGAAACATAAAATATCTCAACTATGAATTTAAATGCCACTTTTGTAGAGAGCACGATTGTATTTAATAGATGCAACAAGCCTTTAAACCCCTAGGCAATCCCTAGTGAAGGAGTTGTAGTCTCCTGAAGGTTTTCAGTGAAGTTACCTACAAACTTATATTTTTTTTTCAAAATATATTTTTTTAGAAATCTAAAATTTAAAAATACTAAACTAATTTTATACACTAATTAAAATAACTAAAGTACCTAAATTACCTAAGTTGTCAAATTGGTCAACACATAGTTTATTGCGATTTTCCAAAATTACCAATCTATTATCCCTACTTTTCATTGTAACAGTTATCCTTGATTAGAACTCTAACAATTTCAATTCATAATCAGCACAGAGTGTGTAGACAGCCAAATTTAGCCCAAGGCCAGATCGAGACATACTTCAAGAGAGGCGTACCCCCGAGCTTCCGATAGCACCTCCCGTATCCTTAGGACCCTTCCCAAACCCTTAGAAACTTATCCAAACCCTCAAGAATCTTACCAAACCCTTAGGAACTTACCCAAAACCCTTAGGAACCTTCCCAAACCCTTAGGAACTTGTCCATACCCTTAGGAATTATCCCCCGACCTCTTCGGACCCATAGTTAACCCTTCCAGGCAATGGTTAGAGAGAGATGAACTAGGGCATGCAAGGACCTCTACTGAGACTAAATCTTATACCATTACAAAGTAGAGGTTCTCAGCTTTCCAACAACCCAAGAATCACCTCAATCCAAGTTATACGTGAAATGTTATGGCGATCTGAGCAGTGCCCAGGAGCTACACTTGGATGGTGCATATATGGAAAACGTATTACATGCGCCAAGCCATTTCATTCTAGAAATTGCTTGGCACATCTAATACACACGCCAAGTATAGGTGGGACCCACCTTGGGCTCTGAACTTCCAGACACTATAGCTATGTTTGGCGTGTGTAATACATGCGCCAAGCTTAGCTACAATAACCATGGGTTTTTGCTCGAAATCCACTTTTAGGGTTTGACTTGTTGACCATCTCAATGTTTAGGATGGGTTTTATTAGGACTGTTATACCCCTGATTATCCTATTTACAACTCTTTAGTCATTTGAAATCTCACCCTATCATCTACCATTGAAGCCCATTGCCCACACTTCCAGGCTCTTAAAATCTTAGGAAACCTTAGATTAGGAGATTACCTAATTGCTAACCCTAATTAGCACTTAACAATCTCCTAACCTCCTTTTTTCCTATTAATAGAGAGGCACCCCTCCCTTTACAAAGGCTTAAAAAAAATTCAAAAGAGAGAGCTTTCCTCCCCTTTTGTGCATAATTTTCATACAAATTTCAGAATTTCAAAGTGTCCTTTAGACCCCACCTTTTATAAAAAATCTCCTAGTTTAGGTGAGAGCCACCCCCTAGCCCTCCTCTCCTGCTCCTTAGCTAGCAAGCTTTAGAGGTTAGAACCCACTCTTCCATCCTCCAAGCCATCAGAAGCTCATCAAGTGCACCTACGCGAAGATCCACAAGTGTGCTACAAGGTCCCGAGAGCTCCGCCTCTCCCCTCTATTCCTCTACCTTCTTAGCATTTTCTCTACCCTTGAATTTATGCCGTTACGCCATCAAAATCTCGATAGTGGGGAGGGGCACAAATAGGGTCAAGGTGCCTTAGGGCAAGAGGAAGTGCTCTTTTCTTTCCTATTTTTCTAGATTATTTTGAACACAAGTAGAGATCGGTTTTAAGTAGGTTGATCGGGTGCCTAACACCTTCCCAATCGATAATCGAAGCCCCTACCTAAAAGCCTTTGGCGTAGACCGGTGAATCAGAGCCACATTATTGGTACTTCGGTGCTTATAAAATTAATTGAGGTTTTCCGGGACACCAAAAGCTCCGGGTGGCGACCTATATCTTTTCACGAGTGCTCATCGTCACGACGGAATCGTCAAAAATCCCACGGTTGCACAGAGTGTATATGCACTAGTGAACAGTTTATTCTTCATAAATTTTTCTAAACTACAGATTTAGAAAATATTTTCATTTGAAAACTAACTATTGACATACTCTCAAAAATATATCGAAGCTTTTGTGTTCTCTCAGTATATTTTTTATAAGAATTCAGCCATAGATAATTGCAATAATAAATCTCATAGAAAAGATAATCTTATGCTATTCTTATAATTCCCTATATAATCCATAATATCTATTATCCTTATCTCTACTAGGCTTATGCTTTGATAAATCGTAAATCAGAAAGGTCTTTCCTTCAACTTGTAATGGGGTTTTGGGTTTCAGAAGGTATCTAAGAAAGGTAGAAAAGGATTCAAAGTTTTTCTGAGAATTTAGCTCTTCTTTTTCCTATCTTCTTCTGCTATTTTATTCAATAAGTATCCATTATTGGATAACTTCTTCCCATATTTTTTTTTATTTTTTCTTCAGTAAATCGAAGTTCTTCAGCTATAAAATCGCCTTTTACGATTCTTTTTATTTTTTTTCAGCTTCTTTTAAAAAATCGTTCTTCTTTTTCACTCCATTCCCATATTTTCTTTTTTTTTTCTTCTTTTGTATCTCTTTTCTAACATTTCTTCTCTGTTTCATTCTTACTCCTTTCACTCCCTCTTCTTCCCTTCTTTGCATTGTAAACTCTCATAAATTTTAAGGGTTAAAGGTAGAAAGCATTGGGTAGTAGGATTTAAAGGTTTATAAAATTTTTATACAAAGAAATTCGATTTGAAGCTTCTAATATGGGTTCAAAGGATAAAATGTTATGGGATTTTGGCTTTTTGGCTCTGGTTTAAAGAAAAGATGGCCTTAAATCATCTTCACGATTTAGTATCATAGATGCCTTATTGCTTTGATATTTCTAATAGATAGTTCCAGACAAAAAATCAGCTCATCTTATTTATAGAATAATTCGATTCTAAATCCAACAATATGAGATTTCATATCAGTATAGAAGTTCAAAGAAATTTTCATGATTTGAATAGAAATAGTCTCTCTCAGAAAAGAGGAAAAATAGCTCAAAATCTCACCGGTTTATAATTCTGAAACTATAGTCTAAACTTTTACAGTTTTGATCAATCTATTTGTAACAGCTGACAAAACTGTGCTTCACTCCATATGTCACACTATATATGTCGCACAATATTTGGAAAATTTTTGAGGCATAAAACTACTCATCACACACTTTGATGATGATACATCGCCATGTTTGACACATAAAGGTGCCAACCCTTTGACTCAAAACCCATCAGTGCATATACAGAAGTGTCAACCATGACCTGATAGCTTTGACTTGGCTAGAGTAGACTGGCCGGGGCAAGGTGCTTGCCTCGGCAAGCACAAGAGGTTGCCTCGACAACTGAGGCAACCACTTAAAGAAAGCAACGCTTATAAAACGTATATATATATATATACCCGCAAGGTATTAGCTAATATACTAAATGAGAATACTATCTTATATACGCAGTATATAAGTGTAATTGCTTTACACTAAAGCCAAACCAATAAAGGTTTATACACTTAAATAGTGTATTAGCCTTATAAGAGAGCTAAGCCAAAAGTTGTCTTATATGTATGTACACCAAAAAAATATCTATGTGCGCACTACATGGGATTCTATCCCATATTAGCTTATAAGCTAATTTAAACTGCTAGCATACCGCCACGCATGCATGAGTCACGTTTCGACTCCATGCACGCAAAGTGGGAAAAACCCACTACAAAACAGCCAAGGAGTCTTCTTCTTCCTATTTCAATCCCACTGCAAACATGCCATGTATATGCAATAAACACAGACATTAAAGGAAAAACAAAACCAGAATTTCATAAACCTTGAAACCATCATCTAGTATTCAAACCACAGTCCTCTTCTAGCTCTTAACCCCTAGACATTTTGAATTCGAACCTTGGTTTCGAAAACGTAGATCACACGGTGACCTACGATCGAGTAAAAGAAGTGCGAAGGAAATCGCTAGTCTCGGGGAGTTCTTGCAGCCCTAGTTCTTATGAGCTCGGCGAACTTGGCATCAACATATGCTCTGCGTCATCGTAACCACGAGTCCACCAAAAAGGTATGATATAAACGAATCAAGTACTAGACTAGGTTCAGTTCATTAGTTGTTTTAAAAAGAATTTAAATCGTCGTTGTCAGTCCCTTGAGATCGAATCGACAGCTCAAAAATCAATTCAAGTGTGAAGGGTTTCGGAGTCCAAATTGCCAATGAACCATTTCGAATATCATACGAAATTAATCAAAATAAAATAGGTTCTCTGTGCAATATATATATAATAAAATAAATGAGGTATATAGCTTAGAAGGCCTATAGACTAAGAGTATAAAAAAGACCACAAAAAAAAGAGAAGAAGATAGTAGCAAGACAAGCCTTACAGGCTTGCCATGACAAGGCTTAGGTTGCCGTGGCAAGGTGTTGGCTGAGTGGCTTGCCGTGGCAAGCATGTTCTTGCCGCGGCAACCCTATGCTTTGACCACTGTTCGGTATTTCAATCATACCTTTTGACCCCGAACTCTGATGGACACGATTCCTGATGTGTTCGAAAGGGGACAACGAGACCTATAACTTTGCTGACTTAACAAATTTATGAATATAATGTTTAAAAGGTAAAAATTTAAGGGCAAGTAGAGGCAAGCTGAGAGGCTTGCCGAGGCAATCCTGTTGCTAACTTGTGCGTATCCTTTGAGGTACCTTTGGTCTATGTATATGTATGGTATATTAAATTTTAGGACTACTGATCATGTAGAGCACTTATGTAAGGTCTGTGGTGACCCAATAAACCATTATAAATACTAAAAAAATATATAAACTTAAACTATTAGGTGCTTGGTGCACATGATGGCTCATAACGATGAGTTAGTTGGGATGCGTGCGTGCAATAACGTAAAGCATAAGCTTGAATTAAGGTAGGGAGTTTTACCTTGCTAGTTATATTTTGTTTCTCCTTCACATCTTGGATAGCAAGTTATTGTATGTACTTGTTTTCATTCAAGACCATGTTAATTTCGATGTATGGGTTATGTCTACTTGTGAAGCTATGTTATGAGGTTCAGTAGTTCAGTATGAGATTCAGTTCAGTATATGATTCAGCTGTGATTATGTTAGTTTAGTTTGATATATGGTTGGTTGTTGTGCCACTAGTTCAGTTTAGAAGTGAATATATACTAGTTCAGTTTGATTTGATGTATGATTATGATAAGATCAACTAGAAATATGAGATTATTGTATGAATATGCCAGACTAGTGTAGATGTAAAGATGATGCTAGATTAGTAGCTACATGATTATGCATGATGATGCTAGATCAGTTTAGATGAAAAGTTATGATACAACGTATAATAATGTATGAACATGCTAGCTCAGTTTTGACATTTTTGATGAATAGTTATGTATAAGAATGCTAGCTCAATTTTGGTACATGACTATGACTGCTAGTGCAAGACAGTTTATAGTAATGTATAATGATGATAAGAGATTCAAACTCGATATATGCTTTTACATGATTATGATCAGTTAGTTTCGATGAATAATGATGCTAGTTTCAGTTATGTATGAGCATGTAAGTTCAATTTTCAAATCAATTTTGCTATATGATTCTATGATATCTGTTCATCATGATCATGCATACATGATACCATGCATTATTCATATTCATGTCCTGTTATCCTCGATGTCATGTACACATTTTTGTTTCATTTTGGGCCAAGTGATCTCACTAACTTGGGAGCTTAACTGTGTTATTCTTGAATGCAAGTGATCCCACTAACTCGGGAGCTTGAAGGTCCCAGCTCAAGTGACCCTGTTAACATAGTTTAGGAGCTTGACCGGTCTCATGTCAAGTAACCTTGTTAATGTAGCTCAAGGGCTTGACTTCTCAGTTCTAGTGGTCCTGTTAACGTAGCTCAGGGGCTAGACATTTGATCTCAAAAGCTTGATTCTTTATTTAAGTTTGATCTCTTATTTCAGCATGATTCCTTGTCAGCATGATTCCTCGTATTTGTTCAGCATGAATCTGTCAGCATGATCAATGTTTTCCATGATTTATTACTTGTAATGATTCATATGATGTAGTGCTTGTTTATGCTAGATGCTATATATTACTAGAATAGATAAGATATAATGTGCTTCGTTTGGTAATTTATGCATCTAGAAGTGAATTGGTAATCTAACATATAAGGTAGCAGTGTAAATTTTTCTTGCTGAGCTTCGTTGATAGCTCATCCTACAACTTTATGTCTTAGCTACAGATATTGACCCTAAGCACGAGGGTGATCCCACGTATCAGTCGGAGGAGGAAGAAGAAGAGGAAGAGGAGGACGAGGAGGAATTCGCTAAGGAATTCTTTCCTATATAGGTTTGAGAGAGAGAGAGAGATTTGTTTTTTTTTTAACTTGTACAAAAAGCAATACATTTTGAACTATTAGTACTTCATGTATAGGTCTTCTTTCCATTGTTTAGATAATGGGTAGCCGTTATCGGTGGAAAGTTATGCATAGCTTTTGTTTATAGCTTGTTGTTGTGTATATTCCTGCGTTTAGATAATAAAAAAATGAATATCAGATAGGTCCCATATGTTCTCTTTATCAGAGTTAATATTACTCTTCCATAATTATAAAACTTTGTACATGATGCACTTGTATGACAGGATCATGTTAGGTGATCCGACGATGCGACCTTTCCGATATAAGATAAGGAGAAAAGTCGGGCCGTCACAGGTGGTATTAGAGCCCAGCGTTAAGTCTTGTGGAGACTTAATTCTAGCATGGACATATGGCAAGACTTCTAATGTTTGTTCAGTGTTTAGCTGTAGGTTAAGTCTATATTTATTAGATAAAGTGTTGCTTGATCATACTAGGTTGCGATGCCTCCACGACAAGGTAGAGGAAGGGATCGACCACCGTTACCCCATCGTACTGGCCCGAATGCAAAACCAGTAGCAGCCTATGAGCACGACACTATACCGGGATAGGGGGAAGACGTGAATATGGCAGAGAGCTGAACTACCATGGAGAACGTTGCTGAGCATATTCCTCCAGTAGAAAATGTTAACTAGATGGGATCTGTTCCCAAAGTTGAGCAGAATGCGGGACAGAATCCTCTGTTGATGGAAACCATGGTGAACACCATGGCTATGCTAGCTATGAGAAGACCCCTAGAAGGTTTTTAGGAGTTTGTACGACTTCAAGTTTTTATGGTCAGCACGACCTGATGGAGGCTAAGAAATGGCTAACACAGATCGATAAAGTGCTTCAAAGAGTTACATGCATTGAGGACAAAAAGGTTAGCTAGGAACCTATGAACTAGAGGGTGAAGCAGATCCCTAGTTGCAGTCAGTAGAACGGACAAGAGTACCTGAAGTACCTTGGATGTGGGCAAAATTTACTAAAGCTTTCAATGCAAAGTACTTTTTGGCACTTGACTATTAGGGAGTATGAGGTAGAATTTACTTGCCTTTCTCGCTTTGCACCATTGCTCGTAGCTATCGAGCTCATCAAGACACAGAAGTTCGAGCGGGGTTTGAATCTCCTGATCAAGAAGAGAATTTCATTGTTTCAAACAACGACGTATTCGCATGTGATGCGATTAGCCCTTATAGCAGAGATTGATGTTGGAAGTATGTACAAAAGGAGAGAAGAGCAAAATAGAACCCGGAAAGCTCTGTCTCAGTCTGTTAGTTCTGGTCCTAGTCAAATCAGTAAGCGACAATGATTCCCCATGCAGCTAGCATTCTGATCTGTTGCAGTAACTTATACGCGGCCCTACCACCCAGCAACTTTTCCACCATTACCATCTCGGGTTTCACAAACTTTGAACTAGTTTGCCCAGTCTGTATCTTGAGTTCCATGAGCACGACCGATAGTCTCCTGCACGAGTTCATATGCAGTTTCGTCGACAGCTTCGACCGATATCTGTGGGAAGTGTGGGAAGGCACACAAGATAGACGAATGTCGTAAAGTGTTTGGTGCGTGCTTTCATTGTGGAAAGATGGGACATCGGATAAAGGATTGTCCAGAGATGGTAGGGATGACATCAAAGCCTCTGCACGGCCTATGGTACAAGGCCGAGCATATGTTGTGTCGGCACAAGGTGCCCAAACCAGCAATGATATCATTCAAGGTATGTGAATTACTAAATGATAAGTTAATTCCTTTTCTTTATGAAGAAAGTGCATCTAGTTAAATCTTATATATATGTGTACATTTAGTTTATTATTTTCTTTCACTTATTTTAGAAATGATAAAGTTATATGTTGTTACTTAGGAACAATTTAGCTAACACTAGTATATATATACATTAAGTACTTTGCAATGATATCCAGAGGATGCCTACTTATTGTATGAGGCACAAGTTTTGGTAGATCTTGGATCGACACATTCATTTGTCATACCACAGTTTGCTGCAAAGTTGGGAAAGTTAGAATTTAGGAGCTACTCCATAACCTCTCGACTTTATTTTAGATGTGTCAGTTTCGACTGGACATTCTCTCATGACTGACATTGTATATCGATCCATTATAGTCTTGATCAATGATTAATGAGAATACGAAACAGTAGTCGACTTTCTCTTACACGATATGCAAGGATTCGACCTAATCCTTGGCATGGATTGGTTGTTCAACCACCATGCAAATGTCGATTGTCGAAAGAAGATCGTCACTTTCCAAGGGAGGAAATCAGCTATATTTTTTAGAGTACAGTCAACTATCCTCCCCTTCATTTTAGGGATCCGAACACGGCGATTACTTGATGATGGTTCTCAAGGGTATTTGGCATTCATCCAAAGTCACGAACAAGAAGAAAAGAAAATTTCACTTTTCGATGTGTCGATTGCCTATGAATTCCCTGATGTCTTCTTTGATGAGTTACCAGGATTACCACCTAATCGGAAAGTGGATTTCGCTATCGAGTTAGCCCCAGGTACTGAGCTAGTATCAAAGGTGCCGTATCGAATAGCACCTGCAGAGTTGAAAGAACTTAAGAACCAGTTGTAAGAGCTTCTTGACACAGGGTTTATCAGACCGAGTGTGTCTCCGTGGGGTGCACCGGTATTGTTCGTGAAGAAGAAAGATGGGTCAATGAGCCTCTGCATTGACTACCGTCAATTAAAAAAATTGCCAATCAAGAACCGTTACCCGCTCCCTAGAATTGATGATCTCTTTGATCAGTTGCAAGGAGCACGATGGTTTTCAAAGATTGATTTACGATCAGGATATCACCAAATGAAGGTGAAAGCTAAAGATACTTCAAAGATAGCTTTCCAGACATGATATGGTGACTACGAGTTTCTCGTCATGCCCATTGGGTTGACAAACGTGCCTGCATCATTTATGGACTTGATGAACCGAGTCTTCAAGTCTTACTTAGATTAGTGTATTGTAGTTTTTATCGATGATATTCTCATCTACTTAAAGAAGAAAGCAGAGCATGAAGGTCATCTATGTTTTGCTTTACAGACAGTGAGATAGTCTCAGCTGTATGTGAAGTTCAGTGAATGTGACTTCTAGTTGAATCACGTTAGTTTTATGGGCCATGTCATTTTCAAAGCCAGTATTGCAGTAGATCCTACGACGGTAGAGGCTATAGTGCAATGGAAGCAACCACAAATCGTAACCAAGATCCAAAGTTTTCTAGGTCTCGTAGGGTATTATCGATATTTTGTTGAAGGCTTTTCAAAACTTGTTGGACCACTCACGAAGCTCACTCAAAAGAATGTAAAATTTGAGTGGAATGAGGCATGTGAGAAGAGTTTCAAGGAGTTGAAATGATGACTCACTTCAGCACCAGTCCTCGCAATTCCATATGGTGATGCCTCGTGTAGTGGGTTAGGATGTGTATTGAATCAGAAAGAATGCATGATTTCATATGGTTCTCGACAGTTGAAAGATCACGAAAAGAACTACCACATTTACGACCTGGAGATAACAACGATCATTTTTGCATTGAAAATCTTGAGGTACTACCTGTATAGTGGAACCTTCGAGATTTTCAATGATCACAAAAGTCTCAAATATCTCCTTACGCAAAAAGAGTTGAATATAAGATAGAAAAGATGGATTGAGTTCTTGAAGGACTATGACTGCTCTAACCAGTACCATCTTGGCAAAGCTAATGTAGTTGCTGATGTGCTCAGTTGGAAGACATCTGCTTAGTTATCCCATTTTCTGACACGGATACAGAGATGGAAATTGCTCAATGACATAGTGTCATCCAGTGCCACTCTTAGGGCAACATCAATTGGAGGTTTGCTTGCGACTGTTCTGATCAGATCCACACTTTTCGATAGGATCAGAGAACTCCAGATGCATGATGCAGAGCTTATTGCCATCTGACATGGAGTACTCAGTGGGCTCGAACCAAACTTTTCGATTAAGGATGATGGATCCTTATTATTTCGAGTCTGTGTATGTGTACCGAATGATAGTGCTTTTCGATTAAGGATGATGGATCCTTATTATTTCAAAGCCGAGTATGTGTACTGAATGATAGTGCTTTGTATCACGAAATTCTAGAAGAGGCTCACAAGTCAGCTGATGTCATTCATCTTGGTGGCATAAAAATGTATTAGGATTTGAAAAAGACATTTTGGTGGAATAGATTGAAACAAGAAGTGGCAGAGCCTGTTGCGAAATGTTTGACCTGTCAGCAAGTGAAAACCGAACATAAACATCCAGCTGGTCTGTTACAGCCACCGCCAATCCCAGAGTGGAAATGGGAGAACATTTCCATGGATTTTATCCTTGGTTTGCCTCGTACGCAGAAGGGTTATAATGCGATTTGGATGATCGTAGATCATCTCAACAAATCAGCATATTTCTTACCCTACAGTACGAGATATACAACATCAAAATTGGCCAACGTCTATCTGAGAGAGATATTCAAACTACATGGGATACCAGTGAGTATCGTGTCAGATCGCGATCCGTTATATACCTCCCCATTCTGGCAGAGTTTTTAAGAAGGAATGGGTTCCAAGTTGGAATTTAGTTCTGCATTTCATCCTCAAACCAACAGACAGACAAAAAGGGTGAATCAAGTGCTAGAGGACATGTTAAGGGCCTGTATGCTAGATTTCCAAGGATCATGAGATAAGCACTTACCCTTGATCGAATTTGAATACAATAATAGCTTCCAGTCGAGCATCAGCATAGCACCATTTGAAGCACTGTATGGATGCCGATATAAATCTCTGATTAATTGGGAAGAAGGTGGAGAATGTCTTATTTTTAGCCTTGACTTGATTGAAAGCACAAATGCAGTTGTTCATGTTATTCATGAAAGACTAAAGAATGCTCAGAGTCGGTAGAAGAGTTATGCCGGTCTCAAACAAACTAATATTTATTTTCAGGTAATGAACCACACCTATATGTATAATATATATATAAATTAAATTATGCATATTATATTTCTAACATCTGTATGATAGATTGGCGATCACGTATTTATTAAAATATCTCCGACAAAGGGCATGATGCGATTTAGGAAATGAGGCAAGTTAAGTCCTTGCTACGTCAAACCATTTCAAGTCTTGGGTAGAGTTGGTGAGGTGGCATATCGAGTTGCTTTACCTCCACACTTAGCTAGCATACACGATGTATTTCACGTGTCTATGCTGAGAAAGTACATCAGAGACCCAACCCATATGTTGGATTATCAGCCACTGGATATTCAAGAGGATTTAACAGTAATTGAAGAGCCAGCTCAGACTTTGGATCGCAGAGACCAAATCTTGAGAACAAAATGTATTCCACTCGTATTGGTCCAATGGAAGAATCACGTTCACATGAGGCTACCTGGGAACGCGAAGTTGATATACGCGCTCAGTGTCCCCATTTATTTACTTGAGGTAAGCCGTTTATTTTATTTTTTCTGTAGAATCAGTTATTCCATATGATATAACAAATTTTTGGTATACATTTACATATATGTCGGTATATATATATATATAAAAGTACAAAAGTTGAGGGAAAACAAATTGTCCTCTACCATATATACCCTGCTAATGCACTCCTAATGTATATGTATGTAAGTTCCATTGTTTAATTTAAAAATAGTATCACTATATCCACAGATTGGGCTTGAACACTAACTAGTGAGTTTGTTCAACACATTCCCCTAATTATTTTTATTTTTACTTACCATCTAGTAATATCTATCTACCTATGTATGTGTGCGTTATACATCATATTTGCTTCATATTGACTTTTGCCTTGTAATGTCGTATACCTTCAATTACTCATATAAATTACATGAACTCTAATCGTATGACAATAGTGTATACATCATGACCTGATCTCCTTCCCCCATCTTCGTTTATTTTCGAGGATGAATATTCCTTAAGTAGGGGAGAGTGTAACAGCTGACAAAACTATGCTTCACTCCATATGTCACACTATATATGTCACACAACATTTGGAAAATTTTCGAGGCATAAAATAGCTCATCACACACTTTGATGATGATACATCGTCATGTTTGACACATAAAGGTGCCAACCCTTTGACCCAAAACCCATCAGTGCGTATACAAAAGTGTCAACCATGGCCTGATAACTTTAACTTGGCAAAGAGTAGACTGGCCGAGGCAAGGTGCTTGCCTCGGGAAGCACAAGAGGTTGCCTTCACAACTAAGGCAAGCACTGAAAGAAAGCAATACTTATAAAACGTATATATATACCCGCAAGGTATTAGCTAATATACTAAATGAGAATACTATCTTATAAACGTAGTTGATAAGTGTAATTGCTTTACACTAAAGCCAAACCCATAAATGCTTATACACTTAAATAGTGTATTAGCCTTACAAGAGAGCCAAGCCAAAATTTGTCTTATATGTATGTACACAGAAAAAAATCTATGTGAGCACTACATGGGATTCTATCCCATATTAGCTTATAAGCAAATTTAAACCGCCAGCTTACCTCCACGCATGCATGAGTCACGTTTCGACTCCATGCACGCAAAGTGGGAAAAACCCACTACAACACAGCCAAGGAGTCTTCTTCTTCCTGTATCAATCCCGTCGCAAACAGACCCTGTTTATGCAATAATCACAGCCATTAAAGGAAAAACAAAACCAGAATTTCATAAACCTTGAAACCTTCATCTAGTATTCAAACCACAGTCCTCTTCTAGCACTTAACCCCTATAAATTTTGAATTCTAACCTTGGTTTCAGAAACATAGATCACACAGTGACCTGCGATTTGAGTAAAAGAAGTGCGAAGGAAATCACTGGTCTCGGGGAGTTCTTGCAGCCATCTTACGAGCTCAGCAAACTCGACACCGACACACGTTCGGGGTCATCATAATCACGAGTCCACCAAAAAGGTATGCCGTAAACGAACCAAGTACTAGACTAGGTTCAGTTCATTAGTTGTTTTAAAAAGAATTTAAATCGTTGTTGTCAGTCCCAAGAGATCGAATCGACAGTTCAGAAATCAAGTCATGTGTGAAGGGTTTCGAAGTCCAAATTGCCAATGAAGCATTCCAAATTTCATACAAAATTAATCAAAATAAAATAGGTTCTCTGTGTAATATATATAATAAAATAAATGAGGTATATAGCATGGAAGGCCTGTAGACTAAGACTATAAAAAAGACCATAGAAAATGATGAAGAAGGTAGCAGCAACCTAAGCCTGACAGGCTTGCCGTGGCAAGGCTTAGGTTGCCGCGGGAAGGTGTTGGCTGAGTGGCTTGCCGCGGTAAGCATGTCCTTGGCGCGGCAACCCTATGCTTTTACCACTGTTTGGTATTTTAATCATAACTTTTGACACGATTCTTGATGCGTTGGAAAGGGGACAACGAGTTCTATAACTTTCATGACTTAACAGATTCATCAATATAATATTTAAAAGGTCAAAAGTTAGAGACAAGTAGAGGGAAGCTGAGAATCTTGCCTCGGCAAGAGGCAAGCTGAAAGGCTTGCCGATGAAACCCTGTTGCTTTGCGAGGCAAGCCTGTGTCTTACTTGTGTATATCCTTTGAGGTACCTTTGGTCTATGTATAAGTATGGTATATTAATTTTTAGGAGTAGTGATCATGTGGAGCACTTATGTAAGGTCTGTGGTGACCCAATAAAATATTATAAATACTAAAAAAAAATGTAAACTTAAATGATTAGGTGCTTGGTGCACATGACGGGCTTGTAACGATCAGTTAGCTGGGATGCGTGCGTGCATTAACGTAAAGCTTAAGCTTGAATTAAGGTAGGGAGTTTTACCTTGCTAGTTATATTTTATTTCTCCTTCGCATCTTGGATAGCAAGTTGTTGGATGTACTAGTTTTCATTCAAGACCATGTTAATTTTGACGTATGGGTTATGTCTACTTGTGAAGCTATGTTATGAGGTTTAGTAGTTCAGTATGAGATTCAATTCAGTATATGATTTGGCTGTGATTATGTTAGTTCAGTTTGATATATGGTTGGTTGTTGTGCCACTAGTTTAGTTTAGAAGTGAATATATACAAGTTCATTTTGATTTGATGTATGATTATGATAAGATTAGCTCGAAATATGAGATTATTGTATGAATATGCCGTAAACGAACCTGAACTAGCTCAGTTTTGACAGTTTTGATGAATAGTTAAGTATAAGAATGCTAGCTTAGTTTTGGTATATGACTATGATTGCTAGTGTAAGACAGTTTGTAGTAATGTATAATGATGATAAGAGATTCAGACTCGAAGTATGCTTTTGCATGATTATGATCAATTAGTTTTGATTAATAATGATGCTTGTGTTAGTTATGTATGAGCATGTAAGTTCAGTTATTCAAATCAGTTTTGCTATATGGTTCTATGATATCTGCTCATGATGATCGTGCATACATGATACCATCCATTATTCATATTCATGTCCTGTTATCCTTGATGTCATGTACACGTTTTTGTTTCATTTTGGGCCAAGTGATCTCGCTAACTCAGGACTTTGACAGTGTAATTCTTGAACCCAAGTGATCCCGCTAATTCGGGAGCTTGATGGTCTTAGCTCAAGTGACCCTGTTAACGTAGCTCAGGGGCTTGACCGGTCTCGTGTTAAGTGACCTTGTTAACGTAGCTCAAGGGCTTTACTTCTCGTGTCAAGTGACCTTGTTAATATAGCTCAAGGGCTTGACTTCTCGGTTCTAGAATTACTGTTGACGTAGCTCAGGGGCTAGACATTTGATCTCAGAAGCTTGATTTTTTTTTTAGTTTGATGTCTTGTTTCAGCATGATTCCTTATTAGTATGATTCCTCATATTTTATTCAGCATGAATCTGTCAGTATGATCAATGTTTTTCATGATTTGTTACTTGGAATTATTTGCATGATGTAGTGCTTGTTTATGCTAGATGCTATATATTGCTAGAATAGATAAGATATAATGTGCTTCGTTTGGTACTTTATGCATCTAGAAGTGAATTGGTAATCTAACATATAAGGTGGCACTGCAAATTTTCCTTGCTGAGCTTTGATGATTGCTCATCCTACGACTTTACGTTTTAGTTGTAGATATTGACCCTAAGCACGAGGGTGATCCCACGTATCAGTTGGAGGAGGAGGAAGAAGAAGGAGAGGAGAAGGAGGAATCCACTGAGGAATTCTTTCCTAAATAGGTTTGAGAGAGAGAGATTTGTTTTTTTTTAAACTTGTATAAATAACAGTACATTTTGAACTATTGAGTACTTCATGTATAGGTCTTCTTTCCATTGTTTAGATAACAGGTAGCCGTTTTCGGTGGAAAGCTATACATAGCTTTTGTTTATAGCTTGTTGTTCTGTATATTCCTGCGTTTAGACAAAAAGAAAATGAATATCAGATAGGTGCCATATGTTCTCTTTATTAGGGTTAATATTACGCTTCCACAATTATAAAACTTTGTACACGATGCACTTGTATGATAGGATCATGTTAGGTGATCCGGTGACCCAACCTTTCCGATATAAGATAAGGAGAAAAGTCGGGCCATCACACTATTGTTTCAAACATTCATTATATTACAGTGTTCAAATGAGCTAAATATGAATTATTACTCTTCTAAATTCTAATTATTAAACTTCTATTATAATGAATCGTAAGTTTTAAGGATTTGTAATTTTTTTTTATCGTAATTCCTATGTACTGATAAAAAAATAAAAATAATTTTCAAAAATTCAAAATAAAATAAAATAAAATTACTACTAAACATAGAAATTGTGTATCCCCTCCAAACATAAATCAGACATCTGTAATCGCAGATTTTTGAGGATCACCTCGCGACGATGCGCACTCGCGAAAAATATTATGTCGCCACTCGGAGCTTTGGATGTCCTGGGAAACCTAAATCAATTTTATAAGCACCGAAATGCCAAAAATATGACTCTGATTCATCGGTGTATGCCAAAGGCTCTTGGGTAGGGGCTTCGGTTATCGATTGGGAAGGTGTTAGGCACCCTATCAACCCGCTCAAAAGCGGTCTCTACTTATGGCAAAAATAAAAAGAGAAAAAGAAAGAGCACTTCCTCTTGCCCAAAGGAACTTGGATCCTATTTGTGCCCCTCCACAATTACTAAGATTTTGACGACGTAATAACATAAATTCAAAGTTAAAGGTGAAGCCTAGAAGGTATAGGAGTAGAGGGGAGAGCTGGAGCTCTCAAGCCCTTGTAGCACAACTATGGACCTTCGTGTAGGTGCACTTGACGAGCTTCCGGTAGCTTGGATGATAGAAGAGTGGGTTCTAACCTCTAAAACTTGCTAGCTAGGGGGTAGGAGAGGAGGGCTAGGGGGTAACTCTCACCTAAACTAGGAGATTTTTGATGAAAGGTGGGGTCTAAAGGAGACTTTGATGTTCTGGAAATTATATGAAAAAGGTGCACCAAAGGGGAGGAAAGCTCTCTTATTCTTTTCTCTCTTTTGAATTTTTTTTAAGCCATTTGAAAGGGGGGCGCCTCTCTATTTATAGAAACAGAGAGAGTGAGGGAGTGCTTAAAGGCTAATGAGGATTAGCAATTAGGTAATCCTAACATCTAAGGTTTCATAGGATTTTAAGGTTATGGATATGTGTGAGGATAGGACCAATGGCAGATGATAGGGTGAGGTTCCAAATGACTAGAGGGTTGCAAATAGGGTAAACATGGGTGCAATTGTCCTAATGAAACCCACCCTAAACATTGGGATGGTCAACAAGTCAAACTCTAAATGTGAAATTTGAGCAAAATTCAAAGGTTATTGTAGCTAAGCTTGGTGTGTTACTACTCACGCCAAATATAGCTACAGTGTCCTGGAAGTCAGAGCCCGCAGGGGGGGCCCACCTATATATGGCATGTGTAATATACACAGCATGCCGAGCAATTTCTGAGAAAAAATGGCTTGGCGTGTGTAATATACACAACATGCATGCCTTTGCTAGGTGCATTCTTGGTAACTTTTTAGATCGCCGTAACATTCAAAGTACAACTCGGATTGAGGTAATTTTTTTGCATGTTGGAAAGCTGAGAACCTCAACTTTTCAATAGTATGAAATTTTGTCTCAGTAGAGGTCCCTACCAGACCTGGTATATCTCACTCCAACCACTGCCCGGGAGGGTTAACTAAGGGTTCAGAGAGGATTCTAAAGGTTGGGGGTGATTCCTAATGGTCTGCGAAGGGTCCTAAGGGTGTGAGAGATGCCATCAGAAGCTTGGGGGTGCACCTCTCTCGAAGTATGACTAGATCGGGCCTTGGGACAAATTTGGGTGTCTACAAATGCCCCTCTTTGGTATCTGATCACTAATGATCGAATGCCAAAGACAAGAGACATCTGAAGAGGCCCAAGGCGACACTGACGGGTCCATTGTATTCAGAACGAACCTCAAACATTAGGTGGGCAACATGGTGAGTAAATGGAAGCCCTGTATTTCAGGAAAGATATCCGTTCCTCAAGGTTATCGGTCCGCAAGTGTTTAGCGATATTACTGGGCATAACCGAGATGGAGTGAGTTGCGAATGCCCAATATCCTGGGAAAAAGATTCACTTCTCGAGATGTTTTAAGATGTTTAATGCTCAAGTTTCATTCTGAATATAACAACTACATAAGTGAGGGTGATCGACCCATATTCAAAGATAGGCGTGAAGTAAATACGCGAAGATCCATAGCTTGTGTCCAATCATACGAGGCATTGATTGCCCCATTTGACTAGTCACTGGTGCCCCTGCGCAAGGTAGGGTTCGAGGTATTTGGGAGAACCCATTGATCTCGAAATTAATTTAGCATGACTACCCGAGCGGAGCGAACTGATGTCTTAACATTTTTTGGGAATAAGTTCCGATTTTTTAAGGACTCATGCGTATGTGCATTTTATGCAGATTTTTAGTTATTTTCACGTTTGAATTTTTTTGACTTTCTGATTTTTTTTTTGTTATTTTATGTGGGATTTTTTGTTATTTTCATGTTTGAATTCTTTGTTATTTTATGTGAGTTTCTTTTTGTTATTTTATGGATATTTTTATTTATTTATTATATGGGAGAGTTTTTGTTATTGTCACATTTGAATTTTCTGTTATTTTATGTGGGATTTTTTGTATGTTCGAAATTTTGAGCGATGCTCATCTATCTTGAACCACTTATTCTAACACAGCCTCACAAGCATATCAAATGGAGATTGACGTGTTGTTCCGGGGGCATGTGCACCATTTCAAGTCCGAGGAGGATCAAACTCGGTGTTTACAAGACACACGTAAAGCCAAACTTGGCTAGGAAGAGCTTGGCGTGTGTATTATACACGCCAAGACAAATCGGGCCAGGTTTTGCTTGGCGTGTGTATTACACACGCCAAGCCTCATTGGGGTCAAAACATGCCTGGCGTGTACTTTCGACACGCCAAGCCAAACTAGGGGTGGAGGGGCTTAAAACAATCGAAACCGAGCCAAAAGGGGCCATTTTCAAAATCTATTCCTCTCCCCCTCTCCAAACCGAAATGAAATCTCCTCCTAGGGTTCCTTTGAGTTGCCTTGAACCTCGTTCTATCACCAGATTTTGCTCCCACAGTTCAAATACACCCTCTACGCTGGATCAAGGATCCATTTTTCTTGAAGGTAATCAATGCTTCCTCATTCTTTCTTTTTTTTTTTTTTTTTTTCTTGAATAATTTGCAATATGGTTAAGATTGTTGCTCTTTTAGATGATGAATGGGTGATTCTTCTTGCAAGTACGAATATTTATGACTCATTTGATTTCTTCCACGTGCATTGGCCTCGATTTTGAGCAAAAATATGATTTTTTGTGATGCCCTTTTCTTTTTCTTCACTTGTTAATGTGACTAGGGGCCTCTTCTCTTTTTTTTTTTCTTTCTTGTGTGGATCTAGATGGCTTTTTTTGTTGTGCAATGCAAGATGATTGTGATGATTTTTTTGTTTTTGCTTTTGCATGTTTATTGTGTATGCATATATATATATATATATTTTTTTATTTGTTTTGAAAAGGAGGACTCTTCTTTTTTTTTTTTTTTTATACATGTTTTGCCTTCCTTGTTTTTTTTAAATTTGTTTTTATGTTTATTGTGTATTGCACATGTATATATATATATATATATATATATATATATATATATATAATATTTTTATTTTTTTTTTGTTGGAAAAAAGAAAGACTCTCTTTTTTCTTTGGTGTATGTTTATACATGTTTTGCCCCTTTTTTCTTCTTCTTTTTTTTCGGATTTTTGTTACATAAATGTTTACACATTCTTTTTTTGTTTGTTTTCTTTTATTTTGGATTTTTGTTACATAAATGTACAGACACTCTTTTTTTGTTTGTTTTCTTTTTTTGGACTTTTGGTTACATAAATATACACACATTTTTTCGTTTGTTTTCTTTTTGTGGATTTTTGGATACATAAATATACACACTCTTTTTTTGTTTGTTTTCTTTTTTGGATTTTTGGTTACATAACTATGCACACATTTTTTTGTTTGTTTTCTTTTTTTGGACTCTTGCTTTCTAGAGAAATGCCTATGTTTGCACCTGTGATTCCTGTAACCGATATCTCCCTTTTCTTTTGTGCAGAATTATGAATTGGCCGTGAATTAGGCCGAGTACTACCGCAATATTGTCGGCCTCCTGAATGTGGAGATGGTGAGTGTCATACTGACTAGTTCCGATCATTGCCTCGCTATTTTTCTTTCAACCGATCTTGACTGATGGCTTTGGATATGACTTGTAGCGTGCTCGTGAAAAAGGAATTGCACTCCCTGCTTAGCCGACTTTTTCAGGCGTGGTCTAGAGTGGGGGAGGTTTGGACGTACCATAGTACCTCGTGCCGTCGCAAGAAATCGAAGGGTGCTGCCAGGGATTAAGCTTTTGCTCTTATTTGTTTAGACACTTTTGAACTCTTGCGATTTCTCTGTTTTTATTTTAGGAAGATGTATCGGAGAACATATTTTTAAACAACTTTTATTTTTGAATGAATGTCATTGTTTTTCCCTCTTTGTTGCCTGCTCCATCTCTTTCTCCTTTCTCTTTTTTGTTGTGGTATATTGGCTCTCTTCTCCAAGATGGACCCAATTTAAAAAAGAATGGCCTTGGGGCCATGCACTTGGTTAACATTTGGCCGCCATTTTTATGTCTGTGCGGACTTTTCCAGCATAGAAAATCATGTGTAAGTTGGATGTGGCTTAAAAGTTTTTGTATCTCTGCATGTGGGCTAGTGCTTTTTAAGCAAATGACAGAAATGTAGGTGGGATGTCCAGGGGATCAGTAAAATGACCTCCCCTATACTCACTTTTCCTCCTTGGATGGCAGTAATGGTCTGTCGTGTGTAATACACATGCAAGAGCAAATATGGAAAAAAGTGGCTTGGCGTATGTAATACACACATCAAAGCAAATTTGAGAAAATTTGGCTTGGCCTGTGTAACACACACGCCAAAGTAATTCTAGGAAAATTTGCTCTGGCATGTTTAATACACCACATGCCATGTGCCATTAGGGGAACGTGGGGCCTTTTAAGCACGAGAATGCATTCTTTTCTCCTTCTTTTGACTTTGACTTGATATTTTTTGCTCCTATTTTTTTCTTTTCTTGTCCAAAGGTGGGTCTACCATCCTACATTGAATTGTATCTTGGGAAGATCATTGTACGACCATGGACCCGCTTTCCGGCCCCGCCTCCCGTGGAGGGTCCGGGACCACTATACTTCCCTCTTTGGGCATGGAGCCCAGTTTTCTAAGGAAGTGACTTGAGAGCTTGAATGAGAGTGAGCTCGCGGGTTTTGATCAGATTGGATTGGCCCGTCTCTCTTCCTTCCTTGAAGTTCCTTTGCTGTGGGATTTCATTTATGCAGTGGCTTCATCATCGGAAGTTAACACCCATGTCTTCCGTTTTGGGAATTGTGAGTTAACTCCTACTCTCGAGGAGCTCTCCGATCTATAGAGTCTGAAGCTGCATAGAAACCTTGCGAGAGTACTATTGAAACCGAGTTATGTTAAAGCCATCCAGATTGCCTTGGGCTTAAAGAAAAATTATTATGAGAAAAGTCTCATCGGCGGGCCCACCAGGTGTTCAGAGAAATTCCTGAGAGAACATTTTGGAGAGGAAAGCCTGCGAAAATTTCCGATCAAAAATCCTTATAATGTGAAGGCTTTTGCCCTTTGCCTTATCTTCGAGGTTCTTTTCTGCACTGGGGGAGATGGTTTCTCGCTTGCCCTCTGCGATGTTGTGGCAAAATTAGAGGGGGACCGATCCGTGATGCATATGATTTGGCAGAGCTCTATTGCTGCCGTGATGCTTTTGCATTGGGCAAGGTGGAGGGCCTCTGGGGATGCCCTATCATGCTCCAAATTTGGCTTGGGGAGCATCTTTCTATCTTGGGACCCATGCCTCACTTCTATGTTGCTCGTGGGGAGGTGACCCGCTACATTTTGGGTAGATGCCTCACGCTTCTGCCAGGGGATATACAAGGACTGAAGCTTTGGCTGGCTGAAGCCGAGTTGGTATGGAAGCTTCCTTGGTTAGAAAGGACTTTCCTAGTGGTTTGCTCTAGAGATCATGAGGATATCACTCTCCTTGGTCTGACCGACAGCACATACTATTTCCCATTTCGGGTGCTGCGCCAGTTTGATTGCCGTTAGCAGGTGCATTGTGTGACAAAGCCACTCCTGTGTGACTTAATTTTCTCTTAGGGTCCTCTGGGGATATGGATAGGATAGCTGTCCTCTGGGAGACGCGTTAGTTGATACTTATGTGCAATCTAGAGCAGGGGAATTTGGTCCTATCCTCCCCAGAGTATGAGGCCAGGCTACGATCTGAGATGTCTTCTGGTTGTCTCCTAGAGCAGGTAGAGAGCAGTGTTGTAGGGGGGCCTTGGCTGAGGAAGGAGTCGATGCTTCGGAACCATATTGAGCTACTGATGGACAAGAAGCGAGCCCTGTATGAGCATTTAGAGAAATAGATGGTTAGAGCAGAGGTGGCAAAAGCTAGAGCTGATGTAGCTGAGTGTGAGGTCCTTCGTCTAGAAGGATTGTTGAGTGACGCTCTTGGTGCTACTGATGCTTCCCATAAGCGGTATAGGATTCTTCATGGCCGCTGGATGACACGACGAGATATATGGGAGGATGCTTTATGTGCAGAGATTCGTGCCCTAAAGCACGAGTTGGGTCGTTGATTCCCTCTTGCACTTACTTTTTGCATAGATCAGATTACCACACGAAGGTGCATAAGAACCCCTACTAGATTTTTTTTTGGTATATATACTTTCTTTATGTTTTTGTTGTTTTTTGCTTTTTTGTAAAAAAAGGAAAGGGAGTGAGACATCACACTGATTATTTTTTGGGAGATGTGATGTAAGCAAAGTACAAACTTGTAAATGGAAAAGGGAAACCTATTATCTTACAAATTTTTAATTTTTCTCTGTTTTTTTATAAAATGGGGGGATTGTGTCGATTATTCCTTTTGAGATGTGGCACACACAGTGCTGGCCTAAAATGGGAAAGGGAAATTTATTATCTTTTGAAAATATGGTCTCTCCAGTCATCAAACCAATCATCCCAGAGTGGTGGGTGCACTGTGCTGGCATAAAAATGGGAAAGGAAAATTTATTATCCTTTGTAAATGTGGTCTTTCTGGTCATCAAACTAATCATCCCGGAGTGGGGGGTGCACAGTGCTGGCCAAAAAATGGGAAAGAAAAATTTATTATCTTTTGCTAATGATTTGTTTTTTTTTTTTATGACTTAGGCATGAGGGGAACTAGTGGGTCTAAATTTGAGCATAGTCGAACCCGTTCACGGTCGGACTTGGGTGAGGTCCAGAACGCCCATCTTCTTGGATTCAATCAACCTTTTACTTTGACTCAGGTCATGCATTTGACGGTGCGATCATGATGATATGCTTGGCCCAGACTCGTTTTAGGTAAACATGAGTGGCCCAAGGGGATCAGATAGGTCAGGGTTGTAATCGGGGGAGTAACTGATGACTCTCACCTTCTCTCTTTCTATAACATTTTTACTCACGACACCCAAGATGGGTTCTCACCATGCTCATTGTTTCCCGCTTTTTACCCGTAGTGCCCCTTTCGGTTCCTACTACGTCCATGGGTATGCATTTTTACCCCAGGTGCCTTTTCAGGTTTTCACCTGGACCGCACAAGCTCGCCGTTTTTACCCATAGTGTCCTTTCAGGTTTTCACTATGTCTATTTTGCTTTGAGCTTATATTTTTTTTTATTATTCAAAGGCCACAACATGGACGTTGGTTCCATCATAGCTGGCTGGATGGAGTTCTTTTGTTATCTCTCAGCTTGGCTTGTGCTGACTCAATGGATACTATGACTGCTTGTAGACCTTAAAGAGGGCTTTTTCTTATAATGTATCGTGGCCATGGGATAGGTTAGGAATTTGAAGGTATTCTAGGTTTAAAAAGGTTTCTTTGATTGGGTTCCAACTGCTATAATACACTTCTTCCTTGGGAGATTTTGACTGTACATGCCCCACTTTTCCTTTTTCTATTTTTTTTGTTCTTTTTGCTTATCCTCTTTTGGGATTTCACTTTTTTGATTTTTTTTGGATTTTGATGGTAACTTTATTTTCTTTTTTTGTTGGTATATATACTCCTTTTCTCCTTTCTAGGGAGGGGGTAGTGAAGAAAGGGCCAATGGGTGTAGCAAAGGCTATGATTATTCAGGGACACTTTTTGGCTATATAGCTTCGAAATGATGGTCTCTTTTTGAAATATTCTTAAGCAATCACACATCCATTTTTATCGATACTTATCTTGCTAAGGGAGACTCAAGAATAGAATCGTCAGATATACCCAATGTTGATTGGCTCAGGAAAGTGATCTCCGTCCATTGTGGCGAGGCGGAGCGTATATCCTGGGAGTACTTCTTGGATGATGTAAGGTCCTTCCCAATTGGGCTTGAATTTCCCTCTTGGATCGTTGTGGAGGCACGAGAATATTTTATTGAGTACAGTATCACCCACTTTCAAATCTCAAACGCAAATACGTTTGTTGTAAGCCCGTGCGATTCGTCCTTGGTGAACTTGGGTGTGACACAAAGCCAGGAGCCTTTTCTCATTCAGTAAGTTCAGCTACTCAAAGCGGGACCTCACCTTTTTAGCTTCAGGTAGATTAGACTCCATGATAATGCAGAGTGAAGGTACTTCAACTTCAACTGGCAACATGGCCTCAGTTCCATACACAAGGGAAAATGGCGTTGCCCCTATAGCGATATGGATCTATGTTCGATAGGCCCATAGTGTAAAGGGTAGCATTTCGCTCCAATCTCGATAGATGACGACCATTTTCTCAAGGATGCGGACAACCGTCTTATTAGCAGCTTCAACAGCTCCCTTGGTTTGTTGTCGATAAGGCAATGAGGGATGATGTTTTATTTTATACTGCTCACAGAAGGCCCTGACGTGCTTGTTCACAAAGTTAGTGCCATTGTCCATGATGATGTCCTTAGGTACACTGAATCGACAAACGATGTTATTCTTGATAAACTTCTCGACATGAGTGGCCGTGATATTTGTATAGGATGCCACCTCTACCCACTTGGTGCAGTATTCAATGGCAACCAGGATGAACTGATGTCCATTGGAAGCCTTCGGATTTACTTTTTCGACGACGTCGAGGCCCCATGTAGTGAATGGCCAAGGAGTGGTCATGCTGTGTATATCTATCGTCGGAGCATGTATCAAACTAGAGTATTCTTAGCATTTGTAACACTTCTGGATGTGCTTGCAACAATCAGATTCCATGGTAGTCCAGAAATATCCTTGCCGTAGGATCTTTTTAGCAGGCATATGGCCATTGACATGGGCCACACATACTCCCACATGGATCTCCTTCATAATGTTGGCTACCTCACCCTCAGTTAGACATCAGAGAAGGATATTTTTATATAACTACTTGTAGAGGCATTCACTGCAGATGATGTAATTGGCCGCTAAACATTAGATGGTTCGCCTGTCCGTCATGGACATACCCTCAGGGAAGGCCCAAGTCTCGAGGAAATTCTCGATATCTGAGAACCATGGAGGCTCATCATCTAAGCTTATGGGTTCCCTAATCTGGAGGCAGAAGGTCGGCTCACTCCTCTGCTCAATCATGATTGGCTTCATCTTAACACCATATGGAATTTCGACCATCGATGCCAACATTGCTAGTACATCGGTAAAGCTATTTCTCGCTCGCGGGACATAAGAGAAAGTAATATCATCAAAACACGCAATCAGATCCTCGAGGTGCTCATGTGTAGACAGCTCCTTTTGGTTCTCTTGAAATATACAAATCTATTTGGTCAACCTTTGACCTCAGAAACCTAAGTGGGACCATGCATTTAAATAATAGTACGTGGCTGAACGCAGGCTGAAACAAGTGGCTCATATCCCAACTTAGGGAGACTATATACTGTAACAATAGTATATAGTCGGAATACAGACTAAAATAATAGTCTTGCATTTTAGATACCTTTAACCCTAACGTGGGGACCATATACTAAAACAATAGTATATGGCTGGACACAGGCTTAAACAATAGCTATGTGGCTCAGGCCCCATAAGCCTAAATTGGGAACTATGCATTGAAATAATAGTATATGGCTGAACACACGCTGAAACAATAGCTCTGTAGCTCAAATCCTCAACGTAGGGAGACTATATATTGAAATAATGGTATATAATCGAAATACAGGCTGAAACAATAGTCTGGCATTTCAGACTCGACCCGAACTCAGACAGCCCCAAATTACGCGCCTAAAACCACGTTCGTAATTTGATCGCATGCTAAACCACACATGTGCAATCAGTCCCCCCTCACACCAAACTCCCTTTCCCAAACAACTTTGAGACTCGATTACGCGTGCCACATGGTACGCGCGATCGGATTGAGAGCCCGACCACAGGCATGCAATCGGCCTACGCCCGACCTAGTCTTACCGTCCTTAACCCCTAAGCTACCTCGATCAAGCGCTTCAAATAAGATGCTTAATCGGATTGTGCACTCCACACTAGGCGTGCAGTTAGCTCTAACAAATTAGAACTAGGAAACTCGCTGAGCAAGTCAACCGATCGCTCATTGAGTCGGTGACCGACTCGAAGCGATTACGCACCGGGCAACCGGTGCGCAATCCAGTTAAATGCCTGAAACAGGGCATTTAATAAAAAAAAAATAGATAAAAGATTTTTTTAATTCGACCCACGCAACAACACAACGAGGAGAACGAAATTTTTTAGGATTTCAAAACCAGAGAACTCCGAGAACGAACCCATAGAGCAACCTAGCCATGATTTCGAGATTCAAGTTTCGAATCTTCGGGATTTCCCTCCGCAGCCTCGACCTTAGGTACCTTTTAATCTCCGATCGTAGTTCATAGTTCTTAGACTTAGGATTTTCTTAGTTTAAAATTATTAATATTAATTCAGTCTTAGATCATAGCACCCATTTTTGGACCGTAATTTTAATTTCCGGTTCTAGTTCTTTATTTCTATAGCCAGTCCTTAATCTGATGGCTCAACTGTTGGGATTTTTTTAAAGATGCTTGCTGCTAACTGTATTTGAAACAAGTGATAAGAATGTGCTAGTAAAAGTAAATCAAAGGTGGATTAGAAAAAATACAAAATAGCAAGTCTAAAAAATACACACAAAAGACCAGCAACAGGTTGAGTAAGGATTAAAGCACAGGTAGTCATTGATATAAAAGGCTTGCAATGACTCAACCTCCTAGTCCGCAATCACTACAGAGAAGCCAAATCTAACATATGATGGCGGTTAAGTAAGATAGAGGAGAGTTTGTTCCTGCATAATCTCTCACCAGGCCACAAGTCCAAGTGCAGAGAAGAAGAATCCATCTCAGATCTGTGACCAAGTTTGCCCTAGGGCTATAGTCTGTCTACTCAAATGGTCACAGGCTATCCATAGAGGCTCCCTTAACCACAAATACTAAAACAGAGCAAAAGAACAACTATCTGCCACCACGGTTCCAGGGCATCATGCTCAAGCTTCCATGGGCCTTTCAATAAGAACTTTCAGTGCATTATTTGCTCGCACAAAAGAGCTTCAGAAACTCCATTCGCGAGAGCTACACGAGAAGATTTCTGGGCTTCTCTCTCTTCCAGAGCCACGCGAGAATTGCACGAGGTTTCTACTATTGTTCGCACCAAATAGCTTCACGAGGTAGTGCGCTTTGCTGCACTAAGGCTTGATCCTCGCGAGAACTGCACGAGCGGTATTTCTAAAGGCTTAGTGTGTGAAAGCTCTGTGAGTTTCTTCATATGATGCTTGCAGTTGAAGTGCGCGACTGCTATGTGAGAGTTGTTCTGTGATACCCCTCCATTTGAACTATGTGACTTCTTCTCTAGCTTTGTTATACTGCATGACTTAGCTACACGAGGGAGCTCCTGCAGTAACTTAAACAGCATGAGGCCGAACCTCAATTGTGCGAGATAGGTCAATGGCTCCTCTGCTGCTATGCACATGTTTCTATTGCAGTTTCCTCCACTCTCACCCATACTTCTATCATTTGTTAGACTTTCTGGGTCCAGTATGACATGCAAAAATAGTTTCCATGGTGTGTACCACCATGGTGTTCCATCACTTCTGGTTCAGCTGTCAGCTTTTGCTTTAAATCTCTCTCTTCATAGCACCAAAAGCACAGACTCTGTGTTATGCTCCACAATTTATTCCTAACTACGAAACAAGCTAAAAAGGAGTTATTAGTGGGCTTCAAGGTCCAACAAAGTCTCGATTAAGAGGTAAAAAGTGGTACTTTTCAGTGATTAACACCAATCCACCAACTATAGACTCAATTCCGTTCTAAAATCTTAATCTCTAGTCCTATCATTAATCTCTGGTTCTAGTTCATTCGTTTTTAGCACCAGTCCTTAATCATATGGCCTGATTTTCTGATTTCGGACCCAAATTCAGTCCTAAAATTTTAAATTCTAGTTTTAATTCCTTAGTTTAATATTTCTAAAATTCCAAACATTAATTTAGTCTTCTACAAACCTAATTTTATAACTTAATTCTTAATTATAATCCCAAAAATAACTCCGAAAATGAAAAATATTATTTTATAATCTAAAAATCTAATTTATCCTTAATCTCAGCCACCCGATTTGCCCAAGGGAGCTTATGGTGGGTACTCGAGAATGAGGCCAATCCTCCATAGCATAGCAGGCCCAAAACCCCTTTTTTTAAGGATTATTTTATTGCATTAATTAGGATTAAAAAATTAAGTCCATGATTTTCTAAGATTTTTAGTATAATTAATTTGCATGCTTCATTTTAATTAGATTCCTAGAATAATTGCTTTGATTAAAATTCTAAAAAAATCAGTTCCTCTATTTTAATTAGATAATTCTAACATGGTTAATTTGTTTCATGATTAGATTTCATTATAGTTAATTCCTTTTCTTTTATTTTATTAATTAAAGTTTTAGTATAATCAATACATTGCTTTGATTCTAATTCTAGGAGAAAATTAGTTCCTTTATTTTAATTAGATTTTAGCCTAGTTGGTTTATTGGTTTCAATTGGATTTTTAATAAAATTAGTTTATTTGTTTTAATTAGATTTGAATAAAATTAATTCATCGCTTAAATTAGAGTCCTAGTAAAGTTAGTTCCATATTTCAATTAGAATTACAGTAGGATTATTATAATTGCTTTACTTAGAATTCTAGCACGATCAACATGGTTGATTTAATTAGAGTTTTATCAGAATTAACATGTTTGCATTCGTAGTACAATTAGGAGACTGATATTAATTGGACCTCTAGTAGTATTAGGACACTAAATTAATTAGAATTCTAATAGGATTAGGAAACTAAATTAATTAGACGCCTAATAGAATTATAATGTTAGATTAGATCACTATAATAAACCTACACCACTAGACTCATAATAGAATTAGGGAATCTGAACCGATTCGAATTACAATGATAACAGGGAAGAAAAGGAAAACTAAACCATCTAAACTATAAGGAAGAGCCATAACTGCTGACATTCGCAGGTGAACGATTCAGTATAAAAGTAATCCACACCCGCTCTGAAGCGTGATTACTGACGTGTTGCAGCGTCGTTAAATATTTGCAGCTGGCAATTGCAACATACTAGGAATCTTCCTAGAAAACCTCCCCTCTTTTTTATTTTACTTCTAACATTCTAAACGCCACATCGCTAGACTAGACAGAATTGGGCCACTGATTCAACGGGGACCGAGAGGAACCCAAAAAAAGCGCGCACCAACAAACTGGCAATCGCGATGGGACATTTTTGTTGAACTCTTCCCTTTCTTTAGCTAGGTAGTTTAGTTTGTTTCCCTATTTTACTTTCCGTCATGTTGTTCCGAATCCCTTTAGATACATGAGTCTCCATTAAAGACTCGATATGTCTGGCATACGAAGAGTGAGTTTACAAGACTCACCATTGTAGGGATATCATAACAACCCATGTACGGAGAAAAACCCCTTTACGATTCTAGCCTACGGCAACCTGAGATTAACATGGCTGGTGAACAAGAGAATCCCTTCTCTACCCCACACATCGAGAATAATCATAATGGGAGAAGTGGTAGCATTGCACAAAAGCTTGTATTCAGAGAATACAAAGAGGAGATGATGACTCTGAGGAATTGCTTCGGGGATTGGCTGTCGCATATGAGACCATTAGGTCACGACAATATTCAGAAGACCAAGAATGACAAGAAAGGCCACCGCCTACCCCGAGCATAGTGTCAGCCAGTGTCACACCATTGAGATAGCCTGCCCACACATTCTTCAACGATGACTCTGTAGACAATGTTTCCTCACAGGTTGCTTCAAAAGGCAGCACTATTAAAATTGAAGATCTCCCTAAAATGCTTGACGAATACAGGGCCAAGAGGGAGCACCCTGGTCACTCATTTGGATTCAACAAATTTTATCGGGATATCGAATTTAACTTGCCAAGAAGATTTAAGTCACTGAAATTTACCAAATATAGCAGCACCGAAAATCCGAACCATCACTTGGCCCTCTTTTGCAATGATTGTTGACCCATACATGATAATCAGGGACTTCTCATTCACTACTTCCACCCCTCACTAGAAGGAGAAGCTCTAGATTGGTTCACGACACTCCCTCTCTATAAGATAGAAACATTCGATGAATTAGTCGGTCAATTTGTAGACCAATACAAACACTTAATCCAAGAGGCAGTTAGTCTCAGCCATCTGATGGTGGCCAAGCAAGGGTCCAAGGAAGAATTTACTGACTTCGTCGCTAGATGGATAAAGCTCGCTGCCAGGACCGGCATGTTAATGAAAGAGAAAGATTTGGTTGATATTATTATCGACAATACTAGGGAACCATTGCAGAGCGCGCTTGTCATAAGTGATTGCCCCGACTTCACTGCACTCCACTCTCGAGCATCCTGACTAGCCCGACACGTCGAAAGTAGGTTCTTCTAGTGAATCAAAGCCAAAAAATAATAAGAAAGCCTCAGGAACCAAACAGGTTAACTCCACTGTCAACCAAGGATAAAACCTCGAGAATGGAAATTTCCAACCAAAAAATTTTAGGAAAAATCAGAATCGACAATGGTACACGAACCAAAACCAAGGCCCCAATCAATAAAGATATGTAAACCAAAACTAAGGGTAGAACCATAATTAGGGCCAATACCAAAACAAGAACCAATATCCCAACACCTACCAGAACGAAAATGCGACTCAGAATAGACTGGCCCATGCGTCAAACTACAATAACGTACCCCCACTGTAAAACTTCAACCCAGCTAGAGACCCCTACCAGCCGAGGTGGGAACACTATCCCTCTTTACCTGAACGATCCCCAACATTTTCTGTCTCATTAACACTCAGAATCTCTTCAAATTCCTACAGGAAAGACTCCGGCCCTGGCTGATAAATCTAGATTATGGCAAATACTGTGTATTCCATCGATAAGTGAGACACAACGTAGAAGACTATTGGGCTTTCCGGGATATAATCTATGACATGAATGACCAAATCAAATCAACTGGGAAGTGCTTAGGAATCCTAACCCTAGCAATATCCAACCCCAACAAAAATTTGGGATCATTAATAACCCCATGTCTAACCACAACCAAGCAGCATCGGCTTAGGTCACTACCCTAGATCTCTCCGGTTGATCCTCCTTCCAACCCTTCACCTTAATCACTCACATCCCAACTTCTTACACTTTTTCTACCCCTACGAGAGTTCCTATACCCCCGCATCCCTCGGCCTTGATCACTCGAATCGCCTCGCCGAGTCCGCCTCCTCACTCACAATTCGCTCAGATACGAGTCCACTCCTTTAGGGCCCGGAGACCATTCCTCTATAGTCACCCAACAGAACCTTCAACCCCTCAAAATCCTGAGCCAATGCCATTACCACTCCCTTCGTCTAATTCTGAGCCCGAATATGGAGACCATGATCTAGAAACTACAACCCAAATTATCGCATGGCTAGAAAGTGTCACCCGAAAGACCCCGAACATAGGAAGCAAAGCAAAGACTGAGTGTCTACTAAACATAGAAGAAGGTGAGCGAGAAGAACAACTCAACCCATGCGAGTGTTAAGACTTGAAAAGTACCACTTTTCACCCCTTAACTTAATCTCTGTTAGACCCTGAATCATTTAATAAATGTGTTTTAAGTCTATCCTGTAGGTAATAGGCAGAAGGTGCAAATAATCCCCTAACAATGCTAAGAAGTCTACTATTGCCCTAGAAGTTCCTCAAAAGAAAGGAGGTTAAACCCAAACGAAGAGTTGGTTGCAGCATAAGCACAGCAAAGTAAAAAAATTTAAAGAAGAATGCCTCGCGCAGATGTCGCATGGGTTCAATTAAACCAGGAAGAATGCTTCGCATAGTTGTTGCAGGCTTCTAAAGGCAGCACACCAACTGGTCGCACAGTCTTCGCACCGTTCTCGCGCGGTTTGCTGACATAATGAATTGAAAAGTAGACTTCGTGCGGTTCTCATGAGTCTCAGTCATAAGCACTCACGCAGTCTCACACACCTCAAGAAATGAGTCTTCAACCTTCGCGCGATTCACTGAATAGAGAGAGCTCCAGGCATTCTTGCGCACGGCTGTTGCGCAGTGGCCGCGGGATACAAACTTTCAAGGAACTGCTCGCGTGATCCAGAAACCCATGCACATTATTTTTTTTTCACGACGATCGCCACGGGATTCACCAAGTAACGAACTGCTCGTGCAATTTCTGCCATTCAAATGGAAAGAGCAATCCCGCGATGACCAGAGCATCCCCGCGATGACCAAAGTACCAATCCCACGACGAATAGAGCTTCAAGTCAAAGCAACCTCATGATGCCAATTCTATCACATGATAAGATTTGAAAAGCCTTTCTACCTAGCGAGGCTCAGGTTCTTAACTTTGCCCCACTTCTGCAGGGGCAATCCAGGAACTTCCAGCAATTAGGGCACGCACTCCAATGCTCCAATCTTTGAGCACACGCCCCAAGGCATCTAGGGGACAGGAATGGGCCGCAATTGCATTGATGAAATTAGGGTTTTCCTAACCTTATTTCTCACACAGCTGACTGCTATATAAGCCTAAGCCTAGTTTAGGTTTAGGGGACTTTTGGGACTTGACTTTTGTACTCCTTGAAACCGACTGTAGAATTCCAGTGGGCTAAGGTTAGGGTTTAGGAGTTTTCTTTTTCCTTTTTCCTTCTCTCCATAGTCCAACACTTGCTGGCTATGCCTGTGTATGATTATTTGGTATAGTTTTAATGGAGTTTTTTAATAGGATCTATTGCATATATGAGATTGGTGTTTTGTGAGTTGTTCTGTGTAAGGCTGCTGCCTTAAGATCCTCCATTGCTAAGTTGTATTGTAAGAAATGGAGGATTGTCTTTAAGGTTTTACTTAGATCCAAGTGACTTGTGTGTCCAGGTTAGGCACATTGCAGGCCTAACCCCACCACAGGAGCCACTAAATCTGAATCCCCATGGGAGCTTTAGCTGGTAGCCTTGTGAACATGGTGGTGGCAGTAATGTTCTTGTTCTGTCTTAGACTTCTGTGAGGAGGATAACCTCTGTGAGGAGGATAGCCTCTGTGGATAGTCTGTGACCATTCAAGTGGACAGATTATAGCCCTAGGGTGAGGCCAATCCACAAATCTAAGATAGATTTTTCTTCTCTGCACTTGTGCTTGTAGCCTTGTGAGAGATTGTGCAGAGACAGACCCCCCTGTATTTGTATAGACCCACCATCAGATGACAGATCTGATTTGGATGTAAAGATTGTAGGCTTATGACTAGATCACTGTTATCTTTCTAAAGCAGTGAACAACCAAGATTGAAAGCTAGTACTCAAACTCTTGCTGGTTCTGTGTGTCCAGACTAGTGCACGTTGTAGGCCTAGCCCCACACACAGAACTTTAGAGGTTGAGGTTCCTATGGATTTTTGAGCTTGTAGCCTGGATGAAGTAGCGCCTACAATGATAAACTTGTTCTGACCCATCTCTGGATTGTGGTTCCCCTATTGGATAGTCAGTGACCATTTAAGTGGACAGGTTATAGCCATAAGGGATTGGATCATGGCACAGGGGTGAGTTGGATCCTTTCTCCTCTTTGGTGATAATGTAGCCATTGGACAGGATTTCTATAGTAGCAGATCTGAATCTGAGTTATAAGACCCATCAGATCTGTACCTAATAGCATACTTCTCACCCTTTTATATTTATTTTCTCACACCCCATCATTCTTCTCAACCCTTTCAGTAGTATAGACATTAAGTTACCTTAGGATTTAGACAATAGTGACCTTAAATCCCCTTCCATTTAGGATTGCCAGATTTGTAGCTAGATCTAGAGGGCGTACTAAAGATAGCTCCCTTGGAGCTTTAGATCAACTTTCCCTATGGGAAAAACTCTTACTTATCAAAACTTTCTACAACAAGCCCTGTATCTTGCAGGACTGTGTATTTTTAGGCTTGCTGCTCTTCAATCCACCTCTGATTTTTACTGACCCATTTCTTATCACCATTTCCAATAAAGTCAGTATTAAGCACTGAAAATAATCTAACAAGTTTTTGGCGCCGCTGTCGGGGATCTTAATCTATTAGTAGACCCTAGATTTTTGTATTCTTTATTCTTTGGTAGTTGTACTTCTGAATAATTGATACTGCTGATTTATAGTTGGAATTTTTCTTGCAAATTTGGACAGTAGCAGAGAAGGAGAGTAGAATTGCACTAGAAGTTTAGCTACCTCTGTTTGCACTTCTCTAAACCTCAAAACCTCAGTCTATTTCTCCTTTGAAAATTCCATAGCAGTTGATTAGGATAGTCGTAATTTTATTATGTGCAATGTGTCTGCAAGTAGTCTTCCCTGCTGTTGATGGGTGTGCATGTTAGGAAGGAGATCTCCCAGTCCCACATTAGAGCCTCCTAACCCTGAGATAGAAAGGGGTAGAAGACCAAGAAGGCATAGACACACCACAGTCGAGCCCCCTACTGAAATTGAGACAACGGTCATGGGTGAAGAGCAACCCAGAACATTAAAGGAATTGAATGCTCCTGATGATTATAATTTTCCATTCAGCATTCAATTCCCAGATGTTCAGGAAAATTATGAGATTAAAACCTCCATCATCCAAATGCTTCCCTCTTTCCATGGGCTTAGCAAGGAAGACCCTTACAAGCACATTGACCAATTCTTGGCCCTGTGCACAACAGTCTCCATTGCTGGTTTGGGACCAGAAGCCACTAGGCTATGGCTCTTTCCTTTCTCCCTAAAGGACAGGGCCAGCACCTGGTTAGCTACTCTCCCAAACAACAGTATCACTACTTTGAAAGACCTCCAGAGAAGATTTCTGACCAAATTTTTTCCAGAGACCAAAACCAGCCAGTTGAGGAAAGCAATACTTGCTTTTGCCCAATCCCCAATTGAGGATTTTAATCAATCCTAGGACAGATTTAAGGAGATGCTTAAACAATGTACCCACCACAAGATCCCTGACTGGCAGCTTATCCAGAGCTTCTATAATGGGATTGATGAGAAAAGTAGAGACATGGTAGATGCCTCTTGTGGTGGAACGTACATGCATAAAATAGCTGATGAGGCATGAGACTTGTTCGAGATTATCAGTGAAAATGCTTTCCAGAAGATGTCCTCATCTAGAATTGTTCAAGAGCCTTCTCCTAAGTTGGGGCTTGCTGAAACCTCTATGTATGAAGTTAGGGGAAATGATGACCTGAGAATGCAGATGGCCAATCTTTAAGATAAGTTTGATAAACTTTTAACTGTGGTGCAGCCCAGATTGGCTACACAAGTGATGGAGACATGTCTGATATGCCAATCTCCACAACACACAGTGAAAGAATGCCCATCAGCAGGGCAATACCCTGAGTATGTGATGGAACAGGCTGCTGCTGCCCAATCTTTTGAACAGCAACAATCAGGTGGCCACAACAAACAACCATTTGGATACCAGCACCAAAATGTTGGTTACCAATGGAGAGACCACCCAAATTTGAGGTGGTGGCAAGACAATTATATGTAGCCACAACAGATGTTGGCCTTACCTCAAAGGCCTCAGCAGCAATTTAACCCAGGATATGCCCCAAGGTCGAATTTCCAACATTAGCAGCAGCCCCAACAGTAAAATCAATTGGTAGTTCCTCCACCTCAGCCCCGAAATGCTTCTTTTGAGGATCAAGTTTTGACCCAATTGTAAAGCCTTAACCCTTGAATCAGACTGTGACTTCTCACAGTCAAAGCATAAAGAAAATAGAAGAGCAGTTAGGTCAAATAGCCAATTCCTTAGCCAAAAGAGGAGAGGGCAGGTTGTCAAGCCAGCCAGTGGCCAACCCTAAGGGCCAATATTTGATTGGAGAAGGCTCCTCAAATTTTGAGGGCGCTAATGCTATCATAGCCCTAAGGTCTGGCAGGCTGGTAGACAATCAAGTGGGAGAGGAACAAGGAGAGGTCATTCCCAAAGAATTGCGCAGTGAAAGTGATAAGGACTTTGTTAGAGGACAGAGTCAGGGATTGCCTACTACCCTTCAACAAGGGAAAAATAAAGAGGCTGTAGTTGAGCCTCAGCAAGAAATAAAAGAAGAAAAAAGAAACAAACAAAAGTTCAGTCATAGGCTTACAGCTGAGGAACCAGCAGCCCCTCAGCTGCCATTTCCTCAAGCATTAAGTGGCCCTGCCCCTTTTGATAAGGATAGAGGAAATGATGGAGACCTTTAAGCAGGTAAAAGCCAATTTACCCCTGCTTGATGTTATCCGACAGGTCCCAGCCTATGCAAAATTTCTAAAAGACCTTTGTACTCAGAAAAGGAAAGCTAGAGGCCATTTGTCTAAAAAGGTCTTTGCAACTGATACAGTTAATTCTGTATTAAGCATGACAATGCCAGGGAAGTTGCAAGACCCAGGGATACCCACTATTCCCTGCATAATTGGAGACCACACAATTGGAAGGGCCCTTCTAGACCTTGGAGCCAGTGTTAACCTACTGTCATACAGTGTATATTAGCACCTAGGTTTGGGGGAGCTAAAACCCACCCCCATTGTGTTGTTGATGGCTGATAGGTCTGAGAGGAGACCCATGGGAGTGGTCGAGGATGTCTTAGTGGGGGTAGACAAGTTCTTCAACCCTGCAGATTTCCTTGTTTTGGACATGGGCTGCAACAAGAGTACATCCCCGATACCTGTTATTCTGAGCAGACCATTCTTGGCCACTGCCAATGCATGCATTCAATGTAGGTCTGGGATCATGGAGGTAACTTTCGGACATATGAAAGTGGAGCTTAATATGTACAATAGTGCAAAGTACCCTCAGTTGGACAATGAGGAATGCTTTGTAGTGGATGTACTAGAAGAAGTTGTTGAAGAAGAATTGCCTACTCTGCTGGAGTGGGGCAACATTGTTAAAATTTTAACTGAAGTTTGGAACATGGTAGAGGAAGGAAGCCCAGCTTTAATGCCAGAAGATATGTCCACATTGAAGTCTCTTGTGGGCTCAGTGCAACATTCCGTGTGGAAACCCACATTGCTGCCCCTTCCTCAAACCAACAAAGCATTAATTTTGCCATCCATCGAACAAGCCCCTGATCTGGAGCTCATGAAGCCTCCAGAAACATTGAAATATGCTTTCCTCGAGAAAGATGAAAAACTTTCTGTAATTATCTCCTCTTCTCTTACCAATGAGCAAGAGGAGGAATTACTAACATTTTGAGGAAGCACAAGAAGGCAATTGCCTAGACCATTGCTGATCAAGGAGGGATTGATGCATCAATCTGTATGCACAGGATCCATCTAGAGGAGGACTCAACACCCTCTAGGGAAATGCAGAGGAAATTGAATCCTCACATGCAGGAGGTGGTCCTAAAAGAAATCATCAAATTGCTAGATGCTGGGGTAATTTACCCCATTTCTGATTCTGAATGGGTGGCACCTATCCAAGTGGTGCCCAAGAAATCTGGTATAACAGTGATAACAATTTAGTCTGGAGAGCTGAGACCAGCTAGGGAGACCACTGGCTGGAGAGTTTGCATCAATTATCGAAAGCTCAACTCTAAGACCAGAAAATACCACTTCCCTCTCTCCTTTATTGATTAAATTTTGGATAAGTTGGCTGAGAAAGCTTTTTACTATTTTCTTGATGGGTACTCAAGGTACAACTAGATCCCTGTGCACCCTCTTGATCAAGAGAAAACTACATTTACTTGCCCTTTAGGCACCTTCGCTTACAAAAGGATGCCTTTTAGGTTGTGTAATGCCTCAGCCACCTTTCAGAGGTGTATGTATGCCATATTTTCTGATATGATTGATAAATTCTTGGAAATTTTTATGGATGATTTTTCTATTTATGGGGACAGTTTTGGCCAATGTCTGCAACACCTCAACCTGGTCTTGCAAAGATGTGAGGAGACCAATTTGGTCTTATGTTGGGAAAAGAGCCACTTCATAGTAACACAAGGTATTGTGTTGGGCCATGTAGTCTCTAAAGACGGGATTGAGGTAGATAAGGCCAAAGTTGACCTCATTGCAAAATTTTCCCCTCCAAGAACAGTCAAAGAAATCAGATCATTCCTTGGATATGCTGGATTCTACAGGAGGTTCATCAAAGACTTCAGCAAAATTTTTAAACCATTGTGCCACCTGCTCTACCAGGATCTGCCCTTTGACTTTTCTGCTGAATGTCTTGAGGCTTTTGAAACTTTTAAAATTTGCCTCACCTCTGCCCCTTTACTCCAAACACCTTACTATACACTGCCCTTTGAGCTAATGTGTGATGCATCCGACTTGGCAATAGGTGCTATTTTGGGCCAAAGAAAAGATAAACTGCCTGTGGTCATTGCCTATCTCAACAAATCACTTGCTGAAGCTCAGCTGAATTATACCACAACTGAGAAAGAGCTTCGGGCAGTGGTTTTTACTGTGGACAAATTTTGACCTTACCTACTTGGGCCTAAAACTATAATCTTCACTGACCACTCAACATTGAAGTACCTATTGTCCAAGAAGGATGTGAAACCCAGGCTGATTAGATGGATACTCCTGTTGCAAGAGTTTGATATTAAAATCAAGGACAAAAAGGGTGTAGAAAATATAGTGGCTGACCACTTGTCCGGAATTGTTTTGGAAAAAGGTGTTAATGACCCTGCTACAAATGATGTCTTCCCAGATGAGCAATTGTTTGCCATCCAATCTTTGGTTCCTTGGTATGCACACATAGCCAATTATCTAGTTATAGACAAGATTCCTTCCCATTGGACCAAAATGGACATAGACCTATTTTTCTCACAGGTCAAATTCTTTTTCTGGGAGGAACCTTGCTTATACAAGTATTGTGCAGACCAAATCATCCGAAAATGTGTTCCAGAAAGTGATGTCCATAGTATTCTGGCCATGTGCCATGAAAATGCCTATGGAGGCTACTTTAGTGGAAGAAAAACAGCTGAGAAAGTCTTGCAGTGTGGGTTCTATTGGCCTTCTTTATTCAGAGATGCCAATACACACTACAGGACCTGTGAAAGATGTTAAAAATTAGGAGGGCTATCTAAAAGAAACTCAATGCCTTTGCAGCCCATCCTTGTTGTGGAACTGTTTGATGTCTGGGGTATTGATTTCATGGGCCCCTTTCCTCCTTCAAATGGTTTTCATTTCATCTTAGTGGCAGTGGATTACGTTTTCAAATGGGTAGAATCCATTGCCATAAGAACTAATGATAATCAGGTTGTCCTCAAGTTTATAAAGCAGAATACCTTCTCAAGATTTAGCACCCCTAGAGCCATTATCAGTGATGGGGGTAGCCATTTCTGCAATAGAAATTTCAAGAGCATGCTCAAGAAATATTCTGTCACCCATAGGATTGCTACTCCCTACCACCCACAAACCAGTGGGCAAGTTGAAATTTCAAATAGGGAGATCAAGCACATCCTTGAGAAAACTGTGAGGACTGATAGGAAGGATTGGGCTGACAAGCTTAACGATGCACTATGGGCTTATAGGACTGCCTATAAGACTCCCATTGGTATGCCCCCATTCAGAGTGGTTTATGGCAAGGCTTGTCATCTCCCAGTGGAGTTAGAACACAGGGCCTATTGGGCCATTAAACATTTAAATCTAGACCTAACTTCTGTTGGTCATCACAGGTTGTTGTAGCTGTCAGAATTGGATGAGCTAAGGATGGATGCGTATGCCAATGCTTGGATCTACAAGGAAAGGTCCAAAGCTTTCTTTGACAAGGGGCTGTTGAGAAAGAGCTTCATAGCTGGTGACAAGGTTTGGTTGTTTAACTCCAAACTTAAATTTTTTCCTGGTAAATTAAAATCCAGATGGGAAGGTCCCTACATTATCATAAGTGTTTCCCCATCTGGTGCTGTAGAAATCAAGGATCCCAAGTCTAGGACAACCTTGAAGGTGAATGGTCAGAGACTTAAGCCTTGTTTTGAAAAACCTGCCGAACCCATGGACACCATTCACTTTCAAGGGGATCCTTCTTTAAACTGATCCACAGGTGTGTCATAATTATGTCATATGTACTTTAGTTTTGGTAGATTTATCTTGCTTACTTTTTTAAAAATTCTCTAGGAAATTTTAGTGGCCCCACCTGAATCTGGACCTATCTATTTTGAATTTTTTATGCTTGGTTGGATGATTACTGCTCTTGAATTGATGATTTTTGCTTGAATGCACAGTGTTGGATGATGATTTTTGTTTTCTTGGCTTGAATGATTGATTTTAATGTGTCTAGAGGTACCTAGGGCGGTGAGTCAGGCCTAGGATCCAGCCACAAAACAAATGGAATTGGCATAACAGAGAGCACATACTCTCTGTTTTATACTTTGTTGTCGCTGAGTCCAAAAGGAGGCCTGAGAGACTCTCGCGCAGTTTACATAGAACCATTCAATAGCTGTCGCGAGATTCAAGTGCACCTGAGAATCTCTCGTGCGATCCACATAGAGTTTTTCATTAGCTATCGTGAGATTCAAAGCCTGTCGTGGGGTTTAGCAGGAAGCCTGGGAGACTCTCGCGCAATTCAAACAGAATACTTCATTAGTTGCCGCAAGATTCAAAGGCTGTCGCAAGATTCATAAGGAACCTCAGAGCTTTTCGTGCAATCCAAAAGGAGACCCAAGAGCTGCTCGCACAATTCACATGGAATTCTTCATATACTGTTGTGCGCTCCAAGGTCAACCTGGGAGATTGTCGCGCAATCCAAGTTGAATCGCACCTTCACTAGGTTCATTTCCAATCCCGTGACCAGATGCTCCAAAGTGCTCCAAGCTTCACGATAAGTATTTAAACCCCGCGCTTGTCTCCCTTTCCAGTATTCTCTTCCTTCTTCACTCTGTGAAACCCTAGCTTCTGGCGCTCTTCTACCTCTCTCCTCCAGCATCCACTCTATAACCTATCATTCACTCCAGGAATCAACAGATTTGTTCCTAGCATCACCCCCATCTATTGCCCTCTGCTTTGAGATCTCACGGTGCCCTGTACGTCAGATCAAACCAAAGTCTAGGATTTAAGGGTAGGCACTCAAATCTTAATCTCCCTTTCTCATCCTTCAAGGTAGAGTTTGGAATGGCCCCCAAGAGTGCACCAAAGAGAAAAGGGAAGGATAAGGCCCCTGTTGAGCCTGCGGCTAAGAAGGTCAAAACGTCTAAGGGACAAAAAAAAGGGAAGGAAGTGGTTGAGAAGGTGCAGGAGCCAACCCCTGAGTTTTCTACTCCTTCAGAGCTCATGGCTTCAATCCCCTTAGAGCTTGAAACAGCTTTTGACCTCCCATTCTTTGAGAAGGAGCCTCTCTGCCCCTGCCGTGAAGTTTATGAGCAAAGCGGGCCTGACACCCTTGATGAGAGGAATTCCAGCACTAGCCTACCCTAGGCTAGTATAACTCTTTTACCAGCACATCAGGGTCAAAAAGGACAAGGATGGACAAGTATGCTTGCTGGTGCTGATTGACGATTTTGGCATGCTAGTGAGCCCCAAAGTGATTGCAGAAGTATTGGGCATCCCAGCCGCATTCAACCCTAGCTATGGATATGGCCCCCCCTGAGCGCCTCCATTGATACAATTGCAAGGGCTTTGACTAGAGGATTAAAGGCCTCAGGGGATTCGATCAGAAGAAGAGAATTGGAGCCTGAACTCCTCTTCATTGACTAAGTCCTGTGAAAGAACATTTACTGCTCAGGAGATCAGCAGGAGATGAGAACTCCCATTACGGATGTTGTCTATTCTTTCTCTCTAGGTCATGGCTTCCATGCAGCCTGGCTCATCTTTGAGGCAATGAAAGACCTAGTGGAGAAGATAGGGCAGAACAAGAAGCCTCACACACTGCCCTATGCCAGAATCATTACCAAGCTACTTTTGAAAGGGGGGTACACGATAGCTAAAACAGAGGGGACTAAAACCCTTGCCCCTACTACTTTTTCCAAGAGGCAATGGGGAATCAGCAGGAGCCTGATGGAAGCCCAGAAGAAGAAAAAAGCTGAGGCTCAGGTCCCTCCCAAGCAACCTACTGAGGAAGTTGTCCCAAGGTCTACCCCTACTACCAAAGAGGGGCTTCCAAAGCCTGTCATGACCACCACTGCTACAGCAGCCACCTCAGCCACTCCACCTTTGACTCCAGCATCCACTACCCCTATTCCATCTATCTCTCACCCTCCTCTGTCCTCATGATCTATGCCCACTCCCCCTTCACCTGTGATTCGTACCTGGGAGGACACCACCCCCCATGCAAGCCCCTCCCCATCTCCTACCTTACCTCAATACACAGCCCCAATACCCCCATCATCCTCAGATAAACCTGACAGCCTTCCACTCATTTCCTATAGAAAAAGGAAAACCATTGAGACAACCCTCACCATCTCCCAGACACCACCCATAATCTCTTTTATCCACACTGACACACCTCACCTTGAAGAAGACGCCACCCCTGCCATGCCTACCACATCCCCATTCCCAGACATTAACTTAAACCTTAACACAACCACAAGATTCTAAGCCTTTATGGCTAGTTTCCTTGACACCATGCCTAGCCAATACACCCCCCTCCTGGACTCCCCACTTACTTCACAACATCACTCACCAGAACCCCACTCTCCCCCTCCCCTCACTTTCCATCATGGCCCTTCCTCACCTTTCCAACCTGTGCCATCCTCTACACAAACTCAACCTCTCAGCCCCAGAGAAACTGACGCTCATCCTCTCCCTCATCCAAGACATCCAATCCCAATTATCCACCATTACACACACTTAGGACTAGATGCAGACTGAACTCACATCCATCCAATCCATCCTACAGACATTAAACAACCCACCCATCCCTCAACAATCCACTACAACCCCCCTAGTCCTTTCCACTGACAAAGAGACCTAAACAGACTTCAGCCCAGACTCACAACCCCCCCCACCACCAACAATCCCTTTAATCCCCACAACCCCACCATTCTCTTTAATACCTTTCACCATTCCCCTTTTCCCTCCCCTATCACCCCCTACTCCTACTGAGCCTATCCCATTTCCCTTCCCCCCATGCTTTCCATCCCTCCTCTTATCCTACCCCCTCCAACATTCACTGAGAAATAGACCCTGAACCTGTTCCCCTCCCCCCACAACTAGACTTACCCACTGTTCACCCCCTAGCCCCACCCAGGACCAATCACACTTTGCTCCTTCCACTTCCTCTTTGCCCACATCACCAAAACATTTTTTTTACATCCCTCCCTACCTCACCATCCTCCATGCCATGAGGGACAATCCATATCTTAGGAAGGATGTCCTGAGGGGCATGGCCTAACTTAGGCAATCAATTGAGACCCCCCTGCTGTAGCAGATTGATGAAATGAAGGAAGCCCACAGAAAGCAACTACCGGGCATCTCCTTGGAGTGGACTAACATATTGGAGGCCTATCAGAAGGCCCAATCTACAGCTGCTTATCATCAGCTGAACGTGGAGCTTGAGAAGGCCAACACAACTGCAGAAAAGATGAAGGTCTGAATGTTTGAAAAGAGGCTCAACAATGCCCATGAGATCTTCAGACTCTAAAAGGAAATCCATGAGACTGACCTCCTCAAACACAAAATCTAGATAGCTTCATTGGAAGATGCTTTGGCTGCTGCCAGAAATGCAGCTCAGCAGCCCACCCCACTCTCTGTTCGCATGCCAGACCCTGAGCCTAAAGCTACTCCAGACCCAGCTGCCTAGTCTGAGGAGGCACAACGGAAGATCCAGCAAGAGAAAGGGAAGGCCCCTGCTGCCCCTCCTTCATCACCTCCTATAGAGTAGCCTCCACCTACTAATGCCTCTATTGCACCTCCAGAAGAGCAAACTAATCCTAAACAGAGGAAAGTCACTGCTAAGAGGACTGCTTACACAGCAGCCTCTATAAAAATTAGCAAAGAGCCAGCTACCCAGTCTGAGGAGGCAAAACCCCCTAGCCAGCCTGAGCCTAAACCAAAAAGAAAGTCCCCAGTGGCCCCCACTGAGGAAGACAAAGGCAAATCTCTTATGGTCCCTCCTGAACTCAAAATAAGGAAGATGAGGGTGAGGGCACCAAAAGCTCCTATAACCAAGAAACCACCAGCCCAACTAAAGAAACCTAGGCAGCCTAGAAAAAGGACTCCAGCTGAGAGTAAATCAAAGAAGAAAAAGAATCCAACTAAGAAGCAAGCATGAAAGAAAGAGGAAAAAGCTGCCCTTAGGACACATGCTCAAAAGATGGGCTGGGATTGGTTTACAGATTCTGATTCTGATTCTTCCTCCTCTTAGATTAGATTGTACTTAGGTTTTTCTTTTCGTTCCCTTCCAATCTTCTCCTTGTAATTAAAATTATACATGTTTTTCCAGTTAATAGAATTTTTCTTTTTTTTGGTATATTGATCTGTTCTGTGTGCTTGTTTAAGTTTTTTTTTTTTTTAATTTTAGTCTTCATTTTGTTCAATTTTGTCTGTACCATGGGAGATGAATTTAGGGAGGCTATGCTCATTTGCAATAGGAATCGATGTGAAGGGTAGATATAGATGGAACTGAATGGATGCAAGTACAAGCCTCAGCACAAATGGTGCCCAGAGGTCGAGTGTTGATCTCGATCAAGGGATTAAAATGGCTTCATTTTCATAATCGTGGGACCTGTCTGAAGCTTCTTCGCAGAATCCTGAACGCGCGCAAAGCAGAATTCCACACCTTGTAGTGTGCTGTCGCGCGATACACAGGATCCCCTTAAATACCAAGCCTAAATTTAGACCATCATTTACTGTTCACTCTCTTTTCCCATAATCCATTGTGCGCTTTATCATTCCCCACACAATCACAATTTATTGCCAAGCTTGGAAAGGGACAAAACTTTATTACGCCGCTTCATTTTCCACCGTCCAAGTCTTTTAAATAGGACATTAGTTCCTCTTCATCTCATCCTTTCTCTACTAAACCTAGCAGTCCGGCCCTCCTCACAACCATGGCGAATGACAAACCCAACGAGTTCCCTAACAAATTCTATCCCATGTGGTTGGACCCCCCACCCCCTAAGGAGCCGGACCGGTTACAATTTCTTTGGGATGAGTATGAAGAAATCCAGCGGATCCTGGCAAAGGAGGAGAAGAAAAAGGAAAAGAGAGAGAAAAAGAAGAAAAAAATCGAACCACCTGCATCTCCCCCACCATCTTCCTCAAACCCTCCCCCACCGACTCCCCCTTGATCCCTCTCTCACCCCCCCTATTTTGTCTGTTCTTTTTTTTTTTTACATTTTTTTGTAATATTTTCTTTATATTATAATGAATGTTTCTTTTGGTTCTATATTGTTTAGTTTAGCATTTTTAATTATTTCTATTTCTCTGTCTTCTTCTGTGTTTCTTTGTTCTGTATTCACTCTACTTCACATCCAGTCTAGCCTTTGAACCAGTGAGGACACTGCTCCTCATGGTTTGGGGGTGTGGCAGGATAGGTCTGCCAATAGAATAGTTAATTTTAGTGCAGTAATGATGGTATAACTGGGATGAATAAAGTCAATTTCCACTTAACTTGATACAATGAGGAAACTTGTAAACAAATAAAATATTTTTACAGACTTTTCGAAACTGAACAAGTTAAAATCTTGACATCACCATGAAGCTAACATCAGAAAATTTTTCAGTTAATACTCAGTGAACCTAAGAGGAGAGAAACAGATAAACATACACCCCATGGGTTAATTTAAGGACCATACATAGTGAGATTTGGCCCATCATTTTCTTTCGAGGAGTGTTTTGGCATTATTTTTTTTGCTTTAAGGACTGATTGAATTAAGACTTTTTCACTAGAAGTTGGGCACCTCCAAATCAAAACTAATTGATAGCACTCATGATACTAAGGAAATGATCCAAGGCCTTCATTTGGACAGTTTCAGCCTGAAAATCCAACCTTTTAAAATTTGCCCTTTTGCATACACTAGTTGAGCCTTAAAAATCGTACTTTTCTTTTACAGACACCAGAATACTTGCACCTCAACCTCATGACCAGATTCAACTCACCCTCACTCTGAGAATTCAGAAGGTAAAGGAGAAGGAGTTAAAGATAGTGAGAATGGTCCAACATTCTGGGGAAGGTGACGAAAAGCAACTTATAAACAGTAGTGTATCAATGGTATTTGTGTGGCAGCTTATCATAAAAAAAATATATATCATAAAAAGATTTAATAAAAATAAAAAAATAAAAAGAAAGAGAAGTCTAGAGAAGAACATCATCTGAAAATTGAAAAGAAGAGGAGAAGCTGGCCACTTTGATTCTAGAATATATCAAGTAAGATGAAGTTCTGCTGAAATGAAGGTTGTGAAGTCATGAATCACTCCTTACCTTGCTGATTTCTTAATTTGATTCTCTTTTTACCCCTTGATTCTTTACATCTCTCACTCATAAGCCACATTACAACCCATTCAGAAAGACCTTGTGGATCGAAAGTAAAATGAGTCGTCATGTGGAGATAAGTTGTCCAGTCTATGGTGAAAAGTCATGAGGATGTCAGAAATTAGAAGCTTTGCCTATGCTCATGCTTGCAGGCCCATTTGGGGTCTGTAACTGCTTTTCAGTTGTTTTGAATGTTAACACCCTCAGATTTTTAATGTTGAGAGATAGCCCTGGTGAGAATTGGGTCTAAATTTTGACTTCATTGGGGTTGCATCCAACTTGAATCTTGAATTTAAGGTAAGCTGGGTACTGATTTGTACACATTGAATTTCTAATGTAAAATGAATGGTGGTGATGCAAACACATGTTAACTTTTAAGTTTTAAATGGCCTCAAGCTTTGTACATTTAAATCTGTGTTGTCATTAACTGCACTATACTTAATTGTTATAATGGTGAAGTTTGTGGCTGTCTTCACTGAAAACCCTCAGGAGACTTCACTCCTCCCCTAGGGATCTCCTAGGGGTTTAAAAGGGTTGGTACATATGCTAAATGTACTCGTGATCCCTACGAAAGTGGCATTTAATTAGTTACAGGTTTGCTAAGGGACTAGCAAAGATTAGGTTTGGGGGTGTGTTAAGACCTGAAAAGTACCACTTTTCACCCCTTAACTTAATCTCTATTAGACTCTGAACCATTTAATAAATGTGTTTTAAGTCTATCCTGTAGGTAATAAGCAGAAGCTGCAAATAAGCCCCTAACCATGCCAAGAAGCCTACTGTTGCCCCCAAAATTCCTCAGAAAAAAGGAGGTTGAACCCAGACAAAGAGTTGGCTGCAACATAGGCATAGCAAAGCTAAAAAATATCAAGAAGAATGCCTCACGCAGATGTCGCAGGGTTCAATTGAACCAGGAAGAATGCTTTGTGCAGTTGCCACGGGCTTCTAAAGGCCGCACACCAACTGGTCGCGCAGTCTTCGCACCGTTCTCGTGCGGTTGATGACAGAAGGAATTGAAAAGCAGACTTCACATAGTACTAACAAGTCTCAGTCATAAGCACTTGCGCAACTCAAGAAATGAGTCTTCAACCTTCGCGTGATTCACTGAATAGAGAGAGCTCTAGGCATTCCTGCGCACAACTGTCGCACAGTGGCTGCGGGATATAAACTTTCAAGGAACTGCTCGCATGATCCAGAAACCCAGGCACATTATTTTTTTTTTGCGAGGATTGCGGCAGGATTTACCAAGTAACGAACTGTGCGCTCAATTCCCACACCATTCAATTGGAAAGAGCAATCCCGCGACGACCAAAGCAGCCCCGCGATAACCAAAGTACCAATCTCACGACCGAAAGAGCTTCAAGTCAAAGCAACCCCGTGATGCCAATTCTATCACGCGATAAAATTTGGAAAGCATTTCTACCTAGCGAGGCTCGGGTTCTTAACTTCTCCCCTCTTCTGCAGGGATAATCTGAGAACTTCCAGCAATTAGGGCACGCACTCTAATGCTCCAATCTTCGTGCACACACCCCAAGGCATCCAAAGGATAGGAATGGGCTGCAATTGCATTGATGAAATTAGGGTTTTCCTAACCCTAATTCTCACACAGCTGACTGCTATATAAGCCTAAGCCTAGTTTAGGTTTAGGGGACTTTTGTGACTTGACTTTTGTACTCCTTGAAACCGACTGTAGAATTACAGTGGGCTAAGGTTAGGGTTTAGGAGTTTTCTTTTTCCTTTTTCCTTATCTCCATAGTCCAACACTTGCTGGCTATGCCTTTGTATGATTATTTGGTATAGTTTTAATGGAGTTTTGTAATAGGATCTATTGCATATATGGGATTAGTGTTTTGTGAGTTGTTCTGTGCAAGGCTACTGCCTTGAGCTCCTCCATTACTAAGTTGTATTGTAAGCAATGGAGGATTGTCTTTAAGGTTTTACTTAGATCCAAGTGACCTGTTTGTCCAGGTTAGGCACATTGCAGGCCTAGCCCCACCACAGGACCCACTAAATTTAAATTCCCATGGGAGCTTGAGCTGGTAGCCTTGTGAACATGGTGGCGACAGCAATGTTCTTGTTCTGTCTTAGACCTCTGTGAGGAGGATAGCCTCTGGGGATAGTCTGTGACCATTCAAGTGGACAGATTATAGCCCTAGGGTGAGGCCAATCCACAGATCCAAGATAGATTCTTCTTCTTTGCACTTGTGCTTGTAGCCTTGTGAGAGATTGTGCAGAGACAGACTCCCCTGTATTTGTATAGACCCACCATCAGATGGCATATCAGATCTGGCTGTAGAGATTATAGGCTTGTGACTGGATCACTGCTGTCTTTCTAAAGAAATGAACAGCCAAGCTTGAAAGCTAGTACTCAAACTCTTGCTGGTTCTGTGTCCAGGCTAGTTCACGTTGTAGGCCTAGCCCCACACACAAAACTTTAAAGGTTGAGGTTCTTATGGATTCTTGAGCTTGTCGCCTGGATGAAGTAGTGCCTACAATGATAAACTTGTTTTGACCCATCTCTGGATTGTGGTTCCCCTATTGGATAGTCTGTGACCAATTAAGTGGACAGGTTATAGCCATAAGGGATTGGATCATGGCACAGGGGTGAGTTGGATCCTTTCTCCTCTTTGGTGATAATGTAGCCATTGGATAGGATTTCTATAGCAGCAGATCTGAATCTGAGTTATAAGACCCATTAGATCTGTACCTAATAGCATACTTCTCACCCTTTTATATTTATTTTCTCACACCCCATCATTCTTCTCAACCCTTTCTGTAGTTTAGACATTATGTGACCTTAGGATTTAGACTATAGTGACGTTAAATCTCCTTCCATTTAGGATTGTCAGATCTGTAGCTAGATCTGGAGTGCCTACTAAAGATAGCTCCCTTGGAGCTTTAGATCAACTTTCCCTGGGGGACAAACTCTTACTTATCGAAACTTGCTACAACAGACCCTGTATCTTGCAGGATTGTGTATTTTTAAACTTGCTGCTCTTCAATCCACCTCTGATTTTTACTATCCCAATTCTTATCACCATTTCCAATAAAGTTAGTAGTAAGCACTGAAAATAATCTAATAGCGAGACACTAGTCTCCACTTTCCTAGAAGAAGAGGGTTACACACAGAACCTCCCACCTTAGAGTGGCACAATGTAAGTATGCGCTCCAACCTCAAATTTCACTCCAAAAATACTTCGACATCGAGCCACACCGAGTTCGGTCAAAAATTGACTTGCCCGATTCTTAAATCAAGAACCAATTACCCACCTCCGCCTTTTCCTCGAAATAAGGATTTCATAAATGCACAACCACTGGAGGGGAACGTGCGAGAAAGAGACGTTGACTTGCCGCCCCCACCTCACACTATCCCTCCACCGATCCTTGCACCTCAACCACTCCAACCACCAGCACCAAAGGCTCATCGGCCAAGCAAAGAAATTGCATTAGAGCCAGGGCAAGAATATGACCTTCTACGACATCTTCAAAAGATTCCGACCTAGATATCTATACTAGAACTCATCAAGAAATTACTTGACCATCACCGGTTGTTGATAAGGACACTTGAGGAAACACAAGTGGATGAAGACACAACATTGGATGAGCTACACCAAATTACCTCGGTCATGGCACAACCCCCGACACTCACTTTCACAAACATAAACATGCCTAAAGTGTCCCTCCGCGGAAGTGCAACTCCCATATACCTTGCAATCATAATCATAGGATTCTCCATACCCCATGCATTGGTCGATACAGGAGCGGGACTTAATATCTGCCCTCTCACGAAGTTAAAGACACCCGAATACACAGAGCAGGATATCAGATCCTCCACACTATCACTTATAGCTTATGATGGCTCGCGTCGTTTTGTTAAAGGAACTAGCATACTCCAGGTTCGCCTTGGACTTGTAACAAAAGATTTCACTTTCCACATTTCTGATTCTGCTAGCGCATATAATCTTATCTTAGGAAGAAAATGGTTAGAGTCAATGAAAGCTGTCGCATTCACATACCTTCAATGCATCAAATTCTCGTACGAGAACTCCATTATCCGTATATACGCTAATGCAACCCTCCAGGAGATGGCCACTTATTACGCTGTGAGTATTCCAACAGCCCATGATTCCATATTAAACACAAGCCACATTCAGAAGGTCCAAATCCCTGATGAGACAACCATTACGAAAGTCTGTCCACCTACCCTTCCTAGTTCTCCCCCAATGCGTCAACAAAAATTAATGAGAAGAGAGGTCAGCCCAGACATCGCCAAACTCTATGACACTAACCCTACCGTGACAAAAGGTTGGGACGTTATGTATCAGCTCAGGTACATCCCCCACACCGGACTTTGTAAAAATAAGCAAGGTCGCGTCGAACCCGTTGTCCCAATGAAATTATGCAAGCACATAGGGTTAGGTTACCAATCAGAAGGCTCACAAGCTGACTTGTTCCCTACCTCACCAAAATGGTCTCTATATGATCACTTCATCTATGGGACCATCGAGAAAGTGGATCTACCAAGGCAAAAATAAGTGTCCTTCACTAAATCCTAAGAAGCAGAAATCAAATAAATGGTTAAAGCATTTAACGATTTGACGAATCTAAACGACGATATTGATGAACCGCTCGAAGGAGTCAAACCTTTGATTAACACTAAGGTGCATACAGAGGAGAAAAAGGGAGAACCTTCCAAACAAGATCCGCAAGTAGAAGATTGGGAATCCACTGACGGCAAAGATTTCCAAATAGCTTCCTTTCAAGATAGTGAAGAGTACTTACACCCAATATGGGAAGAGGATGACACCCCACAAGGGGATCTTAACTCACATAGCAACCGCCTCGGCCTTGACCTTGGAGGGTGGGAATGTTTGTGGGACTCCCCATGTATCGCTCACCCATATCAACCCCGCTATAGGGTGTGCACTAGCATATTAGAATGCTTTGCTAGCTAGGTCTGACATTTCGCAATCGTAGAATCGAACGACTCTAATCTCATAAAAACGGAAGCACGTAACAACCCACCAACTCGGCTACTAGCTCAAGAAGAAAAAATTTCAATAGTCATCTGGTTGACACTGGGAGAAACACCCCCATCGCCCTCATTGAGTTCGAAGAGGAACTTGAACTAGGCACTCCTCCATCCCCTGACACCCCACAACTCTAAATATTTTGGAAATCTCTCGAGGAAGAATGGCAACCCCCTCCGAGTGATGACGAGGACTACTGGATAGACCTCCTTGCACTTGAGCTAGCAGAGCGAGCCAACCTAGGACATCAAGCGTTGTCAGATTAAGAAGACGAGTTTAATACCAACCTTGAATCCAACCTAGAAGGGTGGGAATGCCCATGGGGATCTCCTTGCATTTCTCACCATTATCAGCCTCGCTGCCGAGCATGCACGCTTATCCTAGCATATTACGAAGTTCAAGGGAAAGAGCTTGCTACCCCTGAGGATCCCTTAGGAGGTCACCCTCAGCAAGAAGAATAGTCGTACTATAACTCAGAAGACGATAGTTCGATTGATTACAATCTTCTGAGCTTCTTCCAAGACGAGGCAATCAATATGATAGAGGAAACCTGAACATCAATACCACTGTCATCGGTGTCGCTTATTCAAAAGGTCTTATTAGATGAGGACTTAAAAAAAATGCTAAATTCAGAATAAATCTGCATTTCTCGAAGAATCGCTCGAATGGCTCCAATTGTCGTCTCGCTCCCTCAATTAGAGGAACCAACTCTTTCGGTGCCTCTTGAGGCGACCAACCCTGTACCATATCTACGATCGAAAATAAAAAAATAGAAAAAGAAGAAGACCCTAAAAATTTAGAAATACGAAATCCAAAAAAATTAGAAAATCCTAGAATAGAAAGGGAACCCTTCGTCCTAAACCAATTTTGTAGCCAACAAGGAGACTTCTCTCCTAAGACTTCTACTCCATCTCTTGCGCGAGGATGAAAAGTGTCCATGCTAAACAACAAGCCGGTGATTATACCAGATGAGATACTTCGCGACATTTAGAAAAGGATCGATAGCCTTGACCTTCACCTTACTAAAGATGTCTCGGTCATAAATTATACCAATGAAGGGTTACCTTTCATAAAATTGAATCCCTAGTGTAGCAATTTTGTAGTATATGAGCTTGCTGAGGATGAAGAAGGAACACCGATCGTCGAATAGGTGCCAGACTTCGTCGAATAGGTGCCAGACTTCCAACCGGTTATCAAGCATTTCGATGAGCAAACTTAAGCTACCACGAAACCCGTAGAAGAAATTAACATTTGCACTGAAAAGAAACCCAAGAGGCTACTAATTAGCGCAATGCTTAATTCTAAGGAACGTCAACAAATCGCATAGGTCTTACAAGAGCACCTCGACTCCTTTGCATGGTCCCATGAGGACATGCCTAGTTTAGACCCAAGTTTAGTAAAGCATCGCCTTGATTTAGAACCCGATGTGAAACCTGTTAAGCAGAAACTCCGTAGGACGCACCCACAAACCGCCCTTCATGTTAAAGAGGAAGTTGACAAATTATACAAAGCCAAATTCATCCGAGTCGTCCTCTACCCCAAGTGGATCGCCAATAAAGTACCTGTCGCCAAGAAAGACGGTAGAGTGCAGGTTTGCATTGACTTCCAAAATCTCAACCAGGCATGTCTAAAAGATGACTTCCCACTTCTGCACATTAACACTCTAGTTCACAACACTGCTGGACATGAGATGCTATCCTTTATGGACGGTTTCTCTGGGTATAATCAGATCAAATTAGCAGAGTCTGATCAAGAGAAGACTTCTTTCACCACACCATGGGTAACTTATTATTATGTTGTCATGCCTTTTGGGCTCAAAAATGCAGGAGTAATGTATCAACGTGCCATGATGGTTATTTTTCACGACATGATGCATAAATATGTAGAAGTCTACGTCGATGACATATTAGTGAAGTACCAAATGCGAGCAGGACATATTAAATCACTCCGACTGGTGTTACAAAGAGCTAAGAAATATTAGCTAAAAATGAACCCGAAGAAATGTATCTTCAGAGTCACCTCTAAAAAATTACTCGATTTCATAGTCAGCAAGAGAGGGATCGAAGTTGACCCTGCAAAAGTCAGAGCCATCTTTGAGATGCCACCTCCCAGCCACATCAAAAAATTATGAGGCCTGATAGGAAGATTACAATTCATTAGGAGATTTATCTCCCAATATTCAGACCAGTGCGATCCTTTCTACAGACTACTTAAAGGAGGAGCTGAGTACAAATGAGATGATCAGTGCCAGCAAGCCTTCGACAACATCAAAAAGTGCCCCCTTAACCTGCCAATACTATCGCCACCAGTTCTCGAAAGACTCCTAATCCTATATCTCTCCGTGAACAACAAAGCAATGGGAGTAATCGTGAGATAATATGAAGAAGATGGCAAGAGAGAGAAGGCTATCCACTTCCTTAGTAGGACGATGGTCGAGTACTTATGGAAATACACTTCGATAAAGAAGATCTACCTCACATTGGTGGGGGCCTCAACTAAATTATGGCACTACTTCGGAGCACATAAGATACTAGTACTGGCCCGAATGGACCCTTTGAAGTGCGTATTTGAAAAGCCCGCAATATCAAGAAATATCGCTCACTAGCATATGCTACTGTAAGAATTTGATATCACTTACGTCACGCAAAAGTCGATCAAAGGACAAGCAATCACCGATTACCTCGTAAACCTCCCACTCTCGAGTGACGAGCCCATACATGCTGATTTCCCTGATGAAGACCTACTCACGATTCATAACGAAGAGCCTAATAAGATGTCATGGACCCTTTATTTTGATGGTGCTCTAAATCACAAAGGAAAAGACATTGAGATAGTCCTGCTAAGCCCGAAAGGAGTTTTCATATCTAAGGCTTTTCAACTAGATTTCCCTGTTACTAGAAATGTCACAGAATATGAAGCTTTCATAGCTGGACTACGATCAACACTACAATTAGGTATTAAATAGTTGAAAAGCATTGGCGACTCCAAGCTAGTAATATCGTAAGTTATAGGAGAATAGAAAACTAAGGAAAAGAGATTGATGGCATATCTAGAAACTGCTCAATATTTAGTAAAGAAATTTGAATGAATCTCTTTCACACACATCCCTAGATTAGAAAACGAGCTCGCAGACTCCCTTCCCACGCTAGCCTCGACCATCCAAATACCTATTGGGCAAAGTGTTGAGAAGTGGAAAATACCATTTTTCACCCCTTAATCTGGGCCTTGATAGACCATTGAGAGAACTAAATAAGTATTTTAAGTGTTTGTTTTACAGCTAACAATAAAGGCAGGCTTAACCTTGAAAGTAGCTCAAAAGTGCCAAAAAGATGACATTCCATGTCAATCCAAAGGAAGAAGAAGAAGAAACAACCTCACTAGCTGTTGAAAGGTCTGAATTGAAGAGGCAAAGACGTGGTCTCAACCTAGGAAAGAAGTATGGAGCAATTCAAACAGAAAAATGCACTACAGAGTACTTTTCGCAAAGAACCTGAACTGTTCGCAAAGAACCTGAAACTCTGCGAAAAGAACAGAAACTCCAGGCTTAGCTTTCGAAGAGCATCTGAACTCTTCGAAGAGATGATTACCTTTTCGAAAAGAAGAAAACTCAATTCGAACAGAACCAGAACCTTGCAAAAGGAGTTCAGGAGTTACAACACCTTGCGAAAAGCCCCCTAAACTTTGCAAAAAGGTATTCTGGAGGTTCTCAACTTTTGCAAGGGCAATTCAGTAATCTGTTTCACGCGTCCCAATGCATTTAAAAACCTAAGGACATTCCAGAGGATTCTAAGCATAAAGCGAAGGCATATTCCACCCCACGTGAGCACCTAGAGATGAAATAACTTGGCGGAAACTTCTAGAAACTCTAACAGATTTTCAAAATGCATAACAGAATTGATGCCTTTTTCACCTGATTAGCTGAACCAAATCGAGGAATTCTGATTGGCCAGAACAGATCTGCATCCTCGTGCTCGACCACCATTGGTCAATACAGATCTGAGCACCTCTGATTGGTTGATCCACATCTGAGCTGGACTTGGGGAAAACTGTAAATAGACGAACCATTTGCCCAATTGGGGCATCCAGATTTTGAGTTTCATTCCTATTCCCCCATTTCCAAACCAGATAGTTTGTCTGAAATCCCCGTAATAGCTTCACTTTGACTTACAATTGGGAGTTGTGAGACATTTCTGTAATTCAAAAGAGAGTTATATTCAAGACTACAAATCTGAGAGCTATTTAAGCTGTGCTCTGTAATTGTAATGGTGGATTTGAAAAGGTTGCTGTAAACCGTATATTCTCAATTGGACTCATGTTAAGGGTTCCCACTGATCTCCTTATTGCATTAGACTCCTTTAGATTTACCATTTTTCATGCAATTTCCCTTGATTCATTATTCCTGTGAGACTTAGTGTTGGTAACCTAATCTCTCACGACATTTGTAGTGATGCTTCTTGTTCTAAACTAAGGCTTTGGATTAAAGACTATTGGATGGTTTGTGGCCATTAAAGTGGACAGACCATAGCCATAAGCTTAAACCTAATCCTTAAATTAGATTTATTTCTCTTACATCTGCGCTTGTAGCCAGATGAAGATTGGATCATCTCTTAGTTGAGCTGCAGTCGTTCTCATCAGTTTTCAAGGTCCAAATAAAAGTTAGATATTACTTCTCCATTTTTTATATAAGTTTACCTCAAATGTTTCCCCAACTCGGATCTGGATCACTTAGTTTAATTTTTACTTTTATCATTTAGTTAATGTGACAAATTCAACCTCTCATCTTATGTGCTTTCTAGATAGGATAAGAGGCCAGATCTGGTAGCTCAGATCTAGAGGTTTATCTTGCATTTTAGACAAATTCTCTGTGGACGATCTTTCACTCACTTACATTTAAAACTTGCTACAATTGGCCCTGATCTTGCAGGCTAATTAACTTCTACCTGTGCTGATATTTCTTTATTTTTTTCAGTATAATTTAGCAGTTGCAAACCTGTTTTCAAAACACACATAAATCAAGCACACTAAGAAGTAACAACAAGTTTTTGGCGCCGTTGCCGGGGAATTTGTTCTAAAATAGGTAGACCTAAGTTTTTACTTTTGTTTTTATGTCATTATTAAACTATTCTATTGTTTATACCTGTGCAGTTATTCAAGTCCAATTTTTGAAGAAGGGAAACTACTTAAAAAGAAATTCTGAAGGTTTGCTGTGAATAATCAGATTTTTTGTGTTCTGAGTTGTATGTTTGGTAGGAGGACTCTCAGCCTTGAGATTGTCCCACTGAATTTAGAAGTTTAAAGGCTGCTACGAACCAAACAAACAACACAGAATTCTGCTACTATGGGTGAAGAACCTCGACTTTTGAGGGATTACTTTGCACCTGCTGCTTGTAATTCTGCCTTTTGCATTCAATTTCCTACTGTTGAAGGAAATTATGAGATCAAATCATCAACTATCCAAATGCTCCCTTCCTTCCATGGGTTGAGTAAGGAAGATCCATACAAACATGTGGATGAATTCTTGGCTCTTTGCACCACATTAAACATAGCTGGACTTGGTCCAGAAGCAACCAAGCTTAGGCTCTTTCCTTTTTCATTAAAGGATAAAGCTAGAGCATGGTTATCTATGTTAGCACCAAATAGTATCACTTCTTAGAATGATTTGCAGTGTCAATTTTTAGCCAAATATTTCCCAATGTCTAAAACAAGCCAATTGAGACAAAGTATCATTTCTTTCTCACAAAACTCAACTGAAACTTTCCATGAAGCATGGGAACGATTTAAGGAACTTTTAAGGCAATGTCCTCATCATCAAATTCCCAGATGGCAGCTGGTTTAAAGCTTCTATCAAGGAATTGATCAAAAAGGCAAAAATATGGTGGATGCCTCCTGTGGAGGCACTTACTTGCAGAAAACAGTTGAGGAGGTTTGGGATTTATTTGAAGTAATTGGTGAAAATTCAACTCAACAGGAATCTCTGTCAAGAGATATTGAAAATCCTGCTAGGTTGATCAATCTGCAACCCACCAAAGGGAAGATTTATGAGGTGAATGAGTTGGAAAGAAAGATGGAGAATTTAACCACAAAGTTTGATAGATTGATGGACTCACTTAAAAATCCAAATGTTGCAAGAGTAGAGGAGGCATGTCTGATATGCCAGTCCCCTACTCATTCAATTGACCAATGTCCTGCTGCACCACAGTTCCCAGATTTAATGGTGGAACAAGCTCATGCTGCTCAATCATTTGGACAGATGCAGTCAAATGAATATCCATGGAGAGGACACCCCAATTTGAGGTGGAACCAAGGTAATTATCAATCCCAACAGCAGCAATAACCAAAGAACCAAATGCCTTTCAAAACTGCACAGCCTTATCAGTAGAATTTTTATGCCAAACCAAATTTTCAGCAGCCCATTCCACAACAACCTGTGCAACAATCTGCCCCAGTTCAAACCCCTTCCAGGTCCCCTTCTTTTGAAGATCAAGTCCTAAATTCACTCCAGAATTTAGGATCTTTAACTCAGACTGTGAATTTTCACAGCCAACAAGAAGATTGAAGAAACATTGGGACAGCTTTCAAATACTTTGGCAAAAAGAGAGGAAGGAAAGTTACCCAGCCAACCTTTGAACAATCCCAAAGGACAGTTCATGGTTGGAGAAGCTTCTAATTCACATGAAGAAGTAAAAACTGTTACCACTTTGAGAAGTGGAAGAATCATAAATAATAAAGTGGGTACTGCAGAAGAAAAAAATGATAAAAATGATAAAGATATGTAGCAAGAGCAGCACAGTGATAGTAGTGGGGGTACTGATGGACCTCAGCAAAATCAAAAAAATGAAAAACAAAAAATCCAAAAAGTTTCGGAAAATGCTTCCAAATCTGTAGATGAAGGACTAGTTCCTCATTTACCATTTCCACATGCAATGAAATCCGTATCCCCTTTTGATAAAGGGAACACAAAAATAGATGACATGATGGAGACTTTCAAGCAAGTCAAGATAAATCTACCTTTGCTTGAGGCAATCAAATAAATTCCAGCATATGCAAAATTTTTGAAAGATGTTTGCACTCACAAAAGACAGTCTAGGATACAGTTGTCCAAGAAGGTCTTTGCTGTGGAAAGAGTTAATCAGGTGTTATCCATTGCCACACCTCCTAAACTTTAAGATCTTGGAATCCCCACAATCCCTTGCATTATTGGGGAACATACCATTGAAAAGGCTTTATTAGATCTGGGTGCTAGTGTCAACCTACTTCCATATTCTGTATATGAGAAACTAGGTTTGGGAGAAATAAAACCCACTCATGTGGTGTTACAACTAGCAGACAGATCTGAAAGGAAGCCAGTGGGGATGATTGAAGATGTATTGGTAGGAGTAGATAAAATTTTCTATCCTGCTGATTTTCTAGTTTTGGACATGGAACCAACAAAAAGCAAAACTTCCATCCCTGTCATTTTGGGAAGACCATTCCTAGCTACAGCAAATGCTTGCATTCAATGCAGGTCTGGAATTATGGAAGTCTCTTTTGGAAACATGAAGGTAAAATTAAATGTTTATAATGCAATCACACAGCCTCATTTCAATTCTGAAGAATGTTTTCATGTTGATTTATTGGATGAACTTGTAGAAGGGACTTTACATAAGTTTCTGCAGTGTGAAGATTTCACCACAGATGTTAAAGATGCTTGGGGAAATTCTAAAGAAAAAATAGTTTGTATCTCATGTTCTGAGGAAATAAATGTTGTGCAAGAAACGCATAATCAATCAGCAAGTTTCTCTTCTTGGAAACCTGCTACTCTTCCCCTTCCACAAACAGCTAAGGTACCTTTGTTACCTTCTTTTCAAATTTCCCAATTGATTTAGAACTAAAGAAAATTTGAAATATGTGTTTTTAGGAAATCATAAATCATTGCCTGCAATTATTTCTTCCTCCCTCACAAAGGAGCAAGAAGAAGAGCTATTGATAGTTTTGAAAGAACATAGAAGGGCAATTGGCTGGACTATTGCTGATTTGGGAGGAATCAGTCCAGCTGTTTGCATGCACAAAATCCATTTGGAAGATGATGCAATGCCTTCTAGGGAAATGCAAAGGAGGCTGAACCCTCATATGCAAGAAGTGGTCATGAAAGAGGTTGTTAAGTTGTTGGATGCAGGGGTCATTTACCCCATTTCAGATTCAACTAGGGTGGCACCTACACAGGTGGTACCTAAGAAATCTGGGATCACTGTTGCAGCCTCAGATTCTGGTGAGCTTATGTCAACTAGACAAACAACTGGATGGAGGGTTTGTATTGATTACAGAAAATTAAATGAAATGACCAGAAAAGACCATTTCCCCCTCCCATTCATTGATCAGATTTTAGATAAGCTAGCAGGAAAAGCTTATTACTGTTTCCTTGATGGTTACTCTAGGTACAACCAGATTCCTGTGTACCCACAGGATTAGGAAAAGACTATATTCACTTGCCCTTTTGGGACTTTTGTCAATAGGAGAATGTCTTTTGGTCTTTGTAATGCTCCTGCTACCTTTCAAAGATGCATGTATTCCATTTTTTCAGATATGATTGACCAATTTATGGATATTTTTATGGATGATTTTCCAATCTATGGAGATAGTTTTTCCCAGTGTTTACATCATCTCAAATTGGTATTACAGAGATGTGAAGAAACCAATCTAGTTCTGAGCTGGGAAAAGAGCCATTTCATGGTCACCCAAGGCATTGTCCTTGGCCATGTTGTTTCTCACAAGGGCATTGAGGTGGACAGAGCAAAAATTGATCTAATTGAACATTTACCACCTCCCAGAACTGTTAAGCAAATCAGAAGTTTTCTGGGACATGCTCAATTTTACAGAAGGTTCGTCAAGGACTTCAGTAAAATAACCAAACCTCTTTGTCATTTGCTGTGTCAAGATGTCCCATTTGTTTTCAATAATGAATGCATGAAGGCTTTTGAATTCGTAAAAAACTGTTTGATTTCAGCTCCAATATTGCAATCTCCAGATTATTCATTACCTTTTGAACTGATGTGTGATGCATCAGATTATGCTTTGGGAGCTGTCCTTGGAAAGAGAAAAGCAAAGCTGCCTCATGTCATAGCTTATGCTAGTAGATCAATGATTGATGCACAGCTCAATTACACAACAACTGAGAAGGAGCTACTGGCAATTGTTTTTGCTTTAGAAAAATTTAGGTCATATATCTTGGGTTTACAAATAGTGGTGTTCACTGACCACTCTGCTTTGAAATATCTTCTGTCTAAAAAGGACACCAAACCAAGATTAATCAGGTGGATTCTCCTATTACAGGAATTTGATTTACAGATAAAAGATAAAAAGGGGGTGGAGAATGTGGTGGTTGATCACCTGTCTAGAATTTTAACTGCTGAGATTGATAGGCTGCCTATCAATGAAACTTTCCCTGATGAGCAACTTTTTGCCATTAGTGTACACATTCCTTGGTTTGCAAACATAGTCAACTTTTTGGCTACTGGAAGAATTCCTCAACATTGGAATATAATGGATAAAGATCTTTTCTTCGCAAAGGTTAAACATTTCATCTGGGAAGATCCTCATCTGTTTAAGAGTTGTGCAAACTAAATAATAAGAAAATGTGTCCCTGACCAAGAATTTCATAGAATACTTTCTATGTGTCATGATCAGGCTTGTGGAGGTCATTTTAGTGGAAACAAAACTGCTGCAAAGGTTTTGCAGTGTGGATTTTATTGGCCTACACTTTTCAAAGATGCTCTGCAGCATTGTAAGTCTTGCCAGAACTGTCAGAAATTGGGCAGCATTTCCAAGAGAAACTCAATGCCTTTACAGCCTATTTTGGTAGTTGAGTTGTTTGATGTTTGGGGGATAGACTTCATGGGTCCCTTTCCTCCTTCCAATGGGTATAATTTCATTTTAGTAGCTGTGGATTATGTATCCAAATGGATTGAAGCCACAGCCACTAAAACAAATGATCACAAAGTGGTTCTTAAATTTCTTAAGGATCACATTTTTTCCAGGTTTGGTTTTCCCAGAGCCATTATCAGTGATGGGGGAAGCCATTTTTGTAATAAACATTTTGAAACTTTATTGAAAAAATACTCTGTGACTCATAGAGTAGCCACTCCATATCATCCAACAACTAGTGGACAAGTGGAGATTTCCAATAGAGAAATCAAACATATTTTAGAAAAGACTGTGAAGAAGGACAGAAAGGATTGGTCCTTTAAGCTGAATGATGCATTATGGGCATACAGGACAGCCTATAAAACCCCAATTGGTATGTCTCCATTGAGGATGGTCTATGGCAAAGCATGCCATTTACCAGTAGAGTTAGAATATAAAGCTTTTTGGGCCATTAAAACATTGAACATGGATCTAACTACTGCTGGTAATCACAGGAAACTGCAACTCGCTGAGTTGGAGGAGCTGAGAATGGATGCATACACAAATTCAAGATTGTACAAAGAGAAAGTCAAAACTTTCCATGATAAAAATATATTGAGAAAAGAGTTCACAGCTGGCTCTAAGGTATGGTTATTTAACTCAAAACTCAAGTTTTTCCCAGGAAAGCTGAGATCCAGATGGGAAGGGCCATACACATCGTTATTTCTCTGACCTTGATCCAAGTAATGGAAGAATCCTGAAAGTAAATGGTCAGAGGCTCAAACCATGCATTGAAAATACCCAGGAGCCTGTGCTGCCCATCTGTCATCACGAACCTCCAAAAATCTGATGGTAGATAACTGTACATTATGTTTTTATTTCATAGTTTTTGCTTAGTTTCTTTGTTTCTGTTTTTTATTCCTGATTTGCCTCTTTTCGCATGGTTTAAATATGCTCCAAGATAATTCGCAAAGCAATAATTCTCTTTTCGCAAAGTTCAATTTACTTTTCGCGTAGACTCTAGATTGGTAACAAACTACTCAAAAGCAAGGATTTGCTTTTCGAATAGTTCATTCTGAAGCTTGTTCTTTTCGAAATGATGTTTCTAAAGTGATTAACTTTTTGAATGGTACTGATGCTATTCGCAGTTGTAAAAAGGTCTATTTTGGAACTTTTCGAAAACTTATAAAGAACTTTGCAAAATTAACTCTGAGTATATTTAAACCCTTTCGAAGTAGGGGTTTCATATTCGAAAGCTTTCGGAAGAGCGACCTGTTCCACGGAAACCCTATTTCGTTCTTGCCTTGAGCAATTTGAAAAGCTTGCTACATTTTTTCACCTTTGTTCGATCATTTGAGTTTTCAGAGAAGGATTTTAGCTTCTAGTCTGGGGGATTTCTGCAAGCAAACAACTCGTTCAATTAAAAACCCTAGATCTCGGTATTTCTCTGCACATTCTCTCTGTTTATCATTTAAAAATTTTCAATTTGTGTCAGCATCTGTTGTGGACATTTTCATACATCAATTTCGAATGGGAAAAGCAGAGAAATCATTGGCTGCCATGTTCCCAAAATCCTCTGCTAAGAAAGTTAGCAAACCTACCCCCAAGGGAAAAGCCAAAACTTCAGCCAAAAGAAAACTATCTATGGATAAAGCGAATAGGGTGGAGAAAGGGAAGAAAGTGAGACATGAGGAACCCATCTCTGCTGCTACTAGTCCTGAGCCTGAGCTTCCTCCTCTGCCTATACATTTGGTACTGCCAAATCCATTCATTGAAGCTCAGAAGTTAATTCCTGAGCTTATTGTGGACGAAATCTTTTTCGTCAACAAACCTGAGTGCCTGTTATCTTTAAGATACTTAAGGGAAGCCGCACTAAGCAATATCCTTACCCCTTTGCCAGAGAAAATTTACCCACGAATGGTGAAGTTATGGTACCAAAACCTAATCAAGGTCACTGAAAGAGATGCTGATGTCCCTACCCTAGTTATCTTTATTGATGATTGAGATCTTACGGTCACATTTGAAGACATAGGGAATGCTTTGGGGATACCCTTCCAATTTGATCCTGCTGGGCCATTGGCTGCTCCAGAAATGGCCTCCTTTAGAGAAATGGCTGCACATTTGACCCAAGGAATTGTGGGCACTTGATAGTCCATCATGAGGAGAGACCTAGCCCCCCAATTTCTATTGATGGACTCCATTTTGAGGGGAAGTTTTTATGTTACCGGGCACAGCCAAGAGAGGAGAACACCAATTCTAGAGGCTCTTTTTCACTTTTCTAAGGGGCAATTTTTCAATGCCCCTATGTTAATTTTTGAAGCCATGGCTGATATTAGTGCCAAGTTGAAAAAGGAGCAGAAATTAGTTGGCCTCCCATTTGGTAGATTGATTACAGCCCTCCTCAGAGCCAAGTTTGACATTGATAATGAGGAGCCATTCGAAGTCATTGCTCCTCCCAATTTTGGGAAAAAGGCTTGGACTACAACCCAAGCCATGCTGAGAAGAATGAGAGAGGAAGGTGAATGCACTGCACTGCGGTAATGAACTCCACCAACCCCGCCTCAGCATTTCCCTCAGACCAGTTTCAACCTGTGGTGACCTACTCTTTAGTCCGCACCACTTCAAGTCGCTCCTGCTACCACAGGGTGACCAAATCTTCTTAATTTTTGAGGAAGTTGGCCTTTCACCCTCCTCCCTATTCCACTTCACTTCACCTATCCCAGCTGTCCCATCTCCCATACCCTCCATTATTCCAATTATAGATTCCCCCTCTACACCAACCACTCCAACCATACTCACACCATCAATTTCTCCCACCAATGCCCATGTTTTAGCTGCAGATTTTATTGTCCCATCTCCCACTCTCCTCTGCTCCAAAGCCCTCAAATTCACTGCTCATTCAACCCACACAGAGTATCTCCCATACTTCCTTAATGGGATCTATTTTGACACCGTGGGACTTGAACCTACCCCTATACACGACCCTCATCATTTCACCCATTTACCTACTTCCCCTTCTGACCATTGCACCTCCACCCTCCACTTCGTGCAGTCCACCTATGCCCACCTCTCCCCCACCTACCTCTATTACCCAAATACTTGCCTACCTCCGATCCATCCAAGCCCAACTCCAAATCAACACCGAAAACTAGTCTGTGACCAATGACCTACTCCAAACCTTAGCCTCCACATCACACACAACCACCATTACCCCTTTACCTACTGTTGATTCCCATGCTACCCAAACTGAACCAGAGGTAGTATTGGTTGATCTGCCCACCCCCACCACTACTGCCCATGCAACCTAAACTAAACCTGAAGTCCCTCTGGTGGCATCCCCTTCACCACTCCCCACTTTCGCAGAGCAAGCCACTCAGACCGACCCTGAAGTCCTCCTTCTGGACACTTCTTCTCCCCCTCTCACAGCTGGGACACCTTTGGTCCCCTACCATTCCATTCCCCTTCCCCGATTTGCCTCCCTCAGAAGAGCCATGGAAGAAAATCCTTATATCTGCAGAGATGTTCTAAAAGGAAGTTAAAACTTTTTAAAATTAATTTCTACTGCAATTCTAATACTTTCATGAAATGAATGTCAGAAAAATTTCCAAAAGAAAATTGATGTTTCAGTAAACCTAAAAAGAGAGAAAACAGGGATGATATACCTCAAGAATTTGATAGAAAACCACACCCAGTGAGATTTGGACCGGAAACGTATTCTTTGAAGGTATGAATTGGCAATTTTTTCTGCTCTAGGGACTGTTTGAACCTGCTTGTTATCACTAGAAGTTACATATATCCAAGTTGAAATTGTTTGACAGCAATCATGATATTAAAGACATGATGTAGGGCCTTCTTTTGGATAGTTTGAACTTCAAAAAGCCCCACCTTTTAAAAAAACTGCCCTTGATACACACCATTTGAGCTTTATAAATCAAAGATTTCTTTCAAACCTCATCAACCTCATTCAGCCTAACCCTCACTCTGAGAATTCAGAAGGTAAAGGAAAGAAAGCTGAAGAAAGGTGAGTTGGGTAATAGTTTGGTAAAAGAAAAAGAAAAATAATTGAAGGCAACGATATATCAGCAAAAGAAATAGGGCATTCCAGTCAATGTTGATTTGAAAAAATTGGGAGAAGTCATTTAATTGGAAGTTTGAAAAAGAAAGAGAAAAAAGATGGCCACTTTGGCTCTGAAAATTCAAAGAAGAAGATGAAATTGTGCTGAATTGAAGAAGGTGTGTCTATCACCTCCTTACCTTGACTGACTTCTCATTTTTGAACTCCATTCCACCCCTTTATTCTTGATAAATTTCACCCATAAGCCACATTACAACCCAAGTTAATGTCCTTACTAATCAATGATGGATTGAGCTATCACATGGAGATAAGGATTTGTGTAATCTATGGTGAAAAAAGTAGTAAATTCAGAACTGAAAAGCAATGCCTATGCTCCTGCTTACAATCCTATTTGAGGACTGTAATTGCTCTTGAGCTGTGTGAAATAGTGCAACCCTCATATTTGCATGGTGAGTGAAAACCCTGATGAGAGTTGAGTTTGAAATCAAATTATTTGGGGTAACATCAAAACTGAATTCTCAAATAGAAGGCAAGCCTTTCATTAATTTTTCTTGTAAAAACTTTTTGACACCAACTGAGTGAATGGTAAAGGAATTACAGCAGAATTTTAGTTTTGAACTGATGTTTTCTTGAAAATCTTCTTACAACCTGACTGACGCAGGTGTGAATAATCTGATTGGATGAAAGTTTGCTTTAACAGAACTGCATTGATCTTAACTGATTTATTGGAGAAGTTTGTGGGTACCTTCACTGAAAACCCTCAGGAGACTTCACTCCTCCACTAGGGATCACCTAGGGGTTTAAAAGGCTTGTTGCATATGCTAAATGCAACTGTGCTCCCTACAAAAATGGCTTTTCATTCTATTTTTAAATTTTGTCTTTGCTCAGGGACTAGCAAAGCTTAGGTTTGGGGGTGTGTTGAGAACTGGAAAATACCATTTTTCACCCCTTAATATGGGCCTTGATAGACCCTTGAGAGAACTAAATAAGTGTTTTAAGTGTTTGTTTTACAGCTAACAATAAAGGCAGGCTTAACCTTGAAAGTAGCTCAAAAGTGTCAAAAAGATGACATTCCATGTCAATCCAAAGGAAGAAGAAGAAGAAACAACCTCACTAGCTGTTGAAAGGTCCGAATTGAAGAGGCAAAGACGAGGTCTCAACCCAGAAAAGAAGTATGGAGCAATTCGAACAGAAAAATGCACTACAGAGTACTTTTTGTAAAGAACCTGAACTATTCGCAAAGAACCTAAAACTCTAGGCTTAGCGAACAAAAACTTAAGGCTTAGCTTTCGAAGAGCATCTGAACTCTTCGAAGAGATGATTTACCTTTTCGACAAGAAGAAAACTCAATTCGAACAGAACCAGAACCTTGCGAAAAGAGCTTTAGGAGTTACAACACCTTGCGAAAAGCCCCCTAAACTTTGCGAAAAGGTATTCTGGAGGTTCTCAGCTTTTGCAAGGGCAATTCAGTAATCTGTTTCATGCATCCCAATGCATTTAAAAACCTAGGGACATTCCAGAGGATTCTAAGCATAAAGCGAAGGCATATTCCACCCCACGTGAGCACCCAGAGATGAAATAACTTGGCGGAAACTTCTAGAAACTCTAACAGATTTTCAAAATGCATAACAGAATTGATGCCTTTTTCACCTGATTGGCTGAACCAAATCGAGGAATTCTGATTGGCCAGAACAAATTTGGATCCTCGTGCTCGACCACCATTGGTCAATACAGATCTGATCACCTCTGATTGGTTGATCCACATCTGAGCTGGACTTGGGGAAAAATATAAATAGACGAACCATTTGCCCAATTGGGGCATCCAGATTTTGAGTTTCATTCCTATTCCCCCATTTCCAAACTAGATAGTTTGTCTGAAATCTCCGTAATAGCTTCACTTTGTCTTACAATAGGGAGTTGTGAGACATTTCTATAATTCAAAAGAGAGTTGTATTCAAGACTACAAATCTGAGAGCTGTTTAAGTTGTGCTCTGTAATTGTAATGGTGGATTTGAAAAGGTTGTTGTAAACCGTATATTCTCAATTGGACTCATGTTAAGGGTTCCCTCTGATCTCCTTATTGCATTAGACTCCTTTAGATTTACCATTTTTCATACAGTTTCCCTTGATTCATTAATCCTGTGAGAAATAGTGTTGGTAACCTAATCTCTCACGGCATTTGTAGTGATGCTTCTTGTTCTAAACTAAGGCTTTGGATTAAAGACTATTGGATGGTTTGTGGCCATTAAAGTGGACAGACCATAGCCATTAGCTTTAACCTAATCCTTAAATTAAATTTATTTATCTTACATCTGCGCTTGTAGCCAGATGAAGATTGGATCATCTCTCAGTTGAGCTGCAGTCGTTCTCATCAGTTTTCAAGGACCAAATCAAAGTTAGATATTACTTCTCCAGTTTTTATATAAGTTTACCTCAAACATTTCCCCAACTCGGATCTGGATCACTTAGTTTAATTTTTACTTTTATCATTTAGTTAATGTGACAAATTTAACCTCTCATCTTATGTGCTTTCTAGATAGGATAAGAGGCCAGATCTGGTAGCTCAGATCTGGAGGTTTATCTTGCATTTTAGACAAATTCTCTATGGACGATCTTTCACTCAGTTACATTTAAAACTTGCTACAATTGGCCCTGATCTTACAGGCAATTTCACTTCTACCTGTGCTGATATTTCTTTATTTTTTTCAGTATAATTTAGCAGTTGCAAACCTGTTTTCAAAACACACATAAATCAAGCACACTAAGAAGTAACAACACAAAGTACCAAAACCTTCATCGAAAAATTAACAGTATCCGCCCATGACGTAGCATGGACCGTTAAGAGAGAATTACCCATCCTCCCCATCGGCATAGGACCAGATGAAGCAATCACTTCGAAAAAGCACGTCAAGTCAGGAACCAAAGTCACTATGTTCAGATTTGAAAAATCACCAACTGACGACGGACAACCATGGTATTTCAGCATCTGAAACTTCTTGAAGCATCAACACGTTCCCCCATATGTCACAAAGATCGAACAAAAGACTATAAGGAACTGATGCGCCCAATTCAGCATACTCGACGAAACATTATACAAAGAAGCCTTCACTAAAGGAGTACTGCTACGATGCGTCACAGTCGTCGAAGGATAATACATCATCCGAGAAGCACATGCCAGTGCCTGTAGTGCCCACGCCAGTAGACAGAGACTCGCTGATCAAATTACACGATAAGGCTACTTCTGGTCGACAATGATCAGAGATTGCCACCTCTACATCCAACTCTACAAGCAATGCCAAGAACACGCTGTACTTATCAAAGCTCCATCAGTTGCATTGAACACTATGACCTCGCCATGGCCATTTTTTATGTGGGCCTTCGACATTATTGGACCTTTCACAGACACAATTGGGAACACTCACAAGCACGCGTTCATACTTACGGCTATCGAATACTACACCAAATGGGCAGAAGCTGAATCCTACATCAGAATCACCGCTTCGACACTTGTAAGGCTTATGGTTCAGAATATCATCACCAAGTTTAGAGTACCCAGAATGTTCGTTACCGACAACGGTCCGTAGTTCATCATAGAGAAGATGAAAAAAATATGTAAGAAGTTTGGCATCGGTCTATGCCATTCATCACCGTTCTACCCCCAAGGCAATGGACAAGCAGAAGCTACAAATAAAATGCTGATTCTAATTTTGAAGCGCACAGTAGAAATAATAATGGAACCGACTGGCTTGAACGACTACCAGAAGAACTCTGAGCCTATAGGACCTCTATTCGTCCGGCCATTGGCCAAACTCCCTACCTCCTTACCTATGGGATGGAGGCAGTCTTATCATACGAGATACAGGTACCATCCTTATAGATTTAACTTGATGATGAGTTATCCTTAGATGAGAGGAGAATCGCCCTACTCACACAGCTAGAGCAATTTGATGAAACACATGTAAGGGCAGTTGATCACGCTTAGGCATATCAGAGGAGAGTGGCCAGGGCTTACGATAAGAAAGTCTTTGAACAAACCTTTAATATTAGAGAATTAGTCTTCAAGAAAATCATGCGTTCTAAGCACGCCCATTCGAAAGGAAAATTGAAACTGAACTGGGAAGGCCCTTATATTATAACAGCCCGCATACCCTAGAAATGCATACAAACTGGCGAACCAAGATGGGGAAGAACTCCCTAGCCCTTGGAATGCCATTTACCTTAGAAAATACTATCCTTAGCCTTATGATCGTCACATCCTGTGGTTAAATACATATACTTATCATCCCCGTAGTCATCACGACCCATTCATTGGTCGTATGCCGTCAATTCTGTAAATATCCTTAAGACTTTTAGTTTATTGCCCACATTTTCACTCGGGCAATCTAAGTGAAGGACCAGTGACCTATCTAACCTCTTTCAAAAGTATAAGTAATACCCAATTCTCATTTCTCCTTCCCCCTCCATTGGAGGAGACGTTAGAGTGAAAAAAAAATGAAGATGCTAGGTTCAATCAAAACTCATTATTCTTGCGCTAGCGGGATGCTTTCAAAAATACATATATAAAAAAAAATGAGCGAGAGCATTATGACGAATGAACAAGTCAATGAGCTCAGGGAAGTATAAGTAGGCCGTGAGGATATTTCTGGTACTTTATTAGAAGTGTATAAGTAAGCTGCGAGGGCATCCCTGATGTCCCCATACTACTAGATGTTGTCGTAAGGAGGCGAGAGCAGGACAAACCCCTGCTAACCATAGAATGTGAGATTTTGATGGTACCGAAATATGATGAAGAGCTCGATCATGACACCCCATATACCTATGAGAAAAAGATTGTTATTCACCCCTTTTGAAAAGCATTAAATACAAACTATTCCCCACATCATTGAGCCTTATCCCCCTCTTCTATTTTTATTTCAGACGATAAATAAGAAGCCTTACAGGATACTCTTAGGAATGAAATCAAAAATTGATGAATGATGACTGATACAATCACCCACTATACCTACCGTACTTCTTCCTAATAACCACGGGATAGGATGACCACCACCCTAAGGTAAACCCCCATATGCAACTAACCTAATCAAAGAGACCTCCCTCGGTTCGATGACAATACTGATCAACCTTTCTTCAAAACTAACTCACCAAATACCCATGAATTCTTATAGATCCAAAGGGCTCATGTAAAACTCGGAAAAGCTCCACTGCATTTGCACACTGAAGTATTTTTTGGGTCAGAAGGAGAATCACATTAGAAGCGCTGACTCGCCCATAGGGAAGATGCGAAATAATGAAGTCACCATTCGGAGAATGCTATCGAAGATGCTATACTGCCAACCCTACCACGCTCCTACACTGGGGCATTTTTATTTTTGTAATTTATTTCTAACTTAGTTATTTTCTTTCCCTGTTGCATTATTTATTTTTTTTAAAAAAAGAGAGAAAAAAAAGAAAAAAATGAGCATATATTCATCTTTTACCACCAGGCACCGGTCTGAGACACTCAGACCCCTTGACAACTAGCAAGGGGGAGAACAAAAATTACTGATATTGTTACCTTTACATGCACAGATATGAAGCAACCTTCAACCATCATCAAGCCAGCTTAGGAAGCATCCAAGTCCCAATGGCGATCGACGGCACTAAAAAAACTAAAAAGTGGAAAACAAATGCAAGAGGTAATCAAAAGGAAAGGAGCCGATCAGGTACATCTAAACCAAGAATCTCTATATAAATATCAAAATCTTCTTTTCCTTTTTTTACACTTGACACCAGGGGCAACCCCCCTATTTGTACAACGCCCATTCACAGTGGACAAAAAAATAAATACACACACACCCCTACTCCCTATGCTGCCACTGGGAGGGGCGAGCATCACTGTCCCCAGTATCATCAGTCCGGAGGTCCATAGACTAATCCTAGAAAAATACAATCCCATCACTTGGAGTCGGTGAAACATCTAGACGACAAGGCCCAGCTATAAAACCCCCCTCGCTCATCTGGCTAACAGATCGCATTGATCACAAATGAGGAGCTTACCCGGCGAGAATCTCACGAATGATAGAATTTTCATGAGCATCACCCTGACACGATCACGTGATTTGTGATGAGACTGCCTAGCCGAGGAACCTGTAGCCCTCGACTCTGATCGATCAAGATGACTAACTAGCCTATGCACCCCTCGCTCACTCCTCGTTAAACGATACTGTAGCTGATCTAGGGACAGCTGCATCTCTGCCTGCATCGTCCGACATGCCGCCTCTAGTGCCTCAGCCTGAGTCTTCCGTGCCACCATCATCTCAACGAATAGGTCATCGCGACTCTGTGTCTCCCCAAGGATTCGTCTCACCTTTGGAGTGGCGCGCGCTCGCATCGCCTCTAAACGCTACTCCTCAAGTTGACGAACCTGCGTAACCACACCTGGTCAAAGAAAACCAATATATATATATGAACATACAAAAAAAGAAAAAAAAGAGAGAAAGAACCATACCGGATCCAGCCTCTCCTCCAGAAGGTGCTCAATGGTCGTAGTGGTCACTGGATCAACAGGAGGCATGGAAGGGACGACAAACGTAGGCGGCTATAATAAGAACAAACAAATACATCAGAAAATACTATAATGATAAATAAACTACAAACATAATAACTAAAACATACCTGAGAAGGAATAGCAATAGACTCCTAAGGGGGAGCCTAAGGAGTAGAGTCTGAAATAGCCTGCGCAGAGATCCACACAAGCCAACACAAAATATGTCAAAACAAATAGAATGAAATAACCAAAAATGAAGAACACCACACCAAAAACTATACATGACTCTTCGGGCATAGAGAGGCAGCGGTCGCCTCCCTCGTCTGAAGATCCTCGACAACTCGACGCTGAAATACCATGCGATGTTAGTAAACTATTAAGAAGAGTGAAACAATATCACCCAACAAACTAATGCAATGACACCAACCAGATAAAAGATTGAGTGGAACTTACCCAATGCTCTAGCTCGGCCCAAAGTTGAGCCATCGTTGGATGCTCCCGACTGGAGGAAGCAACTGAAGATGGATCAAATGCAGGAGTGGGACCTCCAGCAGTGAGCTCGACTCTCTACAAATAACAATAAACACATCAGTTGGCGAACTCACGAAACTAACCAAACCAAGTGCTTATAGACACTTACCAATCGATTAATCTCAAATCGCAAACTGACCTCCACCTCTTGGCCTGCCTGCTGCTGACCGCGTATCAACTTGATCATCATCACGTGACTGGCAACCTCGGCCTCCCTCTCAGACCATCTAAAATAAAATGAGACACGACAACTATGTCAGAATGGATAGAAGACCAAGTCTAGATAATACATAAAAAAAAATCAATAAATTAACTCACCAGGAGCCGTCGAGTCTCCGCTAGATGAACCCCCAACTCATCCTCCGCTCCCCTAGCCTGAGCCACCGAGAGGGCTAAGGAGTGCAGCATCTCCTCATTCAGATGAGGAGCACACCCCATCTGCTCCATCGCCCTATGGAGAGCATCTAATGCCCCTCGCACACTCGCTGTGAGATGACCCTACTCTAATGTAGTAAGCCTCTCCCTTAATGCCGACACCAACTCTGGCCCGCCGATTGCGAAAGAGCTCTCGTGGAAGGGACGTGTGAAGAGGTACCCACCACCCATTGCACTAAACCATCTCCTATACTCTCAGACATCCGCCTCGTCACGCGCCCCTGTGACCCTCGACCCCCCAGCTCTAAAATTTGTATCTGAAGCACCATCCGCTCCGCAAAGATTCAGCCAAGGGGGCCGGTCATCCTCTTCGCCACCCTGTGGTAAATCTCCTAGGGGACTCCCTGAGCGAGCCCCAGCTGTTGCACCACCCGAGATAGGTGGATCCTCTCCACCTTCTCAAAACAATGGACCCATATGTCCACGTGAAAGAAGGACTGACCAGACTGAATCACTGACACACCAGCATCCTCCCATCCTCGTAGGTCATCCAAATCACCTACAACTGAACAAACAAGCCAACCCATCAATGAGGCCTTAGAGCTTAAAAAAACTGAAATGAAATAAAACAAAATATACACATGATGATATATACCTACACCACATGCATGTCCTCAAAAAGGCCGTGCAGTCTGAAGATCAGAAGACCAGCGACGACCCCGTAGCGCTGTCCTCCACACATGCATCCGCGAAAATGTCAACCTCACCTCCAACGAAAACCAGAGACGAAGAAAAGAAAAATGATCATACGCCCAAAACTAAAAAAATAACACACTAGAAGAAATGCTAAATGTCCGCTATGACCGAAAAAAAACAAAGACGTCATGACACCCAATAACTGAAACTCACCTGGAGGAAGGGAAGGAAACCTCCAATCGTGGCGACGCCTCGTCGCCGACGATAAAGCTGCTCATAGAGATGCGCCAATGCGGCTACACCTCACGCATTGGTAGGGACCCGATCCAAGTCCCTCAAAATCATGAAAAACAATCCAGTGATGCATCCTCGAGTCGAAGAAGAAAAGAGTACTACATCGAGGAAGTGCATCAAGAATGCTCGGAGCACCCTATCTACAGCCAACCCCGGCTCAACCATGGGTTCCTGACCCACCAACACCACACACTACACCTCATAAGACAGCCTCGCCTCCGAATGATGCCTCGAAGGGATGAAACTGCTAGCAAACATATTGAAGAACCAGGTGACTCAAACTACACCCTACCCTGATCCAATCGATCTATACGGCACACCCAAAATCTCCTTACTCACCTCCAAATAATCTCCCGCCATCCGCCCCATGATCGGCTCACCCTCAAAACAAAGACCGGTAATGTGAACCCAGTCCTTTAAAGTCAATAGCAACATACCAACCAAAAAGAGAAGCGCCTGATGCTCCTCCCTCCATCTCTCTAGAATCACCACAATCAAGCCACGATCAACCTGAATGGGCTCCAGCTTGTTGAGAACTGGAAAATACCATTTTTCACCCCTTAATCTGGGCCATGATAGACCCTTGAGAGAACTAAATAAGTGTTTTAAGTGTTTGTTTTACAGCTAATAATAAAGGCAGGCTTAACCTTAAAAGTAGCTCAAAAGTGCCAAAAAGATGACATTCCATGTCAATCCAAAGGAAGAAGAAGAAGAAACAACCTCACTAGTTGTTGAAAAGTCCGAATTGAAGAGGCAAAGACGTGGTCTCAACCCAGAAAAGAAGTATGGAGCAATTCGAACAGAAACATGCACTACAAAGTACTTTTCGCAAAGAACCTGAACTGTTCGCAAAGAACCTGAAACTCTGCGAAAAGAACAAAAACTCCAGGCTTAGCTTTCGAAGAGCATCTGAACTCTTCGAAGAGATGATTTACCTTTTCAAAAAGAAGAAAACTCAATTCGAACAGAACCAGAACCTTGCGAAAAGAACTTCAGGAGTTACAACACCTTGCGAAAAGCCCCCTAAACTTTGCGAAAAGGTATTCTGGAGGTTCTCAGCTTTTGCAAGGGCAATTCAGTAATCTATTTCACGCGTCCCAATGCATTTAAAAACCTAGGGACATTCCGAAGGATTCGAAGCATGAAGCGAAGGCATATTCCACCCCACGTGAGCTCCCAGAGATGAAATAACTTGGTGGAAACTTCTAGAAACTCTAACCAATTTGCAAAATGCATAACAGAATTGATGCCTTTTTCACCTGATTGGCTGAACTAGATCGAGGAATTCTGATTGGCCAGAACAGATCTGGATCCTCGCGCTCGACTACCATTGGTCAATACAGATCTGAGCACCTCTGATTTGTTGATACACATCTGAGCTGGACTTGGGGAAAACTATAAATAGACGAACCATTTGCCCAATTTGGGCATCCAGATTTTGAGTTTCATTCCTATTCCCCCATTTCCAAACCAGATAGTTTATGTCCAAATCACAATAGCTTAACTTTGACTTGCAATTGGGAGTTGTGAGACATTTCTGTAATTCAAAAGAGAGTTGTATTCAAGACTACAAATCTGAGAGCTATTTAAGCTGTGCTCTATAATTGTAATGGTAGATTTGAAAAGGTTGCTGTAAACCGTATATTCTCAATTGGACTCATGTTAAGGGTTCCCTCTGATCTACTTATTGCATTAGACTCCTTTAGATTTACTGTTTTTCATGCAATTTCCCTTGATTCATTAATCCTGTGAGAAATAGTGTTGGTAACCTAATCTCTCCACGACTGTAGTGATGCTTCTTGTTCTAAACTAAGGCTTTGGATTAAAGACTATTGGATGGTTTGTGGCCATTAAAGTGGACAGACCATAGCCATAAGCTTAAACCTAATCCTTAAATTAGATTTATTTCTCTTACATCTGTGTTTGTAGCCAGATGAAGATTGGATCATCTCTCTGTTGAGCTACAATCGTTCTCATCAGTTTTCAAGGACTAAATCAAAGTTAGAGATTACTTCTCCATTTTTTATATAAGTTTACCTCAACCCTTTCCCCAACTCGGATCTGGATCACTTAGTTTAATTTTTACTTTTATCATTTGGTTAATGTGACAAATTCAAACCTCTCATCTTATGTGCTTTCTAGATAGGATAAGAGGCCAGATCTGGTAGCTCAGATCTGGAGGTTTATCTTGCATTTTAGACAAATTCTCTATGGACGATCTTTCACTCAGTTACATTTAAAACTTGCTACAATTGGCCCTGATCTTGTAGGGTAATTCACTTCTACCTGTGCTGATATTTCTTTATTTTTTTAGTATAATTTAGCAGTTGCAAACCCGTTTTCAAAACACACATAAATCAAGCACACTAAGAAGCAACAACAAGTTTTTGGCACCGCTGTCGGGTAATGTTTTCTAAAATTGGTAGACCTAAGTTTTTACTTTTATTTTTTATATCATTACTAAACTATTCTATTGTTTATACCTATGCAGTTATTCATGTCCAATTTTTGATGAAGGGAAACTACATAAAAAGAAATTCTGAAGGTTTTCTGTGAATAATCAGATTTTTTGTGTTCTGAGTTGTATGTTTGGTTGGAGGAATCTCAGCCCTGAGATTGTCCCACTGAATTTAGAAGTTGAAAGGCTGCTACGAACCAAACAAACAACACAGAATTCTGCTACTATGGGCGAAGAACCTCGACTTTTGAGGGATTACCTTGCACCTGGTGGTTATAATTCTCCCTTTTGCATTCAATTTCCTACTGTTGAAGGAAATTATGAACTCAAATCATCAACTATCCAAATGCTCCCTTCCTTCCATGGATTGAGTAAGGAAGATCCATACAAACATGTGGATGAATTCTTGGCTCTTTGCACCACATTCAACATAGCTGGACTTGGTCCAGAAGCAACCAAGCTTAGGCTCTTTTCTTTTTCAATAAAGGATAAAGCTAGAGCATGGTTATCTATGTTAGCACCAAATAATATCACTTCTTGGAATGATTTTCAGTGTCAATTTTTAGCCAAATATTTCCCAATGTCTAAAACAAGCCAATTGAGACAAAGTATCATTTCTTTCTCACAAAACTCAACTGAAACTTTCCATGAAGCATGGGAACGATTTAAGGAACTTTTAAGGCAATGTCCTCATCATCAAATTCCCAGATGGCACCTGGTTCAAAGCTTCTATCAAGGAATTGATCAAAAAGGCAAAAATATGGTGGATGCCTCCTGTGGAGGCACTTACTTGCAAAAATCAGTTGAGGAGGTTTGGGACTTATTTGAAGTTATTGGTGAAAACTCAACTCAACAGGAATCTCTGTCAAGAGATATTGAAAATCCTGCTAGGTTGAACAATCAGCAACCCACCAAAGGGAAGATTTATGAGGTGAATGAGTTGGAAAGAAAGATAGACAATTTAACCACAAAGTTTGATAGATTGATGGACTCACTTAAAAATCCAAATGTTGCAAGAGTAGAGGAGGCATGCCTGATATGCCAGTTCTCCACTCATTCAATTGACCAATGTCTTGCTGCACCACAGTTCCCAGATTTAATGGTGGAGCAAGCTCATGCTGCTCAATCATTTGGACAAATGCAGTCAAATGAATATCCATGGAGAGGACACCCCAATTTGAGGTGGAACCAAGGGAATTATCAATCCCAACAAAGAAAGAAGAACCAAATGCCTTTCAAAACTGCATAGCCTTATCATCAGAATTTTTATGCCAAACTAAATTTTCAGCAGCCCATTCCACAACAACCTGTGCAACAATCTGCCCCAGTTCAAACCCCTTCCAGGTCCCCTTCTTTTGAAGATCAAGTCCTAAATTCACTCCAGAATTTAGGATCTTTAACTCAACGTAATTTTCCACGGCGAGCATAAAGAAGATTGAAGAAACATTGGGACAGCTTTCAAATACTTTGGCAAAAAGAGAGGAAGGAAAGTTACCCAGCCAACCTTTGAACAATCCCAAAGGATAGTTCATGGTTGGAGAAGCTTCTAATTCACATGAAGAAGTAAAAATTGTTACCACTTTGAGAAGTGGAAGAATCATAAATAACAAAGTGGGTACTGAAGAAGAAAAAAATGAGGAAAATGATAAAGATATGCAGCAAGAGCAGCATAATCATAGCAGTGGGGGTGCTAATGGACCTCAGAAAAATCAAAAAAATGAAATACAAAAAATCGAAAAGTTTATGAAAATGCTTCCAAATCTGTAGATGAAGGACTAGTTCCTCATTTACCATTTCCACATGCAATGAAATCCGTATCCCCTTTTGATAAAGGGAACACAAAAATAGATGAAATGATGGAGACTTTCAAGCAAGTCAAGATAAATCTACCTTTGCTTGAGGCAATCAAACCAATTCTAGCATATGCAAAATTTTTGAAAGATGTTTGCACTCACAAAAGACAGTCTAGGATACAGTTGTCCAAGAAGGTCTTTGCTGTGGAAAGAGTTAATCAGGTGTTATCCATTGCCACACCTCCTAAACTTTAAGATCCTGGAATCCCCACAATCCCTTGCATTATAGGGGAACATACCATTGAAAAGGTTTTATTAGATCTGGGTGCTAGTGTCAACCTACTTCCATATTCTGTATATGAGAAATTAGGTTGGGAGAATTAAGACCCACTCATGTGGTGTTACAACTAGCAGACAGATCTGAAAGGAAGCTAGTGGGGATGATTGTAGATGTATTAGTAGGAGTAGATAAATTTTTCTATCCTGCTGATTTTCTAGTTTTGGATATGGAACCAACCAAAAGCAAAACGTCCATCCCTGTCATTTTGGGAAGACCATTCCTGGCTATAGCAAATGCTTGCATCCAATGTAGGTCTGGAATTATGGAAGTCTCTTTTTGGAAACATGAAGGTAAAATTAAATGTTTATAATGCAGTCACACAGCCTTAATTCAGTTCTGAAGAATGTTTTCATGTTGATTTATTGGATGAACTGGTAGAAGGGACTTTTCATCAGATTCTGCAGTGTGAAGAGTTCACCACAAATGTTGAAGATGCTTGGGGAAATTCTGAAGAAGAAACAGTTTGTATCTCAAATTCTGAGGAAATAAATGTTGTGCAAGGAACTCATAATCAATCAGCAAGTTTCTCTTCTTGGAAACCTACTACTCTTTCTCTTCCACAAAAAGATAAGGTACCTTTGTTACCTTCTTTTCGCAGTCCACCTAATTTAGAATTAAACCAGCTGCCAGAAATTTTGAAATATGTGTTTTTAGGAAATCATGAATCATTGCCTGCAATTATTTCTTCCTCCCTCACAAAGGAGCAAGAGGAAGAGCTGTTGGTTGTTTTGAAAGAACATAGAAGGGCAATTGGATGGACTATTGCTGATTTGGGAGGAATCAGTCCAGCTGTTTGCATGCACAAAATTCATTTGGAAGAAAATGGAAAGCCTTCTAGGGAAATGCAAAGGAGGCTGAACCCTCATATACATGAAGTGGTCATGAAAGAGGTTGTTAAGTTGTTGGATGCAGGGGTCATTTGCCCCATTTCAGATTCAGCTTGGGTGGCACCTACACAGGTGGTACCTAAGAAATCTGGGATCACTGTTGTAACCTCAGATTCTCGTGAGCTTATGTCAACTAGACAAACAACTGGGTGGAGAGTTTGTATTGATTACAGAAAATTAAATGCAATGACCAGAAAAGACCATTTCCCCCTCCCATTCATTGATCAGATTTTAGATAAGCTAGCAGGAAAAGCTTATTACTGTTTTCTTGATGGTTACTCTGGGTACAATCAGATTCCTGTGTACCCACAAGATCAGGAAAAGGCCACATTCACTTGCCCTTTTGGCACTTTTGCCTATAGGAGAATGCCTTTTGGTCTTTGTAATGCTCCTGTTACCTTTCAAAGATGCATGTATTACATTTTTTCTGATATGATTGACCAATTTATGGAGATTTTTATGGATGATTTTTCAATCTATGGAGATAGTTTTTCCCAGTGTTTACATCATCACAAACTGGTATTACAGAGATGTGAAGAAACCAATCTAGTTCTGAGCTGGGAAAAGAGTCATTTCATGGTCACCCAAGGCATTGTCCTTGGCCATGTTGTTTCTCACAAGGGCATTGAGGTGATGAGCAAAATTGATCTAATTGCACATTTACCACCTTCCAAAATCATATAAATCAAGTTTTACGAGACATCTCGATTTTACAGAAGGTTCATCAAGGACTTCAGTAAAATAACCAAACCTCTTTGGCATTTGCTGTGTCAAGATGTCCCTTTTGTTTTCAATAATGAATGCATGAAGGCTTTTGAATTCCTAAAAAACTGTTTGATTTCAGCTCCAATATTGCAGTCTCCAGATTATTCATTACCTTTTGAACTGATGTGTGATGCATCAGATTATGCTTTGGGAGCTGTCCTTGGACAGAGAAAAGAAAAACTGCCTCATGTCATAGCTTATGCCAGTAGATTAATGATTGATGCACAGCTCAATTACACAACAACTGAGAAGGAGTTGCTGGCAATTGTTTTTGCTTTAGAAATATTCAGGTCATATGTCTTCGGTTCACAAATAGTGGTGTTGACTGACCACTCTACTTTGAAATACCTTCTGTCTAAGAAGGACACCAAACCAAGATTAATCAGGTGGATTCTCCTATTACAAGAATTTGATTTACAGATCAAAGATAAAAAGGGAGTGAAGAATGTGGTGGCTAATCACCTGTCTAGAATTTTAACTGCTGAGATTGATAGGCGGCCTATCAATGAAACTTTCCCTTATGAGCAACTTTTTGCCATTAGTGTACACACTCCTTGGTTTGCAAACATAGTCAACTTTTTGGCTACAGGAAAAATTTCTCAACTTTGGAATAAAATGGATAAAGATTTTTTTTCGCAAAGGTTAAACACTTCATCTGGGAAGATCCTCATCTGTTCAAGAGTTGTGCAGACCAAATAATAAGAAAATGTGTTCCTGACCAAGAATTTCATAGAATACTTTCTATGTGCCATGAACAGGCTTGTGGAGGTCATTTTAGTGGAAATAAAACTGCTACAAAGGTTTTGCAGTGCGGATTTTATTGGCCCACCCTTTTCAAAGATCCTCTGCAGCATTGTAAGTCTTGCCAAAACTGTCAAAAATTGGGCAGCATTTCCAAGAGAAACTCAATGCCTTTACAGTCTATTTTGGTAGTTGAGTTGTTTGATGTGTGGGGAATAGACTTCATGGGTCCTTTTCCTCCTTCCAATGGGAATAATTTCATTTTAGTAGCTGTGGATTATGTATCCAAATGGATTGAAGCCACAACCACTAAAACAAATGATCACAAAGTGGTTCTTAAATTTCTTAAGGATCACATTTTTTCCAGGTTTGGTTTTCCCAGAGCTATTATAAGTGATGGGGGAAGCCATTTTTGTAATAAACATTTTAAAACTTTATTGAAAAAATACTCTGTGACTCATAGAGTAGCCACTCCATATCATCCACAAACCAGTGGACAAGTGGAGATTTCCAATAGAGAAATCAAACATATTTTGGAAAAGACTGTGAAGAAGGACAGAAAGGATTGGTCCTTTAAGCTGAATGATGCATTATGGGCATACAGGACAGCTTATAAAACCCCAATTGGTATGTCCCCATTCAGGTTGGTTTATGGCAAAGCATGCCATTTACCAGTAGAGTTAGAATATAAAGCTTTTTGGGCCATTAAAACATTGAACATGGATCTAACTACAGGTAATCACGAGAAACCAGAACTCATTTGAGTTGGAGGAGCTGAGAATGGATGCATACACAAATTCAAGATTGTATAAAGAGAAATTCAAAACTTTCCATGATAAAAATATATTGAGAAAAGAGTTCACAGCTGGCTCTAAGGTATGGTTATTTAACTCAAAACTCAAGTTTTTCCCAGGAAAGCTGAGATCCAGATGGGAAGGGCCATACACTGTCATTCAGACAGCCCCTTCGGGAGCTGTTGACATCCTTGATCCAAGTAATGGAAGAATCCTGAAAGTAAATGGTCAGAGGCTCAAACCATGCGTTAAAAATACCCGAGAACTGTGCCCATCATCATCACGAACCTCCAAAAATCTGATGGTAGATAACTGTACATTATGTTTTTATTTCATAGTTTTTGCTTAGTTTCTTTATTTATGTTTTTATTCATGATTTGTCTCTTTTCACATGGTTTAAATATGCTCCAAGCTAATTCGCAAAGTAATAATTCTCTTTTCGCAAAGTTCAATTTACTTTTCGCATAGACTCTGGATTGGTAACGAACTACTCGAAAGCAAGGATTTACTTTTCGAATAGTTCGTTCTGAAGCTTGTTCTTTTCAAAATGATGTTTCTGAAGCGATTAACTTTTCGAATGGTACTGATGCCATTCGCAGTTGTAAAAAGGTCTATTTTGGAACTTTTCGAAAACTTATAAAGAACTTTACGAAATTAACTCTTAGTATATTTAAACCCTTTTGAAGTAGGGGTTTCATATTCGAAAGCTTTCTGAAGAGCGACCTGTTCCACGGAATTCGTTCTTTCCTTGCGCAATTTGAGAAGCTTGCTACATTTTTCTTCACCTTTGTTCGATCATTTGAGTTTTCAGAGAAGGATTTTAGCTTCTAGTCTGGGGGATTTCTGCAAGCAAACAACTCGTTCAATTAAAAACCCTAGATCTCGGTATTTTCTCTGCACATTCTCTCTGTTTATCATTTGAAAATTTTCAATTTGTGTCAGCATCTGTTGTGGACATTTTCATACATCAATTTCAAATGGGAAATGCAGAGAAATCATTGGCTGCCATGTTCCAAAAATCCTCTGCTAAGAAAGTTAGCAAACCTACCCCCAAGGGAAAAGCCAAAACTTCAACCAAAAGAAAACTATCTATGGATAAAGCGGATAGGGTGGAGAAAGGGAAGAAAGTGAGACATGAGGAACCCATCTCTGCTGCTGCTAGTCCTGAGCCTGAGCTTCCCCCTCTGCCTATACATTTGGTACTGCCAAATCAATTCATCGAAGCTCAGAAGTTAATTCTTGAGCTGATTGTGCACGAAACTTTTTTCGTCAACAAACCTGAGTGCCTGTTATCTTTAAGATACATAAGGGAAGCCGCACTAAGCAATATCCTTACCCCTTTGCCAGAGAAAATTTACCCACGAATGGTGAAGTTATGGTACCAAAACCTAATCAAGGTCACTGAAAGAGACGCTGATGTCCCTACCCTGGTTATCTTTATTGATGATTGCGATCTTACGGTCACATTTGAAGACATAGGGAATGCTTTGGGGATACCCTTCCAATTTGATCCTACGGGGCCATTGGCTGGTCTAAAAACGGCCTCCTTTAGAGAAATGGCTGCACATTTGGCCCAAGGAATTGTGGGCACTGGACAGTCCATCATGAGGAGAGACCTAGCCCCCCAATTTCTATTGATGGACTCCATTTTGAGGGGAAGTTTTTATGTTATCGGGCACAGCCAAGAGAGGAGAACACCAATTCTAGAGGCTCTTTTTCATTTTTCTAAGGGGCAATTTTTCAATGCCCCTATGTTAATTTTTGAAGCCATGGGTGATATTAGTGCCAAGTTGAAAAAGGAGCAGAAATTAGCTGGCCTCCCATTTGGTAGATTGATTACAGCCCTCCTCAGAGCCAAGTTTGACATTGATAATGAGGAGCCATTCGAAGTCATTGCTCCTCACAATTTTGGGAAAAAGGCTTGGACTACAAGCCAAGCCATGCTGAGAAGAATGAGAGAGGAAGGTGAATCTGCACCTGCACCTGCAGCTGGTAATGAACTCACACCGAACACCGCCTCAGGTTCCCTTTAGAACCAGCTTTAAGAACTGTGGTGACCAGCTCTTTAGCTGCACCACTTCTCGAAGCTGCTCTGCCAGACCCTGGGGTGACCAGCTCTTCTGCTGCACCAATTTTTAAGGAAGTTGGCCTTTCACCCTCCTCCCCTATTCCAGCCCCTGCCACTTCACCTATCCCAGCTGTCCCATCTCCCATACCCTCCGTTATTCCAATTATAGATTCCCCCTCTACACCAACCACTCCAACCATACTCACACCACCAATTTCTCCCACCAATGCCCCTGTTTTAGCTGCAGACTTTATTGCCCCATCTCCCTGCACTCCTCTGCTCCATAGCCCCTAAAATTCACCTGCTCATTCAGCCCACACACCTGAAGTATCCCATACACCTGAACCTGAGCCTTTCACTACAGAGGCTTATTCTTCCTTAATGGGATCTCTTTTTGACACCATGAGACTTGAACCTACCCCTATACCTGATCCTCATCATTTCACCCATTTACCTACTTCCCCCTTTACAGCCATTGCACCTCCACCCTCCACTTCAGTTGTACCAGCCCCTGCTATGCCCACCTCTCCCCCACCTGCCTCTATTACCCAAATACTTGCCTACCTCCAATCAATCCAAGCCCAACTCCAAATCAACACAGAAAACCAGTCTGTGACAAATGACCTGCTCCAAACCTTAGCCTCCACATCACACACAACCACCATTACCCCTTTACCCACTGTTGATTCCCATGCTACCCAAACTGAACCCGAGGTAGTATTGCTTGATCTGCCCACCCCCACCACTACTACCCATCTGAACTCAAGAAGTCCCTCTGGTTGCATCCCCTTCACCACTCCCCACTTTCTCTGAGCAAGTCACTCAGACCGACCCTGAAGTCCTCCTTCTGGACACTTCTTCTCCCCCTCCCACAGCTGGGATACCTTTGGTCCCCTACCATTCCATTCCCCTTCCCCGATTTGCCTCCCTCAGACGAGCTATGGAAGAAAATCTCTATATCTGCAGAGATGTTCTAAAAGGGTTAGCTGATTTACAAGCCTACATTCGAACCCCTTATGAAAACCAGATTCAGAAGTTGGAGTTATTTATGAAATTTGAGAGAGAGAAAATGAAGGACTTGCTGGGTCAAACCTTCCAGATGGTTAGGAGTGAGCAACACAAGGTGACCATGTTACAAGCACAACTTGATCAGGAAAAACTGAAGACCACTAGACTTGGCAAGTACATTGGCCTCCCCAAAAAGATAAAATTAGAGGAATACACTGAGCTGTAAAACACAATCCAGGAGAAGGCTCAATCAAGTTCAGACTCAAATACTGATTCCAGTTCTGATTCTGACAGTGACTCAAGTTCTGAGCCAATTGAACCAACTTATGATACAGATTTTGACCCTAGTTATTAGGTCACATTGTACTTTTCTGTGTTATGAGTTTGTAATATAACATTCTGTTTCTTCTTGTGTAATTTCTGTGCATTTCTGTCTGTCTTCTTGGCATCATAATGTTTTGTTTTTCTTTCTTGCTTCTATGATTTCTCTACTGTGGACCAGTGTGGACCCTGCTCTCCTTTGGTTTGGGGGTATGGCAGGTATGCCAATAAAATAAGTAAGTTAATGCTTGCTGCAGCTTATGATCAGTAGAACTTTTGAAAATGACGTCATTTCACACCTATTGTTTTGAAAAATGAGGAAGTTAAAACTTTTTAAAATTAATTTCTACTGTAATTCTAATACTTTCATGAAATGAATGTCAGAAACTTTCCAAAAGAAAATTGATGTTTTAGTAAACCTAAAAAGAGAGAAAACAGTGATGATATACCTCAGGAATTTGATAGAAAACCACACCCAGTGAGATTTGGACCGGAAATGTATTCTTTGGAGGTATGAATTGGCAATTTTTTCTGCTCTAGGGACTGTTTAAACCTGCTTGTTATCACTAGAAGTTTCATATATCCAAGTTGAAATTGTTTGACAGCAATCATGATATTAAAGACATGATGTAGGGCCGTCTTTTGGACAGTTTGAACTTCAAACAGCCCCACCTTTTAAAAACTGCCCTTGATACACACCATTTGAGCTTTATAAATCAAAGATTTCTTTGAAACCTCATCAACCTCATTTAGCCTAACCCTCACTCTGAGAATTCAGAAGGTATAGGAAAGAAAGCTGAAGAAGGGTGAGTTGGGTAATAGTTTGGTAAAAGAAAAAGAAAAATAATTGAAGGCAATGATGTATCAGCAGAAGAAATGTGGCATTCCAGTCAATGTTGATTTGAAAAAAAAGAAAAGAAAAAAAAATAAAAAAATAAAAAATAAAAGGGAGAAGTCATTTCATTGGAAGTTTGAAAAAGAAAGAGAAAAAGATGGCCACTTTGGCTCTGAAAATTCAAAGAAGAAGATGAAATTGTGCTGAAATAAAGAAGGTGTCCATACCACCTCCGTACCTTGAGTGACTTCCAAAATTTTGAACTCCATTCCAACCCTTTTATTCTTGATAAATTTCACCCATAAGCCACATTACAACCCAAGTTAAAGTCCTTACTGATCAAAGATGGATTGAGCTGTCACATGGAGATAAGGATTTGTCTAATCTATGGTGAAAAAAGTAGTAAATTCAGAACTGAAAAGCAATGCCTATGCTCCTGCTTACAATCCTATTTGAGGACTGTAATTGCTCTTGAGCTGTGTGAAATAGTGCAACCCTCATATTTGCATGGTGAGTGAAAACCCTGGTGAGAGTTGAGTTTGAAATCAAATTATTTGGGGTAACATCAAAACTGAATTATCAAATAGAAGGCAAGCTTTTCATTAATTTTTCTTGTAATAACTTTTTGAAACCAACTGAGTGAATGGTAAAGGAATTACACCAGAATTTTAGTTTTGAACTGATGTTTTCTTGAAAATCTTCTTACAACCTGACTGATGCAGGTGTGAATAATCTGATTGGATGAAAGTTTGCTTTAACAGAACTGCATTGATCTTAACTGATTTATTGGAGAAGTTTGTGGGTACCTTCACTGAAAACCCTCAGGAGACTTCACTCCTCCACTAGGGATCACCTAGGGGTTTAAAAGGCTTGTTGCATATGCTAAATGCAACTGTGCTCCTTACAAAAATGGCTTTTCATTCCATTTTTAAATTTTGTCGTTGCTCAGGGACTAGCAAAGCCTAGGTTTGGGGGTGTATTGAGAACTGAAAAATACCATTTTTCACCCCTTAATCTGGGCCTTGATAGACCCCTGAGAGAACTAAATAAGTGTTTTAAGTGTTTGTTTTACAGCTAACAATAAAGGCAGGCTTAACCTTGAAAGTAGCTCAAAAGTGCCAAAAAGATGACATTCCATGTCAATCCAAAGGAAGAAGAAGAAGAAACAACCTCACTAGCTGTTGAAAGGTCCGAATTGAAGAGGCAAAGACGTGGTCTCAACCCAGAAAAGAAGTATGGAGCAATTCGAACAGAAAAATGCACTACAGAGTACTTTTCGCAAAGAACCTGAACTGTTCGCAAAGAACCTGAAACTCTGCGAAAAGAACAAAAACTCCAGGCTTAGCTTTCGAAGAGCATCTGAACTCTTCGAAGAGATGATTTACCTTTTCGAAAAGAAGAAAACTCAATTTGAACAGAACCAGAACCTTGCGAAAAGAACTTCAGGAGTTACAACACCTTGCGATAAGCCCCCTAAACTTTGCGAAAAGGTATTCTGGAGGTTCTCAGCTTTTACAAGGGCAATTCAGTAATTTGTTTCACACGTCCCAATGCATTTAAAAACCTAGGGACGCTCCAGAGGATTCTAAGCATGAAGCGAAGGCATATTCCACCCCACGTGAGCACCCAGAGATGAAATAACTTGGCAGGAACTTCTAGAAACTCTAACCAATTTGCAAAATGCATAACAGAATTGATGCCTTTTTCACCTGATTGGCTGAACTAGATCGAGGAATTCTGATTGGCCAGAACAGATCTGGATCCTCGCGCTCGACTACCATTGGTCAATACAGATCTGAGCACCTCTGATTTGTTGATACACATCTGAGCTGGACTTGGGGAAAACTATAAATAGACGAACCATTTGCCCAATTTGGGCATCCAGATTTTGAGTTTCATTCCTATTCCCCCATTTCCAAACCAGATAGTTTGTCTGAAATCCCTGTAATAGCTTAACTTTGACTTGCAATTGGGAGTTGTGAGACATTTCTGTAATTCAAAAGAGAGTTGTATTCAAGACTACAAATCTGAGAGCTATTTAAGCTGTGCTCTATAATTGTAATGGTAGATTTGAAAAGGTTGCTGTAAACCGTATATTCTCAATTGGACTCATGTTAAGGGTTCCCTCTGATCTACTTATTGCATTAGACTCCTTTAGATTTACTGTTTTTCATGCAATTTCCCTTGATTCATTAATCCTGTGAGAAATAGTGTTGGTAACCTAATCTCTCACGACATTTGTAGTGATGCTTCTTGTTCTAAACTAAGGCTTTGGATTAAAGACTATTGGATGGTTTGTGGCCATTAAAGTGGACAGACCATAGCCATAAGCTTAAACCTAATCCTTAAATTAGATTTATTTCTCTTACATCTGTGTTTGTAGCCAGATGAAGATTGGATCATCTCTCTGTTGAGCTACAATCGTTCTCATCAGTTTTCAAGGACTAAATCAAAGTTAGAGATTACTTCTCCATTTTTTATATAAGTTTACCTCAACCCTTTCCCCAACTCGGATCTGGATCACTTAGTTTAATTTTTACTTTTATCATTTGGTTAATGTGACAAATTCAAACCTCTCATCTTATGTGCTTTCTAGATAGGATAAGAGGCCAGATCTGGTAGCTCAGATCTGGAGGTTTATCTTGCATTTTAGACAAATTCTCTGTGGACGATCTTTCACTCACTTACATTTAAAACTTGCTACAATTGGCCCTGATCTTGCAGGCTAATTCACTTCTACCTGTGCTGATATTTCTTTATTTTTTTAGTATAATTTAGCAGTTGCAAACCCGTTGTCAAAAACACATAAATCAAGCACACTAAGAAGCAACAATACAGCTCCAGGATCGGCTCGAACCTAAAAGACACTAGCTGCGCTCGTTGGAACTCCGACAAGGCACGATTCCAAGTATGGGACTCAATCCACACCGAGGTGATAGCCAGCTGCGGGAGCTCCTATCGAACGAAACACAAGTAGAAGAAAATAAGACTAACACAGATACCTATGACGAAAGACAAGCAGACATAGAGCTAAAAGCAAATGAAGTATACCCCAAAACATAATAACAACTCATAACGAATACACAAAACATGATTAGAACAACTGAATAGAAGCATGACCTACCTCTAGATGTCGTCATGATGCATGAGTATCCACATAATCAATAATCGATGCAAGTTCGACATAAATTAAAAGGGTTTCCAGATCCTAATAAGTCTATGTCATAACCTAAATGCCTAGGATAATGAAGGAACTCTTGCTCACGGGTACCTACCTGGCCTCAAGCAAAGAAATCCTCCAGCGGCAAGTGTCTGTGATCCCAACGCCCCTCACCCTGGTGCTCCTCAGCCTCATCGTAAGCTCTTTCACCCTCAACCCTCTCACCCTCTTCCTCAACTATACACCCTGCTCAATCTCGAGTACTCCCTCCCTGACCTCCGTCTTGTCACCCTTTGGTAACTCCTCTCTAATTATCTCCTTGACATCTCCCCGATAACAGCATTGGTCAGAGCCTCGGACGTCTCACCTATCTACCCCATTATCATCCTCTCCAACTCAGTAATAGTAAGATCATGCCTATCACCACTCTCACCCTCCATCCTAGAACAAAGAACTCAAAAAATTGGAAAGAACAAAAGAAACGACACTTGAAACAGATGATCGAATCGTAAGATATCACGAAAACACGAAAAATAGAGTGCAAGGAAACAAGAAAATAAAGAATCAAAGACCAAACGGATAGCACAGAAAGAATGAAATGTTTTTGAACTGTTTATAAGATATGGCTGAATCGCGCGAGTAAGCTCACGCGCTCGACCGAATCATACACCACGGTTCTCGTGCTTAATTAGGATCAAATGATTGATTTTAAGTGCATAAATTAATCATCGCCTGCTCAAACTAACCCGACTGCATGGTTGTGCGTCGTCCACTAGGTGCGTAATCATCTCAAGCACCCGAAAACATGCGCGTGAATGCCAACAGTCACTGCAATAGCGACCAGCCACCGCCTTGATCATGCGCACCATAACATGCGTTTAACTCAGTTACACGCTGGACGCCGGCGCTTAATGACCTTCCAACCCTCTAAAACGCGTGCTCCCATTCCGACGCGCAAATAGTTTATGCGCCCATAGTAAAGCGCATAATTCCTCAAAAACACAAAAAAAAACATGCCCAAAACAGCAGGTTCATAGGCCCAAATTAGGAGGTTTCCAACACTGATTACCGTCCTAAACTACACCCTTGTTAAGACCAATCCAAAAACACTTCTAATGAAAAATACATACGCCCCAAAGAAATGAAAAAAAAAATGCCCCCCAACATCACTTACGCACTTCAACTAAGACCGAACTAAACAAAAAATGCCTCACTTCATTCATGCCTTGAACCTAAATTAAATTAAACCAAAAAAACATTGCTCCCAACACACCCCAGATCAAAATAGATAAATAAGAGCAGGCCAAATTTATATAAATAAGCATCACGCTCAAAACTAGTCAAATAAGCTATCAAAGAAAACCAAACCCAAATTTACTAAATAGAAATAATCACTAATAAATTAAAAACATAATCACTTCATAAATAAATAACATAATTACAAAACACACCAAGGGCATACCCTCTGAATATACAACTTAAAATGAGAAACTTAAAATCCACACGTTCAGGCAGTGCTCGAATCTAAATTTATTCGGAAAACCAGAAATCTCGAAGAAGCCCAGAGGAGGAATGCACCCTGAATGAATTCTGACAATGACAACCTTTCCTCATCCAGAGCCAACAGAAAAGAAAGAATGGCTCATGGAAAGCCACCCAGGAACTACAGGATCCACCGTTGGAAGCTCGCTTGGGAAAGCATAACAAGGAGGAGTAGCTAACACTGAATCCGCAGAGCCTACCGAGGAAAGATAGACATTAGTCACGAGAACTCTTACCCTGTCTTATCCTTGTGTTTCCTTTCTACCACCTATTCCCTTAGCATGGTAGAAATTTGACTGCTACCTTGCATTCCCAATCCCGTTCATTCCCAATAATCCACTTAATAACCACAACCCTTCGAGTTCAATACCCGGGAAACAAAAGAGAAAGGAAGAAAAGTCATTCATGAACAAAAATGCCCAAAATCACAAACCAAAAAAATGCCTGAAAAAAAAAACCACAATCCGTGACAAACCCAGATGAACCAATAATCACACAACACTTATCCCTAGGAATCACAAACCCTCCCAAGCCTAGATAAACCAATAGAATTACAACACCCTAACAACCATTTAGAACTTTTGAAAACTCACACCTTTTAACAAGTATCGTCTCAAATCAAACCTAAGACCAAAGCAAAAAAAAAATAATCTTAAACTTTAAACAAAAACAAATACAAAAAGCTTTTCTTAAAAGAAAAACTCTCTAAAGTGACACCTTGACTTGTTTGGGACCATAAAAAAATGCCCCCAACAAACCCAATTAGGTCAAGCGAACCCTCTAAAAAAAATCCGACAAAGCAAGTTAACCTCGGGACAAACCCTGAATAAATCTGAAAGAAAAAAAAACTCTAAGTTAAATTAAAATTAAGTCAAACAAATCAAATACACATTCACTAATCCATTAAATAAGTTAAAACAAATAACTAAGCACAATAGACAAAGAAACACCTCTTCATTTATAACAAAAAATTTTACAAGTATCATCGGAGCCATTCCTCCAGAACTTACAGCCCAAAACAAAAATCGGAAACCCAAAATCAATACAATGCAAGAAGCGGAGCATCCAATCGGAGGATTCAGGAAGTATTTGTTGGGAAACACATCCCCCCACTTGTTACTCCTTCTCTTTGGCCATCTTCATCTCCTCCACCGCCACCTCCTCTACGCTGCCTTCACTGCTCCCTAAAAGGGATCGATGTGAAGACTAGCATCCTCATTCCCAATACCAGCCATTCCCAGAATAATAGCATCCCCGAGCATCACCTCAGAACAAAGATCACGGGAGATCACGCACATGGGAAGAAAAAATATTCCAATCGGATGGTTATATCATCCGATATTATTAAAACATGAATTTTAGAACCTAAGAGATCCAGAAAAAGCAAAACTCGAGACTAAACCAGGGAAAGAGAAACAAATGAGGGCTTCCTCACTTATATAGAGTACAGACTTAATCACGGGCCAAGACACGTACGCTTAACTCGGTCACACGCATCACAAGACGCGTATAACCCAAAACCTGCGCATCTAATAGAGCGCGCAAATAAACTATCACCCGCGCCAACGGCGTGACGCTCCGGTCACGCGGTCACTATAGACCGCGCAACGCTATCAAATGACTCACTCACATGGTGTAATATGAAAGGTCGCGCGCATAGTGACCTGGTGACTCCTCAATCACTCGTAGGTATTAAAGTGCATAACTCAATCACAGGCACACTCAGGCACGCATAAACAGCCCTTCGAACTCGTGATCGCACGCCCGAAAATAGGCGCGCAATCATATTGAGCAACCTAAATCAAGCGTGCAATGCCTGACTTGGGACGGAATCTATACACTCATATCTTTCTACCTCACCTTGGTCAAAATCCTCCTGTCCCATCGCGTAGCCTCACAGGTTGTTCAGAGAAAAAGAAGAAGAGAGGGACAGCTGCTCACGCACACCCAACCACAAGATACACACACATGATACCACCCCAATATCCAGTCCCATCGTAATAAATTAGCCATGCCCTCATGTTCCATCATGAGAAACCAAAAGCAAATCTCCCGAAAACACGGGCACACCACCAAAAAAACTAAGCCAATCACGACGCAACCACAATGTGATTTTCTTTCATAACCTAAGATTTGCCAAAGAAAGAAACGAGACACACTTATTGCACAAATATCCTACCAGCGCCCCATCGTAAACATCACTGAAAAAAAGGCTTAGAGAGCACCTGCCACATCGTATGATGAAAAGGTAAAAAGCTCGATCATGTCCTATAGCTAAAGCAAAGAGCTCTCTCTCCTGAATTGCTCACAATGTAACACTAGCCAGGACTCATCCAACACACAACCAAAGGAAGAAAAATCCCCAAGTCCCATCGCAACATCACTTCTCCAAGACATTACACCGCATTGGCAACCGCCAAGTTCTATTGGAGCAGACATGAAGAAAGGAGAAGAAATCTCCACAGTCCCCTCGCGACACTATGGCACCACCAGACCACCCAAGCTATGCACAATCCAGGTAAGTATCACCCCCAGGTAAGTACTACCTACTTCTCTTTTACTCAATATTTCCTCCAAAATATATAATTAGCTATGATTAAGTCGAAGGTTTTCAAAACCCATCTCTCTTGACTCACGAATCACTGTAGTCCTCCCATAAGAGATAATCATCAGTATTCGCCGAGAAGGTTAGACGAAGTATCCGACATGACAAGTGTCATCTTAACAACCACATAAATGGTCGAGTCCACAAATCCCATACCGGTGGATCTATTCAGCGACGTCTCGCAAGCCACGTTTTCTGTCGATTTACCACTGAATTGATCTTAAGTTAGAACTCCCAAAATTTCAAAACCCTTTACTTCTAAATAAAAAATAAAAAATCTTTTACTCCTACTTCCAAAAAAAAAAAAAAAAAAAAAACAATCAAACTACCAAAAGAAGTAACCAAAAATAATAAATGAAGAGACTCACTTCCCAAAATTCACTTCAATTACCAACCCAAACCGGCCATTCCCCTAGAATAGCAAACAATGAGTATATTTAATCTAAGAACCTACAAATGCCTATTGGAAAAGAAATGCCTGACGCACATTAGTGTGAGCAATGACGCGCCCGGTCTGACATGACTTCCAAAAGCCTTCGACATTATATTACATTGTATTATCGGTCTCTGGACCTATTTATGGACATTTGTATGACGCCCCCCGATACCTCGACTATGTCATACCCCTCTGTTTGACTGCTCCTTGCAGCAGGTCGCGACATGCGGCGGGATGCCCCTTGCACCAACAAGTTAGGATATGGTGTTTCTCCTTTCCATTTGATTGTCACTTGCAGCAGGTCGCGTCATGCGATGGGATGCCCCTTGCACCCATGAAATAGGATACAATGACTTCCCCCGTCGACTGTCTAAGATAGCGGGTCATGATACGCGACAGGATCGCCCCTGGGCATCCATGGCATGAAACACGCCTTTTGACAGCTATCATTGGACCCCCAAATGCTCCATCCTAGCTTGTGTTGATAGATAAGAAAGCCAACCATGTCATGTCAGCATCCCCTATTCACATTTTTAATTTCCTAAGTGAAATGAGAAGACACCTCGAATGAGGGGTGTCTACTTCTTCGACGCGTTCTTACTTCGCAAGAGCGCGATGTGGGCATCTGTAGACACTCTCATTTTTCCCTCTCCAAATATACAAATCTATTCGGTCAACCTTTGACCTCTTAACCCTAAGTGAAACTATGCACTGAAATAATAGTACATGACTAAATGCAGGCTGAAATAATAACTCTGTGGCTCATATCCCAACTTAGGGATACTATATACTGAAACAATAGTATATAGTCAAAATGCAAACTAAGACAATAGTCTTGTATTTTAGATCCCTTTAATCCTAACGTGGAGACCATATGCTAAAATAATAGTATATGACTGGACATAGGCTGAAACAATAGCACTGTGGCTTAGGCCCCATAACCCTAAATTGGAAACCATGCACTGAAACAATAGTACATGGATGAACACGGGTTGAAATAATAGCTTTGTGGCTCAAATCCCCAACGTAGGGAGACTATATACTAAAATAATTGTATATAGCTGAAATGTAGGCTGAAATAAGAGTCTGGCATTTCAGACTCGACCCGAACCCAGACAGCCTCGAATTACGTGCTTAAAACCACATGCGCAATTCGATCGCACGCCAAACCACACGTGCAATCAGTCCCCTCTCAGACCAGACTCCCTTTCCCAGACCACTTCGAGACTTGATTACGCATGCCACACGACATGCGCGATCAAATTGAGTACCCGACCAAAGGCGCACAATCAGCCTACACCCGACCTAGTCTTACCATCCTTGACCCCTAAGCTTCATCGATCAAGCGCTTCAAATGAGTCGCTTAATCGGATTGCGCACTCCACACTGGGTGTGCAATTAGTTCTAACATGATTAGAATTAGAAGACTCACTGAGCAAGTCAGCCGGTTGCTCACTGAGTCAATGATCGACTCAAAGCGATTACGCACCGTGCAACCGGCGTGCAATCCAGTTAAATGCCTAAAATAGGGCATTTAATTAGAGAAAAACCTATAAAAGATTTTTTTTTATTCGGCCCACACAACAACACAACGAGGAGAACAGAATTTTTTAGGATTTTAAAACCAGAGAACTCGCAAAACAAACCCATAGAGCAACCTAGCCATGATTTCGAGATTCAAGTTTCAAATCTTCGGGATTTCTCTCCGCAGCCTCGGCCTTAGGTAACTTTTAATCTCCGACCGTAGTCCTTAGTTCTTAGACTTAGGATTTTCTTAGTTTTAAATTATTAATTTTAATTCAGTCTTAGACCGTAGCACCCTTTTTCGGACCGTAATTTTAATATCCAGTTCTAGTTCTTCATTTCTAGAACCAGTCCTTAATCTGACGGCCAAATTCACCAACTATAGACTCAATTCCATTCTAAAATCTTAATCTCCAGTCCTATCACTAATCTTTGGTTCTAGTTCATTCGTTTCTTGAAGCAGTCCTTAATCATACAGCCTAATTTTCTGATTTCGGACCCGTATTTAGTCCTAAAATTTTCAATTCTAGCTTTAATTCCTTAATTTAATATTTCTAAAATCCCAAACATTAATTTAGTCTTCTACAATCCTAGTTTATAACTTAATTCTTAATTATAATCCCGAAAATGAGTGCGAAAATCTAAAATACTATTTTATAATCCAAAATTTCAATTTATCCTTAATCTCAGCCACCCGATTTGCCCAAGGGAGCTTACGGAGGGTACTCGAGAATGAGGCCAATCCTCCTTTGCATAGCGGGCCCAAAACCCTTTTCTTTAGGATTATTTTATTGCTTTAATTAGGATTGAAAAATCAAGTCCATAATTTTCTTAGATATTTAGTGTAATTAATTTACATGCTTCTTTTTAATTAGATCCCTAGAATAATTGCTTTGATTAAAATTCTAATAAAATCAGTTCCTCTATTTTAATTAAATAATTCTAGCATAGTTAATTCGTTGCATGATTAGATTTCAGTATAGTTAATTCCTTTTCTTTTATTTTATTAATTAAAGTTTTAGTATAATTAATACATTGCTTTGATTCTAATTCTAGGAGAAAATTAGTTCCTTTATTTTAATTAGATTTTAGCCTAGTTGGATTATTGGTTTCAATTGGATTTCTCATAAAATTAGTTTATTTGTTTTAATTAGATTTTAATAAAATTAATTCATCACTTAAATTAGAGTCCTTGTAAAGTTAGCTTCATATTTCAATTAGAATTGTAGTAGAATTATTATAATTGCTTTACTTAGAATTCTAGCACGATCAGCATGCTTGATTTAATTAGAGTTTTATAAGAATTAAAATGTTTGCGTTCCTAGTACAATTAGGAGATTGATATTAATTGAACTTCTAGTAGTATTAGGACACCAAATTAATTAGAATTCTAATGAGATTAGAAAACTAAATTAATTAGATGCCTAATAGAATTATAATGTTAGATTAGATCACTATAATAAACCTGCACCACTAGACTCACAATAGAATTAAGGAATCTAAACTGATTCGAATTACAATATTAACAAGGAAGAAAAGGAAAACCGAACCATCTAAACTATAAGGAAGAGCCATAACTACTGACGTTCGCAAGTGGACGATTCAGTACAAAAGTAGCCCGCACCCGCTCTAAAGCATGATCACTGACGTGTTGCAGCATCGTTAAATATCTACAGCTGGCGATCACAACAAACTAAGAATCTTCCTAGAAAACCTCCCTCCTTTTTTATTTTACTTCTAATATTTTAAATGCCACATCGCTAGAGTCCACTTGGATAGAATTGGGCCACTGATTCAATGGGGACCAAGAGGAACCCAGAAAAAGTGCGCACCAACATCATGGTATGGGATCAACTTCTCATCTTTCGTCTTCCAATCTCCATTTGTCTGTCATATAATTAACCCTAAGATGGGTTACTTTTACGTCAAGTGCTGCTTGTAGGCCTATTGTGCATGCCTCATATTCGGCCATGTTATTCGTGCATGAGAAGTTGAGCTTCATGGATACTGGTACGTGAGATCCTTTTGGTGAAAGCAGAATAGCACAGACTCCTTGGCCCTCGACATTCACTGCCCTGTCAAAGTTCATTACCCAGGATTCCCCTGTCTCCACCATTTCATCCTCAGTTATTAACAAGATGTCCACATATGGTAATTCAGTTCTCTAAGGCTCATAATCAGGTAGAGGGCTCTCGACAATATGATCGGTGAGTGCCTACCCCTTGATCAACTTCTGCATGACATGTGATGCCAAATTTAGATAGTGAAAGTTGCTAGCATGCAGTTTGGCTAGTGAGAGCCGACTTCTCGAATAGATATTTCAATAGATCCATTTGTGCTAGGACTAAAATAGCTTGAGAAAGCAAGTAATGGCAGAGCCTTTGGGTAGGCCATACGAGAGCCAGGCATGCTTTCTCCAGATGAGAATAACACGTCTCGTAATTGGTAAATTTCTTGCTGAGGTAGTGTATGGCCCGCTTTCTTCATCCTATTTCGTCATGTTGCCCTAGGACACATCCCATCGATACTTTCGTCATGGAGAGATACATTAAGAGTGGTCTCCCGAGCTCGAGCGGTACCAAGACTGGTGGGTTGAGGAGGAAACATTTGATCTTATTGAATGCTACTTGACAATCGTCATTCCATTTGACTAGAGAATCTTTCCTCAATAGTTTGAAGATCGGTGTGCAGATAGTAGTGAGTGGCGCAATGACTCGACTGATGTACTATATTCTACCCAAGAATCCTCTAACTTCTTTCTTGGTAGATGGCAGTGGAATTTTAATGATGGCTTTTACCTGGATTAGGTCAACCTCGAAGCCTCTTCTGTTGACAATGAATCCCAGTAGTTTTCCTGACATGGCACCAAATGCACATTTCTGAGGGTTCAGCCACAGCCTGTATTTTCTCAGCCTCTCAAATAGCTTTTGGAGATTTACCAAATGGTCACTTCGTTCTAGTGACTTGGCGATCATGTCGTCTATGTACACCTCAATTTCTTGGTACATCATATCATCGAATAGTGCTATCATCGCTCTCATATATATTGCCCAAGCATTTTTCAACCCGAATGGCATGACTCGGTAGCAGAAAGTTTCCCATGGAGTGATGAACACTATTTTCTCTCGGTCTACTTCTGCCATTTTGATGTAATTATACTCAGAAAATCCATCCATAAATTAGAGCATCCCATGCCTGACAGTGTTATCCACCAAGATATCGATGCATGGCAATGGGAAGTCGTCTTCCAGGCTTGCTTTATTTAGGTTTCTAAAGTCGATGCACATGTGAACCTTTCCATCTTTCTTTAGTACAAGGACGATGTTGGCTAGCCATTGTGGGCATTTGGAGACTATGAGAAATCTCGCATTGTACTGCTTGATGACCTCATCTTTCACTTTTAGCATCCTCTCTGGCCTAAGGCGTCTCAACTTTTGCTTGATTAGCTTAACATCAAGATGTAACGACAACTCATGCTTGACCAAATTAGTATCCATACCAGGCATATCCTCATACGACCATGCGAAGATGTCTTGGTATGACCGAAGGAAATCAATCATGCTTCTTTTTTCCTCGGGAGATAGCGACGTTTCGATCTTGGTGATTCTAGGAACCTCCTTTGTACCCAGGTTGTCATCCTCTATTTCTTCAATGATCGGGGTAGGACCATGCTCAAAGTTAGTGTATCACTCAAGGAGTTCATTGGGAAGCTCCTCATTAGGGACTTCCTTATCCAGACTAGTGACCCTCACCTCTTCTTGTATTTCTACAGGAAAGGGGTCGATTTCACATGGGACGGGTTGTTCATTTAAGGCATCTTTTTCTTTGATTTTCTCGAGAATTTTAAAAGATAATATTTTTAGATTATTTTATGCTTTTTTCATTTTTTTAGTTTTTCTTTTTTCTTCAGGGATCAGCCCTTGGCAAGGCGGGTCTCTATAAATACATGGTGTTTCCTGCCAAGGGCTAACCTCACTTTTTATAGGTTGGGGTTTTTTAGGAGTGGGTGCTAAATTTTAGGCCACTCGTCGCGTCTAGAGTTTGGGGCATAGATGCCCAATTCCTTACCTATAGTACTGCCCCTTTACCTGTTTGGATGGAGGAGGTTGGCATATATGATTCCTTAGAGTCAGGCTCCATCATGTTGATCTTGGGTTCATCTGAGATTCTATCCTCAAATGTCAGCAAGGTCCTATGGTGGTTTAGCACAGGGGGAGATTGTGCAGGTATGGAAAACTCTTCCTCGAAAAGGGATAGAGCGGCTAGATCTATTTTCAGGTTGGGAGGGATAATTTGAGGATTGGTGGGGTGGACAGGAGCTGCCAATTTATGTGGTGTTATTACTGAAAAGTACCACTTTTCACCTCTTAACCTAGCCTCTGCTAGACCTTGAAGCTGACTAATAACCCCCTGTTTAGCTTATTTTCTAGTTAGTAATAATTATGCATCTTAGTACAAAGTCTCTGCTTTCGGTACAAAAAGGAGAAAGAATTTAAGCCAAAGGAGACTGCTGGGCCAAAGATCAATGGAAAACCATGTTGGTACACACCATGGTGACTATTTTGTATGTCATAATGGACCAAGGAAGTCTATCATATGAGAGAAATCTTGATGTAAGTGAAGAGAGCTATAATAGCAGTAGCTACATTGCATAAGAGAAAAAAATGTGTTATCTCGCACAGTAGAGGTGCTGCCTCGCCTGGCTAAGTCTGTAGCAAAGCCTCCTTGCAAAGTTGATACCTGCAGCATAAAAGAACTAGCGAAGAACTTGCACAGCTCAGTGAAGGGATTATCCCAGGGCATTCTTGTTATTCACTAAAAAGTACCACTTTTCACCTCTTAACCTAGCCTCTACTACACCTTGAAGTTGACTAATAACTTTTGTTTAAGTGTGTTTTGTAGTTAGTAATAAATTATGCAGCTTAACACAAAGTCCTTAGTTTTGATGCCAAGAAGAGAGAGAATTCAAGCCAAGAATGACAGCTGAGCCAAAGATTTATGGAACAATATAGTGGTACACACCGTGGTGACTATTTTGCATGTCATAATGGACCACAAAAGTCCAGCAAATGAACCAAGTATAGATGAGAGTGGACGAAGCTTCAACAAAAGCATGTGCATAACAGCAGAGGAACAAATGACTTATCTCGCACAATCGAGGTGCTGCCTCGCGCTATCCAATTCACTAGCAAAGCTTCCTCGCACAGCAAAGACATGCAGCACACTAGAGCTCTCAAAGCAGTCACGTAGCTCAGTGAAGGGGTTATCACAAGCAACCTCTCATGCAGTAGTTGTGCACTTTAGTTGTAATCAACACATAATAGAACTCGCAAAGTAGTCGCGTGCTAAGCCTTAAGAAATACAGCTCGCAAGGCTCTCGTGAGGATCAAGCAATAGCAACCGTGCGCGCTACCTCGCGAGACCAATTTGTGTGAACAACAGTAACAACCTCACGAAGTTCTCGCATAGTTCTAGAGGAGAGAGATGCCCAAAAGTTCTCTCGCGTAGCTCTCACGTGCCTAGAAGCTTAACCCTGTACCGAGCGAGATGTAAAGACATCTGCGTGAGTACCTCACGACAGGAGATTCTGAAGCCCTACTGCACAAGCAAGCCAAGCACTGCAAATTCTTTTGTGTAAGTGCATTCAAAGCTAGAGCAGCTATGTGAAGATGCAAAGTTCATCTACGCGAGGGAATAAACCTTCCAAGATAATTCTTATCTCGCGAGGACTCAATAAGTTGCGTGAAGGAACTAAAAGAGTAAAACGCAACTATGCGACAAGCCTAAATCCTTCTGCACGAGAAAGCAGCATTTGAAGCCAAATTGTACCTCGCGAGTACTCTATAAGCCACGTAAGAGAATTAATGTTTAGAAGCCAGCCTCGCGAAGTTTGAGCTCTCCACTTCTCAGTCTTAACTCAAGGAACTTTTGAGGATTTCCCCATGTCTAGGGCACACATCTCAAGGCATTGATCTCGAGGCACACATTCCAAAGCATCCAATGGTTGTAATAGTGCCACATCTACTAAAAAAATTAGGGTTTACTCTTTTCTGAGCCAAGGCATTAGGACTGAGTATATAAGTTGTGTTTTGTAACTTAGAATCATCAATCTCTCCTTCAACCTCTATAGGCTGTGCACTTGACGAGGCTAAGGTTAGGGTTTGGTCACTTCCTTTTCTCATTTTTCTTCTCTCTTAGCCCAGCACTTGTTGGCTAAATCTTTTGTAAACAATTAGGTGTAGTTTTTTTTAGTATTGTAATGGGTCACGTAATCTTTGGGATCTTTGGTTGAGCTGTTGTGCACAAGGTTGCTGCCTTGAGAAATTGCATTATAGGCAATATTGATCAATGGAATTTACACTTTAAATATTAATTCAATCTGTTATTTTCTTATTTGCCCATAGTTCTATTCAGGCTATAGCATGTATTTAGGATTTGAGCTGATTGAAAGGCCCATGGAAGCTTGAGCATGTAGCCGTGGGACCATGGTGGCAACAATAGTTTACATGTTCCATCTCATCATTTATGGGTAAGGCAGCCTCTGTGGATAGCCTGTGACCATTTGAGTGGACATACTATAGCCCTAGGGCAGATCTTGGTCACAGATCTGAGAAGGATTCTTCTCCTCTGCACTTGAGCTTATAGTCTAGTGAGAGGTTGTGCAAGAACAAGCTCCCCTCTATTTTACTGGACCAATATCAGATGTTAGATCTGAATTCTCTATGGTGATTGCAGACTTATGAGCTGAGTAATTTCAGGCCTTTTATAGTTTCCACCTGAGATACCTTATGGTTTCCACCTGGTTTTCAAAGTCTGTTTGCTCCTATGAATGCCTGCCAGATCTGTAGTACATCTAGGGAGCTTGTAGCCTGGCAAACATAGTGTCTACAACGATATTCATGGTCTGATTTAATTCATCGATTGAAGGAAATCTATTGGATAGTCTGTGACCATTTAAGTGGACAGATTACAGCTTTAAGATCAGTCCCCTCCTTTGGATTAGGTTAGCCTTTCTGATTTAATCAATGGGAATTGACAAACTCTATTGGATAGTCTGTGACCATTTGAGTGGATAGAGTATAGCGTTAAGAGCAGTCTAAATGACATGGGTTAAGTTGGATTCTTCTTCCTTGCTGAGGTTTTTGATAGCACATCAGCAAGGATTTACTGCAGAGACAACCCTAAATCCGAGTTACATAACTAAAGTAACTTTAGCTTAAACTGCTTACTTTCTATCATTTCATCTTTATTTTAACACGCCATCACCACCTTCTTCATAATCCTTTCTTAGGATAGGACTACACTTTATTTCATTCTTTTAGTAGGTAGTTTAGTGTAGTTGTAACACCCAACTCCCTTTCTTTAGGATTGTCAGATCTATAGCCAGATCTGAAGGTCTACTGTTATAGCCCATTTTCAGTTCTAGATCAATTTCTCTGTGGGACAAACTCTTACTTATCAAAACTTGCTACAATAGCCCTGCATCTTACAGGCTGTGTGTATCTTAGGTTGTTGTTTTCATAATCATTTCACTCCACTCTTGCATTCTGATTTTATCATCTCATCATTTTAAATAACTTCAGCAAGAACCTAAGAGAATCCAACAAGTTTTTGGCACCGTTGCCGGGGATATTGATCTTTTTACTAGACTTGAGTTGTATTATATTTTAGTTTAGAAAATTCTTTGTAGTTGTGCCATAAATAGAATAAAAAGTACTAATTTTTTTAAAATTTTACAGAATTGGACAACAGCAGAAGGGAAAAGCTAGAGCTGCAGCTAGAGTTTAGCTAGCTCTGTTTGTACTTCTTTTACCCTAAGACTCAGTCCCTTAATGTCAAATTTCCTGTCATTAGTTTAGTTGTAAATCTATATAGTTATTAATTTAGTTTGAAAATTTTGTGTGCTGTGAGCATTTTCTTTACCCACTGAGTTTGTGTGTGAATGGTTAGAAGAAGGTCCCTTAACCCTGAGTTGGAACCTCCAAATCCTGAGGTTGAAAGGGTCCTTAGACCAAGAAATACCACACAAAGCCCTCCTATTGAAATTGAGCCAGCTGTCATGGCTGAGAGGTAAAGAACCCTGAAGGAGTACAATGCACTTGGGGATTACACATCTCCCTTTTGTATACAATTACCTTCAGTTGAAGGAAACTATGAAATCAAGTCCTCCACCATCAACATACTGCCATCCTTCCATGGGCTCAGTAAGGAAGATCGTTACAAGCGCATTAACTAATTGTTAGCACTTTGCACCACTTTCAATATTGCTGGCCTAGGACCTGAAGCCACCAAACTGAGATTTTTTCCTTTTTCCCTAAAGGATAAAGCCAACACCTGGCTCTCTATGCTCCCAGCCAATAACATTCAGACATAGAGTGACCTCCAAAGCCAATTTCTAGCTAAATTCTTTCCTATGAACAAAACTAGCCAGATGAGGATAAACTTTTTGTCATTTACTCAGTCCTCAACTGAGAATTTTTATGAAGCATGGGAGAGAATTCAGGAGATATTAAAACAATGCCCCCACCATCAAATTCCACAGTGGCAACTAGTGCAAGTATTTTACCAAGGAATTAATCCCAAGAGTAGGGATATAGTGGATGCCTCATGTGGTGCTAGTTACCTCCACAAGACAGCTGATGAGGCTTGGGACCTGTTTGACATCATAGGAGAAAATTCCATATAGCAGGAGTCATTGTCTCGCAATGACAGCCAGACCCTAAATTGATGAAAGAGTCCACCCCTAGAGGTGAAATGTTTGAAGTTAAGGTGCAAAGTGAGTTGGAAAGAAAGGTGGATAATCTTAAAGTTTGACAAATTGATGAATATGATACAACCTAGGATGTTTGCACAAGTGGAGGAGGCATGTCTGATATGCCAATCTCCCACACATTTACTCCAAGATTGTCCATCAGCCAACCAATTCCCTGCCTCCCCTAGAGGTGAAGTGTATGAAGTTAAGGTGCAAAGTGAGTTGGAAAGAAAGCTGGACAATCTGAGCTTAAAGTTTGACAAATTGATGAATATGATGCAGCCTAGGATGGTTGCACAAGTGGAGGAGGCATGTCTGATATGCCAATCTCCCACACATTTACTCCAAGATTGTCTATCAACCAACCAATTCCCTACCACCCCTAGAGGTCAAATGTATAAAGTTAAGGTGCAAAGTGAGTTGGAAAGAAAGGTGGACAATCTGAGATTAAAGTTTGACAAATTGATGAATATGATGCAGCCTAGGATGGTTGCACAAGTGGAGGAGGAATGTCTGATATGCCAATCTCCCACACATTTACTCCAAGATTGTCCATCTGCCAACCAATTCCCTAATTTTGTAATGAAACATGCCAATGCTGTCAAAGCATATGGGTAGCAACCTGCTGGGTACGCATGCAGAAACTATCCAAATTTGAGGTGGAGACAAGATACATACCCTCAACCCCGACAGCAGCAGTTGGCAGCTCCATACAAACCCCAGCACCAATTTAACCAAGGATACCCACCAAGACAGAATTTTTAGTTGCCTTCCCCACAGCCCAATCTGTTGGTCTTGCCCCCACAGCAGCCTAGATCATCTTCCTTTTAAGAGCAAATGCTAGCATCTATGCAAAATTTGGGAAACTTAGTCCAAACTGTGAACTCTCATGGGCAAATCATTAAAAAAATAGAGGACCAATTGGGTCAAATCTGTAATGCTATGAACAAAAGAGAGGAGGGCAGACTGCCTAGTCAACCCTTAGCCAACCCCAAAGGACAGTTCATAATTAGAGAAGCATCCTCTTCCCATGAGGTGGCTAATGCAATCACTACCCTGAGGAGTGGCAGAGTGGTTAATAATTTAGTAGGATAAGGCAACTGAAGAGGCCATAGAGAGTGAAAATGAAAAGAAGGTGAGTGGTGAAAAATGAAAGAATGTGTGTACCATATGTGTTGAATGTGTCTTTTAGTTTTATGTTGCTTAGAAAATTTTCATTTACTACTTTTAGGGTGATGATTTGCTTGTTTGTTTGATTTTGTTTTGTTCTGTTCTATTTTGAGTACATGTGCATATCTGTCATCTGACTTTGCTATTCATGTCTGTTGCTAATGGTTGAGGTGCTCTCATTATAAATATCATGAATTTGATATGAAATACTATCTTTAGAACTTTGCATTTTTGATGAATAGATGTTGATAATGAGCACCCAATGATAATGATGAAATGGAGTTCATGTGACGGATTTGGTGTTGATGCACAATGGAGAGGTGCATAATAGTATGGATGCACTGGCCAATGTGCAGCACTGAGACAAAGGGTTAAAATTTTGTTTTCTCGTGAGGCTAAATGGAGGCAAGTACACGATCACGAGCCACTTGAAGCTTTCTTACGAGGTTATGATGAAGATTTTGTATCGCACGAGAGCTTTGCGAGAAAAATGGCATCTGTTGAAGCCTGATAGTGAGCCTCTCGAGATGCCTAAGACTCACATTTTAAGCCTCGCGAGTCCTTGCTACTCTATTTGCGTGAGGGATGCAAGACTACCTCGCACGCTAGGGAGCAGATTCATCTCCGCGAAGAGACCTCGTGAGGCCCAGATTTAGAGACTTTATGACCTCGCGAGGCTCTATTCTTCTCCCCGATAACACTTCTCATGAGGTTGTCTGTGTGCTGTGCGATAATTGTACTTCATGAGAACCTAGCGACAGCTGCGCGAGGCATGGGATCAGCCCTATAAACCCAGCGATTTCTCCATTCTCGCCATTTTATTTCTCTCTGCCCTAGTCTCAATTGTGCAAAATCGAGCTTCTCTCTCCCTTCTTTCTTCCCTACAACCTAATCCATTCCACCTCATACTGTTTCCTCCTACCATTTTACTCCCCATCACCTCCTGGTCACTTTGAGCTAGGTTTGGGGGGATTTGAACATCTGTGCACCATTTGATGTGGAACCCTAGCTATAGTTTGGTAAGATTTCTCACTCTCTCTCTATTGGGTCGATTATTTATTAATTGGGTGTTAAGTAGAGAGGAATTTAGGTACTTTTGCATTTGTAAAGAGCGTATTACACAAGCAATGGCCAAAAATTTAAAGTTCACAGACACATTGGCTGCCATGCTAAAACCCTCCAAATACTGGCAGCCCTGGGGTAACTCAAAAATCAGCAAGGATTGTAGAGGCCTCCATAGTGGAGACCTCTAAGATGCCTATTCAGATGGTTGAGCCCCAGATGGAGCAACCAGCTAAGAGGAAGTCCGTCCCCAAAGAAGAGGGCCAGAGAGCACCTACATGCCAAAAGCCTTAAAAAATCTAAGAAAAAGAAAAAGGGCAAGACTATGGCCCATGAGGTTCCTAAGGTTGACCCTGATGAGGAAGAAATACTGAGTACCTCAGGGTCCCATCAGAATTTGTTGTTGCCATTAGGCTGGAGGCTGAAACAATTTTTGACAAAGTTTATTTCGAGGAGCTAGCAGAGACATCAGCCTCCATTGCATACCTGACCAAGGCAAATCTACTACCCTTGTTGAGGCCCCCACTGCAACTAGTCTTCCCTAGACTAGTGCAGCTATTTTATCAAAATATTAGGATCAATACTAGGGATGATGGGAATCCATCATTGCTGGTGTTGATTGAAAAATTTGAAATACTCTTCAATCAAGATGCAATAGTAGAAATACTTGGGATACCAACCAAGTATACCCCTGAGTGTGGCTTGGGTCCCCCTTTAGCAGCCACCATCCCAGAGATAGCCAAGGAACTGACTGGAGTGGTCATAGCCTCAGGACTCTCAATCAGGAAGAGGGATCTGCACCCAAACCTCAGATTTATGCATGGGGTGTTGAGGAAGACTGTGTATTGCTCTGGCCATGAGTAGGAGAGGAGGTCTCCCATTACTGATGCACTCTTCTCCTTCCACAAGAATAACTACTTGCATGCTGCCAAGTTGGTCTTTAAGGGGATAAAAGATATTCATGAAAAGGTGAAGATCAAGAAGAAACCCCACTCACTTCCCTACTGCAGGCTCATTACTGAAGTTGGGGGGTACCAGTTTCACTTGGATGAGAAGACCATCACCTTGGCCCCTAGAAAATGTTGAAAAAAATAATGGGAGATCAGTGGCACTTTAATTGAGAAGAAAAAGAAGAAGGCGGACTTGTCAGCTCCAGCAACTGCTACAAGTCAAGAGGCTATTGCTGTTACTGCCTCTATGGCTGTAAGCTTTGCTGCCCTCTCTTAGGTAGCCCATTCATATATGCCCGCCAGTACCTCCTCAACATCTGCAGCCATTACCTCACAAGCCACCCCTTCACCTTCCATGCTAGCCACTACTCCCTCAACCCAAGCTTCACAACCTTCAATAGTCTCCTTACCCATACCTGTACCCTTGCCTACTTACCCAACTCACCCAGGTCTACCTGTGAAGGCCACCTATCAAAAGAAAAGAAAATTAACCCAAGCCCACACAGAGCCCCAACCCACCTATATATCCCAAACCATCCCAATTCCCTCTACTCCCACCCCACCCATGCCACCACCCATCCCTCCATCATTGTTGGCTGGCCCTTCCTTCAGTGCTGAGTAGCCTATTTTATCAACTTCTTTTAATTCAAGACCTCCATACTACACCCTCTTTCAGGCCATGAAGAAAAATGCTTACATCAAGAGGGATGTGGTTAGAGAAATGGCTGACCTCAGAACATCAGTGAGGGAGCCCCTCCTTGATAAACTCAAATCAATGTTGCTAGCCCACAAGTTAGAGAAGAAGAGAATCAAGCAGGGTTGGAGGGAGATACTGATCCAATACAATCAAGAAAAGAATAGGGCTGAGGGGATGGAGGATACCATCAAGAAATTCCAAACAGACTTGAGATTAGCAGAGGATAATGCTTATGACTATGGTGTGACTATTGCGGCATTGCAGAAAACCTTAACTGAAAATAGTGATCGGGAGTTAGCAGAAGTAATTTCCAGACAATTATACCCTGATGTATCTCAAAAGGAAACAACCCCTAAACCCAAGGTGCCTCGCAAAGTCAAGCCTGGAATCAAAATCCAGGAACCTACCTCAAAGCCAAAGCCCACTCCCAAAAGGAAAAGCACCTCCAGGCCAAGAAACACTACTTCCAAAAGGTCACAGTCTCCTACTGCTGCTTTGAAGAAAGCAAAGGGCAAAGGAATTCAAGAACCACTAACTATAGAAGAGGATTCAGATGATTAGATTTGCATTTGTAGTTTGTTAGGATGCCTTTACATTATTTTTGTGTAGTTCTTTTCCCTTACATTGTATAAATTTTTGTCTATAAATGAAATTTATCTTTATGTTTTATTTGGTTTACCTTTTGTCTCTATATCTGCTTAGTTTGTTTTAGTTGTTTGTATGTGCTTTGTTTATCGCTTTTACTTACTTTATTTTTTGTCTGCTTTTATGTCTAATCTCTGCCGCACATGCCTTTTCTTCTTTGAATCAGTGAAGACACTGCTCCTCATAGGTTTGAGGGTGTGGCAAAGATTTCCAAAGATATAGTTAATCTAAGTGCAATGGTCTTAACTAAGTGAGGAATAAATATAATGAACTTCACCTAAGCAATGTTGAAAGTGAGGAAATTTAAACACTGTGCAGACCTTTTTAATACTAAAATCATTTAAAAATTAATACTTCTATGAGGTGAACATCAAGAAATTTTCTATAAACAGTAGTTAGTGAACTAGTAAGGAGAGAAACAGGTGAAAGCATACCCCTTTGAGTTCAATGAAAACCATACCCAGTGAGCTTTGAGCCTGTAATTTTTTTTTTTAGGAGTGTCTTTGGCAAATTTTTTTTCTAATCTAAGGACTGACAGAGTCAAGCCCATTTCACTAGAAGTTAGACACCCCAAGTTGAAGCTGTTTAACAATAATCATGACACTTAGGAAAGGATCAAGGCCTTCATTTGGATAGTTTGAGCCTAAAAGATCAAACGGGTGAAACTACCCTTGTGCATACATTTTTTGAGCCTTAAAGCCCCATTTTTCTTCAACAAATACCAAAGTACTTGAACCTGAACCTCTTAACCTGATTCAACCATACCCATACTTTGAGAATTCAGAAAGTGAAAGTAAAGGAAAGGATGTTGAAGATAGGTGAGTAAAGTTTAACATTTGGCGAAAGGAGAAGAAGAGAGGAGGAGATCTGTAAATAACAGTGTAGCAGTTACAGATGTGTGGCAACCATCATAAAATATATATATATATAAATACAAGAAACAAAAAGGGAAGGAAAAAGAAAAAGAAGTCAAAAGAAGAATTTCATTGAAAAATTTGAAAAGAAGAGAAGAAGTTGGCCACTTTAGCTTTGAAATTTCAAAAGAAGAGGGAGTTGTGCTGAAATGAAGAAGGTGAAGTCATGAATCATCTCCTACCTATGTTGATTTCTCAAATTTGAATCCCTCTTTACCCCTTTTATTCTTTACAACCCATACCAATAAGCCACAATACAAACCATGAAAAGCCCTTGTTGATCCAAAGTCAAATGAACTGTCATGTGAAGAAGTGGGAATGTCTAATCTATGGTTAGAGTACTTTATGACATCAGAAATTAGAAGCACTGGCTATGCTCATGCTTGGAAACCCATTTAGGGTATGTAACTATTCTTGAGCTACTGTGAAATGGTACACCCTTAAATTAATTTGTGAGAGACAACCCTGGTAAGCATTGGGTCTGATATTGAAATCATGGGGGCATTGTTTGACCTGAATTTTGATGTACTAGTAAGCTTAGTACTATTTTGCACATATTGTTTTCTTGGTGTCAGCTGATTGAATGTTATGAGCATGCATGCATGACTGAGGTGTTAAATTGTTTGCATATATTTTGTTTGTTTCCTAAAGGTATTGATTATTGTGTGGTGAAAATAAATTTCAAATCAAAGTAAAATAAAAGAATGGATTCAGCACAACTAAAGTAATCCTAGACCTGCAAGATACAGGGCCTATTGTAGAGTTTTGATAAGTAAGAGTTTATTCCACAGAGAAATTGATCTATAACCCAAAATGGGCAATAATAGTAGGCCTTCAGATCTGGCTACAAATCTGACAATCCTAAAGAAAGGGAGTTGGGTGTCACGACTACACTAAGTTAACCGTAATAAAAGGGAAATAAAATGTACCCCTATGCTAAAGAAAGGGTGAAGAAGAAGATGGTGATGGTGTGTGCTAAAAAAAAAATGGTGAGAAGTAGGTTAAGTTTCGATTTAAAGTAGTAATGTAACTCAGATTTAGTCTATCTCTGCATTGCTTCTTACTGAGACGCTATCAAAAGCCTAAAAAAAGTAGAAGTATCCAACTTAACCCATGCCATTTGGGGTGATCTGAAGGATATTGGTTGTCAACTCAAATGGTCAGCCAATCCTATAAAGTTTATCAAATCCCATTGATCAAGTCAGAAGTTGCTAATCTAATCCAGAGGAGTGGACTAATTATTTCCCCAACCACTGGACCAGATCAGGCCATGAATATTATTGCGGCAACATGTAATGCCAGTGCTACAAGCTCCCCAGATCTATGCACATATTTGGCTGACATCCATAGATATTTAAACCTGTAAAATCCTAAGTGCTTTGCCAAGGCCAACGGCTCACTGGTGCCTACAAAAAAGACCATATAACAGGTTGAATAAGGCTCTAGGTTCAGCTGGTCATTGCTATAAAAGGCCTGCAATGACTCATCCTCAAGCTGTAACTACTAAGGAGAAATCAGATCTAACATCTGATATCGATTAGGTAAAATAGAGGGGAGCCAGTTCTCATACAAAACCTCCTCATAAGGCTCTAGAAGCTCATATGCAGGAAAGAAGAATCCTTCTAAAACATGTGGTTGGACACCACCTTAGGGCTATACTCTATCCACTCAAATGGTCCGAGGATATCCCATTGGTCTGTCCATACCACAGATATCTGAGAAAGAACATATAAACTGTTGCAACCACCATGGTCCATAGGCCTCTGAGCTCCCCAGATCTTACTACAGATCCAACCTTGCTTTCCATGGGGCTATCAAACTAAGGGAAATTAGATGGTAAATAATAGATCTACTGAAAACTGAATGGGCTCGTCCCAAATACATGAATCCTATAAACATCTAAGGGAACCATAAGATATTTAGATTCAATTAGTCATTAAAATAACAATCCATTAGTAAAAGCAAACCTTACAATGAACTGCCTCCAGGCTACAGCCTGTACACAACTACTCATTAAAAATCCCAATATATACAAAACCTATTACAATACTGAAATAGAACTAAGCCTAACTACTTACAAGGGGATTAGCCAGCAAATGCTGGGCTAAGAGAGAAGAAAAATAAAAAAAGAGATGATCAAACCCTAACCCTAACCTGGTGGAATTCTCAATCAACAAAGGATGAACGAAGGATTGATGATTAAAACTAAACTCTAAGTGTAGCTTATACACTCTATCCATGCGGCCTTGGTTCTTAAAGGATTAATCCTAGTTTTTCAAATAGATATGGCACTGTTACGACCCTTGAGTACCTTGAGATGTGTGCCTCGAGATTCACACATCGAGAAGTGTGCTCTAGCCTTGGGAAATTCTCAAAAGGTCCTTGTGTTAAAGCTGAGAAGTGGGGATGCCATGCTTGCGGGGCTAGAATATGCATTAATTCATTAGCGCAGCTACAGAGCCTTCACAAAGTAGCCTTTGGCTGGTGGGAAGTGCTCACTCATGCAACAAACCTTTAGTTAATCACGCAGTTACTTTGCACTGCAAAGCCACCACGGAGATGATCAGGAGCGCCTAAATTTCTCTTACAATAGAGCTTCAGAAGCTCTCTCTCTCTTACTGAGTACTTGTGCAGGTATGTTCCTTCACTCATGTAGTAACGGTAAGGTTTCAGAGTGCGCGACATCGGCACGAGGAGAATTTTGGGCATCTCTCTCTTCTTTGGCCACCAAGAACTCCGCGAGGTACATTTTGTTCAGTATACATATAGACTCGCTATGTTCTACACGCGATTGCTTTAAAGCTTGATCTCCGCGAGAACTTCGCGATGGAAAATTCTGAGGAATTTAAATCATGAGATCTTCGCGATGTCTTTACAGCTCTCCTCTTGATTATGTGCCCCATCTGTGTGGGGGCATCTTCCACTACATCCTTAGCTTCGCGAGAAAGCTCCTCAACTCTGCAAGATCTGTCCTTTAATACTTTGATGCATTGCACTTGCTGCTGTTGCAGTCTTCTCCATTCTCAGCTAACCTCATCCATCTGCTAGACTTTGGTCAATGATGACCAGCAATTAAGTAACCATGGTGAGCACTAATAAGGTGTTCCCTTAGGCTTTGGCTCAGCTATCATCCTTACATGTATTCTCTCTCTTCTTTGGACCAAAAAGCAAGGATTTTGTATTCAGCTGCACAGATTACTACTAACTATAAAACACACTTAACAAATGGTTATTAGTTTGCTTCAAGGTCCAGCAAAGGCTAAGTTAAGAGATGAAAAGTGGTACTTTTCAGTAAATAACACACCCCCAAACCTAATCTTTGCTAGTCCCTGAGCAAAGGAAAAATTAATACAACTACTCTAAGAATTGACATGCCACTTTTGTAGGGAGCACAGACACATTTAGCATATGTACCAAGCCTTTTAAACCCGTAAGTGATCCCTAGTGGAGTAGTGAATTCTCCTGAGGGTTTTCAATGAAGATACCCACAAACTTCTCAATAAAATAGTTAACAAAGGTGCAACATTATCAAGTCAGCTGTCAAGAAACAGAGCATCAGTTCACCTTTGATTCAATAAAAATGTGAGGAAATTATACATAAAAAGCACAGACATTTAATCATCAAAGCTTCTACATAGATGAGCATCATTTCCAATTAGCTCACAGCAGAGGAAAATTTCACATGTAGGTTAGTACTAAGCTTATCATTAATTCAAAAATTAGGTTATAGGTCATGCCCAATACATTCAACATTAGACCCAATGCTCACCAAGGCATACTTCTCACAAGGAACTTTGAGAGTTTCCATTTTCTCTCAAGCTCAAGAGTAGTTACAGGCCCTAAATGGGTCTGTAAGAATGAGCATAGGCATAGCATCAAAGTTCTAACATCATTGGCTAATCCTTACCATAGATTGGACAACTCTTTGTCTCTGTATAACAACTCATTCAACTTTGGATCACAGGGTCTTTTGACTGCATTGTAATGTAGCTTATGGGATAGGTTATAAAGAATGGAAGGTTGAGAAGGGATTCAAAATTTAGAAATCAGTAGGTGAAGGGGGTGATTCATAACTTCACCTCCTGTAATTCAGCACCTTACATTTTCTTTAAAATTCTTCAAATTTAATGTGGCCAGCTTCTCCTCTTATTTTGGATTTTTCAATGAACTTTTCCTCTTGACTCTTTTCTTATTCCTCTTCATTATTGCTTTTATTTCATTTGGATGCATTTTCCTTTTCCTTTTTATTTTTGTTTTTCTGACTTGCCACCTCTCTCCTCAGCTGCTACACTGCTAAGCTTTAAGTATTTCTTCTCCATTCACCCAATGTTGACCTTATCTTATCCATCTTCAGCTCCTTCTCCTTTACCTTCTGATTTCTCAGAGTGAGGGTAGGTTTGAATCAGGTCCATAGGTTCAGGTACAAGTACTCAGGTGTATTTTGAAGAAAATTAGAAATTAAGGCTCAAAGGGTGTGTGCATAAGGGCAGTTGATTAGGGTTTGTTTGTTTGAGCTCAAACTATCCAAGAGAAGGTCTTGATACTTTCCTAGGTATCATGAGTGCTGTCCATTGTTTTAACTTAGAGGTGCCTAACTTCTAGTGAGGGTATTGACTTAGTCAGTCCTTAGAGCTAGAGAAATTGTTCAGTCACTCCTCAAAGAAAGGAAAAAAAAAATTTGTAGGCCCAAATCTCATTAGTTATGGTCTTCCATTGAATTGTTGGATATGTCCTTACCTTTTTCTTTCTTTAAAAATTCACTAAGTATTGATACAAGTGAGTTTTCTTAGTGTTCACATCATGGAAATGCTAAAATTAAAAAACTTGTAATGCTTAAAGTTCTGCAAAATTTTTAAATTTCTCAATTTTTTATGATTCTTAAGTGAGCATGGCTCCACTTCTATCTTACTCACTTGATTCTACTGCATTTAGGTTAACTGCTTCAATGGTAGATCCTGTCACACCCCCAAACCTATGAGGAGCATTGTCCTCACTGATTCAAAGTTAGATGTGGATGGGTAACAGGTTGAAAACTGAGGTATTAGTAAGAAAATGACATAGCAGAAAAAGAAAACACACAACATAAAACAGACAAACAAACAGAAACACACAGAAATAAAGAAAGGCAGATTGGAAACTCAACAGAACAAAGAGCACTTTCATTATAACATCTAAAGTATGTACAAAGTAAGGGAAAGAAAAGTACAAAATTTACACACTACTACCTAACTAAATACATGTGCACAATTTAATCATCTAATCATCTGCTGGTTCCTTCTTAATTTAGACCCATTTTTCTTTGTCTTTCTTCACAGCAGTAGCTTCTTGAGCAGGACCAACAGTTGTGGCAGGTACTCTCCCACTAGATAGATCTAGTAGCCTTTCCAGGATTTCCGGCTTTTGTTCAGGTAATTCAGCTCGGGCTATAAGGAGGTCCCTGATCTCCATTGAGGCAGTCAACTTCCTCTCTAATCCATCAGCTCTTAGCTTTTCTGTTGCAATAACCATTTTTTCTTATTCAGCATTTAGCTTCTCTTGTGCAGCGATACTCTCTTAGGCTTTATATAAATGCAACAGCTGTTTCCATCCCCTTGCTATGTTCTTGAGTTGCCTCTCCATGTCTAATTTAATGCGATGGATTCTTTCTTCATAGGGTATCCTGATTGATGTTTTGATAGTAGCCATTCCTCGAATGACATTCTTTTTGAGGTAAGGATTGGATTTCATTGCATGAAGGAGGGTGGAGTGTAGGGGAATGGAAAAACAAGAGGCATGAATCAAAGGTTGTTCCTCACTTGAAGAAGGGCCAGCCATGAATGAAAAAGGGCTGGGTTGTAAAATTGCGGATGAAAGGTCAGGTTGGGGTTCTAGGTCAGGTTCTGTTTGGATTGACTTGGAAGAGGAGGGTATTATGTCATCCACATCTGTTGCACCATCGGTGGTGGCTACAATAGGGGTAATATCTGGGTCAGTTAGTGTGGTAGCTTTAGTGAAAGTAGGAAGGGGTAATGTGGTTGCTAAGGATAAGGGTTGGGATAAGATAGCCAAAGTTGATTATATGGCTTGGAGACAGGTCTCTAGGTTGGCCTAGTTTTGGAGAGTGGAGGTTAGGGATTGAATATATGTCCCAATGGAGGCTTGGGTTTAGGTATTGGCTAACATATGGAACTGTAGGGAGAGTAGGAGGTGCAGGATTTGGGGTAAGAGTAGTGGCCTGGGGTGATGGATGATATGGAGGGGTGAAGTGTGAAGGGTGAGGTGAGTCCGGGAGAGGGCTATACTCTAAGTTGATATCTCCTAGGATAGTGGATATCATAGTAGAAAATTCCTCTCCTGAAAAGGACTCACGATCATGGGATAAGGGAGTGGATTGGTCTATAGGCTTACCAGTGATAGGTATAAAAGGTAGGAAATAAACTGGGATTTCAAAGGTATGGGTTGCAGGTTCATAGGGTGTGGGTATGGGGCTGAAATGGCTGTGGTTTCAGGGATTGAAATTGTTAGGGAGATGTAGGTGGGATGGGGTGCTGTAGGGGTTTTGGGAGGTTTCTTTTTCTTTTGGTATGGGGTCTTGACAGGTGGGCTAGGGTGGGCTGGAAAAATTGGTAGGGGGTAGAAATGGGTAGGGTGTCTGTGGCTATGGTGGTTGGTGATATAGGGTCAGGTAAGGGTAGTGGGCTTGTGATGGGCTGTGATGTCTAGATTGAAGGTGGAGGTGGTGTGGCACTGAGTGTAGGTAAAGGTGGTGTTAAGGGGGTTGGAGCTGGCATAGAGGTAGAGGTAATGTTGAGGAGGTGATGGTTGTGCTTGCTAGCACAAGTGAGGTAGAGGATGCAGCAGCATTAGCAATAGCAGCTGCTTCAAGAATGGTGGGGGTTGCTTCTCTCAGTAACTCCTCACTCTTCTTTTTCTTCTTCTCCATCATGGTACCACTAATTCTCCACTATTTTTTTCCACTCTTTTTGGAGTTCAGGGCCACAGTCTCCTCCTCCCTTTTAAAGGGATATTTCCCCCACTTTAGCAAATGCAGTAATCAATCTCCAGTAGGGAAGGGCATGAGGTTTTTTCATGATTTTCACCTTCTCACAGAAATCTTTAATCCCTTCAAAAACTAACTTGGCTGCATCCAACTAGTGGTTTCTATAAAATGAGAAGAGGGCATCAGCTATGGGGTACCTCCTCTCCTGTTCATGCCCAGAGCAATACACATTTTTCCTTGACACTACATCCATGAGCCTGAGGTTGGGGTGCAGATCCCTGTTCCTAATTGAGTCACCTGAGGCAGTGATCCCTCCAGTTAACTCCCTGGCTATCTCAGTAATAGTGGCAGTCAAAGGAGGAAAAAGCTACACTTAGGGCTATATCTGGCCGGTATCCCCATTATTTTTGCAATGTTTGCCTGGTTGAACAGCATCTTGAAATCATTAATTAATGCCAATAGTGTTGGGTTCCCATCATGACCAATTTTCAACCACACATTCTGATAAAATAATCTAACTAATCTTGGGAAAACCAGTTGCATTGAGGGCCCCAATAGTGGCGGTAGGGATGCCTTGATCAGATATTCAATAGAGGAGAGGTCTCTGGTAGTTCCTCAAAATAAACTTTGTCAAAGATGGTTTCAACCTCCAGCTGGATTGCTTGCACAAAGTCAGAAGGGACCCTGAGGTAGTCAGTAGTCGCATCCTCCTCAACCTCAAGGACCACAATTTTGCCCTTTTTCTATTTCTTCTTGGATTTTTTAGGGCTCTTAAAAGGTGAGTGCTCTCTAGCTCTCTTTTTAGGGGCTGGTTTCTTCTCTTTTGGGATTGTTGGCTCAACAACAGGTGAGGGCACCTCAGAGGTCTCCAATGTGGAGGCCTCTGCAATCCTTGCAAATTTTCTAGTGGCCATAGGGCTGCCACTGGCAAACGGGTTCAGCATTGTAGCTAACGCATCTATGAATTTTGAACCCGTGGTCATAGGTGCTCAGATCATGAAAATTAGGGCTCACCAATCTTAGAACATGCAGATCACACTTAGTAAGCACAGAAGCTTTAAACATATGCCCTTCTTCTCGCTAATAAATAAATCAATCACAGCACAAAGAGAGGAATGGAGATCATACCATTTGAGAGCTAGGGTTCCACCTAAAAATGTACACAGTGGCTCAACTCCCCCCAAACCTTGCTCGAAGTGATCAGGAGTAACTGGGAAGCAAAATGGTGAGAGGAAAATACCTGAGGTGGTGTGGATTACAAAGTAGAGAAGAAAGGAGAGAAAGGGGATGTCGATGTTTATACTGCGAAACTAGGACAGACAGAGGAAATGAAGAAAATGAGGGGCTTCACTGAGTTTAGAGAGCAAATCCCACAGTTCGTGGAGTTTGCAATAGGAGGTCGCGGAGTAAAATTCTCACGCAATTGGCATTTAAATCTATAAGACGTTCTGTCATGCAGAAGAACAGACTGCCTCACATTAAAATTCGCAGAGCTGAATTAGTGGCTTTGGTGTGCGAGAGCTATTACCTTTCAAAATTATTATCTCGCGCAGCAGTCACGCAGAACACCAAATATGGCACATTTTGACGCTCAGACTAGGCCCGTGGAGCAGAAAGTAACTCCGCGACGCACTTTTACAGCCATTTATAAGGTCTTTTAGCACGTGAGCAAGCTAAGGGATGGCTCACACAACAAATTTAAGTCCTCTAGATCTGTGCAACATCATTTCTTCACAACCTTTACTCTGTTAGCTCAGTGCAACACATTGGTTAGTGCATCCATGCTGTTGTGCATCCAACCACTGTGCATGAGCACCAATCCTCAGACAGGTACTTGATATCAACCATAAAAAATATATGCCCATTTTCAAAAATCAGATCATCAACATTGCAGACTCTTAAAAATTAATTTTTAGCTCAACTTCATGCAAATTATGATAATGGTACCTCAACCATTCGTCAACAAACACACAGCAAATTCAGATGACAAATATGCATATGTATTCAATCACAAGAATGCAAACATAGACAAAGCAAAATAAGCAATTTAACATCACTCTAAACAAACAACTGACAGATTTCTAAAGAACACAAAACAAAATAGCATTTTCATACATATTATACACTTATTACCAACCTTTTGATCACTAGGCACTAGCTTCCTCCTGAGTAGAGGATGCAATTTTCCTTTCTCCCTCCTATTTAGAGCATTATAAATCTGGCCCAGCTGGTCCTCAATATTCTTAATGCTCTGTCTATGAGAATTGACAGTCTGCATCAAGTAACCTAAGTTTTATATTGAAGCCAATATTTGCTCTTCAAATAAAGAGGATCTGGGCTGTTGTGGGGGCAGGGCCAACTGGTTGGACGGTGGGGCAGGTAACAGAAAATTATGCCTTGGTGGGTAACCTTGATTAAACTGGTGCTAGGGTCTGTAAGGAACTACCATTTATTGCTGCTGGGGTTGAGGATATGAATCTTGTCTCCACCTCAGATTTGGCTGATTCCTCCAAGAATACCAAGCATGCTGTTGCCCAAACGTTTGAGCAGCATTGGCATGCTCCATAACAAAATCTAGAAACTGGGTAGCAGATGGACAATCATGAATAGAATGTGTGAGAGATTGGCATATCAGACATGCTTCCTCCACCTGTGTAACCATCTGGGGCTGCATCACATTCATGACTTTGTCAAATTTTGAGCTCAGGTTGTCTGCCTTCCTCTCCAGATCACCTTGCACCTCCACTTCATATATTCCACCTCTAGAGGTGGCCTCTTTTACCATCTTAGTTGGGGTCTGGCTATCATTGCGTGACAGAGACTCCTGCTGCATGGAATTTTCCCCTATTATGTCAAATAGCTCCCAAGCCTCCTCAACAGTCTTGTGGAGGTAACTACCACCACAGGAAGCATCCACCATATCCTTGCTCTTGAAACTAATTCCTTGATAAAATTCTTGGACAAGATGCCACATTGGAATTTAGTGGTGGGAGCACTGTTTTAATATCTTCTGGAATCTTTCCCAAGCTTCATAGAAATCCTCAGTTGAGGACTGAGCGAATGAAAAAATATTTATCCTCATCTGACTAGTTTTATTCATGGGAAAGAATTTGGCTAGGAATTTGGTTTGAAGGTCACTCCATGACTGTATGTTATTGGCTGGGAGGATAGCCATATACTGGCTTTGTTCTTTAGTGAGAAAGCAAAAAGCCTCAGTTTAGTGGCCTCAAATCCCAAGCTAGCAATATTGAAGGTAGTATAAAGTATTAAAAATTGGTCTATATGCTTGTAGGGATCTTCTTTACTAAGCCCATGAGACGAAGGCAGCATATTGATGGTGGAAGATTTAATCTCATAATTCCCTTCAACAGAGGGGAATTGAATGCAGAAGGGAGAGGTGTACTCCTCAGGTGCATTGTGCTCCTTTAATGTTCTCTGCCTCTTAGCCATGATAGCTGGTTCAGTTTCAATAGCAGGGCCCTGTAGAATGCATCTAGATCTAAGGATCCTTTCAACCTCTAGATTTGGAGGTTCTACCTCAGGATTTAAAGACCTTCTACCATGCATATACTCACCCTCACAGTATGTACAGAAAATGCTCACAAGCACACATAAAGAATATTTCAAATAAAAATTAACAACTATGTAGATTTACAGTAAACAAATAACAGGGAATTAAACATAAATGGACTAAGATTTAGGGGAAAGGAAGTGAAAATAGAGCTAGCTTCACTCCAATTGCAGCTCTTGCTTTTCTTTTCTTCTGTTATCCATTTCTGTAAAATTCCACAAAGAATCAGTAGTACTTTTATTCTAGTTTAGATACAGCTATAAAGAATTTGGAAATCTAAATTATAGTACAACTCAAGTCTGCTAAAAAGATCAAGATTCCTAGCAACGGTGACAAAAACTTGTTGTTTATTTCCTTCAGGTGCTGATTATTGTGTGGTGAAAACAAATTTAAAAACAAAGTAAAATAGAAAATGGATTCAGCACAACTAAAGTAATCCTAGACCTACAAGATACAGGGCCTATTGTAGCAAGTTTTGATCAGTAAGAGTTTGTCCTACAGAGAAATTGATCTAGAACCTAAAATGGGCTATAATAGTAGGCCTTCAGATCTTGCTACAGATCTGACAATCCTCAAGAAAGGGAGTTGGGTGTCACGACTACACTAAATTAACCCTAATAAAAGAGAAATAAAATATAGTCCTATTCTAAAGAAAGAGTTAAGAAGAAGATGGTAATGGTGTGTGCCAAAAAAAAAATGGTGAGAAGTAAGCAGGTTAAGTTTAGAGTTAAAGCAGTAATGTAACTCAGATTTAGTCTATCTCTGCAGTGCTTCTTGCTGAGACGCTATCAAAATCCTGAACAAGGTAGAAGTATCCAACTTAACCCATGCCATTTGGGGTGCTCTTAAGGCTATAGGCTGTCCACTCAAATGGTCACAGCCTATCCTATAGAGTTTGTCAAATCCCATTGATCAAGCCAGAAGTTGCTAATCTAATCCGGAGGAGTGGATTGATCATTTCCCCACTCACTGGACCAGATTAGGCCATGAATATTATTACAGCACTATGTAATGCCAGTGCTACAAGCTCCCTAAATATGTACACAGATCTGGTTGACATCCATAGGTATTCCAACCCATAAAATTCTAAGTGCTTTGATATAGCCAACGGCTCACTAGTGCCCACAAAAAGGACCATGTAACAGGTTGAATAAGCCTCTAGGTTCAGCTAGTCATTGCTATAAAAAGCCTGCAATGACTCAGCCTCAAGCTACTACTACTATAGAGAAATCAGATCTAGCATCTGATATCGGTTAGGTAAAACAGAGGGGAGCCATTTCTTGTACAAAACCTCCTCACAAGGCTCTAGAATCTCATGTGCAGGGGACAAGAATCCTTCTCAAACATGTGGCTGGACACCACCTTAGGGCTATACTCTATTCACTCAAATGGTCATAGGATATCCCATTGGTCTGTCCATACCACAGAGGTTTGAAAAAGAACATGTAAACTATTGCAACCACGATGGTCCACAGGCCTCCGAGCTCCCCATATCTCGCTACAGATCCAACATTGCTTTCCATGGGGCTATCAAACCAAGGGAAATCAGATGGTAAACAATAGATCTACTGAAAACTGAATGGGCTCATTTCAAATACATGGATCCTATAGACATCTAAGGGAACCATAAGATCTTTAGATTCAATTAGTCATTAAAATAACAATCCATTAGTAAAAGCAAATCTTAAATGAAGTACCTCCAGGCTGCAGCCTGTACACAACTGCTCATCAAAAATCCAAATGTATATAAAACCTATTACTAAACTGAAATAGAACTAAGCCTAACTACTTACAAGGGGATTGGCTACCAAATATTGAGCAAAGAGAGAAGAAAAATAAGAAAAAGAGATGATCAAACCCTAACCCTAGCCTACTGGAACTCTCAGCCGACAAAGGATGAAGGAAGGATTGATGATTAAAACTAAACTCTAAGTGTAGCTTATATATTTTGTCCATGTGGCCTTAGTTCTAGAGGGATTAACCCTAGTTTTTTCAACAGACGTGGCACTGTTACAACCCTTGAGTGCCTTCAGATGTGTGCCTCGAGATCCATGCCTCAGGAAGTGTGCCCTAGCCTTAGGAAATTTTCAAAAGGTCCTTGTGTTAAAGCTGAGAAGTGGGGAAGCATGCTTCGCGGGGCTGGCATATGCATTAATTCATTCACACAGCTGCAGAGCCTTCGCAGTGTAGCCTTTGGCTGGTGGGAAGTGCTCACTCGTGCAGCAAACCTTCAGTTAATCACGCAGTTCCTTTGCGCAGCAAAGCTGTCCCAGAGATGATCTAGAGTGCCTGGATTTCTCATGCAATAGAGCTTCAGAAGCTCTCTCTCTCTCACTGAGTACTCACACAGGTATGTTCCTGCACTTGCGTAGTAATTGGTAAGGCTTCAGAGTGCGTGAGATCTGCGCGAGGAGAATTCTAGGTATCTCTCTCTTCTTTAGCCACACAAGAACTCTGTGAGGTACATTTTGTTCAATATACATATAGACATGCTATGTTCTACACACGACTGCTTTAAGGCTTGATCTCCGCGAGAACTTCGCGATGGTAAATTTTGAGAATTTTAAACCGTGAGAACATCGCGATGTCTTTATAGCTCTCCTCTTGACTGCGCACCCCATCTGCTCAAGGGTATCTCTCACTACATCCTTAGCTTCATGAGGAAGCTCCTCAACTCTGTGAGATCTATCTTTTGATACTCTAATGCATTGCACTTGCTCCTGTTGCATTCTTCTCTATTCTCAGCTAACCTCAACCATCTACTAGACTTTGGTCAATGATGACCAGCAAGTAAGTCAGCATGGTGAGCACTACCAAGGTGTTCCCTTAAGCTTTGGCTCAACTGTCATCCTTGCATGTATTCTCTCTCTTCTTTGGACCAAAAAGTAGGAATTTTTTATTCGGCTACATAAATTATTGCTAACTGTAAAACATACTTAACAAATGATTATTAGTCTGCTTCAAGGTCTATCAAAGGTTAGGTTAAGAGGTGAAAAGTGGTACTTTTCAGTGAATAACAATACACTACTTTGGAACTCCTTTAATTTTGACAGAGCAAGGGTGGAATGAACTGTATTTATTTCAAACTGATTAGCCACTGTGTTGCACTTTTATTAACTGTTTCATTGAGAGGTTTGTGAGTACCTTCATTGAAAACCCTCAGGAGACTTCACTCCTCCACTAGGGATCACCTAGGGGTTTAAAAGGCTTGATGCATAAGCTAAATGCATCCGTACTCCCTACGAAAGTTTCATTTACATTCTTAGAGTAGCTGTTTAAATGTTGCTTTATTCAGGAACTAGCAAAGATTAGGTACGGGGGTGTGTTTTTCACTGAAAAGTATAACTTTTCACCTCTTAACCTAGCCTCTGCTACACCTTGAAGCTGACTAATAACTTTTTTTTAAGTGTGTTTTATAGTTAGTAATAAATTATGCAGGTTAACACAAAGTCCTTACTTTTTATGCCAAGAAGAGAGAGAATTAAAGCCAAGAATGACAGCTGAGCCAGAGATTGATGGAACACCATGGTGACTATTTTCCATGTCATAATGGACCACAAAAGTCCGACAGATGAAGCAAGTATAGATGAGAGTGGAGGAAGCTGCAACAGAAACATGTGCATAGCAGCGGAGGAACAAATGACTTATCTCGCATAGTTGAGGTGCTACCTCACGCTGTCCAATTCACTAGAAAAGCTTCCTCTTGTAGCTAAGACATGCAGCACACTAGAGCTCTCAAAGCAGTCACGTAGCTCAGTGAAGGGGTTATCACAAAGCAACCTCTCGTGCAACAGTTGCGTACTTTAGTTGCAATCAACACATAAAAGAACTCGTGAAGTAATCGCGCACTAAGCCTTCAGAAATACAGCTTATGAGGCTTTCGTGAGGATCAAGCAATACCAATTGTGTGCGCTACCTCGTGAGACCAATTTGTGCGAATAGCAGTAAAGACCTCACAAAGTTCTTGCATAGCTTTGGAGGAGAGAGATGCCCAGAAGTTCTCTCGCATAGCTCTCGCGTGCCTTGAAGCTAAACCCTATACCGAGTGATATGTAAAGCCATATGCGCGAGTACCTCACAACAGGAGATTCTGAAGCCCTACTGCACAAGCAAGTCAAGCACTACAAATGCTTCTACATGAGTGCATTCAAAGCTAGAGCATCTATGCGAAGATGCAAAGTCCATCTATGCGAGTGAACAAACCTTCCAAGATAATTCTTACCTCGCGAGGACTCTGCAAGCTACGCGAAGGAACTAAAAGAGTAAAAAGCAACTGCGCGACAAGCCTAAATCATTCTATGCGAGAAAGTAGCATTTGAAGCCAAATTATACCTCACGAGTACTCTACAAGCCACGCGAGAGAATTAATGTTCAGAAGCTAGCCTCGTGAAGCTCGAGCTCTCCACTTCTCAGTCTTAACTCAAGGATCTTTTAGGGATTTTCTCAGGTCTAGGGCACACATCTCGAGGAATTGATCTCAAGGCACACATTTCAAAGCATTCAACAATTGTAACAGTGCCACATCTATTAGAAAAATAAGGGTTTACTCATCTCTGAGCCAAGGCATTAGGATTGAGTATATAAGTTGTGTTTTGTAACTCAGAATTATCAATCTCTCCTTCAACCTCTAAAGGCTGTGAGCTTGAGCAGGCTAAGGTTAGGGTATGATCACTTCTTTTTCCCATTTTCTTCTCTCTTAGCCCAACACTTGCTAGTTAAATCTTTTGTAAGCAATTAGGTGTAGTTTTATTTAGTATTGTAATGGGTCATGTAATCTTTGAGATCTTTGGTTGAGCTATTGTGCACAAGGCTGCTAGCTTGAGAAATTACATTGTAGGCAATATTGATTAATAGAATTTATACTTTAAATATTCATTCAATCTATTATTTTCTTATTTGCCCATAGTTCTGTTCAGGCTATAGCATGCATTTAGGATTTGAGCTGATTGAAAGGCCCATGGAAGCTTGAGCTTGTAGCCCTGAGACCATTGTGGCAGCAATAATTTATATGTTCCATCTCATCATTTGTGGGTAAGGCGGCCTCTATGGATAGCCTGTGACCATTTGAGTGGACAGACTATAGCCCTAGGGTAGGTCTTGGTCACAGATCTGAGAATGATTTTTCTCATCTGCACTTAAGCTTGTAGCCTAGTGAGAAGTTGTGCAAGAACAATCTCCCCTTTGTTTTGCTAGACCAATATCAGATGTTAGATGTGAGTTCTCTGTGGTGATTGCAGACTTGTGAACTTAGTCATTTGCAAGCCTCTTATAGCAATGACCAGCTGAATCTAAATCCTCATTTAGCCTGAGATACCTTATAGTTTCCACCTGGTTTTCAAAGTCTGTTTGCTCCTATGAATGCCTGCCAGATCTGTAGTAGATCTGGGGAGCTTGTAGCCTGGCAAACATAGTGTCTGCTATGGTATTCATGGTCTAATTTAATTCATTGGTTAGAGGAAATATATTGCATAGTCTGTGACCATTTAAGTGGACAGATTTTAGCCTTAAGATCAGTCCACTCCTTTGGATTAGGTTAGCTTTTCTGATTTAATCAACGGGATTTGACAAACTCAATTCGATAGTCTGTGACCATTTGAGTGGACAGAGTTAAGCCTTAAGAACAGTCCAAATAGCATGGGTTAAGTTGGATTCTTCTTCCTTGCTAAGGTTTCTAATAGCACATCAACAAGGATTTGCTGTCAAGACTGCCCTAAGTCTAAGTTACATAACTGAAGTAACTTTAGCTTAAACTGCTTACTTCCCACCATTTCATCTTTATTTTAACACATTATCACCACCTTCTTCATAACCCTTTCTTAGGCTGTGTGTATCTTAGGTTACTATTTTCATAATCATTTCACTTACTCTTGCATTTTGATTTTATTGTCTCATCATTTTAAATAACTTCAGCAAGCACCTAAGTGAATCCAACAATTCTCTTGCACAACAGTCACGCACTTCAGCTGCAACCCACACTCAAAGACTTCACGAAGCTCTCATGCACTAAACGTTCAGAAACTCAGCTCATGAAGCTCTCGCGAGGAACAAGGCTTATATTAACTATGCACACAAGCTCGCGAGGCCACTTTACATGAAGAGCACAAACAAACTCGCAAAGTTCAGGTGTGGCTCTAGAAGAGAGAGATCCTGGAAAATTCTACTGCGCGAGCAAAGCCAAGCGAGATGGAAAGTCTTCTACACGACAACCTCGCGACAGAAGATATCTGAAGCTCCACTGTGCAAACGAGATAGATCATTGCAAATCTAACCTCGCGAGGGCATTGCAAGCCAAACCAACTGCGCAACAATTTAAAGTCTTCTGTGCAAGCAAGGCGCTTTCCAAGAAAAATGCTACCTCGTGAACATTCTGCAAACCGTGTGAATGGATTAATGTGCCAAGGCCACCCTCGTGAAACTTGGGCTCTCCACTTCTTAGTTTTTACTTAGGGACCTTTTGGGGATTTCCCCAGGTCTAGGGAACACATCCCGAGGCCCTGAACTTGAGGCACACATCCCAAGGCATCAAAGGGTTGTAATAGTGCCACATCTGCTAGAAAAATTAGGGTTTACTCTTCTATTGGCTAAGGCATTATGACTGAGTATTTAAGCTAAATATGTAACTTATAATTTTATCATCCCTCCTTCAACCTCTGTCGGCTTTGAGTTCGAGAAAGCTAGGGTTAGGGTTTGATTACCTCTTTTTCCATATTTTTCTTCTCTCTTAGCCCAACACTTGCTGGTTATATCCCCTGTAAGCAATTAGGCTTAGTTTCATCAGTTTTGTAATGGGTCATGTGACCATTGGGAGTCATTGGTGAGCTATTATGCACAAGGCTGCTGCCTTGAGAAATCTCATTGAAAGGAATGATTTAATCAATAAAATATGTGTTTTAAAGGTTTATTCAATCCATTATTTTCCTATTTGTCCATAATTTTGTTCAATCTATGCCATACGTTTAGGACTTGAGCTGATTTGAAAGGCCCATGGAAGCTTGAGCTTGTAGCCCTGGGACCATGGTGGCAATAACAATTTACTTGTTCCATCTCAGTCTTCTGTGGTGAGGATAACCTCTGTGGATAGCCTGTGACCGTTCAAGTGGATAGACTATAGCCCTAGGGTGATTCCAAGCGACAATTTTGAGAAGGATTCTTCTCCTTTGCACCTGAGCTTGTAGCCTTGAGAGAGGTTGTTGCCGGAATAAGCTCCCCTCTATTACACTTGACCAATATCAGATGTTAAATCTGATTTCTCTGTAGTGATTGTAGACTTGTGAGCTTAGTCATTGCAAGTCTTTTGTAGCAATGACTAGCTACATTTAAAGTCCCCAAATAGCCTTTGAACAACTATGGTTTCCACTAGTTTTTCAAGAACTATTTGCTCCCATGGATGCCTAATCTTGTAGCCTGGCAAACATGGTGTCTGCAATGGTTTTAATGATCTGATTTGAGCCATTGGGTGGAGGACATCTATTAGATAGTCTGTGACCATTTAAGTCGAAAGGTTATAGCCTTAAGATTAGTCTACTCCATTGGATCCGATTAGTTTTCGGATTTAGTCCATATGGTTTGATCCTCTCTATTGGATAGTCTCTGACCATTTAAGTGGACAGGTTATAGCCTTAAGAGATCAGGTCAATCCATAAGGGTTGAGTTGGATACTTCTTCCTTGCAGATGTGCTTGTAGCCATCTGAGGGATTTGCTGCAGAGACAACCCTAAATCTAAGTTACATAATTGAATTAACTTTGGCTTAATTGCCTACTTCTCATTAATTTTATCTTTATTTTCACACACGCCATCACCACCTTTTTTATAACCCTTTCTTTTGGATAGGATTGCACTTTATTTCTCTTTTTTTAGTATTAATTTAGTGTAGTTGTGACACCCAACTCCCTTTCTGTAGGATTGTCAGATCTGTAACCAGATCTGAAGGCCTACTAACATAACTCATTTTGAGTTCTAGATCAATTTCTCTATGGGACAAACTCTTACTTAAAACTTGCTACAATAGCCCTCTATCTTGTAGGCTGTGTGTATTTCAGATTTGTTGTTTTAGCTAATTTTTATTCCTTCACTTTTTTATTTATATTCCTTCACCATTGTTTTCTCACTAATAAGAAGACAAGAATCTGAATACAGAACCAACAAGTTTTTAGCGCCGTTGCTGGGGATATTGATCTTTTTAGTAGACCTAAGTTGTAATATAATTTAGAATAGAAAATTCTTTGTAGCTATGCCTTAAATAGAATAAAAAGTACTACTGCTTTTTGTTGGAATTTTTGCAAACTTGGACAACAGCAGCAGGGAAAAGCTAGAGCTGTAGCTGGAGTTTAGCTAGCTCTGTTTGCACTTCTTTTACCCTAAAACTTAGTCCATTTGTGTTCAATTTCCTGTTAATAGTTTCGTTGTAAATCTGTTTAGTTGTAATTTTTGTTTGCAAATTTTTTTTTCTCTTTGTGCTGTGAGCATCTTCTTTACTTGCTGATTATGTGTGTATGCTTGGTAGAAGGTCCTTAAACCCTGAGTTAGAACCACCAAACCCTGAGGGTGAAAGGATCCTTAGGCTAAGAAAAAACACACCAGCCCCTACTGTTGAAATTGAGCCAGCTATCATGGCTGAGAGGCAAAGAACTCTGAAGGAATACAATGCACCTAAGGATTACACATCTCCCTTTTGCATAGAATTTCCTTCAGTTGCGAGAAATTATGAAATCAAGTCCTCTACCATTAACATGCTGCCATCCTTTCGTGGGCTCAGTAAGGAAGATCCTTACAAGTACATTGATCAATTCTTGGCACTTTGCACCATATTTAACATTACTGGCCTGGGACTTGAAGCCACCAAACTTAAACTTTTTCCTTTTTTCCTAAAGGAAAAAGGCAGCACCTGGCTCTCTAAGCTCCCAGCCAATAGCATCCAGACATGGAGTGACCTCCAAAGCCAATTTTTGGCTAAATTCTTTCCCATGAATAAAATCAGTCAAATGAGGGTAAACATATTGTCATTTACTCAGTCCTCAACTGAAGATTTCTATGAGGCATGAGAAAGGTTTCAAGAAATGTTAAAATAATGTCCCCACCACCAAATTCCACAGTGGCAACTTGTGCAACTCTTTTACCAAGGAATTAATCCCAAAAGTAGGGACATGGTGGATGCCTTATGTGCGGATAGTTACCTCCACAGGATAGTTGATGAGACTTGAGAGTTATTTGACATTATAGGAGAGAATTGCATACAGCAGGAGTCACTGTCTCGCAATGACTGCCATACTCTAGCTAAATTGGTGAAAGAGTCCACCCTAGAGGTGGAATGTATGAGGTTAAAGTGCAATGTGAATTGAAAATGAAGGTGGACAATCTGAGTTTCAAGTTTAACAAATTGATGAATGTGATGCAGCCAAGAATGGCTGCACAAGTGGAAGAGGCATGTCTAATATGCCAATTTCCCACACATGCACTTCAAGATTGCCTATTAGCCAATCAGTTCCCTAAGTTAGTTTTGGAACATGCCAATGCTGCCCAATCATATGGGCAGCAACCTACTGGGTACACATAGAGAAACCACCTAAATTTGAGGTGGAGACAAGACACATACCCTCAGCCCCAGTAGAAGTAATTGGCAGCTCCATACAAACCTCCACACCAGTTCAACCAAGGATACCCACCAAGGTAGAATTTTCAGGAGCCTACCCCACAACCCAATCAGTTGGTCTTACCCACACAGTAGGCCAGATCCTCTTCCTTTGAAGAGCAAATGCTAGCATCAATGTAAAATTTGGGAAGCCTAGTCCAAACAATGAACTCTCATGGGAAAAGCATTAAAAAAATATAGGACTAGCTGGGTCAAATCTGTAATGCTTTAAACAGGATAGAGGAGGGCAAATTGCCTAGTTAATCATTGGCCAACCCTAAAGGGCAGTATATGATTGGAGAAGGCTCCTCTACCCATGAGGAGGCAAAAGGAGTGGTAGAGTGGTTGACAACCTAGTAGGCAGGGCAGCTGAGGAGGCCATGGAGAGTGAAAATGAAAGAATTGTGAGTGTTGAAGAATGAAGAAATTCATCCCCTGCTATGTAGGAGCAAGGGCAAAATAAAGAGGCTGAAGCCGAGCCCCAACAACAAACAATAAATGAAGAAAATTTGAATAAATAAAAATTTTACCATGATGTGGTTAGGCATTCAGCTGTGACACCAGCAGTCCCATAACTGTTATTTCCTCATGCACTTGCTGGCCCATCTCCTTTTGATAAGGGGAATGCTCAGATGGAGGAACTAATGGAGAACTTCAAGCAGGTCAAGATCAATGTATGCTTACTTGATGCTATAAAATAGGTCCCTGCCTATGCTAAATTCTTGAAGAATCTCTGCACATAGAAAAGAAAGGTAAGGGTGCAGTTGTCCAAAAAGGTTTTTGTCGTTGAGAATGTTGAGTCAGTCCTATCTATTACCACACCTGAGAAATTACAGGACCCAGGGGTACCTACTATCCCCTGCATAATTAGAAACCATACCATTGGTAGAGCCCTCTTGGACTTAGGGGCCAGTGTGAACCTTCTCCCATATTTTGTGTATGAGGAGCTAGGTTTGAGGGAGCTAAAATCACATCAGTTGTGCTCCAACTGGCTAATAGGTCTAAGAGGAGACTTGTGGGTGTGGTGGAGGATGTGTTTGTGGGGATGGATGTATGCAATTTTTGCACCTTTTGCAAGATCAAGAAAAAATGCCTGTGTATCCTCAAGATCAAGAAAAAATTACTTTCACATGTCCCTTTTGCACCTTTGCTTACAGGAGGATGCCTTTTGGACTGCTCAATGCCACAGCCACATTTCAGAGGTGCATGTATGCAATTTTTTCTAATATAATTGACAGGTTCCTAGAAATTTTCATGGATGATTTCTCAATTTATGGATATAGCTTTAGCCAGTGCTTGAGTCACCTTGACCTGGTTTTGCAAAGATGTGAAGAGTCCAATTTGGTCTTGAGTTGGGAAAAGAGCCACTTTATGGTAACAGAAGAAATTGTATTAGGCCATGTGGTCTCCCAAAGAGGAATACAGGTTGACAAGACTAAAGTGGACCTAATTTCACACCTACCCCCACCCAGGACTGTCAAGCAAATCAGATCCTTCTGAGGACACGCTGGATTTTACAGGAGGTTCATTAAGGACTTTAGCAAAATTACAAAACCATTTTGCCACCTGCTTTGTCAGGATGCGCCATTTGAATTTTCTGCTGAGTGTCTTAAGGCCTTTGAGGTCTTAAAAAAGTGCCTTACCACTGCTCCTATAATCCAGGCCCCAGATTACTCACTCCCCTTTGAGCTGATACATGATGTATTAAACTTGGTCATAAGTGTTGTCTTAGGACAGAGAAAAGAGAAGCTGCCTACAGTGATCTATTACACCAGCAAAACACTAGCTGAAGCTCAGCTCAATTACACGACTACTGAGAAGGAGCTTGGAACACCATAGTGACTATTTTGCATGTCATAATGAACCAAAGAAGTCTATCAGATGAGAGAAATCTGAATGTAAGTGAAGAGAGCTACAATAGCAGCAGAAAAAATGTGTTATCTCACATAGTAGAGGTGCTGCCTCGCGTGGCTAAGTCTGCAACAAAGCCTCCTAGCACAGCTGATACCTATAGCAAAAAAGTACTCTCGAAGAACTCGCGTAGCTTAGTGGATGGATTATCCCGGGGCATTCTCTCGCATAGCAGTCGCACACTTCAACTACAGTCAACACTCAAAGACCTCACGAAGCTCTTGCGCACTAAATGCTAAGAAATTCAGCTCGCAAATCTCTCATGAGGATCAAGGTTTTTATTAACTGCACGCACAAGCTCGCAAGGCCACTTTACATGAAGAGCATAAACAAACTTGTGAATTTCTGGCGTGGCTCTAGAAGAGATCCCAGAAATTTCTCTCGCACAGCTCTCACGCGCTTAAAAGCTATACCCTCTACTGCGTGAGTGAAGCCGAGCGAGATGGAAAGTCTTCTACATGATAACCTCACGACAGAAGATAGTTGAAGCTCCACTGCGCAAATGAGATAGATCATTACAAATACTTCCTCGCGAGTGCATTTCATGCCAAACCAACTGCACGGCAATTTAAAGTCTTTTGTGCAAGTAAGGTGCTTTCCAAGTCAAATGCTACCTCACAAACACTCTGCAAATAGTGCGAATGGATTAATGCGCCAAGGACAACCCCGAGAAGCTCGGGCTTTCAACTTCTTAGTTTTTACTCAAGGACCTTTTAGGGATTTCCCCAAGTCTAGGGCACACATCTCGAGTCCCTGATCTCAAGGCACACATCCCAAAGCATCCAAAGGTTGTAAGAGTGCCACATCTACTAGAAAAATTAGGGTTTACTCTTATGTTGGCAAAGGCATTAGGACTGAGTATTTAAGTTGTATTTGTAACTTAGAATTTTATCATCCCTCCTTCAACCTCTATCGGCTTTGATCTCGAGCAAGCTAGGGTTAGGGTTTGATCACCACTTTTTCTATTTTTTTCTGCTCTCTTAGCCTAGCACTTGCTGGCTATATCCCCTGTAAATAATTAGGCTTAGTTTCATCAGTTTTGTAATGGGTCTTGTGAACATTGGGAGTCATTGGTGAGCAGTTCTGCACAAGGCTGTTGTATTGAGAAATCTCAATATAAGTAATGATTTGATCAATGAAATTTGTGTTTTAAAGGTTTATTCAATCTGTTATTTTCCTATTTGTCCATAGTGTTGTTCAATCTATCCTATACATTTAAGACTTGAGCTTATTTGAAAGGCCCATGGAAGCTTGAGCTTGTAGCCCTGGGACCATAGTGGTAGCAGCAATTTACTTGTTCCATCTCAATCTTCTATGTTGAGGATAACCTCTGTGGATAGCCTGTGACCATTCAAGTGGACAGACTATAGCCCTAGGGTGATTCCAAGCCACAGATCTGAGAAGGATTCTTCTCCTTTGCACTTGAGCTTGTAGCTTTGTGAGAGGTTGTTGTAGGAACAAGCTCCCTTCTGTTACACTTGACCAATATCAGATATTAGATCTGATTTCTCTGTAGTGATTGTAAAATTGTGAATCATTACAAGCCTTTTGTAGCAATGACTAGATGCATTTAAAGTCCACAAATAGCCTTTGAACAACTGTAGTTTCCACTAGTTTTTTAAGAACTATTTGCTCTCATGGATGCCTAAGCTTGTAGCCTGGAAAATATGGTGTCTGCAATGGTTTTAATGATCTGATTTGAGCCATTGGGTGGAGAACATCTATTGGATAGTCTGAGACTATTTCAGTGGATAGGTTATAGCCTTAAGATTAGTTTACTCCATTTGATTAAATTGGTTTTCTGATTTAGTCCATATGGTTTGATCCTCTCTATTGGATAATCTGTGACCATTTAAGTGGACAAGTTATAGCCTTAAGAGATCAAGTCAAATCATAAGGGTTGTGTTGGATACTTCTTCCTTATGGATTTGCTTGTAGCCATCTGAGGGATTTGTTACAGAGACAACCCTAAATATGAGTTACATAACTAAATTAACTTTAGCTTAATTGCCTACTTCCCATCAATTTTATCTTTATTTTCACGCACACCATCACCACCTTCTTTATAACGCTTTCTTTAGGATAGGACTACACTTTATTTCTCTTCTTTTGGTATTAATTTTGTCTAGTTGTGATACCCAACTCCCTTTCTCAAGGGTTGTCAGATCTATAGTCAGTTCTGGAGGCCTACTAACATAGCCCATTTTAGATTCTAGATCAATTTCTCAATGGGACAAACTCTTACTTACATAAAACTTGCTATAATAGCCCTATATCTTGCAGGCTGTGTATTTTCGATTAACCCAATTTTTATTCCTTCACTTTTTGATTTATATTCCTTCACCACTGATCTATCTTCATAATCCCGACGCTTAAGAAGGTGTTGCGGATGTGAGGTCTAGGACGGGGTTTCTCTTCTAGGTTTATTCCCTTGGCTCTTGTTGCAGCAATGGTTCGGGCCTTTTCCTTAGCCTCTTGCAGTTCTTCTTCTGTGGGCTTATATCCTAACCCAAATCTGATCTGTTGCCCGTCCTTGGCCTTAACTAGCTCTCTCCTTCCATGTAATCGGGGTCCTAATCCCTTTGCTTTTTAATAGCCCCATTTCTGGAGCAAGGCCACAGCTGCCACCATTTTGCCTCCGGTTTTCAAGTTGATGCTTTATGGGGGCTCCGGGACTACTGCTAATAACTCATATTCAAAATTGTGGAGGTTTGTATCTTCGGTCGTGTGCGACACATCTAGTACTTTGGGTTCTCAATCCTGTGGGTGGCTTTTTCTCTTTCGCCATGCCCTTCACCTACGATGGTGATGACAATCTACCCAGACACAAATTTGAGCTTTAGATGCAATATTGACGGAATAGCCCCAACCTCGTGTAACCAAGGGCACCCTAATAACAGTTTGAAGGAGGATTTGATGTCTATTACTTGGAATGGTATGGAAAAGGTCATTGGCCCAATTACAAGCTCAAGGTCAACTTCGCCCATTATCTCTGTCCTCGTATAATCAAAACCACTGGTGCTAGTTTTCGTCGATCTCAACATACATAGATCTACCCCAATTTTGGTAGCGGTTCTCAAAGGACACACATTTAAAGCAGACCCATTGTCAATCAACACTAATGGGATTATCATATTTCTAGTCTCTACAGTGATATTGAGAGATTTAAAATGATTATTTCCCTCCTCTTACAAATGAGCATCCGAAAAAGAGATGGCATTGGGAGCCATCACCTACCCGATTATCTGCCTGACCTCATCTAGGCTCACTTGGAGAGATACATGTGCATTCTTTAATGCCCTCATCAAAGCATGGAAATGAAGCGGGGATGTCATTAATAGATCCCAGACCGTGATATGGGCTGACATTCTCCTAAGCTGGGTTTCAAGTATGTGCTTGCGGCTCATTCTCTCAAATGGATTTACCGTTGTAGTATCCTTCTTTCCCTCTAGTTGGGCTAGCGCTGGTATTGGTGCGTCTAGTTGCTTGGAAAATTTTCCTGACTTGGTGATGAAATCCACTGCCCCCTCCTTGCAGTTGTTGGCATTAATATCTGTTTGATTATAACTGAGTGGAACTTTATGGGGATCGTAAGTCAGTCCCGAGATCTGGAACAAAGCGCAAGGGGGTACCAGAGATGCATGTGCCAATGGATGGGGATGGGCGGGGATCATGTGGTTAAGTTCTGAAAGGGTGGAGAAGGTGAGCCAAATGGGGTTGGCGAGGGTTACGGATGATCGAATTGGGGGTGATGTGATGGGGGTGGGCCATTGATAACTGATGGGTGATGGAGGGGGATGGGGGACACAATCGGTTAGTGGGTTGTTGGTGGGGGTGGTGCTGTATGGTTGGTAGGAATTGATTTGGACGTAGTTGATAGGAGCTGGTGATGGGAAATATACCCTAAGATCTAAGGGTTCTGCTTGTGGTGTGGGGTTTGGAAAGTAATCAGCCAATTCAAGGGTTCAATCACCCTAATACTTCTATCTTCTAAGGCCTCTCTATCATGGTGATATGAAATCTTCCTGGGCATAGATATAATCTGATGGATCAAACTCCTCATCATCCTCCTCTACCATGCTGACAGTTGGTCTCAGACCTGCCCCTCCTGGTGGGTGCGGGGGTAACGGTACCTGGTGAATGTTGGCATGTTGGTTGGCTTGGGGAAGTAAGGGAGGGATGATCATACCGGGCTCTATCAAATCTTGTATTGGGTGTTTCAAAGGGAAACAATGATCAGTTGGGTGGCCCGATCCCTGATGGAAGTTATAATGGGTGTTAGGGTCATAATTTCTTGGGATCGAATTCAGCGATGGTCGTGGCTGTAGTGTTGTGACCAGGCCCTTTTCAATTAACAATGGCAAAAGAATGTTCAATGATTGCCCCAAGGGTGTGAAGACTCGGTCAAAATGGGCTTTCCTTTGTTTCGGGGTCATCTGTGCTCCCTGGCCATTTCTGATTCTTTGCATCGGCTCACTTATGGGTGGGGTTGGTTGAGCTGCCCTAAATTGGAATGGTGGTGTGCTGATAATGGGTCGCATGCTGCCAACTATTTACACATGTGTGCCGGTTCTTCTTTCATTTCTTTGATCGGTGAACCTCCGAACCCCGCTATTTGTAGTTTTATTCAAACACCCTTCTCTTATCGCATCCTCACAGTGATTGGTGTTCCTGACTAAATCAATAAAACTAGATTGCTGTTGGTATACCAAAAAGTCTGAGATGACCGACAAGGTGTTCTTCAATATCATTTCAATCGGCTCATTGTTAGGTATTCTATTTCTGACCTGAGAGGCCAGCACCCTCCATCGCCCAAGGTAATCACTGAATGCTTCATCGGGATTCTGCTTTAATCGGGCTAGGTCAGACTTGCGCGGTTCTATGCTGATGTTATAGACATATTGTTCTTGAAATAGATGGGTCAAGTCTTTCCATGTTTTAATCATGGAAGGTTCAAGTGATGTGAACCACCTTAAAGCTAGACCCGTAAGGCTCCTTTGGAAGACCTTTATGAGTAGACGCTCATCTCCCCCGTACTGGTACATGTCCCCGTAGTAGGACTTGAGATGTGCAATGTGGTTACCCGTGCCATCATACTTGCCGAAGGTTGGCACTTTGAATTTTGGGGGTAAGGGGACTTTAGAAAACAAGCATAAATCAGAAAAGTTCGTGGTGTGGATCTCAGTTCCACCCATTTTCATCAACTATTACTGGATCTTGTCCAGTTGATCTTTCAACTGCTCAAATTCTTTGGACGGGGAGGCCGCCTTTTCAATGGTCGGTCTCCATTTGTTGTGTGTCGTCAAGGGGTTGATGTTTACAGGTGGGGGATTGGTGTTGGTGAGTGCCCCTGCATATGCTTTGTTATTCCTGATCTCATCCTCCTCATATTGTGGGTCTACATATGGTGGAGTGGGGGTGATATTTTTCTATTAGTGCGGAACGGACTGGATGGGTGCTAGGTGGGACCATTGTATGTGAGGGAAGTTCCATGGGGTGATAGGATGAGTGGAAGTTAGATTTTTGGTTAAGACCTGATGAGGCCATTAGGTTTGGAGGGATAGTTGAGGATGGCCTTGAGGTGCATGAGGATCAGTGAATTGGGTTGGTGAAGGGCAGGTGCCAGATTCCCGCCTGGGGCCGGGTATGAGGGTTTTGGGTGAGTGAGATATTGACGGAATTGGGGAGGGTATGGGTATGAGGATCCAAGGCTTGGGCCTTGTTGGGCTTTGGTATAGGGTAAGGAGGTTGGATGGGTTTGGACCATAGGATCCGGATGGGTTGGGATCATGGTATCTTGATGGGTTTGTCCTGTTGGGCCTTTGGGGTTTGGCCTGTCTAACGCATTGGGCCTTAGTGGGTCTGGCCCATGGGGCCTTCGTGCCCATTCCACGGGTCTCTCGGTATATGGGGGGCTTGAAGGGTATGGATGATGGGGGGTTGATGGGGGTCATGGGGGAAAGAGGCATGGATATTTGCTAATGTATGGGATGGGTTTATGGGAGGCTATCTTGGGAGGCCTTCCATATGGTGTAGGCCTTCCACATCTCATCCATCATGGCCATCAGATTGGGTGGTGGGATGGATGCAAAGGGTACATGTTGATGTTCTTTTAAGACTCTTGCAACTATTTTGTTAAGAACAGCGAAGAGAATAAATCAAGATTGGGGACTTGGAGATGGATCAGCACAACAAGTCTGAAATAAACACAGCCCTGCAAGATAGAGGGTCCATTGTAGCAAGTTTTGATAAGTAAGAGTTTGTCCCATAGAGAAATTGATCTAGAACCCAAAATGGACTATAATACTAGGCCTCCAGATATGGCTACAAATCTGACCATCTTAAAGAAAGGGAGTTGGGTGTCACGACTACACTAAATTAATCCTAAAAGTAGAGAAATAAAATGTAGCCCTATCCTAAAGAAAGGATGAAGAGGAAGATGGTGGTAGTGTGTGCTAAAATAAAATAAAAAAATTATGAGAAGTAAGCAAATTGAGCTAGAGTAACGGTAGTGATGTAACTCAGATTTAATTAGTCTCTGCAGTGTTCCTTGCTGAGACGCTATTAAAAGCCTCAACAAGATAAAAATATCCTCTTTAACCCATGCCATTTGGGGCTCTTTTAGGGCTATACTCTGTCCACTGTAAAGGTCACAGGGTATTCGATAGAGTCTGTCAAATCCCATTGGTTAAAACAGACATTGCCAATCTAACCCAAGGGAGTGGACTGATCATTCCCCCAGCCACTGGGCCAGATCAAGCCATGAATACTATTGCAGCACTATGTAATGCTAGTGCTACAATCTCCCCAGATCTATGCACAGACCTAGCTGACATCCATAAGTATTCCAAGCCATAAGATCCTAAGTGCTTTGCTAAGGGTAACTACTCAGTAGTGCCCACAAAAAAGACCATGCAACAGGCTGAATAAGGCTTTAGATTTAGCTTGTCATTGCTACAAACAGCTTGTAATGACTCAGCCTCAAGCTGCAATTACTACAAAGAGATCAGATCTATCATCTAATGTCGGCTACGTAAAATAGAGGGGGGCCAGTTCCTGTACAAACCTCCTCACAAGGCTCTAAAAGCTCATGTGCAGGGGAGAAGAATCCTTCTCAAACATATAGATGGACACAACCTTAGGGCTATACTCTGTCCACTTGAATGGTCACAGGGTATCCCATTGGTTTGTCCATCCCACAGAGGCTTGAGAAAGAACATGAAGACTGTTGCAACCACCACGGTCCGCAGGCCTCCGAGCTCCCTGGATCTCACTACAGATTCAACATTGCTTTACATGGGGCTATCAAACTAAGGGAAATCAGATGGTAAGCAATAGATCTACTAGAAACTGAATGGGCTAGTCCTAAATACATGGATCCTATAGACATCTAAAGAAATCATAAGATCTTTAGATTCAATTAAGCATTAAAACGGCAATCCATTGATGAACACAAAACTTACAATGAATTGTCTCCATGTTGTAGCCTATACACAACTACTCATCCGAATCCCAATGTATACCAAAAACCTATTACAAATTGAAATGAAACAAACCTAGCTGCTTACAAGGGGGTTAGCCAGTAAGTGTTGGGCTAAGAGAGAAGAAAAATAAGAAAAAGAGATGATCAAACCCTAACCCTAGCCTGCTAAAGTTTTTAGCCGACAAAGGATGAAGGAAAGATGAAAATAATAAACTCTAAGTACAACTTATATACTGTGTCAAAACGGCCTTGACTCTAAAGAGATTAAGCCTAATTTTTCCAACAGGAGTGGCACTGTTACAACCTTGAATGCGTGGAGATATACACCTCAAAATCCACGCCTCAAGAAGTGTGCCCTAGCTTTGGGAAATTCTCAAAAAGTCCTTCAGTTAAAACTGCGAAGTGGAGAGCATGTGCTTCACGGGGCTGGTATCTTCTTTTAGCTCATTCACACAGCTGCTTTGCCTTTGCAGAGTTGCCTTTGGCTGGTGGGATGTGCTTGCTCGCACAGTGAATCTTCATTTCATCACGCAGTTCCTTTGCACTGCAATGCTGTCACGGAGATTATCTGGAGTGTCAAGACTTCTCGCGCAGTAGAGCTTCAGAAGTTCTTTCTCTCTCTAAGTACTCAAATAGTTATGCTCCTGCACTGGTGTAGTCAATGGTAAGGCTTCAGAGTGCATGAGATCTGTGGGAAGAGAATTCTGGGCATTTCTCTCATCCAGGGATACGCGAGGTGACATTTTATTCAATGTACATATGGACTCGCTAGGTTCTTTCTACGGTTACTTTGAGGCTTGATCTCCGCGAGAGCTTTGCGAGGGAAAATTTTGAGAGTTTTAACCTGTCAGATCTTTACGAGGTCATTTCAGCTGTCCTCCTGACTGCGTGGCGTATCTGTGCGAGGGCCTCTTCCACTACATCTTTAGATTCACGAAGAAGCTCCTCAACTCTACAAGGTCTATCCTTTGCTGCTCTGGTGCATTGCACTTACTGCTATTACAGTCTCCTCCTTTCTCTGCTAACTTTATTCATCTACTAGGCTCTGATCAATAATGATAAGCAACAATGAGTCACGATGGTGAGCACTACCAAGGTGTTCCATCAGGCTTTGTCTCAGCTGTCATCTTTGAGTGCATTCTCTCTTTTGGGCCAAAAAGCAAGGAGTTTGTATTAAGTTGCATATTTTATTGCTAACTACAAAACACACTTAACAAATGGTTATTACTCTACTTCAAGGTCCAGCAAAGGCTAAGTTAAGAGATGAAAAGTGGTACTTTTCAGTGAATAACACACCCCTAAACCTAATCTTTGCTAGTCCTTGAGCAAAGGAAAAATTAAAATAATTACTCTAAGAATTGACATGCCACTTTCATAGGGAGCATGAATACTTTTAGCATATGTACCAAGCCTTTTAAACCCCTAGGTGATCCCTAGTGGAGGAGTGAAGTCTCCTGAGGGTTTTCACTGAAGATACCCACAAACTTCTCAATGAAATAATTAACAAAGGTGCAACATTATCAAGTCAGCTGTAAAGAAACAGAGCATCAGTTCACCTTTGATTCAATAAAAATGTGAGGAATTTGGATATGAAAAGCACATACATTTAATCATCCAACCTCTAGCTGAGTGCACAACATTTCCAATTAGCTCGCAACAAGGGGGACAACACATGTATATTAGCACTGAGCTAATCATTAATTCAAAAATGAGGTTATAAGCCATGCCTAATACATTCAACCTCAGACCCAATGCTCACCAGGGCATACTCTCACAAGGGACCCTGTGGGTTTCATTTTCTCTCAAGCTCAAGAGCAGTTATAGCCCCCAAATGGGTCTGTAAGCATGAGCATAGGCAAAGCACCTAAGTTCTAGCATCATTGGTAGGTCCTCACCATAGATTGGACAACTCCTTGTCTCTGCATGACAGCTCATTCGACTTTGGATCACAAGGTCTTTAATTGGGTTGTGATGTGGCTTATGAAGTAGGTTATAAAGAATGTAAGGTTGAAGAGGGATTCAAATTTGAGAAATTAGTTAGTGAAGGAGGTGATTCATGAATGCACCCATTTGTAGTTCAATCCGTTTCATTTTCTTTCAAAATTTTCAGACTTGAAGTGCCTAGCTTCTCCTCTTCGTTTTGATTTTTCCAATGAACTGTTCCTCTTGACTCCTCTCACATTCCTCTTCATTATTGTTTTTCTTTCTTTTCTTGCATTTTTCTTTCTATTTTTATCTTTATTTTTGTGTTTGTGACTTGCCACCTCTTTCCTCAGCTGCTACACTGCTCAACTTTTAGGTATTTCTTCTCCACTCACCCAATATTGACGCTATCTTGTCCATCTTCAGCTCCTCCTTTACCTTTTGAATTCTTAGAGTGATGGTAGGTTTGAGTTAGGTCCATAGGTTCAGGTGCAAGTACTCAGGTGTATTTTGAAGAAAATTGGAAATTAAGGCTCAACAGGTGTGTGCACAAGGGCAGTTAATTAAGATTTGGTCTGTTTAAGCTCAAATTGTCCAAGAGAAGGCCTTGATTCTTTCACAGGTTTCATGAGTGCTGTCAGTTGTTTCAAGTTGGAGGTGCCTAACTTCTAGTGAGGGCATTGCCTCAGCCAGTCCTTAGAGCTAGAAGAATTGTCTCAGTCACTCCTCGAAGGATGGCTTCAAAAACATTTATAGGCCCAACTCTCACTGGTTATGGTCTTCCATTGAACTTTTATGTATGCCCTTACCTTTTTCTCTCTTTAATGATTCACTCAGTACTGATACAGGTGAGTTTACTCGGTATTCACATCATGGAAAAGTTAAAATTTAAAAGCTTGTAATGCCTAAAGGTCAATAAAATTTTAAATTTCTCATTTTTCTAATGATTCTTAGGTGAACATGGTTCTATTTATGTCTTACTCACTTGAATCTGCTGCACTTAGGTTAACTATTTCATTGGCAGAACCTGCCACACCCCAAAACCTATGAGGAGCAGTGTCCTCACTGATTCAAAGGACAATGGGTGTGCAGCAGTGAACAAACAGAGATACATAAAACACTACACTAAAGCAGTGAAAATTAAGAAATGAACACACAACACATTAACAAACACATAAACAGACAAATAAAGATGAAACAAAGTAATAGGTTCACAGAAGTAACAAAAAGAAAGTTCATTGTATTAAAAAATGTATTTACAACACACTACTCCTCACTCTAAACATGTGAAAATATCAATCATCTAAGTCCTTGTGTTCAGTAGGTGGTTCCTGAATCTCTTTACCCTCAGCTATCTTAAAGCAGCAACCTTAGATAGTGGCCTTTTTGAAGTAGTTTTCCTAAGCTTGCTTGTGCTTTTTATCTTAGAAGTCGGTGATTGCTTTGGAGTAGGGTCCTTGATTTTGAGTCTAGGTTTGACGGGGCTAGGACTTGTGGCATCCAAATCGGAATGTTGAAGAGGTACATCAGGGTTGAGTTCTTTAAAAAGAGCTTCTGCCATCTCCCGATTAGTTTGGGCATTTGTCATTTTCTCTAAGGCTGCAATAGTCACCGCGTAATCATAAGCTCTCTCCTCAGTCAACTGGAGTCTCTCTTTTAGTTCTTTGATAACATCTTCTTGACTCTCCACCCTTTTCTTCTCCTAGTTGTATTGGACCATAATCTCTCTCCAACCATCCTTGATTTCCTTTTTTTTAATTTTGTGGGCAAGCATCAGGAGTTGAATTTTATCCAGGAGGGGTTGCCACACTGCTACTTTCAAGTCGGCCATGCCTTGAATTACATCCCTTTTTAAGTAGGCATTTACTTGCATGTCTCGGAGTAGGGTGGGATAGGGTGGCATGGAAGTAAAATAATCAGAAAATAAGGTCAGATCAGTAATGGAAGGCCCAACCATGGAAGTAGATGGGGTGGTGTGGGGAAAGGTGGCGAGGATGATATAGTTGGATGTATGTCAAGGGTAGTTTCAGGATGTGACTGAGGTTCGGGGTTAGTTTGGCTGAAAGCATCTTTAAAGGGAATGGGAAAAGCATTTAGGATAGGGACAATGGGTGTGGGAGTAGGTGAAGGATGATGGATTGATGGGGAAACAGGTGATTGTTGGGAAGTTTGGGTTAGGGTGGATAGAGTTGTGTGGATGGATTGTAAAATGGTGGGGATGGAGGTAGCGTTTGGTAGGGTGGAGTGAATAGAGTGAAGGTGGGCTTCGAGGGTTGATTGGTTTTGGGTATTAGTTAACATTTGTGATTGGAGGGATAGTAGGAGGTGTAGGATTTGGGGTAAGAGGTCTGGTATGGTATTGGGTGTGGGTTGGATGAGTGAAACTGGCTGGAAGGGAGATGTGGGTCTATGAGTGAAGGTAGTGGCCTGTGGTGGTGTAAAGTGTGGTGGGATAAAGTATGGGGGGAGGTTAGTCGAGGAGAGGTGTATACTCAAGGTTGATGTCTCCTAAGATAGTAGACATCATAGTGGAAAATTCCTCTCCTGAAAATGTCTTACTATCATGGGATAAGGGAATGGATTGGTTTACAGGATCACTAGGGATAGGTACAAAAGGTTGGGAAGTCTCAATGGACTGCTGGGGGGTGTCAAAGGTATGGGGTTTTGGTGCATAGGTTGTGGGTATTGGGTCTGGAATGAAGGTAGTATAAGGGATTGGAATGGTTTGGGAAATGTAGGTGGGATGGGGTGCTATGGGGGCTGTACCTTTTGTGAGTTTTCTTTTCTTAGTGTAGGCAACTTTTACAGGTGGGCTGGAAAAATAGGTAAGGGTGCGGAAATGGGTAAGGTGGCCATGGTGGATGCGGGCTGGAGTGGCTCAGGTAAGGGTGTTGTGCTTATGAGGGGCTGTGATGTGTGGATGAAGGGTGGAGGTGGTGGGGCAATTGGTATTGATAAAGTTGAGGGAGAGGGGGTTGGTGCTAGCAATGAGGTTGGTGGCCTGGTTAGCCCAACAGAGGCTGCTGCCTCAGCAGTGGTAGCAGTAGCAGCAGCAACATCAGCCACTTCCTGAATGATGGGGGTTGTTTCTCTCAATAATTCCTTCCTCTTCTCCCTCTTTCTCATCATTATGCTACTGATACCCCATTGTTTCTTTCCACTATTTTTGGGGTTCAAGGCCACTGTCTCCTCCCCCCTTTTGAAGTGGTATTTCCCATCTTTCAGTAGTGCAGTAATAAACCTGCGGTAGGGAAGGATATGTTGTTTCTTGTTAACCTTTACTTTCACACACAAATCCTTAATCCCTTCAAACACTAACTTGGCTGCATCCAAATAGTGGTTTTTGTGAAATGAGAGAAGGGCATCAACTATGGGGTACCTCCTCTCTTGCTCATGACCCTAGCAATACACATTTTTCCTCAGCACCCCATCATGAATCTGAGGTTTGGGTGCATATCTCTCTTCCTGATTGAGTCCCCTGAAGCCATGATTCCTCTAGTTAGTTCCCTGGCTATCTCTGTAATGGTGGCAGTCAGGGAGGGTCCCAAACCAAACTTAGGGTCATACCCAGCTGGTATCCCCAGTAGCCATGCAATATCAGACTGATTAAATACCATTTCAAAATTATCAATCAGTACCAACAATACTGGGTTCCCATCATCATCAGTCTTCAAGCTCATATTCTGATAAAACAATCTGACTAATCTTGGGAACACCAGTTGCATAGGGGGCCTCAACTGGGGTAGCTGAGATGCATTGGTCAGATACTCAATGGAGGCAGAGGTCTCTGGTAGCTCCTCAAAGTAGGCTTTATCAAAAATAGTTTCAGCCTCTAGCGGAATTATCGACACAAACTCAGAAGGGGCCCTGATGTATTCATTATTTTCTTCCTCCTCAACCTCAGGGGCCACAGGGGTCATAGCCTTGCCCTTTTTCCCCTTCTTCTTTGATTTTTCAGGGCTCATAGCAGGTGGGTGCTCACTGGCCCTCTTCTTTAGGGAAAATTTCTTCTTTTCCTTCAAAATTGTACGGTCAGCACCAGGTGAGGGCACCTCAGAGGTCTCCAATGTGGAGGCCTCTGGAATCCTTGTGGATTTCCTAGTGGCCACAAGGCTGCCACTGGTCTAACATAGCCGCCAATGTATCGACGATTTTTGAACTCTTGGCCATGGGTGCTCAAATTTTAAAAATTAGGGTTCACAAATCTTGGAAAATGCCGAACGCAATGAGTAAACTTAGAAACACCAAATTTTAGTCCTACTACTCTTTGAAACTCAAATAAATCATAGCACAGAGAGGGAATGGAGATCGTACCATTTGGGAGCTAGGGTTCCACCTCAACGTGGCCACAGTGGTTCAAATCCCCTCAATCCTTGTTCAAAGAGACCGGAGGGTGCTGGGGAACAAAATGGTAAGAGGAAAAAGCTTTAGGTGGAGAGGCTTAAGAGGTAGAGAAGAAAGGAAGAACTAGGAGCTTCGATGGAGTGTGCAAGAAACTAGGGTAGATAGCGAAAATGAAGAAAATGAGGGTTTTCACTGAGTTTATAGAGCAAATCTTGCGGTTCGCGGAGTTGGCAACAGGCCCTCGCAAAGTAGATTTCTCACACAGTTGGTTTTGAAGTCCGTAAGACGTTCTATCGCATAGCAGAGTATCTGACACTCAGTGAATTTTGTGGAGTTAGCAACAGTGGCTTAGGTGTGTGAGACCTTATTTGGCTTCAGAACTGTACCTCGTGTGGTGCTCGTGCAGAGCACCACAACACACACTTCACTCATAAATTGGGTTCACGGAGTAAAAGGTAGCTCCACGAGACATATTTTTAGCCAATGCTCTGTTGTTCTAGCACGAGAGGAAGCCAAAGGATGGCTCGCGCAGCATATTTAAGCACCTCAACTCAGTGAGCTAGCATTCTTACACAGCCTTTACTCTGTTAGCCCAGTGGAACACATTGGTTGGTGCATCCATGTTATGGTGCACCCAACCACTATGCATGAGCACCAAGCTATAGACAGGTAATTCATTTCACTCATTTAAAATATATGCCCATTTTCAATCAACAGTTCATGAACATTACAAAATCCTAAAATAAATTTTCAGCTCAATCTTCATGCAAAGTATGATAAGGGCACCTCAACCATTTTTCAACAAACACAGTTCAAATTCAAATGAAGCATAAGCACATGTATTCACGCACAATAATTCAAACACAAACAACGTAAAACAAACAATTTAATAACACACTAAAATCTCGAATGACAGAATTCTAAAGAACACAATTCAACATAAAATTTTCATACACATGATACAATTATTACCAATAATTGGCTCACTGAGCACTAGCTTTCTCCTGAGTAGAGGATGCATCACCAATCATAAACTGACCTTTTAAGTTTCTCAGGGGTTGACTAGACAATTTTCCTTCCTCCTTCCTATTCAGAGCGTTACAGATCTGACCAAGCTGGTCCTCAATCTTCTTGATGCTCTGTCCATGAGAATTGACAGTTTGCACCAAGCTCCCCAAGATCTGCATTGAAGCCAGCATCTGCTCTTCAAATGAAGAGGATCTGGGCTATTGTAGGGGCAGGACCAATTGGTTAGACAGTGGGGCAGGTAACAAGAAATTTTACCTTGGTGGGTAACCTTGATTAACCTGGTGGTGGGGTATGTAGGGAGCTACCATTTGCTACTGCTGGGGTTGAGGATATGAGTCTTGTATCCACCTCAGATTTGGGTGGTTCCTCCAAGAATACCCAACAGACTGCTGCCCAAAAGTTTGAGCAGCATTGACATGCTCCAAAATAAAATCTAAAAACTGGTTGGCAAATGGACAATCATGAATAGAATGTGTGGGGGTTTGGCATAACAAACATGCTTCCTTCACCTATGCAACCATCTGAGGTTGCATCACATTCATCAATTTATCAAACTTCAAGTTCAGGTTGTCCACCTTTCTCTCCAGATCACCTTGCACCTTCACTTTATATACTCCACCTCTAGGGGTGGCCTCTTTCACCATTTTAGCTAGAATCTGACTGTCATTGTGTGATAGAGACTCCTGCTCCATGGAATTTTCCCCTATTATGTCAAACAACTCCCATGCTTCCTTTGTTGTCTAGTGGAGGTAGCTACCACCACAGGAAGCATCTACCATATCCCTACTCTTGGCATTAATTCCTTGATAAAATACTTGAACAAGCTGCCACATTGGGATTTGGTAGTAGGGGCATTGTTTTAACATCTCCTGAAATATTTCCCAAGCTTCATTAAAGCTCTTAGTTGAGGACTGAGTGAATGACAAAATATTTGTCCTCATCTGGCTTGTTTTGTTCATAGGAAAAAACATTGTCAGGAACTTGGTTTGAAGGTCACTCCATGACTGTATATTATTGGCTGGGAGCTTTGATAGCCATGTGCTGGATTTGTCCTTTAATGAGAAAGGAAAAAGTTTCAATTTAGTGGCCTCTGGCCCCAAGCCAGCAATGTTGAATGTAGTACAAGTACTAAAAACTGGTTGATATGCTTATCGGGATCTTCTTTACTCAGCCCTTGAAATGAGGGCAGCATACGGATGGTGGAGGATTTAATTTCATAGTGCCCCTCAACAGAGGGAAACTGAATGTAGAAGGGAGAGGTGTACTCCCAAGGTGCATTATGTTCCTTCAATGTCCTCTGCCTCTCAACCATGGTAGCTGGTTCAGTCTCAATAGGAAGGCTTTGCGTGGTGTGTGTAAGTCTAAGGATCCTTTCCACGTTCGGATTTGGGGGTTCCAAGTCAGGGTTGAAGGACCTTCTACCGAGCATACACTCACCAACAGTAATGAAAATGCTTACAAGCACAGAAAGAATTTTAAACAAGAAAAAGTAATAACTACACAGATTTACAGTAAACAAAATAAGAGGGGATTTAACATAAATGGCATAAGATTTAGGGGAAAGAAAGTGTAAATAGAGCTAGCTACACTCCACTTGTAGCTTTAGCTTTTCCCTTCTTCTACTGTCCATTTCTGTAAAATTCCATAAAGAATCAGTAGTACTTTAATTCCAGATTAAACGCAACTATAAAGAATTTGTTAGTCTAAGTTATAGTACAACTCAGGTCTACTAAAAAGATCAATATCCCCGTCAGCGGTGCCAAAAACTTGTTGACGTTCTTTTAAGACTCTTGCTGCTATTTTATTAAGAATAGTGGAGAGAATAAATTAAGAGTGGAGAATTGGAAATGGGTCAGCACAACAAGTCTGAAATAAATATAGTCCTGCAAGATACAGGGTCCATTGTAGCAAGTTTTGATAAGTAAGAGTTTCTCTCACAGAGAAATTGATCTAGAACCCAAAATGGGCTATAATAGTAGGCCTCCAGATCTGGCTACAGATCTGACAATCGTAAAAAAAGGGAATTGGGTGTCACGACTACACTAAATTAATCCTAAAAGCAGAGAAATAAAATCTAGCCCTATCCTAAAGAAAGGGTTAAGAGGAAGATGGTGGTAGTGTGTGCCAAAATAAAATATAAAAATTATGAGAAGTAAGTAGGTTAAGCTAGAGTTAAAGCAGTGATGTAACTCAGATTTAGTTTGTCTCTGCAGTGTTCCTTGCTGAGACGCTATTAAAAGCCTCAACAAGGTAAAAATATCCAGTTTAACCCATGCCATTTGAGGTGCCCTTAGGGCTATACTCTATCCAATCTAATGGTCACAGGGTATCTGATGGAGTCTGTCAAATCCCATTGGTTAAAACAGACATTGCCAATCTAACCCAGGGGAGTTTACTGATCATTCCCCTAGCCACTAGGCCAGATCAAGCAATAAATACTATTGTAGCACTATGTAATGCCAGTGCTACACGCTCCCCAGATATGCACACAGACCTAGCTAACATCCATAGGTATTCCAACCCATAAGATCTTAAGTGTTTTGTTAAGGTTAATTGCTCACTAGTGCCCACAAAAAGGACCATGCAACAGGTTGAATAAGGCTTTAGATTCAGTTGGTCATTGCTACAAATGGCCTGTAATGACTCAGCCTCAAGCTGTAATTACTATAAAGAATTCAGAATTAACATCTGATGTCAGCAAGGTAAAACAGAGGGGAGCCAGTTCCTGTACAAACCTCCTCACAAGGCTCTAGAAGCTCTTGTGCCGGGGAGAAGAATCCTTCTCAAACATGTGGATGGACACAACTTTAGGGCTATACTCTGTCCACTTGAATGGTCACAGGGTATCCCATTGGTTTGTCCATCCCACAGAGGCTTGAGAAAGAACATGAAGACTACTGCAACCACTATGGTCCACAGGCCTTCGAGCTCCATGGATCTCACTACAGATCCAACATTGCTTTCCATGGGGCTATCAAACCAAGGGAAATCAGATGGTAAGCAATAGATCTACTAGAAACTGAATGGGCTAGTCCTAAATGCATGGATCCTATAGACATCTAAAGAAACCATAAGATCTTTAGATTCAATTAAGCATTAAAATGGCAATCCATTGATGAATACAAAACTTACAATGAATTATCTCCAGGCTGCAACTTGTACACAACTGCTCATTCGAATCCCAATGTATACCAAAAACCTATTACAAATTGAAATAAAACTAAACCTAGCTGCTTATAAGGGGGTTAGCCAGCAAGTGTTGGGCTAAGAGAGAAGAAAAATAAGAAAAAGAGATGATCAAACCCTAACCCTAGCCTACTAAAGTTATCAGCCTATAGAGGATGAAAGAATGATGAAAATAATAAACTTTACGTACAGCTTATATACTCTGTCAAAATGGCCTTGGCTCTAAAGAGATTAACCCTAATTTTTCTAGCAGACGTGGCATTGTTACAACCCTTGAATGCCTGGAGATATGCACCTCAAAATTCATGCCTCGAGAAGTGTGCCCTAGCCTTGGGAAATTCCCAAAAAGTCCTTCGGTTAAAACATAGAAGTGGAGAGCTTATGCTTCATGTGGCTGGTATCTATTTTTAGCTCATTTGCATAGTTGCTTTGCCTTCACGAAGTTGCCTTTGGCTGGTGGGAAGTGGTTGCTCACGCAGTGAATCTTCAGTTCGTCACGTAGTTCCTTTGCGCTGTAATGCTGTCACGGAAATTATCAGGAGTGCCTAGACTTCTCGTGCAGTAGAGCTTCAGAAGCTCTTTCTCTCACTAAGTACTCACGCAGTTATGCTCCTGCACTCGTGTAGTCAATGGTAAGGCTTCAGAGTGCCCGAGATCTGCAGGAAGAGAATTCTAGGAATCTCTCTCATCCAGGGCTATGCGAGAACTACATGAGGCGACATTCTATTCAATGTACATATGGACTCGCTGGGTTCTTCACGCGGTTGCTTTGAGGCTTGATCTCCGCGAGAGCATCGCGAGGGAAAATTCTGAGAGTTTTAACCTGCGAGATCTTTGTGAGGTCATTTCAGTTGTCCTCTTGACTGGGTGGCATATCTGTGCGAGGGCCTCTTCCACTACATATTTAGATTCATGAGGAAGCTCCTCAACTCTGCGAGGTTTATCTTTTGTTATTCTAGTGCATTGCATTTGTTGCTGTCACAGTCTCCTCCTTTCTTAGCTAACTTCATTCATTTGCTAGACTTTGGTCAATGATGATTAGCAATAATGAGTCACCATGGTAAGAACTACCAAGGTATTCCATCAGGCTTTGTTTCAGTTGTCATCTTTGAGTGCATTCTCTCTCTTTTGGGCCAAAAAGTAAGGAGTTTGTATTAAGCTACACATTTTATTGCTAACTACAAAACACACTTAACAAATGGTTATTAATCTACTTGAAGGTCTAGCAAAAGGCTATGTTAAGAGGTGAAAAGTGATACTTTTCAGTGAATAACAGTACATCCGATGGAGGGCGAGCATGTGGCATGGATGGGGTGGGCATATGGGAAAAGATAGGCATGATCAGGATAAAATTTGGAATGACCTGGGTTGATGGGGGGATGTATGATGGATTAGGATTGGGGGAAGTATGTGGAGTGGATATGGGAGGATTATTCATGGCTTGGGTGTATGTGAAGGAATGTGATATGTTTGTATTAGATGGGGATGATGGGGGTATGTTGGATGTGGTAGGAAGATGGGGTGAATTTGGGTTTGAGGTGGGAAAGAGTGTGATGAAACATAGGGTGGATTTTTTATGATGGTAAAGGGGGAAAAATAGGGCTATTTGGATTTGAGGGGAAATGGGGTGAATAACGGGGCGTATGCAGGGTGGATGTGGATGGATCTTGAGTGGATGTGGGCCGGGAGAGGGATGAATTTTGGACTAGTGTGGATGGGAAGATGGGTGCACCGAAGGGTCTAGTGACCGTAAATGGTGGTTGGGTGAGTGGGATGGAGGTAAAAGTCTCTTCGAAATGGGAATGAGTTGGGGAATGTGGTGGGGATGAGTCGGGATCGGCGTATGCCGGATCCACTGCCGACGACATGGCTTGGTGACGGGTTGAGTATGGGTGCCTCGGATGGGGCCCGTAAAGTTTCCTCCTCCCTCTCAGGGACGACAGGGGGTAAAGCGATGTTGTTATGCCGGCACCACCAAGTTTTTTCTTTTTCATTTTTTTTTGTGATAATACTCTTTGATTTATTATTATATTTTTTTAGAAAATGGCAAGTAATTACCTTATGATGAAGAATTATGGGGCCTTGGAATTTCCGTTTCGGGTAGTGTTCGTACCCTAAATATCTCTCGCAGTGGGATCTCGAGGCACTTCAGAAGAATCAAAGGGAAACCCTTTGATCTATTGAAGGCACGTGAATCAACAAAAACAACCCCATCCCCCAGAGCGAGTTAAAAAGAAGTTACCCACTTTTGACCGACGAGAGCGTATTGAGTGTTGAAGAGTGGAGGATTATCTGGGGTGCTAAACCTCTAAGCGGGGAACTCGGGGGTTTGAAGATTGGCCTCAGATTCGAGCTGCCTAACCCATGATAGATTTGGCATGTGTATTATATGTGCCATGCCAAATTCTAGAGAATATGACTTGGCGTGTGTATTATACATGCCAGGCTAATTCTGTTCAGTTTTGGCTTTGCGTGTGTAATATATACGCCAAAGCAATTCTGGGTAAAAATGGCTTGGCATGGATTTTACACACGCCAGGCGAAAATAGAATATATAACTACAGTGATAGCAGAACAACAAGCCCAAAATTGGTCCTTTTTTATGGTTTTCTAAAAGCGGTGCTTCCAAGAACAGACTTTCTCATTATAACGGGTCCCTCCTCTCCGATCTTAGGGATACAAGGTTTGATTCGGGGCAACTAAACGCACTCCCCCAGGGTTTTAAACTTTGTAACTGGCTCGGTCACCCACCCGATATGCCTCCAGCGCAAGCACCTTCTTAGATTCTAGATGGGGTGGTTCTTTTCGGGATCATCACCACTAGGGGTTGCCGCCGTACTAAGAATAGGGATGTTTGTATCTTTGCCTAAATTCCCACCCTTTTGTAAAATCTACCCAATGTAAAAATTCAATTAACTCACCCTCTTGGTTCAATTTTAATTTCAGTTTTAACAGAGTTTGCTTAATGTTAAAAAATTAGGGATGATGGTCCCCTGCCACCTCTACGGGCTGGAGTCCACTGTTAGGATATGATTGTGAAAGGAAAAAGTTCACGTAGGACTGCCAAACGGTTAAGGCGTGTCAATGTGCAAGTAGGCCCGTAAATCGGCTAAGGCATGTAAATGACGGGAAAGTAAAGGAAAGTAAAGATGATGCACAAGTAGGCCCGTCAATCGGCTAAGGCACGTAGATGACGGAAAGGTAGGGGTGAGTAAAAATAAACAGAATCGTAGGGGTGAGTAAAAATAAACAGAATCGTAGGGGTGAGTAAAACAAAGTGAAAAATAGCTAAGTGTTAGTAAAAATAAAGGAAAAGGTCAACTTTCAAGGGGAAGCTCTACTAGCTAATCCTCAGCAGAGACCCCATCTATGCAATCACGGATTTTTGAGAACCCTGTCGCGACGATGCGCACTCACAAAAAATAGAGTCGCCACCCAGAGCCTTTAGTGTCCCGGGAAACCTAAATCAATTTTATAAGCACCAAAGTGTTAAAAATGTTACTCTGATTCACCGGTCTATGTCAAAGGCTCTTGGGTACGGACTTCGATTATCGATAGGGAAGGTGTTAGGCACCCGATCAACCCGCTCAAAAGTGGTCTCTACTTATGGCGAAAATAAAAAAAGAAAAAAGAAAAGAGCACTTTCTCTTGCCTGAAGGCACTGAATCCTATTTGTGCCCCTCCACAATTTCCAAGATTTCGGCAGCGTAACGGCACAAATTCAAGGATAAAGGAAAAGCCTAGAAGGTAGAGGAGTAGAGGGGAGAGTCGGAGCTCTCATGCCCTTGTAGCACAATTGTGGACCTTCACGTAGGTGCACTTGACAAGCTTCTGATAGTTTGGATGATGGAAGAGTGGGTTCTAACCTCTAAAGCTTGCTAGCTATGGGATAGGAGAGGAGGGCTAGGGGGGTAGTTCTCACCTAAACTAGGAGATTTTTGATAAAAGGTGGGGTCTAAAGGAGACTTTGAAGTTCTGGATTCTGTATGAAAATGGAGCACCAAAGGGGAGGAAAGCTCTCTCTTAATCTTTTCTCTCTTTTGAATTTTTTTCAAGCCATTTACAAGGGGGGTGCCTCTCTATTTATAGAAAAAGAGAGGGTTAGGGAGTGCTTAAAGGCTAATTAGGATTAGCCATTAGGTAATCCTAACATCTATGGTTCCCTAGGATTTTAAGGTTGTTGATATGTGTGAGAATAGGATCAATGGCAGATGATAGGGTGAGATTTCAAATGACTAGAGGGTTACAAATTAGCTAAACAGGGGTGCAACAGTCCTAATGAAACTTACCCTAAACATTGGGATGGTTAACAAATCAAACCCTAAAAGTGAAATTCGAGCAAAACCCAGAGGTTATTATAGCTAAGCTTGGCGTGTGTATTACCCATGCCAAGCATAGCTAGAATGTCCTGGAAGTCAGAGCCCATAGAGGGGTTCACCTATACCTGGCATGTATAATAGACACGCCAAGCCATTTCTGGGAAAAAATGGCTTGGCGTGTGTAATATAAATGCCTTGCATGCCTTTGCTAGGTGCATTCTTGGTCACTTTTTGGATCGCTTAAACTTTTAAAGTATAACTCGGATAGAGGTGATTTTTGGCTTGTTAGAAAGCTGGGACCCTCTACTTTTCAATTATATGAGATTTGGTCTTAGTAGAGGTCCCTGCCAGCCAAGGTACATCTCACTCTAACCACTGCCCGAGAGGGTTAACTAAGGGTTCGGAGAGGTTTTTAAAGGTTGGGGTGATTCGTAAGGGTGGGAAGTGTACTAAGGGTGCGGGAGATGCTATTAGAATCTTGGGAGTGTGCCTCTCTCGATGTATACCTCGATCGGGGCTTGGGCCAAATTTGGGTTTCTACAGGACAATGCCCTCATTGGCACAAAAACAGGGGACATAAAAAAAATTTATTGATATACAGATTATTTACCAAAAAAAAAATTTGTTACCAGATACATACTCTCCCCCAAATTTGAGAGAAAATACCCACGGCTTATTCTCAAAGTATTAATAACAAAAATGTTAGTAAAAAAAAATATTAGTAATGTCAGTAACACACTGTTAGTTAAAATAAAAGAAAATTTCATATATTACTGAATATTTACAATGATATGAAAGGTAAGTAAAATCTAAAATCTATCCTACGAAATAATTACATAAAGGAATATAAACGTAGGAAAAGAAAATCTAGGCACACACTAAACTAAGACTCTAGCAGCAACATCTGAGAATGAAGTTTGGCTTCAATGAAGATCGGTCCTCGGCTTCTAACAAAAAATTATCCCGTTAAAAAGATGCTTTGCCCTCCTGGCTCCGGGACGTCCTCAACTTGCTGCTCTTGATAGAGGAACTGTAAGCCAGGAAGGGGAATAGCGGAGATTAGGACGAATTTGAGGGTGATAGGTGAGCGGGAGATGGATGAGGGGAAGAGGAGGTAAAGATGGGAGGTGTGTTAGAAGAGGCAGGTGGTTCCCTCTTCCTATTTTTCTTTTTCTTTTTTTTGTTCTTTTTCTTTTCTTCCTTCGCCAAAATCTTCTGAACATCCTCGTACTCGTCCCATAGGAACTATAGAGGGTCTGGCTCTTTTGCTGGTGCGGGGTCCTCCCATACTAGAAAGAACTTTATTCAGTTATAGTTGGCTTTATCGTCTGCCATGGGTAATGATGGGTTGGTAGGGATGAGAAGGAATGATTTCGCTAGGGATGGACTGATCCTGTAATTAAAGTGCCTGGTTGGTGGAATACGAATTGTCATTTTAAATTCTCTCATCCTTCCAAGTTTAATTGCCATAGTGATTCTATAGAAGGTTAGTTGGCAATAAATTGGACATCGGCTAAAATGAAGGGTCAAAACCCACAGGCAGCTAAGATCCATTAGGAAACCAGAAGGGTTAAAACCCACTTAAAACCTAGGCCCTTTTGGTTATAAATCAAAGGATGGCTGATATACTTTAGCCATTTGTTAGAGCCACACACCGAATCCCAAGCCCTTATATATGTCCCTTCACATAAGAATGCAAAATCATTTGCATTGCGGAAAAGTCAGCTACTGAAGGAGAAACCGAGGGAGGGAAGGAGAGAAATCATCAGTTGCTCTATGATTTGGGGGTGTCCGTTGGAGCTCTTCTTGAAGAAAACCCAGCCCTATTTTGCCTTATGTCCTCTCTACTTCAAAGAGAAGACTCTCCTTCTTAGGGGAACCATAAGCCCCACGGCCGTTCAACCAAGGCGAGAGCATTTACTGGATCTTCGAATCAGCACCGCGACGGAGTGAATTGGAAGTCGGCATTGTGCATACGGTCGTGTGCGAAGGAACTAACTACAGGTAAACCCACACCGCTCATGCATTTTATTTTAGTAGATGATTGCAGCTATTAAAGGATGATCGACGATGCCGCATGCATGATTTTCATCCATCGAACGCATGAAAGTCACCAGAGCCGACACGCGTTGGGTTCGATAGATGGAACCTCTGCATGTGACTCAAATTGAGAAAAAAAAGGGTGTTTTAAATCAAGCAAATTATGGGTATGATACGTCAATTAAAGCGTACTAAAAGAGTATTATTAGGAAATAAATTTCATAAAGGTGAGATAGTAAATGTATGTCATGTATGGTGTGTTGTTTGGACCACTTGAGAAGCCATAGGAGCTATCTCGAGCAGAGGCACCAAGACTATAGAGATACAAATTTCTAGGTTTACGCTCGAGCGTACTAAGGACCGCTCGAGCATAAATTTCATATGGAGCCTACGCTTGAGTGTGATTCGTAGGCTATTTTGGCTAGGGTCAAACACGCTCGAGCGTGTAGTGAAGCAGTGAACTGGGATTTACGCTCAAACGTACTGAGTTCGCTCGAGCGTGAAGTCATCTGGAGCCTACGCCCGAGCGTGATTCATAGGCTATTTTGGCTAGGGGGAATCATGCTCGAGGGTGTAGTGAAGAAGTAAACTAGGTTTGCGCCCGAGTGTACTGAGTCTGCTCGAGCGTATTTTCTAGGCCAAAACTTTCGGGTCCAGCTTGCTCGAGCGTAAAGTGACGATTTACACTGAGTCTACGCTTGAGCGTAAGTCTACCGCTCGAGCGTAAAACCATCTGAAGCCTACACTCAAGTGAACTTCAAGCTTATTATGCTCGGGTGAAACACGCTCGAGCATACACTTCAAGGTGCCACTGAAATCTGCTCGAGCATAAGATACCCACGCTCAAGCGTGATGTCTTGTTTTGGGTTTTGTTAACTACTATGCTAGAAACTTGATACACACACTCCATGTTATATATATAGAGATATATAGAGAATACCTATGGCTAAGAGATGCATCTGGCCTCATGAATTAGGTGATGAAACACTAAGAAGAGCGTCTACAAAAGCATGCAGGGAACCAACAAGAGTGCGCAACGCGACATATGGTAGGGAAATTTCCTTGCCACCTATATGATTCTCGAGTTGAAGTTTATGGTGCAATTATTTCATAAATAGTATTCTAAGCAAACGATGCAATTTCAGTAAAGTGTTTAATTGCTTATATGTACATGCCTATGAATTTCTCGCTTATAAGATTTAAATTTAGCATACATATTTTACATGACACATAACACTGCATTTTGACCTCGTGATATCTACCTTGACTTCGTACTATCCATACCTTCGATTTGTGTTAACATATCTTCGATGTGTATTCATGTGTTATGTGTGCACATGTGCAATGAGGAGTGGACTCTCCATGAGAGGGGTAGAGTCCCCTATGTCACGACCCTATGTTCCAAATACTGTCTGCTCAGTTCTCTAATACGAGATGCATTGTCATGTGAAGTGCTTTGAGTACGTTAGTTGTAAGGGGAGTGCAGTCTCCATGAGAAGGGTGGAGTCCCCAGGGTCATGGCCCTGTGCACCTAATACAGACTGTTCAGTTCCCTAATATCCGATACTTACACTAACACCATGTGATGTGATGTGCCTTGCGTTCTGATGTGTAATTCGTTCAAATTCTGATTTTTGTTCGATATATGTGCTCATGCCTCATTTTTCTTCAAATAGCTCACCATGAACATGCATCTAATTTTGTCTTTCAGCTCCGTCCTAATATCAAGCATCTTATTGCATGATTTGATTTTTGAGATATGACATCAGTAAAAATTTGCTTGTATTTGATATGATATGGACAAGCAAGAGCTCTTTTAACCCATATTTTATTTATGCATCAAGAAACATGAATTAGTTCTGAAAAGAATGTATTTAGCAATGTGTTTTTCCTTATTGAGCTTGGATGAAGCTCACACCTGACTATACGTCACAGCAAGAAGCAGACCGGATTGTAACCATGCTGAAGAAGAGGAAGAGGATCTTTCGGAGCAGCATTTTCCCTAGAGTTAGGGAATTTTTTATTTTTTTTTCGTTGAAACTTTTTGAGAAAAGATAGAGAAAGAAATGGTAAAGATATTTGTTTTATAATTAAATACGCATATTTTGGGTCAATTGTTTAGATGAAGGTCAGCCTTCCTCTATGGACTGCAGATATTTTATGTTTCTTTTTGGCATGGTGTATTCCCGATCATGGGACTACAAATAGTTTAGACTAATTATACATGGCTAGTTAGAATTACTGCTGATTGTCTTTTAGTATGTTATAGCTTTGCACTCACATTCCACTGTGCTTACTTTTATTTTTTTGCTTCCGCTATTACAATTACCAATTTAGTGAGGAAGTGATGTGAGTTTTGGGATACCATAACGTCACTGTAGCTCGGATCTCATATGTATGATCCGAGGACGCGAGTTTTATGTTAAGGAAAATCCGGGTTGTCACAGGTGGTATCAGAGCAAAAGCTTTAGGTCTTTTGGGGACCCAAAGACAAGACCGAATGCCTATGAGGCTAAAGTCTTGCTTGCAGAGCTGTGATCTAATAGGAGCAATAACATTAGAGTCTAATAGGACTTTAGGATTAGACTCCTAGAGTTGGATAATGTGAACCTGACATCTTGTTCATGTGACCAGCATAGGTCAACATGCCTCCACGAAGAGAAAGACCAAGATTAACCAATGTCGGAGGTGAGAACAGTGAGCAAGGCTTCGTCACGGAGCCGAACAACAATCCACTTGGTAACAACAACAATGCCTCTCGAGTAACAATCTCGAGAATGTTCCTGAAGCTGAGAGGAATGCTTGCACCAACCAGTAGTTGCTAGAGAATGTTGCAAACACAGTGACACTGCTTATGGAAAGACCCCATCCGTCTGGATTTTCTGAGTTCCAGAGGTTAAGACCTCCGAGCTTTTATGAGCAAGCTGGCCCAATGGAGGCCGAGAAATGGATGAACCAGGTGGAGAAAGTACTGTAGCGAGTTCATTGTACGGAAGAACAAAGGTCAGTTGGGCTTCGTTCCAACTGGAAGGGGAAGCAGACCCATGGTGGAAGTCTGTAGAAAGAACAAGGGCACTAGAAACGTCGTAGACTTGGGCCGAATTTACTGACGTATTCTATGAGAAATATTTCCCAACCACGAAGAGACACCGAATAGAGATAAAATTTGCAAGCATTGTGCAAGGGAAAATGAGCATTCAAGAATATGAGACCGAGTTTACCCGCTTATCCCGATTTGCACTGGCCCATATTGCCACTGAATTGATGAAGGCACATAAGTTTGAACATGGTCTCAAATAAGCCATCAAGGGGAGGATATCCCTATTTGAGGCGACCACGTACGAGAGAATGGTGAGGTTAGTTCTGATTGCGGAATGTGACGTAGAGGAAGAGTTACATTAAGCGAGAGATGAACAAGCAAGGATTAGAAGAGCGCATAATCAAACGTATAGTACTGATCAGGCCAGCAAAAGGCCAAAATACTTGATGCCATCACCAACACCATCAATCCCTGTAAGGCCTTCGAGGGCTTTTTCTACGTCCGGCCCGACAACCTCAAATTTCACAAGGGCACCGTCAACGGCATCGTGTGTGGTTTCTTCCACACCATCATTCACATGTGTAAACTACGAAAAGCTGCACAAGATGGAGTAATGCCGAAATAATACTGAAGGATGTTTTAAGTGCGGCCAACTGGGACACCGCATTCAGGATTGTCCACAAATGAAGGGAGCTGCACCAAATGTGGGATTTACTTGACCCACCATTCAAGGACGAGCATATGCAGTCTCGGCACACGACACCCAGGCCAACAATGACATCATTCATGGTATGATTTCCCCTAAATTGTTGCCTTAAATGATTTGTATTTTAGATGAAGAAGGTGCATAAATCATAAATTTTCTGTAGTCACTATGCCTCTTGTTGTAACAAATTGTTGTGCTATTAATAAAATTATAAATGTCATGAAATTAGGTTACGTCTACCTTAGTAAAAGTTGCGATATATGCGGCCATCTAGCACATGTGTTAATAGACCCAGGGCCTACACACTCATTTATTACACTAGATATGGCGAGAGAAATCAAGTACACACCGGAGCCGCTAGACTTTATACTGGCAGTGACTACACCGACAAGCAGTTTTAAGAGTTCTTACATAGTGTGCCGATCAATAATTGTAGTTATGGAACACCATCAAACTACGGCTGATTTCATCTTGCTCGAAATGCAAGAATTTGACATCATTCTCGGCATGGATGGCTAATTAAGCTATGAGCTAAAGTTGACTACCAAGAGAAATCGGTCACCATTTATCCCAAAAAGGAAAGACCATTAAGAATCACCAGCATTAGACCCATTGTAGTGCCCTTGTGTCTACAATTCAAGCCGAACGGTTGATTAACGAGGAATGTATGGGATACCTTGCCTTTGTTCAAGGACACAAGGATGAGAAGGTGGAAATAGTCAATGTCCCTGTTGCCTGTGAATTTACTAACGTGTTTCCAGAGCAGTTTCCTGGTTTGCCACCAGAAAGGGAGGTCGAGTTCGCAATTGACTTAGTGCCCGGCACGGAACGGATATCCAAGGCCCCATACCGAATGGCACCAGCCGAACTGAAAGAGCTAAAGGAACAGTTGCAAGAGCTATTGGACGAGGGATTCATTCGACCAAGCATGTCTCCATGGGGAGCACCAGTGTTATTCGTCAGAAAGAAAGACGGATCCTTGCGATTGTGCATAGACTACTGGAAATTAAACAAGATGACCATAAAGAACTAGTATCTGCTCCCTAGGATAGATGACCTCTTCGATCAGTTATAGGGAGCAAATTTTTTCTCTAAGTTCGACTTACGGTCCGATTATCACCAAATGAAGATACGAGCCCAGGACATTCCCAAAACAGCTTTTGGCACACGATATGACCATTATGAGTTCCTCGTCATGCCATTTGGGCTAACCAATGCACCGACATCCTTCATGGACCTCATGAATCGGGTATTCAAGCCTCATTTGGATCAGTTCGTGGTTGTTTTCATTGATGATATACTCATCTATTCTAAGTCGAAGGAAGACCATGAACAACACCTACGATTGGCACTGCAAACACTTTGAGATTATCAGTTATATGCCAAGTCCAATAAATGTGAGTTTTGGTTAATGCAGGTGAGCTTTCTAGGACATATCGCCTCAAACGCAGGTGTAACAGTTGATCCTTTTAAGATTGAAGCCATAGTGAAATGAGAATGACCCAATTCTGTCACCAAAATCCGTAGCTTCCTCAAATTCACTGGCTATTAACGCAGATTTGTAGAGGGATTCTCGAAGATTTCGGGACCACTCACCCAACTTACTTGGAAGAATGCAAAATTTGAGGGGACCGACAGGCGTGAGAAGAGCTTCTAAGAGCTCAAGAACTGATTGACCTCTGCACTAGTGCTTATCATACCGACAGGCACCGGAGGATTTGTGGTCTTTACTGATGCATCTCACATGAGACTAGGCTACGTGTTGAACCAACATGAGAGAGTGGTAACTTTTGGGTCAAGGCAGTTAAAAGACCATGAGAAGAACTACCACACTCACGACCTTGAGCTCGCAGCAGTGATCTTCACCTTGAAAGTTTAGAGGCACTACATCTACGGCGAGACATTTGAAATTTTTAGTCAAGGACGATGGTTCCCTATGGTATAAGAACAGCTTGATTGTCGCAACCGATGCGAAGTAGAGGAAAGAGATACTAGAGGAGGCCCATAGATCGTCTTATGCTATTCACCCAGGCAGCACTAAAATGTACCACGACCTGAAGAAAAGTTTCTGGTGGAAAGGAATGAAGCGTGATGTTGCTGAATTCGTAGCAAAGTGCCTTGTATGTCACCAAATAACCCGTTCCCGAGTGGAAATGGGAAGATATGTCGATGGATGTAATACTTGGGCTGCCAAGGACACAAAAGGGCTACAACGCAATCTGGTTGATTATTGATTGGCTAACTAAATTGGCTCAGTTTTTGTCGTATAGCACAAGGTATACAACCAACAAACTTGTCGAGATGTATCTGAAGGAAATAGTCTGATTACATGGGATACCTTCCAGCATAGTATCAGATTGGGTCTCCCTTATACGTCAAAATTTTGACAACATTTCCAGGAAGGGATGGGGTCCAAATTGGAATTCAGCTTAGTGTTCCACCCTCAAACAGGTGGGCAAACAGAAAGAGTAAACCAAATTATTGAAGATATGCTCTGGGCCTACATGTTGGACTTTCAAGGATCTTGGGATAGGTGCTTGCCCTTAATCAAATTTGCATACAACAACGGCTACCAATCGAGCATCGACATGGCACCTTTTGAAGCATTATATGGCCGCCGATGTAAGTCACCACTGAACTGGGAGGAAATTGGTGATTGTGTACTATTGGGCCCACAATTCATCGAGAGCACCAATGAAACCGTCTGCCTTTTTCGTGAACGACTGAGGATAGGTCAAAGCCGTCAAAAGAGCTATGCAGATCTTAAGAGAATGACTAAGCATTTTCAGGTAGAATCGTCTACACAATTGTTGTATTGTGTCCCTATACAACTTATAGAAGACTAATCAGTATACTTCTTATTAGGTGAGAGACCATGTGTTTATGAAGATCTCGTCGACCAAGGGCATCATGCAGTTCAGAAAGTGGGGAACACTCAACCCTTGATTCATTGGACCCTTTGAAGTGTTGGGTCAGGTCAATGAAGTAGCTTACCGTGTTGCCTTATCGCCGCAATTATTGGTCATCCATCCTATCTTTAAGGTGTCAATGATCAAGAAATATGTGAAGGATGAGACCCATGTTCTAGACCACCAACCCATCAAAGTTCAAGGTGATCTCACGTTGGTGGAGGAACCAATTAAAGTATTGGATCGCAAAGAGCAAATATTAAGAACCAAGAAAATTCCGCTGGTGTTTGTCCAATGGAAAAATCACTCTCCTACCGAGTCAATGTGGGAACGTGAAGCGGAGATCCGAGATCAATATCCCGGCCTATTTGTATAAGAGAGTAAGTCAATCTCGTAAGTTTTCTTAAGCCAATATAGCCTGTTTAGATTTTATCTGTAAATGTTTGAAAGTCTGTTTAGATTTTGTCTGCAAATTTAGCTAGAGATACGATAGTTTGATAGATAATCATGAGCGACTAATTGCAATTAATGAGTGCACCACAAACCATAGATCATGATACACATGTGTCACCACTTTGGTATTGAAATCCCCAATTTAGCACCATGGCCGAGCAAATACTATTGAAGCCAAAAATTTAAACGTTTGCCCATAAATGAGGAACATCATATAGGTACAATAGCTTGCTAGGAATGATCAAGTCCACGAATGCCCAACTCGGGCTGCACCATGGGTGTGCCCTGCCTGCTCAACCGTCCACTTATGTTATGCTCGAGCGTACATCGGGTACCGCTCGAGTGTACCTCAGACCTATAAATTGTGGTGGAAACCCCAACACTCATTCCCGTGATGTTTAAACTCACTTTCGCTCGTCTGCTTCCTCTCCTATCTTTTGTCAACGCGACGCCTTTTCGTTGGATTCCCTCATATTTCAACCCAAGGGCTCATATGCATGTTCCTTTTCCATGGTAATGCTCTTTCAAACCCTCCTTTTCGATTAAAGCTCTAATCTTCTTTTCGTTTACACTTAGCCATGGCTTCCAAGAAGCTCATTATGTTAAAACCCTCCAAATCTTCTGTCCCCAAGCCACCCTCTTCAAAAAAATCATAAAGCATTCCACCTGTGGCCCCTGAGCCCGGCCTTGAGCAACCTGCCAAGTGGTGGGCCGACAAAACCATAGAACCCGAATGGTCGTTTAGCCCTGACCTCTTCGTCGACAATGACACCACTGCATGGGCAATGAATTATATCAGTTGAGCAAAACATGAAGTTTTGCTTCAACCATCCAACACGCACTATTATCTGCAGTTGGTCCGTTTATTTTACCAAAACATGAAAGTCGGCACCGGTGACCACGCCAATAAATTTACCACAAAAAATGACAATCGAACCTTCTATTTCGATGTCTGCCATGTCGTCGAAGCTACAAATGCTCCCCTAGATTTCTGCCAAAGCTTAGGACTGGACCAGCCACATCTCATGAAGATACCCCTGTAGACACCCAAATTCAGCCAAAGGCCCGATCGGTCTGTACTCTGGGAGAAATGCACCCCTGTGCTTCCGATGGCACCCTTGAACCCTTGGGAGTCTATCCAGACCTTTAGGAATCACCAAAAACCCATTAGAACCATTCCCCCAACCCTTAGAGATCACCCCTGAACCCCGGGATCCCTTCCCAGACTCAACTTAAACCCTTCTAAGCATTTGATGGGAGGAGAGCTACAAAATTTTTATACAGACCACTGCCGAGGATGAACCACATTCCGTTGGAGAGAGGACTTCTCCATTTTTCCAAAGAGCCAAAGATTACCCAATTTGGAGTTGTGGTTCAAAAGTTATGGCTGTTTGAAGGATCACATAAAATCATGACTTTTTGCTCAGGCGTATGTATTACATACGCCCAGCAATTTTGGCCCCAGTTTGGTCAGGCATATATATTATATACACCTGGCATTTTTGGGCCAAATTTGGCCGGGGGTACATAATACATACGCCCAGCATAGGTGGCCACCAACGCGGGCACCCATATTCTCAGATTCCCCCTGGTTTTTATGAAAATTATATAAATTGATATGTAATATATCGCCCAAATTAGCTACGATCTCAAGTATTAAATGTTCGAATTTCCTCCATCTGGTTTGACCCTTTGACCATCCCCTTGGTTAAGGTCTTAAGGTTGGTTACACCCCCGTTGAGCTTATTGGCAACCCTTAAGTCACCCATGGTCTCACCCCATCATCTACCATTGAAATCAGTTTCCCAAACCTCTAAGACCATAAAAACCTAGAAAGCCTTAGATAGAGGATTACCTAATTGCTAAACCAATTAGCTCTTAAGTGACCCTCTAACCCACCTCTTCTCTATAAATAGAGAGGCCCCCCTCTTCCCCAAGGGGTTGAAAAATTAAGGTTGTGAGTTAAGCTTAAGAGAGAGAGCCCTAGTGAGAGAAAAATATATATATTATTTTGCGTTCTTCAACCAGAATTCCAGCATGCTTAGTTCTTCCTTTGCAACCCTTTTCAACCATCAGATCACCCCTCTTTAGTCAAGCTTAGTCCCTAGCTCCATCCTACCCTTCCCATCTGCCGAATCCTAGCATTAGAACCCATTCCTCTACCGTTTAGACCATTTAAAGCCATCAGGAGCACGCCGAAGCGAAGGTCTTCCACGATGCAACAACGGCCCATGAGCTCCGGCTCACCCCTCTCTTCCTCTACCTTCTTAGTGTTTCCTCCGTCCAAGGATTCAAGCTGTTATGCCGCCAAAATTTTTATTTCGCTCAAAGCTTGATAGGACCGTATTGCCTTCCGGCAAGGGGAAGCTCTGCCCATTTGTTTTTATTTTGGCCATAGATATAGACCGCTACGTGCGGGTTGATCGGGTGCCTAAACCCTTCCCGATCGATAACCGAAGCCCCTACCCTAGATCCTTTGGTAAAGACCGGTAAATCAGAGTCATATTTTGCACTTCGATGCTCAAAATATTGATTTAAAGGTTTCCCGGGTCACCAAAAGCTCCGAGTGGTGACTCTACATTTTATTCCATCGCGAGTGCATCACCGCGACGAGTTCGAGAGGATCCATGCTCACACAGATGGCGACTCTGCTTAGCGCTTCCCCTCTTGTTGGCCTTTCTTTTTATTTTTTTTACTAACCATTGCTGTTTTTTGTTCTAATTTTCTGCTATTTTTCTTTACTTTTGTTGTTTTTACTAACATACTCACGCCTATGATTCAGTCCTTTAAGTGTCTTAGCCGATTGGTGGGCCTACTTGCGCCTCTAAATTTTAGTTCTTACAATTTTGTCATGTAAGCCGCCTTAGCCGTTTGGCGGGCCTGCTCGCATCTACTTTCCACGTCATTCAAATTTCAGTCATTTAGGAGCCTTAGCCGTTTGGAGGGCCTACGTGCGCTCTTTATTTCAATCATCATATCTCACCGTAGAACGCCGGCCCGTTGGGGTGGCATGGGCTTGTCATCCCCGACCCAATTTTGGACTTAAATTCACTCCCCTTTAAAAATCTGTAATTAAAAGTGAACCAACAGTGTGGGGACATAATCATCTATTTTTGGGTGTTTTAGGTAGTTTTCGGGGGGTTTAGGCACAGATATAACTTACCCAATTCCCAGTAAGGCTGCAGCCCTAGTGGTGATGACCCTGAAAAGAACTACCCCTTCCAGTACTTGAGAAGGCGCTTGCGCCGGAGTATTATCGGTTGGGTTGCAAATTCCGATCAAGCCGTAAAACCCGCAATGGTGAGAGCATACATAGCCCGAATTCAGCCGTGTAACCCTAGAAAGCGAAAAGGAGGGACCCAATAACATACACAGCAGTCCCCGGGAGTATCCCTCCCTGAAAATCAGTTCAAAAGACCCATTTTGGGCTTGCTGTTTACTGTCAAACAAGGCTGGAAAAACAGCCTCTGCCAGGCATATATATTATATACGCCTGGCAACAAACCCCCAGAAATACTTAGGCATATATAATATATACGCCCAACCAAATCTGCTGAGTTTTGGTCAGGCGTATATAATACATACGCCCAGTATATACTGGGTTCAGGCAGCCCCTTCTGAGGCCCAATCCACCACCCAAGTTCCCTGATTAGCGGTATTAGTGCTCACAGTAGCCTCCCGCATTTTGTAATGCCCAATTTGCTCCCGCCTAGTCAAAAGAAGGCGACTTCTCATTGATTTGCTTCGGGGAATCGGGTCGTTTGCGTGGATTCCCTCACCTTCAATAGAAGGAAATGGTTCCCTTTTGCTTCTTCCAAAGTGTGTCGGATCCCGCCGTGGGATCTACTAAAGGTGCATATATCACTCGAGACGGAAATTTTTCTAGGGCACCAGATCATCATTCATTTAAATAGGGGAGATAATTTTCATTTGAAAAATCCAAAAAAAAATAAATATATAGAAAAATCAAAAATCCGTATATAAGCACACTTTCGGTGCGACCGTCACTACGGCGACCTCAAACCCAACCCGTAGAGGAAGAACAAGGAAAGTGTTCGGCCCTTACCCAAGGCATTGATACAACACTCGTCAACAGATCATGACGAGCGCCGATACATCCCTGCCATCATCCCCATCCCATTCCCGTATAGGAGAAGACCCGATCTCCAACACCTTCACCCAAACCCGGTTCGATGTCACAGGTCCATTTGGGGCACCTGTGTTCGCATCCACCCCATCCCCCGCCCTTACATTTTCCCACCATACCCCCATCTCATCCTCTACTGAAACACCTCATTTCTCGACCGACCCATACATCCCCATCTCCCATCCATACGCCCTTATCGCACCCCCTACTCCCAAAGACCCCATCAGGAGCCCCATCCCCCGCCTATCTCCCACATCCCGTCCACCTCGTCATCCATGCCTCCTACATCCTATATCCCATTCACCTCATCTCACATGCCTTCCACATCACATGGCCCATCCACATCCCAACATACGTCCCTATTTACCCAGGTCATGCCCAACTTTTCCCAGGGTGTGACCAGTAACCCACCGTCTTCCATAGCCATACATCCACACCCTCAAAGCACAATCATTCATACCCCCCATACCCGGGTCATGCCCAATTTCACCCAACCCCCTCCGTCCCTTAATAGGCCATCACCCTCCAATCTCACACCTGAATCCATGCCCTCAATGGACATGAGAATGATGTATGCCCTGTGGGCTACCTCTCGGAGTCCTACATTCCAAACCCCACTTCTAAGTCTCCAAAACCTTCATACCCCATTCCCCCATGACCATGCCCAACCACCCATCATTCATACCATCCAAGATCCGCCACCTCAAAACCAGGCCTAGGCCCAAGCCCAACAGACCCAAGCCCACTCATCTCAGGACCAAACCCACACGAATCCATTGGCCCAAGCCCAAATGTCTTTAGAACCAAGGGCCCAAGCCCAAACCCAGGCTTGCGTCCAGGCCCAAGCCCACCAGACCCATCGTACCCAGGCCCAAACTCTTTAAGGCCCATGGGCCCAAGCCCAAACCCATCAGAATCAGGCCAGGCCCAAATTCCTCAAGGCCCATGGGCCCAAGCACAAACCCATCAGACGCAGGCCCAGGCCCAAAATCCTCAACGCCCATGGGCCCAAACCCAAACCCATCAGACCCAAACCCAGGCCTAAAACCCTCAAGGTCCATGGCCCCAGGCCCAAACCCACCAGACTCAGGCCCAGGCCCAAGCCCATCAGATCCAGGCCCAATTCCAAACCTCCCAGGACCCTTGGACCCAAACCTATCAAACCCAAGCCAAAGGCCTATCATCCCACACCCAATACCCACATGGCCCATTAGCCCAAACCCAACAGGGCCCATTGGCCTAAAATCATGCCAACCCCCACACCCAGGCCGAGGCCCATCAACCCAAACTTTTCTAAAACCATCAAGCCCAAACCCAAGGCCCATCCACCCACATTCATCAAAGCCTGTTCACAAACCCCTTACCCCCTCACCAGTACCCTTCATTCACCTATACCCCTTATGCCCTCATCCCGCCTCCGAAGAAAAATCTGATCTACCCCATTCCTCAAAACCACACCTACAACATCCCGCCACATCAACCACACCCCCATCACCCCCAGAATGTGCACCCAGCTCAGAAAATCACTCATCCACAAACCACTCATCCATTCACTCCTCCCCATCCCTTACAAGCTTTATGGCCCCACCAGGTCATCCAACCCATCACCCCCCAGGTCCAAATAGTGGACCTCGCCCCTCACCAGTACAATGACCAACAGTACGAGGAGGACGAGATCCTCAATAGTGGAGGAGTTGCCAGTTTCGGCCCCTAGGCCCATCATTGTCACACCCGGGGCCGAATAAAATTAGGGGGAGGCAATCCTAGCTACAACCTCGAAAGAATCAAAGCAGCTGAAAGAATAGATAGGCATAACACAAAAGCAGCTGACGAAGATGGGAGGAGTAGAACTGCATTCGACAGACTTTTCAAACTTATGTCTATTTTAGGATGTCCCCCTACCACCAAAATTTAAGATGCCATCATTCGATAAATATCATGGCACTGGCAACCCCATCGCCCACATAAAATCTTACTGTGGGGATATGTGCTAGTACGACGGAGATGAACGACTCCTCATCAAAGTGTTCTAAAAGAGTCTAACAGGCCCGACACTAGGATGGTTCACATCCCTAGAACCGTCCATGACCAAAACTTAGAAAGATCTAACACACTTATTCCAAGAACAATATGTCTATAACATGGACATAGAGCCAAGGAAGTCGGATCTGGCCCGTTTGAAGTAAAGACATGATGAAACTTTCAGTGCCTACTTAGGGAGGTGGAGGGAATTGGCCGCCCAGGTGACCCACCGGATTCCGGATGATGAGCAGATTGAATTGATAACCAAGGGAGCACTCCCAGTCATCGCAGAATTCTTGGTATATCAGCAGTAGTCCAATTTTGCTAATTTGGTCTGAAATACCAACTGTTGCGAAGACGCTGTTAGAGAGGGCAGATTGGGAAAGAGCATGGCCAACGGGGCCGCCGGGGTTCGAAAAGCTGTCGAACCAAGGGTTGAAAGAAGGCCAGGGGTAGAGGTGCAGAACATCATTTATCCCCAAGCCAATGCCACCCCAATACAGCTCCAGACCGCACACCCACCCCCGGCCCGTTTCGAACATGCTCCAAGGCCGAACAATGGACAGAGGGCCCCGTTCACCCAGGAACAGATGAAAGCACAGTTCGAACGGGTCTTCACACTGTTAGGGCAATCATTAAGTGTCTTATTGCCAGTGTTGCTACAATAGGGTCTAGTCAATTTACTCCAGCCTCGCCCACCACCCAATTCGATACCAAGAAACTATGATTTGAACCTACATTGTAACTTCCACCAGGGATCAGGTCACCCTACAGACCGGTGCTTCCCACTAAAACATGCAATCCAAGATTTAATAGAGGCGGGAAAAATTATTCCCCCGCCACTTCCTCAAGGGCAGAACCAGAACATCCATCAAGCCCCTCTACCACCACACCCTGGAGGCCCCAGGCCTAACATCCATTGGGTAGAAGAGGAAGAGGAAGAGTTCAACCCCTCAGATTACATCAGTAGTCAAGAAGAATTTTCATTTCCCAGGCTGAATGAGGGCGAACCAACTGTGGGGGTGATCGAGACATTGTATTTAGCCGATGACTTCCCCACCCCGGCATACCAAGAGGAGCCCCTAGATTTAGGGCAGTATTTTTCCACTCCCGCTCCTACCTACCAAATCCAAACGGGCCCAGCCCCGCCGTAATCATACGCATATCCACCCCACTCCCAATTTACCCCACAGTTCACACCACCTCCCAATCACCCCACCCCATGCACTATCCCACCATCAGCCACCCCATATACCTCTCTGCCACACCCAAATCGCCCCACGCCATACATAACTCCACCATCCCCATACTATCCTACCCCATACATGCCCCTAAATCCCCCTACCCAGCATACTAACCCGCCATCCCCAAATCATCTCACCCAATACAGAACTCCACCATCCTCGAATCACCCCGCCCCATACACAACTCCATCATCCCTAGTTTACCCCGTTTTATCCATGAACCCACCATCACCCCACCTTGCCACCCCATTTACAAACCCTTCATATCAGTACCCCCCTGCTCCATCCGCTACCCCGTCACACCCCTATAACCCAGCACCTCCGACGTTTCCCAGTCACCCCATCCCAGTCACACCCCCACCATCCCTTCGCCATTTTGCCCCAATCCAGCTCCACCCCCACCCAAACAAACAACCTCTCACCCACTCCCCTTATCACCCGCTCCCAATCACCACTAGTCTTACCATGTCTCGGTAAGGCCTGCACAAACCCCCTCCGCACCCTCAAACCCAACTTTTCCAATTGCCGCCAATACCATTACACCCCCTATTGTAGTCAACCTGGTTGGGCCCAAGAATCTGACATACCTAGCCCAATCCACCCCAGAATCACCATGCACTCCCTTCCTCATCCCAAAACCCGCCTATGACTCGCATCATGTGCCATTAAGTTGTGAGCATATGGACATGAATGTTGGTCGCAACCAAGAAGAGACAGTCAAATTATCACCCGGTCAGGCAGGATTTCTACACAGTCAGAAGCATCGGGGGCCGGTAGAGGAGAAGAGAAGAAGAAGGAGCAGGTCGCAGGGAACCCCTTCCAGAAAATAGCCAGAGAGCATGTGTTGGAGACACAACTCAAGAAGACGCCTGCACATATTACTGTCTGGGATTTGTTAATCACATCCCCACTCCACTTTCAAGCCTTAATGGAAGCGCTCAAAGACGCGCATGTTTCCACCCACGTGACCTTAGACGAGGTGGGAGAGATAATTGGGCAACTATTGGCCCCAAATGCCATCTCATTCACTGATGCAGATCTGCCGCTTGAGGGAAACAACCACTCTAAGCTCCTGAATATAACAGTAGAAGTAGGGAACCTAGTGGTGTCGCTCGTCTTAAGAGACAACGGGTGGGCGTTGAACGTGTGCCCTCTAAGGACGGCAATCAAAATCGGTGCAAACCCCAACACTTTTTGGCCATAAATAATAAGCGCCAGGGGATTCGATAACACCCGGAGAGAAATCATAGGAGAGGTAGACCTCGACCTGATCATCGGGCCGCAAACCTTCACTGTACCCTTCCAGGTATTGGACAGCAAGTCTACATTTAGTTTAATATTGGGCTGACCGTGGCTACATGAGATCGAGGCAATACCATCAACTCTACACCAAAAATTTTGATTCATCTCAGGCGGAAGAATCGTCACCATCGTAGGTGAGAGCAAAGAAGACAGGGAGCGGAGCACTCTGCACATTGAAAATTTGAAAGTGCTTGACATGTCGCATACAACAGATGACACCGATCTCCATCGATTTGAGTATGACTTTTCAGCTATTACTCTTGAGTCACCTGAGAAAACCCCTGCCAAAATCGGGGTAGGAATGGATGCAGCAGTGTTCATGCTCCACAAATAGGGCCACCAAAAAGGGAAGGGTTTGGGTCCACACCTTCAAGGAAGAAGAGACTCCGTCAGGGCTAAGGGGCAGCAAACCAGATCTGGCCTAGACTATAGGCCCCTTGAAGAAGAAATCAGAGAGGCCAAGGAAAAGATAAGAGCCGCAGCATCCGCCAGGGCCAGAGGAATCAACCTGGAAGAAGAAACTCCCGCCCGACCCCACATCCGTCAAACCTTCGTGAGCGTCGGGTGGTAAAGATTGATCTGAATGGGGAGACAAGGGTAACCCCGCACAAGCCTATTTTCGCCCATCCTACCAACCCTTACATCACCCCCCCAGACCTCGAGGTGGACTTAGCCGCCCTCTCCTTATTTGAGGAAGAAGTCCCCCGGTCCACCTGTCACTCTGGCACCGGCCACTTTGGGCCCATCCTAACCATAGAGGATAGGGTCCCAGAGGATCCCTCCATAAACATGTTGAGAGGGGAACTACAAAAGCCTATCGATGCCGCTTCCAACCAAAGAGGTAAAGGCCAAGCCTCGCAGGTAAGTAACTGGGCATCTTTACCCCAACTCTTGGGAGCCGCCAAATGTCGTGAATACGGCACCGAATCTAAAAAAAAAAACAACCTATAAGAAGTGAGGTTAGCCCCTGGGACACTCTACCCTGTATATATAGAGATCCACCTCGCCAGGGGCCAACCTCCGAAAAATTGCAAAAAACCATAAAAATAAAAGAAATACCAATTCCAAAAATATTGTCCTTTAAAATTCCCAATAAAATTGAAAATGATGTCGTGATACCCGTCCCTCGCGAAGCCGACCCCTTCCCTGTAGAAATACGAGAAGAGGTAGGAGCCATGAGTCTAGATGAGGAAGGTCAAGTCGATGAGCTCCCCAATGAGCTCCTCAAGCAATTTGTCGATTTTGAGCATGGCCCTACCCCGATCGTTGAAGAGACAGAGGACGTTAATTTGGGCACCGAAGAGGTCCCTAGAATCACCAAAATCAGAACATTGTTGTCCCCTGCGGAGAGAAAGGGTACGATAGACTTCCTCCGGTCATACCAAGACGTCTTCGCATGGTCGTATGAAGACATGCCTGGTTTGGATACCGATCTGGTTGAGCATGAGTTGCCACTCTACCCTGATTGCAAGTCGGTTAAACAGAAGCTGAGACATCTCCGACCTGAGTGGATGTTGAAAGTCAAGGACGAGGTCATTAAGCAGTATGACGCAGGTTTCCTCATGGTATCCAAGTACCCGCAATGGCTGGCCAATATCGTCCTCGTACCAAAGAAGGATGGGAAAGTTCGAATGTGCATTGATTTCTGAAATCTCAACAAGGCAAGCCCTAAGGATGACTTCCCATTACCCCACATCGATATCTTGGTCGATAACACTGCTAAGCATGGGATGCTTTCTTTCATGGACGGGTTCTCGGGCTACAATCAGATTAAGATGGCAGAGACTGACCGAGAGAAGATTGCATTCATCACTCCCTGGGGAACCTCTGCTATAAGGTGCTGCCATTCGGGCTCAGGAACACTGGGGCAACCTACCATAGAGCAATGACGGCCCTATTCCATGACATGATGCACCGAGAGATCGAAGTGTATGTCGATGACATGATTGCTAAATCATCGGAAAGGGACAACCACTTGGTAAACCTTCAGAAGTTATTTGAGAGGTTGAGAAAGTACAGGCTGCGGTTGAATCCCCAGAAGTGCACATTCGATGCCATGTCAGGAAAGTTATTAGGTTTTATTGTCAGTAGGAGAGGCATCAAGGTCGATCTGACCAAGATCAAGGCCATCACTGAAATGCCTCCACCGTCTAAAGAGAAAGAGGTCAGAAGCTTTTTAGGTAGAATCCAGTACATCAGTCGGTTCATTGCACAGTTAACTCTGATATGTGCACCAATCTTCAAACTACTAAGGAAGGACTCACCAGTTGAGTGGAATGATGACTGCCAAGCTGCATTTGACAAGATCAAGGGTTACCTCCTAAATCCTCCAGTATTGGTACCACCTATACCTGGTAGACCCCTGATAATGTATCTGTCCATGACGGAATTTTTCATGGGTTGTGTGCTAGGACAGCATGATGAGACAGGAAGAAGAGAGCAGGCCATCTACTACCTGAGCAAGAAGTTCATTGATTATGAGGCGCGCTACTCTCATCTGGAGAAACCATTCCTAGCGCTAGTGTGGGCTACTCAAAGGCTTCAACATTACCTCTTATCCCAAGCCGTTCTACTTCTAGCATAGATGGATCCGTTGAAGTACCTGTTCGAGAAACCTCCTCTCATTGGCCGAACTGCACCATGGCAACTTTTATTATCCGAATTCGACATCACATATGTCACTCAGAAATTTATCAAAGGGCAGGTGCTTACTGATAATCTTTCTAAGAACCCTCTGCCTGACTTTGAGCCTCTAAGGACAGAATTCCCCGATGAAGATATCCTATTCATGACAGAAGATGATACAGAAGAAGCAGAAGAATCATGGGTAATGCACTTTAACGGAGCATCACATGTCGAAGGCCAAGGAGTTGGTGCCATCCTGATTTCATCAAGAGGATCCCATGTACCGATCTCTATCAAGCTCAACTTCCCCTGCACTAACAATATGGCAGAGTATGAAGCTTGCGCCGCTGGTCTACAGGCAGCTCTCATTCTGAATGTGACTCACCTTCGAGTTTTTAGCGATTCACAGTTAATCATATGCCAGACGAATGGTGACTGGAAGACGAAAGATGAGAAACTGATCCCCTATCATGAACACCTCGAGGATCTGATAGCTTGCTTCCAAGATGTAACTTTCTCATACGTCCCACGGATAAGGAATCGCTTTGTCGACGCATTAGCAACTTTGGCGTCAATCATTGAAATCCCCTATGGTGTTGAGATGAAGCCGATCATGATCTAGCAGAGGAATGAGCCGGCCTTCTGCCTCTAGATTGAGGAACCTACAAAGCCTGATGATGAGCCACCTTGGTTCTCAGATATCAAGAATTTCCTTGAGACCCTGACTTTTCCAGAGGGTTCATCCAAAACAGACCGACCAACCATTTAATGTTTAGCAGCAGGTTACGTCATTTGCGGGGAATGCCTCTACAAGCGATCATATAATAACATCTTACTCAGGTGCCTCACTGAAACTGAAGCAGTCAAAATTATGAAGGAAATCCTTGAGGGAGTATGCGGGGCCCACGTCAGCGGTCACATGCTCGCTAAGAAAATCCTACGACAGGGATACTTTAGGACCACCATGGAATCAGATTGTTACAAACATGTTCAAAAATGCTACAAGTGTTAAGAACACTCTAGTCTGATACACGCTCCTGCCATTGATCTTCACCGCATGCCCACTCCTTGGCCATTTGCTACCTGGGGCCTTGATGTTGTTGAAATGATTAATCCGAAAGCATCGAATGGACATCGATTCATCCTCGTCACCATTGAATACTTCACCAAGTGGGTAGAAGCGGCATCATATGCCAATATCATGGCCAGTCACATCGAGAAGTTTCTCAAGAACAATATTGTGTGCCGATTCGAAGTATCCAAAGATATCATAACAGACAACGGCATAAACTTTGTGAATAAGTGCATCCGAGACTTCTGCGAACAATACAAGATCAAGCATCATCGATCATCCCCGTATAGGCCTCAGACGAATGGAGCCGTAGAGGCGGCTAACAAAAATCTGATCTGCATTCTTGAGAAGATGGTAGTCACTTACAAAAATTGGAGCGAGCAGTTACCCTTCGCGCTTTGGGCCTATAGAATGTCTATCCGTACTGCTACAGGGGCAACCCCGTTCTCCCTTATGTATGGGACCGAGGCCGTCCTCTCGATAGAGGTTGAAGTGCCCTTGCTCCGAATCCTCATAGAATCAGCCTTACCCGAATCAGAAAGGGAGAGATCCCGCTTTGAACAATTAAATATATTGGACGAGAAGAGACTCCTGTCCTTATGTCACACACAGGTTTACCACAGGAGAATCGCACGCGCTTACAATAAACGTGTCCGCGGTCGAGATCTAAAGGTAGGAGACATTGTATTGAAGAAGATCTTCCCTTCCCTCCATGCCGATCCGAGAGGAAAGTTTAAGCTGAACTGGGAAGGACCATACGTCATTCGGGAGGTGCTGCCAGGATACGCCATCCGCCTCGCCACCATGGACGGAGATCATCTTCCTGAGCCCATCAACGTTGGATACGTCCGACGGTTCTACTTATAGTCTATCGCGATAAGGTAAGTTTTGATGAAACAGATATGTGACTGCTTAAGAACCACCCAAAAGAGGCCATCATTCCAAGCACAGTAGCCCAAAAACATTCCTAAAAAAAAAAAAATTTGGATATCCTTTGCTACCCCATTGGAGCCTGGGCCTTTCTTTCAATAAACCCATCCCCCCTAAAAAAATATATATACGTGTACGTATACGAAAAAAAAAAAAGAAGAGACAAAAGATGCATGTGTATAAAGTTACTATCAAATCCAAAAAAAATCGAAAAAAAAGCAAAACCTCAAAAAGAGATTGCCTGAAATGGAGGAAAAAGAATAACAAAAGATGTATATAGAAGAATCACGGGGCGTGTACAGTAAAAACTCTCAAGGAAGAAAGTATGTTGAGAAAACTGAAGCTGTATCAAGGAAACCCTTTTAGCCCAACATACCTTCAAATCCTAACCTAACCCATGGCCAAGCTACACCCTGAAGGAAGCCCTCTTTGTAGGTTCGTAAGCAGTCATAATATCTGTTAAGTCAACATGAGCCGAGTCGTGAGAATATACCAGAACGCCATCCAGCCGGTTATGACAGAATCTTCATCTATGTTGTGGCTTTCTGGTTCTAAAAAAAACAAAAGAAAAAGAAAGAAAATTAATTTGAGTTCAAAGCAAGATGGACGTGGTGAAAATCAGCAAGGGCACCACGGGTAAAAATAGCGAACTTACGCGGACCAGGTGAAAACCTGAAAAGGCACTTGGGGTAAGAGAGTGGACCCATGGACGTAGTGAAAACCCGATAGGGCGCTGTGGGTAAAAACAGGGATGACAGGCATGGCAAAAACCTGTCTTGGGAGCTGTGAGCAAAAATGTCAAAAAAAGAAGAGAGATTAGGAGAGGATCTGTTCTGGCTCACCTATTTTAGTCTGGACCCTTAAGCCCCTTCCCCCTTCTTTTGTTGGGCCGCTCATGTTAAAATTAGATCGGATCCCAATCAAGTATGTCATCTCTACCGCGTCGTCTGACACATGACCAAAGGTAAAGCCAGAAGACCAACCAATCTCGGGGAAGTTGACCTATCCACGTTTAAAAAGAAGCACCAGAAACTACTAAACGGGGTTTGACCATGCTTAAAAAGAGCACCCGCCGGTTGGCCTTGAAAATACAGACATCACAAAAAGGAGAAAATTTCAAAAAAAGATAATTGATTTTCCTTTCCCATAAGAAGCCTCACACTGTGAGGGAGAAAATTTCAAAAAAGATAATGGATTTTCCTTTCCCATAAAAAGCCTCACACTGTGAGGGAGAAAATTTCAAAAAAGATAATAGATTTTCCTTTCCCATAAAAAGCCTCACCCTGTGTAGGAGAAAATTTTGAAAAAAAAGCTACTAGATTTTCCTTTTCCATAAGAAAAACCTTACGTTGCGAGATTTACGGAAGAAAATTTGAACACCAAAAACAAATATGTACGTGTAAATAGCAGATTTCATTTCTTTTCTTACAAGCATCACGTATGAAGTGTCACGTCCCAAAAAGATAACAACATGACACACTTTCTACTTTTTGCCTTCTGTACAAGTATAAAGCAAACAAAAAAGAAACAACCCAAAAATGAAGGAGATCTCTGTTAAGGGGCATCAGCCCCCCCTCTGTGTATATGATCTATGGTATGTGCAGGAACAGGTCAGGGGCAGGAACCATGCTTCAAGGCACTGATCTCTGCAAGAAGAGAGTCCTCACGGGCATTTCGATCGGTCAACCACCTACCATGAAGACTCTTCTGCTGCCTCCGTGAAGCATCAGCTGCACTGCGAGACTCAGTCAAAAGCCCAGTCAACCGAAGAACCTCACTCTTGGCCATAGCAGCTCTTACCTCTGCCATCTCGGCTCTGGCCCTCTCCTTCCCCAAACCCTCAGTCAAAGCCAGCTTCTCTACAGAAAGAGACTCAATTCTAGTCCGGAGCATCGTTTCCTTGTATGGCCAGGGTCTCGTCTCTATTGCATCTACCAAAACAGGGTTAGGGGCAGGTAAGCTCTCAGATGCTAGCCAAACCTCGTAATCAGAAGAGAGGACGCCCCCCTGAACCAAGCTACACATGTGCACCGATTGGCGGGCCTCCCAGAGGGCTGCTATGTAATCCAGGTCACTAAGAGAACCCTGAGAGAATATCAGGGAACACAAGGGCGGCCTCACAGTGCACGGCACGTGTTGGGTATATCCGAATTGACAAAGCACCTGAGATGGGAAATAGTAGGTACTACCAGTCAACCCCAAAAGCATGATACCCTCACAATCCTGAGAGCAGACAATCGAAAAGGTGTTGTCCAACCAAGGAAGTTGCCAGATCAACTCTGCATCAGATAGCCACAGGCTCAGTTCCTCGATGATCCCACGGGGTAGCCTCGAGCAGCGGGTCAGAAAGCCCCGAGCCACATCCCCTCATACCAAGCAGAATCTCGACACAGGCCCCATGATAGCCAAATGCTCTCCTAGCCAAATCTGAATGAGGAGTGGACTCCCGCGAAGAATCCCAACCCGGCCCGAGACCGAGGCATCCAGGCCCCGATACATCTTAGCCAAGACTAGGTGTACCAGTGAACGGCCTCCCTCCAATTCGGTCAAGACGTCCCATAACCTGAGGGAAAATGTCTCGCCCCCAGTAAAGAAGAGAACTTCCGATAGCAAATAAAGGGTAAAGGCCTTCACATTGAAAGGATCCCGGACAGACAACTTTTGGAGACTCGAGTCGCCAAAAACTTCCCTCAGGAATTTCACCGACCACCTAGTGGGCCCCCCGGCGAAGCCCTTCTCATACCCACCCTTTTTTAAACCAAGAACCGCGTAGACCGCCTTGGCATACCCCGGTTTGGGCACCACTTTAGCAAGCCCCCGATGCATCCTCAAGCCGATAATAGAGGCTAGCTCCTCCAAGGTTGGGGTGAGCTCCCTGGAACCGAATCTGAAGACATGAGCCCTATAGTCCCATGACGCCAAAGCCGCCTGTAGGAGGTCCGACAACAAAGGAACAACAAGGAGAGAGGAAAGGTGGGATAACCAGAGGCGATCCAGAACTACGAGCTTGCCCTCAGCCAAGCTAGCGCACCACTTTTGCAAAAAATTGGGCCCCGAGTCCAAACAGGGAAGTACACTAACCCCATCCCCCGGATGAGAATTTGGGCCGGGAAGCGGGTCCATAGACATACAAAGATGTCCTATATAAAGCTCAGTCAATGTAGGGAGATGGACCTGCTTGTCAAGAAAAAGGGGAAGAAAGAGAAAAGAAAGAAAAAGGAGGGGCAAAAAGGCAAAGAGGGCTGCGCACGAATTATAAGGAACCCGTCGAGCACCAGTTATAAGAGGCGTATATAATATATACGCCAAGGCAAAAATCTAAATTTTTTTGCCAGGCGTATATATTATATACGCCAAGGCAAAATTTTAAACTTTTTGCCAGGCGTATATAATATATACGCCCAGTTAATGAGGGCAGGGAAGTGTGGCTCCCCTCGCATTAGCCCATTCTTTTCCACTTTCCAAGAGAGGTACGGATTTTGCTTAGCCTACTTTTTTATCTCGGGGAAGCCCATAGGCGGGCATGCTCAAGCACCCATGGGAAACCCTCTGATGACGTGGCACCCATGGGTCATATGCAGGTAATCACACACGAGCTCACCCCCATCATTGGAGGGGCTCTGGCCCGCTTCATGCCAAATAAACAAAAAAAAAACCATAGAGGCAGAGAGATAAACAAATGGAGCATTCATATAAACCATAAAAGTCATAAGACCATCCAAAAAAAATCTAAAGAAAATTATTATATATGCCCTAATATTTCAAAGTCTAAATTGTGTCAATGTTTCAAAATTTCATAAAATGATCTAATCCTGGGCAGCCCCCTTTGACTTCTTCTGGCGCCGGGTCGCGCTTTAAAACGTACGTGCCTGAGAGATGCGGCGAAGCAGAGAGTGCGACTCCTTCTCAGGAGCACGCTGCATAAGCACACGAAGGGCCATCAGTTAGGAAAACAAGTAGAAAGTAAATATGAAGATAACTAGATACGGTCAATATTCACTCACCACCTCAACCTCTCTAAGATTGACAATGCTTGCAGTAATATTCAGCTTGGTTTACGGTCAACTCATAATCCTGCCGCAAAAAGATAAAGAGAGAAGCATCAGTCACACAGGCCATCGGCATGATCCAAGAAAATGGAAGAGCAAGGTAACAAGGGAGAGATTACCCCAGGGATCAACTCTGGGGGCGGAACCCGAATAGCTTCAGCAGATATGCGTGCCTTCTCAGCCACATCGGCACACATACGTGACAGAAAGGTATCATCCAAGCGCTTAAAAGTCCCCTGAACCTCAGTTGGCGAACTGCCAAAACCGTCAGCACCGGAAGGGTCGGAAGGTCCAACACCGGTAGCCTCATCTGGAACAGCTGCCTCATCCCCCTCCTCTGAATCATCATCCTATCCAAACTATAGGGAGAAATAGTCTTTGTTCAAATAGCAGGGCAATTAAGGTAATCATGTGGAAGGCTGCTAATAGAAAGAGGAAAGAACATTACCTGAGATCGCAGACCGTCAGAAGCTAAAAAGTTAGCGCCAGGCACGAATCGGGGCAACAGAGAATGATACGGCAAAGACTCATACCACATCTGATATCCCCCAGGAAAGAGAAGGTCATCAATGGGGACCCTGTGGTGGAGAAAGCGAGCAGTGAGCATGTCGGCAGAACCTTCGGGAGCCAATACATCAGTTGGAGGAGCCTGAGGCACAGCAAAAAGAGGTCGATAATGATTAGTCACCCTCTCTCCTAAGTAATAGGCCCTAGCCCAGGCACTGCAGCCAGGTTCCAGAAGGGGGATCCGACGTAGGGATCAAGGATGTCCTGCTAAAAAAAGGGAGGAGAGATTTATACATTTGGTCAGAACCCGTAGCATAAAAGAGCTATCAAATTTGCGAAGAGAGAAATTGTTATACCTGTTCAGGGATCAGCAGATCAAACTGAGAGCGCAACCCTAACTCCAAGTGCTTCATACCTACGTCTCGGCGGCAGTTTGCATGCCAATTGCTCATAAGGGGGAACGTTGGAACCTCCGAGAGAAGCAGAGGGCGACCAGGTTGGAAATGCAGAGACCCCCATACCTATGAAAGCAAGCAGATAAAAATAGATATGCCAAAAAAAAAGGGGGGGACGAATTGAGACCAAAGGAGAAAATACCTCAAGTGTGGGCCAGAAGCCCACGACTAAGCCGGAGTCCCCAAGAACGGCTCGCACCAGGCTAGACATGAGCACCGCATAACCAACACCTTCCCAATCAAACCGATGTATAGTGTCCCAATTCACCATGAGACTGAGAAGGGACCATGAGACCCGCCCTCCGGTGGTATTTGAAAGGAGAGTCTTGCCCAAGAGGAACGGCAGAGAAATACGGGCCAGCATCAGTGCACGCTCTGCTCGAGATAAATGGCCGCATCAGGTTGGCCTAGATCCACTAACTCATGAGGCTTGAATAGACCAACCAGCCAAGATAACTTGACTTCGGAACCACGAACGTTCCCGGAGGTTGGGTAGGCCCCTATCAGCCGAGTCACCTCCTCCCTATCAGGCGCACAGGCAGGTATCACTGGCACCCCTCCAATACGAACCCCGCTAATCATGGACCAGTCCACAGGCGTGAGGGTCATCTCAGCCATGTCCATGTGAAATGTCATGGTCTCGGGGCAGAAGCGCTCTATCAGGGCCTTCAGATAGACCGTGTCAGCCATCACAGCGGGGCAGGAAATGAAATCTCCAAAACCAGCTTGGGCAAGCAGGTCCTTCACCACCTGGAGGAGATTAAGTGTTTGTTTTACAGCTAACAATAAAGGTAGGCTTAACCCTGAAAGCAGCTTAAAAGTGCCAAAAAGATGACAATCCATTTCGATCTAGAGGAAGAAAGAGAAGGGACATCCCCACTGGCTGTCCAAATGCCTAAACTAAAGAGGACAAAGGCCTGATTTCAACCCAGAAAGAGGTTTAGAGCTACTTGAAAAGAAGAATGCATTACAGAATGCTTTTCGATAGGATACCTGAACTATTCGAAAAGAACCTGAACTCTGTAAAGAGAACTAAAAGCTCCAGGTTTGGTTCTCGAAGAGCACCTGATCTATTCGAAAAGAACCAAACTTACCAAAGATCTATTCGAAAAGAAGGAAATGCTTTGCGAACTGCACCAAAACTGTGCGAATGGAGCTTCAGAAGTTACAGTACCTCTTGAAAAGGTCCCCAAACTATGCGAAATGGTATTCTAAAGATTCTCAGCATCCACAAGGGCAATTTAGTAAACTCTGCACGCGCCCCAATGTATTTAAAAACCTAAGGGCATTCTGGAAGATTCGAAGCATGAACTAGAGGCATATTCCACTCCATGTGAACACCAAAAGATGAAATTACTTGGAGGGAACTTCTAGAAGCTCAAACAGAGTTTTAAATTACATAACAGAATTGATGCTTCTATCGCCTGATTGGCTGAACCAGATCAAGCAATTCTAATTGGCTAGAATAGATCTGGATCCTTGTGCTCGACTCCTATTGGCTGATATGGATCTAACCAATTCTGATTGGTTAATGCACATCTGAAATGGACTTGGGGAAAACTATAAATAGACGAGCTATTTGCCCAATTCGGGTATCCAAATTTTGAGTCTCATTTCTGTTGCCCCATTTCCAATTCAGATAGCTATCGGAAACCTCTAGAATAGCCTAGCTTTTGTTTGTAACTGAGAGCTGTGAGATACTTATGTAATTCAAGTGAGAATTGTATTCAAGACTACAAATCCGAGAGCTGTATAAGCTGTGCTCTGTAATTTTAAATGTGGATTTGAAAAGGTTGTTTTCAACAGTACATCTCAATCAGATTTATGTTGAGGGTTCCTTGTGATCTCCTTATTCATTAGAACTCCGTTAGATTTATTATTTTTAAAGCAACTTCCCATAATTCATTATCCCTGTAAGAATTTGCGTTGGTAACCTAATCTCTTACAACTTTTGTAGTGGTGCTCATGTTTTGAATCAAGAATTCGGATTGAAGACTATTGGATGATCTGTGTCCATGACAGTGTGTTAAGACCTGAAAAGTACCACATTTCACCCCTTAACTTAACCTTTGATTAGACCCATAGCCACCTAATAAGTCCTTGTTAAGTGTTTTATGTAGGCAATAATCAGCAGTGAAATAAGGCCAAGAATCTAGCTAAAGAGCCTGTTTTGGCACCAGAAGTCCCTCAGAAGGATGGACTCTGAATCCAGACCTGAAATGAGCCTCGCGCAGTCCAGTTGAGCTTCCCAAGAGTTTACAACAACTTCTCGTGCAGTTGATTAACTAAAGAGCTTCAGAAACATAAACTCGCACAGCTCTCACGAAGCTTAAGAGTAGAACACCTTGCATAGTCTTGCGTAGTTTAAAGTAGACCTCTCTCAACCTTGCGTAGTTCGCTCACAACAACTGAGAAGAGAGAGCTTCAGGAGACTCCTCGCACAGCTATCACGCAGTGGCCGCGAGATGTAATTATTAGAAGAGAACTCCTCGTGCAGTTCTCACGCCATTCAAGAAGAAAGCATCCTTGCGAAGGCAATGCCATCCTCACGAAGATCAGTTAAGACCTGGAACCTCACACAGTTCAGAACCCATTATAGCCTTGTGAGGTACCTCGCGAAGGCCAGTAAAGAGAAGTTCTCGCACTATTCAAATCTATCCTCGCGAAGATCAACCCAGCGATCGCGCAGTTACCTCACGACTGCTCGAGCTCCAACCTCGCGACATCTGAGGCTCTGATGTCTACTCAACCTCGTGACTGCCTGAAGAGCAAACCAAGCCAACCTCACGACGGATGAAGCTTCAATGTCAAACCATCCTCGCGAAGAGCAAGAGCTACCATGTGATAAGTCTGGGAAACAATGGCTACCTAGCGAAGCTCTGAACCTCAAACTTCCATCTCTTCAGTAGAGGACTTTCTGGGAAATTCTAGCGATTAGGGCACGCACTCCCATGCTTAAATCTTCGTGCACGAACCTCAAGGCATCGAAGGATCACTATTTGGCCATGTGGCATCGTTAAAATTAGGGTTTCCTAACCCTAATGTGCCGCCACACCACTGTTATAAATACCCACACTTAGCTTACGTTTGGGAGGAGCTTAGACTTTCTTTTCTTTCTACATCCTAGAATAGCTGGGAACACGTCTCATTTGTTGGAGACTTGATCTGAGATCATTTTGTTTTTCTTTTTATAGTTGTAAGTAGGTTTCCTTTTCTTTTTCCTTCCCTCCATAGTCCAGCACTTGCTGGCTATGTCTTTGTATGCATTTTGAACTAGATTAATGGAAGTTCTGTAATAGGATCTGTACTTTGTGGGATTTGTGTTTGAATGTGAGATGCTCTGTGCAAGGCTGCTGCCTTCTGATCCGCCATTGCTTTGGCTGTGTTTCAAAGCAATGGAGGACTAATTCTAAGGGCCATTCAGATCCAAGTGACCTGTGTGTCTAGGCTATCATGGTCCTATACAGCCTTAGCCCCACCACAGGACCCACTAGATCTGAAATCCCCAAGGGAGCTTGAGCTGGTAGCCTGGTAACCATGGTGGTGGCAGTAATATTCTTATTTTGTCTTGGGATTCGTGAGGAGGATAGCCTCTGAGATAGTCTATGACCATTCAAGTGGACAAGTTATAGCCTTAGGGTGATTCTAATCCACCGATCCAAGATGGATCCTTCTTCTTTACACCTGAGCTTGTAGAAGCCTGGTGGGAGATTGTACGGAGGTAGACTCCCCTATACTGATATAGATCCGCCATCAGATGTTGGATCTGATCTGGTTATAGAGATTGTAGGCTTGTGACTGGACCATTGTAGCCTCACTCAAGCAATGGACAGCTAGATCGAAGGTTGTACTCAATCGCTTGCTGGTTCTATGTGTCTGGGCTATCATGGTCCTATACAGCCTTAGCCCCACACATAGAGCTTTAGAGGTTGAGGTTCCCTATGGATTCTTGAGCTGGTAGCCTGGATGAAATAGTGCCTGCAATGATTTACTTGTTATGTTTTGACCCATCCCTGGATTGTGGTTCCCCTATGGGATAGTCTGTGACCATTTGAGTGGACAGGTTATAACCTTAAGGGTTGAGTCATGATAGAGTGATGGGTTGAATCCTTTCTCCTCAGTGGTGATAATGTAGCCATTGGACAGGATTTCTATAACATCAGATCTGAATCTGAGTTATAAAACTCTTCTTATCTGGGCTCAATAACATACTTCTCACCCTTTTATATTTATTTTCCACACTCCATCCATCCTCTCAACCCCTTCCGTAGTTTAGACATTAGAGTACCTTAGAATACTTAGAATAAGTGACCTTAAACTCCCCTCCTCTTAGGACTGATAGATTTGTAGTTAGATCTAGAGGGACTACTAGAGATGGCTCCTTTGGAGCTGTAGATCACCTTTCCCTGTGGGACAAACTCTTACTTATCAAAACTTGCTACAATGGACCCTGTATCGTGCAGGTCTAGGATTTCTTAGATTTGTTGATTCCATCCCTTGTTTTACTCTTTCTTTGATTTTTAAATGACTTTTACCACCAACCAATAAAGCACAACAACTGAGAGATTTCGCAAAAAGTTTTTGGCGCCGTTGCCGGGGATAGATGATCTATTAGTAGACCCTTAGTTTTTGTATTCCTAGTATTCTTTACAAATGTGAATAATTGATACTGCTGACATAATTTTGAACCTTTCTTGTTGATCTAAACAGCAGCAGTGAAGGACAATTGGACTGCAATTAGAGCTTAGCTACCTCTGTTTGCAAACTCTCTGACTTTTAAAACTCTGTCTATCTTTCTTAAAAAAATTTCCTAGCAGTCTCTACGATAGTTTTGAATGTATTCTTTGAATAGCGATAAATTAGTTAGATAAATGTGTTAATTGTACAGATATTCTTTTGCAATGTGCCTGCAAGAAGTTTTCCTTATTGCTGGTGTGCTTGTATTCTAGGGAGGAGATCTCTCAGCCCTACTTTAGAGCCTCTTAACCCATGAGTTAGAAAGGGGAAGGAGACTTAGAAGAGACAGGCACACCACAGGAGAGCCCCCAAGTGAATCTGTGATAATAATTATGGGTGAGGAACAACCCAGAACCCTCAAGGAGTTGAATGCTCCGGATGACTATAACTCCCCTTTTAGCATTCAATTCCCTGATGTTCAGGGGAACTATGAAATAAAAACTTCAATCATCCAGATGATGCCCCTCTTTCCATGGGCTTAGCAAGGAGGACCCTTACAAGCATATTGACGAGCTCTTGGCCATGTGCACCACTTTTAATATCACTGGTTTGGGACCTGAGGCTACTAGGCTCAGACTCTTTCCCTTCTCTCTGAAGGATAGGGCCAGTACCTGGTTGACCACTCTTCCCAACAATAGCATTGCTTCATGGAAAGACCTGCAGACCAAGTTCCTGACCAAGTTCTTCCCTAAGACCAAAACTAGCCAGTTGAGGAAAGAGATTCTTGCTTTTGCTCAATCTTCAACTGAGGATTTTAACCAGTCCTGGGATAGGTTTAAAGAAATGCTCAAACAATGCCCCCACCACAAGATCCCAGAGTGGCAGCTTGTACAAAGCTTCTATAATGGGATTGATGAAAAAAATAAAGATATGGTCGATGCCTCTTGTGGTGGATCCTACATGCACAAGACTGCTGATGAGGCATGGGAATTGTTTGAGGTGATTAGTGAGAATGCTTTTCAAAAGCCATCCCTGACAAGAACTGGTCAGGAAACTGAGTCAAAGGTGGGGCCTGCTGCTGGATCAAGAGGAAACGTTTATGAGGTGTCTGGGAACAATGACCTGCAGTTATAGATGGCAAACCTCTCTATGAAGTTTGACAAATTACTGACTATGATGCAACCCAGAAGGGCTGCTCATGTGGCGGAGGCATGTCTGATATGCCAGTCCCCACAGCACACAGTGGAGGAATGTCCATCTGTAGGGTAATTTCCTGAATTGGTTTTGGAACATGCTGCTGCTACTCAATCTTATGGCCAACAACAATCTGGGGGCTACAATAGACAACTATATGGATACCAGCACCAAAATGCTGGTTACCAATGGAGAGACCACCCAAATCTAAGGTGGAGACAAGACAACTACATACAGCCCCAGCAGATGTTGGCCCTACAACAAGGGCCACAGCAGCAGTTCAATCAAGGGAATGCCCCTAGGTCTAACTTCCAGCACCATCAGCAGCCCCATCATCAACAAAATCAATTGGTCTTACCCCCTTCTCAACCTAGAAATACTTCTTTCGAGGACCAGGTCTTGACCTCACTGTAAAATCTGGGTTCCTTGGCTCAGACTGTGAATTCTCATGGTCAGAGGTTCAAGAAGATGAAAGAGCAGATTGGCCAACTAGCGAATACCTTAGCCAAAAGAGAAGAGGGAAGGTTGCCCAGTCAACCAGTGGTGAATCCCAAGGGCCAATTTTTTATTGGTGAAGGATCCTCAAACCCTGAAGGGGATCTTTCATTGAATTGATGATAAGAACTGTGCACCTTTGTATGATATGTACTTTGTAGTTTAGAGGAAGTTGTAGTATTCTTGTTAGAATCTGAGTCTAGTGCTTTATGCCTACTTTTATTCCTGTTCTCCTTGTTTGACTATTTCAAGTGATTGAATGATGATGGTATTATTTGAATGCTTTTCATGATGTGTGAATTTAATTCTTTGAGAGTATGGGAATTTTTTTGAATGTTTTATAATGCTTATGGGTGTCCCTGGAAGTGAGCCTGTGAGAGAATCCACCCACAAAATAAAGGTCAAGAGGCCGACTAGCGGGTGACTGAATGCTAACTCTGTTAAGCCATCACGGGGTTCTGAATATTTGGTTTGGTCTCCTCTGGCGCAGTTCATAAAGAATTAATTTCCTTTGCTGTCGCGAGTTTCAGATATAGCTGGGTGGGCTGCCCTGTGCAGTTTAAATAGATATCTAATCTCGCGACCCATTCATGCCTATCCAGCCAGCGGATATTTTCAAAGCGCGCTGAGCCACGTGATTTAAATCCCACCCCGCACTGCTTTTCTTTACTACTTTCACTTTCCTCTCCTCCCAGCGAAACCCTAGCTCCCACTCCTCTCAATCTCTCTCCTCCAGCATCCTGTCTACAGTTCATTGCTCACTTTGAAATTCTGGATTTTTGTTCTTAAAGCTTCCATCAACAGTTGCCCCCTGCTAGGAGCTCTTGCGATCTACCGTGCATCAAATTGAACAGAACCCTAACTTTTAGGGTAAGACTCAGCTCTTAATCTTTCCTTTCAAATTTTCAATTGCACACTCACCAAGGAGAATCTTGATGGCTCCTAAAATTACACCTGTGAAGAGAGCTAGGGACTAGGCCACCATGGAGCCTGCCCCTAAGAAAGCCAAGTCCTTTACGACACAACAAAAAGGGAAGGAGGTGGTTCCTGAGGTGGCTGTAAAAACACATGATTACTCTACTCCCTCTGAGCTCCTCATTTCCATTCCCTTAGAGCCTGAAGCCATTTTTGATATATTTTTCTTTGAATCTGAGCCGTTGTCAGCACCTGCCATTGAGTTCTTGCGCAAGGCTGGTTTGTTCTCCTTGATGCAAATGATTCCTGCACTAGCCTATCCTAGGTTAGTGCAACTCTTTTACCAGCACCTTAGGATCAGACCAGACACACATGGGAAGCCAGGCCTCCTTGTGTTAGTTGACAATTTTGAGATGCTGCTTAACCCAGCGTTGATTGTTGAAGTCATGGGAATCCCTGCCATTTTTTATCCCAACTGCGGTTATGGTGCCCCTGTGAGTGCCCCCGTTGATACCATTGGCCAGGCCACTACCAAGGTTTGAAGGCCACAGGGGACTCCATCAGAAGAAGAGATTTGGATCCGAAGCTGCTGTTCATCGATCAAGTGCTAAGGAAGAATATCTACTGCTCTGGCCATCAGCAAGAGAGGAGGACACCAATTGTTGATGCTCTCTATTCCTTCTCTCTAGGCCACAGATTTAATGCTGCATGGCTGATTTTTGAGGCCATGAAAGATATGATGGTGAAGCTTGGGCTGCAAAAGAATATCCACACTCTCCCCTATGGAAGACTTATCACCAAATTACTTCTGAAGGGAGGGTACAAGATATCAGTGGGGGAGTTATCTGCTGACCTCACTCCCCCCACTTTTGCCAAAAGATAATGGGGGATCAGTGGAAGTCTAATGGATCCCAAAAGAAGAAGAAGAAGGCTGAAGCTCAGGTTGTTTCTGAGAAAGGAGAGGGAGCTGCTGTGGCAAAGGCCACCCCTGCCCCCAAAAAGAAGGCTAAAGCTCCTGCTCCAAAGAAGGTGGTGCGAGCTTCTGTCACCTCTGCTTCTGCAGCAATACCTCCTTCCACCACACTTACCTCTCCATTAATTTCTTCACCTATTCCATCTCTCCCTTTCCCTCTCTTATCTCCCTTTTCCATTCCACCTCCCACTGTGATTCGTTCCTGGGGTGGAAAGTGTTGAACCCCATGACAACACTCCCCCTTCACCCACCTTACCTCAATACACAGCCCCAATATCTCCAACATCATTTGACCTCAACCCTGACTGTCCTCCCTTAATAACATACCTTAAAAAGAAAAGCTCTCACACAACCCCTGCCTTATCTTTACCTACTCCCACCTCCCCTGTCATTCCAAGAGACACACCCCATATCGATCAACCCTTAGTCCAACCCATCCCAACTACATCTTCACTCCACGATCTTGACTTTAACCTAGCCACCACTTTCGGGTATCAAGCCTTCATGACTACCTTGCTTGATACCTTGCCCACCCATGACATCCCTCTCCCAGATTCCCCACTCCCTTCCCCACATCACTCACCAGACCTTTCATCTTCTTCCCCTACAACTTTCCACCATGCCCCCACTTCCCCTTTCCAACCTGTTCCCTCCTATCCTCATACTCCCCCCAACCAACCTCATACACTTACCCATATTCTTTCCCTCATACATGACCTCTGCACTATCCATCCACCGAACACGTATACACAAGTCCAAATGCATCGACATAACCAACATACAATCCACCCTTCAAACATTGACAAACCCACCAATCCTGCACAACCTCCTACCACCCCATTGATCCAACCCACTCCACAGCTTACACCAGCCCTCACCCAATTAGACCTATCTACACCCTTCATACTCCATGACACCATACCCCACCACTCCTTCCCCACTCTACCTATCCTTCCCCACTAATATTACCTCCCCATAATTTACCAAAGATTACCCAAATAGACCCCATTCCTTCCCATCCACCTTTCCCATTCAACCCCACCTATTTGCAACCCCACCACTTCCATTTCGACCCTTCACCATTCCTTTCTTCCCTTACCCAGAACCGTCCACATCCACTGACCTTCCTTCATTCCACTTTCCACCCATACCTTCCATTCCACCTCTTCTCCCACCCCCTCCTCAATTCACTGACCATTCAACACAGACTAGCCCAGCCACTTCCTCCCCTCCTCTTGACTTCATCCCTCCAACACCCACTCTTCCCCCCCAGGATCACTCACCTTCTACTTCTTCCACTCCATTTCTACCCATCTTACCTAGACACTCCTATTACACCCATCCCTACTTCACCCTCCTCCATGTCATGAGGGACAATGCTTATATTAAGAGGGATGTTCTCAATGGCATGGCCCAACTCTGACAAGCCATCGAATACCCATTGCTTTAGAAAATGAGTGATTTGAAGCTTGCTCACAGCGAGCAGCTAAGAGATATTTCCAAGGGGTGGGAGGCAATTTTGGAGACACTCAATGCGAACAAGGTTGCGGTAACTTATTATAGAATGATTACTGAGATTAAAGAAACCAATGCAGTAAGGGCGAAAAAGCACAACAGGTTATTAGAAAGAAAACTGAACAATGCTCAAGAGATTAACCGACTCAGTAAGGAGCTTGCGGATACCAATCTCCTATGGGCTAACAAGAAAATTAAGATTTTAGAACAGAGGGTTGCCTTCCTACTATCCCAACCAATACAGGCCACCCCTCTCGCCACAGCACCCCCTGAGGCCCCATCCTCTTCCACACAACCTGGCCCATCTTCTTCCACTCCCCCTACCCCTACACCTACACAACCTGTTCCCCCACCTCCTACAGCCCCAACTCAGGTACCTCCTCCTGTTCCTCCTCAAATGCCTACTGCAGTACCTACACAACCTATGGCTCCTACTAAAGTCCCTACTGCAACTCCTGCTCCGGTCTCAGTGCCCCCCCTGTTCCCTCTCCTGCTCCCAAAAGAAAACGCACTCCTTCCAAGAAAACTCCCACTTCCAAAAGAGCCACTGCAGCCCAAAAAGGAAAATGGCCAGCCCCTCCATCCCCACCTCCAAAGGTCACCAGGGCTTCTGCTTAGGATGATCCCCATGGTCGCCTACTTTCTAAAGAGGAACACAGACAGGCTGCTGCTGCCCTTAGATTGGATCCCACTGAGCTTTTTCCTTCTGACTCAGAATCTGATTTCGCACCACCTAGGGATCCCAGTGCCCATCCTACATCACGCTCCTTCGCTCGCCATGAACAATCTTACCCTCAGCGAAGGAAGGTTGCTGCCAAGAGGACTACTCCCCCAAGTGGCTCTTTAAAAATTGGAAAAGACAAATCTGCCCAGTCTGAGGAGGCACCACCAATAAGCCAGCTAGTGAAAGGGAAGAGCCCTGCCATTCCTGCAGCCCAAGAACAAGAACAATCTTCTGTGGCTCCCCCTAAGCTTCCTAAAGGGAAAAGTGATCCCCTGCCTCCGGTGAAAGCAAAAGCTAAATCCCTTGTTGTCCCTCCTGAGCCAGCACCAGCTCAATCCCCTCTTATTCCCCCTCCGGCCCAGGAAGGGCAAGCCTCCAAAGGTAAGGGCCCTAAAGGAAAATCTCCCATCAAACCCCCTGAGCCAACCACTGATAAATCTTTCGAGATCCCTCCTAAACTAAAGAGGAGAAAAATGAGGGTCAGGGCTCCAACCATACCCAAAACTTCCGACCAAAGAAAGGCAAAGAAAGAACGAAGGAAGAAAGAGGAGGAGGCTTACCTTCAAGAACATGCCAAGAAGATGGGTTGGGACAAGTTTTGTTCTAGGATTTTATCTGTTGTGCACTCTTTTGCTTCTGTTTTCTTGTAGTTTGTACACTTCTTATTTCTAATAGACTTTATTCCCCTGTCATTACTATCTTGCTTTGTCTGGTGTGTGTTTTGTTTCTTGTTCTGGTCTTTTATGCTTTAATAAATCTACTGCACAGACACCTTTGCACCAGTGAGGACACTGCTCCTCATAGGTTTTGGGGTGTGGCACGCTGACCCTGCCAATAGAATAGTTAACCTAAGTGCAGCAGACTCATCTGAGTAATATGGAAATGGACCTCTGTTCACTTAAAGAATCATGAAAATAAGAAATTTAAAATTTCTACAAACTTTTGACATTATAAACTTTTAATATTCCACATTTCCATGTTAATATCACCAAGTAAACTTACTTGTATCAGCACTTAGGGAATCAGTAGAGAGAGAAAAAGGAGAGGACATACTTAAAAGTTCAAAGGAAGACCATAACTAGTGAGAATTGGGCCTATATAAAAAAATTTCCATCTTTTGACGAGTAACCAAGGCAACCTTTCTAGTTCTAAGGACTGACTGAGTCACTGTGCTCACTAGAAGTTAGGTAACTCCAAGTTGAAACAACTGACAGTACTCATGAGACTTAGGAAAGGATCAAGGCCTTCTCTTGGACAGTTTGAGCCTAACAAGACCAACCCTTAAGCAATTACCCTTGTCCATACCCCCTTTGAGCTTCAAATCCTAAATTTCTTCAAAATACACCTGAGTACTTGAACCTGAACCTACGAACTTGCTTCAGCCTACCCTCACTCTGAGAATTCAGAAGGTAAAGGAGAAAAGGTTGGAAATGGACTAGCTATGGCCAACATTAAGTGAATGGGAAGAAATACCTCAAATCCGGTAGTATGGCAACTGAGAACATAGTGGCATTTCTGAAAAGCAGAAACAAAAATGAAAAGAAGAAAATTCCATAAAAAAGAAACAAAAATAATAATGAAGAGGAGTAAGGGAGGAGTCAAGAGGAATTTTCACTGGAGAATCAAATTCAAGAGGAGAAACTGATCACTTCAAATATGAAAATCTCAAAGAAGATGAAGGGAGCTGAATTCAAGAAGGTAAAGTCATGAATCACCTCTGTCACCTACTGATTTCTCAATTTTGAACCCCTTCTCAACCCTCCATTCTTTCAACACCACTCCATTAGCCACATTACAGCCCAGTTAAAAGCCCTTGTGATCCAAAGTTGAGTGAGCTGTCATATGAAGATAAAGAGTTATCCAATCTATCGTGACGAACTGCCAACGATGTCAGCACTTAAGAACTCTGCCTATGCTCATGCTTACAAACCCATTTGGGGGATGTAACTGCTCTTGAGCCTGTGAGAAAATGAACCCCTCAACAAAACCCTCATGAGAGTACGCCCTGCAAAGTTTTTGGGTCTGAACTTGAATGCACTATGTATGACCTTAACCTAATTATTGATCTGAGGATGGGCTCAGTGCTGGCACACACTTGTGCAGTTTTCTGTGATTGTAAACTGATTGGAAATGCTGAGCATTCATGAGAAGTTTATGCTGTTTAAATTACTGTGCAACCAATGAATTAAATTTCTTGTATGATTAATGATTCAAGAGTAAACTAAGTCTGCCCCTTGACTGCCCACTGGATGATATTGCACTTTTGTTAACTGTTTAATTGAAGAAGTTTATGGGTGTCTTCACTGAAAACCCTTAGGAGACTTCACTCCTCCACTAGGGATCACCTAGGGGTTTAAAAGGCTTGGTACATATGCTAAATGTATTCGTGCCCTACGAAAGTTTTAATTTTTATGGTAGGTTTAATAACGTAGCTTTGCTAAGGGACTAGCAAAGATTAGGTTTGGGAGTGTGTTAAGACCTGAAAAGTACCACTTTTCACCCCTTAACTTAACCTTTGATTAGACCCATAGCCACCTAATAAGTCCTTGTTAAGTGTTTTATGTAGGTAATAACCAGCAGTGAAATAAGGCCATGAATCTTGCTAAAGAGCCTGTTTTGGCACTAGAAGTCCCTCAGAAGGATGGACTCTGAATCCAGACCTAAAATAAGCCTCGCGCAGTGTAGCTGAGCTTCCCAAGACTTTACAACAACTTCTCACACAGTTGATTGACTAAAGAGCTTCAGAAACATAAACTCGCACAGCTCAAGAGTAGAACATCTTGCTAGCCTCAGCTTCAAAGGACCTCTCTCAACCTCGCAGCTTTGCTCACAATGGTAGAGAGAGAGCTTCAGAGACTCCTCGCAAGATCCGTCAGCAAGGGTCATGGATGCAATTATCAGAAGAGAACTCCTCGCACAGTTCTCGTCCCATTCAAGAAGAAAGCATCCTTGCGAAGGCAATGCCATCCTCGCGAAGATCAATTAAGACCTGGAATCTCGCGCAGTTCAGAACCCATTATAGCCTCGAGAGGTACCTCGTGAAGGCCAGTAAAGAGAAGTTCTCGCACTATTCAAATCTATCCTCGCAAAGATCAACCCAACGATCGCACAGCTACCTCGCGACTGCTCGAGCTCCAACCCTGCGACATCTGAGGCTTTGATGTCTACTCAACCTCGCGACTGCATGAAGAGCAAACCAAGCCAACCTCACGACGGCTGAAGCTTCAATGTCAAACCATCCTTGCGAAGAGCAAGAGCTACCACGCGACAAGTCTGGGAAATAATGTCTACCTAGCGAAAAGTCTGGGAAATAATGGCTACCTAGCGAAGCTCTAAACCTCAAACTTCCATCTCTTTAGCAGAGGACTTTCTGGGAATTTCTAGCGATTAGGACACACACTCCCACTCTCAAATCTCCGTGCACGCACCCCAAGGCATCGAAGGATCACTATTCGGCCATGTGGCTTCGTTAAAATTAGGGTTTCCTAACCCTAATGCGCTGCCACACCACTCCTATAAATACCGACACTTAGCTTAGGTTTGGGAGGAGTTTAGACTTTCTTTTCTTTCTACATCCGGGAATAGCTGGGAACACGTATCATTTGTTGGAGAGTTGATCTAAGATCATTTTGTTTTTCTTTTTGTAGTTGTAAGTAGTTTTCCTTTTCTTTTTTTTTTCCCTCCATAGTCCAGCACTTGCTGGCTATGTCTTTGTATGCATTTTGAACTAGATTAATGGAAGTTTTGTAATTGGATCTATACTTTGTGGGATTTGTGTTTGAATGTGAGATGCTCTGTGCAAGGCTGCTGCCTTGTGATCTGTCATTACTTTGGCTGTGTTTCAAAGGAATGGAGGACTAATTCTAAGGGCCATTCAGATCCAAGTGACCTGTGTGTCTAGGCTATCATGGTCCTATACAGCCTTAGCCCCACCACAGGACCCACTAGATCTGAAATCTCCATGGGAGCTTGAGCTGATAGCCTGGTAACCATGGTGGTGGCAGTAATATTCTTATTTTGTCTTGGGCTCCGTGAGGAGGATAGCCGCTGGGATAGTCTGTGACCATTCAAGTGGACAGGTTATAACCTTAGGGTGATTCTAATCCACTGATCCAAGATGGATCCTTCTTCTTTACACCTGAGCTTGTAGAAGGCTGGTGGGAGATTGTACAGAGGCAGACTCCCCTGTACTGATATAGGTCTGCCATCAAATGTTCGATCTGATCTGGTTATAGAGATTGTAGGCTTGTGACTGGACCATTGTAGCCTCACTCAAGCATTGGACAGCTAGATCGAAGGTTGTACTCAATCGCTTGCTGGTTCTATGTGTCTAGGCTATCATGGTCCTATATAGCCTTAGCCCCACACATAGAGCTTTAGAGGTTGAGGTTCCCTATGGATTCTTGAGCTGGTAGCCTGGATGAAATAGTACCTGCAATGATTTACTTGTTATGTTTTGACCCATCCCTGGATTGTGGTTCCCCTATGGGATAGTCTATGACCATTTGAGTGGACAGGTTATAACCTTAAGGGTTGAGTCATGGCAGAGTGATGGGTTGAATCCTTTCTCCTCAGTGGTGATAATGTACACATTGGACAGGATTTCTATAACATCAGATCTGAATCTGAGTTACAAAACTCCTCTGATCTGGGCTCAATAACATACTTCTCACCCTTTTATATTTATTTTCCACACTCCATCCATCCTCTCAACCCCTTCTGTAGTTTAGACATTAGAGTACCTTAGAATACTTAGAATAAGTGACCTTGAACTCCCCTCCTCTTAGGACTGCCAGATCTGTAGTCAGATCTGGAGGGACTACTACAAATGGCTGCTTTGGAGCTATAGATCACCTTTCCCTGTGGGACAAACTCTTACTTATCAGAACTTGCTAAAATGGACCCTGTATCTTGCAGGTCTAGGATTTATTAGTTGTGTTGATTCCATCCCCTGTTTTACTCTTTCTTTGATTTTTAAATGACTTTTACCACCAACCAATAAATCACAACAATTGAAAGATTCCGCAACACAGTGGACAGATCATAGCCATAAGTCCAACTCAATTTTAATCCTTGAGTTAGATTATTTTTCTCTTACATCTGAGCTAGTACCCAGATGAAGATGTGGATACTTTCTCTTTCTCAACTGTGCTACACTAGTTCTCATCTTGTAATCAGTTATTAAGCTTAGGTCAAATATTATTTCTCCATTCTTCTTAAGTTTACATTCAATTCTCCCAACTCAGATCAGGATCACATAGTTTAAATTCTACTTTTAGATAATTTAGTTAATGTGACAAATTCACCTCTCATCTTATTCGCTTTGTAGATATGACTAGAGGCCAGATCTGGTAGCTCAGATCTGGAGGTTTACCATTCATTTTAAATCAACTCCCTGTGGATGATCTTTTACTCTCTTACATTTAAAACTTGCTACAATTGGCCCTCATCTTGCAGGTCAATTAATTTCTCTCTGTGCTAATATTTCTTATTCTTTTTAATTTTCCAAATTCAGTATAATTTATCATTTACAAATCTGTTTTCAAAATACATGCACACTTAGAACTGCAACAAGTTTTTGGCGCCGTTGCTGGGGATTTGATTCAAAATTGGTAGACCTAAGTTTTTTTTTTATTTTTAGTTTATTTTATTTTTACATCAGTGCTAACTGTTCTGTTGTTTTAATCTGTGCAGTTACATTTGAGCTGGGAATCTACTCAATTTTTGCGGTTTGCTTTACATAATTTTTTCTCTATTTCCTGTGTTGTATGTTTGGTAGGAGGACTCTCAATCCTAAGATTGTCCCTCTGAATTTAGAAGTTGAAAGGCTATTAAGAACCAAACAAACATCATAGAATTTTGCTGAGACTGCTACTATGGGTGAACAACCTAGACTTTTGAGGGATTACTTTGCACCTGGTGCATATAATTCCCCATTTTATATTCAATTTCCTACTGTTGAAGGAAATTATGAGATCAAATCATCAACTCTCCAGATGCTTCCTTCCTTCCATGGTTTAAGTAAGGAAGAACCATACAAGCATGTGGATGAATTCTTGTCTATTTGTACAACATTCCACATAGTTGGACTAGGTCCAGAGGCAACCAAGCTTAGACTCTTTCCTTTTTCATTAAAGGACAAAGCTAGAGCATGGCTATCCATGTTGCCACCAAACAGTATTACTTCTTGGAATGTTTAGCAATGTCAATTTTTAGCCAAATACTTCCCTATGTCCAAGACCAGCCAGTTGAGATAAAATATTGTTTCCTTCTCACAACACTCAACTGAAACTTTTCATGAAGCATGGGAAAGGTTTAAGGAACTTTTAAGGTAATGTCCTCATCATCAAATCCCCCGATGGCAGCTTGTTCAAAGCTTCTATCAGGGAATTGATCAAAAGGGAAAGAATATGGTAGATGCTTCATGTGGAGGCACCTATTTGCAAAAAATAGTTGAGGAGGCCTGGGACCAATTTGAAGTTATTGGTGAAAATTTAACTCAACAGGAATCTTTGTCAAGAGATATTGAGAATCCCGCTCGGTTGAACAATCAGCAGACCACCAAAGGAAAGATCTATGAGGTGAATGAGTTGGAAAGGAAAATGGATATTCTAACCACAAAGTTTGATAGATTGATGAACTCACTTAAAAATCCAATAGTTGCAAGAGTGGAGGAGGCATGTCTGATATGCCAGTCCCCTACTCATTCCCATGATCAATGTCATGCTGCACCACAGTTCCCAGATCTAGTGGTGGAGCAAGCTCATGCTGCCCAATCGTTTAGACAGATGCAATCTAGTGAGTATGCATGGAGAGGGCACCCCAATTTATGTGGAGCCAGGGCAATTATCAATCACAACAGCAGCAGCAACGAAAGAACCAAATACCGTTCAAAACTGCTCAGCCTTACCAGCATAATTTTTATACCAAGCCAAATTTTCAGTAGCCTATTCCATAACAGATGGCACACCCTGTGCAACAATCTGCTCCAGTTCAAACCCCTTCCAGATCCCCTTCTTTTGAAGACCAAGTTCTAACTTCACTCCAGAATTTAGGGTCTTTAACTTAGACTGTAAACTTTCACAGTCAGAGTATATAGAAGATTGAAGAAACATTGGATCAACTTTTATATACTTTGGCCAAAAGAGAGGAAGGCAGGTTACCCAGCCAACCCTTGAACAATCCTAAAGGACAATTCATGGTTGGAGAGGCTTCTGTTTCACATGAAGAAGTAAAAGTTATCACTACCTTGAGAAGTGGAAGAATTGTAAATAACAATGTAGGTACTGAAAAGAACGAAGAAAAAATTGAGGAAAATGCTAGAGATATGCAGCAGGAGCAGCATGATGATAGCATTGGGGGTACTGATGTACCTCAAAAAAATCAAAAAATCAAACAAATTCTGGTGATGATTCTAAAGCTGTAAATGAAGGACTGGTTCCTCATTTACCATTTCCCCATGCCATGAAATCTGCATCTCCTTTTGATAAAGGAAATACAAAAATAAATGAAATGATGAAAACTTTCAAGCAAGTTAAGATAAATCTTCCTTTGCTTGATGCAATCAAGCAAGTCCCAGCATATGCAAAATTTTTTAAGGACATTTGCACACATAAAAGACAATCTAGGATCCAGTTATCCAAGAAGGTCTTTGCTGTGGAAAGAGTTAATCAAGTTTTGTCCATTACCACACCTCCTAAACTTCAAGATCCTGGAATCCCCACAATCCCTTGCGTTATTGGGGAACATACCATTGAAAAGGCTTTATTAGATTTGGGTGCTAGTGTCAACCTGCTTCCATATTCTGTATATGAGAAACTAGGTTTGGGAGAGTTAAAACCCACTCATGTGGTGTTACAACTAGCAGACAGATCTGAAAGAAAGCCAGTTGGGATGATTGAGGATGTATTAGTAGGGGTAGATAAGTTTTTCTACCCTGCTGATTTTTTAGTATTGGACATGGAACCTATAAAAAGCATAACTTTCATCCCTGTCATTTTGGGGAGACCATTCCTGGCTACAGCCAATGCTTGCATCCAATGCAGGTCTGGTATTATGGAAGTGTCTTTTGGGAATATGAAGGTAAAGTCAAATGTCTACAATGCGGTTACACAACCTTAATTTAGTGCTGAGGAATGCTTTCTTGTTGATCTGTTGGATGAACTGGGAGAAGAAACTTTACTATAGTTTTTGCAGTGTAAAGATTTAACCACAGATTTTAAAGATGCTTGGAGAAATGCTGTGGAAGAAACAGCTTGTGCCTCAAAATCTGAGGAGGTTAATGCTGTGCAAGGAACTCATGATCAATCAGCAATGTCTTCTTCATGGAAACCTGTTGTTCTTCCCCTTCCACAAACAGCCAAGGTACCTTTGTTACCTTCTTTTCTCAGCCCACCTGATGTGGAGCTGAAATAGTTACCAGAAAATTTGAAATATGTGTTTTTAGGAGACCATAAAATATTGTCTGTGATTATTTCTTCCTTCCTCACTGAGGAGTAGGAGAAAGAGCTGTTGAGTGTATTGAAATAGCATAAGAGGGCAATTGGCTGGACTATTGCTGATTTGAGAGGAATCAGTCCAGCAGTTTGCATGCATAAAATTCACTTGGAAGAAGATGCAAAACCTTCTAGAGAAATGCAAAGGAGGCTGAACCCTCATATGTAAGAAGTGGTCATGAAGGAGGTTGTTAAGTTGTTGGATGCTGGGGTCATTTACCCCATCTCAGATTCAGCTTGAGTGGCACCTACACAGGTGGTACCTAAGAAATCTGGGATCACTGTTGTAACCTCAGATTCTGGTGAGCTTATTTCAACCAGACAAACAACTGGTTGGAGGGTCTGTATTGATTACAGAAAGGTAAACACAATGACTAGAAAGGATCATTTCCCTCTTCCATTCATTGATCAGATTTTAGATAAGTTAGCAGGAAAAGCTTATTACTATTTTCTTGATGGTTACTCTGGTTACAACCAGATTCCAGTGTATCCACAAGATCAGGAAAAGACCACATTCACTTGCCCCTTTGGCACTTTTGCCTATAAGAGGATGCCTTTTGGTCATTGTAATGCTCCTGCTACCTTTCAAAGATGTATGTATTCCATTTTCTCTAATATGATTGACCAATTTATGGAGATTTTTATGGATGACTTTTCAATATATGGAGATAGTTTTGCCCAATGTTTACATCATCTCAGCTTGGTGTTAGAGAGACGTGAGGAAACCATTTTAGTTTTGAGCTAGGAGACGAGCCATTTTATGGTCACCCAAGGCATTGTCCTTGGCCATGTTGCCTCCCTCAAGGGCATTGAGGTGGACAGAGTACAAATTGATTTAATTGCACATTTGCCTCCTCCTAAAATTGTTAAGCAAATAAGAAGTTTTCTGGGGCATGCCGGATTTTACAGGAGGTTCATTAATGACATCAGTAAAATATCCAAGCCTCTTTGTCATTTATTGTGCCAAGATGTTCCTTTTGTTTTCAATGATGAATGCCTTAAGGCATTTGAATTCTTAAAAAATTATTTGATTTCAGCTCCAATATTACAGTCTCCAGATTATTCACTGCCTTTTGAGCTGATGTGTGATGCATCAGATTATGCTTTGGGAGTTGTTCTTGGGCAGAGAAAGGATAAGCTGCCTCATGTCATAGCTTATGCCAGTAGATCAATGATTGATTCACAGCTCAATTACACAACAACTGAGAAAGAGCTGCTGGCAGTTGTTTTTGCTTTGGAGAAATTCAGGTCATATGTTTTGGGTTCACAAATTGTGGTGTTCTCTAACCACTCAGCCCTGAAATACCTTCTGTTTAAGAAGGATACCAAACCAAGATTAATCAGGTGGATCCTCCTATTACAGGAGTTTGATTTACAGATTAAAGACAAAAAGGGTGTGGAAAATGTGGTGGCAGATCACCTGTCCAGAATTCTTACTGCTGAGATTGATAGGTTACCTATCAATGAATCTTTCCCTGATGAGCAACTTTTTGCTATCAATGTACACACCCCTTGGTTTGCAAATATAGTCAACTTTTTGGCTACTGGAAGGACCCCTCAACACTGGAATAAAATGGATAAAGATCTTTTCTTCTCAAAGGTTAAACATTTTATTTGGGAGGATCCTTATCTATTCAAGATTTGTGCAGACCAAATAATTAGAAGATGTTTCCCTGAAGAAGACTTTCATAGCATACTTTCCATGTGTCATGAACAGGCCTGTGGAGGTCATTTTAGTGGAAACAAAACTGCTGCAAAGGTTATGCAGTGTGGATTTTATTGGCTTACATTTTTCAAAGATGCACTGTAGCACTGTAAGTCTTGTCAGAATTGCCAGAGATTGGGCAGCATTTCCAAGAGAAATTCAATGCCTTTACAGCCCATTTTGGTAGTTGAATTGTTTGATATTTGGGGGATAGATTTCATGGGACCCTTTCCTCCTTCAAATAGTTTTAATTTCATTTTAGTAGCTGTGGATTATGTATCCAAATGGGTTGAAGCCACAACCACTAAAACCAATAACTATAGAGTTGTCCTGAAATTTTTAAGGGATAACATTTTTTCCAGGTTTGGTTCCCCCAGAGCTATTATCAGTGATGGGGGGAGCCATTTTTGTAATAAGCATTTTGAAGCTTTATTGAAAAAGTACTCTATGACTCATAGAGTAGCTACTCCATATCATCCACAGATCAGTGGACAAGTGGAGATCTCCAATAGAGAAATCAAACATATACTGGAAAAGACTGTGAAGAAGGACATAAAGGATTGGTCCTTTAAGTTGAATGATGCATTGTGGGCATATAGGATAGCCTATAAAACCCCAATTGGCATGTCCCCATTCAGATTGGTCTATGGCAAAGCATACCATTTACCCGTGGAGTTAGAATATAAGGCCTTTTGGGCTATTAAAACTTTGAACATGGATCTGACTACTACTGGTAATCACAGGAAACTGCAGCTTGCTGAGTTGGAGGAGCTGAGAATGGATGCATACACCAATGCAAGATCTTACAAAGAAAAAGTTAAGGCTTTCTATGACAAAAATCTGCTGAGAAAAGAGTTCATAGCTGGCTCTAAGGTATGGCTATTCAACTCAAAACTTAAGTTTTTTCCTGGAAAGTTGAGGTCCAAATGGGAAGGGTCATTTCCTGTCATTCAAGCATCTCCTTCTGGGGCTGTTGAAATTATGGACCCAAATGATGGGAGAACCTTGAAAGTAAATTGTTAGAGGCTCAAACCATGCCTTGAAAATATTCTAGAGCGTGTGATGACCATCTATCATCAAGCGCCTCCACAAATCTGATGTCACACAATTGTATCATATGTATTGTAACTGTCTCTGTTCTGTGATTTTTGAATAATTTTGTAATTGTTTTCTTTTCTATTTTAGTCAGTTTTTAGTTAAATTTTCTTGGAGGAATCATAAATTCTGAAAGTTTTGTGATTAAATGTGAGTTCTATACTTCAGAACTTTTGTTCATAATTTTTGAAAAGTTCTTCAATCAATTCGTAAAGAAAAGTTCATTTCGAAAAGCAACAATCTTCTGTTAAAAACGAATGAATATGCTTTTGGAATAGTTATTTCTGGAGTTGTTTGCTTTTCGAATAGTTATTTCTGGAGTTGTTTGCTTTTCGAATAGTTATTTCTAAAGCCTTTTGCTTTTCAAAAAGTTGTCGCTTATGTCATTTGCTTTTCGAATGGTATTGATGGCATTCTTTTTTTTGAAAAGGATTGTTTTGAACTTTTCAAAAACCTTCAAAGATGCTTTGTGAAAATCGATTTAAACCTATTTAAACCCTTTCGAAGTAAGGGTTTCATATTCGAAAGTAGTCCTGTCCTGTTTCACAGAAAACCCATATTCTTTCTATCCCTGCGTACTTTTGGAGCTCAGATCAAATTTCCTTCATTTATGTTCCTCTGAGTAAACTTGAAGAGAAGGACCCATTGCTTCTGATCCTGGTGAAGTTAATCAAGCGATCTAAGATTTCAAGCAAAACCCCTAGATTTCGGTATTTTTCTTTGCATACCACACCCACACCTGACACAATTAGCCAAATCTTTATCTTTCTCTAATCCATCCAAGCCCAACTACAGATCAACACAGACAACCAGTCTATGAAAAATTCCATTCTCCAAGCCTTGGCCTCCACATCCCAACCAACTACCTTAGCCACACAACGTTCTGTTTCTGACCAACAAACCCAAACAGAACCAGAGGTAATAGTTCTAAATCCACCCATACCTCCTGTCTCTGATCAAGCCACTCAAACAGAACCTGAGGTAACACTTTTGGATTCCTCTTCTCCCACCCCCACTGCTGGGATACATATGGTCCCTTACCACTCCATTCCCTTCCCATGTTTTGCCACTCTCAAGAGGGCTATGGAACAGAACCCTTACATCTGTCGCGATGTCCTCAAGGGGTTAGCAGATCTTCAAGCTTACATCAGGACCCCTTATGAAGACCAGATTAAGAAGTTGGAGCTATTTATGGAATTTGAGAGAAATAAGATGCGAGACTTGTTGAGTCAAACATTTCAGATGGTTAGGAGTGAGCAGCACAAAGTTACCATGTTACAAGAGAGTCTGGCACAGAAAAAACTAAGGACTGAAAGACTTGCAAAATATATTGGCCTCACCAAAAAGATCAAATCTGAGGAGTACACTGCACTTCAAGCCATAATCCAAGAGAAAGCTAAATCGAGTTCAGACTCCAATACTAAATCAAGTTCTGACTCCAACAGTGATTCCAGTTCTGACCCCATTGAACCAACTTATGATACAGATTTTGACCCTAGTTATTAGAATACCTTGTACATGTTTGTTTTGTTGGTTCTGTACTGTGTAATTAATGTCTACTGCTGACTTTTGTTAATTTGCAATTACTGTGCATTTCTTTTCTTTCTTCTCTGTCAATATGCTTTTTATTTTTTTTTTGTTCTTTTTGCTTATTCACTTCTAGACCAGTGAGGACACTTATCCTCATAGGTTTGGGGGTGTGGCAGAACTGCCAATAGTTGAGTTAATATCAATACAACCTATGATCAGCAGAATTTTTTGAAATTAAAGTGATTTCACACCTGTTTTTTTTTGAAAAATAAGGAAGTTAAAACTTTTTAAAATTAATTTCTAGTGTAATTCTAATACTTTCATGAAGTGGATGTCAGAAAATTTTCAAAAGAGAAGTGATGTTTCAGTAAGCCTAAAAAAGAGAGAAAACAATGATGATATACCTCAGGAATTTGATAGAAAACCACACCCAGTGAGATTTGGACCTAAAATGAATTCTTTGGAGGTATGAATTAGCATTTTTTTGTGCTCTAGGGACTGTTTGAACCTGCTTGTTACCACTAGAAGTTACACATATCCAAATTGAAATAACTTGACAGCAATCATGATATTAAAGACATGATGTAAGGCCTCCTTTTGGATAGTTTGAACTTCAAAAAGCCCCACCTTTTGAAACTGCCCTTGATACACACCAGTTGAGCTTTATAAATCTAAGATTTCGTTGAAACCTCATCAACCGTATTTACCCTAACCCTCACTCTGAGAATTCAGAAGGTAAAGGAAAGGAAGCTGAAGAAAGGAGAGTTGAGTATCAGTTTGGTAGAAAGAAAAATAACTGAAGGCAATGATGTATCAGCATAAGAAATGTGGCATTTCAGTTAATGTTGCTTTGAAAAAAAAAAAAAAAAAAAAAAAAAAAGGAGAAGTCATTTCATTGAAAGTTTGAAAAAGAAAGAAAAAAAGATGGCCACTTTGGCTCTGAAAATTCAAAGAAGAAGATGAAATTGTGCAGAAATAAAGAAGGTGTCCATACCACCTCCTTACCTTCACTGACTTCTCAATTTTGAACTCCATTCCACCCCTTTATTCTTGATAAATTTCACCCATAAGCCACATTACAACCCAAGTTAAAGTCCTTACTGATCAAAGATGGATTGAGCTGTCACATGGAGATAAGGATTTGTATAATCTATGGTGAAAAGAGCAGTAAATTCAGAACAAAACAAAAAAAGCAATGCCTATGCTCCTGCTTACAGTCCTATTTGAGGGCTATAACTACTCTTGAGCTATGTGAAATAGTACAACCCTCTTACTTACATATGGTGAGTGAAAATCCTGGAGAGTATTGGGTTTGAAATCAACTTATTGGGGTAACATCAAAACTGAATTCTCAAATAGAAGGCAAGCTTTTCATTAATTTATCTTGTAAAAATTTTTTTTAACACAAATTGAGTGCATAGTAAAAGGAATTACAACAGAATTTTAGTTTTGAACTGATAGTTTCTTGAGATTCCTCTTACAGCCTGACTGATGCAGGTGTGAATAATCTGATTGGATGAAAGTCTGCTTTAACAGAACTGCATTGATATTAACTGATTTATTGGAGAAGTTTGTGGGTACCTTCACTGAAAACCCTCAGGAGACTTCACTCCTCCACTAAGGATCACCTAGGGGTTTAAAAGGCTTGTTGCATATGCTAAATGCAACTGTGCTCCCTACAAAAATGGCTTTTCATTCTGTTTTTAAAATTTTGTCTTTGCTCAAGGACTAGCAAAGCTTAGGTTTGGGGGTGTGTTGAGAACTGGAAAATACCATTTTCCACCCCTTAACCTGGGTCATGATAGACCTTTGAAAGAACTAAATAAGTGTTTTAAGTGTTTGTTTTACAGCTAACAATAAAGGCAGGCTTAACCCTGAAAGCATCTTGAAAGTGCCAAAAAGATGATGATCCATTTCGATCTAGAGGAAGAAAGAGAAGGGACAGCCCCACTGGCTATCCAAATGCCTAAACTAAAGAGGACAAAGGCCTAGTTTCAACCCAGAAAGAGGTTTAGAGCTACTCGAAAAGAAGAAAGCATTATAGAATGCTTTTCGATAGGATACCTGAACTCTGCAAAAAGAACTAAAAGCTCCAGGTTTGGTTCTCGAAGAGCACTTGATCTATTCGAAAAGAACCAAACTTGCTGAATATCTATTCGAAAAGAAGGAAATGCTTTGCGAACTGCACAAGAACTATGCGAATATAGCTTCAGAAGTTACAGTACCTCTCGAAAAGGTCCCCAAACTATGCGAAATGGAATTCTGAAGATTCTCAGCATCCGTAAGGGCAATTCAGTAATCTCTGCACAAGCCCCAATGCATTTAAAAACCCAAGGGCATTCTAGAAGATTCGAAGCACGAACCAGAGGCATATTCCACTCCATGTGAACACCCAAAGATTAAATTACTTGGCGGGAACTTTTAGAAGCTCAAACAGAGTTTTGAATTACATAACAGAATTGATGCTTCTGTCACCTGATTGGCTAAACCGGATCAAGCAATTTTGATTGGCTACAACAGATCTGGATCCTTGTGCTCGACTCCTATTGGCTGATATGGATCTAACCAATTCTGATTGGTTAATGCACATCTGAAATGGACTTAGGGAAGACTATAAATAGACGAGCTATTTGCCCAATTCGGGTATCTAGATTTTGAGTCTCATTTCTATTGCCCCATTTCCAATTCAGATAGCTGTCTGAAACCTCTATAATAGCCTAGCTTTTATTTGTAACTGAGAGCTGTGAGATACTTATGTAATTCAAGTGAGAATTGTATTCAAGACTACAAATCCGAGAGCTGTTTAAGCTGTGCTCTGTAATTGTAAAGGTGGATTTGAAAAGGTTGTTTTCAACAGTACATCTCAATCAGATTCGTGTTGTGGGTTCCTTGTGATCTCCTTATTCATTAGAACTCCTTTAGATTTATTATTTTTAAAGCAATTTCCCTTAATTCGTTATCCCTGTAAGAATTTGCGTTGGTAACCTAATCTCTTACAACATTTGTAGTGGTGTTCATGTTCTGAATCAAGATTTCGGATTGAAGACTATTGGATGATCTGTGTCCATGACAGTGGACAGATCATAGCCATAAGTCCAACTCAATCTTAATCCTTGAGTTAGATTATTTTTCTCTTACATCTGAGCTGGTAGCCAGATGAAGATGTGGATACTTTCTCTTTCTCAACTGTGCTACACTAGTTCTCATCTTGTAATCAGTTATTAAGCTTAGGTCAACTATTATTTCTCCCTTCTTCTTAAGTTTACATTCAATTCCCCCAACTCGGATCTGGATCACTTAGTTTAAATTCTACATTTAGATAATTTAGTTAATGTGACAAATTCACCTCTCATCTTATTCGCTTTGTAGATAGGACTAGAGGCCAGATCTGGTAGCTAAGATCTGGAGGTTTACCATTCATTTTAAATCAACTCCCTGTGGACGATCTTTCACTCACTTACATTTAAAACTTGCTACAATTGGCCCTGATCTTGCAGGTCAATTAATTTCTCTCTATGCTGATATTTCTTATTCTTTTTAATTTTCCAGATTCAGTATAATTTATCATTTACAAATCTGTTTTCAAAATACATGGACACTTAGAACAGCAACAAGTACGAGGCGTTGGAAGTCGAACCAGCCACTCGGAACATAATGTGTGGCAAAGGCTGCAGACAAAAGGCATCGGTCAAATAGGAGCAAAGTGGTATAATGAAGGCATCAAAGGAAAAGAAAAAGGGCTCATCTGTTTACCTGGCCAGCGATCCCAAAGTTGGAAATATGGGTATGCTAACAATGAAGGAGGCTAGTACGAGCGGCTTCACCTTGCATTTCATACCAAGGTTGGGAGGAGCACTGAGAAATAATGAATTGCTCCCCATGAGGACCATAGGCCATCTCGGGCCCTTCCTGTAGACCCTGCCCTTCCTCGCCAGACATCTGAAAATATGGAATACATCGGTATAAGAAAGGGCTGCTAAAAAAAAAAAAAGAGAGGAGAATAACAAAAAATGCACTAATCCATCAAAAAATGAATGAAGAATGAATGGTGATGAATAATGAGGAAAATGAAAAAAGAGAGGGGAGCATAGGCCTAAGGAATCCCATATACCTGAAAGAAAAAAAATACAAAAAAGAACATCAAGCATTTCAAACCCAAAAAAAGAGAGAAGGAGAAAAGTAACAAAAATGAAAAAAAAATATAAAAATATATGTGCACTAATCCATCGTAAAAAATAAAAACAAAAAACCAAAAAACAAACAAAAACAACAAACAAATAAGAACCAAGATGATGATGCATGATGAACGGTGATGATACATATAATCATAATGTGATGAATAATGAATTGAATGATAAAAAGAAGCATCACACATAATAAAAAAAAAAAAGAGGAAGCATTACATATAATAATAAATAAAAAAAAGAGAAACAATAAAACAACAAAAAAAGAAGCCTAGGCCTACGGAACCACATATAATAAAAAGAAAAACAAAAAAGAAGAGCGTAGGCATGAGGATCACATATACCAAAAAAAATATATACATCTTTCGCTACAAAAAAGAAGGAACATCAAGCATTTCCAAGAAAAAAAAAAAAAAAACAACAAAACATTATCAAAATTCAAAGGAAAGATCGATGATTACCTTCAATGGGAGAGGAAATAGATCCAAAATCAACGGAGAATAAACGTCTTTTGATTCGCACACGCAACTCCTGGTAATAGAACTCAAGAAAAATCAAATGCCAAAACCCTAAGGGGCTGTCCTGGACTTGAGAAAGAAGGAGGGAAGAAGATAGAGTTTGAAAGAGGGGGTCCCTTTTATGCTCGGGCTCGGGCAGTTTTAAAACTGTCCGGCCATTTTTTCGGCTTTGAAGACCGACGGACCCCCCCTGTATGCTATGGACCAAGGCCCGGTCCCTCTTAGAAGCCCACGTACCATCAAGTGATGATGCACACATCCCCAAACGCCCCTTTGATCTCTCATCAATTGGCCCAAAGGGACATTGCTACAATAAATGGATCTAGATCTGTAAGCACCCGCTGAGTGCTCCATAAAATCATAAAATCAAAAAAGGAGAAAAAGAAAATGCTGAAAAATGACACCAGTTCTCAAGGGAGCATTGCAACGACTGTTTGCTCCACTCCAAGAGCCGTGTTAAATCAATTTGAAATGATCGGGTTCACCCGAAATTTCTCAAACCCCATTTTACACAGGGACACCTCATACCTGATCCGACAGGCAAATGAACTCATCCATCATCGGTCGCTCCTGAGAACGTACACCTAGCCCAAGATCTTCCCTAGCAGAAGTCGAGACTTGATCCGACAGGCAAACCAAGGACCTATCACCGGAATGCGCACGTCCTTAAGGTATATCAACATGGCAAGTTGATTCGCCTAAGGATACGTACAAAAATAAAAGCAGTTTGAGCTTGCTCAAAGTCTCGAACTGACATGTAAGAAGAAAAAAAGAGAAAAAGAAAAAGGAAAAAGAGAGGAAATAACAACCTTTTTTTATGAAGTAAAAATCTTGAGTAGGTTGACCCCACCTTCCAAGCGTTAGCTTTGATCATCCACCTTCAGATCTATGTTGACCAAGAGTATACCCAACTTCAGACCATTCGAAAAGTCTATTGTCAGTCGAAACTGACCCATCAAAAATGAAATCACAACCAACCAAACTATGTGCAAACATACAGACCGAAGGGCTCATTCCCTTTTATTTCCTTTTACGGGCTTACATGTTAATGTACGCACTTGCGTCTAGGTATTCGCAAGATGGTCGTTTGTCCTCGTAAATTGTACCTTAGGGTCGAGGCCTCTATTAGCGCCTATTTGCTGCTTATCGCCCCTGATGGGTGTCTGTCTGTGCATAGTTAGTAAGATGTGATTTCATTAGGGACGGAGGCTAGAATTGACCATCTCTTTCGATGGATGTTTGGTTCTAGCCCGATCCTTTTTAGCTTTGTCTCGAGCTAAGGTACTCCAGTTCATGTGAATCAGGAGCACCTCACCACCGGAACGAGCACATCCCCAAGGTGCACCCATCCCCGACAGAGCACACGCATTCTTAAAGCATATCAACTGACATTTGATCCACTTAAAAAGTGGTGCAAGAATAAAATTTCCAGAGGTCCTTGAGCTTTGCTTAGAGGCCTTGAAACAAAAGAAAATTAAAAAAAAAGTAAAACACAAATAATTACTCTGAAAATGGGCATGCATTCCCAAGAAGTGTTGCGACATCAATATTCGCTCCACTCGGGTAAATCATGCTAAAGCAACCGCGAGGTTGATGGGTTCACCCAGAAACTCTGAGCCTTACCTAGGTAAGGGCACCCGTGGCCAATCCAATGTAGCTGTCAATACCCCATAGGATTGGACACATTGTTTAGCCCTTCGCCTTGTGTACTTCGCGTCGATCCCAAAGCATAGATCGATCACCCTATTTCATGGAGCTGTCTGGTTCAAATTAATACTCAACATCACAAATCTATAATTTCCCTCAGAAAGTGGACAATATCTAGGCTAGCGGGCTTACACTTTTTATGATCATCACAGTTATGCCTAGTAATGTCGCAATGCGCTTAGAGATTGTTAGCTTTGAGGTACGGACGATATCCGGAAATGAGAGGGCTTATGTATACTCACCATCACCATGAATGTTTGAGAATTGAGTTGAACCAGGCGGATCCATCAAACATGCCTTGGACCTCCTCGGATGTCTCTTGTCTTTGGCATCTGATCATTAGTGATCAAATACCAAAGAGGGGCATCTGTAGACACCCAAATTCGGCCCAAGGCCTGATCAGTCTGTACGCCGGGAGAAATGCACCCCTGTTCTTCCGATGGCACCCTAGAACCCTTGGGAATCTATCCAGACCTTTAGGAATCACTTAAAAACTATTAGAACCATTCACCCAACCCTTAGAGATCACCCCTAAACCCTAGGATCCCTTCCCGGACTCAACTTAAACCCTTCTGAGCATTTGATGGGTGGAGAGCTACAAATTTTTATGCAGACCATTGCTGAGGATGAGCCATATACCATTGGAAACAGGACTTCTCCAGCTTTTCAACGAGCCAATGATCACAAAATTTGGAGTTGTGGTTCAAAAGTTATGGCCATTTGAAGGATCACATAAAATCATGACTTTTTGCTCAGGCGTATGTATTGCATACGCCCAACAAATTTGGCCCCAGTTTGGTCAGGCGTATGTATTATATACGCCTGGTATTTTTGGGCCAAATTTGGTCGGACGTATATAATACATACACTCAGCATAGGTGGACACCAACACGGGCACCCATCTTCTCAGATTCCCCCTGGTTTTCATGAAAATTACTGTACATAAACTGGGCGTATGTAATATATACGCCCAGCTTAGCTATAGTATCTGTCATTAAATGCTCGAATTTCCTTGATCTGGTTTGACCCTTTGACCATCCCCTTGGTTGAGGTGGGTGTCTTAAGGTTGGTTGCACCCCCTTTGAGCTTATTGGTAACCCTTAAGTTACCCATTGTCTCACCCCATCATCTACCATTGAAATCAGCTTCCCAAACCTCTAGGACCCTAAAGACCTAGAAAACCTTAGATAGAGGATTACCTAATTGCTAAACCAATTAGCTCTTAAGTTACCCTCTAACCCACCTCTTCTCTATAAATAGAGAAGCCCCCTCTTCCCCAAGGGGTAGAAAAATTAAGGTTAAGAATTAAGCTTAAGAGAGAGAGCCCTAGTGAGAGAAAAATATGTGTTATTTGGCATTCTTCAACCAGAATTCCAGCATGCTTGGTTCATCCTTTTCAACCCTTTTCAACCATTAGATCACCCCTTGTTAGTCAAGCTTAGTCCCTAGCTTCATCCCACACTTCCTATCTACCGAATCCTAGCATTAGAACCTATTTCTCTACCGTTTAAGCCATTTAAAGCCATCGGAAGCACGCCGAAGCGAAGGTCTTCTACGGTGCAACAAGGGCCCGTGAGCTCCGGCTAACCCCTCTCTTCCTCTACCTTCTTGGTGTTTCCTCCATCCAAGGATGCAAGACGTTACGCTGCCGAAGTTTCGGTTTAGCTCAAAGTTTGATAGGATCGTATTGCCTTCGGGCAAGGGAAAGTTCTGCCCATTTATTTTTATTTTTGGCCATAGATAGAGACCGCTCATGCAGGTTGATCGGGTGCCTAAACCCTTCCCGATAGATAACGGAAGGCCCTACCCTAGAGCCTTTGGCAAAGACTGGTAAATCAAAGTCATATTTAGCACTTCGGTGCTCAAAATATTGATTTAAAGGTTTCTCAGATCACCAAAAGCTCCGGGTGGCGACTCTACATTTTATTTAACCGCGAGCGCATCGCCGCGACGGGTTCGAGAGGATCCATGCTCACACAACCCCTTATCACCATCGCCACTGAGATGGCCAATGACACCCTTATTGTAAATGGTGCCATCTGTAGGGCACATCTGCCACCTGGAATGTGGCCCTTAGATGATATTCTTTGGAAGAATCTTTACCCCGTCCAACATGACCAAGAAAGACGAGGACCCCTACTTCAAGCCCTATACTCCACACATGGGGACCGTTTGTTTAATGCACCAAAATTGATCTTTGGGGGCATTATCTATTCCCACGATCACATGCTTAGCACAGCCCCAAAAACGCCCTTACCGTATATCCCCTATGCTCGCCTCATCTCCTGAATGCTAGAAAACCATGAGGATACGGAGTGTGACACCCCACAACACCCAGTAGCCGAGGGTGCTCAACCAGCCCTGATTCAGCCCCCTCTACCACCATCAGGCGATATCCTAACACTCTCTGAATTCAACCATCAAATGGAAATCCTTTTGCACCTCCAACTCCAGACCCATGCTCAATTGTCCACGTTACGTGAGGACAACTATACTTCACCAGCAGCTTGACTACCACGAGGACATCATTATGCGTCTGATGGAACAAGCCTACCCCACGACCTCGATACCATACTTAGCCCATGCAAGGCTATTTGTGTCTGAGTACACCTCAAGGTTCTCTCAAAGGGGGGACGCAACGGAAGCTGATCCCTCTGATGTAGGAGCATGACGCCTCGGGAAGCAGCTAGCTGAAACCTCTAGTAAGATTAAAATTCGATGCCGCCTTCACTTTGGATTAGCTGTCATAGCCATTCATCATGCTCTCTTAAACTAAAAAGTGCTAGAGTACCACTATTGACTGATTAATTATGTTAGCATTTGTTGTGATTTAAATGACTGTACCTCTAAATATATGATGTGATTAGAAACTAATGAGTGTTTGGTCAAATACCCTAAATATTCCTCACCACCAAATTGATATACCTTTGCAATGCTTTAGTTCAACAACACTGCCAAATTTTAATTTAGCCACATTTTGTATACCTTTGTAATGCTTTAGTTAGTTCAACAACTGTACAAATTTTAACTTAGCCGCATTTCATATACTTTTGCAATGCTTCGAACCCCATCCTCTTTGGAAAACTAAAACATCATTTATCAATTCCCTTGGGTAAACATTACACTTACCAATTACTTCCCTCAATTTTCGATGAAGAAAATTCCCATAAGGAGGGGAGGATGTCACACCTCGTATCCGTGCACAAATTAAGTCCGAGCCACGTGGCATTTGGACCTCAAACAGGAAGAGCCAACATGGTGACTTGCCACCTATGACCCTTAGTAAGCATAAGCCACACGCCACTTAGACCCAACAATGAGCCCCTAGGAAGTTTTGCTATGGTTGAACCCAAGCCCATATGTGGATGGTGCAAATTAAACCTCATTGGACCCAAGCTCACTTGTGCACTCTATGGTTCTAGTCTAATCGGGCCCAAAGCCCATGAACCATTGGAACCATGACCCGTTTGGAGGCTTGTTAGGAGTTTGTAACCATTTGGGCCACTTGGGGGCCATGTTGCTAGTGGACCGGATCACTCTTAACATCTCTAAAGCCCATAGGCAGCTAAGATCCATTAGGAAACCTGAAGGGTCAAAACCCACTTAAAACCTAGGCCCTTTTAGTTAATAACCAAAGGATGGCTGATATACTTTAGCATTGTGTTAGAGCCACACACTGAATCCCAAGCCCTTATATATGTCCCTTCACATAAGCATGCAAAATCATTTGCATTGCTGAGAAGTTGGCTACAGAAGGAGAAACTGAAGGAGGGAAGGAGAGAAATCATCAGCTGCTCTTTGATTTGGGGGTGTCCGTTGGAGCTCTTCTTGAAGAAAACCCAGCCCTGTTTTACCTTGTGTCCTCTCTACTTCAAAGAGAAGACTCTCCCTCTTCTTGGGGGAATCATAAGCCTCATGGCCGTTCAACCAAGGTGAGAGCATCGATCGGATCATCGAATCAACACCGCGATGGAGTGAATTCGACGTCGGCACTGTGCTTACGGTTGCGTCAGAAGGAACTAACCTAAAATAAACCCACACTGCGCATGCGTTTTATTTTAATAGATGATTGCGGCTATTAAAGGATAATCGACGATGCTGCATGCACGATTTTCATCCATCGAACGCGTGAAAGTCTTTAGAGCCGACACGCGTTGGGTTCGATAGATGGAACCTCTGCTTGTGACTCAAATTGTGAAGAATAGGGTGTTTTAGATCTAGCAAATCATGGGTGTGTTACATCGATTAAAGCATACTAAAAGAGTATATTACGAAATAAATCTCATAAAGGCGAGATAGTAAATGAATGTCATGTATGGTGTGTTGTTTAGACCACTTGAGAAGCCATAGGAGCTATCTCGAGCAGAGGCACCAAGATGATAGAGATACAGATTTATGGGTTTATGCTCGAGCATACTACAGACTGCTCGAGCGTAAATGTAATCTGGAGCCTACACTCGAGCGTGATTCGTAGGCTATTTTAGCTCGAGTCAAACACGCTCAAGTGTGTAGTGAAGTAGTGAACTAGATTTATGCTCGAGCGGACACTCGAGCGTGATTCCTAGGCTACTTTGGCTCGAGTCAAACACGCTCGAGTGTGTAGTGAAGCAGTGAACTGGATTTACTCTCGACCATACTGAGTCCGCTCGAGTGTGAAGTCATCTAGAGCCTACGCCCGAGCGTGATTCGTACGCTATTTTGGCTTGGGTTAAACACACTCGAGGGTGTAGTGAAGTAATGAACTGGGTTTACACTTGAGCGTACTGAGTCTGCATGAGCGTGAAGTCATGTGAAGCCTACGCTCGAGCATATTTTCTAGGCTAAAAGTTTTGGGTCCAGTCCACTCGAGCGTAAAGTGAAGATTTAAATGAGTCTACGCTTGAGCGTAAGTCTACCACTCAAGCGTAAAACCATCTGAAGCCTACGCTCGAGTGTGAACTTCAAGCTTATTATGCTCGGGTGAAACACACTTGAGCATACACTGCAAGGTGCCACTGAAATCCGCTCGAGCATAAGATACCCACGCTCGAGCATGATGGCTTCTTTTGGGTTTTGTTAACTACTATGCTAGAAACTTGATACACACACTCCACGTTATATATATATAGATATATAGAGAATACCTATGGCTAAGAGATGCATCTGGCCTCATGAATTAGGTGATGAAACACTAAGAAGAGCGTCTACAAAAGCGTGCAGGGAACCAACAAGAGTGCGCAACGTGACATATGGTAGGGAAATTTCCTTGCCACCTATATGATTCTCGAGTTGAAGTTTATGGTGCAATTATTTCATAAATAGTATTCTAAGCAAATGATGTAATTTCAGTAAAGTGTTTAATTGCTTATATGTACATGCCTATGAATTTCTCGCTTATAAGATTTAAATTCAGCATACATATTTTACATGACACATAACACTGCATTTTGACCTCGTGATATCCACCTTGACTTCGTACTGTCCATACCTTCGATTTGTGTTAACATACCTTCGATATGTATTCATGTGTTATGTGTACGCATGTGCAATGAGGAGTGGACTCTCCATGAGAGGGGTGGAGTCCCCTGTGTCACAACCCTATGTTCCTAATACGGTCTGCTCAGTTCTCTAATACGAGATGCATTGTCATGTGAAGCGCTCTGAGTACGTTAGTTGTAAGGGGAGCGTAGTCTTCATGAGAGGTGTGGAGTCCCCGGCGTCATGGCTCTGTGCACCTAATACTGACTGCTCAGTTCCCTAATACGGGATACTCAGACTAAAACCATGTGATGTGATACGCCTTGTGTTCTGATGTGTAATTCGTTCAAATTTCAATTTTCGTTCGATATATGTGCTCGTGCCTCATTTTCTATCAAATAGCTCACCATGAACATGCATCTAATTGTGTCCTTCAGCTCCATCCTAATATCAAGCATCTTATTGCATGATTTGATTTTTGAGATATGACATCTGCAAAAATTTGCTTGTATTTGATATGATATGGACAAGCATGAGCTCTTTGAACTCGTATTTTATTTATGCATCAAGAAACTTGAATTAGTTTTAATACGAATGTATTTAGCAATGTGTTTTTCCCTATTGAGCTTGGATGGAGCTCACACCTGACTATATATCACAGCTGTAGGTGTTGAACATGAACGGGATCCGGAGCAAGAAGCGGACCCAGTGTATAACCCTGCTGAAGAAGAGGAAGAGGTGCTTCCGAAGCAGCATTTTCCCTAGAGTTAGAGAATTTTATTTTGGGATTTTCGTTTGGAACTTTTTGAGAAAAGAGAGAGAGAGAAATGATAAAGATATTTCTTTTCTAATTAAATACGCATATTTTGAGTCCATTGTTCAGATAAAGGTCGGTCATCATCGGTGGACTGTAAATATTTTACGTTTCTTTTTGGCATGGTGTAGTCCTGATCAGGGGACTATGGATAGTTTAGACTAATTATACATGGCTAGTTAGAATTACTGCTGATTGTCTTTTATTATGTTATAGCTTTGCACTCACAATTCGTTGTGCTTACTTTGATTTCTTCGCTTCCGCTATTAGACTTACCAATTTAGTGAGGAAGTGACATGAGTTTTGGGATACCATAACATCACTACAGCTCAGAGCTCATATGTATGATCCGACGAATCGGGTTTTTTTGTTAAGAAAAACCCAGGATGTCACAGTATTGCAGTCTTATAGAATTTGGGCGTCAATCAAAAACTCAAATTGTTTAACACTGATTTAATCTAATCAACAATTTCCTAAAATTTGAGCGTCAATCAAACTCTAGAAAATTGAAGATGGAAAAGTAAAAATTGTTACACTAATCTGCAAATTCCAACCTGAGTCGTCAATTCAAATTAAAACTTGAAGATATTTACAAAGCGTTTAAATAAAACAAATAAAATCTAAACTAGAAAGTAATTAAATATATCTTTCACCCCTCAGTCGCAGTCGTCAATTGCTTCTAATAAATTAGGATATCTACACTAATCAACAACACCCAATAGCAGTCGTCAATTACTCTTGAGAAACCTCTGATATCTAATATACTCATACTATTTTATACTATTGATCGGAAGAAAATCTAACCTCAGTTGTAATTGATGCAAAATTTCTTCGATGCTTATTCCTACACTGGGCTCTCTTATTTATAGATCATAAGAAGTCGGTTTACAAAGACTTCTAATTATAATAAAAGAAACTACTAAAATTAAAGATTCCTAATATAACTCTAATTCCTAATTTTATTCTTCCTTGCTTTCAATGGTTGATGTGCTTCTAGATTGTTCTCCTTTATTTCAGCAACCGAGATTTCCTAAGAGCTTATCGTCACTAATCTTCTCAAATCCATGATTCCCCAAACTTCTAATTTCAGATATCTTCTAATTCTATTTTTGGTGGTGATAATCTTCATTCACGTGATCAGTAGCAACAGTAATAATAGGAAAGCTTCTTTTCTGGATAATCACAAATAATGATTTTCTATTTTTTTACAGTTTTCTATTCGGACGATTATCTGGATTACGATTTTTTACTTTTCTTCTTTTTATCTCTTTTTTGCACAATCGTAAATTATGATTTTCTGGCTTTTAGTAAGCAGAAATTGTCTTTTTCACTCAATCATTTTTCTTATTGCTTTTTGAGTTCATTTTGACGAATATTAACACTTTGGATCTCTTTCACTATTTTTCCGTAATATCTGCACATCGTTAACTTGTTAGTAACAAACTAAGTCCTAGCATCACTAAGTTAAGGGTGATAAAATGGTAAATTATGTGACTGATCACACCCTCAAACTTAAACTTTGCTAGTCCCTAACAAACAAGGAAACATAAAATATCTAAACTATGAATTTAAATGCCACTTTCGTAGGGAGGACGATTGCATTTAGCAAATGCAACAATCCTTTAAAACCCCAGATTATCTCTAGTAGAGGAGTTGTAGTCTCCAGAAGGTTTTCAGTGAAGTTACCTACAAACTTCAAATATTTTTTTTTAAATATATTTTTTTAGAAATCTAAAATTTAAAAATATTAAACTAATTTTGTACACTAATTAAAATAACTAAATTACCTAAATTACCTAAGTTGTCAAATTGGTCAATAAATAGTTTATTATGTTTTTCCAAAATTACCAATCTATTATCCCTACTTTTCATTGCAACAATTATCCTTGATTATAACTCCAACAATTTCAATTCATAATAAGCACAAAGTGTATATGCACTTGTGAACAGTTTATTCTTCATAAATTTTTCTAAACTGTAAATTTAAAATATATTTTCATTTAAAAACTTACTATTGACATACTCTAAAAAAGATATCGAAATTTTTGTGTTCTCTCAGTATATTTTTCATAAGAATTCAGTCAAAGATAATTGTAATAATAAATATCATAGAAAAGAGAATGTGACGGCCCGAATTTTGGCACCTCGAAACTTGTGCCATTAGCACGACCCTCAAGGCCATGCCCCTGAAGTCCGTACGGAACATTGGTATATAACCAAGCAATAATTAATTAAATTAAAACGTGTGAACTGATATAACATGCCATAAAGATATACAAAAACTCAAAAGACAGTTCAACTTCCATGCCAACGCATAGACAGAAGAACCGACCTGAACCATCGGTGACAAGCAAGATCACTTCAGAGGGTTCGCCAAAAGAATATATCATTTAATTATATTTTCTCAAAAATAAGGCTTGACATACCAAGTCGTACAAAAAGCTCTCAAAATCCCTCTCAAAGTACGCGTTGGTCCTCTAGAAGAAGTCCTCAGGAGGTGGCTCCAACTCTTCCCCAGGCACATAATCCGAATCACCCAGATTTACGTCTCTCAAAGCCTCAGCTACCGCAAGCACAAGACCTGTGACGTATAGTCTAAAGGGTGAGCTACATCCTAGCTCAATAGGGAAACAATACAATGAACATATAACTCAAGCTCTCACATATATTCTATGATATTAACCAGCTTGATGTATTATGAATTTACTGGGAAAACAACAGTTTAAATGACTGAAAAATAAATGCACTGAGTGTTACAGTTATTGCACATGCTCTCATTATTCTCAACTTCCCACTGATTCGGCCTAAAGACTTAAATCTATAACTTAAATATTCCCAACTTACTATAGAGTCGGGTGCCGGATGGAATACCCTCCATAGTCGTCTAACTAGACAATTTTTATATCACTATTTTCATATATCAATACTACCCAAGTCCCTTTCTCATAGGCGATGGGGTCTACTTCTCATATCAACATCCTTGGGATGTACAACTAGTATACGGATTGGCTATCGTACCGGTTACGGATATCCTGTCGCATCAGTCATGGGTATCCCGCCACGTCGGTGGGATATTATGTTCAAACCTTAAATAACAAAAGTAACAAGTGCACTACATATAGTTATTCACCGAATGATTGTGCTAAATATAATAGATTAGGCCTTATCAATTCTCATTCCTTCTTGCTTTATTGTTTCACATACATCCCTGGGATGTCTAAATCAATGCATCACATAGATGCCTTTATCACATTCTCATCCCCTAGGGATGCCACTTGTTTACTTGTTTACTTTGTGTCACTCACACACACATTTACGGTTTTCACATTTTCTATGTATTAGTATCCATTTCTATATCACTACATACATGCTTGTAGACACCCAAATTCGGCCCAAGGCCCGATTAGTCTGTACTCCGAGAGAGATGTACTCCTGTACTTTCGATGGCACCCCTGAACCCTTAGGAACCTACCCAGACCTTTAGGAATCACCCTGAACCCTTTAGAACCATCCCCTAACCCTTAGAGACTAGATTCCCTCCCTAGACCTAACTTAAACCCTTCTGAGCAGTTGATGGGAGAGGAACAACAAAACTTTATACAGACCAGCACCATGGATGAACCATATACCTTTGGAAAGATAACTTCTCCAGCTTTCCAACAAGCTAAATATCACCCAATTTAGAGCAACAGTTCAAAAGTTATGGCCGATTCCCACATAAAATGACAACCTTTTTACTCAAGCGTATGTATTACATATGCCTGGCAAATCTGGCCCAATTTTGGTCAGACGTATATATTATATACGCCTGACATGTTTGGGCCAAATTTGGACGGGCGTATATAATATATATGCCCAGTATAGGTGGGACCCACCATGGGCTTCATCTTCCCAAAGCTCCCCTATTTTTCGTGGAAATCACTGTGCATAAACTGGGCGTATATAATATATACGCCCAGCTTAGCTACAGTAACTGTCATCAGTTGCTCGAAATTCCTTCATCTGGTTTGACCCTTTGACCCTCCCCTTGTTAAGGGTGGGTGTGTTGAGGTTGGTTGCACCCCCTTTGAGCTTATTGGCAACCCTTAAGTCACCCATGGTCTCACCCCATCATCCGCCATTAAAATCAGTTTTTCAAAACCCTAGGACCTTGGAAACCTAGAAAACCTTAGATGGGGGATTACCTAATTGCTAAACCAATTAGCTCTTAAGTAAACCCCTAACCCACCTCTTCTCTATAAATAGAGAGGCCGCCCTTTTCCCAAAGGGTTGGAAATTTGGTTGAAAGATTAGAGAGCTTAAGAGAGAGAGCCCTAGTGAGAGAAAATGTCATTTATTTTCCAGAATTCAACCAAGCTTAGGTCACCTATTCCACTCCATTTCAACCATTAGATCACTCCCTTTAGCTAAAGTCTACCCTTTGGCCTCACCCTGCACTTCCTATTTTATTGAATCCTAGCATTAGAACCCATTTTCACTCCATTTAAGCAATCGGAAGCACGCCGAAGCGAAGGACTTCCACTGTGCAACAAGGGCCCGTGACCTCCGGCTCACCCCTCTCTTCCTCTACCTTCTTGGTGTCTCCTCCGTCCAAGGATTCAAGCCTTTGCGCCCGCGAAATTTCGGTTTGGCTCAAAGCTTGATAGGACCGTATTGCCTTCAGGTAAGGGGAAACTCCGCCCTTTTATCTTTATTTTTGGCCATAGATAGAGACCACTACGTGCGGGTTGATCGGTTGCCTAAACCCTTCCCGATCGATAACCGAAGCCCCTACCCTAGAGTCTTTTGGCAAAGACTGGTAAATCAGAGTCATATTTAGCACTTCAGTGCTCAAAATATCAATTTGAAGGTTTCCCGGGTCACCAAAAGCTCCGAGTGGCGACTCTACATTTCATTCATAGCAAGCGCATCGTCGCGACGGGTTCGAGTGGATCCATGATCGCACAGATGGCGACTCTGCTGGGGATGTCACCCTAGCGCTTCCCCTCATGTTGGCCATTCTTTTTTTGTTACTAACCATTGCTATTTTTTTTTTCTTATTTTCTGCTATTTTTTCTATATTTTTGTTGTTTTTACTAATGTACTCACCCCTACGATTCAGTCCTTTAAGTGCCTTAGCCGATTGGTGGGCTTACGTGCGCCTTTAAATTCCTGTTTTTCCGATTCTTGTCATTTTAGCTACCTTAGTCGTTTGGCGGGCCCGCTCGCATTTACTTTTATATCATTTAAATTTCAGTCATTTACGAGCCTTAGCCATTTGGCGGGCCTACGTGCGCTTTTCATTTCAGTCATCATATCTCACCATTGAACGCCGACCCGTTGAGGCGGCACGGTCTTGTCATCCTCGACCCGATTTTTGGACTTAATTTCACTCCCCTTTAAAAATCTGTAATTAAAAGTGAACCAACAGTGTGGGGACATAATTGAATTTATTTTTACATTTTTGGGTAGTTTTTGGGGGGTTTAGGCGCAGATATATTTTACCCAGCTCCCAGTAAGGCAGCAGCCCTAGTGGTGATGATTCTGAAAATAACCAACCCTTCCAGTACCTAAGAAGGCGCTTGCGCAGGAGGTATATCGGTTGGGTTACCAATTCTGATAAAGCCGTGAAACCCGCTTTGATGAGAGCGCTAGACAACCCAAAATTTAGTTGTGTATCCCTAGGAAGCAGAAAGGAAGGACCCGATAACGTACACAGCAATCCCCGGGAGCATCCCTCCCAGGAAACCAATTCAAAGATTGTTCCTTTGTCAAAATTCACTAACTGTTTTGCGGATGTATATAATATATACATCCAAGAAAAATCCTAGATTTACTCGGTATATATATATACTCATGCCAAAACCCCCAGATTAAGCCAGGCATATATAATATATACGCCTGGCCAAATCTTTCCTTTTTTAGGTCAGGCATGTATAAAACATACGCCCAGTGTATACTGGGTCATAGAAACCCGATCTGAGGCCCAATCCACCACCCCAAGTCTCCGATTAGCGGTATTAGTGCCCGCAGTAGCCTCCCACATCCTCTAACACCCAACATGCCCCCACCCAATCAAAAGAAGGCAACTTCTCATTGATTTGCTCCGGGGGATCAGGTCATTTTCGTGGATTCCCTCGCCATCAATAAAATGAAAGGGTTCCCTTTCGCTTCTTCCGAAGTGTGTCGGATCTCGCCGTGGGACCTACTAAAGGTACATATACCACCTGAGACGGGAATTGACCCAGGGCACCAGGTCATCATTCATCTAGGTAGAGGGGATCAGAAAGAAAGAAAAAATCATCTTCCAAAAAAAAAAAAAAATCCAAAAAAAAAACAAGAAAAAATAAAAATCAACAAAACAAAAAAGAGAGAGAGAGAGAAAATCAATCAAAAAATATATATTTTAGTGTAACCGTCACTACGGCAACCTCAAACCCGACCCGTGGGAGGAGAACCAGGAAGGTATACGGCCCTTATCCGAGACATCGATACAACACTTGTCAGCGGATCATGTCAAGAGCCGATACATCCCCACCGTCATCCCCATCCCATTCCAATGTAGGAGAAGACCCGATCTCCAACACCTTCACCCAAACCCGGTTCGATACCACAGGTCCCTTTGGGGCGCCTGTGTTCACATCCACCCCACCCCCTTCCCTCACATTCTCCCAACATACCCCCTTTTCATCCCCTACTAAAACCCCTCATTTCCCAACCGACCCATACATCCCCGTCTCCCATCCATACACCCTTACCGCACCCCCATACATCCAAAGACCCCATAGGGAGCCCCATCCCCCGCCTACTTCCCACGTCCCATCCATCTCATCATCCATGCCCCCTACATCCCACATCCCATCCACCTCATCTCACATACCATTTCCAGCACATGGCCCTTCCACATCCCAACGTACCCCCCCCATTTACCTAGGTTATGCCCAACTTTTCCCAGGATATGACCAATAACCCACCATCTTCCATAGCAATACATCCATACACCCAAGCACTATCATCCATACCCCCAATACCTGGGTCATGCCCAATTTCACCCAACCGCCTCCGTCCTCGAATGGGCCATCACCCTCCAATCTCACACCTGCATCCATGCCCTCAATGGAGGACATGCGAATGATGTATGCCCTATGGGCTACCTCTCGGAATCCTACATTCCAAACCCCACATCTAGGTCTCCAAAACCTCCATGCCCCATTCCCCCATGACCATGCCGAACCACCAATCATTCACACCATTCAAGATCCCCCACCTCAATTCCAGGCCCATTCCCAAGCCCAACAGACCCAAACCCAAAATCCTCAAGGCCCATGGGCCCAAGACCAAGCCCCACAGGCCCAGGCAAAAATCCTCAAGGCCCATGGGCCCAAACCCATCAGACCAGGCCCAAGCCCGAAATCTCTGAAGCCCATGGGCCTAAACCCAAACCCATCAAAACCCTCAAGGCCCATGGCCCCAAACCCAACCGACTCAAGCCCTAGCCCAAAATCCTCAAGGCCCATGGCCCTAAGCCCAAACCCATCAAACCCAGGCCTAAGCCCACCAACAGGCCCAAAACCATCAAAACTCGTGGGCCCAAGAGTAAGTCCATCAGACCCAGGCCCAGGCCCAAGACCCTTAAAACCCATGGGCCCAAGCCCATCAAACCCAGGCTCAGGCCTAAAATCGTCAAGGCCTATGGACCTAAGCCCTTCAGGCTTAGGTCCAGGCCCAAAACCCTCAAAGCCCATGGGCCCAAGCCCAAACCCATTAGACCCAGGCCCAAGTCCAAGCCCCCAAGGGCCCTTAGACCCAAACCTATCAAGCCCAAGCCCAGGGCCCATGGACCCAAACCCAACTCCCTCATGGCCCATTAGCCCAAACCCAACGAGGCCCATGGGCTCAAAGTCATACTAACCCCCACACCCAAGCCCAAGGCCCATCAACCCAAGCCTTTCAAAACCATCAAGCCCAAATCCCTCAAACCCAAGGCCCATCCGCCCGCGCTCATCAAGGCCCATTCATTAACCCCATACCCCCCCACCAGTACCCTTCATTCGCCTATACCCCTTACGCCCCCATCCCGCCTCCAATAGAAAATCCAATCCATCCCGTTCCCCAAACCCACAACATCCCGCCACATCAACCACACCCCCATCACCCCCAAAATGTGCACCCGTCTCAGCACATCATTCATCCACAAACCACCCATCCATTCATCCCTTCCCATCCCCTACAAACCTTATGGCCCCACCAGCTCACCCCCCAAGTCCAAATAGCAGACCTCGCCCCTCACCAATACCATGACCAACAGTACGAGGAGGATGAGATCCGCAATAGTGGAGGAGTTACCAGCTTCAACCCTCCCGGACCCACCATCATCACACCTAGGGTCGAACAAAATTAGGGGGAAGCAGTCCTTGCTACAGCCTCAAAAGAACCAGAACAGTTGAAAGAACAAATAGATAGAATACAGAAGTAGCTGATGAAGATGGGAGGAGTAGAATTGCATTCAACAAACTTTTCAGACTTATGTCTTTTCTCTGATGTCCCCCTACCACAGAAATTCAAAATGCCATCATTTGATAAGTATAATGGCACTGGCAACCCCATCGCCCATTTAAAATCTTACTGTGGGGATATGTGCCAGTATGGTAGAGATGAACAACTCCTCATCAAAGTATTCCAAAAGAGTTTAACGGACCCAACACTAAGATGGTTCACATCCTTGGAACCGTCCATGATAAAAAATTAGAAAGATCTAACATGCTTATTTCAAGAACAATATGTCTATAACATCGACATAGAGCCAAGGAAGTCAGATTTGGCCCGTTTAAAGCAAAGACATAATGAAGCTTTCAGTGCTTACTTGGGGCGGTGGAGGGCACTGGTCGCTCAGGTAACTCACCGGATTCCCGATGATGAACAGATTGAATTGATAACCAAGGGAGCCCTCACAGTCATCGCAGATTTTTTAGTATATCAGTAGCAGTCTAGTTTCGTGGATTTGGTCAAAAATGCCAACAGTTGCGAAGATGCCATTAGAGAAGGCAAAGTTAGGAGAAACATGGCAATGGGCATCAAGAAAAGTCATGAACCAAGAATTGAAAGAAGACCAGGAACAGAGGTACAGAACATTGTTTACCCCCAGGCCAATACCATTGCCCCCCCCCGAACAGCTCCAGGTCACAGAAACACCCCCAGCCCATTCAAGCAAGCACCAAGACCAAACAATGGACCAAGTGCCCCGTTTACCTAAGAGCAGATGAAAGCACGACTTGAACGAGTGTTCATGCCATTGGGGTAATCCTTAAGTTTCTTACTGCCAGTATTACTAGAGAAAGGTCTGGTCAGTCTGCTCCAGCCTTGCCCACCACCCCATCCCATCCCAAGAAACTATGACCCTAATCTGCATTGCAATTTCCACCAGGGACTGGGTCACCCTACAGACCGATGCTTCCCCCTGAAGCACGCAATCCAAGTTTTAATAGAGGCAGAAAAAATTATTCTCCCACCACTTCCTCAAGGGCAGAACCAGAACATCCATCAAGCCCCTCTGCCTCCGCACCCAAGAGGCCCCAGGCCTAACATCCATTGGATAGAGGAGGAAGAAGAGTTTGACCCCTCAGATTATATCAGTAATCAGGAGGTGTTTTCATTCCCCGGGATGAATAAAGGGGAACCATTCGTTGGGGTTATCGAGCCATTGTATTTGGCTGATTATTTCCCTGTGTCGGCATACCAAGAGGAGCCCTTAGATTTAGGGCAATATTTTTGTACTCCCGCTCCCACCTATCAAATCCAAATGGGCGCACCCCCGCCGCAATCATACACATATCCACCCCACGCCCAATTTATCCCATACACCTCCCCATCATACCCGAATCATCCCATACCATACATAACTCCGCCATCCCTATATTATCCTACCCCATACACACCCCCAAATATCTCCACCCAAAACACTACTCCGCCATCCCCAAAACCCCGCTATATGCACAACTCCATCATCCCCAACCTACCCCATTTCATCCACCAACCCATCATCACCCCACCATGCCATCCCCTATACAAACCATTCATATCCCCATCACCCCGCTCCACCCGCACATCAGACATCTCCCCATCCCTCCATCCCAGTCACACTCCCGTCATCCCTTCGTTATTTTGGACCCAACCCAACTCCACCGCCGCCCAAGCAAGTGACCCGTCACCCGATCCCCTTACCACCAGCTCCCAATCACCACCGGTCTTACCAGGCCGAGGAAATACCTGTACAAGCCCCCTCCGCACCCACAAATCCTGCCTCGCCAATTCCCGCCACTACCATCCCGCCCCCTAGTGGAGTCAACCAGGTGGGACCCGAGAAACTGGTGTGTCCAACCCCATCCTCCCCAGAATTACCATACACTCCTTTTCTCATCCCGAAACCTACCTATGACCCGCATCAGGTGCCTTTAAGCTATGAACAGATGGACAAGAATGCTGGTTGCAACGAGGAGGAGGCTGTTGAATTTGTTACCAGGTCAGGTTGGATTTCTACACAACCGGAGGCATCAGGGGCCGTCAGAGGAGAAGAGAAGAAGAAAGAACAGGCCGCAGGGAATCCCTTTGAAAAAATGGCCAGAAAACACATACTGGAGACACAGCTCAAGAGAACACCCGCGCATATTACTGTGTGGGATTTGTTAATCACGTCCCCGCTCCACTTCCAAGCCTTAATGGGAGCACTCAAGGACACACACGTCTCCACACACATAACTCCAGATGAAGTAGGAGAAATAATAGGGCAAGTGTTGGCCCCAAATGCCATCACTTTCATGGATGCGGACCTACCGATCGAGGGGAATGACCACTCTAAACCCCAAAATATAATAGTGGAGGTAGGGAACCTGGTGGTGCCGTTGGTCATAATAGACAACGGGTCGGCGCTGAGCGTGTGCCCTCTAAGGACAGCAATCAAAATTGGTGTGAACCCCGACACCTTCCAGCCATCCATATCAAGCGCCAGGGGATTTGATAACACCAGAAGGGAAATCATAGGTGAAGTAGACCTCGACCTGATCCTCGAGCCGTAAACCTTCACAACCCCCTTTCAGGTGTTGGACATTAAGTCTACATTCAATCTACTGTTGGATCGGCCATGGATACATAAGCTCGGAGCAATACCGTCAACTCTACACCAAAAATTTTGATTTATTTTAGAGGGAAAGATCGTCACCATCTTGGGTGAAAGCAGAGAAGACAGGGAAAGAAGCACTCTGCATATTGAAAATCTGAAAGTGCTAAACATACCGCACACGGCAGATGACGCCGATCTCCACTGATTTGAGTATGACTTCTCGGCCGTTACACTCGGGCCAACTGAAAAAACTCCTGACAAAACTGGAGGAGGAATGGATGCAGCTGTGTTCATGCTCCACAAATGGGGCCACCAAAAAGGAAAGGGGCTGGCCCTGCGCCTTCAAGGAAGAAGAGACCCCGTCAGGGCCAAGAGGCAGCAAACCAAATTTGGCCTAGGCTATAGGCCCGATGAAGAAGAAGTCAGAAAGGCCAAAGAGAAGATAAAGGTCGCAGCAGTCGCTAGGGCCAGGGGAATCGACTTGGAAGAAGAGCCTCCCGCCCGACCCCACATCCATGAAACCTTTGTGAGCACCGGGGTAGTGGAAATTGATCTAAATGGGGAGACGAGGGTGACCCCACATAAGCCTACTCCAATCCACCCCACAAATCCCTACATCATCCCCCCAGACTTTGAGATGGACTTAGCCGCCCTTTCCTTATTTGAGGAAGAAGTCCCCCAGTCCACCCATCACTCCAGCTCCAGCCACTCTGGGCCCATCCTAACCATGGAGGACAGGGTCTCAGAGGATCCCTCTGTAAACATGCTGAGGGAGGAACTGCAAGAGCCTACCGATGTCGCTTCCAACCAAAGAGGTAAAGGCCAGGCCTCGCAGGTGAGTAACTAGGCATCCTTGCCCCAACTCCTAGGAGCCGCCAAATATCGTGAAAACGGCACCGACTCTCCAAAAAAAAACAACCTGTAAAAAGTGAGGTTAACCTCTGGACCACTCTACCCTGTATATATAGAGATCCACCTCGCCAGGGGCTGCCCTCCAAAAAAATGCAAAAAGCCATAAAAATAGAAAAAATACCAATTCCAAAAATATTGTCCTTTAAAATTCTCGATAAAATTAAGATTGATGTCGTGATACCCGTCCCACATGAAGCCGACCCCTTTCCTGTAGAAATACAAGAAGAGGTAGGAGTCACGAGTCTGGATGAGGAAGGTCAAACCGATGAGCTCCCCAATGAGCTCCTCAAACAATTTGCCGATTTTGAGCATGGCCCTACCCCGATCGTCGAAGAGATGGAGGATGTTAATTTGGGCACCAGAGAGAGGCCCCTAGAATCACCAAAATTGGAACATCGCTATCCCCTACGGAGAGGAAAGGTATGATCGACTTCCTTCGGTCATACCAGGACGTCTTCCATGGTCGTATGAAGACATGTCTGGTTTGGATACCGATCTGGTTGAGCATGAGTTCCCACTATACCCTGATTCCAAGCCGGTTAAACAGAAGCTGAGACGTCTCCGACCATAATGGATGTTGAAGGTGAAGGACGAGGTCATTAAGCAGTACGACGCGGGTTTCCTCATGGTATCCAAGTACCCCCAGTGGCTGGCCAATATCGTCCCTGTACCAAAGAAGGATGGAAAGGTTCGAATGTGCATTGATTTCCGAAATTTCAACAAGGCAAGCCCTAAGGACGACTTTCCATTACCCCACATTGATATCTTGGTCGATAACACTGCAAAGCACGAAATGCTCTCATTTATGGATGGATTCTCAGGCTACAATCAAATTAAGATGGCAGAGGCCGACCGAGAAAAGACTGCGTTCATCACCCCCTGGGGTACCTTCTGTTACAAGGTGATGCCGTTCGGGCTCAAGAATGCTGGGGCAACCTATCAGAGAGCTATGACTGTACTATTTCACGACATGATGCACAGAGAGATTGAAGGGTATGTAGATGACATGATAGCGAAATCACCAAAGCGAAGCGACCATCTGGTAAACCTTAAGAAGCTGTTTGAAACACTAAGGAAGTACCGACTACGTTTGAATCCACAAAAGTGCGCATTTGGTGCTATGTCAGGAAAACTATCAGGGTTCATCGTCAGTAGGAGAGGCATCGAGGTCGACCCGACCAAGATCAAGGTAATCATGGAAATGCCATCACCATCTACAGAGAAGGAAGTCAAAGGCTTCTTAGGCAGAATCCAGTACATCAGCTGGTTCATTGCATAGTTAACTCTGATATGTGCACCAACCTTCAAGCTACTGAGAAAGGACTCACTAGTTGAGTGGAATGATGACTGTAAAGCTGCATTTGATAAGATTAAAGGTTACCTCCTAAATCCTCCGGTATTAGTACCGCCTGTACCTGATAGACTCCTGATAATGTACCTATCCACGACAGAGTTTTCCATGGGCTGTGTGCTAGGACAGCATGATGAGACAGGAAGAAGAGAGCAAGTCATCTATTACCTAAGCAAGAAGTTCAGTGACTATGAGACGCGCTACTCTCATCTGGAAAAAGCAGGCATGGCACTCGTTTGGGCTACTCAAAGACTTCGACACTACCTATTATCCCAAGCTGTTCTACTTCTAGCACGGATGAATCCGTTGAAGTACCTATTCGAGAAACTTGCTCTCACTAGTTGAACTGCATGATGGCAACTACTCCTATCCGAATTTGACATTACTTATGTCACCCAGAAGTCTATTAAGGGGCAGGCACTCGCTGATCATCTTGCTGAGAACCCTCTGCCGGACTATGACCCTCTAAGGACCGAATTCCCCAATGAGGACATTCTGTTCATGACTGATGAGGATACTGAGGAAACAAAGGAGTCCTAGGTAATGCTCTTTGATGGAGCATCACATATTGAAGGCCAAGGAGTTGGCGCCATTCTTATCTCGCCAAGAGGATCACATGTACCCATCTCAATCAAATTAAACTTCCCATGCACCAACAATATGGCCGAGTATGAGGCAAGTACAGCTGGTTTATAGGCGGCTCTTGATCTGAATATAACTCACCTCAGGGTCTTTGGAGATTCAAAGTTAATTATATGCCAGACCAACGGAGATTGAAAGACCAAGGATGAGAAACTGATCCCATACCATGAACATCTGCAGGATCTAATAGTCTGCTTTGAAGAGGTCAACTTCTCCTATGTACCACGAGCAAGGAATCAGTTTGCTGACGCCCTGGCTACCTTGGCCTCTATGGTTGAGATTCCATACGGAGTTGTGATGAAGCCGATCATGATAGAGCAGAAAAACGAACCGGCTTTCTGTTACCTAATCGAGGGACCTACAGAGGTAGATGATGAACCACCCTGGTTCTCAGACATCAAGAATTTCCTCAAGACCCGAACTATCCCAGAAGGAACATGGAAGATAGACAGACACACCAGCTAACAATTGGCAACGAACTATGTCATCTGCGGTGATCTCCTGTACAGACGGTCTCACGACAATATTCTACTCTGATGCCTAACCCGCAAAGAAGCGGGTGAGATCATGAAGGAGATCCATGAAGGAGTCTACGGGGCACACGTCAATGGACACATGCTTGCTAAGAAAATTCTAAGGCAAGGATACTTGTGGACCACATTGGAGACCGATTGCTGCAAGCATGTGCAGAAGTGCTACAAATGCTAAGAGCACTCCAGTCTAATACATGCTCCAGCCATTGATTTACACAGCATGGCCACTCCTTGGCCGTTCTCCACCTGGGGTCTCGACGTCATTGGCAAAATCAATCCTAAGGCTTCCAACGAACATCAGTTCATCCTCGTCGCGGTAGAGTACTTTATGAAGTGTGTAGAGGCAACCTCCTACACGAGCATTAAGGCTAGTCATGTTGAGAAGTTCATCAAGAACAACATCATTTGCAGATTCGGCGTACCCAAAGATATCATCACTAATAATGGCACTAATTTCGCCAATAGGCGCATCCGGGCCTTGTGTGAGCAATTCCAGATCAAGCATCATCGATCATCCCCATACAGGCCACAAACGGACGGAGCTATGGAAGCAGCCAACAAAACTCTGATCTGCATCCTAGAGAAGATGGTAGTCACTTACAGAGATTGGAGTGAGCGATTCGCACTTTGGGCCTATAGAGGCAACGCCATTCTCCCTTGTGTACGGAACCGAGGCCGTGCTACCCGTTGAGGTCGAAGTACCGTCACTCCATATCCCAGTAAGGCGAGAGACCTAGTGGTGATGATCCTGAAAAGAACTACCCCTTCCAATACCTAAGAAGGTGCTTGCGCCGGAGGTATATCGGTTGGGTTACCAATTCTGATAAAGCCGTAAAACCCGCTTTGATGAGAGCGCTAGACAACCCAAAATTTAGCCGTGTATCCCTAGGAAGCGGAAAGGAAGGACCCGATAACGTACACAGCAATCCCCGGGAGCATCCCTCCCAGGAAACCAATTCAAAGACCCACATTCGGGCTTGCTGTTCACTGTCAAAAATTCATTGACAGAACCGTTTTGCCACATGTATGTAATATATACGCCCAACAAAAAATCGCTAGATTTACTCAGGTGTATATAATATATACGCCCGGCCAAAACCCCCAGATTAAGCCAGGCATATATAATATATACGCCTGGCCAAATCTACCCTTTTTTTGGTCAGGCATGTATAAAACATACGCCCAGTGTATACTGGGTCACAGAAACCCGATCTGAGGCCCAATCCACCACCCCAAGTCCCCGATTAGCGGTATTAGTGCCCGCAGTAGCCTCCCACATCCTCTAATACCCAACATGCCCCCGCCCAATCAAAAGAAGGCAACTTCTCATTGATTTGCTCAGGGGTATCAGGTCATTTTCGTGGATTCCCTCACCATCAATAGAATGAAAGGGTTCCCTTTCGCTTCTTCCGAAGTGTGTCGGATCTCGCCGTGGGACCTACTAAAGGTACATATACCACCCAAGACGGGAATTGACCCAGGGCACCAGGTCATCATTCATCTAGGTGGAGGGGATCCGAAAGAAAGAAAAAATGATCTTCCAAAAAAAAAAACAAAACCCAAAAAAATAACAAGAAAAAATAAAAATCAACAAGACAAAAAAGAGAGAGAGAGAGAAAATCAATCAAAAAATATATATTTTAGTGTAGTGATCCTCGGCAAACCTCAAACCCGACCCGTGGAGGAGAACCAAGAAGGTATCACCCTTATCAAGAACATCGATACAACACTTGTCAGCGGATCATGTCAAGAGCCGATACATCCCCATCGTCATCCCCATCCCATTCCCATGTAGGAGAAGACCCGATCTTCAACACCTTCACCCAAACCCGGTTCGATATCGCAGGTCGCTTTGGGGCGCCCGTGTTCACATCCACCCCACCCCCCTCCCTCACATTCTCCCAACATACCCCCTTTTCATCCCCATCAAACCCTCATTTCCCAATGACCCATACATCCCCGTCTCCCATCCATACACCCTTACCGCACCCCCATACTCCCAAAGACCCCATAGGGAGCCCCATCCCCCGCCTACTTCCCACGTCCCATCCATCTCATCATCCATGCCCCCTACATCCCACATCCCATCCACCTCATCTCACATACCATTTCCAGCACATGGCCCATCCACATCCCAACGTACCCCCCCATTTACCTAGGTTATGCCCAACTTTTCCCAGGATATGACCAATAACCCACCATCATCCATAGCCATACATCCATACACCCCAGGCACAATCATCCATACCCCCAATACCTGGGTCATGCCCAATTTCACCCAACCCCCTCCGTCCTCGAATGGGCCATCACCCTCCAATCTCACACCTGAATCGATTCCCTCAATGGAGGACATGCGAATGATGTATGCCCTATGGGCTACCTCTCAGAATCCTACGTTCCAAACCCCACATCTAGGTCTCCAAAACCTCCATGCCCCATTCCCCCATGACCATGCCGAACCACCAATCATTCACACCATTCAAGATCCCCCACCTCAATTCCAGGCCCATTCCCAAGCCCAACAGACCCAGACCCAGGCCCAAAATCCTCAAGGCCCATGGGCCCAGGACCAAGCCCCACAGGCCCAGGCAAAAATCCTTAAGGCCCATGGGCCCAAACCCATCAGACCAAGCCCAAGCCCGAAATCTCCAATGCCCAGGGGCCTAAACCCAAACCCATCAAAACCCTCAAGGCCCATGGCCCCAAACCCAACCGACTCAAGCCCTAGCCCAAAATCCTCAAGGCCCATGGCCCTAAGCCCAAACCCATCAAACCCAGGCCTAAGCCCACCAAGCCCAGGCCCAAAACCATCAAAACTAGTGGGCCCAAGACTTAGTCCATCAGACCCAGGCCCAGGCCCAAGACCCTTAAAACCCATGGGCCCAAGCCCATCAGACCCAGGCCCAGACCTAAAATCCTCAAGGCCTATGGACCCAAGCCCTTCAGGCTTAGGTCCAGGCCCAAAACACTCAAAGCCCATGGGCCCAACCCCAAACCCATCAGACCCAGGCCCAAGTCCAAGCCCCCAAGGGCCCTTAGACCCAAACCTATCAAGCCCAAGCGTAGGGCCCATGGACCCAAACCCAACTCCCTCATGGCCCATTAGCCCAAACCCAACGAGGCCCATGGGCTCAAAGTCATACTAACCCCCACACCCAGGCCCAAGGCCCATCAACCCAAGCCTTTCAAAACCATCAAGCCCAAATCCCTCGAACCCAAGGCCCATCCGCCCGCGCTCATCAAGGCCCATTCATTAACCCCATACCCCCCCACCAGTACCCTTCATTCGCCTATACCCCTTACGCCCCCATCCCGCCTCCAATAGAAAATCCAATCCATCCCGTTCCCCAAACCCACAACATCCCGCCACATCAACCACACCCCCATCACCCCCAAAATGTGCACCCGGCTCAGCACATCATTCATCCACAAACCACCCATCCATTCATCCCTTCCCATCCCCTACAAACCTTATGGCCCCACCAGGTCATCCAACCCCTCACCCCCCAAGTCCAAATAGCAGACCTCGCCCCTCACCAATACCATGACCAACAGTACGAGGAGGATGAGATCCGCAACAGTGGAGGAGTTACCAGCTTCAACCCTCCCGGGCCCACCATCATCACACCTAGGGTCGAACAAAATCAGGGGGAAGCAGTCCTTGCTACAGCCTCAAAAGAACCAAAACAGTTGAAAGAACAAATAGACAGAATACAGAAGTAGCTGATGAAGATGGGAGGAGTAGAATTGCATTCAATGACTTTTCGGACTTATATGTCCGTTCTACGATGTCCCCACCTTACAAAAATTCAAGATGCCATCATTTGATAAGTATAATGGCACTGACAACCCCATCGCCCATTTAAAATCTTACTGTGGGGATATGTGCCAGTATGGCAGAGATGAACAACTCCTCATCAAAGTATTCCAAAAGAGTTTAACGGGCCCAACTCTAAAATGGTTCACATCCCTGGAACCGTCCATGATAAAAAATTAGAAAGATCTGACACGCTTATTTCAAGAACAATATGTCTATCACATGGACATAGAGCCAAGGAAGTCAGATTTGGCCCGTTTAAAGCAAAGACATAATGAAGCTTTCAGTGCTTACTTGGGGCGGTGGAGGGCATTGGCCGCTCAGGTAACTCACCGGATTCCCGATGATGAACAGATTGTATAGGTATCAGCAGCAGTCTAGTTTCGCTGATTTGGTCAAAAATGCCAACCATTGCGAAGATACCATTAGAGAAGGCAGGCTAGGGAGAAACATGGCAGCGGGGTCACTGGGGTTTGAAAAGCTGTTGAACCAAGAATTGAAAGAAGACCAGGGACAGAGGTATAGAACATTGTTTGCCCCCAGGCCAATACCATTGCCCCCCCGATACAGCTCCAGGTCACAGAAACACCCCCAGCCCATTCAAGCAAGCACCAAGACCAAATAATGGACCAAGTGCCCCATTTACCCAAGAGCAGATGAAAGCACGACTTGAACGAGTGTTCACACCATTGGGGTAATCCTTAAGTGTCTTACTGCCAGTATTACTAGAGAAAAGTCTGGTCAGTCTGCTCCTGCCTTGCCCACCACCCCATCCCATCCCAAGAAACTATGACCCTAATCTGCATTGCAATTTCCACCAGGGACTGGGTCACCCTACAGACCGGTGCTTCCCCCTGAAGCACGCTGTTGTCGCTCCAAGTGTGCCATAATTGTGTGCATTATGAATCAAAAATTAAAGAATTAAAGAATGCTAGGTTATATGGATGTTAACTTATGAAAGGGATATCAGCACATTGGGGCTAACACTGGCCTGCAAGATCAGGGCCAATTGTAGCAAGTTTTAAAAGTAAGTATTTCAAGATCGTCCACAGAGAATTTTGTCTAAACTGAGAGATAAACCTCCAGATCTGTGCTACCAGATCTGGCTCTATAATTATCTAAAAAAAGAATAGATAAAAGAGAGTGTTGGATTGTGTCACATTTAACTATAAGCAAATAAGGAAAAGAACTAACTAAATGATCCAGATCCGAGTTGGGGAGATGTTTAAAATAAGACAAATGCAGAAATAATAGCTTCATGTACTTTAGCCTCTGAATTTTAATGGAGAATCTGTAGTTCAACAGAGCAGATTCAATCTTCATCCGCTACCAAAGACCACGGATGTAAGAGAAATAAATCCGAATTAAGGAATAGGTTTAGACTTATGGCTATGATCATTCACTTAAATGGTCACAGATCATCCAATAGTTGTGCCTATTCTTTAGTTCGTAACATGAACATCATCGTAAATGCTAGAATTAGGTTACCAACGCTAATTCGCATAGGGTGATGAATTAAGGGAAGTTGCATGCGGATGAGTGAATCTAAAGAAGTCTAATGCACTAAGGTGATCATTCGAACCCTCGACATGACTCCAATGGAGAAGAACAAATTACAAAGAACCTTTTAAAATCCAAAATTACAATTATAGAGCACGGCTTCTTAGAGAGCCCTGAGACTTAGAGTCTTGAATCCGCACTTGGAAGTACAAATCACTCACAATGGCCCCCAAAGGCAAACTACAACAAGCGATTACCGGGGGTTCGGATAAGCTATCCGGGGAATGAGAAAGCAGAGATGAAAACTCTAAAATCTGGATGCCAAATTTGGGCGAATAATGGCTTCTCTATTTATACTTTTCCTCCATCTGCGCCATTTGGATTGACCAATCAGGAATGCTTTAGATCTGGATTGCCCAATGAGGGTTGAGCACGGGGATCCAGATCTGTTTTGGCCAATGGAAATGCTCTGATCTGGTTCGGCCAATCAGGTGCCAGAAGCATCAATTCTGTTATGGGTTTGAAATTCTGTTTGAGCTTCTGGAAGTTCCCGCCAGGTAATTTAACTTTGGGCGCTCACATGGGTTGGAATATGCCTTCGGATCTTGATTGGAACCTTTCGGAATGTTCCTGGTCTTTTGATTGCATTGGGGCGCGTGCAAAGTTTCCTGAAATACCCTTCGGACGAGCTGCAAATCCCCAGAATGCCATTTCGCATAGTTTAAGGGCTTTTTCGCAAAGTAGTTTGGCTCCAGAAGCTCTCTTCGCAAAGCATTTTGGCTTCAGGAGATCTTTTCGTGGGGTTTCAGTTCTTGTTCGAATTGGTCTTCTCTTCTTTTCGCAAAGGTAAATCTTCTATTCGAACAGTTCTGTATCCTTTCGAAAAGCTCATTTGCAGTTTATTCTCTCTTCGCTTAGTCTCAGGTTCTTTGCGAATAGTAGAAGTTCTTTGCGAATTGAACTCTAGGCTCCCATTCTTCTTTGCGAATTGACTTTTAACTTGATTTTTTCTTTGCGAATGGCTCTCTCTCTTGCTTCAGGTCTTTGTCTGCTCTTTTAGACCCTCTTTAGCCATTGCTGAGGCTGTTTCTTCACTCCTTCTTTAAACTTGACATGAGCTGTCAGCTTTTTGATCTTTTTGGGATGCTTTTCGGATTTGGACCTGTCTGATTGGTTAGCTGTAAAATGCACACTAAAGCACTTATTTAGTCTTCTCAAGGGTCTTTCAAGGTTCATGTTTAGGGGTGAAAAATGGTATTTTTCACTACTTAACACACGCAATCCAAGATTTAATAGAGGCAGAAAAAATTATTCCCCCACCGCTTCCTCAAGGGCAGAACCAGAACATCCATCAAGCCCCTCTGCCTCTGCACCCAAGAGGCCCCAGGCCTAACATCCATTGGATAGAGGAGGAAGAAGAGTTTGACCCCTCAGATTATATCAGTAATCAGGAGGAGTTTTCATTTACCAGGATGAATAAAGGAGAACAATTCGTTGGGGTTATCGAGCCATTGTATTTGGCTGATTATTTCCCTGTGTCGGCATACCAAGAGGAGCCCTTAGATTTTGGGCAATATTTTTCTACTCCCGCTCCCACCTATCAAATCCAAATGGGCGCACCCCCGCCGCAATCATACACATATCCACCCCACGCCCAATTTATCCCATACACCTCCCCATCATACCCGAATCATCCCATACCATACATAACTCCGCCATCCCTATATTATCCTACCCCATACACACCCCCAAATCTCTCCACCCAAAACACTACTCCGCCATCCCCAAAACCCCGCTATATGCACAACTCCATCATCCCCAACCTACCCCATTTCATCCATCAACCCATCATCACCCCACCATGCCATCCCCTATACAAACCATTCATATCCCCATCACCCCGCTCCACCGACACATCAGACATCTCCCCATCCCACCATCCCAGTCACACTCCCGTCATCCCTTCGTTATTTTGGCACCAACCCAACTCCACTGCCGCCCAAGCAAGTAACCCTTCACCCGATCCCCTTACCACCAGCTCCCAATCACCACTGGTCTTACTAGGCCCAGGTAATACCTATACAAGCCCCCTCCGCACCCACAAATCCTGCCTCGCCAATTCCCACCACTACCATCCCGCCCCCTAGTGGAGTCAACCAGGTGGGACCCGAGAAACTGGTGTATCCAACCCCATCCTCCCCAGAATTACCATACACTCCTTTTCTCATCCCGAAACCTACCTATGACCCGCATCAGGTGCCTTTAAGCTATGAAAAGACGGATAAGAATGCTGGTTGCAACGAGGAGGAGGCTGTTGTATTTGTTACCAGGTCAGGTTGGATTTCTACACAGCTGGAGGCATCAGGGGCCGTCAGAGGAGAAGAGAAGAAGAAAGAACAGGCCGCAGGGAATCCCTTTGAAAAAATGGCCAGAGAACACATAATGGAGACACAGCTCAAGAGAACACCCGCGCATATTACTGTGTGGGATTTGTTAATCACGTCCCCGCTCCACTTCCAAGCCCTAATGGGAGCACTCAAGGACACACACGTCTCCACACACGTAACTCCAGATGAAGTAGGAGAAATAATAGGGCAAGTGTTGGCCCCAAATGCCATCACTTTCATGGATGCGGACCTGCAGAAGTGCTACAAATGCTAAGAGCACTCCAGTCTAATACATGCTCCAGCCATTGATTTGCACAACATGGCCACTCCTTGGCCGTTCGCCACCTGGGGTCTCGACGTCATTGGCAAAATCAATCCTAAGGCTTCCAACGAACATCAGTTCATCCTCGTCGCGATAGAGTACTTTACGAAGTGGGTAGAGGCAGCCTCCTACACGAGCATTAAGGATAGTCATGTTGAGAAGTTCATCAAGAACAACATCATTTGCAGATTCGGCGTACCCAAAGATATCATCACTAATAATGGCATTAATTTCACCAATAGGTGCATCTGGGCCTTGTGTGAGCAATTCCAGATCAAGCATCATCGATCATCCCCATACAGGCCACAAACGAACGGAGCTATGGAAGCAGCCAACAAAACTCTGATCTGCATCCTAGAGAAGATGGTAGTCACTTACAGAGATTGGAGTGAGCAGTTACCCTTCGCACTTTGGGCCTATAGAACATCTATCCGTACTGCTACAGGGGCAACGCCATTCTCCCTTGTGTACGGAACCGAGGCCGTGCTACCCGTTGAGGTCGAAGTACCGTCACTCCATATGCCAGTAAGGCGGCAGCCCTAGTGGTGATGATCCTGAAAAGAACCACCCCTTCCAGTACCAAAGAAGGCGCTTGCGCCGGAGGTATATCGGTTGGGTTACCAATTCTGATAAAGCCGTAAAACCCGCTTTGATGAGAGCGCTAGACAACCCAAAATTTAGTCGTGTATCCCTAGGAAGCGGAAAGGAAGGACCTGATAACGTACACAGCAATCCCCGGGAGCATCCCTCCCAGGAAACCAATTCAAAGACCCACATTCGGGCTTGCTGTTCACTGTCAAAAATTCACTGACAGAACCGTTTCGCCAGATGTATATAATTCATACGCCCAGCAAAAAATCCCTAGATTTACTCAGGCGTATATAATATATACGCTCAGCCAAAACCCCCAGATTGAGCCAGGCATATATAATATATACGCCTAGCCAAATCTGCCCTTTTTTTGGTCAGGCATGTATAAAACATACGCCCAGTGTATACTGGGTCACAGAAACCCGATCTGAGGCCCAATCACCACCCCAAATCCCCGATTAGCGGTATTAGTGCCCGCAGTAGCCTCCCACATCCTCTAACACCCAACATGCCCCCGCCCAATCAAAAGAAGGCAACTTCTCATTGATTTGCTCCGGGGGATCAGGTCATTTTCTTGGATTCCCTCGCCATCAATAGAATGAAAGGGTTCCCTTTCGCTTCTTTCGAAGTGTGTCGGATCTCGCCGTGGGACCTACTAAAGGTACATATACCACCCGAGACGGGAATTGACCCAGGGCACCAGGTCATCATTCATCTAGGTAGAGGGGATCCGAAAGAAAGAAAAAATCATCTTCCAAAAAAAAAACAAGAAAAAATAAAACTCAACAAAACAAAAAAGAGAGAGAGAGAGAGAAAATCAATGAAAAAATATATATTTTAGTGTAACCGTCACTACGGCAACCTCAAACCCGACCCGTGGGAGGAGAACCAGGAAGGTATACGGCCCTTATCCGAGACATCGATACAACACTTGTCAGCGGATCATGTCAAGAGCCGATACATCCCCACCGTCATCCCCATCCCATTCCCATCTAGGAGAAGACCCGATCTTCAACACCTTCACCAAAACCCGGTTCGATATCGCAGGTCCCTTTGGGGCGCCCGTGTTCACATCCACCCCACCCCCCTCCCTCAATTCTCCCAACATACCCCCTTTTCATCCCCTACTGAAACCCCTCATTTCCCAACCGACCCATACATCCCCGTCTCCCATCCATACACCCTTACCGCACCCCCATACTCCCAAAGACCCCAGAGGGAGCCCCATCCCCCGCCTACTTCCCACGTCCCATCCATCTCATCATCCATGCCCCCTACATCCCACATCCCATCCACCTCATCTCACATACCATTTCCAGCACATGGCCCATCCACATCCCAACATACCCCCCCATTTACCTAGGTTATGCCTAACTTTTCCCAAGATATGACCAATAACCCACCATCTTCCATAGCCATACCTCCGTACACCACAAGCACAATCATCCATACCCCCAATACCTGGGTCATGCCCAATTTCACCCAACCCCCTCCGTCCTCAAATGGGCCATCACCCTCCAATCTCACACATGAATCCATTCCCTCAATGGAGGACATGCGAATGATGTATGCCCTATGGGCTACATCTCGGAATCCTACGTTCCAAACCCCACATCTAGGTCTCCAAAACCTCCATGCCCCATTCCCCCATGACCATGCCGAACCACCAATCATTCACACCATTCAAGATCCCCCACCTCAATTCCAGGCCCATTCCCAAGCCCAACAGACCCAGACCCAGGCCCATAATCCTCAAGGCCCATGGGCCCAGGACCAAGCCCCACAAGCCCAGGCAAAAATCCTCAAGGCCCATGGGCCCAAACCCATCAGACCAGGCCGAAGCCCGAAATCTCCGAAGCCCATGGGCCTAAACCCAAACCCATCAAAACCCTCAAGGCCCATGGCCCCAAACCCAACCGACTCAAGCCCTAGCCCAAAATCCTCAAGGCCCATGGCCCTAAGCCCAAACCCATCAAACCCAGGCCTAAGCCCACCAAGCCCAGGCCCAAAACCATCAAAACTTGGGGGCCCAAGACTAAGTCCATCAGACCCAGGCTCAGGCCCAAGACCCTTAAAACCCATGGGCCCAAGCCCATCAGACCCAGGCCCAGACCTAAAATCCTCAAGGCCTATGGACCCAAGCCCTTCAGGCTTAGGTCCAGGCCCAAAACACTCAAAGCCCATGGGCCCAAGCCCAAACCCATCAGACCCAGGCCCAAGTCCAAGCCCCCAAGGGCCCTTAGACCTAAACCTATCAAGCCCAAGCCCAGGGCCCATGGACCCAAACCCAACTCCCTCATGGCGCATTAGCCCAAACCTAACGAGGCCCATGGGCTCAAAGTCATACTAACCCCCACACCCAGGCCCAACGCCCATCAACCCAAGGCTTTCAAAACCATCAAGCCCAAATCCCTCAAACCCAAGGCCCATCCGCCCGCGCTCATCAAGGCCCATTCATTAACCCCATACCCCCCCACCAGTACCCTTCATTCGCCTATACCCCTTACGCCCCCATCCTGCCTCCAATAGAAAATCCAATCCATCCCGTTCCCCAAACCCACAACATCCCGCCACATCAACCACACCTCCATCACCCCCAAAATGTGCACCCGGCTCAGCACATCATTCATCCACAAACCACCCATCCATTCATCCCTTCCCATCCCCTACAAACCTTATGGCCCCACCAGGTCATCCAACCCCTCACCCCCCAAGTCCAAATAGCAGACCTCGCCCCTCACCAATACTATGACCAACAGTACGAGGAGGATGAGATCCGCAATAGTGGAGGAGTTACCAGCTTCAACCCTCTCGGGCCCATCATCATCACACCTAGGGTCGAACAAAATCAGGGGGAAGCAGTCCTTGCTACAGCCTCAAAAGAACCAGAACAGTTGAAAGAACAAATAGACAGAATACAGAAGTAGCTGATGAAGATGGGAGGAGTAGAATTGCATTCAACAGACTTTTCAAACTTATGTCTGTTCTCTGATGTCCCCCTGCCACGAAAATTCAAGATGCCATCATTTGATAAGTATAATGGCACTGGCAACCCCATCGCCCATTTAAAATCTTACTGTGGGGATATGTGCCAGTATGGCAGAGATGAACAACTCCTCATCAAAGTATTCCAAAAGAGTTTAACGGGCCCAACTCTAAGATGGTTCACATCCCTGGAACCGTCCATGATAAAAAATTAGAAAGATCTGACACGCTTATTTCAAGAACAATATGTCTATAACATGGACATAGAGCCAAGGAAGTCAGATTTGGCCCGTTTAAAGCAAAGACATAATGAAGCTTTCAGTGCTTACTTGGGGCGATGGAGGGCATTGGCCGCTCAGGTAACTCACCGGATTCCCGATGATGAACAGATTGAATTGATAACCAAGGGAGCCCTCACAGTCATCGCAAATTTTTTAGTATATCAGCAGCAGTCTAGTTTTGCTGATTTGGTCAAAAATGTCAACCGTTGCGAAGGTGCCATTAGAGAAGGCAGGCTAGGGAGAAACATGGCAGCGGGGGCACTGGGGTTTGAAAAGCTGTTGAACCAAGAATTGAAAGAAGCCAGGGACAGAGGTACAGAACATTGTTTACCCCCAGGCAAATACCATTGCCCCCCCGATACAGCTCCAGGTCACAGAAACACCCCCAGCCCATTCAAGCAAGCACCAAGACCAAACAATGGACCAAGTGCCCCGTTTACCCAAGAGCAGATGAAAGCACGACTTGAACGAGTATTCACGCCATTGGGGTAATCCTTAAGTGTCTTACTGCCAGTATTACAAGAGAAAGGTCTGGTCAGTCTGCTCCAGCCTTGCCCACCACCCCATCCCATCCCAAGAAACTATGACCCTAATCTACATTGCAATTTCTACCAGGGACTGGGTCACCCTACAGACCGGTGCTTCCCCCTGAAGCACGCAATCCAAGATTTAAAAGAGGTAAAAAAAATTATTCCCCCACCACTTCCTCAAGGGCAGAACCAGAACATCCATCAAGCCCGTCTGCCTCCGCACCCAAGAGGCCCCAGGCCTAACATCCATTGGATAGAGGAGGAAGAAGAGTTTGACCCCTCAGATTATATCAGTAATCAGGAGGAGTTTTCATTCCCCAAGATGAATAAAGGAGAGCCATTCGTTCGGGTTATCGAGCCATTGTATTTGGCTGATTATTTCCCTGTGTCGGCATACCAAGAGGAGCCCTTAGATTTAGGGCAATATTTTTCTACTCCCGCTCCCACCTATCTAATCCAAATGGGCGCACCCCCGCTGCAATCATACACATATCCACCCCACGCCCAATTTATCCCATACACCTCCCCATCATACCCGAATCATCCCATACCATACATAACTCCGCCATCCCTATATTATCCTACCCCATACACACCCCCAAATATCTCCACCCAAAACACTACTCCGCCATCCCCAAAACCCCGCTCTATGCACAACTCCATCATCCCCAACCTACCCCATTTCATCCACCAACCCATCATCACCCCACCATGCCATCCCCTATACAAACCATTCATATCCCCATCACCCCGCTCCACCGGCACATCAGACATCTCCCCATCCCTCCATCCCAGTCACACTCCCGTCATCCCTTCGTTATTTTAGCCCCAACCCAACTCCACTGCCGCCCAAGCAAGTAACCCTTCACCCGAGCCCCTTACCACCAGCTCCCAATCACCACTGGTCTTACCAGGCCCAGGTAATACCTGTACAAGCCCCCTCCGCACCCACAAATCCTGCCTCGCCAATTCCCGCCACTACCATCCCGCCCCCTAGTGGAGTCAACCAGGTGGGACCCGAGAAACTGGTGTGTCCAACCCCATCCTCCCCAGAATTACCATACACTCCTTTTCTCATCCCGAAACCTACCTATGACCCGCATCAGGTGCCTTTAAGCTATGAACAGACGGACAAGAATGTTGGTTACAACGAGGAGGCGGTTGAATTTGTTACCAGGTTAGGTTGGATTTCTACACAGCCGGATGCATCAGGGGCACTCAAGGACACACACGTCTCCACAAACGTAACTCCAGATGAAGTAGGAGAAATAATAGGGCAAGTGTTGGCCCCAAATGCCATCACTTTCATGGATGCGGACCTACCGATCGAGGGGAATGACCACTCTAAACCCCTAAATATAACGGTGGAGGTAGGGAACCGGGTGGTGCCGTTGGTCATAATAGACAACGGGTCGGCGCTGAACGTGTGCCCTCTAAGGACAGTAATCAAAATTGGTGTGAACCCCGACACCTTCCAGCCATCCATATCAAGCGCCAGGGGATTTGATAACACCAGAAGGGAAATCAGAGGTGAAGTAGACCTCGACCTGATCCTCAAGCCGTAAACCTTCACAACCCCCTTTTAGGTGATGGACATTAAGTCTACATTCAATCTACTGTTGGGTCGGCCATGGATACATAAGCTCGGAGCAATACCGTCAACTCTACACCAAAAATTTTGATTTATTTTAGAGGGAAAGATCGTCACCATCTGGGGTGAAAGCAGAGAAGACAGGGAAAGAAGCACTCTGCATATTGAAAATTCGAAAGTGCTAAACATACCGCACACAGCAGATGACGTCGATCTCCACTGATTTGAGTATGACTTCTCGGCCGTTACACTCGGGCCAACTGAAAAAACTCCTGACAAAATTGGAGGAGGAATGGATGCAGCTGTCTTCATGCTCCACAAATGGGGCCACCAGAAAGGAAAGGTGCTGGGCCTGCGCCTTCAAGGAAGAAGAGACCCCGTCAGGGCCAAGAGGCAGCAAACCAAATTTGGCCTAGGCTATAGGCCCGATGAAGAAGAAGTCAGAGAGGCCAAAGAGAAGTTAAGGGCCGCAGCTGTCGCCAGGGCCAGGGGAATTGACTTGGAAGAAGAGCCTCCCGCCCGACCCCACATCCATGAAACCTTTGTGAGCACCGGGGTAGTGAAAATTAATCTGAATGGGGAGACGAGGGTGACCCCACATAAGCCTACTCCAATCCACCCCACAAATCCCTACATCATCCCCACAGACTTTGAGATGGACTTAGCCGCCCTTTCCTTATTTGAGGAAGAAGTCCCCCAGTCCACCCATCACTCCAGCACCAGCCACTCTGGGCCCATCCTAACCATGGAGGACAGGGTCTCAGAGGATCCCTCTGTAAACATGCTGAGGGAGGAACTGCAAGAGCCTACCGATGCCGCTTCCAACCAAAGAGGTAAAGGTCAAGCCTCGCAGGTGAGTAACTAGGCATCCTTGCCCCAACTCCTAGGAGTCGCCAAATATCATGAAAACGGCACAGCCTCTCCAAAAAAAAACAACCTGTAAAAAGTGAGGTTAGCCTCTGGACCACTCTACCCTGTATATATAGAGATCCACCTCGCCAGGGGCTGCCCTCCAAAAAAATGCAAAAAGCCATAAAAATAGAAAAAATACCAATTCTAAAAATATTGTCCTTTAAAATTCTCGATAAAATTAAGATTGATGTCGTGATACCCATCCCACATGAAGCCGACTCCTTTCCTGTAGAAATACAAGAAGAGGTAGGAGTCACGAATCTGGATGAGGAAGGTCAAACCGATGAGCTCCCCAATGAGCTCCTCAAACAATTTGCCAATTTTGAGCATGGCCCTACCCCGATCGTCGAAGAGATGGAGGATGTTAATTTGGGCACCAGAGAGGCCCCTAGAATCACCAAAATTTGAACATCGCTGTCCCCTACGGAGAGGAAAGGTATGATAGACTTCCTTCGATCATACCAGGACGTCTTCCATGGTCGTATGAAGACATGTCTGGTTTGGATACCGATCTGGTTGAGCATGAGTTGCCACTATACCCTGATTGCAAGCCGGTTAAACAGAAGCTGAGACGTCTCCGACCAGAATGGATGTTGAAGGTGAAGGATGAGGTCATTAAGCAGTACGACGAGGGTTTCCTCATGGTATCCAAGTAGCCCCAGTGGCTGGCCAATATCGTCCCTGTACCAAAGAAGGATGGAAAGGTTCGAATGTGCATTGATTTCCGAAATCTCAACATGGCAAGCCGTAAGGATGACTTTCCATTACCCCACATTGATATCTTGGTCGATAACACTGCAAAGCACGGAATGCTCTCATTTATGGATGGATTCTCAGGCTACAATCAAATTAAGATGGCAGAGGCCGACCGAGAAAAGACTGCGTTCATTAACCCCTGGGGTACCTTCTGTTACAAGGTGATGCCGTTCGGGCTCAAGAATGCTGGGGCAACCTATCAGAGATCTATGACTGTACTATTTCATGACATGATGCACAGAGAGATTGAAGGATATGTAGATGACATGACAGCGAAATCACCAAAGCGAAGCGACCATCTGGTAAACCTTAAGAAGCTGTTCGAAACACTAAGGAAGTACCGACTACGTCTGAATCCATAAAAGTGCACATTTGGTGCTATGTCAGGAAAACTATCAGGGTTCATCGTCAGTAGGAGAGGCATCGAGGTCGACCCGACCAAGATCAAGGCCATCATGGAAATGCCATCACCATCGTTAGTAGGGTATGTAGATGACATGACAGCGAAATCACCAAAGCGAAGCGACCATCTGGTAAACCTTAAGAAGCTGTTCGAAACACTAAGGAAGTACCGACTACGTCTGAATCCATAAAAGTGCGCATTTGGTGCTATGTCAGGAAAACTATCAGGGTTCATCGTCAGTAGGAGAGGCATCGAGGTCGGCCCGACCAAAATCAAGGCCATCATGGAAATGCCATCACCATCTACAGAGAAGGAAGTCAGAGGCTTCTTAGGCAGAATCCAGTACATTAGCTGGTTCATTATATAGTTAACTCTGATATGTGCACCAATCTTCAAGCTACTGAGAAAGGACTCAACAGTTGAGTGGAATGATGACTGTAAAGCTGCATTTGATAAGATTAAAGGTTACCTCCTAAATCCTCCGGTATTAGTACCGCCTGTACCTGATAGACCCCTGATAATGTACCTATCCACAACAGAGTTTTCCATGGGCTATGTGTTAGGACAGCATGATCAGACAGGAAGAAGAGAGCAAGTCATTTATTACCTAAGTAAGAAGTTCACTGACAATGAGACGCGCTACTCTCATCTGGAAAAAGCATGCATGGCACTCGTTTGGGCTACTCAAAGACTTCGACACTACCTGTTATCCCAAGCCGTTCTACTTCTAGCACGGATGAATCCGTTGAAGTACCTATTCGAGAAACTTGCTCTCACTAGTTGAACTGCATGATGGCAACTACTCCTATCCGAATTTGACATTACTTATGTCACCCAGAAGTCTATTAAGGGGCAGACACTCACTGATCATCTTGCTGAGAACCCTCTGCCGGATTATGACCCTCTAAGGACCGAATTCCCCAATGAGGACATTCTGTTCATGACTGACGTGGATGCTGAGGAAACAAAGGAGTCCTAGGTAATGCTCTTTGATGGAGCATCACATATTGAAGGCCAAGGAGTTGGCGCCATTCTTATCTCGCCAAGAGGATCACTTGTACCCATCTCAATCAAATTAAACTTCCCATGCACCAACAATATGGCCGAGTATGAGGCCTGTACAGCTGGTTTATAGGCGGCCCTTGATCTGAATATAACTCACCTCAGGGTCTTTGGAGATTCAAAGTTAATTATATGCCAGACCAACGGAGATTGAAAGACCAAGGATGAGAAACTGATCCCATACCATGAACATCTGGAGGATCTAATAGTCTGCTTTGAAGAGGTCACCTTCTCCTATGTACCACGAGCAAGGAATCAGTTTGCTGACGCCCTGACTACCTTGGCCTCTATGGTTGAGATTCCATACGGAGTTGTGATGAAGCCGATAATGATAGAGCAGAAAAACGAATCGGCTTTCTGTCACCTAATCGAGGGACCTACAAAGGTAGATGATGAACCACCCTGGTTCTCAGACATCAAGAATTTGCTCGAGACCCGAACTATCCTAGAAGGTACATGGAAGATAGACAGACACACCAGCCAACGATTGGCAATGAACTATGTCATCTGCGGTGATCTCCTGTACAGACGGTCTCACGACAATATTCTACTCTGATGCCTAGCCCGCAAAGAAGCGAGCGAGATCATGAAGGAGTCTATGGGGCACACATCAATGGACACATGCTTGCTAAGAAAATTCTAAGGCAAGGATACTTGTGGACCACATTGGAGACCGATTGCTGCAAGCATGTGCAGAAGTGCTACAAATGCTAAGAGCACTCCAGTCTAATACATGCTCCAGTCATTGATTTGCACAGCATGGCCACTCCTTGGCCGTTCGCCACCTGGGGTCTCGACGTCATTGGCAAAATCAATCCTAAGGCTTCCAACGAACATCAGTTCATCCTCATCGCGGTAGAGTACTTTACGAAGTGGGTAGAGGCAGCCTCCTACACGAGCATTAAGGCTAGTCATGTTGAGAAGTTCATCAAGAACAACATCATTTGCAGATTCGACGTACCCAAAGATATCATCACTAATAATGGAACTAATTTTGCCAATAGGCGCATCCGGGCCTTGTGTGAGCAATTCCAGATCAATCATCATCGATCATCCCCATACAGGCCACAAACGAACGGAGCTATGGAAGCAGCCAACAAAACTCTGATCTGCATCCTAGAGAAGATGGTAGTCACTTACAGAGATTGGAGTGAGCAGTTACCCTTCGCACTTTGGGCCTATAGAACATCTATCCGTACTGCTATAGGGGCAACGCCATTCTCCCTTGTGTACGGAATCGAGGCCGTGCTACCCGTTGAGGTCGAAGTACCGTCACTCCATATCCTTTTGGAATCTCATCACCCCGAGGCTAAGAGGGAAAGAACCCGTTTTGAGCAGTTGGATTTAATTAACAAGAAGAGAGTCCTAGCCTTGTGCCACACCCAGATCTATCAGAGAAGAATTGCACGTGCTTACAATAAGCGTGTCTGCCGTCGAGACCTGAAGGTAGGAGACACTGTGCTAAAGAAAATTTTCTCGTCTCTCCACGCCGATCCGAGAGGGAAGTTTAGGTCTAATTGGGAAGGACCCTACGTCGTCCGAGAGGTTTTGCCACGGTACGCCGTTCGCCTCGCCACCATGGACGGGGACCACTTTCTTGAGCCCATCAACACTGGATACCTCCGCAGTTTCTACTCAGGTTTTGAGACAAGGTAAGTTTTGATAAAAGTAAATGCATGACTGCTTAAGGACCCCATAGAAGAGGCCATCATTTCAAAGACAAGTAGCCCAAAAGAAATATTCCCTGAAAACCTTCACCCTTTTTGCTACACACGTCGGGCCAATAACCATTTCTTTCATATATCCCTCCCAAAATTCTGGAAAAAGAGAAAAGAGGAAAAATTCAAACCCAAAAGAAGGAAAAAGAAAGAAGAAGAATAAAGCAAAACCCCCAAAAAAGGGGGGGACCAAGAATAAAAAAGAAAAAGAGAAACGACTAAGGCATGTACCATAAAAAAGCCTTTGGAAAGAAAGAGGAGTCACCGAATCTAGAATTCAATCAAAACTTAGATCCCAATCCCCAAAAAAAAAAAAAAACAACCCAACCCGTTCGAACCCCGGCCACATTAAAACCCGGAAGAAAGCCCTCTTTAAGGTCCACAAGCGGTCATGGCATCTATCGCATCAGAACAAGCTGAGTTAACGAACCACGCAAAACTTCATTCAGCCGGCTATGATGGAATCGACGTCCATGTCGTGGCCTTCTGGTTCTAAAAAAATAAAAAAATAAAAAAGAAGAAAAAAAAAAGAAAAAAAAGAAAATTAATTTGAGTTCAAAGCAAGATGGACGTGGTGAAACCCCGAAAGGGCGCCACGGGTAAAAACAGCGAACTCACGCGGACCAGGTGAAAACCTGGAAGGCACCTGGGGTAAGAGAGCGAACCCATAGACGTAGTGAAAATCTGAAAGGGTGCTACAGATAAAAACAGGGATGATGGGCATAGCGAAAACCCGTCTTGGGCGCTATGAGCAAAAATGTCAAGAAGAGAGAGATTAGGAGAAGACCTGTTCTCGGCCGCCCATTTCAGTTTGAACCCATTGAGCCCCTTTCTCCCCTTTGACAGGCCGCGCATGTTAAAACTAGATCGGATCCTAATCAAGTATGTCGTCTCTACGGCGGCGTCTGACGCATGACCAAAGGAAAAGACAGAAGACTAGACCAATCCCAGGGAAGCTGACCTTCCCATGTTTAAAGGAAAAGCTTGTACCTCATGAACAGGGTTCGACCATGCTCAAAAAAGGACCCACTGGTTTGGCCTTGTAATTACCGACGTCACAAGAAGGAGAAAATTTAAAAATATATATATAATAGATTTTCCTTTCCCATAAAAAACCTCACACTGTGAGGGAGAAAATTTCAAAAAAGATAATAGATTTTTCTTTCGCATAAAAAACCTCATACTGTGGAGGAGAAAATTTAAAAAAAGATAATAGATTTTCCTTTCCCATAAAAAGCCCCACACTATGGAAGAGAAAAATTTCAAAAAAGATAATAGATTTTCCTTTCCCATAAAAAGCCCCACACTATGGAGGAGAAAATTTCAAAAAAGATAATAGATTTTCCTTTCCCATAAAAAGCCCCACACTATGGAGGAGAAAATTTACAAAAAAGATAATAGATTTTCCTTTCCCATAAAAAGCCCCACACTGTGGAGGAGAAAATTTCAAAAAAAAAAAATAATAGATTTCCCTTTTCCATCAGAAGCCCTACACTGTAGGAGAAAATTTTAAAAAAAGAGATAATAGATTTTCCTCCTCCATGAAAAGCCTTGCATTGCGAGACATACGAAAGAGAAAGTCAAAAAAAAAAAAAAAAAATATATATATATATATATATATATGTATGTATAGATTTTATTCCATTTCTTACAGTATGACGTGCGGAGTGTCACATCCCAAAAAGATAACGACATGACACACTTTCTATTTTGCTGCCTTCTTTGCAGGTAAAAAAACTAACAAAAAATATACATATATATGTATATATATAACAAAAACAACAAAAAAAGAAAGTAACCCAAAAAGAGATCTCTGTTATGGGGCATTCCTCCCCTCCGTGTATATGATCTATGATATGTGCAGGAATAGGTCAAGGGCAAGGAGCATGCTTCAAAGCACTGATCTCTGCAAGAAGAGAGTCCTCGTGAGCATTTCGATCAGACATCCACCTACCATGAAAACTCTACTGCCGTCTCCGTGAAGCGTCAGCTGCACTGCGAGACTCAGTCAAAAGCCCAGTCAATCGAAGAACCTCCCTCTCGGCTGTGGCAGCTCTCGCTTCTGCAATCTCAGCTCTGTCAAAGCCAGCCTCTCTACAGAAAGAGACTGGGCTTGGGGCAGGTAATTACTCAGGTGCCAGCCAAACCTCGTAATCAGGAGAGACGACGCCCCCCTAGACTAAGCTGCACATGTGCGTCGATTGGCGGGTCTCCCAGAGGGCGGCTATGCGGTCGAGATCACTGAGAGAACCCTGAGAAAATATCAGAGAGCACAAAGGCGGCCTCACAGAGCATGGCACATGCTGAGTATACCCGAATTGACGAAGCACCCGAGATGGGAAATAATATGTGCTACCAGTCAACTCCAATAGTGTGATACCCTCACAATCCCGAAAGCGGACAATCGAAAAGGTACCGTCCAACTAGGGAAGCTGCTAGATCAGCTCCGCGTCAAATAGCCACAGGTTTAGTTCTTCGATGCTCCCATGGGGCAACCTCGAGTAACGTGTTAGAAAACCCTGGGCCACATCCCCTCTCACCAAGTAAAACCTCCGTACAGGCCCCATGATAGCCAAATCTGAACAAGGAGCGGGCTCCCGCTGAAAATGCCAACCCGGCCCGAGGCCGAGGCATCTAGGCCCCGATACATCTCAGCCAAGACTAGGTGCACCAATGAGCGGCCCCCCTCCAATTCGGTCAAAACGTTGCATAGCCCAAGAGAAAAGGTCTCGCCCCCAGTAAAGAAGAGAACTTTCGATAGCAAATAAAGGGCAGAGGCCTTCACATTGAAAGGATCTCGGATAGGCAACTATCAGAGACTCGAGTCGCCAAAAAGTTCTCTCAAGAATTTCACCGAACACCTAGTGGGCCCTCCGGCGAAACATTTCTCATATCCATCCTTTTTTAAATCGAGAACCGCGTGGACCGCCCTTGCATACCCCGGTTTGGTCGCTACTTTGGCAAGGCCTCAATGCATCTTCAAGCCAGTAATAGAGGCTAGCTTTTCCAAGGTTGGGGTCAACTCCCTGGACCCAAATCTAAAGACATGGGCCCTATGGTCCCATGACACCAAAGCCGCCTGCAGTAGGTTGGGCAACAGAGGAATAGCAAGGAGGGAGGGAAGGCAGGACAACCCGAGGCAATTCAGAACATCGAGCTCGCTCTCGGCCAAGCTATCATGCCACTCTTGCAAAAAATTGGGCCCCGGGCCCAAACAGGGAAGTATACTAACCCCAACCCCCGTATGTGAATTCGAGTCAGGAAGCGAGTCCGTAGACGTACAAAGATGTCCTATAAAGCTCAGTCAATGTAGGGCGATGGACCCGCTTATCGAGGAGAAAGAAAGAAAAAAAAGAGAAGGAAAAAGAGGAGCAAAAAAGGCAAAGCTCGAGTAAACAACAAGGAAAAGAGGGCTGGGCGAGGGTTATAGGGAACCTATCGGGCATCAGTTATAGGAGGCATATATAATATATACTACCTACCAAAATTAATTTTTAGCCAAGCGATATATTATATATACTAATGCGGGTAATGTAGCTTAGTTTAGTCAGCATGATGTATTACATACGCCAAGGCAAAATCCCAATTTTTGCTCATGGCGATAATATATACCATAAGGGTTAAGGTCTTCACTGGGTCCATTTGTTCCCCAAGGAGGAACGTTTTTTGCTTAGCCCACTCTTTCATCTCGGGGCAGTCCACAGGCGGGCATACTCGCACACCCATGGGAAGCCCCCGGAGGACGCACTACCCGTAGGTTATATACGGAGAATCACCTGCAAGATCAACCCCATCATTGGAGGAGTGCCGACCCATTTCAGGCCCAACAAAAAAACAAAAAAAGGGAAATCATCAAAGAAAAGGGATAACTAAATGAAACATTCATAAAAACCATAAAAATTATAAACCATCCAAAAAAAATTTGTTGTTTAAAAATTATTACTTATCCCCCAATAAAGCCAAGTCTAAATTATTTCATTGTTTCAAATTTTCAGAGAATGAACTAGTCCTGGGCAGCCCCCTTCGACTTCTTCCGGCGCCGGCTCGCGCTTTGGAAAGTACGAGTCTCCCCCACCCGAGTCCACGCCTGAGAAATACGGCTGAGCAGAGAACGCGACTCCTTTTCACGAGCACGCTGCAGGAGCACACCAAAGGCCATCAGGTAGAGAAACAGGCAGAAAGTAAATAAGAAAATGATTGGGTTGGGTCAGTATTCACTCACCACCTCGGTCTCCCTAAGCCCAACAATGTTATGATAATATTCGGCTTGACTCACTGCCGACTCATAATCCTGGCCAGTAAGAAAAGGAGGTGTCAGTCACACAGGCCGTCAACATAATTCAATGGGAAAAAGAGCAAAGCAACAAGGTAGAGATTACCCCAGGGATCAGCTCAGGAGGTGGGACCTGGATAGCTTCAGCGGAGATACGTGCCTTCTCAGCCACGTCGGCACACACGTGCGATAAAAAAGCATTATCCAAGGGCTTGAAGGTCCCCTGGGTCATGGTAAGCAAACTGCCAGAAGCACCAGCACCAGAAGGGTCAGAAGGTCCAGCACCTGAGGCCGCACCAGAAGCACCAGCACTGGAAGGGTCGAAAGGTCCAGCACCTATAGCATCATAGGGAGCAGCCGCCTCATCCTCCTCGTCTGAGCCGCCGCCCTGCTCAAACTGTAGAGAGAAACATTTTTGTCATTTAAAATGGTAGGTCAATCAAAGTAATCACAAGGAGGCTGCCAAATAAAAAGAGGAAAGGGCACAACCTGAGATCGCGGTCCGCCAAAAGCTAAAAAGTTAGCACCAGGCACAAAATGGGGCAGCAGGAAATGATAAGGCAGAGAATCATACCACATCTGATACCCCCCAGGTAAAAGAAGGCCATCAATAGGGACCCCATGGTGAAGAAAGTGAGCAGTAAGCTCGTCAATAGAGCCTTCCGGAGCCAACACGTCAGCTTGAGGAGCTTGGGACACAGCAAAGAGAGGACTATACTGATGAACCACTCTCTCTCCTAAATAATAGGCCCTAGTCCAGGTCTCGTAGAGGAAGATGATGCGGCGGTCCAGCAAGAGGCGAGAAGGACCCACTGATGCCAGGTTCCAAAAAGGAGATCCTATGTAGGGGTCAAGGACGATCTGCAAAAAGAAGAGAACATAGAGGAGGGATACATACAGTTGGTCAAAACCCATAGCACAAAAGAGCTGTCAAATTTATAGAAAAGGGGGAATGGTTATACTTGCTCTAGGATCAACAGGTCGAACTAAGAGCGCCTCCCTAACTCCAAATGCTTCATACCTATATCCCGACGTCGGCTCACATGCCAGTTACTCATGAGGGGGAATGTAGCAACTTCTGACTTAAGCAGAGGGCGGCCCGGTTGGAAATGAAGTTACCCCCAAATCTGATAAAGCAAGCAGATAAAAACAGGTATGCTAGAAAAGAAAAATTGGACAAACTAAAACCAAAGGATAAAATACCTCAATTGCAGGCTAGAAACACACAATAGAGCTAGACTCCCCAAGAACGACTTGCTTTAGGCTGGACATGAGCACCGCATAGCCAGCGCCGCCCCAATCGAACCGATGTACGGTTTCCCAGTTCACCATCAGGCTGAGTAGGGACAACGAGACTCGCCCTCCGCTGGTGTTTGAGAGGAGAGTCTTGCCCATGAGGAACAATAGATAAATGCGGGCTAGCATATGTGCGCATGCGGGCTCAAGGTAAATGGCCATGTCGGGCTGGCCCTGGTCCACTAACTCATGAGGCTCAAACTGATCAACAAGCCAGGATAGCTTGACCTCAGAACCTCGAATATACCCAGAGGCCAGGTAGGCCCCTATCAGTCGAATCACCTCCTCCTTATCCGATGTATGGGTAGGTACCATGGGCACCCCTCCAATACGGACCCCAGTGATCATAGACCAGTCTGTGGGTGTAAAGGCCATCTATGCCACAGCCATGTGAAATGTCATGGTCTCAGGGCGAAAACGCTCTATCAGAGCCTTCAAATAGGCCATATCGGCCCTCACGGCGGGGCACGAAATGAAATCCCCAAAACCGGCATCGGTGAGCAGGTCCTTCACCACTGGGGAAAGGTAAAGCACGAGACGCTAGAGGTCCAACCAGCCACCCCGGAACATAATATGCGGTAGGGGCTGCAAATAGAAGGTATCAGCCAGATAGGGGCAAGGTGGTATAATGAAGACATCAAAGGAAAACAAAAGCGAAAAAGGAGGGGGACTCATCTATTTACCTGACTGGCGATCCCAAAGTTGGACATGTGGGTGTGCTGGCAGTAGAGGAGGCCGGTACGGACAGCCTCGCCTTGCATTTCATACTAAGGCTGAGAAGAGCGCTGAGACACGAATAATTGTTCCCCATGGGGACCATAGGCCATCTCCGGCCCTTCTTGCTGATCATGCCCTTCGTCGCCGGTCATTCTGAAAATATGAGACGCATTGGCATATGAAAGGTGTGCCAACAAAAAAGGAAAAAGAAAAGTATGCACCATCCAAAAAATCTAAAAAAAAATGTGTGTGTACTACTCCAGCAAACAAAAAAGGAGAGAATGCATAAAAGCAAAAAAAAGAGATGCACTAAACCAAAAAAATATATATATGCACCCAAAAAAAAATGCACCAATAAAATGCACTAATCCATAAAAAAAAAATAATAATAATAAAAAAAAAGAATGAATGATGGATAGAAAATAGGCCTAAGGAGTCCAGCATTTGAAAAAAAAAGGAAAAACAACCAAAACAAAAACAAAAAAGAGAAGAGAAAAGGAATATAGGCATCACATATGCTTAAAAGGAAATCAAAAAGTATTTCACCACAAAAAAAAAGAGAGCATCAAGCAACAGTATTATCAAAATTCAAAGGAAAAATGAAGGAAGGGTAATGATTACCTTCAATGGAAGAGAAAAACAAATATCGGCGGAGAGTGAGCACTCTTGATCGGCACCCGCAACCCCCGCTAATAGAAGTCAAGCCAAATCAAATGCAAAAACCCTAGGGGGCTGTCCCGAACTCAAGAGGGAAGGAGGGTGGAAGATAGAATTTGAAAAGGGGGGCCCCTTTTGTGCTCAGGCTCAGGCAGTTTTGTAACCGCCAGACCAAAAATTGCAGTTTTTAAAACTGCCCGACCTTTTTTTTCGATTTTGAGGCCCGACGGATGCCCCCTTTGCATGCTATGGACCACGGCCTGGTCCCCTTTAGAAGCCTGCGTACTGTCAAGCGATGGTGCACACATCCCCAAATGGCCCTTCGAGTTCCCTTCGATTGGCCCAAAGGGACCGTGCTACAATAAAAGGATCTAGATCTGTAGGTGCCCACTTAATGTGCCCACAAACAAAAAAGAAAAAAAGAAAATAAAAAATAATAATAATAAAAGAAAAAGAGAAAAAATGATGACACTAGTTCTCAAAAGAGCGTCGCAATGACCATTTGCACCACTCCGAGAATCGTGTTAAATCAATTTGAAATGATCGGATTTGCCCGAATGTTCTCGAACCCCGTTTTATACAGGGACACCCAATACCTGATCCGGCAGGCAAATGAACTTCATCCAACACCGGTCACTCCTAGGAGCATACACCTAGCCCAAGATCTTCCCCAGCAGAAGTCGAGGCCTGATCCGACATGCAAACCAAGGACCCATCACCGGAATGCACACATCCTTAAGGTATATCAACATGGCAAGTTGATTCGCCTAAGGATATGTGCAGAAATAAAAGTAGTTTGAGCATGCTTAGAGTCTCGAACTGACATGAAAGAGAAAAAAAAGAAAAAGAAAAAAAGAGAGGAAATAACGACCTTTTGTTATAAAATAAAAATCTAGTGTAGGTTGACCCCACCTGCCATGCACTCGCTCTAGTCATCCACCTTCGGATTGATGTTGACCAAGAGTGCCCCCGACTTCAGACCATTCGAAAAGTCTATTGTCAGTCGAAATTGACTCGTCAAAAATGAAATTACAACCGACCAAACTATGTGCAAACATACAGACCGAAGGGCTCATTCCCTTTTATTTCCTTTTACACAGGCTTAAAACCTGTATAGGCATGGTGCCCCTGTTGAATGTACGCACTTGCGTTTGGGTATCCGCAGGATGGTCGTTTGTCCTCGTAAATTATACCTTAGGGTTGAGGCTTTCGTTTATGCCTATTTGCTGATTATCGCCCCTGATGGGTGTCTGTCTGTACATAGTTAGTAAGATGTGATTTCATTAGGGACGGAGGCTAGAATTGACCATCTCTTTCGATGGATGTTTGGTTCTAGCCCGATCCTTTTTAGCTTTGTCTCGAGTTGAGGCACTCCGGTTCATGTGAATCAGGAGCACCTCGCCACCAGAATGAACACATCCCCAAGGTGCACCTATCCCTGGCAAAGCGCACGCATTCTTAAAGCGTATCAATTGACATTTGATCCACTTAAAGATTTGTGCAAGAATAAAGTTGCCAGAGGTCCTTGAGCTTTGCTTAGATGCCTCGAAACAAAAGAAAATTCAGAAAAGGAAACACAAAAAAAAATCACTCTAAAAATGGGCATGCATTCCCAAGAAGTGTTGCGACATCAATATTCACTCCACTCGGGTAAATCATGCTAAAGCAACCTCGAGGTTGATGGGTTCACCCAGAAACTCCAAGCCTTACCTAGGTAAGGGCACCCGTGACCAATCCAATGGAGCTGTCAATGACCCATAGGATTGGACACATTGTTTAGGCCTTCGCTTTCTGTGCTTCGCATCGATTCCGAAGCATAGATCGATCACCCTATTTCATGGAGTTGTTTGGTTCAGATTGAGTAGTACTCAGCATCACAAATCTATAATTTCCCTCAGGAAGTGGACGATATCCCGGCTAGCGGGCTTACACTTTTTGTGATCATCGCAGTTATGCCCAGTAATGTCGCAATGCGCTTGGGGACTGTTAGCACTGAGGTACGGACGATATCCCGAAATGAGAGGGCTTACGTACACTCACCAAAACCATGGATGTTTGAGAATTGAGTTGAAACAGGTGGACCCATCAAATGTGCCTTGGACCTCTTCGAATGTCTCTTGTCTTTGGCATTCGATCATTAGTGATCGGATACCAAAGAGGGGCATCTGTAGACACCCAAATTCGGCCCAAGGCCCGATCAGTCTGTACTCCGAGAGAGATGTACTCCTATGCTTCCGATGGCACCCCTGAACCCTTAGGAACCTACCCAAACCTTTAGGAATCACCCTGAGCCCTTTAGAACCATCCCCTAACCCTTAGAGATCACCCCTAAACCCTAGATTCCCTTCCCAGACATAACTTAAACCCTTCTGAGAAGTTTATGGAAGAGGAGCTACAAAACTTTATATAGACCACCACCATGGATGAGCCATCTACCTTTGGAAAGAGAACTTCTCCAGCTTTCCAACAAGCTAAAGATCACCCAATTTAGAGCTACGGTTCAAGAGTTATGGCCGATTGAAGTCCCACATAAAATGACAACCTTTTTACTCAGGCATATGTATTACATATGCCCGGCAAATCTGGCCCAATTTTGGTCAGGAGTATATATTATATACCCCTAACATGTTTGGCCCAAATTTGGCTGGGCGTATATAATATATACGCCCAGTATAGGTGGGACCCACCACGGGCTTCATCTTTCCAAAGCTCCCCTGTATATCATGGAAATCATTGTGCATAAACTGGGCGTATATAATATATACGCCCAGCTTCGCTACAGTAACTGTCATCAGTTGCTCAAAATTCCTTCATCTGGTTTGACCCTTTGACCCTCCCCTTGTTTAGGGTGGGTGTCTTGAGGTTGGTTGTACCCCCTTTGAGTTTATTCGCAACCCTTAAGTCACCCATGGTCTCACCCCATCATCCGCCATTAAAATCAGTTTCCCAAAACCCTAGGACCTTAAAAACCTAGATAACCTTAGATGGGGGATTACCTAATTGCTAAACTAATTAGCTCTTAAGTAAACCCCTAACCCACCTCTTCTCTATAAATAGAGAGCCCCCCCTCTTCCCAAAGGGTTGGAAATTTGGTTGAAAGATTAGAGAGCTTAAGAGAGAGAGCCCTAGTGAGAGAAAATGCCATTTATTTTCTACAATTCCAGCAAGCTTAGATCACCTATTCCACTCCATTTCAACCATTAGATCACTTCCTTTAGCTAAAGTCTAGCCTTTGGCCTCACCCTACACTTCCTATTTTATTGAATCCTAGCATTAGATCCCATTTTCACTCCATTTAAGCCATCGGAAGTACGCCGAAGCGAAGGACTTCCACGGTGCAACAAGGGCCCGTGAGCTCCGGCTCACCCCTCTCTTCCTCTACCTTCTTGGTGTCTCCTCCGTCCAAGTATTCAAGCATTTACGCCACCGAAATTTTGGTTTGAATCAAAGCTTGATATGACCGTATTGCCTTCAGGTAAGGGGAAACTCCGCCCTTTTATTTTTATTTTTGGCCATAGATAGAGACCGCTACATGCGGGTTGATCGGGTGCCTAAACCCTTCCCGATCGATAACCGAAGCCCCTACCCTAGAGTCTTTGGCAAAGACTGGTAAATCAGAGTCATATTTAGCACTTCGATGCTCAAAATATCGATTTGAAGGTTTCCCAGGTCACCAAAAGCTCCGGGTGGTGACTCTACATTTCATTCATAGCGAGCGCATTGCCGCGACAGGTTCTAGAGGATCCATGGTCGCACAATGCTCTTGAAATTAAAATATATGTTCAAGGTGTTCCCTACCTCATGTGTTCAAATATCCAAGCATCAAGGTCCTATGTGGGTCCCCATGCTTGCTTTTACCCGTACTACCTATAGTACACCATTGCATAAGTAAAGCATCAAGAAAGATGCAATAAAGAAGCTACAAGACCCTCCCTGAACCTCAAAATCCAAATCAAAGTCCAATAGAAATTATCTGAATCGATTGATCAATTTCCAAAATCGATCGATTCAAATCCCAAAATCAATTAATCGATCCCAAATCGATTAATCGAACTTCCAAAATCGATTGATCGATTTTTCCCAGCTCTCATTTTCTAGTCACTGGAAGTGCTCAGACGATTAATCAATTTTTGATCTATTAATTGATTTCTACAAATCGATTAATCGATTTTCAAATTGATCAATTGATTTTGGGCAGCTATGCCTAGAAATTCCTCAGGCCAAAATCGATCGATCGATTTTAAAAATTGATCAATCGATTTGGTCAGCAACTCAGCCCTTTGCAGGCATTTCTTCTAGTCTTCATTCCTTTCCATTTTCCTTCATTTTTCTATCTTTACTTCATCATTTAAACCTTAATTAAATACACATTTATAGCAATCTAAATAGAGCTCACCTTAAATCAATCTCTTGATTGATTGAATGGTTGGGTTAATGACTAGGGCTCCCACTTCGGCTTCCACGAATTCTATGCGTCGAATCTGACATTAATTGCTTAAGCCCATTCTCCAATTCGAATCCACACTACCTTTCTTGCATTTAGTCTTCCTATTCTCCCTCTCTCCCTCTCTTCATAACTTCACACCAACCAACAAGGAGAAATAACTGCTCCTAGGTATTAACCCTTTTTAACTCCACTTTCAGTTTTGGTGTAAAGTTCATACACCATAGATAGATGTAGTGACCCTTAAACGAACACCAACCCTAACACTTACAACACATTTACATCACACCTAATAAGTCCTTTTTATGTCTTCTGTTTGACTTTCACTTGGTCAAACCTATGACCAGTGGGCATGCATCCCGAGGATACTGTTTAATGCCCCAAAATTTGGGGATGTTACATTCTCCCCACCTTGAGAATTTTTGTCCTCGAAAATGAACTTGAAGGTGTGTTGGTGGAATCCCCCACACACACAAAAACACGCGTAGTTACAAACTAAAATACATTACACATCTTGCATGGAACACACGATTCTAAGGGAAATATAGTACAAGTGAAGGAAACTTCACAGCGTTAACTTGGATTTACTTTCAATACAAAATAGTATAATTGTTGCGGAATTTCAGTGTGCTGATTTATTGTGTAATGATGAAAGCAAAATAAAATCAGAGTAACATAGAGGATGGATTCAGCACATCTAAAATATCTAAGACCTACAAGATACAGGGTCCTTCTGTAGCAAGTTTTAAAAAAGTAAGGGAATGTCCATAGGAGAGTTCAAAATATGGTAAATCTCCAGATCTGTAAGAGATCTGACACCCTAAAAAAATACAAACTAACTGAGATTGAGTCCAGAGATCTAGATCTTGCAAGTGGAAGGGTTTTAAAATAGAAAATGGAGAAGAGCGGCTTGGAAATTGGTCTCACTGCAATCAAGTTGAGCTGGTCATGTTACAGGGGTTCAGAGCACACAAATCCCTCAGCTGGCTACAAGCACAGCTGCAAGGTAGAAGGCTCCACTCTAAACCAAAGGATTTAACTGATCTTAAGGCTATGCTGTGTCCACTTCAATGGTCACAATCATCCTATAGACTTCATCTGATCCAAAAGTTTATGGTAGAAGACTCCAATTGAAACCAGAGATTGGACTGCTCTTAAGGTTATGATCTGTCCACTTTAATGGTCATAGATCATCCTAGGGAATTCCTCCAAGCTAAAGATTTCAACCAGAGCATTAAAACCACTACAGATGCTACAATTTTCAGGTCACAGACACAAGAATTTATAGGGATATCAGATCTAGGGAGATCAGATGATATCCATGAGGTCTACCAGTTAAGTGGGTGAGCTGATCAACAGACTCCTCTACGCAAATCCGATTGAGCACCAAATGAAACCAAAGGAACTATAGATCTAATTAAATCAATAAAAACAACATTTATATTGTAATAAAACTTGCTCTATAATGAAATGCTCTCAGATCTGTAGTTTGTGTAGCAATTAACCCACAATAACACTCTCAACCTTACTCATTTACAGATCTAACCTCTCTCCTCGCTACTCCTAAGGACTTAGTCAACTATAGTTGAGCCAAAAGAGGGAAAATGAAATTTCGCTGCAAGCTCTGATCTCCAAAATTTGATCCAAATCTCGATCTCCCCCAATTATAATTGGGGATCTCAACATATAGCTTTCTGTCTTATTTTTCCCGCCAATATTCCCTTCTAGAAGGTCCTTAGAGTTTGTTAGAGTTCTGTTAGAGCACGTGGGTTGGTTAGGGTTTCCTAGGGCATCTTTTAGATCGTCGTGCCGATCACCTTTGTGCCTCGATTTATGTGCAGTAGGTCACCAAGTTGCAGCGTGTGAACAACCTATTTTCTGAGAAGTTCTTCACATGATTTCGATAAGTTCAGAAAGCTTTCGATAGGTTCAAATGGAGCTTTGTGGCCCCTTTCAATAGCTTCTCAGGTCTCTTCGATAGGTTCCGATAGGATGATTCTTCTCTTAAAGCTTCAGCATTCTCAGCCCTTTGTCTAAAGCATTCGATAGGTTGGAGAACCATTTTGATAGGTTTGGCTCTGTATGCCATCATTTCGATAGGATTGCTCTCACTCCTATCGAAAGGCTCAAGCACCCTTCGGTAGGTTTTGTTCCAGCGTTTCCATCTCGATAGGTCCAGGCCACCATCTGACAGGTTCAGGAAACTATGCGATAGGTTCCCCTTACACCTCAGGCAGGGTTTCGATAGGATGGTTTCTTCCTTTCTTTCAACTGCTCGATAGGTTCTTGGATCCTATCGAACTCCTCAATCCACACGAATCTGTCCTTTCTCTGCCTTCAGATCCTATCGAAACCTTTCCAACTGCACGAATTCCTCTATTTTTAGCTCTTAGCTCCTATCAAAGTCTTTAGATAACCTCTCGATAGGATGTTTTCAGCATGTTTTAACTTCTTTCGCCTTGCCCTGCTGTTGCTACACACCCCAAGGGCCCAATGGTGTGCAGCCCTCTGGTGTGCTATTTGCTGGGTATGCACTGTGCTAAGAGATAAACTTTCTTGTGTGGCATTCTTAAATGGTTTCTATATTTTTCCTATATTTTATTACTATCTACAAAACAGACTCAACAGAGGTTTATTAATGTGCTCGTAGGTCCTGCAAAGATCAGGTTAAGGAGTGAAAATTGGCATTTTTCTCTACTTAACACACCCCCAAACCTAAGCTTTGCTAGTCCGTGAGCAAAGGAAAATTAAAGAAAATTAAAATGCAACTATCGTAGGGATCACAGATGCATTTAGCATATGCATCAAGCCTTTTAAACCCCTAGGTGATCCCTAGTGGAGGAGTGAAGTCTCCTGAGGGTTTTCAGTGAAGGTACCCATAAACTTCTCCCATAATGTTAGTTAATAGTAGTGCATCCTGCTAAAACAGAGTTTAAGTAAATAAAATAAATTCACACCATGTCCATTCAATTCATTAGAAGAATTTCAACAGTAAAAGCATTAGTTCAAAACTTGAAAGTCTACTGTAATCCTTCACCATCACTCAGCTCATGTCAAGGCATTTCTCCTAAAAATTAATTCATGGCTCACCTTTCACTTGAGAATTTTGTTTTGATACTACCCCCATCAAATTGGATTTCAGACCCAAGTCTCACCAGGGTTGTTTAGTCATAACAAGGATCGAAGGGTGCATCATTTCACATAGCTCAAGAGCAGTTGCAGCCCTCAAATAGGACTACAAGCATGAGCATAGGCATTGCTCTAATTTCTGAAATTTTCTAACTCTTTTCACCATAGATTAAACAAATTCTTATCTCTGCATGACAACTCAATTTTTTTTAGATCAATAAGGTCTTTTTATTGGGTTGTAATGTTGTTTGGTGATGAGGTTTGTAAAACAATGAAAGGGTAAAAGGGATTCAAATTGAGAAATCAGTAGAGGTAAGGAGGTCGTCTAGAGAACACCTTCTTCATGTCAGCACACTTCCATCTTCTTTTCAAATTTTTAGACTTGAAGTGATCAGCTCCTTATCTTCTTGTAGATTTTCAAATGAAGTGACTTCTCTTTCTCATCCTTTTGCTCTGTTTTTATTTATTTATTTATTTTATGGGCTGGAATGCCACAACACTACCAAATGTGCTTCCTTCTTTGTCGATCAATCATCGACCCTTGCTTCTCTAACCTCACCTCTCATTTTTCTTGATTTCTCAGATTAAAAGTGAATTGAAATAGGTCAAAAGGCTTTGGGTTTGAATTTTCTGGTTTTCATCAACGAAAACTGAGATTTTTATGGCTCAAATGATGTGTATCGAGGGTAGTTCAAAGGTGGGACATTTTAAGCTCAAACTGTCCAAGGAATGGCCTTACTTCATGTCTTCAATGTCATGAATGCTGTCAAGCTATTTCAACTTGGATTTGCCTAACTTCTAGTGAGCAGAATTGAGTCCAATTAGTCCTTGGAGCAAAAGAATTTACTAAGACACTCTTCAAAGATAAATTCTCAGGCCCGAATCTCACTAGATATGGCCTTCCATCAAATTTTCTGGGGTGTATCTTCACAATCTTCTCTCATTCCAGGTTTACTACACATCAAGATTTTTTCGAAAATTGTTGCCATATGCATCATGAAGCCTATTAGATTACAGCTCATTTCGGTTTCAAACAATTTTTTTTTTTTTCCTCTTTTCAAAAAAAAAAAAAAAAATCAAGTGCGAATTTACTCTAATTCCAAACACTCCTTTTTAGCCTAGCTGCACTATCATTAACTTATTTCATTGGCATACCTGCCATACCCCCAAACCTAAACTAAACAGTATCCTCACTGTTGGGAGCATGGTAGTAAGGATATAGGTAAGACATAATATTAGAGAAATAAAAATTGAAAGTATACAAGCACAGATAACATTAAAAAGACATTTTATTGAAAGTACCACACTACAAATCTGAGATTTATCTCTACAGAATAACAAAATCTGTTGTCAACAAAATTCGTCGTCCCCCTAGCGCAAGGATATCCTCATCCTGCTTACGGTGGAAGAGGAACTCCCATCCAAGAAAAGGAAAAAGAAAAAAAAAAATTATGGATCAGGGGGCAAGGGGTGGGGTGGTGGGGGATGATGGAGGTGGGGATGCCGGAGGCTCGGTCTTCTGTCTCTTCTTCTCCCTCTTGTTCTTTTTCCTTTCCTCCTTTGTCAGGAATCTCTGTACCTCTTCGTATTCATCCCAAAAAAATTGGAGAGGATCAGGCTCAGCCGGTGGTGGCGGCGGTGGCCAGACTGGGTAGAACTTGGTTGGCAAGTCTTGAGGTTTGTCGTCGGCCATGAGTGTGGGATGGAAGGATTGCACAGGTCAAGGGGCAATGGATGTGGAAGGGCTGGTCGAGGCTGATATTTAAGGTGCATGGGCGTTGGAATATGAATCGGTGCAATAAATTTTTACATTCTTCCAAGCTAAAAGTGAAAGTGGGAATAAATGGAGCGGTGGTTGCTGTGTGGGAAATAGAGCGCGGACTGCATGATGGGCTATTTTTAAGAGTGGTAGTTAAGTCAAGGAAGTATGCGCAATTAATGTTGAGACACCGATTTGTGGATAAGGATGAACACGTGTTCTGATAGTAAGAAGCGAAAATGAGGAAGAGGGAGCTAGGGTTTTCAGTAGGTGTCGAATGGAAGAGACTGTCCTAACGAATGGTTATAGAGAATGAAAGACGATTTCGATAGGATGAGATGAATGATTCCAATAGGTCAAGGCATCCTGTCAAAATCATAGTGAATAAAACTTTCAAATGGAATGATTCGATCAGATTCTGATAGGTGGAATCATCCTTTCGATAGGTATATGGTGGGTGATCCATCATTTCGGTAGGTTCTAAATAAGTATCCAGAACCTATCGAAACCTTCTTTCTGTCCCTCTTGATCCTATCGAAGAGTTGATTTTACCTATCGACCAGTATTAGTGCCTATCAAAAACCTCATATAACCTATCGAAATCATCGACTGACCTCACGAAAGGTGCAAGTAGCCTATCGAAAGGTCCCAAAAGCCCAATAACTTTGCATTTCAGTGCAATGCTTAGTCTCAGCACCCAACAAACTCCTACTGCTATGCTATAATTTATTTATTGACCTTATAAATATACTCTCATGATCCCTAAACTGCAAGCACTATCAAGATGACAACTTACCCCTAGCATGGCAATTTGATTGTACATGAACAAACTATCAAGATAAAAAGAAATATGATACATATAATACACAATGAAATCAAGTATTAAACTGGAGAGCCCTAAAGATCAATGGTCTCCTCAGGCTCAAGAATGTTTTCAACATAAATTTTTAGCCTTTGACCATTGACTTTCATGGTCCTACCATCTCTAGGGTCCATGATTTCTACAACCCCAAATGGAGAAATATGTACAACTGTGAAAGGCCCATCCCATCTGGACTATAACTTTCCTAGAAAGAATTTCAATCTAGAGTTGAACATACATACCTTGTCATTTGTCTTGAATTCTTTCTGTAGTAAGTGTCTATCATGGAAGGCTTTGGTCTTCTCCTTGTAAATCCGGGCATTTGCATAAGCTTCTAATCGCAGCTCATCCAGGTTAGAGAACTAGAGTTTCCTGTGTATAACAGCAGAGTTTAAGTCAGAATTTATTGCTCTAATAGCCCTGTATGTTCTGTGTTCCAACTCAATAGGCAAGTGACATGCCTTTCCATAAACTAGTCTGAATGGGGACATACCTATGGGGGTTTTATAGGCAGTCCTATAAGCCCATAAGGCATTTGTCAATTTTATGGACCAGTCCCTCCTGTCAATTCTCACAGTCTTCTCTAGAATGTGCTTGATTTCTCTATTGGAAATCTTTACTTTCCCACTGGTTTGTGGGTGGTAGGGAGTGGCTACTCTGTGGGTCACAGAGTATTTTTCCATCAGTTTATCAAAAGGTTTGTTACAGAAGTGGCTTCCCCCATCACTGATAATAGCTTTAGGGATGTCAAACCTCTAGAAGATGTTGTCTTTTAAAAATTTAATGACAACCTTGTGGTCATTTGTTCTTGTAGCTATGGCCTCTACCCATTTGGACACGTAGTCCATAGCTACAAGGATGAAATTATTTCCATAGGAGGGTAGGAAAGGCCCCATAAAATCGATTCCCCAAATGTCAAACAATTCGATAACAAGTATAGGTTGCAAAGGCATCGAGTTTCTCTTTGTAATACTTCCCATTTGCTGACATCGAGGACATGCTTTGCAATGTTGCTGGGCAACTTTGAACAACGTAGGCCAATAGAAACCACTTTGAAGCACCTTCGCCGCAGTCTTGTTACCACTAAAGTGGCCCCCACAGGCCTGTTCATGGCACATGGTTAGAATATTTTTGAACTCGGTCTCTGGTACACAACGTCTTATCACCTGATCTGCGCAATGCTTAAAGAGGTAAGGATTCTCCCATATGTAATATCGAATCTCTGAGAAGAACAAACTTTTATCATCGTTATTCCAATGTGGAGGGATCCTTCCCACAACAAGGTAGTTTACTATATTGGCAAACCAGGGCATACTTATCTGTATAGTAAAAAGCTGCTCATCTGGGAAAGAATCATTGATGGGCAAGCTCTCTGTTCCAGCCTCTGGGATCCTTGACAGATGGTCAGCAACCACATTCTCAACTCCCTTCTTGTCTTTAATCTTCAAGTTAAATTCCTACAAAAGAAGAATCCATCTGATTAGTCTTGCTTTTGCTTCCTTCTTGGACAAGAGGTACTTCAAGGCTGCGTGGTCAGTAAACATAGTGATTTTTTATCCCAGCACATAAGACCTGAATTTTTTCAAAGCAAATACAATGGCTAATAGATCCTTCTCAATCGTAGTGTAATTCAATTAGGCATCAACCATTGATTTACTATCATACGCTACCACACATGGTGCCTTGTCTCTTCTTTGGCGTAAAACTCCACCAATGGTGAAGTCTGATGCATCACACATCAGCTCAAATGGCAAAGAAAAATCAGGGGCTTGCAAAACAGGAGCTATAGTCAAACAAGTCTTTAACAGTTCAAAAGCAGCAAGGCATTCATCATTGAACTCAAAGGGAACCTCTTGGCACAACAGGTGGCAAAGAGGCTTGGAAATTTTGCTGAAGTCCTTGATGAACTTCCTATAGAACCCAGCATGGCCCAAGAATGACCTGACTTGTTTGACAGTTTTGGATGGGGGCAAATGTGCAATTAAGTCAATCTTAGCCTGATCAACCTCTATTCCTTTATGGGAGACAACATGTCCTAGGATAGTGCCTTGAGTCACCATGAAGTGACTCTTTTCCCAACTCAGAACTAGGTTGGTCTCCTCACACCTCTGTAGCACGAAGCTGAGATGGTGTAGGCATTGGCTAAAATAATCTCCATAAATGGAGAAATCATCCCCGAAGATCTCCAAAAACATGTCAATCATCTCAGAGAAGATGGCATACATACATCTTTGGAAAGTGGCAGGTGCATTATACAACCCAAATGGCATCCTTCTATATGCAAAGGTTCCAAATGGGCAAGTGAATGTGGTTTTTTCTTGGTCTTGGGGGTAGACAGGGATCTAATTGTACCCTAAATATCCATCAAGAAAATAGTAATAGGCCTTGCCTGCCAACTTGTCCAAGATTTGATCTATGAAGGGCAATGGGAAGTGATCCTTGCTGATTTTCTCATTGAGCTTTCGATAATCTATGCATACGCTCAAACCAGTGGTCTGTTGGAATCAGCTCACCTAAGTCTGCTTCCATTACTGTGATCCCAGATTTCTTGGGTACAACTTGGGTAGGTGCCACCCATTGAGAATTTGAGATAGGGTAAATTATCCCAGCATCGAGGAGTTTGACTACCTCCTTCATCACCACTTCCTGCATGTGTGGGTTGAGTTTCCTTTGCATCTCTCTAGAAGGTTTAGAGCCTTCCTCCAAATAGATTTTATGCATGAACACAGCAGGATTGATTCCCCTGAAGTCTGCAATGGTCCATCCTATTGCCCTCTTATGTCTTTTTAGCACACAAAGTAGTTCTTTTTCCTGCTCAAGGGTGAGGGAAGAAGAAATTATCACTGAGGGAAGGCAATAGGGGTGCCTTAGAGGGTGGTGGAAGAGGTAACAAAGCAGGCCTCCATGGGTGTGATGTTGTGTTGGCTCTGCTTCAGAGGATACAATTTTCACATGTTCAATCTCAGAGGTGGAGGCCTTCTCTTCCTCTATTTCCTTCCATACTTTGTCAAAAGCATTAGACCACTCATTACCATGCAGCAGCATATCCAAATTTTCTTGCACAACCTCATCTATCACATCGACGGAAAAATAGTCCTTATCGAGATGGGGTTGATTGGCTGAGTTGTACACATTCAATTTGACCTTCATGTTACCAAAGGATACTTCTATGACTCCTGACCTGCATTGTATACAAGCATTAGCTGTGGCCAAAAAGGGCCTTCCTAATATTACAAGTATGGAAGTAACACACTTGCTTGGTTCCATGTCCAGCACTAGAAAATCAGCAGGGTAAAAGAATTTGTCAACCCCAACTAAAACATCCTCAATGATCCCCATAGGCTTCCTTTCAGATCTATCAGCCAGTTGTAAGATCACATGTGTGGGCTTCAACTCTCCTAATCCCAACTTCTCATATACTAAATATGGAAATAAGTTCACAGTAGCTCCCAGATCTAACAAAGCCTCTTCAATGGTATGATCCCCAATGATGTCCCAGATAGTGGGGACTCCAGGGTCTTGGAGTTTGGTTGGGGTGGCTATAGCCAATTTCTGCTTTACCTTTTCTGCTGAAAAGACCTTCTTGGATAAATGTATCCTAGACTGTCTTTTATGGGTGCACAGGTCTTTCAAGAACTTTGCATAGGCTGGAATTTGCTCGATTGCATCAAGTAAAGGCAAGTTGATCTTCACTTGCTTAAAAGTTTCCATCATTTCCTCTATTTTACCTTGCCCTTTATCGAAAGGGGAAGGTGCTTGCAATGCCATAGGAAGTGGCAAATGTGGGACTACTCCCTCATTTGCAGCTTAGCCAACTGGTCATCTTTCTTTTTAAATTTTTTATTTTCTTGAGAGTCCTCATTCTCCTTGTTATTCAAACTAGGTTTTTCCTGGTTGTCCACAATTGGTGGCTCTTGTTGTGTCCTTTCGAAAACCCCTTCTTTTTCTTTTCCCAAATCTATGACAAGCTCACTGCTCACTTGATTATCTACTAGTCGTCCACTCCTCAATGTAGTAACAGATTTTGCTTCCTCCTTGATGGAGGAAACTTCACCTACTACAAACTGTCTCCTTGGGTTATCTAGTGGTTGGCTAGGCAGCCTCCCTTCCTCTCTCTTAGTCAACGCATTAGACAGTTGACCAAGATGGTCTTCTATCTTTTTGATGCTTTGGCTGTGAGAGTGCACAGTTTAAGATAAGGGACCCAAATTCTGTAATGAGGCCAGAACTTATTCCTCAAAAGAAAGTGATCTCACAACTAGAGGGGGTGCAGGTTGCTGCACAGGCTGGGCCATTGTTAAGATATTTTAAGTATTTGCTACTGACTTTATTGAAGAGAGTGATAAGAATGGGGTAAATAAAATGAGTGAAAGGTAGAGTGATGATTACGGAGCAGCAAGCCTAAAATATGCACAGTACTGCAAGATACAAAACCAGTTGTAGCAAGTTTTGATAAGTAAGAGTTTGTCCCACAAGGAAGTTGATCTCAAGCTCCAAGGGAGCTATCCTTAGTAGGCTCTCCAGATCTGGCTACAGATCTAGCAATCCTAAGTGGAAGGGGATTTAAAGTCACTATAATCTTAATCCTAAGGCAACTGATTGTTTAGATTACAAAAAGGGTTAAGAAGAGTGGTGGAGTGAGAAAATAAATGAAAAAGGGTGAGAAGTATGTTATTAGATATAGATCTGATGGGGTCTTGTAACTCAGACTCAGATCTGCTACTATAGAAATCTTGTCTAATGGCTACATTATCACCAAAGAGGAGAAAGAATCTAACTCACTCCTGTGCCATGATCCAATCCCTTAAGGCTATAACCTGTCCACTCAAATGGTCACAGACTATCCAATAGGGGAACCACAATCCAGAGGTGAGTCAGAACAAGTTTACCATTGTAGGCACTACTTCATCCAGGCTATGAGCTCAAGAATCCATAAGAACCCCATCCTCTAATGTTCTGTGTGGGCCTAGGCCTACAAAGTGCACAAGCCTGGACACACAGGACCAGCAAGAGTTTCAGTACTAGCTTTTAAGTATGGCTATTCACTGCTTTAGAAAGACTGTAGTGATCCAGTCACAATCCTACAATCTCTACAGCCAACTCAGATCTGCAATCTGATGGTGGATCTATTAAACTATAGGGGAGTCTATCACTTCACAGTCTCCCACAAGGCTACAAGAACAAGTGTAGAGAAGAAGAATTTGTCTTAGTTCCATGAATTGGCCTCACCCTAGGGCTATAATCTGTCCACTTGAATGGTCACAGACTATCCACAGAGGCTATCCTCCTCACAAAGGTCTAAGACAGAACAAGAACATTGCTGTCGCCACCATGTTCACAAGGCTACAAGCACAAGTTCCCATGGGGATTCAGATTTAGTGGGTCCTGTGGTGGGGGAAGGCCTGCAAAGTGCCTAACCTGGACACACAGGTCACTTAGATCTAAATAGTACCTTAGAAGCAATCCTCCATTGCTTACAAAATAACTTAGCAATGGAGGATCTCAAGGCAGCAGCCTTGTACAACACAACTCACAACAAAAACAACATCCCATACATGTAACATATCCTATTACAAAAACTCCATTAAAATCTATACCAGATAATCATACAAAAGGTAAAGCCAGCAAATGCTGGACTATGGAGAGAATGAAAAAAAAAAAAAAAAAAAACTGCTAAACCCTAACCTTAACCTACTGTAATTCTACAGTTGGTTTTTGGAGAAGAAGCACAGAAGTTAAGTCCCAAAGAGAGTCGATCCTCAAACCTAAGCTAGGCTTAGGCTTATATAGTAGTCAGCTTTCCCTCCAATTAGGGTTAGGAAAACCCTAATTTCTCAATGTAATTGTGGCCCATTCTTGTCCCTTGGATGCCTCGGGGCATGTGCACAAAGATTAAAGCATTGGAGTGCATGCCATAATTGCTAGAGATTCCTAGATTGCCCTTGCAAAAGTGGGGAGAAGTTTAAAATTCGATCCTCGCTGGGTAGAAATGATTTCGGATCTTTTCGCATGATAGAATTGGTGTCACGGGGTTGAATTGACTTGAAATTCATGCAGTCGCGGGATTGGCATTTTAGTCATCGCCAAATACAAATGGCTATCATGAGATTGCTATTTCAGCTTTGAATGGCGCGGGGATTGCTCGCGCGATTCATTTCTTGGTGAATCTCGTGAGAGATCCTCATGAAGAAGCAATGTTCATGAGTTTTTAGGTTGCGTGAGCATTTCTCAGAAGGTCTATATCTCGCGGCCATTGCACGACAGCTGCACGCAGGAATACCTGAACCTCTCTCTCCTGAGTGAGTCGCGCGAAGCTTAACGGTCCTTCTTTTGAGCTGCACGAGACTATGCGAATGCTTTAGACTGAGCCTCGTGAGCACCTCGCGAAGCCAGCTTTTCAATACTTTCTGGCACTAAACTGCGTGAGAGCGGTGCACAAACTGTGCGACCAGTTGTTGTGCTTCCTCCAGGGGCTCGCGACAACTGCGCGAAGGCATTCTTCTTGATGTATTTATGCTTGGATGTGCCTATGCTTCAGCCAACTCTCTGTCTGGGTTCATCCTTCGTTCTTTTGAGGTAGTTCTAGGGCAACAGTGAGCTTCTTGGTATGGTTACGGGTTTATTGGCAGCTACTGCTTATTACCTACAGAACATGCTTAAAACACTTTTATTAAATAATTAAGGGTCTAACAGAGATGAAGTTAAGGGGTGGAAAGTGGTACTTTTCAGGTCTTAACACACCCCCAAACCTAATCTTTGCTAGTCCCTTAGCAAAGCTGTAATTAAATGCCACTTTCGTAGGGATCACGGATACATTTAGTATATGTACCAAGCCTTTTAAACCCCTAGGTGATCCCTAGTGGAGGAGTGAAGTCTCCTGAGGGTGTTCAGTGAAGACACCCATAAACTTCACCATTAAAATCAGTTAAGTGTAGTACATATAATGACAACATAGATTCAAATGTTTAAAGTTTCATTCCACACCCATTTAACACTTAGAGGAAACTTCAGCAATGTTTACAGGCCATTTAGAACTTAAAAGTTAACATGTGTTTGCCTGACCACCATTTATTTAACATTAGAATTTCAATGTATAAAAATCAGTACCCACCTTACCTTTGATTTAAGATCTAAGTTGGATATCACCCTAAAGAGGTAAAAATTCAGACCCAATTCTCACTAGGGCTATCTCTCATCATTAATAACCTGAGGGTGTTCATAATCTCAACAGCTCAAGAGCAGTTGCAGACCCCAAACGGGTTTGCAAGCATGAGCATAGGCCAAGCTTCTAATTTCTGACATCTTCAAGGATTTTCACCATAGATTGGGCAACTCTTCATCTTCACATGACAACTCATTTGACTTTGGATCCACAAGGTCTTTTAGAATGAGTTGTAATGTGGCTTATAGCTGAGGGGTGTAAAGAATAAAAGGGGTAAAAAGGGAATTCAAATTGAGAAATCAGCAAGATAAGGAGTGGTTCATGACTTCACAACCTTCATTCCAGTAAAAACTTCATCTTCCTCTTCTATTTCAGAGACAAAGTGGCCAGCTTCTCCTCTTCTTTTCAATTTTCAGATGATGATGTTCTCTAGACTTCTCTTTCTTTTTCTCTTTTTATTTACTTTATTCATTCTTTTGCTGAAATGCCACACAACTGCCATTGATGCATAGTTGTTCACAAGTTGCTTTTCTTCACCTTTCACAGAATATTGGACCATTCTCAGTATCTTTACCTCCTTCTCCTTTACCTTCTGAATTCTCAGAGTGAGGGTAAGGTTGACTCAAGTAATGAGGTTAAGGTGCAAGTTTTCTGGTGTTTGTGAAAGAAAAAAAATATGATTTTGAGGTTCAATTAGTGTATGCAAAAGGGCAAAATTTAAAAGGTTGGATTTTTAAGTTCAAACTGTCCAAATGAGGGCCTTGGATCATTTCCTTAGCCTCATGAGTGCTGTCAATTAGTTTTGATTTGGAGTTGCACAACTTCTAGTGAAAAAGTCTTGATTCACATAATCCTTAGAGCAGAAATAATGCCAAAAACACTCTTTAAAAGAAAATGATGGGCCCAAATCTCACTAGGTATGGTCTTCAATTTTAACTCATGAGGTGTATTTTCGTCTGTTTCTCTCCTCTTAGGCTCATTGAGTACTTAACTCAAAAAAATTTCTAATATTAGCTTCATGGTGGTATCAAGATCAACTTTTATCTGTTTCCAAAAGTCTGCCAAAATATTTAAATTTTTACATGTTTCCTCATTGTATCAAGTTAAGTGAAAATTAACTTTATTCATCCCAGTTAAACCACCATTATTGCACTAAAATAAACTATTCTATTGGCAGACTGCCACACCCCCAAACCATTCGGAGCAGTGTCCTCACTGGTTCAGAGGGGATAAAAAAAATAGTAGAATCCAAGCAGTCAGACAAAAATAAACACAGAAGAAGATAGAGAAATAGAAAATGCAAACTGCACATTATGAAATTAAAAGAAACTTGCATTAAAATAAAAAGAAAATATAACAAAAAGATTGAAAAGGAAAAGACAAAATGGGGGGAGGGGACAATGTGTAGCCGGGGGAGGGTTTGAGGAAGATGGAGGGGGAGATGCAGGTGTTGCCATTTTTTTCTTCTTCTTTTCTCTCTTCCCTCTTTTTCTCCTTTTCTTTTCCTCCTTGGCGAGGATTCGCTGGACCTCGTCAAATTCATCCCAGAGAAATTTCAAGGGGTCCGGCTCCTTTGGTAGTGGGGGATCATCCCAGATGGGGTAAAATTTGATTGGGAACCCGAAGGGGGTGTTATCCGCCATTTGTGTAAGGAGGTATGGACTTCTAGGGGTAGAAGAGGAGGGATGAGATAAAAAGGGACTGATGGCTGATTTAAAAGAGAGGGACGAGGGAACATGAATCGGCCGAATTGAAATTGCACCCCTTTTCAAACGTGGCAATAAATGAGTGTTGTGTGGGGAAAGAAGAAACACACAACTGGCTTTTTGGAAAAGAGAAGGAGCATTAACTAATTGTCCAAAGATAGGCATGGTATTTAAAGAGGTAAGTATATCGCGCAGGGATCCTCACAAAGAGCAATCAGTAATGAGTAAAGGACATTTCTCGCGCAGCTGAGGTGGGGATCTTCACGAGGTAGCCTAACATGACTCATCAATTTAAAGAAGAAGCCATTGTAATCCCTGAGGCAGGTATTTGCACAAATTTATATAACCACCATCTCCATCTGTCCTCCACATGGATTACTATTGCAAAGAAACATATCCTCCGTAAACTTTTCCCATGAATGGCAAAAAGAATAAAATTAAAACTAGCAAACAAACAAAAAGAAGCACACAGAACAGAGCAATATATAAAAACTAGCAATTCTATTAAAGTGGAAGAAAATATTTACAAATATAGTTACAAGAAGAAAAACCTAATATACAATCTAGAAGCTAGGATCTAATCGAAATCCGAATCTGTAAGAAAATCCCAGCCCATCTTTTTAGCCTGTGCCTTAAGGGCAGCTCTATCCTGTTTCTTCTTTTCCTCCCTCTCCTTTTTCTTTTCGGCTGGTGTTTTCTGTGCAGTTGGAGCTTTAGGTGCCCTCACCCTTACTTTTGGTGGCTTGGGAGCTTTTGGTTCCTTGAGTTTTTGAGGGGCTTTCCCTTTGCGCTTAGCAGGGGGGGTGGCAGGGGATTTTCCTTTACCTTTAGCTTTGGCTTCCTCAGTGGGGACCATTGGGGATATCCCTTTTCCAGTGGACTCAGGTTGGGCAGGGGACTGTGCCTCTTCAGACTAGGCAGCAGGCTCTTTGCCAATTTTTAAAGGGACAGCTTCAGGAGCAGACCTCTTAGCAGTGACTTTCCTCCGCTGAGGATAAGTTTGCTTTTGTGGTGGTTCAGTAGAGACCGTGGTAGGGGTAGGTTGCTCTGTAGTTGGGGGCTGATCCGTAGGAGGTGAAGCAGGAGCTTTTCCTTTGTCTTTCGGGGCTTAGGTGGTGCCTCCTCAGGCTGGGCAAGTGGAGTTGGAGTAGTAGTTGGCTCAGGCTCAGGCATTTGAACAGAGATGGGGGTCAGCTGCAGAGGTTCATTTTGGGCAGTAGCCAATGCGGATTCTAATGAGGCAATCTGGATTTGATGTTTGAGGATGTCAGTCTCATGGATCTCCTTTTGGATTTTTTAGATCTCCTGTGCATTGTTAAGCCTTTTTTCAAGCATTCTTGTTTGGGCATTCACTGCAGCAGCATTAGATTTCTCATACTCTTAATTTATCTGATGATAAGTAGCTGTAGCCTTGGCCTTTTGATAGGCGTCCAAAATGTTTGTCCACCCCAATGAGATGCTCAGAAGCTGCTGTAGGTGTTCCTCCGTCATTTTATCAATCTGCTCCAGCAAGGGGGTCTCAATTGATTGCCGAAGCTTGGCCATGCCCCTCAGGACATCCTTCCTCAGGTAAGCATTATCCCTCATGTGATGGAGGATGGTGAGGTAGGGAGGGCTATAAAAATAATATTTTGGAGCTATGGGCAGATACGAGGTGGAAGGAGGAAAGTGTGCTTGGTCCTGAGGGGGAGAAGGGGGGATGATAGTAGGGAAGTCAAGTTGTGGGGGAATGGGGTCAAGTTCTTAGACTATTTGTGTAGATTTGGTAGAGAAGGTGGGAGGGGGTAGGATAAGAGGGAGGGTGGATGGGATAGGGGGAAAGGAAAAGGGTGTAGGCTCACTAGGAGTTAGGGGTGATGGGGGATGGAAAATGGGAATTGTGAAAGGGATTAAAGGAAAGGGGTGGGTAAGATTTAATGGTGATGGTGGGGGGGGGGGTAATGGGTCAGGAGGAAAGTCTGTTTGTGTCTGTCTGTCAGTGGATAAGACCAGGGGGGGTGAAGAGGGTGGTGGAGGGATGGGTGGGTTAGTTAAGGTGTGTAGGGTGGATTGGATGGAGGTTAGTTCAGTTTGCATCTGATCCTATTTTTAGGTATTGGTGGATAGCTGGGCTTGAATGTCATGGATAAGGGAAAGGATAAGGGGTAGTGTGTCAGGGATAGGAAGTTGGGTATGTGAAGAAGAGGGTACGGGTTGGAAAGGTGAGGAAGGGGCATGATGGAAAGTGGAGGGAGGGGAAGAGGGGGGTTCTGGGGAGTGATGTTGGGAGGTAATTGGGGAGTCTGGGAGAGGGGTGTAGTAGGCTGGTATTGTTTCAAGGAAGGTAGATATAAAGGCTTGGAAGCCTATGGATGTGTTAAGGGTTAAGTCGATGTTTGTGAGGGGGGGTAGTAGATATGGCTGGGGTGGTGGTTTCTGCAAGGTGGGGTGTGTCAATGGGGATAGAGGAGATTGAGGGTGGTGTCTGGGAGATGGTTGGGATGGTCTCAGTGGTCTTTCATTTTTTGTAGGTGATGAGTGGGGAGTTGGTAGGCTTAGGTGGAGATAAAGGGGGAATTGTGGCTGTGTACTGAGGTAAGGTAGGGGATGGTGAGTCCTCCCATGGACCAAGCACAGGTGAAGGGGGAGTGGGCATGGAGAATGGAAATAGAGGGGGGTGAGAGATGGATGCAAGAGGGGTGGTGGATGCAGGGGTAACAGGTGCTGCTGCAGCTATGGAAGTGGTAAGCTTTGGGGGCACCTCCTTTGTAGCAGGGATGAATCTTGATCCGGCTGCCTCTTCTGCTTGCTTGGGCAGAGCCTGAGCCTCAACTTTCTTCTTTTTCTGGCCCCCCATCATGCTCCTACTGATTCTTCATTGCCTTTTGGCAAAGGTAGTAGGGGAAAGGGTGGTGGTCTGCTCAGTCCTTCCTATCTTGTAGCCCCCCTTGATTAGCAGCAAGGTAATGATTCTTGCATAGGGTAGAGTGTGAGGCTTCTTGTTTGACCCTAACTTCTCCACTACGTCTTTCATAGCCTCAAAAATTAGCCAGGCTGCATGGAAGCCATGGCCCATGTGATAGGAGTAGACAACATCCGCAATGGGGGTTCTCCTTTCTTGCTGATGTCCTGAGCAATATATGTTCTTTCGCAGGACTTGGTCAATGAATAGAAATTCAAGTTCTAGTTCCCTTCTTCTGATTGAGTCCTCGGTGGCTTTTAATCCTCTAGTTAGGGCTCGTGCAATTGTATCAATCAATGCACTTAGAGGGGGCCATATCCACAGCTAGGATTGAATGCTGCTGGGATGCCCAACACTTTAGCAATAATCTTATGGCCCACTAACATATCAAAGTCTTCAATCAGCACCAGCAAGCACCCTTGTCCATTATTGTCCTTCTTGACCTTGATGTGCTAATAAAACAGCTACACTAGCCTGGGGTAGGCTAGTGTTGGAATTCCTCTCATCAATGGCATCAGGCCCGCTTTGCTTATAAACTGTACTGCAGGGGCAAAGAGAGGTTTTTTCTCAGAAAAGGGTACATCAAAGGCTGTTTCAGGCTCCAATGGAATTGACTCCATGAGCTCAGAAGGAGTAGAGAACTTAGTGGTTGGTACCGCCGCCTCCTCAACCACTTCCTTTCCTTTTTTGGGGGACTTTGAAGTCTTGGCCATTTTAGGGGTGGTCTCTGCAGGGTCCTTGTCCTTCCCTTTTCTCTTTGGTGCAGACTTTGGAGCCATGTCTAACTCTATCCTATAGTATGAGAAACAGAGGCTGAAATCTAGGGTTTGGTTTGATTGGACGCACAGGGCACCTCAAGATCTCTGAGTAGAGGTCAATGGATGGGGGTGATGTTAGGAAGAACTCTATAGAATTGTGAAGTGAATGATGAGCTGTAGGAGTAATGCTGGAGGGGAGAGCTCCAGAAGCTAGGGTTTCGCAGAGGGAAGAAGGATGAAAATAATGAAAAAGGGACAAAGCGTGGGGTTGAAATACTTATCGCGAAGCTTGACGCGCTTTGGAACATCTGGTCGCGGGTTTGGAAATGAACCTAGTGAAGGTGTTGATTAAAACTGGATTGCGCGACAATCTCTCAAGTTATCCTTGGAGTGTGCGACAGAGTGAGATTAATTCATGTGAATCGCACGAGCGGCTCCTAGGTTTCTTTTGGATTACGCGAAAAGCTCTTAGGTTCATTTTGATTCTCGCAACAGACTTAGAAGCTCGCGACAATAAATGAAGTATTTCTGTTACACTGCGCGAGAGTCTCCCAGTTTACCTTATGAACCTCACGACAGCCGGATAATCTCGCGATAACTACTGAATAGCTCGATGTGGACCGCGCGAGAGGTTGTCAGGTACGCATGAATCTTGCGATAGGCATTGAATGTTTCTATGCAAACTGCACGACATGCTCCCAGGCTTTCTTTTTAACCTCATGATAGCTTTTGAATCTCACGATAGTCTCTTAGGCTTTCAGTTTGGACCCAGCGACAGTAAGGTATAAAATAGAGAGCATGTGCTCTCTGTTCTGCCCTTTGCCTGTTTACTTATGGTTGGATCCTGGGCATGACTCTCTCCTATGGCTACCTATAGACACATGTAAACTCAATCATCCAATCAAAAACAACCTCCCACATTAGGCATGCAACAAAAGCTATCAATTGAAAAATAGTAAGAATGAAACCATGCATAAAAAGTTCAAAACAGATTGGTCTAGATTCAGATAAGGCCATGAACAAATCCTAAAGAATAGAATCAAAAGAAAGCAAGATAAATCAACAAAAAATAGCATACTTATGATACAGTAATGACACACCTGTGGATCAATTTGATGAAGGATCTTCTTGAAGGTGAATGGTGTCCATGGGTTCAACAGGTTTTTCAAAACAAGGCTTAAGCCTCTGACCATTCACTTTCAAGGTTCTCTCAGACTTGGGATCCTTGATTTCCACAGCACCAGATGGGGAAACATGCATGACAATGTAAGGACCTTCCCATCTGGATTTCAATTTGCTCGAAAAAAACTTAAGTTTGGAGTTAAACAACCAAACCTTATCACCAGCAATGAAACTCTTTCTCAACAGCCCTTTGTCAAAGAAAGTTTTGGACCTTTCCTTATAGATCCTAGCATTGGCATACGCATCCATCCTTAGTTCTTCTAATTCAGACAGCTGCAGCGACCTATGAAGACCAGCAAAAGTTAGATCTAAATTTAAATGTTTGATGGCCCAATAGGCCCTGTGTTCTAACTCCACTGGGAGATGACAGGCCTTGCCATAGACCAGTCTGAATGGGGACATACCAATGGAGGTCTTATAGGCAGTCCTATAAGCCCATAGTGCATCATTAAGCTTGTCAGCCCAATCCTTCCTATCAGTCCTCACAGTCTTCTAAAGGATATGCTTGATCTCTCTATTTGAAATTTTTACTTGCCCACTGGTTTGTGGGTGGTAGGGAGTAGCAATCCTATGGGTGACAGAATATTTCTTGAGCAAGCTCTCAAAAATTTTGTTACAGAAATGGCTCCCCCCATCACTGATAATGGCTCTAGGGGTAACAAATCTAGAGAAAATATTCTGCTTTATGAACTTGAGGACAACCTGATTATCATTAGTTCTTGTGGCAATGGCTTCTACCCATTTGGAAACATAGTCCATTGCCACTAAAATGAAATGAAAACCATTTGAAGGAGGAAAGGGGCCCATAAAATCAATACTCCACACATCAAACAATTCTACAACAAGGATGGGCTGTAAAGACAGTGAATTTCTTTTAGATAGCCCTCCTAGTTTCTGACATCTTTCACAGGTCTTGCAGTGTGTATTGGCATCTCTGAAAAGAGAAGGCCAATAGAACCCACACTGGAACACTTTGTCAGCTATTTTTCTCCCACTAAAGTGACCCCACAGGCATTTTCATGGCACATGGCCAGAATACTGGGGACATCACTTTCAGGGACACATTTCCGATTGATTTGGTCTGCACAATACTTGTACAAGCAAGGTTCTTCCCCGAAGAAGAATTTGACCGGTGAGAAAAACAGGTCTTTGCCCATTTTTGTCCAATGGGAAGAGATCTTGCCTACAACTAGATAATTGATAATATGTGCATACCAGGGAACTAAAGACTGGATGGCAAACAGTTGCTCATCCGGGAAGACATCATTTGTAGCAAGGTCATCAACACCTTTTTCAAACATAATTTTAGACAAGTGGCCAGCCACCACATTTTCTACACCCTTCTTGTCCTTGATTTCGATGTCAAACTCCTGCAACAGGAGTATCCATCTAATCAATCTGGGCTTTGCATCCTTCTTGGGCAGTAGGTACTTTAATGCTGAGTGATCAGTGAAGAGGACAGTTTTAGACCCAAGTAGGTAAGGTCTAAACTTGTCCACAGCAGAAACCTCTGCCAGAAGCTCTTTCTCAGTGGTTGTGTAGTTCAGTTGAGCTTCAGCAAGTGATTTGCTGAGATATGTAATGACCACAGACAGCTTATCTTTTCTCTGTCCCAGGACAACACCTATTGCCAAGTCAGATGCATCACACATCAACTCAAAGGGCAGGGTATAGTCAGGTGTTTGAAGTACAGGGGCAGAGGTGAGGCAGACTTCTAAAGTTTCAAAAGCCTTCAGACATTCAGCAGAGAAGTCAAAGGGCACATCCTAGCAGAGCAGGTGGCACAATGGTTTAGCAATTTTGCTAAAGTCTTTGATGAACCTCCTGTAGAATCCAGTATGCCCAAGGAAGGATTTGATTTGCTTGACTGTTCTCGGAGGGGGCAAATTTTTAATGAGGTCAACTTTGGCCTTGTCTACCTCAATTCCATCTTTAGAGACCACATGGCCCAACACAATTCCCTGTGTTACCATGAAGTGGCTCTTCTCCCAACTTAAGACCAAATTGGTCTCGTCACATCTTTGTAAGACTTTATGGAGGTGTTGTAGACATTGGTCAAAGCTATCTCCATAAACCAAAAAATCATCCATGAAAATTTCCAAGAATTTATCAATCATATCTGAAAAGATGGCATACATACACCTCTGAAAGGTGGCTGGGGCATTACACAGTCCAAAAGGCATCCTTCTATAAGCAAAGGTGCCGAAAGGATAAGTAAAAGTAGTTTTCTCTTGATCAAGGGGGTGTACAGGGATCTAGTTGTACCCTGAGTACCCATCAAGAAAATAGTAAAAAGCTTTCCCAGCCAACTTATCTAAAATTTGATCAATAAAAGGGAGAGGGAAGTGCTCTTTTCTGGTCTTGGAGTTGAGTTTTCGATAATCGATATAAACTCTCCAGCCATTGGTCTCCCTGGCTGGTCTCAACTCTCCAGAGTCTGTTGTGATCACTGTTATGCCATATTTCTTGGGTATCACCTAGATTTGTGCCACCCATTCAGAATCAGAGATGGGGTAAATTACCCCAGTATCCAACAACTTAATGATTTCTTTCAGAACCACTTCTTGTATGTGAGGATTCAATTTCCTCTGCATTTCTCTGGAGGGTGTTGAGCCCTCCTCCAAATGAATCCTATGCATACAGATTGATGCATCAATCCCTCCCAGATCAGCAATGGTCCAACCAATTACTTTCTTATGCTTCCTCAGAACTGTTAGCAATTCCTCCTCTTGCTCACTGGTTAGAGAGGAGGAGATAATTACAGGAAGTTTCCCTTCTTTCTTGAGGAAAGCATATTTCAATGTCTCTGGCAGCTTCTTGAGCTCCAGATCAGGGGCTTGTTGGATGGATGGTAGGATTGGTGTATTGTTGGTTGGAGGAAGGGGCAGCAATGTAGGTTTCCAATCTGAATGCTGCACAAAGCCCACAGAAGACCTCACTAGGGGTATGTCTTATGGCATTAAAGCTAGGCTTCCTTCCTCCACAATGTTCCAAAATTCAGTTAAATCTATGACAATATTGTTCCACTCCAGCAGAGTGGGCAGTTCTTCTTCAACAATTTCTTCTAGTACATCTACTGCAAAGCATTCCTCATTGTCCAGCTGAGGGTACTTTACACTACTGTACACATTAAGCTCAACTTTCATATGTCCGAAAGTGACCTCCATGATCCCAGACCTACATTGAATGCATGCATTGGCAGTGGCCAAAAATGGTCTACCCAGAATGATAGGTATCGGGGATGTACTCTTGTTACAACCGATGTCCAAAACAAGGAAGTCTGCAAGGTAGAAGAACTTGTCTACCCCCACTAGGACATCCTCAACCACTCCCATGGGCTTCCTCTCAAACCTATTAGCCATCAATAGAACAGTGGGGGTGGGCTTCAGCTCTCCCAAACCTAACTGCTGATATACACTGTATGGCAGCAGGTTAACACTGGCTCCAAGGTCCAAAAGGGCCCTTCCAATCGTGTGGTCTCCAATAATACAAGGAATAGTGGGTATCCCTGGGTCTTGCAACTTCTCAGGTATTGTCATGGTTAATATAGAATTAACTGTATCAATCGAAAAGACCTTTTTAGACAAATGGCCTCTGGCCTTCCTTTTCTGAGTACAGAGGTCTTTCATAAACTTTACATAGGCTGGGACCTGTCGGATTGCATCAAGCAAGGGTAAATTTATCTTGACCTGCTTAAAGGTCTCCATCATTTCCTCGATCTGTGTCTGACCCTTATCAAAAGGGGCAGGGCCACGCAAAACTTGAGAAAAAGGCAGCTGAGGTACTACTGGTTCCTCAACTGCAAGCCTATGATTGAACTTTTATTTTTTTCTTTTTCTATTTTTATCTCCTGCTGAGGCTCATCTACAACCTTTTTATTTTTTTCTTGTTCAAGGGCAGCAGGCAGTTCTTGACTCTGTGCTCTAACAAAGTATTTATCATTTTCACTTGACATTTCCTTAGGAATGACCTCTCCTTGTTCTTTTCCCACCTGGTTGTCTACCAGCTTGCCAGACCTTAAGGATGTGATTGCATTGGCCCCCTCAAAATTTGAGGAGCCTTCTCCGATGGAATACTGGCCCTTTGGGTTGGGTACTGGTTGGCTTGGCAACCTGCCCTCCTCTCTTTTAGCCAGAGCATTGGCTATTTAGCCAAGCTGCTCTTCTATTTTCTTAATGCTTTGACTGTAAGAAGTGACAGTCTGATTCAAGGGTCCAAGGCTTTACAATTGGGCCAAAACCTGGTCCTCGAAAGAAGCACTTCGGGGCTGAGGTGGGGGAACTACCAATTGATTTTATTGTTGGGGTTGATGTTGCTGCTGGAAATTTGACCTTTGGGCATAACCCTGGTTAAACTGCTACTGTGGCCTTGGAGGTAAGGCGAACATCTGTTGCGGCCGAACATAATTGTCTTGCCTCCACCTCAAATTTGGGTGGTCTCTCCATTGGTAACTTGCATTCTGGTGCTGATATCCATATGGTTGTTTATTGGAGCCACCAGATTGTTGCTGTCCAAAAGATTGAGCAGCAGCAGCCTGTTCCATTACAAACTCAGGGTATTGCCCTGCAGATGGGCACTCTTCCACTGTGTGTTGTGGAGATTGACATATCAGACATGCCTCCATCACTTGTGCGGCCATTCTGGGCTGCACCATAGTCAAAAGTTTATCAAATCTTTCAGTAAGATTGGCCATCTGCATTCTCAGGTCATTATTTCCTCTAACTTCATACATCTTTCCTTTAGATGTTTCAGCCACCCCCAGCTTAGGAGAAGGCTCTTGAATAGTTCTAGATGAGGACATCTTCTGGAAAGCATTTCACTTATGACCTCGAACAAGTCCCATGCCTCATCAGCTATTTTATGCATGTATGTTCCACCACAAGAGGCATCTACCATGCCTCTGCTCTTCTCATCTATCCCATTGTAGAAGCTCTGGACAAGCTGCCAGTCAGGGATCTTATGGTGAGGACATTGTTTGAGCATCTCCTTAAATCTGTCCCAGGCTTGATTAAAATCATTAGTTGGGGATCATTAGTTGGGGACTGGGCAAAAACAAGTATGCCTTTCCTCAACTGGCAGGTTTTGGTCTCTAGGAAAAATTTAGACAAAAATCTTGTCTGGAGGCTTTCCAGGAAGTGATGCTGTTGTTTGGGAGAGTAGATAACCAGGTCATGGCCCTGTCCTTTAGGGAGAAAGGAAAAAGCCTTAACCTAGTGGCTTCTGGTCCAAAACCAGCAATGGAGAATGTTGTGCACAAGACCAAGAACTGGTCAATGTGCTTGTAAGGGTCTTCTTTGCTAAGCCCATGGAAAGAGGGAAGCATTTGGATGATGGAAGTTTTGATTTCGTAGTTTCCTTGAACATCTAGGAATTGAATACTAAAAGGAGAATTATAATCATCTGGAGCATTCAATTCCTTCAATGTTCTAGGTTGTTCTTCACCCATGACTGCTATCTCAATTTCAATAGGGGGCTCAACTGTGGTGTGTCTGTGCCTTCTCGGTCTTCTACCCCTTTCAATCTCAGGGTTAGCAAGCTCTAACGTAGGATTGAGAGATCTCCTTCCTAACATGCACACACAGCAACAGTAGGGAAAACTATTCGCAAATACAGTGCACAAAAAAAAAAAAATAAATAAATAAAATTACAACTATCTTAATCAACTGCTTATGGAATCTTCAAAGGAGAAATAAACTAAGGTTTTGAAGGTTAGAGAAGTGCAAACAGAGGTAGCTAGACTCTCAATGCAATTCCAATCTCCTTCTCTCCTACGGTCCAGATCTGCAAGAAAATTTTCAAATGTAAATCAGCAGTATCAGTTATTCACAAGTACAGCTACCAAAGAATAAAGAATAAAAAATCTAGAGTCTACTAAAAGATTAATATTCCCCGGAAACGATGCCAAAAACTTGTTAAGATATTTTAAGTGTTTGCTACTGACTTTATTGAAGAGAGTGATAAGAATGGGGTAAATAAAAATGAGTGAAAGGTAGAGTGATGATTACGGAGCAGCAAGCCTAAAATATGCACAGTCCTGCAAGATACAGGGCATGTTGTAGCAAGTTTTGATAAGTAAGAGTTTGTCCCACAAGGAAGTTGATCTCAAGCCCCAAGGGAGCTATCCTTAGTAGGCTCTCCAGATCTGGCTACAGATCTGGCAATCCTAAGTGGAAGGGGATTTAAAGTCACTATAATCTTAATCCTAAGGCAACTGACTGTTTAGATTACATAAAGGGTTAAGAAGAGTGGTGGAATGAGAAAATATATGAAAAAGGGTGAGAAGTATGTTATTAGATACAGATCTGATAGGATCTTGTAACTCAGACTTAGATCTGTTGCCATAGAAATTCTGTCCAATGGCTACATGACCACCAAAGAGGAGAAAGAATCTAACTCACTCCTGTGCCATGATCCAATCCCTTAAGGCTATAACCTGTCCACTCGAAAGGTCACAGACTATCCAATAGGGGAACCACAATCCATAGGTGAGTCAGAACGAGTTTACCATTGTAGGCACTACTTTATCCAGGCTACGAGATCAAGAATCCATAAGAACCTCATCCTCTAAAGTTATGTGTGTGGGCCTAGGCCTACAAAGTGCACAAGCCTGGACACACAGGACCAGCAAGAGTTTGAGTACTAGCTTTTAAGTATGGCTATTCACTGCTTTAGAAAGACTGCAGTGATCCAGTCACAAGCCTACAATCTCTACAACCAACTCAGATCTGCAACCTGATGGCGGATCTATTAAACTATAGGGGAGTCTGTCACTGCACAATCTCCCATAAGGCTACAAGCACAAGTGCAGAGAAGAAGAATCTGTCTTAGTTCCATGAATTGGCCTCACCCTAGGGCTATAATCTGTCCACTTGAATGGTCACAGACTATCCTCCTCACAAAGGTCTAAGACAGAACAAGAACATTGCTGCCGCCACCATGTTCACAAGGCTACAAGCACAAGTTCCCATGGGGATTCAGATTTAGTGGGCCCTGTGGTGGGGAAAGGCCTGCAAAGTGCCTAACTTGGACACACAGGTCACTTAGATCAAAATAGTACCTTAGAAGCAATCCTCCATTGCTTACAAAATAACTTAGCAATGGAGGATCTCAAGGCAGTAGTCCTGTACAGCACAACTCACAATAAACATAACATCCTATACATGTAACAAATCCATAGGAACCTCATCCTCCAAAGTTCTGTGTGTTGGGCTAGGCCTACAAAGTGTACAAGCCTGGACACACAGGACCAGCAAGTGTTTGAGTACTAGCTTTTAAGTATGGTTGTTCACTGCTTTAGAAAGACTGTAGTGATCCAGTCACAAGCCTACAATCTCTACAGCTAACTCAGATCTGCAATCTGATGGCGGATCTATTCAACTATAGGGGAGTCTGTCACTGCACAATCTCCCACAAGGCTACAAGCACAAGTGCAAAGAAGAAGAATCTGTCTTTGTTCCATGAATTGGCCTCACCCTAGGGCTATAATCTATCCACTTGAATGGTCACAGACTATCCACAGAGGCTATCCTCCTCACAAAGGTCTAAGACAGAACAAGAACATTGCTGCCGCCACCATGTTCACAAGGCTACAAGCACAAGTTCCTATGGATATTCAGATTTAGTGGGTCCTGTGGTGGGGGAAGGCCTGCAAAGTGCCTAACCTGGACACACAGGTCACTTAGATCTAAATAGTACCTTAGAAGCAATCCTCCATTGCTTATAAAACAACTTAGCAATGGAGGATCTCAAGGCAGCAGCCTTGGACAGCACAACTCACAATAAAAATAACATCCTATACATGTAACAGATCCTATTACAAAAACTCCATTAAAATCTATACCAGATAATCATACAAAAGGCATAGCCAGCAAATGTTGCACTATGGAGAGAAAGAAAAAAAAAATAACCAGAAAACTCCTAAACCCTAACCTTAACCTACTGTAATTCTATAGTTAGTTTTTGGAGAAGAAGCACATAAGTTAAGTCCCAAAGAGAGTCGATCATCAAACCTAAACTAGGTTTAGGCTTATATAACAGTCGGCTTCCCCTCCAATTAGGGTTAGGAAAACCCTAATTTTTCAATGTAATTGCGGCCCATTCTTGTCCCTTGGATGCCTCGGGGCATGTGCACAGAGATTGAAGCATTAGAGTGCGTGCCCTAATTACTAGAGATTCTCAGATTGCCCTTACAGAAGTGGGGAGAAGTTTAGAATTCGATCCTCGCTGGGTAGAAACTATTTCAGATCTTTCCACGTGGTAGAATTGGCGTCGCGGAGTTGAATTGACTTGAAATTCATGCAGTCGCAGGAATGGCATTTTAGTCATCGCCAAATACAAATGGCTATCGCGAGATTGCTCTTTCAGCTTTGAATGGCGCGGGGATTGCTCGCGCGGTTCGTCCCTTGGTGAATCTCACGAGAGATCCTCGTGAAGAAGCAGTGTTCATGAGTTTCTGGGTCGCGCGAGCATTTCGCAGAAGGTCTGTATCTCGCGGCCACTGCGCGACAGCTACACGTAGGAATACCTGAAGCTCTCCTTCCTTCCTGAGTCACGCGAAGCTTAACGGTTCTTCTTTTGAGCTGTGCGAGACTGTGCGAATGCTTTAGACTGAGCCTCGCAAGGACCTCGCAAAGCCGGCTTTTCAATTCTTTTTGGCACCAAACCGTGCGAGAACGGCGAGCAAATTGCACGACTAGTTGTTGTGCTTCCTCCAGGGGCTCGCGACAATTGTGCGAAGGCATTCTTCTTGATGTATTTCTGCTTGGATGTGCCTATGCTTTAGCCAACTCTCTGTCTGCGTTCATCCTTCGTTCTGCTGAGGTAGTTCTGGGGTAACAGTGAGCTTCTTGGCATGGTTAGGGGTATATTGGTAGCTACTACTTATTACTTACAGAACATGCTTAAAACACTTTTATTAAATGATTAAGGGTTTGACAGAGATTAAGTTAAGGGGTGCTCGAGCGGTCAGGGGAATTGGAGTCCCAGTCCAAGTCTGGACGAATTTCGTGCATGAAGGGATGCACGGAATAGATTATGCATGTTGGTATATGAGCAGAATTTGAAATTTCAGGTGCCGCACTGAAACTTAGGCCAAGTCAAGTTGGACTGATTCCGCACAATGGGTCACGCGCTTAATTAAATTATGTGCAAACTGATCCACACGTAATTCGAGACTACGTGCGGTTCGATGACTTCAAGTCCGAGTCCAACTTGGGGACAAATTCCATGTAGGGGGTTCTACGCTTAATCAATTACATGCATGAGTTCATGCGCAAAATTCAGGAACCTCCCGGGCTCAATCGGGATCGGGTCCTAGTTCGTGGGTTAAGATTTCAAGCAAGCAGGTAGGCAGGTCAAGACAGATAGGCATATATATTTACATGTAATATCATTTAAGTAAATGCTTTCCATTTACTTAAGATATTATATGTAAATAACAAAATAGCCCCCATTTGAATTCAATAAAAATAGTTGTTGTCGATTCTAAGTGTGCTTGATTTATTTGTGTTTTGAAAAAAGGTTTGCAACTGCTAAGTTATAATCAATCTAGAACATTAAAAATAGTAAAGAAATATCAGCACAGAGAGAAGTGAATTAGCCTGCAAGATAAGGGCCAATTGTAGCAAGTTTTAAATGTAAATGAGTAAAAGATCGTCCACAGAGAATTTGTCTAAAATGCAAGATAAACCTCCAGATCTGAGCTACCAGATCTGACCTCTTATGCTATCTAGAAAGCACATAAGATGGGAGGTTGAATTTGTCACATTAACTAAATGATAAAAGTAAAAGTTAAACTAAATGATCCAGATCCGAGTTGGGGGAATTTTGAGGTAAACTTATAAAAAATGGAGAAGTAATATCTAACTTTGATTTTGTCCTTGAAATACAATGAGAAAGACTGCAGCTCAACTGAGGGATGATCCAATCTTCATCTGGCTACCAGCACAGATGTAAGAGAAATAAATCTAACTCAAGGATTAGATTTAGGCTTATGGCTATGGTCTGTCCAGTTTAATGGCCACAGACCATCCAATAGTTTTTTAATCCAAATCCTTAATTTAGAACAAGAACCATCACTACAAATGCCGTGAGAGATTAGGTTACAAACACTAATTCTCACAGGATTAATGAATCAAAGGAAATTGCATGAAAAACAGTAAATCTAAAGGAGTCTAATGCAATAAGGAGATCAGAGGGAACCCTTAACATGAGTCCAATTGAGAATGGACGATTTACAGCAACCTTTTCAAATTCATCATTACAATTACAGAGCACAGCTTAAACAGCTCTCAGATTTGTAGTCTTGAATACAACTCTCCTTTGAATTACAGGAGTATCTCACAGCTCTCAATTGCAAGTAAAAGTGAGGTTATTACAAGGATTTTAGACAAACTATCCGATTTGGAAATGGGGGAATAGGAATGAAACTCAAAATCTGGATGCCCAAATTGGGCAAATGGTTCGTCTATTTATAGTTTTCCCTAAGTCCAGCTCAGATGTATATCAACCAATCAAAAGTGCTCAGATCTGTATCGACCAATGGTAGTCGAGCACAAGGATCCAGATCTGTTCTGGCCAATCAGAATTGCTCGATCTGGTTCAGCCAATTAGGTGACAAAAGCATCAATTCTGTTATGCATTTTGAAAGTTTGTTAGAGTTTCTAGAAGTTCCCGCCAAGTTATTTCATCTCTGGGTGCTCACATGGGGTGGAATATTGCTTCGCTTCATGCTTAGAATCCTCTGGAATGTCCCTAGGTTTTTAAATGCATTGGAACGCATGAAAAAGATTCCTGAATTACCCTTGCAAAAGCTGGGAATCTCTAGAATACCTTTTCGCATAGTTTAGGGGACTTTTCGCAAGGTGTTGTAACTCCTGAAGCACTTTTCTCAATGTTCTGGTTCTGTTCGAATGGAGTTTTCTTCTTTTCGAAAAGGTCAATCATCTCTTCGAAGAGTTCAGGTGCTCTTCGAAAGCTAAGCCTGGAGTTTTTAGTTCTTTTCGCAGAGTTCAGGTTCTTTGCGAACAGTTCAGGTTCTTTGCGAAAAGTACTCTTTAGTGCATTTTTCTATTCGAATTGCTCCATACTTCTTCTCTGGGTTGAGACCTGGTCTTTGCCTCTTCAGTTCGGACCTTTTAACAGCTAGTGAGGTTGTCCCTTCTCTTTCTTCCTTTGGATCGACATGGATTATCATCTTTTTGGCACTTTTAACCTGCTTTTATGGTTAAGCCTGTCTTTGTTGTTAGCTGAAATACAAGCACTTAGAACTCTTATTTAGTTCTCTCAAAGGTCTATCAAGACTCAAGTTAAGGGGTGAAAATTGGTATTTTCCAGTTCTCAACACACCCCCAAACCTAAGCTTTGCTAGTCCCTGAGCAAAGACAAAATAAAAATAAAGTAAACAGCCACTTTTGTAGGGAGCATAGTTGCATTTAGCATATGCAACAAGCCTTTTAAACCCCTAGGTGATCCCTAGTGGAGGATTGAAGTCTCCTGATGGTTTTCAGTGAAGGTACCCACAAACTTCTTCAATGAATCAGTTAAGATCACTGCAGTTCTGTTACAGCAAACTTTCATCCAATCTGTTTATTCACACCTGCATCAGTCATGTTGTAAGAAGATTTTCAAGAAAATCATCAGTTCAAAACTAAAATTCTGCTGTAATTCTTGTTACTACTCAGTCAATTTATGTCAAAGGTTATTTACAAGAAAAATTAATGAACAGCTTGCCTTCTATTTAGGAATCCAGCTTTGATGTTACCCCAATGAGTTGATTTCAAACCCAACTCTCACCAGGATTTTCACTCATCATGCAAGTAAGAGGGTTGTACTATTTCACACGGCTCAAGAGCGGTTACAGCCCTCAAATAGGACTGTAAGCATGAGCATAGGCATTGCTTTTAGTTCAGAATTCACTGCTCTTTTCACCATAGATTACACAAATTCTTATCTCCATGTGACAGCTCAATCCATCATTGATCAGTAAGGACTTTACTGGGGTTGTAATGTGGCTTATGGGAGAAATTTCTCAAGAATAAAGGGGTGGAATGGTGTTCAAAATTGAGAAGTCAGTCAAGGTAAGGAGGTGATACACAAACCTTCTTTAATTCAGCATATTTTCATCTTCTTCTTTGAATTTCCAAAGCCAAAGTGGCCATCTTTTTCTCTTTCTTTTTCAAGCTTCCAATGAAATGCCTTCTCTCTTTTTGTTTTTCTCATTTTTTTTTTTTTCAAATTAGCATTGACTGGAATGCCACATTTCTTCTACTGATACATCATTGTCTTCAATTTTTATTCTTCTCTTGTTGTCAAACTGTTACTCAATTCTCCTTTCTTCAACTTCCTTCCCTTTATCTTCTGACTTCTCAGAGCGAGGGTTTGGCTAAATGAAGTTGATGAGGTTATTAGATGAGGTTTCAAAGAAATCTTAGATTTGTAAAGCTCAAATGGTGTGTATCAAGGGCAGTTTAAAAAGGTGGGGCTTTGCAAGGTTCAAACTGTCCAAAAGGAGGCCTTACATCATGTCTTTAATATCACGAGTGTTGTCAAATTATTTCAATTTGGATATGTGTAATTTCTAGTGCAAGTAAGCAGGTTCAATCAGTCCCAAAAGCAGAAAAAATTGCCAATTCATACCTCCAAAGAATACATTTCAAGCCCAAACCTCACTGGGTGTGGTTTTTTATCAAATTCCTGAGGTGTATCATCACTATTTTCCCTCTTTTTAGGTTTACTAAAACATCAATTTTCTTTTGGAAATTTCCTGACATTCACTTCATGAAAGTATTAAAATTACACTAGAAATTAATTTCAAAAAGTTTTTAACTTCATTTTTTTTTCAAAACAGCAGGTGTGAAATTACTTCATTTTCAAAAATTCCACTGATCATAAGCTGTACTGATGTTAACTCAATTATTGATTATTGACATTTCTGTCACACCCCCAAACCAAAGGGGAGCAGGGTCCACACTGGTCTAAAGCAAAGAAGAGAAACAAGCAAGAAAAAAAAAATCATGATGATAAGAGGACAGACAGAAATGTACAGTAATTTTACAAGAAAAACCAGAATTTATATTACAAACTCATAACACAGATAAGTACAAAGTGCTTTAATAACTGGGGTCAAAATCTGTATCATAAGTTGGTTCAATGGGCTCAGAACTGGAGTCACTGTCAGAGTCAGAACTAGAATCAGTATTGGAGTCTGAACTTGATTTAGCTTTCTCCTGGATTGTGTTTTGTAGCTCAGTGTATTCCTCTGATTTGATCTTTTTGGTGAGGCCAATGTACTTGCCAAGTCTAGTGGTCTTCAGTTTTTCCTGGTCAAGCTGTGCTTCCAACATGGTCACCTTGTGCTGCTCACTCCGAACCATCTGAAAGGTTTGACCCAGCAAGTCCTTCATTTTCTCTCTCAAATTTCATAAATAACTCCAATTTTCGAATCTGGTTTTCATAAGGGGTTCTAATGTAGGCTTGTAAATCAGCTAACCCCTTTAGAACATCTCTACAGATATATGGATTTTCTTCCATGGCTCTTGAGGTGGCAACGGGGAGGGGAATGGAATGGTAGGGGACCAAAGGTATCCCAGCTGTGGGAGTGGGAGAAGAAGTGTCCAGAAGGAGGACTTCAGGGTCGGTCTGAGTAGCTTGCTCAGAGAAAGTGAGGAGTGGTGAAGGGGACTCAACCAAAGGTACTTCAGGTTCAGTTTGGGTAGCATGGGCAGTAGTGGTGGGGGTGGGCAAATCAACCAATACTACCTCTGGTTCAGTTTGGGTAGCATGGGCATCAACAGTAGGTACAGGGGTAATGGTAGTTGTGAGGGATGTGGAGGCTAAGGTTTGGAGAAGGTCATTGGTCACAGACTGGTTTTCTGTGTTGATTTGTAGTTGGGCTTGGATGGATTGGAGGTAGGCAAGTATTTGGTTAATAGATTCAGGTGTGGGGGAGGTGTGCATAGCAGGGACTGGTACAACTGAAGTGGATGGTTGAGGAGCAATGGGTGAAATGGCTGTAAAGGGAGAAGTAGGTAAGTGAGTGAAATGATGAGGGTCAGGTATAGGGATAGGTTCAAGCCCCACGGTTTCAAAAATAGATCCCATTAATGAGGAATAAGCCTCTGTAGTGAAAGGCTCAGGTTCAGGTGTATGGGATACTTCTGGTGTGTTGGCTGAATGAGCAGGTGAATTTGAAGGGCTTTGGAGCAGAGGAGTGCAGGGAGATTGGGCAATAAAGTCTGTAGCCAAAACTTGGGCATTGGGGGGAGAAATTGGTGGTGTGAGTATGGTTGGAGTGGTTGGTGTAGAGGGGGAATCTGCAATTGGGATAATGGTGGGTATGGGAGATGGGACAGCTGGGATAGGTCAAGTGGCAAGGGCTAGACTAGCGGAGGAGGGTAAAAGGCCAACTTCCTCAAGAATTGGTGCAGCTGAAGAGCCGGTCACCATGGAGAGGATAGTTTCTTCAAGAATGGGTGCTAAAAGAGGTCAAGACTGGTCCGCAGAGCTGCTTCAAGAATTGGTGCAGCTAAAGAGCTGGTCACCTCAGGATCTGGCAAAACTGGTTCTAAGGGATCTGCAGGGGGAGGTTCATTAACAGCTGCAGGTGCAGGTGTAGGTTCACCTTCCTCTCTCAGTCTTTTTAGCATGGCTTGGCTTGTAGTCCAAGCCTTTTTCCCAAAATTGTGAGGGGCTATGACTTCAAATGGTTCCTGGTCATCAATATCAAATTTAGCTCTGAGGAGGGCTGTGATCAATCTACCAACTGGGAGTCCAGCTAGTTTCTTCTCCTTTTTCAACTTGGCACTAATATCAGCCATGGCTTCAAAATTAACATAGGCCTCGCATTTTCTGATTTTCCAGCCTATAAAATTGGAGAATGTTCCTTATCTGCTAGTAATACGTAACTGAACGAAGCACAAAACTTCCTTCAAAATAGAATCCATCAATAAAAATTGGGGTGCTAGGTCTCGCCTCATTATGGACTATCCAGTGCCAACAATTCCTTGGGTTAAATGTGCAGCCATTTCTCTAAAAGAGGTTGCTTCTGGTGCAGCCAATGGACAAGAAGGATCAAATTGGAAGGGTATCCCCAAAGCATTCCCTATGTCTTCAAATGTGACAGTTAGATCACAATCATCAATAAAGATAACCAAGGTAGGGACATCAACATCTTTCTCAGTGACTTTTACCAAGTTTTGGTACCATAACTTCACCATTCGCGGGTAAATTTTCTCTGGCAGAGGGGTAAGGATATTGCTTAGTGAGGCATCTCTCATGTATCTTAAAGATAGCAGACAATCTGGTTTGTTGACGAAAAAAGTTTCGTCCACAATCAGCTCAGGAATTAGCTTATGAGCTTCAATAAATGGATTTGGCAGTACCAAATGTATAGGCAGAGGAGGAAGCTCAGGCTCAGGACTAGCTGCTGCAGGGATGGGTTCCTCATGTCTCACTTTCTTCCCTTTCTCCACCCTATCCGCTTTATCCATTGATAGTTTTCTTTTGGCTGAAGTTTTGATTTTTCCTTTTGGGGTAGGTTTGCTAACTTTCTCAGCAAAGGATTTGGGGAACATGGCAGCCAATGATTTCTCCGCTTTTCCCATTCTAAATTTCTGTATGAAAATGCCCACAACAGATGCTGACACAAAATCAAAATTTTCAAATGATAAACAGAGAGAATGCGGAGAGAAATACCGAGATCTAGGGTTTTTTGATTGAACGTGTTGCTTGCTTGTTGAAATCCCCCAGACTAGAAGCTAAAATCCTTCTCTGAAAGCTCAAATGATCAAACCAAGGTGATGAAAAGTGTGGCTAGATTCTCAAATCATGCAAGGAAAGAAAGAAATAGGGTTTCTGTGGAACAGGTCGTTCTCAGAAAGCTTTCGAATATGAAACCCTTACTTCGAAAGGGTTTAAATATGCTCAGAGTTAATTTCGCAAAGTCCTTTTTTAGTTTTCAAAAAGTTCCAAAATAGACCTTTTTACAACTGAGAATGGCATCAGTACCATTCGAAAAGTTAATAGCTTCAGAAACATCTTTTCGAAAAGAAAATAGCTTCAGAATAACTATTCGAATAGCAAATCCTTGCTTTCGAGCAGTTCGTTACAAATCCAGATTCTTTTCGAAAAGTAAATTGAACTTTGCGAAAAGACAATTTTTACTTTACGATTTAACTTTTCAGATATTTAAATCATGCGAAAAGAGATAAATCATGAACAAAAACAGAGAAAAAGAAACTAAGCAAAAACTATGAAATAAAAGCATATTGTACAGTTGTATACCATCAGATTTGGGGAGGCTCTTGATGATAGATGGGCAGCACAGGCTCCTGGGTATTTTCAATGCATGGTTTGAGCCTCTGACCATTTACTTTCAAGATTCTTCCATTACTTGGATCTAGGATGTCAACAGCTCCAGAAGGAGCTGCCTGAATGACAGTATATGGCCCTTCCCATCTGGATCTCAGCTTTCCATGAAAAAACTTAAGTTTTGAGTTAAATAACCATACCTTAGAGCCAGCTGTGAACTCTTTTCTCAACAAATTTTTATCATGGAAGGCTTTGACTTTCTCTTTGTAAACTCTTGAATTTGTGTATGCATCCATTCTCAGCTCCTCTAACTCAGCAAGTTGCAGTTTCTTGTGATTACCAGCAGTAGTTAGATCCATGTTCAATGTTTTAATGGCCCAAAAGGCTTTATATTCTAACTCCACTGGTAAATGGCATGCTTTGCCATAGACCAACCTAAATGGGGACATGCTAATTGGGGTTTTATAGGCTGTCCTATATGCCTATGATGCATCATTCAGCTTAAAGGACCAATCCTTTTTGTCCCTCTTCATAGTCTTTTCCAGTATATGTTTGATTTCTCTATTGGAAATCTCCACTTGTCCACTGGTTTGTGGATGATATGGAGTGGCTACTCTATGAGTCACAGAGTATTTTTTCAATAAAGTTTCAAAATGTTTATTACAAAATTGGTTTCCCCCCATCACTAATAATAGCTCTGGGGAAACCAAACCTGGAAAAAATGTGATCCTTTAGAAATTTAAGAACCACTTTGTGGTCATTGGTTTTAGTGGCTGTGGCTTCAATCCATTTGGATACATAATCCACAGCTACTAAAATGAAATTATACCCATTGGAAGGAGGAAAGGGACCCATGAAGTCTATCCCCCAAACATCAAACAACTCAACTACCAAAATAGGCTGTAAAGGCATTGAGTTTCTCTTGGAAATGCTGCCCAATTTCTAGTAGTTCTGGCAAGACTTACAGTGCTGTAAAGCATCTTTGAAAAGTGTAGGCCAATAAAATCCACACTGCAAAACCTTTGCAGCAGTTTTGTTTCCACTAAAATGACCTCCACAGGCCTGTTCATGACACATAGAAAGTATTCTATGAAATTCTTGGTCAGGGACACATCTTCTTATTATTTGGTCTGCACAATTCTTAAACAGATAAGGATCTTCCCAGATGAAATGTTTAACCTTTGAGAAGAAAAGATCTTTATCCATTTTATTCCAATGTTGAGGAATTCTTCTAGTAACCAAAAAGTTGACTATGTTTGCAAACCAAGGAGTGTGTACACTAATAGCAAAAAGTTGCTCATCAGGGAAAGATTCATTGATAGGCAGCCTATCAATCTCAGCGGTTAAAATTTTAGACAGGTGATCAGCCACCACATTCTCCACCCCCTTTTTATCTTTGATCTGTAAATCAAATTCCTGTAATAGGAGAATCCACCTGATTAATCTTGGTTTGGTGTCCTTCTTAGACAGAAGGTATTTCAAAGCAGAGTGGTCAGTGAACACCACTATTTGTGAACCCAAGACATATGACCTGAATTTCTCTAAAGCAAAAATAATTGCCAGCAGCTCCTTCTCAGTTGTTGTGTAATTGAGTTGTGCATCAATCATTGATCTACTGGCATAAGCTATGACATGAGGCAGCTTTTCCTTTCTCTGTCCAAGGACAGCTCCCAAAGCATAATCTGATGCATCACACATCAGTTCAAAAGGTAGTGAATAATCTGGAGACTGCAATATTGGAGCTGAAATCAAACAGTTTTTTAAGAATTCAAATGCCTTCATGCATTCATTATTGAAAACAAAAGGGACATCTTGGCACAACAAATGACAAAGAGGCTTGGTTATTTTACTGAAGTCCTTAATGAACCTTCTGTAAAATCCAACATGTCCCAGAAAACTTCTGATTTGTTTAATAGTTTTGGGAGGTGGTAAATGTGCAATTAAATCAATTTTTGCTCTGTCCACCTCAATGCCCTTGTGGGAAACAATATGGCCAAGGACAATGCCTTGGGTGACCATGAAATGGCTCTTTTCCCAGCTCAAAACTAGATTGGTTTCTTCACATCTCTGTAACCCCAATTTGAGATGATGTAAACACTGGGAAAAACTGTCTCCGTAGATTGAAAAATCATCCATAAAAATCTCCATAAATTGGTCTATCATATCAAAGAAAATGGAATACATGCATCTTTGAAAGGTAGCAGGGGCATTACAAAGACCAAATGGCATTCTCCTATAGGCAAAAGTGCCAAAAGGGCAAGTGAATGTGGTCTTTTCCTGATCTTGTGGGTACACAGGAATCTGGTTGTAAACAGAGTAACCATCAAGAAAATAGTAATAAGCTTTTCCTGCTAGCTTATCTAAAATCTGATCAATGAATGGGAGAGGGAAATGGTCTTTTCTGGTCATTGAATCTAATTTTCTGTAATCAATACAGACCCTCCACCCAGTAGTTTGTCTGGTTGACATAAGCTCACCAGTATCTGAGGTTACAACAGTGATCCTAGATTTCTTAGGTACCACCTGTGTAGGTTCCACCCAAGATGAATCTGAAATGGGGTAAATGACCCCTGCATCCAACAACTTAACAACCTCTTTCATGACCACTTCTTGCATATGAGGGTTCAGCCTCCTTTGCATTTCCCTAGAAGGCTTTGTATCTTCTTCCAAATGAATTTTGTGCATGCAAACAGCTGGACTGATTCCTCCCAAATCAGCAATAGTCCAGCCAATTGCCCTTCTATGTTCTTTTAAAACAATCAACAGCTCTTCCTCCTGCTCCTTAGTGAGGGAGGAAGAAATAGATTTATGATCTCCTAAAAACACATATTTCAAATTTTCCTGCTTGATTCTAAATCGTGAAATTTGAAAAGAAGGTAACAAAGGTACCTTAGCTGTTTGTGGAAGGGGAAGAGTAGCAGGTTTCCAAGAAGAGAAACTTGCTGATTGATTAAGAGTTCCTTGCACAATATTTACTTCCTCAGAATTTGAGATACAAACTATTTCTTCCTCAGAATTTCCCCAAGCATCTTTAGCATCTGTGGTGAAATCTTCACACTGCAGAAACCGTTGTAAAGTCCCTTCTACCAGTTCATCCAATAGATCAACATGAAAACATTCCTCAGAGCTTAATTGAGGCTGTGTGACTGCATTATAAACATTTAATTTTACCTTCATGTTTCCAAAAGAGACTTCCATAATACCAGACCTGCATTGAATGCAAGCATTTGTCAGTAGCTGTGAGAATGGTCTTCCCAAAATGATGAGGATGGAAGTTTTGCTTTTGGTAGGTTCCATGTCCAAAACTAGAAAATCAGGGATAGAAAAATTTATCTACTCCCAACAATACATCTTCAATCATCCCAATGGCTTCCTTTCGGATCATGCGCTGGTTGTAACACCACATGAGTGGGTTTTAATTCTCCCAAACCTAGTTACTCATATACAGAATATGGAAGTAGGTTGACACTAGCACCCAGATCTAATAAAGCCTTTTCAATGGTATGTTCCCCAATAATGCAAGGGACTGTGGGGATTCCAGGATCTTGAAGTTTAGGAGGTGTGGCAATGGACAACACCTGATTAAATCTTTCCACAGCAAAGACCTTCTTGGATACTGTATCCTAGACTGTCTTTTGTGAGTGCAAACATCTTTCAAAATTTTTGCATATGCTAGAATTTGTTTGATTGCCTCAAGCAAAGGTAGATTTATCTTGACTTGCTTGAAAGTCTCCATCATTTCATCTATTTTTGTGTTCCCTTTATCAAAAGGGATCTGATTTCATGCATGAGGAAAGGGCAAATGAGGAACTAGTCCTTCATCTACAGCTTTGGAAGCATTTTCAGAATTTTTTTGAATTTTTTATTTTTCATTTGTTTGATTTTTCTGAGGTATATCAGCACCTCCACTGCTATCATTATGCTACTCTTGCTGCATATCTTTATCATTTTCCTCATTTTTTTCTTCTTCAGTACCCACTTTGTTATTTATAATTCTTCCACTTCTCAAAGTTGTGACAGTTTTTACTTCTTCATGTGAAATAGAATCTTCTCCAACCATGAACTGCCCTTTGGGATTGTTCAAAGGTTGGTTTAGTAATTTCCTTCCTCTCTTTTGGCCAAAGTATTTGAAAAATTTGTCCCAATGTTTCTTCAATCTTCTTTATGCTCTTTGTGAAAATTCACGGATGAGTTAAAGATCCTAAATTCAGGTGAATTTAGACTTGATCATCAAAAGAAGGGGACCGAAGGGATTTGAATCAGGCGGATTCAGTTGTTGTGGAATGGAGAATCTTGAAAATTTGGCTTGGCATAAAAATTCTGATAAGGTCAGGTTTGAAAGGCATTTGGTTCTTTGGTTCTTCTTGCTATTGTGATTGATAATTCCTTGGCTCCACCTCAAATTGGGGTGCCCTATCCATGGATATTCATTTGAGCATCCAAATGATTGAGCGCATGAGCTTGTTCCACCACTAAATCTAGGAAGCGTGTGGTGGACATTGGTCAATTGAATGAGTAGGGGACTGGCATATCAGACATGCCTCCTCTACTCTTGCAACCATTGGATTTTTAAGTGAGTCCATCAATCTATCAAACTTTGTGGTTAAATTGTCCATCTTTCTTTCCAACTCATTCACCTCATAAATCTTTTCTTTGGTGGTTTACTGATTGTTCAACCCAGCAGGATTTTCAATATCTCTTGACAGAGATTCCTGTTGAGTTGAGTTTTCACTGATTACTTCAAATAAGTCCCAAACCTCCTCAACTATTTTTTGCAAGTAAGTGCCTCCACATGAGGCATCCACCATATTTTTGCCTTTTTGATCAATTCCTTGATAGAAGCTTTGAACCAGCTGCCATCTAGGAATTTGATGATGAGGACATTGCCTTAAAAGTTCCTTAAATCTTTCCCATGCTTCATGAAAAGTTTCAGTTGAGTTTTGTGAGAAAGAAATGATACTTTGTCTCAATTGACTTGTTTTAGACATTGGGAAGTATTTGGCTAAAAATTGACACTGCAAATCATTCCAAGAAGTGATACTATTTGGTGCTAACATTGATAACCATGCTCTAGCTTTATCCTTTAATGAAAAAGGAAAGAGCCTAAGCTTGGTTATACAGACCAAGTCCAGCTATGTTGAATGTGGTGCAAAGAGCCAAGAATTCATCCACATGTTTGTATGGATCTTCCTTACTCAACCCATGGAAGGAAGGAAGCATTTGGATGGTTGATGATTTGATCTCATAATTTCCTTCAACAGTAGGAAATTTAATGCAAAAGGGAGAATTATAAGCACCAGGTGCGAAGTAATCCCTCAAAAGTCGAGGTTCTTCACCCGTAGTAGCAGAATTCTGTGTTGTTTGTTTGGTTCATAATAGCCTTTCAACTTCTAAATTCAGTGGGACAATCTCAGGGCTGAGAGTCCTCCTACCAAACATACAACTCCGAACAAAAAATTTGATTATTCACAGTAAACCTTCAGAATTCCTTTTTTAAGTAGTTTCCCTTATTTAAAAATTGAATATGAATAACTGCACAGGTATAAACAATAGAATAGTTTAGTACTGGTATAAAAATAAAAGTGAAAACTTAGGTCTACCTATTTTAGAACAAATTCCCCGGCAACGGCGCCAAAAACTTGTTGTCGATTCTAAGTGTGCTTGATTTATTTGTGTTTTAAAAACAGGTTTGCAACTGCTAAGTTATAATGAATCTAGAACATTAAAAAGAGTAAAGAAATATCAGCACAGAGAGAAGTGAATTAGCCTGCAAGATAAGGGCCAATTGTAGCAAGTTTTAAATGTAAGTGAGTAAAAGATCGTCCACAGAGAATTTGTCTAAAATGCAAGATAAACCTCCAGATCTGAGCTACCAGATCTGGCCTCTTATCCTATCTAGCAAGCACATAAGATGGGAGGTTGAATTTGTCACATTAACTAAATGATAAAAGTAAAAGTTAAACTAAATGATCCAGATCCGAGTTGGGGGAATTTTGAGGTAAATTTATAAAAAATGGAGAAGTGATATCTAACTTTGATTTGGTCCTTGAAATACAATGAGAATATGCTGACTCAAGCGAGATGATCCAATCTTCATCGGCTACCGGACAGATGTAAGAGAAATAAATCTAACTCAAGGATTAGATTTAAGCTTATGGCTATAGTGCATCACTTTAATGGCCACAGACCATCCAATAGACGTTTAATCCAAATCCTTAATTTAGAACAAGAAGCATCACTACAAATGCCGTGAGAGATTAGGTTACAAACACTAATTTTCACAGGATTAATGAATCAAGGGAAATTGCATGAAAAATAGTAAATCTAAAGGAGTCTAATGCAATAAGGAGATCAAAGGGAACCCTTAACATGAGTCCAATTGAGAATGTACAGTTTACAGCAACCTTTTCAAATTCACTATTACAATTACAGAGCGCAGCTTAAACAGCTCTCAGATTTGTAGTCTTGAATACAACTCTCCTTTGAATTACAGGAGTATCTCATAGCTCTCAATTGCAAGTAAAAGTGAGGTTATTACAGGGATTTTAGACAAACTATCTGATTTGGAAATGGGGGAATAGGAATGAAACTCAAAATCTGGATGCCCAAATTGGGCAAATGGTTCGTCTATTTATAGTTTTCCCTATGTCCAGCTCAGATGTGTATCAACCAATCAGAAGTGCTCAGATCTGTATCGACCAATGGTAGTCGAGCACAAGGATCCATATCTATTCTGGCCAATCAGAATTTCCCGATCTGGTTCAGCCAATCAGGCGATAAAAGCATCAATTCTATTATGCATTTTGAAAGTTTGTTAGAATTTCTAGAAGTTCCCGCCAAGTTATTTCATCTTTGGGTGCTCACATGGGGTGGAATATGCCTTCGCTTCATGCTTAGAATCCTCTAAAATGTCCCTAGGTTTTTAAATGCATTGGGACGCGTGAAAAAGATTACTGAATTGCCCTTGTAAAAGTTGGGAATCTCTAGAATACCTTTTCGCATAGTTTAGGGGACTTTTCGCAAGGTGTTGTAACTCCTGAAGCTCTCTTCGTAATGTTCTGGTTCTGTTCGAATGGAGTTTTCTTCTTTTGGAAAAGGTCAATCATCTCTTCGAAGAGTTCAAGTGCTCTTCGAAAGCTAGGCCTGGAGTTTTTAGTTCTTTACGCAGAGTTCAGGTTCTTTGCGAAAAGTACTCTGTAGTGCATTTTTCTGTTCGAATTGCTCCATACTTCTTTTCTGGGTTGAGACCAGGTCTTTGCCTCTTCAGTTCAGACCTTTTAACAGCTAGTGAGGTTGTCCCTTCTCTTTCTTCCTTTGGATCGACATGGATTATCATCTTTTTGGCACTTTTAAGCTGCTTTTATGGTTAAGCATGTCTTTATTGTTAGCTGAAACACAAGCACTTAGAACACTTATTTAGTTCTCTCAAAGGTCTATCAAGACTCAGGTTAAGGGGTGAAAAATGGTATTTTCCAGTTCTCAACAATAGTCTCAGATAAAAAATCTGAAAGAGTAAATAGTCAACTTTCCAGTTCAAGAATAAAATCCAAGTTTTTTCAATTTGGTCAATTTTCTAACTTTCAAATGGCAAGCCTTTTTGTGAAACATTAAAGCCCATAAATTTTATCATATCGAAGAATTAGTAAAATACCAAATTTCGATAAAAGAGTTCACATCTGGGCTTTCATATGGGGAATATATTGCCAGGGTTCTGGCTCGACCTTTGACCTTCGATCAACAGAGCCTGGGGCTTAACTATATACTATTGTTATGGTGTATAATTATTGGATTATGGGGTTTTTAGGATTTTCAGGGTTTTAGGACTTTCCGATCAGGTGTTACCCATGCTTTTAAATGAAGTTGGGTATTCGACTAATCCTTTCGATCAAATTGCCTGAATAAAAGGTGGGAAGTTCCTCCCCATCTTGGTTCACCAACTTGTATGCATTCCCGGGGTACGTGGCTGATATAACATACGGTCCTTCCCAGTTTGGCTTCAATTTTCCTTTAGGGTGAGTATGCTTGGTGGGCATGATTTTCTTTAAGGCTAACTCTCAAATTTCAATGATTCGCTCGAGGACCTTTTTATCATAGGCTCAGACCACTCTCCTTTGATACACTTGCACATGGTCAGCTACTCTTAGACGCATCTCATCGAGTTATTCTAGCTGGGTGAGCAGAGCAACTCTCCTTTCATCTATGGACAACTGATCATTGAGCTGAACTCGTAACGATGGTACTTGTATTTCGTAAGGCAAGATTGCTTCCATCCCATATGTGAGAAGATAAGGATTTTGGCAAGTGGCAGTGTGGTCCTATAGGCCCAGAGTGCTTTAGGTAATCGATTGGGCCAGTCGGATCCATTGCGCATCTATACTGTTCATTTTAGAATCTGGATTAGCATTTTATTTGTGGCCTATGCTTGCCCATTTCCTTGAGGGTAGAAGGGCGATGAGTGATGTAGGTCGATGCCATATCTCCTGCACAATCTCTTTTGTTTTCTCAGCGATGAATTGAGGTCCATTGCCAGTGATGATCATTCATGGAACTCCGAACCTTGTGATGATGTTTCGAATAATAAACTTCACGAGCGTCGAAGCAGTGATTTTGACGTATGATTCTGCTTCTGCCCATTTGGTGTAGTATTCGGTCTCAGTGAGTATAAAGGTGGGCTTGTGCGTGTTCCCGACTGTGTTTGTGAAGGGTTCGATGATATCGAAGGCCCACATCGAGAATGGCCATGGTGAGACCATGGGGTTCAGTGGAACTGATGGGGATTTGATGAGTGTGGCATGCTCTTGACACTGCTTGCAGTATTAGATGTAGAGGTGGCAATCCCTGGACATGGTAGGCTAGTAATTGCCTTGTCGTATGATTTGATATGTATGTCTAGCATGGGCACCATATACACTGGCTTATGCTTCACGAATGATGTATTGTCCTTTGGCCACCATGACACATGGTAGTAAGACTTCTTTAGTGAAGGCTTCCTTGTACAAGACCTCTCCTAGGATGAAGTACCTGCCGCATATGTTCCTTATCGTCTTCCGACTTTCAGAAATGGAAAAAATAAATCTAATAGCAAAGCGAGATGAAACAATCTAAGCCCTCTGCTCAAAATAGAGTTGATGAGGTTGTCTGTGCTACAGCACTATCCTGACGGATTGAGTCTTCCCACTTTCCTCTCGATTTCACAATTTGATCAACCATATTCAATCATTGAAACTTGCTAGTGGGATTGATAACTAAAATGAGTTGTTTGAGTTTTTCTAGTGGTTTTTCAGATTACCAATTGAGTTAATCATCTTGTTTTCTCAGTTGGCCATAAATTCTCAACCTTTGCAGGCCACCTTTCCCGCATTTTTCTTTAGGAAGAGTAGCACTAAAGCAGGGAAGAGGGGAATTCTTTGCGGATTCTCTTACACATTAGAAAGCACTTGCCAGCAGTATGCCTTCCTCCTTTTCTAAATCAGTACTCATTTCATTGTTCTGAAACTCTCTTCAAATAGAGTTTTGCCATGAGCTCTATGGCCTCACCTCATTGGATGAGATTGTCCATAAATGAGTTTTCAGCAGATCCTCATCGAGTGATAACAGGCTGGAATTCCCGTTAGGTTCTTAGTGAAAAAAAAAGAAAAAAGAATGAAGAGAATGAAACGAGAACGGAACTTCCCATTAGGTTCTACAGTAATAGTCCCTCAGACTCGAAAACTAATGAAGCAAATGATTGACCCATCATATCATCCGAAGAAACGGAAAACACCAAAAAATTCTAATTGGTAGCTAGTAACATTGATTTGATTGGCATTGACATAATAGGAATATTTCATCTATTAAGGAGGATTCCCCGAATACCTAAAATAGAGATAATCATCGAAAATGTGAAATATTTGATAGGATCCATTTTGGGAACATGGAATGCCAGAGAAATTCAAATTAGAAAACTAAAACTTTGTTTTGGCTCGCAACAAATAGTGGGACTATACTACCTACCCTACCGTAGGAACTAGTCTTCTAAGTTAAGCCTGTCGCTCCTTTTAAATTCAAAAGCTTAGACTCTGATTTCCAAAAGTATGAAGTTTCTTCGAGAATCTGTCCAAGTTTATTGAGCGAATATTCTACAGATTATTCAGTTTGGATGAGTGGTCCACCCCTCTCGACCCAGAAAGAAGAGCCATCGAGCACTCTCATTTCCTCGAGGATTTCAATCGTCGTCACGTAGGGGGGAATGTGTTGATATTTCAGAAAGTTTCATATATCATAGTACCATGGCTCTCCGTCGTCGGTAGGTAACTTCTCAAACCTGAAGGTTGCAATGGTAGCCTCTTTCTTCTTGGGACTTCTTCTAGCAGATGCTTCTTCTTACTTTATGGTCTTTGGGAGGACTGGTAATTCTAGTTTAACCTTCGATACGACTTCGTGTGCCGGCATGGTTAATTTCTCGATGAAGGATTTTATACTTTGTCCGACTGGTATTTGTATGACTGAGGGTAGTGTGGCGAGGGAGTCAGCCAACTCATTCTCTAACCTTGAGATATGTGTAAAGGAAATTCTCTCGAGCTTCATTATCAAGAATAGAGCCATTTCTAATTATGCCATCAATCTTCTTTCTTTTCTCTTTGACTCTCCGATGACTTGTGATATCACAAGTTTGGAGTCGCCAATGGTCTTCAACAGTTTGACGCCCATCTATAGTGTTGCTCGTATTCCGGCAATGAAGGCTTCATACTTTGCAACATTTATTGGAGACTTGGAAGTCAAGTTGAAAGGCTCTAGGTATAATGAATCCTTCTGGGCATAGTAAGACTATCCCAATGCCTTTTCCTTTCTACCATCGAAGTATAAGGTCCATGAAGTTTTATCGGGCTGTTCTTCTTATATCAATTATAGGTCTTTATCGGGAAAATTAGTACGTACTGGCTCGTTGTCTGAGAGTGGAAGTGTTGCAAGGTAATCAAAGATTGCCTGTCCTTTGATCGACTTTTGCATAACGTAAGTGATGTCAAATTCTTGTAGTAGCATATGCCATCGAGCGATCTTTCTGGATGTAGCTGGCTTTTCGAATATGTACTTCAAGGGTCCTTGCGTGCAAGTACCATTATCATGTGAGCCCTGAAGTAGTGTCGTAGCTTCGTCAAAGCTCATACTAGTGTTAGGCAAGTCTTCTCCATTGCGATATACTCTTACTCGTACTCAACTATCATCCTACTAAGGTAGTAGTTGGCCTTCTCCTTCTTCCCGTCTTCGTCGTATTATCCTAGGATGACTCCCATTGTTCTATCATTTGCTGGGACGTATAGGATTAAGGGTCTTTCGGGGGTTGGAGGTGATAGTATAGGAGGATTGACGAGGTACTTCTTGATCTTGTCGTAAGTTTACTGACACTGGTCATCCCATAAGTACTCATCTCCTCCTTTGAATAGTTTGTAGAAAGGGTCGTATCTATCTGAGTATTAGGAGATGAATCTCTTGGTGAATTGTAGTCTTCCTATCATGCCTCATAGTTCTTTGATGTTGTTAGGAGGTGGCATTTTTAGAATGACTTTGACATTCACTTGATCAATCTCGATTCCTTATTTGCTGACTATAAATCCTAGTAATTATTCAAAGGCTACCCCAAATTCATATTTCTTGGATTCATCTTTAGCTGATACTTGTTGGATCATTCTAATACTAGTCGAAGGGCTTTAGCTTATCCTACTCGTGTTTGAGACTTCACCAGCATATCATCGATATTGACTTTTACACACTTGTGTGTCATGTCATGAAATATAACCATCATGGTGCGTTGATACATGATTCCTATATTTTTTAAGCTGAAAGGCATGATGACATAACAATAAGTTCCCCGTGGCATAGTGAACGAAGTCTTCTCTTGGTCAGATTCTGCCAATCTAATATGGTTGTATTCGAAATAGCCATCTGTGAAGGATAACACCTCATATCCGACAGTGTTGTCGACTAGAGTGTCGATGTGAGGTAGAGGGAAGTCGTCTTTTGGGCATGATGGTTAAGGATCCTGTAAACACCCAAAATTGGCCCAAGGCCCGATCGAAACACATTTCGAGAGAAACGCATCTCTGGGATTTTGATGGCATGTATGAAACCCTTAGGAACCTATTCGAAACCATAGGAGCCATTCCAAATCCTTAGAAATCATCTTAGATTCCTTATAAACCTTTCTGAACCCTTAGAAACCCATCCCGACCCTTAAAACCCATTCCAGACCTAAACCAAGCTTTCCCGAGCAATGGATGCAGAGGGGTGCATTGGGACTATCTATAACATTCTACTATAATCGAATCATATACCTTGAATAGTCAAAGTCCTCAGCTTTCCAATGGGACAAGAATCACCCCAATCAGAGTTGTACACAAGAAGATATCACGTTCCGAAGTGTAGGGGCAGAATGGTAAAATCAATTGAAGCCCCCTAGGGATTTGGCGCAACGAATAGTTGCACCAACATTAAGGTCGGTCCCCCCACAGGCAGCCAACTTTCCAAGCACTGTTTTATAGTACATATGCATGGCACAACTAATAGTTGCGCCAGTCATATGAACAGTAACCCTAGTTCTTTGCCTCGAATTTCGAGATTAGGGTTTGACTTGTTGACATCTGTAGACGCTCAAATTCAGCCGAAGGCCCGATCAGCCTATACTCTGAGAGAGATGTACCGTTGTGCTTCTGATGGCACCCTTGAACCTTTAGGAATCACCCTGAATCCTTTAGAGCCATTCCCCAACCCTTAGGAATCGCCCTAAACCCTAGGATCCCTTCCCATACCCAACTTAAACCCTTCTGAGCATTTGATGGGAAGAAAGCTACAAAATTTTACACGGATCACTGTCGAGGATGAGCCACATACCAATGGAAGGAGGACTTCTCCAGCTTTCCAGCAGGCTAAAGATCATCCAATTTGAAGTTATGATTCGAATTTTATGACTGATTGAAGTTTCACATAAAATCATGACTTTTGCTCAGGCGTATGTATTACATACGCCCAGCAAATTTGGCCCCATTTTGGTCAGGCATATATATTATATACGCCTGACATTTTTGGGCTAAATTTGGCCGAGCGTACATAATAAATATGCCTAACATAGGTAGGGCCCACATCGAACACCTACCTTCTCAGATCTCCTCTGCTTTTCATGGAAATCACTGTACATAAACTGGGCGTATGTAATATATACGCCCAGCTTAGGTACAGTAACTGTCATCAAATGCTCGAAATTCCTTCATCAGGTTTGACCTTTTGACCACCCCCTTGGTTGAGGTGGGTTTCCTAAGATCGGTCCCACCCCATCATCTGCCATTGAAATTGGTTCCCCAAACCTCTAGGACCCTAAAAACCTAGAAAACCTTAGATGGAGGATTACCTAATTTCTAAACCAATTATCTCTTAAGTAGCCCTCTAACCCACTTCTTCTCTATTAATAGAGAGGCCCCCCCTCTTCCCAAAGGGTTGAAAAATTAGGGTTGAAATCTTGAGTTCAAGAGAGAGAGACCTAGTGAGAGAAAGTTCCATTTTTTTTTCTTCAACCAGAATTCCAGCATGCTTAGTTCACCCCTTTCAATCCATTTAAACCATTATACCACCCCTTTTTTAGTCAAGCTTAGTCCCTAGCTTCATCCTACACTTCCCATCTACCGAATCCTAGCATTAGAATCCATTCCCCTACCATTTAAGCCATTTAAAGCCATCGAAAGTACGTCGAAGCGATGGTCTTCAACGGTGCTATAGAGGCCCGTGAGCTTCGGCTCACCCCTCTCTTCCTCTACCTTCTAGGTGTCTCATCCATCCAAGGATTAAAGCCGTTACGCCGTCGAAATTTTGATTTAGCTCAAAGCTTGATAGGACCGTATTACCTTCGGGCAAGGGGAAGCTCCGCCCATTTATTTTCATTTTGTCCATAGATAGAGACCGCCATGTGCGAGTTGATCGGGTGCCTAAACCCTTCCCGATCGATAACCGAAGCCCCTACCTTAGAGGCTTTGGCAAAAATTGGTAAATCAGAGTCATATTTAGCACTTCGGTGCTCAAAATATTGATTTAAAGGTATCCCAGGTCACCAAAAGCTCCAAGTGGTGACTCTACATTTTATTCCATCGTGAGCGCATCGCCACGATGGGTTCGAGAGAATCCATGGTCGCACAGATGGCGACTCTGCTGGGGATATCACCCTAGCGCTTCCCCTCTTGTTGGCCTTTTTTTTTTTTTAATCTCTAGTAACCATTGCCATTTTTTTCTGATTTTCTGTTGCTTTTTCTTCATTTTTGTTGTTTTTACTAAAATATTTACCCCTACGATTCGGTTCTTTAAGTGCCTTAGCCGATTGGCGGGCCTACTTGCGCCTTTAAATTTCAGTTTTTACGGTTTTGTCATTTAAGCCGCCTTAGCCGTTTGGCGGGCCTACTCGCATCTACTTTTCATGTCATTTAAATTTTAGTCATTTATGAGCCTTAGCCATTTGCCGGGCCTATGTGCGTTCTTTATTTCAGTCATCATATCTCACCGTTGAACGCCGGCCCGTTGAGGCAGCATGGGCTTGTCATCCCCGACCCGAACTTGGACTTAAATTCACTCCCCTTAAAAAATCTGTAATTAAAAGTGAACCAACAATGTGGGGACATAATCAAATTTATTTTTGCATATTTTGAGTAGTGTTTCGTGGGGTTTAGGCACAGATATAACTTACCCGGTTCCTAGTAAGGCGGCAGCCCTAGTGGTGATGATCCTGAAAAGAACCACCCCTTCTAGTCCCTGAGAAGGCACTTGCGTCGGAGGTATGTCGGTTGGGTTGCCAATTCTGATCAAGCCGTAAAACCTACAATGGTGAGAGCATAGACAGCCCGAATTCAGCCATGTATCCCTAGGAAGCGGAAATGAGTGACCCGATAACATACACAGCAGTCCCCGGGAGCATCCCTCCCAGGAAACCAGTTCCAAAGACTCATTGTGGGCTTGCTATTCACTCTAAAACAAAGTTGGAAGAACTGTTTTTGCTAGGTGTATATATTAAATACGCCCAGCAACAAATCCCCAGAAATACTCAGGCGTATATAATATATACACCCAGCCAAAATCCCCAAATTTAAGCCAGGCGTATATAATATATACGCCCATCCAAATCCTCTAGTTTTGGTTAGGTGCATATAATACATACGCCCAGTATAAACTGGGTTCAGGCAGCCCGATCTGAGGCCCAATCCACCACCCAAGTTCCCCGATTAGCGGTATTAGTGCCCACAGTAGCCTCCCACATTCTGTAACGCCCAATATGCCCCCACCCAGTCAAAAGAAGGCAACTTCTCATTGATTTGCTCCGGGGGATTGGGTCGTTTGCGTGGATTCCCTCACCTTCAATAGAACGAAAGGGTTCTCTTTCGCTTCATTCGAAGTGTGTCGGATCCCGCCATGGGACCTACTAAAGGTGCATATATCACCCGAGACGAGAATTTTTCTAGGGCACCAGATCATCATTCATTTAAATAGGGGAGTTAATTTTCATTTGAAAAATCCAAAAAATATATATATATATATATATATATATAGAAAAATCAAAAATCCATATATACGGGTACTTTCGGTGTGACCATCACTACGGCGACCTCAAACCCAACCCGTAGAAAGAGAACTAGGAAGGTATTTGGCCCTTACCCAAAACATCAATACAGCACTCATCAGCGGATCATGTTAAGCGCCGATGCATCCCCACCATCATCCCCATCCCATTCCCATATAGGGGAAGACCCGATCTCCAACACCTTCACCTAAACCCGGTTCGATGTCACGGGTCCATTTGGGGCACCTGTGTTCGCATCCACCCCATCCCCCGCCCTTACATTTTCCCAGCATACCACCATCTCATCCCCTACTAAAACCCCTCATTTCCCAATCGACCCATACATCCCCATCTCCCATTCATACACCCTTACCACACCCCCTACTCCCAAAGACCCCATCAGGAGCCCCATCCCCCGCCTACCTCCCACGTCCCATCCACCTCATCATCCATGCCCCCTACATCCTATATCCCATCCACCTCATCCCACATGCCATCCATATCACATAGCCCATCCACATACCAACATACCCCCCCATTTACCCAGCTCATGCCCAACTTTTCCCAGGGTATGACCAGTAACCCACCATCTTCTATAGTCATACATCCATACCCTCCAAGCACAATCATCCATACCCCCCATACCCGGGTCATGCCCAATTTCACCCAACCCCCTCCGTCCTTGAATGGGCCCTCACCCTCCAATCTCACACCTGAATCCATGCCCTCAATGGAGGACATGAGAATGATGTATGCCTTGTGGGCTACCTCTCGGAGCCCTACATTCCAAACCCCACATCTAGGTCTCCAAAACCTCCATACCTCATTCCCTCATGACCATGTTCAGCAACCCATCATTCATACCATCCAAGATCCCCCACCTCAATTCCAGGCCCAAGCCCACTCATCTCAGGCCTAAACCCACACAAATCCATGGGCCCAAGCCCAAATATCTTTAGAACCATGGGCTCAAGCCCACTCCCAAACCCAAGCTCAGGCCCAGATCCAAGCCCACCAAACCCATCAGACCCAGGCCCAAAACCCTCAAGGTCCATGGGCTCAGGCCCAAACCCATCAAAGCCAGGCCCAAGCCCAAAACCCTCAAGGCCCATGGCCCAAACCTAAACGCACTAAACTCAAGTCCAGGCCCAAGCCCATCAGACCCAGGCCCAGTTTCAAGCCCCTCAGGGCCCTTGGACCCAAACCTATCATACCCAGGCCCAAGGTCCATCACCCCACACCCAATACCCACATGGCCCATTAGCTCAAACCCAACAGGGCCCATCAACCCAAGCCTTCCAAAACCATCAAGCCCAAGGCCCGTCCACCCACACTCATCAAGGCCCGTTCACGAACCCCTTACCCCTTCACCAGTACCCTTCATTCACCTATACCCCTTACGCCCCCATCTCGCCTCCAACGGAAAATCCGATCCACTCCATTCCTCAAAACCACGCCTACAGCATCCCGCCACATCAACCACACCCCATCACCCCCAACTCAGCAAATCATTCATCCACAAACCACTCATCCATTCACTCCTTACCATCCCCTACAAATCTTTTGGCCCCACCAAATCATCAAACCCATCACCCCTTAAGTTCAAATAGCGGACCTCGCCCCTCACTAGTACAATGACCAACAGTATGAGGAGGACGAGATCCGCAATAAAGGAGGAGCGAGCGCCCCTCAGCCCACCACGTCACACCTGAAAACAAATCGGGGAGGCCCCAACTATAGCCTCAAAGAATCGAGAGCCAAAGAATAGACAGATAGAAAATCTGACGAAGATGGGAGGGGTAGAACTGCATTCGACAGACTTTTCAGACTTATGTCTATTCTCAGATGTCATCCTGCCACAAAAATTTAAGATGCCCTCATTCGATAAATATAATAGCACTGGCAACCCCATCGCCCACTTAAAATCTTACTATGGGGATATGTGCCAGTACGACGGAGATGAACGACTCCTCATCAAAGTGTTCCAAAAGAGTCTAACTAGCCCAGCACTGAGATGGTTCAAGTCCCTAGAACCATCCATGACAAAAACTTGGAAAGATCTGACACACTTATTCCAAGAACAGTATGTCTATAACATGGACATAGAGCCAATGAAGTCGGATCTAGCCCGTTTGAAGCAAAGACATGATGAAACTTTCAGTGCCTACTTAGGAAGGTGGAGGGCATTGGCTGCCCAGGTGACCCACTGGATTCCTGATGATGAGCAGATTAAATTGATAATCAAGGGAGCTCTCCTAGTCATCGCAGAATTTTTGGTATATCAGCAACAGTCCAGTTTTGCTGATTTGGTCCGAAATACCAACCATTGCGAAGACGCTACTAGAGAGGGCAGGTTGGGAAAGAGCATGGCCAACGGGGCCACCGGGGTTCGAAAAGCTACCGAATCAAGAATTGAAAGAAGGCCAGGGACAGAGGTACAGAACATCGTTTACCCCCAGGCCAATATCAATGCTCCCCCAATACAGCTCCTGGCCACACAACCACCCCTAGCCCGTTTCGAGCAAGCGCCAAGGCCAAACAATGGACCGAGAGCCCCATTTACCCAAGAACAGATGAGAGCATGATTAGAACGAGTGTTCACACCGTTGGGGCAATCTTTAAGTGTCTTATTGCCCGTGTTGCTACAAAAGTGTCTGGTAAATTCACTCCAACCTCGCCCACCACCCATTCCAATCCTGAGAAACTATGACCCGAACCTGTATTGTAACTTCCACCAGGGACCGGGTAACCCTACGGATCGGTGCTTCTAGCTAAAGCACGCGGTCCAAGATTTAATAAAGGCAGGAAAAATTATTCCCTCAAGGGCATAACCAAAACATCCATCAAGCCCCTCTAGCACCACACCCAGGAGGCCCCAGGCCTAACATCCACTGGGTAGAAGAGGAAGAAGAAGAGTTTGACCCCTCGGATTACATCAGTATTCAAGAGGAGTTCTCATTTCCTAGGATGAATAAGGACGAACCATTTGTGGGGGTGTTCGAGCCATTGTATTTAGCTGATTACTTCCCCACCCCGGCATACCACGAGGAGCCCTTAGATTTAGGGCAGTATTTTTCCACTCCCGCTCCCGCCTATCAAATCCAACGATCACAGCCCCGCCGCAATCATACACATATCCGCCTCACTCCCAATTTACCCCATATACCTCTCCGTCACACCCAAATCACCCCACGCCATACATAACTCCACCATCCCCATACTATCCTACCCCATACACACCGCCGAATCTCTCCACCCAATACACCACTCCGCCATCCCTAAATTATCTCATCACGTACACACCCCCAAATTCCAACACCCAATATATCACCCCGCCATCCCTAAATCATCTAGCCTAATACACAACTCCACCATCCCCAAATCCCCCCGCTCCATGCACAACTCTATCATCCCCAATTTGCCCCGTTTGATCCATGAGCCCATCATCGCCCCACCATATACAAACCCTTCATATCCATACCCTCTGCTCCATCCAATACCCCGTCATATCCCAATCACCCCGCTCCATGCGCAACTCCATCATCCCCAATCTACCCCGTCTTATCCACAAATCCATCATTGCCCCATGCCACCCCATGCCACCCCATATACAAACCCTTCATATCCCTATCACCCCGCTCCACCCGCACCTCCAACATCTCCCAGTCACAGTCCCACCATCCCTTTGCTATTTTGCCCCCAATCCAACTCCACCCCCACCAAAACAAACAACCCCTCATCAACTCCCCTTATCACCCACTCCCAATCACCACTGGTCTTACCACGCCCAGGTAATGCCTATTCAAGCCCCTTCCGCACCCATAAATCCAACCTCACCAATTCCCGCCACTACCATTCCACCCCTATTGAGTCAACCTAGTTGGACCCGAGAATCGACTACCCAAATTTAATCCTCCCTAGTAATCACCATGCACTCCCTTCCTCATCCTAAACCCTCCTATGACCCGCATCAAGTGTCATAAGCTATGAACATGATACATGAATGTTGGTTGCAACCGAGAGGAGACTTTGAATTTATTACCCGTCAGCAAGATTTCTACAGTAAGCATCGGGGCCATCAGAGGAGAAGATAAGAAGAAAGAGCACGTCGCAGGGAACCCCTTTGAGAAAATGGCCGGAGAGCACGTGTTGGAGACCAGCTCAAGAGAACACCCGCACATAATATTTTGTGGGATTTGTTAATCACGTCCCCGCTCCACTTTCAAGCCTTGATGGGAGCACTCAAAGATGCACATGTTTCAGCCCACGTAACCCCAGATGATGTGGGAGAAATAATCGAGCAAGTATTGGCCCCGAATGCCATCTCATTCACTGATGCAGATTTGTCGCTTGAGGGGAACAACCACTCTAAGCCCGTGAATATAATAGTGAAAGTAGGAAACCTGGTGGTGCCATTGCTCTTAATAGACAACGGGTCGGCACTGAACGTATGCTCTAAGGACGGCAATCAAAATTGGTGCGAACCCCGACACCTTCCGGCCATCCATAACAAGCACCAGGGGATTTGACAGCACCAGGAGAGAAATCATAGGAGAAGTAGACCTCAACCTGATCATCGGGCCGCAAACCTTCACCATCCCCTTTCAGGTGATGGACATCAAGTCTACATTTAATCTACTATTGGGCCGGCCGTGGCTACATGAGATCGGGGCAATACCATCAACTCTACACATAAAATTCTGATTCATCTTAGAGGGAAGAATCGTCACCATCATAGGTGAGAGCAGAGAAGACAGGGAGAGGAGCACTCTTCATATTGAGAATTCAAAAGTGGTTAACATGCCGCACACAGCAGATGACACCAATCTCCATCGATTTGAGTATGACTTCTCAGCCGTTACCCTCAGGTCGACTGAAAAAACCCCTGCCACAACTGGAGGAGGAATGGATGCAGCTATGTTCATGCTCCACAAATGGGGCCACCAAAAAGGGAAGGTGTTGGGCACTTGCCTTCAAGGAAGAAGAGACCCCGTTAGGGCCAAGGGGCAGCAAACCAAATTCGGCCTAGGCTACAGGCCCGTCGAAGAAGAAATCAAAGAGGCCAAAGAAAGGATAAGAGCCGTAGCAGCCGCCAGGGCCAGAGGAATCAACCTGGAAGAAGAAACTCCCGCCGGACCCCACATCCGTCAAACCTTTGTGAGCGCGGGGATGGTAAAGATTGATCTGAATGGGGAGATGAGGGTAACCCCACACAAGCCTATTTTCACCCATCCCACCAACCCTTACATCACCCCCACAAACTTTGAGGTGGACTTAGCCACCCTCTCCTTATTTGAGGAGGAAGTCCCTCGGTCCACCCATCACCCTAGCATCAACCACTTTAGGCCTATCCTAACCATAGAGGACAGGGTCCCAGAGGATCCCTTCGTAAACATGTTGAGGGAGGAACTCCAAGAACCTACCAATGCCGCTTCTGACCAAAGAGGTAAAGGTCAAGGCTCGCAGGTAAGTAACTGGGCATCTCTGCCCCAACTCCTGGGAGCAGCCAAATGCTATGAATACGGCACCGGCTCTCCAAAAAAAAACTTGTAAAAAGTGAGGTTAGCCTATGGGACACTCTACCCTGTATATATAGAGATCCACCTCGCTAGGGGCTAAACTCCAAAAAATTGCAAAAAACCATAAAAATAGAAAAAATACAAATTCCAAAAATATTGTCCTTTAAAATTTCCAATAAAATTAAAAATGATGTCGTGATACCCGTCCCACGTGAAGCTGACCCCTTTCCTGTAGAAATATAAGAAGAGGTATGAGTCACAAGTCTGGATGAGGAAGGTCAAATCGATGAGCTCCCTAATTAGCTCCTCAAACAATTTGTCGATTTTGAGCACGGCCCGACCCCGATCGTCGAAGAGACAAAGGACGTCAATTTGGGCACCAAAGAGGCCCCTAGAATCACCAAAATTGAAACATCGTTGTCCCCTACGGAGAGAAAGGGTATGATAGACTTCCTTCGGTCATACCAAGACGTCTTCGCATGGTCGTATGAAGACATGCCTGATTTGGATACCGATCTGGTTGAGCACGAGCTGCCACTCTACCCTGATATTAAGCCGGTTAAACAGAAGTTGAGACGCCTCTGACCTGAATTGATGTTGAAGGTGAAAGACGAGGTCATTAAGCAGTATGACGCGAGTTTCCTCATGGTATCCAAGTACCCGCAATGGCTGGCCAATATCGTCCTCGTACCAAAGAAGGATGGGAAGGTTCGGATGTGCATTGATTTCTGAAATCTCAGCAAGGCAAGCCCTAAGGATGACTTTCCGTTGCCACACATCGATATCTTGGTCGATAACACTGCTAAGCACGGAATGCTCTCATTCATGGATGGATTCTCGGGCTATAATCAGATTAAGATGGCAAAGGCCGACCGAGAAAAGATCGCATTCATCACTCCCTGGGGTACCTTCTGTTATAAGGTGATGTCATTCGGGCTCAAGAATGCTGGGGCAACCTATCAGAGAGAAATGATGGCCCTATTCCATGACATGATGCACCAATAGATCGAAGTGTATGTCGATGATATGATTGCCAAATCACCGAAAATGGATAACCACTTGGTAAACCTTCAGAAGCTGTTCGAGAGGTTGAGAAAGTATAGGTTGCGGTTGAATCCCCAAAAGTGTGCGTTCGACGCTATGTCAGGAAAACTGTTTGGCTTTATTGTTAGAAGGAGAGGGATTGAGGTCGATCTGACCAAGATCAAGGCCATCATTGAAATGCCACCACCGTCTATAGAGGAGGTCAGAGGCTTTTTAGGCAGAATCTAGTACATCAGTCGATTCATTGCACAGTTAACGCTAATATGTGCACCGATCTTCAAACTACTAAGAAAGGATTCACCAGTCGAGTGGAATGATGACTGCCAAGCTGCATTTGACAAGATTAAGGGTTACCTCCTAAATCCTCCAGTATTGGTACCACCTGTACCCGATAGACCCCTGATAATGTACCTATCCATAACAGAGTTTTCCATGGACTGTGTATTAAGGCAGCATGATGAGACAGGAAGAAGAGAGCGAGCCATCTACTAGCTAAGCAAGAAGTTCACTGATTATGAGATGCTATGTTCTCATCTGGAGAAGGCATGCTTAGCGCTCATTTGGGCTACTCAAAGAGTTCGACACTACCTGTTATCCCAAGCCGTTCTACTTTTAGCACGGATGGATCCGTTGAAGTACCTGTTCGAGAAACCTGCTCTCACTGGTCGAACTGCACGATGGCAACTTTTATTATCTGAATTTGACATCACGTACGTCACTCAGAAGTCGATCAAGTGGCAGGCGCTTGCTGATCATCTTGCTGAGAACCCTCTGTCGGACTACGAGCCTCTAAAGACTGAATTCCTCGATGAGGACATCCTATTCATGACAGAAGAGGATAAGGAGGAAACAGAGGAGTCCTGGGTAATGCACTTTGATGGGGCAGCGCATGTTGAAGGCCAAGTAGTTGGCACCATCCTAATTTCACCAAAAGGATCCCATGATCGGTCTCTATCAAGCTCAACTTCCCTTGCACTAACAATATGGCTGAGTACGGAGCTTGCGCCGCTGATCTGCAGGCAGCTCTCGATCTAAATGTAATTCACCTCCGAGTATTTGGTGATTCATAGTTAATCATATGTCAGACGAATGGTGACTGGAAGACGAAAGACGAGAAGTTGATCCCCTATCATGAACACCTCGAGGATCTGATAGTTTGCTTCCAAGATGTGACTTTCTCATACGTCCCCCGAATAAGGAATCTCTTAGACGACGCATTAGCAACTTTGGCGTCAATGATTGAAATCCCCTATGGTGTTAGATGAAGCCGATCATGATCAAGCAGAGGAATGAGCCGGCCTTCTGCCTCTAGATTGAGGAACCTATAAAGCCTGATGATGAGCCACCTTGGTTCTCAGATATTAAGAATTTCCTTGAGACCCTAACCTTCCCAGAGGGTACATCTAAGACAGACCGATGAACCATTCAATGTTTAGCGATAGGTTATGTCATTTGTGGGGAATCCCTCTACAAGTGATCATATAATAACATCTTACTCAGGTGCCTCACCGAAAGCGAAGTGGTCAATATTATGAAAGAAATCCATGGGGGAGTATGCGGAGCCCACATCAGCGGTCACATGCTCGCTAAGAAAATCCTACGACAAGGATACTTTTGGACCACCATGGAATCGGATTGTTGCAAACATGTCCAGAAATGCCACAAGTATCAAGAACACTCCAGTCTGATACACGCTCCTGCCATTGATCTTCACTGCATGACCACTCCTTGGCCATTTTCTACCTGGGGCCTTGACGTTGTCGAAACGATTAATCCAAAAGCATCAAACAGACATCGGTTCATCCTCGTCTCCATTGCATACTTCACCAAGTGGGTAGAAGCGGCGTCATATGCCAACATCACAGCCAGTCACGTTGAGAAGTTTCTCAAGAACAATATTGTGCGCTAATTTGGAGTACCCAAGATATCATCACAGACAACGGCACAAACTTTGTGAATAAGCACATCCGAGACTTCTACGAGCAATACAAGATCAAGCACCATCGCTCATCCCCTTATCGGCCTCAAACTAATGGAGCTGCAAACAAGACAGTCATCCGCATCCATGAGAAAATGGTCGTCACTTATCGAGATTAGAGTGAAATGCTATCATTTGCTTTGTGGGCCTACCGAATGTTGATTCGTACCGCTACAAGGGCAACACCATTCTCCCTTGTGTATGGAACCGAGGTCGTCCTCTCGGTAGAGGTTGAAGTACTCTCGCTCTGAATCCTCATGGAATTAGGCTCACCCGAAGCAGAGAGAGAGAGAGATCCCACTTTGAACAATTAAACTTATTAGACAAGAAGAGACTCCTAGACTTGTGTCACATCAAGTTTACCAGGGGAGAATTGCACGCGCATAGAATAAACGTGTTTGCAATCGAGATCTAAAGGTAGGAGACACTGTGATGAAGAAAATCTTCCCTTCCCTCCATGCCGATCCAAGAGGAAAGTTTAAGCCGAACTGGGAAGGACCATACGTCATTCGAGAAGTGTTGTCGGGATACGCCATCCGCCTCGCCACCATGGATGGAGATCAGCTTCCTGAGCCCATCAATGTTGGATACATCCGACGGTTCTACTCCTAGTCTATCGCGATAAGGTAAGTATTGATGAAACAGATACATGACTGCTTAAGAACCACCCAAAAGGGGCCATCATTCCAAGCACAGTAACCAAAAAAACATCCCTAAAAATGATGATATCCATCGCTACCCCATTTGAGCCTGGGCCTTTCTTTCAATAAACCCATTCCCCCAAAAAAAATATACGTGTACATATACCAAAAAAAAGCGAGAGAGAAAAGATGCATGTGTATAAAGTTACTATCAAATCCAAAAAAATCCACAAAAGCAAAACCTCAAAAAGAGATTGCCTTAAATGGAGGAAAAAGAATAACAAAAAAAAAAAAAAAAATGTATGTGTAGAAGAATCATGGGGCATGTACAGTAGAAACCCCCAAGGAAGAAAGTATGTTGAGAAAACTGAAGCCGTGTCAAGGAAACCCTTTTAGCCCAGCATACCTTCAAATCCTAACCTAACCCATGGCCAAGCTACACCCTGAAGGAAGCCTTCTTTGTAGGATCGCAAGCGGTCATAGTATCTGCCAAGTCAACATGAGCTGAGTCGTGAGACGACACCAGAGCTTCATCCAACCGGTTATGACAGAATCAATGTCCATGTCGTGGCTTTCTAGTTCTTCTAAAAAAAAAGAGAAAGATAAGAATAAAAGAGAGGAAAGATAAGAAAAATTAATTTGAGTTCAAAGTAAGATGGACGTGGTGAAAACCCGCAAGGGCACCGTAGGTAAAAATAGCGAACTCACGCGGACCAGGTGAAAACCTTAAAAGGAACCTGGGGTAAGAGAGCGAACCCATGGACGTGGTGAAAACCCAAAAGGGCGCTACGGGTAAAAACAGGGATGACAGGCATGGCGAAAACCCGTCTTGGGCGCTGTGAGCAAAAATGTCAAGAAAAGAGAGATTAGGAGAGGATCTGTTCTGGCCCACCTATTTTAGTCTGAACCCCTTGAGCCTCTTCTCCCCTTTGCTGGGTTGCTCATGTTAAAATTGGATCAGATCCCAATCAAGTATGTCGTCTCTACCGCCTCGTCTGACACATGACCAAAGGTAAAGGCAGAAGACCAATCCACCTCGAGGAAGCTGACCTATCCATGTTTAAAAAGAAAAATCGGAGCCTCATAAGCAGGGTTCGACCATGCTCAAAAAAGGACCCACCAGTTGGCCTCATAAATGCCGACATCACAAAAAGGAGAAGGAGAAAGAAAAATTTTTAAAAAAGATAATAGATTTTCCTTTTTCATAAAAAGCCTCACACTGTGTAGGAAAAAAATTTCAAAAAAGATAATAGATTTTCCTTTTCCATAAAAAGCCTCACACTGTGAAGGAGAAAATTTTAAAATAGATAATAGATTTTCCTTTTCCATAAAAAGCCTCACACTGTGTAGGAGAAAATTTCAAAAAAGATAATAGATTTTCCTTTTCCATAAAAAGCCTTATGTTGCGAGACGTATGGAAGAAAATTTGAACAAAAAAAAAAATTAAAAAAAAAATATATATATATATATGTATATATAGCGGATTTCATTTCTTTTCTTACAGCGTTACGTATGAGGTGTCATGTCCTAAAAAGATAATAGCATGACACACTGCCCCCCCCTCTGTGTATATGATCTATGGTATGTGCAGAAACAGGTCAGGGCTAGGGACCACGCTTCAAAGCACTGATCTCCGCAAGGAGAGAGTCCTCACGGGCATGCCGATCAGACAACCACCTACCATGAAGACTCCTCTGCCACCTCCGTGAAGCATCAGCTGCACTGCGAGACTCAGCCAAAAGCCCAGTCAGCCGAAGAACCTCACTCTCGGCCATAGCAGCTCTCACCTCCGCAACCTCAGCTCTGGCCCTTTCCTTCTCCAAAGCCTCAGTCAAAGCCAGCCTCTCTATAGAAAGAGACTCAATCCTAGTTCGGAGTATTGTTTCCTTATATGGCTAGGGCCCCATCTCTATCACATCTATCAAAACTGGGCTAGGGGCAGGTGGAACCTCGGATGCCAGTGAAACCTTCTAATAAGAGGAAAGAACGCCCCCCTAAACTAAGCTGCACATGTGGGCCGATTGACTAGTCTCCCAGAGGGCTGCTATGCGGTCTAGGTCACTGAGAGAACCTCGAGAGAATATCAGAGAGCACAAGGGCGGCCTCACAACGCACGACACATGTTGGGTATATCCGAATTGACGGAGCACCCGAGATGGGAAATAGTAGGTACTACCAGTCAACCCCAAAAGCGTGATACCGTCACAATCTCGAGAGCGGACAATCGGAAAGGTGCCATCCATCCAGGGAAGTTGCAAGATCAACTCTGATTCAGATAGCCACCGGCTCAGTTCCTCGACGCTCCCATGGGGCAGTCTCGAGTATCGGGTCAAAAATCCCTGAGCCACATCCCCTCTTACCAAGAAAAATCTCGGCACGGGCCCCATGATAGTCAAGTGCTCTCCTAGCCAAATCTGAAAAAGGAGTGGACTCCCTCTAAGGATCACGACCCTCCAATTCGGTCAAGACATCGCATAACCCAAGGGAAAATGTCTCACCCCCAGTAAAGAAGAGAACTTCCGACAGCAAATAAAGGGCAAAGGCCTTTACATTGAAAGGATCTCGGATAGGCAACTTTTGGAGACTCGAGTCACCGAAAAGTTCTCTCAGAAACTTCACCGAGCACCTGGTGGGCCCCCCGGCGAAGCCCTTCTCATATCCACCCTTTTTCAAACGAAGAGTCGCGTGGACTGCCTTTGCATGCCCCGGTTTGGGCACTACTTTGGCAAGTCCCCGATGCATCCTCAAACCAGTAATAGAGGCTAGCTCCTCCAAGGTTGGGGTGAGCTCCCTGGACCCGAATTGAAGACGTGGGCCCTATGGTCCTACGACGCCAAAGCCGCCTGCAGGAGGTTAGGCAACAGAGGAATAACAAGGAGGGAGGAAAGGCAGGATAACTTGAGGAGATCCAAAACAGCGAGCTCGCCCTCAGCCAAGCTATCACACCATTTCTACAAAAAACTGGGCCCCGGGTCCAAACAGGGAAGCATACTAGCCCCAGCCCTCGTATGAGAACTTAGGCCTTTCTTAGGAAGCGGGTCCATGGACGTACAAAGATGGTCTTTATAAAAACCAGCCAATGTAGGGTCACGGACCCACTCAAAAAAAAAGGAAGAGAGAGAAAAGAAAGAAAAAAGAGGGGCAAAAAGGCCAAGCCCGGGTGAAAAGAGAGGCGAAGAGGGTCATGTTTGGGTTATAGAGAACCCGTCGAGCCCAGTTATATGAGGCGTATATAGTATATACGGCAGAGAAAAATTGAAAATATTTTGCCAGGCGTATATATTATATCCACCAAGGCAAAATTGAACACTTTTCCGCCCGGCATATATATTATATACGCCCAGGTAAAATTTTAAAATATTTTGCCAAGCGTATATAATAGATACACCCAGTTAAAAAAAAAAAACGTAGGGAAGTGTGGCTCCCCTCACATTGGTCCATTCTTTTTTACTTCCCCCAAGAGAGGGACGGGTTTCGCGTAGCCTACTTTTTTTCCTGAGGCAGCCCACAGTCGGGCATACTTGCACACTCATGGGAAACCCTTGGATGACAAGGAATCCATGGGTCGTATGCGGAGGATCACATGCGGGCTCAACCTCATCATTGGATGGGCTCTGGCCCGCTTCATGCCAAGGAAAAGGAAACCATAAAAGCAGAGAGAAAACCAAATGGAGCATTCATATAAACCATGAAAGTCATAAAACCATCCAAAAAAAATTATTGTTTAAAAAATTACATATCCCCCAATAAATCAAAGTCTAAACCGTTTCACTGTTTCAAATTTTCAGAAAATAAACTAGTCTTGGGCAGCCCCCTTTGACTTCTTCCGGCCACGGGTCGCGCTTTGAAAAGTATAGGTCTCCCCCACCCGAGTCCACGCTTGAGAGATGTGGCAGAGCAGAGAGCGCGACTCCTTTTCGTGAGCACGCTGGATAAGCACACCAGAGGCCGTCAGGTAGGGAAACAAGCAGAAAGTAAATAAGAAAATGATTAGGTGCGATTAATATTCACTCACAACCTCAGCCTCCCTAAGCTCGACAATGTTGCGGTAGTATTCAGCTTGGTTCACAGTCGATTCATAATTCTACACAGCAAAAAAAAGAGAAAGGTGTCAGTCACACAGGCCCTCGGCATAATCCAAGAAAACATAAGAGCAATGTAACAAGGGAGAGATTGCCCCAGGGATCAGCTCAGGGGGTGGGATCCGAATAACTTCAACAGATATGCATGCCTTCTCAGCCACATCAGCACACATACGCGACAGAAAGGCATCTTCCAAGCTCATTAAAGTCCCCTGAACCTTAGTTGGCGAGCTGCCAGAAGCGCCAGCACCGGTAGCCTCATCAGGATCAGCTGCCTCACCCCCCTCATTTGAATCGTCACCCTGCCCAAACTACAGAGAGAAATAATTTTTATTCAAATAGCAGGGCAATCAAGGTAATAACATGGAAGGCTGCTAAATAAAAAGAGGAAAGAACATTACTTGAGACCGCGGACCACCAAAAGCGAAAAATTTGGCACCGGGCACGAACCGGGGCAGCAGAGAATGATAGGGTAGTGACTCATACCACATTTGATATCCCCTCAAAAAAAGAAGGTCATCAATGGGGACCCAATGATAGAGAAAGTGAGTGGTAAGCACTTCGGTAGAACCTTCAGGAGCCAACACATCAGTTGGAGGAGCTTGGGGCACAGCGAAAAGAGGACGGTACTGATGAACAACCCTCTCTCCTAGGTAATAGGCCCTAGCCTAGGACCCATAGAAGAAAATGATGCGTCGATCTAACAAAAAATGAGAAGGACCCATTGCAGCCAGGTTTCAGAAGGGAGATCCGACGTAGGGGTCAAGGATGACTTGCTCAGAAACAAAAAGGAGGAGGGATATATACATTTGGTCAAAACCTACAACACACAAGAGCTATTAAATTTGTAAAGAGAGAAATTATTATACTTGCTCAGGGATCAATAGATCAAACTGGGAGCACAGCCCTAACTCCAGGTGCTTCATGCCTACGTCCCGACTGTGGTTCGCGTGCCAATTGCTCATAAGGGGGAACGTAGGAACTTCGGATAAAAGCAGAGGACGACTAGGTTGGAAATGTAGATACCCCCAAACCTGAGAAAGCAAGTGGATAAAAATAGATTTTCCATAAAAGGGAAAAGATGAACAAACTGAGACCAAAGGATAAAATACCTCAAGTGCGGGCCAAAGGCCCACAACAGAGCTGGACTCCTTAAGTACGGCTCGCACCAGGCTAGACATGAGCATCGCATAACCAGTACCGCCCCAATCAAACTGATGCACAGTGTCCCAGTTCACCATAAGACTGAGAAGGGACAATGAGACCCATCCTCTTTGGGTATTTAAAAGAAGAGTCTTACCCAAAAGGAACAACAGAGAAATACGGGCTAGCATCAGTGCATGCTCTGGCTCAAGAGAAATGACCGCATCGGGCTGGCCCAGATCCACTAACTCATGAGGCTCAAATAGACTAACCAGCCAGGATAACTTGACTTCAGAACCGTGAACGTTCCAAGAGGTTGGGTAGGCCCCTATTAGCTAAGTCAGCTCCTCCCTATCAGGCATGCGGGTAGGTGTCACTGGCACCCCTCCAATGTGAACCCCAATAATCATGGACCTGTCCGCGGGTGTAAGGGTCATCTCAGCCATGGCCATATGAAATGTCATGGTCTCAGGGCAAAATCGTTCTATCAGGGCCTTCACATAGGCCCTTTCGGCCCTCACGGCGGGGCATGAAATAAAATCCCCAAAACTAGCTTAAGCAAGCAGGTCCTTCACCATCTGGGGAAGATAGAGTACGAGGCACTGTTAAGACCTAAAAAGTACCACTTTTCACCCCTTAACTTAACCTTTCATTAGATCCATAGCCACCTAATAAGTCCTTGTTAAGTGTTTTATGTAGGTAATAACCAGTACTGAAATAAGGCCAAGAATCCTGCTAAAGAGCCTGTTTGTGCACCAAAAGCCCCTCAGAAGGATGGGCTCTAAATCCAGACCTGAAATGAGCCTTGCACAGTCCAGCTGAGCTTCCCAAGACTTTACAATAACTTCTCACACAGTTGATTGACTAAAGATCTTCAGAAACATAAACTCGCGTAGCTCTCGTGAAGCTCAAGAGTAGAACACCTCGCACAGTCTTGTGCAGTTCAAAGCAGACCTCTCTCAACCTCGCTCAGTTCACTCACAATGGCTAAGAAGAGAGAGCTTCAGGAGACTCCTCACACAGCTGTCGCACAGTGGCCACGGGATGCAATTATCATAACAGAACTCCTCGTGCAGTTCTTGCGCCATTCAAGAAGAAAGCATCCTTGCGAAGGCAATGCCATCCTCACGAAGATTAGTTAAGACCTGGAACCTGGCACAGTTTAGAACCCTTTATAGCCTCGCGAGGTACCACGCGAAGGCCAGTAAAGAGAAGTTCTCGCACTTTTCAAATCTATCCTCATGAAGATTAGCCCAGCGATCGTGCAGCTACCTCATGATTGCTCGAGGTCCAACCCTGTGACATCTGAGACTCTGATGTCTACTCAACCTCGCAACTGCCTGAAGAGCAAACCAAGCCAACCTCATGACGGCTAAAGCTTCAATGTCAAACCATCCTCGAGAAGAGCAAGAGCTACCATGCGATAAGTCTGGGAAATAATGGCTACCTAGCAAAGCTCTGAACCTCAAACTTCCATCTCTTCAGTAGAGGACTTTTTAGGAATTTCCAGCGATTAGGGCACGCACTCCCATGCTTAAATCTTTGTGCACGTGACCCAAGGCATTGAAGGATCACTATTTGACCATGTGGCATCATTAAAATTAGGGTTTCCTAACCCTAATGCGCCGCCACGCCACTGCTATAAATACCCACACTTAGCTTAGGTTTGGGGGAGCTTAGACATTCTTTTCTTTCTACATCCTAGAATAGCTGGGAACACGTCTCATTTCTTGGAGACATGATCTAAGATCGTTTTGTTTTTCTTTTTATAGTTGTAAGTAGTTTTCCTTTTCTTTTTCCTTCCCTCTATAGTCCAGCACTTACTGGCTATGTCTTTGTATGCATTTTGAACTAGATTAATGGAAGTTCTGTAATAGGATCTGTACTTTGTGGGATTTGTGTTTGAATATGAGATGCTCTGCGCAAGGCTGCTGCCTTATGATCTGCCATTGCTTTGGCTGTGTTTCAAAGCAATGGAGGACTGATTCTAAGGGCCATTCAGATCTAAGTGACCTGTGTGTCTGGGCTATCATGGTCCTATACAGCCTTAGCCCCACCACAGGACCCACTAGATCTGAAATCCCCATGGGAGCTTGAGCTGGTAGCCTGGTAACCATGGTGGTGGCAGTAATATTCTTGTTTTGTCTTGGGATCCGTGAGGAGGATAGCCTCTGGGATAGTCTGTGACCATTCAAGTGGACAGGTTATAGCCTTAGGGTGATTCTAATCCACCGATCCAAGATGGATCCTTCTTCTTTACACCTGAGCTTGTAGAAGCTTGGTGGGAGATTGTACAGAGGCAGACTCCCCTGTACTGATATAGATCCACCATCAGTTGTTGGATCTGATCTGGTTATAGAGATTGTAGGGTTGTGGCTAGACCATTGTAGCCTCACTCAAGCAATGGACAGCTAGATCGAAGGTTGTACTCAATCGCTTGCTGGTTCTATGTGTCTGGGCTATCATGGTCCTATACAGCCTTAGCCCCACACATAGAGCTTCAGAGGTTGAGGTTCCCTATGGATTCTTGAGCTGGTAGCCTGGATGAAATAGTACCTGTATTGATTTACTTGTTATGTTTTGACCCATCCCTGGATTGTGGTTCCCCGATGGGATAGTCTGTGACCATTTGAGTGGACAGGTTATAACCTTAAGGGTTGAGTCATGGCAGAGTGATGGGTTGAATCCTTTCTCCTCAGTGGTGATAATGTAGCCATTGAACAGGATTTCTATAACATCATATCTGAATCTGAGTTACAAAACTCCTATGATCTGGGCTCAATAACATACTTCTCACCCTTTTTATTTATTTTCCACACTCCATCCATCCCCTCAACCCCTTCTGTAGTTTAGAGATTAGAGTACCTTAGAATACTTAGAATAAGTGACCTTAAACTCCCCTCCTCTTAGGACTGTCAGATCTGGAGGGACTACTAGAGATGGCTCCTTTGGAGCTGTAGATCACCTTTCCCTGTGGGACAAACTCTTACTTATCAATACTTGCTACAATGGACCCTATATCTTGCAGGTCTAGGATTTCTTAGTTGTGCTGATTCCATCCCCTGTTTTACTCTTTCTTTGATTTTTAAATGACTTTTACCACCAACCAATAAAGCATAGCAACTGAGAGATTTCGCAACAATTTTTTGGCGCCGCTGCCGGGGATAGATGATCTATTAGTAGACCCTTAGTTTTTGTATTCCTAGTATTCTTTGCAAATGTGAATAATTGATACTGCTGACATAATTTTGAACCTTTCTTGCAGATCTAGACAGCAGTAATGAAGGACAGTTGAACTGTAATTAGAGCTTAGCTACCTCTGTTTGCAAACTCTCTGACTTTTAAAACTCTGTCTATCTTTCTTAAAAAATTTTCCTAGCAATATCTAGAAAGTTTTGAATGTATTCTTTGAATAGCTGTAAATTAGTTAGATAAATATATTAATTTTATAGATATTCTTTTGCAATGTGCCTGCAAGAAGTTTTCCTTCCTGCTGGTGTGCTTGTATGCTAGGGAGGAGATCTCTCAGCCCTACTTTAGATCCTCTTAACCCTGAGTTAGAAAGGGGAAGGAGACTTAGAAGAGATAGGCACACTACAGGAGAGCCCCCAAGTGAATCTGTGACAGTAATTATGGGTGAGGAATAACCCAGAACCCTCAAGGAGTTGAATGCTCCAAATGACTATAACTCCCCTTTTAGCATTCAATTCCCTGATGTTCAGGGGTACTATGAAATCAAAACTTCAATCATCTAGATGCTGCCCTCTTTCCATGGGATTAGCAAGGAGGACCCTTACAAGCATATTGACCAGTTCTTGGGCTTCTGCACCACTTTTAATATCACTGGTTTGGGACCTGAGGCTACTAGGCTCAGACTCTTTCCCTTCTCTCTGAAGGATAGGGCCAGTACCTGCATGACCACTCTTCCCAACAATAGCATTGCTTCATGGAAAGACCTGCAGACCAAATTCCTGACCAAGTTCTTCCCTGAGACCAAAACTAGCCAATTGAGGAAAGAGATTCTTGCTTTTGCTCAATCCCCAACTGAGGATTTTAACCAGTCCTGGGATAGGTTTAAGGAAATGCTCAAACAATGCCCCCAAAAATAGAGATATGGTCGATGCCTCTTGTGGTGGATCCTACATGCACAAGACTGCTAAGGAGGCATGGGAATTGTTTGAGGTGATTAGTGAGAATGCTTTTCAAAAGCCATCGCTGGCAAGAACTGGTCAGGAAATTGAGTCAAAGGTGGGGCCTGCTGCTGGATCAAGAGTAAAAGTTTGTGAGGTGTCTGGAAACAATGACCTGCAGCTGTAGATGGCAAACCTCTCAATGAAGTTTGACAAATTACTGACTGTGATGTAACCCAGAAGGGCTGCTCATGTGGCGGAGACATGTCTGATATGCCAGTCCCCATAGCACACAGTGGAGGAATGTCCATCTGCAGGGCAATTTCCTGAATTGGTTTTGGAACATGCTGCTGCTGCTCAATCTTATGGCCAGCAACAATCTGGGGCTACAATAGACAACCATATGGATATCAGCACTAAAATGCTGGTTACCAATGGAGAGACCACCCAAATCTGAGGTGGAGGCAAGACAACTACATGCAGCCCCAACAGATGTTGGCCTACCACAAAGGCCACAGCAGCAGTTCAATCAAGGGAATGCCCCTAGGTCTAACTTCCAGCACAATCAGCAGCCCCATCATCAACAAAATCAATTGGTCTTACCCCCTTCTTAACCAAGAAATGTTTCCTTTGAGGACCAGGTCTTGACTTCATTGCAAAACCTGGGATCCTTAGCTCAGACTGTGGACTCTCATGGTCAGAGCCTCCAGAAAATGGAAGAACAGATAAGCCAAATGTCAAATGCCTTGGCTAGGAGAGATGAAGGGAGGTTGCCCTGCCAGCCAATTGCTAACCCCAAGGGTCAGTTTTTAATTGAGGAAGCTTCCTCAAAGTTTGAGGACACCAATGTTGTCACTACTCTAAAGTCTGACAGGCTGGTAGACAACCAGGTGGGTAATAGACCAACAGAGGCTATTTTCACAGATGATGCAAATGATCATGATAGAGATGTCATTGGACCACAAAGCCAAGAAGTACCTGCCACCTTGCACCAGGAGAAAAATAAAGAGGCTGTAGTTGAGCCTCAGCAGGGAGAAAAACATGAAAAAAGAAAAAAACAGAAGTTTAGTGATGGCCTAGCAGTTGAGGAACCAGCAGTACCTCAGCTGCCATTTCCTCAGGCTTTGGAAGGTCCTGTCCCTTTTGATAAAGGGAATGCCCATATGGAGGAAATGATGGAGACCTTCCTGAAAGACCTCTGCACCCAAAAGAGAAAGGCTAGAGGCCATGTGTCCAAAAAGGTCTTTGCAACTGATACAGTGAATTTTGTATTTAACATATCAATGCCTGATAAGTTGCAAGATCAAGGGATACCCACTATTCCCTGTGTAATTGGAGACCATATAATTGGAAAAGCCCTTTTAGACCTTGGAGCCAGTGTTAACCTGTTGCCATACAGTGTATATCTGCAACTAGGTTTGGGGGAGCTAAAAGCTACTCCCATTGTGCTAATGAAGGCTGATAGGTCTGAGAGGAGACCTCTGGGAATGGTTGAGGATGTCTTAGTGGGAGTGGATAAATTTTTCTACCCTGCTGACTTCTTAGTCTTGGACATGGGGTGCAGCAATATTCCAAATCCCATACCTGTTATATTGGTAGGCCTTTCTTGGCCACTACCAATGCATCCATTCAATGCATGTCTGGAGTAATGGAGGTAACTTTTGGACATATGAAAGTTGAGTTGAATGTGTACAACAGTGCAAAGTACCCTCAGATGGGCAATGAGGAGAGCTTTGCAGTGGATGTACTAGAGGAAATCGTAGAAGAGGAATTGCCCACTCTGCTGGAGTGGGGCAACATTGTCAGGAATTTAGTTAAAATTTGGAACATGGTGGAGGAAGAGAGCCCAGATGTGGTATCGAAAGACATGACCATATTGAAGTCTTCTGTGGGCTCAGTGCAACATTCCAGTTGGAAACCTACATTGTTGCCTCTTCCTCCAACCTCCAATGCACATATTCTGCCATCCACCCAGCAAGCCCCTGATCTGGAACTCAAGAAGCTTCCAAAAACATTAAAATATGCCTTCCTTGAGAAAGGTGATAAGCTTCTTGTGATTATCTCTTCCTCCCTTACCAATGAGCAGGAAGAGGAATTACTAACAGTTTTGAGGAAGCACAAGAAGGCAATTGGTTGGACCATTGCCGATCTGGGAGGAATAGATGCATCAATCTGCATGCACAGGATTCATCTTGAGGAGGGAGCACTACCCTCCAGGGAAATGCAGAGGAAGTTAAATCCTCACATGCAGGAAGTGTTCCTCAAGGAGATCATTAAATTGTTAGATGCAGGGGTGATTTACCCCATCTCTGATTCTCATTGGGTGGCCCCTATCCAAGTGGTGCCTAAGAAATCTTGCATAACAATGATTAAGACTGAAATTGGAGAGTTGAGGCCAGCCAGAGAGACAACTGGCTAGAGAGTGTGCATTGATTATAGGAAGCTCTACTCTAAAACCAGAAAGGAGCATTTCCCTCTCCCCTTCATTGATCAAATTTTGGACAAGTTGGCTGGAAAAGCTTTTTACTATTTTCTTGATGGATACTCAGGGTACAACCAAATCCCTGTGCATCCTCAACACCAAGAGAAAACCACTTTTACCTGTCCTTTTGGCACCTTTGCTTACAGAAGGATGCCTTTTGGACTTTGTAATGCGCCAGCCACTTTTCAGAGGTGTATGTATGCCATATTTTCTGATATGATTGATAAGTTTTTAGAGATTTTTATGGATGATTTTTCTGTCTATGGGGACAGTTTTGGCCAGTGTCTACAACACCTCAGCCTAGTTTTGCAAAGATGTGAGGAGACCAATTTGGTCTTAAGCTAGGAAAAGAGCCACTTCATGGTAACACAAGGCATTGTGTTGGGCCATGTAGTCTCTAAAGAAGGGCTTGAGGTAGACAAGGCCAAAGTGGACCTCATTGCCAATTTGCCCCCTCCAAAAATAGTCAAGCAAATCAGATCCTTCCTGGGGCATGCAGGATTTTACAGGAGGTTCATCAAGGACTTCAGCAAAATTGCCAAGCCATTGTGCCACCTGCTCTGCCAGGAGGTGCCCTTTGACTTTTCTGATGACTGTCTTAAGGCTTTTGAAACATTGAAAATATGCCTCACCTCTGCCCCGGTACTCCAAACACCAGACTATACCCTACCTTTTGAGCTGATGTGTGATGCATCAGACTTGGCAATAGGTGCTGTTTTGGGCCAAAGAAAAGATAACCTACCTGTGGTCATTGCTTATATCAGCAAATCACTTGCCGAAGCTCAGCTGAACTATACCACAACTGAGAAAGAGCTTTTAGCAGTTGTTTATGCTGTTGATAAATTTAGAGCCTACCTACTAGGATCTAAAACTGTAATCTTCACTGACCATTCAGCATTGAAGTACCTACTATCCATGAAAAATGCTAAGCCTAGGCTGATTAGATGGATACTCTTGCTACAGGAGTTTGACATCGAAATCAAGGATAAAAAGGGTGTGGAGAATGTGATGGCTGAACACTTGTCCAGAATTATCTTAGAGAAATGCCTGGATGGTCCCAACAAATGATGCCTTCCCGGATGAGCAATTATTTGCCATCCAATCCTTAGTCCCTTGGTTTGCACACATTGTCAATTATTTAGTTATAGGAAAGACTCCTCCCCACTGGACCAAAATGGACAAAGACTTGTTTTTCTCAAAGGTCAAGTATTTTTTTTGGGAGGAACCTTGCCTATACAAGTACTATGCTGACCAAATCATCCGAAGATGTGTCGCCGAAAGTGATATCCCCAGTATTCTGGCCATGTGCCATGAAAATGCCTGTGGAGGCCACTTTAGTGGGAGAAAAATAGCTGACAAGGTCCTGTAGTGTGGTTTTTACTGGCCTTCCTTATTCAAAGATGCATACACACACTGCAAGGCATGCGAGAGATGTCAAAAATTAGGAGGGTTGTCTAAAAGAAATTCAATGCCTTTGCAGCCCATCCTTGTTGTAGAACTGTTTGATGTATGGGGAATAGACTTCATGGGCCCCTTTCCTCCTTCTAATGGTTACTATTTCATATTAGTGGCAGTGGACTATGTTTCTAAATGGGTAGAAGCCATTGCCATAAGAACCAATGATAACCAGGTGGTCCTCAAATTTTTAAAGCAGAACATTTTCTCAAGATTTGGAACCCTTAGAGCTATTATCAGTGATGGGGGTAGCCATTTCTGCAACAGGAATTTCGAGAGCTTGCTTAAGAAATATTCTGTGACCCATAGGATTGCTACTCCTTACCACCCACAAACAAGTGGGCAAGTTGAAATTTCTAATAGGGAGATCAAGCACATCCTTGAGAAAACAGTTCGAACTGATAGGAAAGATTGGGTTGATAACCTCAATGATGCACTGTGGGCTTATAGGACTGCCTATAAGACTCCCATTGGAATGTCCCCATTCAGGCTGGTCTATGGCAAGGCTTGCCATCTCCCAGTAGAGTTAGAACACAAAGCCTATTGGGCTGTTAAGAATTTAAATATGAACCTAACTTCTGCTGGTCATCACAGGTCATTGCAGCTGTCTGAATTGGATGAGCTAAGGATGGATGCTTACACCAATGCCAGGATCTACAAGGAACGGGCTAAAGCTTTCTTTGACAAGGGTTTGCTGAGAAAAAGCCTCGAGCCGGGTGGTAAGGTGTGGTTATTCAACTCCAAACTAAAATTTTTTCCTGGCAAATTAAAATCCAGATGGGAAGGCCCCTATGTTATCTTAAATGTTTCCTCATCTGGTGCTGTGGAAATCAAGGATCCCAAATCTGGGAGGACCTTCAAGGTGAATGGTCAGAGGCTTAAGCCTTGCATTGAACAACCTACTGACCCTATGCACACTATTCATTTTCATGGGACCCCCACATCTACCTGACCCACAGTTGTGTCCATGTTGTACTATACTACTTTTGTTTCTTCCATAAGTTTTAGGAAATTTTAGTGGTTGTGTGGAGGCTGATTACGTTGAGCTGGATAGAGTTCAGGTGGGATGGGTAGGATTTATTCTTCTACTTCTGTGAATTGCTGATTTTTGAATTTGAATGCATATTATTTGAATATTTTTGATGAGTAGGCTGCACTAACTATAGTGCCCCTATTTGGCACTAAGCCCTCGCGCATTCCAAATTGTGATTTGGGAAGCTCTCGCGCAATTCGCATAGACCATTTCTTTCGCTGTCGCAAGCTTCAATGCTGCAGAATCTCCCACGCACTTCAAGCTCTAACTCCCATAATCGCGCGATTCAGTTATCTCGTGATCCCCTTACCCAGCTGCGCGAGTCTAATGCATTTATCATTTCCCACGCTGATTGCTGGGACTTGACGTTTCCCAACTCACTCCCAATTAATTGCGGCGACTTGGATGTCATTCAACTGATTCATCTTCCACCATCCTCACCTTTAAATACACAGGGAGCCCCTTTCATATTCGTAGCATCCTTTCTCCTCTCACCTTAGCGGCCCTTCCCTACTCCTAACCATGGCAGATGACAAGCCGAATGCGCTGCCTAACAAGTTTTACCCGATGTGGTTGGATCCGCCACCACCTAAAGAGCCGGATCCCCTACAACTCCTCTGGGATGAATACGAGGAGGTTCTGCAAATCCTGGCTAAGGAGGAGGAAAAGCTCCAGCCACCGCAGAAAAAGCGAAAGATAGAACCATCCCCTGCCCCCTCCACCCCTCCCCCTCCCCCACCCTCTCAACCCCCTCACCCCTGCTCCCTCTCTCCTTTCTTCCTCCATTTTTTTTTATAATTTTCTTTTTTTTTATTTAGTTTTAATGAAATTTTCTTTTCTGCTATTCTGTACTGTTCTCTATTCTGTTGTGTGTTTTGTTTCTTGTTCTGGTCTTTTATGCTTTAATAAATCTGCTGCACAGACACCTTTGCACCAGTGAGGACACTGCTCCTCATAGGTTTGGGGGTGTGGCAGGCAGACATTGCCAATGGAATAGTTAACCTAAGTGCAGCAGACTCATCCGAGTAATATGTAAATGGACCTCTGTTCACTTAAAGAATCATGAAAATAAGAAATTTAAAATTTCTGCAAACTTTTGACATTATAAACTTATAATATTCCACATTTCCATGTTAATATCACCAAGTAAACTTACTTGTATCAGCACTTAGTGAATCAGTAGAGTGAGAAAAAGGTGAGGACATACTTAAAAGTTCAAAGGAAGACCATAACCAGTGAGAATTGAACCTATATAAAAAATTTTCCATCTTTTGAGGAGTAACCAAGGCAACCTTTCTAGTTCTAAGGACTGACTGAGTCACTGTGCTCACTAGAAGTTAGGTAACTCCAAGTTGAAACAACTGACAGTACTCATGAGTGTTAGGAAAGGATCAAGGCCTTCTCTTGGACAGTTTGAGCCTAACAAGACCAACCCTTAGGCAACTGCCCTTGTCCATACCCCCTTTGAGCTTCAAATCCTAAATTTCTTCAAAATACACCTGAGTACTTGAACCTGAACCTCTGAACACCTTGACCTACCCTCACTCACGAGGAATTCAGAAGGTAAAGGAGAAAAGGTTGGAAATGGACTAGCTATGGTCAACATTAAGTGAATGGGAAGAAATACCTCAAATCCGACAGTATGGCAACTAAGAACATAGTGGCATTTCTGAAAAGAAGAAACAAAAATAAAAAGAAGAAAATTCCATAAAAAAGAAACAACAATAATAATGAAGAGGAGTAAGGGAGGAGTGAAGAGGAATTTTCACTGGAGAATCAAAATTAAGAGGAGAAACTGATCACTTCAAATCTGAAAATCTCAAAGAAGATGAAGGGAGCTGAAATCAAGAAGGTGAAGTCATGAATCACCTCTGTCACCTACTGATTTCTCAATTTTGAACCCCTTCTCAACCCTCCATTCTTTCAACGCCACTCCATAAGCCACATTACAGTCCAGTTAAAAGCCCTTGTAATCCAAAGTTGAGTGAGCTGTCATGTGAAGATAAAGAGTTATCCAATCTATGGTGAGGAACTGCCAATAATGTCAGCACTTAAGAACTCTACCTATGCTCATGCTTACAGACCCATTTGGGGGATGTAACTGCTCTTGAGCCTGTGAGAAAATGAACCCCTCAACAAAACCCTCATGAGAGTATGCCCTGCAAAGTTTTTGGGTCTGAACTTGAATGCACTATGTATGACCTTAACCTAATTTTTGATTTGAGGATGGGCTCAGTGCTGGCACACACTTGTGTAATTTTCTGTGATTGTAAACTGATTAGAAATGCAGAGCATTCATGAGAAGTTTATGTTGTTTAAATTGTTGTGCAACCAATGAATTAAATTTCTTATATGATTAATGATTCAGGAGTAAACTAAGTCCGCCCCTTGACTGCCCACTGGATGATATTGCACTTTTGTTAACTGTTTCATTGAAGAAGTTTATGGGTGTCTCCACTGAAAACCCTCAGGAGACTTCACTCCTCCACTAGGGACCACCTAGGGGTTTAAAAGGCTTGGTACATATGCTAAATATATCCGTGCTCCCTACGAAAGTGGCATTTAATTTTTATGGTAGGTTTAATGTAGCTTTACTAAGGGACTAGCAAAGATTAGGTTTGGGTGTGTGTTAAGACCTGAAAAGTACCACTTTTCACCCCTTAACTTAACCTTTGATTAGACCCATAGCCACCTAATAAGTCCTTGTTAAGTGTTTTATGTAAGTAATAACCAGCAGTAAAATAAAGCCAAGAATCCTGCTAAAGAGCCTCTTTTAGCACCAGAAGTCCCTCAGAAGGATGGACTCTGAATCCAGACCTGAAATGAGTCTCGTGCAGTCTAGCTGAGCTTCTCATGACTTTACAACAACTTCTCGCGTAGTTGATTGACTAAAGAGCTTCAGAAATATAAACTCGCATAGCTCTCGCGAAGCTCAAGAGTAGAACACCTTGCGCAGTCTCGCGTAGTTCAAAGCAGACCTCTCTCAACCTCGCACAGTTCGCTCACAACGGCTGAGAAGAGAGAGCTTCAAGAGACTCCTCGCACAGCTGTCGTGCAGTGGCCACGGGATGCAATTATCAGAAGAAAACTCCTCACACAGTTCTCGCACCATTCAAGAAGAAAGCATCCTTGCGAAGGCCATGCCATCCTCACGAAGATCAGTTAAGACCTGGAACCTCGTGCAGTTCAGAACCCATTATAGCCTCACAAGGTACCTCGTGAAGGCCAGTAAAGAGAAGTTCTTACGCTATTTAAATTTATCCTCGCGAAGATCAATCGAGCAATCGTGCAGCTACCTCGCGATTGCTCGAGCTCCAACCCCATGACATCTGAGGCTCTAATGTCTACTCAACCTCGCCACTGCCTGAAGAGCAAACCAAGCCAACCTCGCGACGGCTGATGCTTCAATGTCAACCCATCCTCGCGAAGAGCAAGAGTTACCACGTGACAAGTCTGGGAAATAATGGCTACCTAGCGAAGCTCTGAACCTCAAACTTCCATCTCTTCAGCAGAGGACTTTCTGGGAATTTATAGCGATTAGGGCATGCACTCCCTCGCTTAAATCTCTGTTTATGCGCCCCAAGGCATCGAAGGATCACTATTTGGTGATGTGGCATCGTTAAAATTAGTGTTTCCTAACCCTAATGCGCCGCCACACCACTGCTATAAATACCCACACTTAGCTTAGGTTTGGGGGAGCTTAGACTTTCTTTTCTTTCTACATCCTGGAATAGCTGGGAACACGTCTCATTTCTTGGAGACTTGATCTAAGATCATTTTGTTTTTCTTTTTGTAGTTGTAAGTAGTTTTCCTTTTCTTTTTCCTTCCCTCCATAGTCCAGCACTTGCTGGCTATGTCTTTGTATGCATTTTGAACTAGATTAATGGAAGTTCGGTAATAGGATCTGTACTTTGTGAAATTTGTGTTTGAATGTGAGATGCTATGTGCAAGGCTGCTGCCTTGTGATCCGCCATTGCTTTGATTGTGTTTCAAAGCAATGGAGGACTGATTTTAAGGGCCATTCAGATCCAAGTGATCTATGTGTCAGGGCTATCATGGTCCTATACAGCCTTAGCCCCACCATAGGACCCACTAGATCTGAAATCCCTATGGGAGCTTGAGCTGGTAGCCTGGTAACCATGGTGGTGGCAGCAATATTCTCATTTTTTCTTGGGCTCCGTGAGGAGGATAGCCTCTGGGATATTCTGTGACCATTCAAGTGGACAGGTTATAGCCTTAGGGTGATTCTAATCCACCAATCCAAGATGGATCCTTCTTCTTTACTCCTGAGCTTGTAGAAGCCTGGTGGGAGATTGTACAGAGGCAGACTCCCCTGTACTGATATAGATCTGCCATTAGATGTTAGATCTAATCTTGTTATAGAGATTGTAGGCTTGTGACGGGACCATTGTAGCCTCACTCAAGCAATGGACAGCTAAATCGAAGGTTGTACTCAATCGCTTGCGGGTTCTATGTGGCTGGGCTATCATGGTCCTATACAGCCTTAGCCCCACACATAGAGCTTTAGAAGTTGAGGTTCCCTATGGATTCTTGAGCTGGTAGCCTGGATGAAATAATACCTGCAATGATTTACTTGTTATGTTTTGACCCATCCCTAGATTGTGGTTCCCCTATGGGATAGTCTGTGACCATTTGAGTGGACAAGTTATAACCTTAAGGGTTAAGTCATGGCAGAGTGATGGGTTGAATCCTTTCTCCTCAATGGTGATAATGTATCCATTGGACAGGATTTCTATAACATCAAATCTGAATCTGAGTTATAAAACTCCTCTGATCTGGGCTTAATAACATACTTCTAACCCTTTTATATTTATTTTCCACACTCCATCCATCCTCTCAACCCCTTCTGTAGTTTAGACATTAGAGTACCTTAGAATACTTAGAATAAGTGACCTTAAACTCCCCTCCTCTTAGGACTGCCAGATCTGTAGTCAGATCTAGAGGGACTACTAGAGATGGCTCCTTTAGAACTGTAGATCACCTTTCCCTGTGGGATAGACTCTTACTTATCAAAACTTGCTATAATGGACCCTGTATCTTGCAGGTCTAGGATTTCTTAGTTGTGTTGATTCCATCCCCTGTTTTACTCTTTCTTTGATTTTTAAATGACTTTTACCACCAATCAATAAAGCACAGCAACTGAGAGATTCCGCAACAGGCGCTAGAGATCGAACCGGCCACTTCGAAACATGATGTGTGGTAAAGGCTGTAAACAAAAGGGATTTGTCAAATAGGAGCAAAGTGGTATAATAAAGGCATCAAAGGAAAAGAAAAAGGGCTCATCTGTTTACCTGGCCAGCAATCCCAAAATTAGAGATATGGGTGTGCTGACAATGAAGGAGGCCGATACGGGCGGCTTCACCTTGTATTTCATACCAAGGTTGAGAGGAGAGTTGTGAAATGGTAAATTGCTCCCCATGAGGACCATAGGCCATCTCTGGACCCTCCTGTAGATCTTGCCCTTCGTCGTCAGACAACTGAAAATATGGAACACATTGGTATAAGAAAGGGCTGCTAAGAAAAAAAAAGAGAAAGAGAAAAATAACAAAAAAGGCAAGCAAAAAAATGCACTAATCCATCATGAAAGAAAAAAAAACAAATAAAAAAAATGAAAAATGAATGATGATGATATATAAAAAAAATGATGATGAAAATGAATGAAAAAAAGAGGAGATAGGCATAAGGAATCACATATACTAAAAAAAAAAAAAAAGAGGCATTAATCTTTCACCACAAAAAGGAAGAACATCAAGCATTTCAAACAAAAAAAAAGAGAAAGAGAAAAATAACAAAAAGGCAAACAAAAAAAGAGAAGAAAAAGGCATTAATCCGTCATGAAAGAAAAGAAACATATAATAAAAAAAAAATTATGATGGATGATAAATGATGATGATATAATAATAATAAAAAAAAAAGTGAATGATGAAAGATGGATGATGATATAATAATAATAAATAAAAAATGAATGATGAATTGAAAAAGAGGAGATAGGCATAAGGATCACATATACTTGAAAAAAAATGCTTTCATCTTTCGCCACAAAAAGGAAGAACATCAAGCATTTCCAAAAAAAAAAAAAAACAACATTATCAAAATTCAAAGGAAAGATGAAAGAGGGGTTGGTGATTACCTTCAATAGGAGGAGAAATAGATCCAAAAATCGGTGGAGAGTGAACGCTTCTAATCGGCACGCGCGACTCCTGGTTATAGAACTCAAGCAAAATCAAATGCAAAAACCCTAAGGGGCTGTCCCGAACTTAAGAAGGAAGGAGGGAAGAAGATAGAATTTGAAAGAGAGGGCCCCTTTTGTACTCGGGCTTGGGTAGTTTTAAAACTGCCAGATTTTGGTCAGGCGTATATAATATATATGCCCAGCCATTTTCGTTGTAGATTTGCCTGGCATATATATTATATACGCCTAGCCAATTTTTGGCTTTAATGGCCCGACAGGCCCTCTATATGCTCTAGATCAAGCCCCGGTCCATCTTAGAAGCTCACGTACCATCGGGCGATGATGCACGCATCCCCAAATGGCCCTTCGAACTCCCTTCGATTGGCCCAAAGGGACCGTGCTACAATAAATGGATCTAGATCTGTAAGCACCCGCCGAGTGCTCCCATAAAATCATAAAATAAAATAAAAAACTTTTTCTTTTAAAAACCCAAAAAAAGAAAGAAGAGAGGCTCACATGAAATAACTGAAACACAACACTAGTTCTCAAAGAGCGTCGCAACGCCTGTTTGCCCCACTCCGAGAGTCGTGTTAAATCAATTCGAAACTATCGGGTTCACCTGAAAATTCCCAAACCCTATTTTACCCAGGGACACCTCATGCCTGATCTGACAGGTAAAATATTGGTCATGTTTACCCCCGACCATTAGGAACCTACTTTCGAACCCACTTCCCTAAACAGGATAGCAGGGTCTAATTTGTTTAAAGGCCAAGACCACGCATCCCCAGGAGTCAGGACCTGATTCGACTGGCAAACCAAGGACTTATCACCGGAATGCGCACGTCCTTGAGGTGTATCAATATGGCAAGTTGGTCTGCCTAAGGATACATGCAAAAATAAAAATAGTTTTACAATGCTCAAAGTCTCGAATTGACATGTGCAAAAGAAAAAAGAGAAAAAAAAAAGAAAGAAGAAGAAGAAAAAAGAGAAAAGAAAAAAAGAAGAAGGTTTGGGATAACAACCTTTTGTTATGTAGTTAAAATCCTGAGTAGGTTGACCCCACCTTCCAAGCATTGGCTCTGATCACCCACCTTCTGATCTATGTTTGACCGAGAGTGCACCCGACTTCAGACCATTCGAAAAGTCTATTGTTAGTTGAAACTGACCCGTCAAAAATAAAATTATAACCAACTAAACTATGTGCAAACATACAGACCGAAGGGCTCATTCCCTTTTATTTCGTTTTACACAGGCTTAAAACCTGTATAGGCATGGTGTCCCTGTTGAATGTACGCACTTGCGTCTGGGGATCCACAGGATGGTCGTTTGTCCTCGTAAATTATACCTTAGTGTCGAGGCTTTCATTCGCGCCTATTTGTTGCTTATCGCCCCTGATGGGTGTCTGTCTGTGGATAGTTAGTAAGATGTGATTTCATTAGGGATGGAGGCTAGAATTGACCATCTCTTTTGATGGATTTTTGGGTCCTAGCCCGATCATTTTTAGCTTTGTCTCGAGTTAAGACACTCCGGTTCATGTGAATCAGGAGCACCTCACCACCGGAATGTGCACATCCCCAAGGTGTACTTATCCCCGGCAGAGTGCACGCACTCTTAAAGCGTATCAACTAGCATTTGATCCACTTAAAGATTTGTACAAGAATAAAATTGTCGAAGGTCCTTGAGCTTTGCTTGGAGGCCTCAAAACAAAGGAAAATTTAAAATATATATACAATAAAAATTCACTCTGAAAATGGGCACACATTCCCATGAAGTGTTGCGACATCAATATTTGCTCCACTCAGGTAAATCATGCTAAAGCAACCTCGAGGTTGATGGGTTCGCCCAGAGATTTTGAGTCTTCTTATCCAATGGAGCTATCGATACCTCGTAGGATTGGACACAATTTGCAGGCCTTCGCTTTGTACACTTTGCATCGATTCCGAAGCATAGATCGATCACCCCGTTTCATGGAGCTGTCTGGTTCAGATTAATACTCGACATCACAAATCTATAATTTCCCTCAGGAAGTGGACGATATCACGGCTAGCGGGCTTACAGTTTTTATGATCATCGCAGTTATGCCCAGTAATATCGCAATGCGCTTAGGGACTGTTTGCTTTGAGGTACGGACGATGTCCCGAAATGAGAGGGCTTACGTACACTCACTATCACCATGGATGTTTGAGAATTGAGTTGAACCAGGCGGACCCATCAAACGTGCCTTGGACCTCTTCGGATGTCTCTTGTCTTTGGCATCCGATCATTAGTGATCGAATACCAAAGAGGGGCATCTGTAGACACCCAAATTCGGCCCAAGGCCCGACCAGCCTGTACTCCGAGAGAGATGTACCCTTGTGCTTCTAATGGCACCCTTGAATCTTTAGGAATCACCCTGAATCCTTTAGAACCATTCCCCCAACCCTTAGGAATCGCCCTAAACCCTAGGATCCCTTCCCAGACCTAACTTAAATCCTTCTAAGCATTTGATGGGAGGAGAGCTACAAAATTTTATACGGATCACTGCCAAGGATGAGCCACATACCATTGGAAGGAGGACTTCCCCAGATTTCTAGTGGACCAAAGATCATCCAATTTGGAGTTATGGTTCGAAAGTTATGACCGACTGACGTTTCACATAAAATCATGACTTTTGCTCAGGCGTATGTATTACATACACCCAGCAAATTTGGCCCTATTTTGGTCAGGCATATATATTATATGTGCCTGGCATTTTTGGGCTAAATTTGGCCGGGTGTACATAATAAATACACCCAGCATAGGTAGGGCCCACCGCGGACACCTACCTTCTCAGATCTCCTCTGGTTTTCATGAAAATCACTATACATAAACTGGGCGTATGTAATATATACGCCCAACTTAGCTGCAGAAAACTGTCATCAAGTGCTCGAAATTCCTTCATCAGGTTTAACCTTTTGACCATTCCCTTGGTTGAGGTGGGTGTCCTAAGATCGGTTGCACCCCCTTTGAGCTTATTTGCAACCTTAAGTCACCTATGGTCTCACCCCATCATCTGCCATTGAAATTGGTTCCCCAAACCCCTAGGACCCTAAAAACCTAGAAAACTTTAGATGAAGGATTACCTAATTACTAAACCAATTAGCTCTTAAGTAACCCTCTAACCCACCTCTTCTCTATAAATAGAGAGGCCTCCCTCTTCCCAAAGGGTTGAAAAATTAGGGTTGAAAGCTTGAGTTCAAGAGAGAGAGACCTAGTGAGAGAAAGTTCCATTTTTTTTTCTTCAACAAGAATTCCAGCATGCTTAGTTCACCCCTTTCAATCCATTTCAACCATTAGACCACCCCTCTTTTAGTCAAGCTTAGTCCCTAGCTTCATCCTACACTTCCCATCTATCGAATCCTAGCATTAGAATCCATTCCCCTACCATTTAAGCCATTTAAAGTCATCGAAAGTACGCCGAAGCGAAGGTCTTCAATGGTGCTACAAGGGCTCGTGAGCTCCGGCTCACCCCTCTCTTCCTCTACCTTCTTGGTGTCTCCTCCGTCCAAGGATTCAAGCCATTATGCCGCTAAAATTTCAGTTTGGCTCAAAACTTGATAGGATCGTATTGCCTTCGGGCAAGGGGAAGCTCCGTCCATTTATTTTCGTTTTGGCCATAGATAGAGACCGCCATGTGTGGGTTAATCGGGTGCCTAAACCCTTCCCAATCGATAACTGAAGCCCCTACCCTAGAGCCTTTGGCAAAAACTGGTAAATCGTAGTCATATTTAGCACTTCGGTGCTCAAAATAATGATTTAAAGATTTCCCGGGTAATAAAAAGCTCTGGGTGGTGACTCTACATTTTATTCCATCGTGACCGCATTGCCGCGACGTGTTCGAGATAAACCATGGTCACACACCATCTTGACCTTGGGGGTGTATTTTGCTAGTTCTGTTGCACTCATTTACTATCTATGTGCAACCTCTTCAGTGGTTTAAAGTCCCACCCTATCATCCACCATTGGAGCAACTCTTCAAAATTTTCAAGGCTCCAAAAACCATAGGAAACCTTAGATTGCCCATTACCTAATTGCTAATCAAAATTAGCTTTTAAATACCCCCTAACCTCTCTTTTTCTTATAAATAGAGAGGCACCCCTCCCTTTACAAAGGCTTGAAAAAATTTGTAATTAAGAGAATAAGGAATCCCTTCTCTCTCTCCTCTAGTGCACCACTCTCATACAAATTCCAAAACTTTAAAACTTCCTTTAGACCTTAGTATTTCACCCAAAAGCTCTAGGTTAGGTGTGTGTTATCCCCTAGCCTTCCCTCTCTACCTCTTAGCTATCAAGCCCTAGGAGTTAGAACCCCATTTCTCATCATAAAAGCCTTCAAAAGCTCACCGAAGCAAGCCAACGCAAAGCTCCACAGCGGTGCAACAAGGACCCAAGAGCTCCGGCTCTCCCCTCTATTCTTCTACCTTCTTGGTTATTCCTCTATCTTCCCAATTGTGTCGTTATGTCAGCGAATTTTCGGTAGGAACGGAGGGACACAAATAGGATTTTAAGACCCTTTGGGCAAGAGGAAGCCTTTTTCTTTTATTTTATATTATTTTTATTTTGGCCATAAGTAGAGATCGCATTAAGCGGGCTGATTGGGTGCCTAACACCTTCCTAATCGATAACCACAACCCTTACCCAAGAGCCTTTGGTGTAGACCGGATTTAGAGCCCCTACCCAAGAGCCTTTGGTGTAGACCCGATTTAGAGTCATATTTGGGGCACTTCGATGCTTATAAAATTGATCTAGGTTTTCTGGGACACCAAAAGCTCCAGGTGGCGACTCTAAATATTTTATTTGAGAGCGCATCGGCGCGATGGGATCGTTACTAATCCCACCGTTGCACAAATGGTGACTTTGCTGGGGAGTAGCTAGTAGAGCTTCCCCTTGAATTTGGCCTCTTTATTTTTAATTTACTAACCCTTTTATTACTATTTTTCTATTTATTTTTTACTCACCCCTCCGACTATGTCATTTTACTTACCCCTACTTTTACGTCATTTAGAAGCCTTATCCATTTGGCGGGTTTACTTGCGCATTGTCATTCAATTTCTTTACATTTTCGTCATTTCAAGCACCTTAGCCAATTGGCGGGTCTACTTGTGTATTGTCATTTAAATTCCTTATATTTTCGTCAATTCAAGTGCCTTAGTAGTTTGGCGGGCCTACTTGTGCTTTCAATTCCTCAAACATATTCAGCTAGTGAACGCCGGCCCGTAGAGGCGGCACGGGATCCTCGCCCCCGGTCTTTGAACTTAAGAAAACTTCCTTAAAAGTGAAAAATAAAATTGAACCAATAAAAGGGATTTAAATTGATTTTTGGGGGGTAGATTTTCAAGGGTTGGGTTATTTAGGCACACATACAAACTCTCGAGTCTTAGTATGGCGGCAACCCTTAGTGGTGATGATTCGGAAAAGTCCCAGCCACCTAGTACCTGAGAAAAGTGCTTGCACTTGAGGTATATCGGGTGGGTAACCTTACCATTACCAAGCTTAAAAATCAGGAAAAAGAGAGCGATAGTGAACCCAATTTGGCCTCTAAGCCCTTAGGATCGGTGAGAAAAGAGACGTATCATTAGAACAGTCAATCCCCGGAAGCCCAACTACCAGAAAAAACCAATTAGGATACTCATTTCGGGCTGGAACTGCTACAGTCAAATAAACTTCCCTAGTTTTAGCCTGGCGCCACTAATAGTTGCGTCAAGAAAAAAATCCTCAAATTTACACTGGCGCATCTATTAGTTACGCCAACATAAAAAGGGGCATTTTTTAGTCTGGCGCATCTATTAGTTGCGCTAGCTTTGGGTACACAGCAGTAGCCTGAATCTAGTGGCCTGTTTCACATCCCGGACTCCCTGATCAGTGTGTTTAGTGCCTCTGCTTAGGCCCCACAACTTTCGACATCTAATATGCCCTCGCCGATTACGAGAAGGTGACTTCTTTTTTATTCGTTTCGGGGGATCGGGTGGTTTGCATTGGTTTTCGTGCCTTCAATAGATCAAGGGGTTTCCCTGTGATTCTTCTGAAGTGCTTCAGAATCTTTGCCGCGGAACTTATTTAGAGTACAAGAGCCACCCGAGAAGGGAATTCAAAAAAGCCCCAGAATCCTCCTTTCTTTTCACTTACAAAAAATTCAAAATATTTAAAATAAAAAAATAAAAAATAGAGTCTTGATTGGTGCCGGCACAACGACATCATTGTCCCCTCCATCATCCTGTAGGAGAAGGAGGAAGCTTTACAGGCCCCGTCCGAGGCACCCTTACCCAACCCGATACCGAGATATGTCGTGGGCTGTTGACCCAGCTTATGCCGATCCTGACTCATCCCCGCCACATTCTTGAACCCATTCCCATACCAAAGAAGCCTTTACTTCTACCCCCCTCACCCAATCAACCCTCACCATAACCGGCCCATTTGGTGCCCCTATTTTCCCTTCCAGCACTTCCCAACATGCCTAAAATCCAAATTTCCCATCATTTTCCCAATCCATGCCTTCATCCATGGCCATCTCCAACCCATCTCACCTTTCTTCCATACATGTTCAAAACCCATCCTCTACCTTAACCAACATACCCTATTCTCATCTGCCCAACCTGATCCACCCACATCCATCCATATCACATCTAATCCCCCACACATCCCTCCATTTACCCAAGTCATGCCCATCTTTTTTGAAGCCATGACCAACTTTCCTCTCCCATTCTCCACCTCTATGCCCCACACATCTCCCTTATACATACCTAATCCATTCACCAATGCCCCACCTCATTTCTCCAATCCACCCCATATCCCACCTCTCACCCGGGCCATGCCTAATTTTTCCTCTTCACACACCCCATCCATACCCCTCCAACCATTAAATAACCCATCTCCATCCGATCCCCCTTTCATGGCCATGATGGAGGAGATGTTCCAAACCTATAATAGGTGGAAGGCCTCCCAACACATCTCCTCTCATCTACACCACACATCTATAAATCCCTCCCATACCCTATCAAGCTTCCATGCCTCACTCTCCCACGACCCCCATCATCCACACTATCCAAACCCCCATTTCCCACATGTCCCAAGGCCTAATGGTCCAATCCCACATGTCCCAAGGCCCAATGGCCCAAACCCCCATCTCCCATATGTCCCAAGGGCCCATGACCCAGACCCATCAAGGCCTAATGGGCCAGGCCCTCTAAGGGCCCACAGACCAGACCCACCAAGGCTCAATGGGACTGACCCACCAAGGCTCATGGCCCAAACCCATCAATGGCCCATGACCCAAACACACCAAGGCCCCCTGGGCCACACCTATCATGGCCAAGGCTTTGTGGCCCAACCCTCCCAAGGCCTTATAGCCCAAACCCAAGCCCAGCAAGACCTTGGAGCCTCGCACTCATACCCTTCACAATTCCTCCAAAATTTCACCCATTCACAACCCTCATACCCAACTCAAACCCATGCCTTACATCAACCCCAATTCACCCATATCCCAGCATCCCAAAGTCAGTTGCAAGCCTTCCCGCATGCCCAATGGCCTCATCAGGTCCCACCTCAAAATCTAATTTCCACTCATCCAATTTCCCAAGAAACATCCCCTCATCCTCAATGGACTCACCCAACCCCCATTCATGCCATTCCCATCCAGTCCATGCGGCACCAACCAGAGAATATCGCCCTCACTGCATCCTATATAGACCAGCAATATGAAGAGGATGAGATAGGAGCAGTGGAGCTTATATTGAGGCATTGAGTAGCCTTAACCCTCCTCCAATAATTGCCCACCCCCTGGTAGCCCAAAGTGAAGTCCAACCAACTACAGAAAAAGTGGTCGCCGTATCCAAGAGTCAGAGCAGTTGAAAGAACAGTTGGACAAAATTCAAAAGCAGTTGTTGAAAATGGGTGGTGCTAAAATCCACGCCACGGACTTCACAGATTTGTGCTTGTTCGTTGAGGTCCCCTTGCCTCTAAAATTTAAAATGCTAGACTTTGACAAGTACAACGACACCGACAATCCTATTGCAACCTCAAGTTCTACTGTGAGGACATGTACCAATATAGAGGGGACGAAAGGCTACTGATAAAGGTCTTTTAGAAGAGTTTAACTAGTTCAGCCTTAAGATGGTTTACATTTAGAACCATCTATGATGAAAACTTGGAAGGACTTGACGCATTTATTCCAGGAACAATATGCCAATAATATAGTCATTAAACCAGATAAGTCAGACTTGGCCCAATTAAAGCAGAACTCGGATGAGACCTTTAGTAATTATTTGGGGAATTGGAGAGCACTGACAGCTCAGGTTAGAAATGGGATACCTGATGATGAGCAAATGGAAATGATTAAGGAACGCCAATCCCTATCAAGATGCCATCAGGGAAGGTCACCTGAATAAGAATGTACCAAGTGGAGCCAGTAGGGTAAGAAGGTTTTCAGAATAGAGGAATGAGAAGGGAATAGGGGCCAATGTCCAGAACATTGCTAATACCAAGCCCAATAATAATATAATCCCGTTCCAATTTCAAGCGGCCCAGCTAGCACCAGTCAGAACTGAGCGGATGTAGAGAGCAGGGAATGGACAAGGAATGCAGATGACTCCAGAGTAAAGGAGAGCCCGCTATGACTGATTGTTTACACCCCTAGGGCAATCTCTAAGTGTACTTTTACCTTTAGTAATAGAAAAGCGATTAGTTACTGTTCGTCAACCGTAACCTCCTCCTCACCCGATCTCGAAGAATTATGACCGTAATACTCACTGTAACTTTCATTAGGGTCCAGGTCACCCGACTGATCACTGCTTCCCATTGAAGTACGTGATCCAAGACTTAATCGATGCTAAGAAAATCATTCCACCAGCACCTTTCCAAGTGAACCAGCATGCGAATATTCATTAGGTGCCATTATCCCTACATCCTACTGGAGGAGCAGGTCCCAAACCCACCATTGGGATGATAGAGAAATGTGAGGAGGAATTTGAATTTGATCCGTCCGATTACATTAGTGATTAGGAGAGCTATGTGGCACCATTGCTGAGAAATTATGAAGAAAGGAATATTGGGGTGATTGAACCCCTGAATTTGTCAGATTATTTTCCTAACCCAGCACCCCGAGTTGAACCCTTGGGTCTTAGGGCTTATTTCCCATCACCCACTCTGTCACTTATGTGCATATGAATACATATCAACCATACACTACTACCCCCATCAATTACCCAATAGCCCACCATGTCCCCAATCCCCCGCCAGCACCAATCAGCTACCAATGGCTTACTCCTATCCCTTTACCCCCAGTGCAACCACCCACATGCTTTACCACCCCCATCTGGCCCAATTTTGGCACCCAACCAGCTATCACCGAAGTGAATCAAGTGTTACCCACACCCCCGAAGCCCACAGTACAAGTGCATCCAATTCCAGCAGCTATACCATTTCAAATTTGGGAACAACCTACGATCCTCATCAGGTCCCGCTGAGTTATGAATAAACTGATATCAATGCTGGCAGCAATAGAGAAGGGGCAGTGGACTTTGTTACCTGATGTAAAAATATTTCAAAGTAGCCAAAAGCACCAGCAGCAGCACAAGCCAAACCAGAGGGAAAGAAAGATAGTGCTGCGAATCTTTTTGAGAAAATTAGTCGAGAACATATAGTGGAGACTCAGCTGAGAAGAATGCCTGCCCATATTACTGTGTGGGATATGTTAATGATGTCCCCACTCCATTTTCAAGCTTTAATGGGGCTGTTAAAAAATATGCATGCATCGCTTCAAGTTAGCCCAGATGAAGTCCGACAAATAATTGGTCAGGTTATGGCTCCAAATGTCATTTCATTTTCGGATGCTGATTTACCTTATGAAGGGAGTAGCCACTCAAAATCCCTGAACATTACTATTGAGTCTTGAAATATGATAATCCTCTTGGTTTTAATCGATAATGGGTCTGCGTTAAATATATGCCCACTGAGAACCACCACCAAGATTGGGGTAGATCCTTTCATTCTAAGACCCACAAGAACTAGTGTTCGAGGCTTCGATAACACACGAAGAGAGATAATGGGAGAAGTTGACCTTGAGCTATTGATTGGGTGAATGACCTTCTCCACATTATTTCAAGTGATGGACATCAAATCCTCGCTTAATCTACTGTTAGGGTGCCCGTGGCTCCATGAGGTCGGAGCAATATCGTCGATGCTGCACTAAAAGCTTAAGTTTGCATCTAGGCATAAGATCATCACCATCATTGGTGAGGGGCATAGTGAGAAAGAAAAATCCACCAACAGTGTTGAAAATCCCAAAGTGTTGGATGTGTCGCACACCACTAAGGATGTCGACCTTCACAGCTTTGAATACGAGGTGTCGATGATACTCCCAGAGCCCATCGAGGGCATCATTCTAAGAATCAGAGGTGGAATGGTGGCAGCAGTGGCCATGCTTCAAAAGTGGGGCTATCAAAAAAGAAGGGAGCTGGGGCCCAGATTGCAAGGCAAAAAAGAGCCTACCATAGCTAAGGGTGGTCAAAAAGTCATATTTGGGCTACGTTACAAGCCCACGGAAGAAGAAGTGTGGGAGGCTAAGGAGAAAGCCTGTGCGACGGTAGCTGTGAGAGCTAGGGGGATACACATAGAGGAAAGATCCCGTCCCAGGTCTAACATCAGGAATTCATTTGTGAGCATTGGGGTTGTAAAGATTGACTAGAATGGGGTAACCCGATTAACCCCACACAAGCCCACAACACCGATTCACCCCACTAATCCCCACATCACCCTTCCCAGCCTGGAGATAGACTTGGCTGTGTTATCCCTCTTTGAGGAGTGATGATCCGTACCTAAACAAACCCCCCCTGTGGTGAATCACCATAAAACTATGTTACCATTTGAGGATATCACCTCAGACGAAATGGGGATCAACATGATGGAGGCTAATTCCAAAGAGTCATGTCAGTCAGCAAGCTCCAACCAAACAGGTAAAGGAGCAGCCTCTCAGCAATGCAACTAGGCATCTTTGCCCCAAACTCTGGAAGCAAGGAGTGGCCTAACACTTGGCACCCATTTCCCTAAAAAAACAACCTATAAATAGTGAGATAAGCCCTTGGCAGGCAATACCTTGTATATACACAGACTCGTGCTGCCAAGGGTCCGTCTCCGAAGAAAATAAAAATTCCAAAAACATTGAAAAAATATAAAGTCAAAAAATATTCTCATTTAAAATTCTAAATAAAATCTCACAAAAAGATGACTTAATTGAATTACCCATACGACGTAAAGTCGACCCCTTCCCTGTAGAAATACAATTAGAGGTAAGAGTTACGAGTCTAGACTAGGATATCCCTTTGGAGGAGCTTCCCAATGAGCTCCTTGACCGATTTGCTGAATTTGAGCATGGCCCTACCCCCATTATCGAAGAAACTGAGGACGTTAATCTTGGAACTAAGGAGATTCCCCGAATTACCAAGATCGAAACGTCGTTGTTTCCCAAAGAAAGAAAAAGCATGATCGACTTCCTTCGATCATACCAAGACATTTTTGCCTGGTTGTACAAGGACATGCTTGGTTTGGATTTTGATTTGGTCGAACATGAGTTGCCTCTCTACCCTGATATAAAGTCGGTCAAGCAGAAGCTGAGACGTCTCTGACCCGAGTGGATGTTGAAAGTCTAAGACGAGCTCATCAAACAGTATGGCGTGGGGTTCCTCATGGTATCTAAATACCCATAGTGGCTAGCCAATATTGTTCCTGTGCCAAAGAAGGATGAAAAGGTCTGCATGTGTATCGATTTCAATAATTTGAACAAAGCAAGCCCGAAAGACGATTTCCCATTGTCGCACATCGACATCTTGGTCGATAACACTGCTAGGCATGGGATGCTTTTTTTTATGGACGGATTCTTAGGATACAACCAGATAGAGATGGGAGAGGCAGATTGAGAGAATACAACATTTATCACTCCATGGGGGACCTTTCGCTACCGAGTTATGCCATTTGGGCTAAAGAATGTCTGTGCAACATACCAGAGAGCTATGACCGCATTGTTTCACGACATGATGCACTGAGAGATTGAGGTGTATGTCGATGATATGATAGCCAAGTCATTGGAGCGAAGTGATCATCTGGTAAACCTTCAAAAGCTATTTGAGAGGTTGAGAAAGTATCAATTATGTCTGAATCCACAGAAGTGGGCATTTGGTGCTATGTCTAGAAAACTATTGGGATTCATCGTCAGCAGGAGAGGGATCGAGGTTGACCTAGTCAAAGTCAAAGCTATCACCAAAATGCTACCACCATCTACTGAGAAAGAAGTTAAAGGGTTCTTGGGTAGAAAACAATATTTCAGTCAATTGATTATATAGTTAACGCCTATCTGCACGCCGATCTTCAAGCTACTTTGGAAGAATTCACCCATTGAATGGAACGATGATTATCAGGTAGCATTTGATAAAATCAAAGGCTACCTCCTTAACCCACCTATTTTTGGACCACTTGAGCCTGAGAGACCACTCTTGATGTATCTCTCCACGACGAAAGTCTTGATGAGATGTGTCTTAGGATAGCATGATGAGACGGGAAGAAGAGAGCAGGCCATCTACTATCTAAGCAAGAAGTTTACTGATCACGAGACACGCTATTCTCATCTGGAAAAAGCATGCCCGACTCTTGTATGTGCTACTCAGAGGCTCTGCCATTACTTACTATCCCAAGTTGTTTTACTCCTGGCTCAAATGGACCCGTTAAAGTACCTGTTCGAGAAGCCGGCTCTCACTAGGCGAACTGTACGATGGCAACTCCTATTGTCCGAGTCTAACATCATGTACGTCACTCGGAAGTTGATCAAGGGGCAGGCACTTGCCGATCATCTTTCCAATAATCCTTTACTAGATTATGAGCCTTTGAGAAGATGATACAGAAGAAGAATGCTCAATGAGGGCATCCTGTTCATGACGGAAGATGATACAAAAGAAGTAGAAGAATCATAAGTAATGCACTTCGACGGAGCAGCAAATGCCAAGGGTTTGGGAGTTGGCACCATTCTGATTTTGCCAAAAGGATCTCACGTACTAGTTTCTATCAAGCTCAACTTCCATTGCACTAACAACATGGTCGAGTATGAAGCTTCTGCTGCTGGTTTATAGGCGGCTCTCAATCTGAATGTAACTCACCTCCGAGTATTCGACGATTCGTAGTTGATCATATGCCAGACAAATGGAGATTGGAAGATAAAAGACGAGAAATTGATCCCTTACCATGAGCACCTCGAGGATCTAATAGTTTGTTTAGAAGATGTGACATTCTCATATGTCCCTCAGAAAAGGAATCACTTTGCTGACGCATTATCCACTTTGGTGTCAATGATTGAAATCCCATATGGTGTCGAGATGAAGCCGATCATGATTAAGCAAAGGAATGAGTCAGTCTTCTACCTCAAGATTGAGGAACCTATAAAGCCTGATGATGAGCCACCTTGATTCTAAGATATTAAGAATTTTCTCGAGACTATAACTTTTCCTGAGGGTATGTCCAAGATTGATCGGCGAACCATTCAACGTCTAGCGGCAGGCTACGTCATTTGTGGGGAATTCCTTTACAAGCGATCCCATGATAGCATCTTGCTCAGGTGCCTTACAGAAAGTGAAGCGATCAACATCATGAAAGAAGTTCACGAGAGAGTATGCAGGGCCCATGTTAGTGGTCACATGCTTGTTAAGAAAATTCTACGACAGGGATACTTTTGGGCTACTATGGAATCATATTCCTGTAGACATGTTCAGAAATGCTACAAGTGTCGGGAATACTCCAGTCTGATGCACGATCCTGCTATCGATCTAAGTTGCATGACCACTCCTTGGCCATTTGCTACCTAGAGCCTCGACGTCATCCGAATGATTAATCTGAAAGCATCCAACGGACATCAATTCATCCTCGTCGCCATTGAATACTTTACCAAGTGGGTAAAAGCAGCATCATATGCCAACATCACGGCTATTCACATCGAGAAGTTCCTCAAGAATAATATTATGTGTCGATTTGGAGTACCCAAGGATATTATCATGGACAATGGTACAAACTTTGCAAATAAGCACATCCGAGCCTTCTGTGAGCAATATAAAATCAAGTACCATCGCTCGTCTCCTTATCGGCCTCAAACTAATGGAGCCGTGCAAGCTGCGAACAAGACGGTTGTCTGCCTCCTCGAAAAGATGGTCTTCACTTACCATGATTAGAGTGAAATGCTGCAATTTGCTTTGTGGGCTTATAGAACATCGATCTGTACTACTACAGGGGCAACACAATTCTCCCTCGTGTATGGAACCAAGGCCATCCTATCGGTAGAGATTGAAGTACCCTCGCTCTGAATCCTCATAGAATCAAGCTTACCCGAAGCAAAGAGAGAGAGATCCCGCTTTGAACAATTGAATCTATTGGACGAGAAAAGACTCCTAGCCTTGTGTCATACTCAATTTTACCAGCGGCGAATCTCACGCACTTACAATAAATGTGTCTGCGGTCAAGATCTAAAGGTAGGAGACACTGTATTGACGAAGATCTTCCCATCCATCCACACTGATCCGAGAGGGAAGTTCAAGCTGAACTGGGAGGGACCTTATGTCGTCCGAGAAGTGATGCCAGAATATACCATCCGCCTCGCCACCATGGACGGAGATCATCTTCCTGAGCCCATCAATGTTGGATACGTCTGACGATTCTACTCTTTGTCTATCACTATAACGTAAGTATTGGTGAAACAGATACGTGACGTCTCAAGAATCACCCAAAAGAGGCCATCATTCTTAGCACAGTAGCTAAAAAGCATCCCTAAAAATAATGATATCCTTTGCTACCCATTTGAACCTAAGCCTTTCTTTCAATAAGCCCCTTCCCTGAAAAAGAAAAAGTGTGTACATATAAAAGGAAAAAAAAGATGAAGTAGAAGCGCTAAAAATATATATATATATATTGGAAAAGCAAAACCTCCAAAAAGAGATTGCCTGAAATAAACCAAAGAAAAAAAGAAAAAATATATAAAAGAATTACGGGGCATGTACAGTAAAATTCCCCAAGGAAAAAAGTATATTGTAAAAAACTGGAATCGTATCAAGGAAACCTTCTTAGCCTAGCATACCTTCAAATCCTAACCTAGCCCATGGCCAAGCTACACCCTAAAGAAAGGCCTCTTTGTAGGTTCACGAGCAGTCATAATATCTATTAAGTCAACATAAGCCGAGTTGTGAGACAACACTAGAACCCCATCTGGTTGGCTATGATAGAATCGATGTGTATGTCGTGGCTTTTGAAAAAAGAAATAAAAAAGAAATAATAAAATATATACCAGCTCAAAGCAAGATGGACGTGGTGAAAACCCGAAAGGGTGCTACAGGTAAAAACAACGAGTTTGTGTGAACCAAGTGAAAACCTGAAAGGGCGCTTGGGGTAAGAGAGCTAAACCCATGGACGTGGTGAAAACTCGAAAGGGTACCACGGGTAAAAAGAAGGCGCAAACAGGCACGACGAACCCACCTTGGTCGTTGTGATTAAAAGGATTGACAGATAAAAAAGAAAAGTGGAAAAAGAAAGGTTTGATTGATAAGGTTGATGTTGGAGGAGCCCTCTTGGTTACTCTCCCTAATCCCCTTTTCCGACTAGGCCACTCATGTTAGTTCAAATCTGGCCTTGACTAGAATTGTCTTAGTGAAATTGCTTTGTCAAACATATGACTCAAGGTAAGGAGAATGGCTTGACTCAATCCAAAGGGATTGTCGTTCCAGCCTTTGTAAAACTGCTGAAACTCACCCTGATCTGACCACTTAAAAGGGGTTCAACCATGCTCAAAAGGGGACCTAAGATGCCACCCTGTGATTGAGGCATCAAAACAAACAAAAAAAAGAATAAAGGAGAGGGCGGAAAGCCCCTTTTGACAAAGATAATAATTTTACTTTTCCACTTTCATGGCCACACCTTGTGCACTTGGGCGGGAAAGCCCCCTTTTATCACAGATAATAATTTTCCTTTTCCATTTTTCATGCCCACACTTTATACACCAGGGTGGAAAGACCACTTTTTGCTAAAGATAATAGACTTTCCTTTCCCATTGTTGTGCCGAAGACTATACACATTTCGTCTCAAAAGGGACCCATTACTTCGCCTCACTGATAAGGCATCAATAAAAAGAGAAGGAAGAAAAGCCAAAAAATAACAAAAGAATCAAGAAAAGTCTAAATAAAAAAAAATTGTATATATTTCTACTCTTTTCCATATGCACATACTTCCATCTCAAGAAAAAGAACAAAAAAATCTCTGAACATTAAAAAAAAAAAAAAAAAAAAAATTTTAAAATATGTATAATATAGATCTTGAAAAATGATAAAATAATAATAGAGGTAAAAGTTTGATTCTCCTTCTGTTGATTAGGATGTATTTTTTTGTATATAAACAAAAAAGGGACTAACGTTTTCTCGAGATGTGCAGGAACATAAAAAGGTCTGAAGCCTTGCAGCAAGCAACCTCTCAGCGATGGACATATCAAATGAAGCACCTCACCACCGACGTCTACTCTATTCAAAAAGGAAGATAAGAAAATTATGTAAAAAAAAGAGACAAAAAGATAGCCATATTTTTGTGGTACTTTCCCCACGCATATGCATGCTCTAACATGGTAAAATGTCTATTTCATCAGCAATGCAGCTATGCTAAATTAATGTCCTAAGTCTAAGGTTCGCCTTGGATATTTGGAACCTACTTTAAAGTAGGAGCAATGGTTGTAATCCCGATCAAAATGTCAATATTTTGATCAGGACGATCCCATTGCTAAATCTTTAAGCTAAGCGATCTGTTTTTAGATTAATGTGAACTTAAGTGCCTTAAGCTTCATATTCCTCAGAGGAAGGTCAATTGTTGGTTAAAACCAACCTGCCAAAAAGGAAATTACCTATCGAATGACTATGTTCAAATATGCATTCTGAAGGGCTCATTTTAGTGTGTAGGCTTAAAACTCGCATTTGTACGGTATCCTTGTAAAGTGTACGCCTTGCGTCTAGGTATCCGTTGGATAGCCGTTTGTTCTCATAAATTGTATCCAAATGGGTTCTGGGTCGGGACTTCCATTCCCCTTTGTTTTATATACCCCTGATGAGTGCATATTTTTAAATAACTATTCGATAATAAGATTATCATTAATGGAGACCATGATTGAGTGCCTCCTTCGGTAGGCACCCAATTTTGGCCGGATCTGATTAGTTTTATTTGAAGATGGATACTCAGGGTCTTTGATCTAGCGCGAGGCGATGATCAATTGGCATGAGGAAATGCCAACAATAAGGCACACGTAAAGGTGATGTAAAGGAACCCTAGGGGAGGCTGGTTTTCGATTTGAAGAGAGGGGGAGAAAAAAAAAAAAATATGCCCTTACTGCCCGAACTTGAGTTGTTTAAATTCATTCCCAGCCATGCTTGGCGTAACTAATAGTTGTGCTAGGCTATATTGAGCCTCTTTTTGGCTTGGTGTGACTAATAGTCATGCCAGCCACTTATGGGTAAGGATTTCGGACTGGTACGGGTCACTTGCAAAGCCCGATACCCCCCTTCTCTTAGTTTTGTTACTCCCAGCCAATACACGTACTCCTAAATGGTATGTCGATCCTCATTCGATTTGCCCGGGAAGCCGTGCTAGAATAAAATGGATCGAGATCAATAGGCACCCCGATCCTACACAGCAAAATGTGCAAAAGTCTAAAAAATGATAAAAAAATCTCACATAAAAAGCTAAAACTAATTCACATAAAATTACAGAATAATTCACATAAAATAATAGTTCTAAAAAACAAAAAAAATCCCATAAAATGATAGCTTTAAAAGACCAAAAGATCGCATAAAATGATAAACTTAAAAATCTAAAAATTCTCAAAAAAAGATAAAGAAAATCCTAAAAATAATTTGCATTAAATAATATAAGTAATAAAGTGATAAAATCACATGAAATAATAACTTAAAATCCAAAAAAATCACATAAAATGATAACTCAAAATCTAAAAAAACACATAAAATGATAAACACAAAAAAGGTAAAAAATCTCTCACATAAAATAACAAAAAATATATGTTTTGAAAAAGACGCACGTACTCCCAAAAAGAGTTGCGACATCTATTCACTCCGCTCGGGTAATCGTGCTAAATAAACTTCGGGATCAATGGGTTCACCCAAAGACCTCAAACCCTACTTCAAGCAGGGACACCAGTGACCAGTTAAAAGAGGTGGACTATGCCTCATATGATTGGACACACAGCTACGCACATGCATGTTTCAATGTGGTAAAATGTTAATATTTTATCAGCAATGTAATTATGCTATATCAATGTCCTAATTCTAAGGTTCGCCTTGGATCTTTGGATCCTACTTTAAAGTAGGAGCAACGGTGTCCATCCTGGTCAAATGGTCAATGTTTCGATTGGGTCGACTCCACTGCTAAATCTTTGTGATGAGTGCCCTATTTGTTGATTCATGGGAATGTGAGTGTCTAACTTCAGATTCATCACATGCTATTTCGGAGGTGTGGACTCTTGGTCTGTACTGTCCGGACATATGCTCTATGGGGTTTGATGTCTAGGTAACTTCGTTATGAAAAAGGTCAATCATTGGTTGAAACTAACCTGTTAAAAATGAAACTACATGTCAATCAAACTGTGTAAACATGCATGTAGAAGGACTAATTTCCCTTATTTTCACAGGCTTAAAACCTGTATTTGCACGGTATCCCTGTAAAGTTTACGTCATGCATCTGGGTATTCGTAAGATGATCGTTTGATCTCGTAAATTGTACCTGAATGGGATCTAGATCGAGACTTTCATCGCCTTTGTTGCTTATCGCCCCTAATGGGTCCATGTTTATGCATAGTTAAATAATTTATAAGATCATTGACGGCAAAGACCAGGATTAGATGTCTCCTTCGGTGGGCATGCGATTTTGGCCAGATCTGTTCTGTGTCATTTGAGGTTGGATACTCTGGGTCATTATGATCAGAGGCACGTTGGAAAAGCAGCACATACTCCCAAAAAGCATTGCGACGTTCACTCCGCTCGGGTAGTCATGCTAAATAAACTTTGGGATCAATGGGTTCGCCCAAAGACCTCGAACCCTGCTTCAAGCAGGGCCACCCATGACTATTTAGATGAGGCAATCAATGCCTCATATGATTGGACATAACCAGTAGAGCCTTGCGTACTTATTCGTGCCTACCTTTGAATGTAGGTCAATCACCCTCCTTACTTACAAAGCTGCTGTATTCAGAATGAATCTTGAACATTAAACTCCTTCAAATTATCTCCAAAAGCGACTATTTTTCCTATCTATTGGGGTTTTGCGACTCATTTTCCACCTCGGTTATGCCTAGTAATGTCGCTAAGCACTTGGAGATCGATTATCTTGAGAAACGACTGTGTTTCTCAACCTACTGGGCTTTCATTTTCTCACCATATTACTCATCTAATGTTTAAAGTTCGTTCTGACTGCAACAGACCCGTTAGTAATGCCTTGGGCCTCTTTGGATGTCTCTCTTCTTTGGCATTCGATCATTAGTGATCGGATACCAAAGAGGGGCATCTATAGACACCCAAAATTGGCCCAAGGCCCGATCAAAATACATTTTGAGAGAGGCGCATCTCTGAGCTTTTAATAGCATATATGAAGCCCTTAGGAACCTTTCTGAAACCTTAGGAGCCATTCCAAATCCTTAGAAATCATCCAAGATCCCTTAGGAAACTTCTCAAACCCATAGAAACCTATCTCAACCCTTAGAACCCATTCTGAACCTAAACCTAGCTTTCCTGAGCAGTGGATGAAGAGTGATACACCAAGATTAGCTATGACCTTCTACAATGATTGAATTTCATACCATTTAAAATTAGAAGTCCTCAGCTTTCTAACAGGCCAAGAATCACCCCAATCGGAGTTGTACACATGAAGATATCGCGTTCCGAAGTGTAGGGGCAGAATGGTAAAATCAATTGACCCCCCACCTAATAAGTCCTTGTTAAGTGTTTTATGTACGCAATAACTAGCAGTGAAATAAGGCCAAGAATCCTGCTAAAGAGCCTATTTTGGCACCAAAAGTCCCTCAGAAGGATGGACTCTGAATCCAGACTTGAAATGAGCCTCGCGCAGTCCAGCTGAGCTTCCCAAGACTTTACAACAACTTCTCACACAGTTGATTGACTAAAGAGCTTTAGAAACATAAACTCGCACAGCTCTCATGAAACTCAAGAGTAGAACACCTCACGCAGTCTCGCGTATTTCAAAGTAGACCTCTCTCAACCTCGCGTAGTTCACTCACAACGGCTGAGAAGAGAGAGCTTCAGGAGACTCCTCGCGCAGTGGCCGCGGGGTGTAATTATCAGAAAAGAACTCCTTGCGTAGTTCTCGCGCCATTCAAGAAGAAACCATCCTTGCAAAGGTAATGCCATCCTCACGAAGATCAGTTAAGACCTGGAACCTCGTGCAGTTCAGAACCCATTATAGCCTCGCGAGGAACCTCTCGAAGGACAGTAAAGAGAAGTTCTCGTGCTATTCAAATCTATCCTCGTGAAGATCAACCCAACGATCACGCAGCTACCTTGCGACTGCTCGAGCTCCAACCCCTTGACATCTGAGGCTCTGATGTCTACTCAACCTCGCGACTGCCTGAAGAGCAAACCAAGCCATCCTCGCGACGGCTGAAGTTTCAATGTCAAACCATCCTCGCGAAGAGCAATAGCTACCATGCGACAAGTCTGGGAAATAATGGCTACCTAGCAAAGCTCTGAACCTCAAACTTCCATCTCTTCAGCAGAGGACTTTCTGGGAATTTTCAGCGATTAGGGCATGCACTCCCATGCTCAAATCTCCGTGCATGTGCCCTAAGGCATCGAAGGATCACTATTCGGTCATGTGGCATCATTAAAATTAGGGTTTCCTAACCCTAATGTGCCGCCACACCACTGCTATAAATACCCACACTTAGCTTAGGTTTGGGAGAGCTTAGACTTTCTTTTCTTTCTACATCCTGGAATAGCTGGGAACACGTCTCATTTCTTGGAGACTTTATCTGAGATCATTTTGTTTTTCTTTTTGTAGTTGTAAGTAGTTTTCCTTTTCTTTTTCCTTCCCTCCATAGTCCAGCACTTGCTGGCTATGTCTTTGTATGCATTTTGAACTAGATTAATGGAAGTTTTGTAATAGGATCTGTACTTTGTGGGATTTGTGTTTGAATGTGAGATGCTCTATGCAAGGCTGCTGCCTTGTGATCTGCCATTGCTTTGGCTGTGTTTCAATGCAATGGAGGACTGATTCTAAGTGCCATTCAGATCCAAGTGACCTGTGTGTCTGGGCTATCATGGTCCTATACAGCCTTAGCCCCACCACAGGACCCCACTAGATCTGAAATCCCCATGGGAACTTGAGCTGGTAGCCTGGTAACCATTGTGGTGGCAACAATATTCTTGTTTGATCTTGGGCTCCATGAGGAGGATAGCCTCTGGGATAGTCTGTGACCATTCAAGTGGACAGGTTATAGCCTTAGGGTGATTCTAATCCACCGATCCAAGATGGATCTTTCTTCTTTACACCTGAGCTTGTAGAAGCCTGGTGGGAGATTATACAGAGGCAGACTCCCCTGTACTGATATAGATCTGCCATCAGATGTCGGATCTAATCTAGTTATAAAGATTGTAGGCTTGTGACTGGACCATTGTAGCCTCACTCAAGCAATGGACAGCTAGATCGAAGGTTGTACTCAATCGCTTGCTGGTTCTATGTGTCTGGGCTATCATGGTCCTATACAGCCTTAGCCCCACACATAGAGCTTTAGAGGTTGAGGTTCCCTATGGATTCTTGAGCTGGTAGCCTAGATGAAATAGTGCCTGCAATGATTTACTTGTTATGTTTTGACCCATCCCTGGATTGTGGTTCCCCTATGGGATGGTCTGTGACCATTTGAGTGGACAGGTTATAACCTTAAGGGTTGAGTCATGGCAGAGTGATGGGTTGAATCCTTTCTCCTCAGTGGTGATAATGTAGCCATTGGACATGATTTCTATAACATCAGATCTAAATCTGAGTTATAAAACTCCTCTGATCTGGGCTCAATAACATACTTCTCACCCTTTTATATTTATTTTCCACACTCCATCCATCCTCTCAACCCCTTCTGTAGTTTAGACATTAGAGTACCATAGAATACATAGAATACGTGACCTTAAACTCCCTCCTCTTAGGACTGCCAGATCTATAGTCAGATCTGGAGGGACTACTAGAGATAGCTCCTTTGGAGCTGTAGATCACCTTTCCCTGTGGGACAAACTCTTACTTATCGAAACTTGCTACAATGGACCCTGTATCTTGCAGGTCGAGGATTTCTTAGTTGTGCTGATTTCATCCCCTGTTTTACTCTTTCTTTGATTTTTAAATGACTTTTACCGCCAACCAATAAAGCACAGTAACTGAGAGATTCCACAACAAGTTTTTGGCGCCGTTGCCGGGGATAGATGATCTATTAGTAAACCCTTATTTTTTGTATTCCTAGTATTCTTTGCAAATGTGAATAACTGATACTGCTGACATAATTTTGAACCTTTCTTACAGATCTAGACAGCAGCAGTGAAGGACAGTTGGACTGCAATTAGAGCTTAGCTACCTCTGTTTGCAAACTCTCTGACTTTTAAAACTTTGTCTATCTTTAAAATTTTTCCTAGCAGTATCTAGGATAGTTTTGAATGTATTCTTTGAATAGCTGTAAATTAGTTAGATAAATGTGTTAATTATACAGATATTCTTTTGCAATGTGCCTGCAAGAAGTTTTCCTTGCTACTGGTGTGCTTGTATGCTAGGGATGAGATCTCTCAGCCCTACTTTAGAGCCTCTTAACCCTGAGTTAGAAAGGGGAAGGAGACTTAGAAGAGACAGGCACACCACACTCCCTTCCCCACACTCCCTTCACACTCCATGACATCCCTCTCCCTAATTCCCCACTCCCTTCCCCACATCACTCACCAGACCTTTCATCTTCTTCCCCTACAAATTTCCATCATGCCCCCACTTCCCCCGTTCCACCCTGTTCCCTCCTATCCTCATACTCCCCCCCAACCAACCTCAGATACCCTTACCCATATTCTTTCCCTCATACATGACCTCCAGACCCAGCTATCCACCACAACACAGACACAAGTCCAAATGCAGACTGATATAACCAACATACAATCCACCCTTCAAACATTGACAAACCCACCAATCCCTACACAACCTCCTACCACCCCATTGATCCAACCCCTTTCCACCTCTGACTCCACAGTTACACCAGCCCTCACCCAATTAGACCTATCAACACCCTTCACACTCCATGACACCATACCCCACCACTCCTTCCCCACTCTACCTATCCTTCCCCCCCCAATATTACCTCCCCCACAATTTACCAACATTGCTACCCAAACAGACCCCATTCCCTTCCCATTCAACCCCACCACTTCCATTTCGACCATTCACCATTCCTTTCTTCCCTTACCCAGAACCATCCACATACACTGACCTTCCTTCATTCCACTTTCCACCCATACCTTCCATTCCACCTCTTCTCCCACCCCCTCCTCAATTCACTGACCATTCAACATAGACTACCCCAGCCAGTTCCTCCCCCCTCTTAACTTCATCATTCCAACACCCACTCATCCCTCACAGGATCACTCACCTTCTACTTCTTCCACTCCATTTCTACCCATCTTACCCAGACACTCCTATTACACCCCTCCCTACTTCACCCTCCTCCATGCCATGAGGGACAATGCCTATATCAAGAGGGATGTTCTCAATGGCATGGCCCAACTCCGACAAGCCATCGAATACCCATTACTACAGAAAATGAGTAAAATAGGGGATGGAATCAGCATAACTAAGAAATCCTAGACCTGCAAGATACAGGGTCCATTGTAGCAAGTTTTGATAAGTAAGAGTTTATCCTAGAGGGAAAGGTGATCTACAGCTCCAAAGGAGCCATCTCTAGTAGTCCCTCCAGATCTGACTACAGATCTGGCAGTCCTAAGAGGAGGGGAGTTTAAGGTCACTAATTCTAAGTATTCTAAGGTACTCTAATGTCTAAACTACAGAAGGGGTTGAGAGGATGGATGGAGTGTGGAAAATAAATATAAAAGGGTGAGAAGTATGTTATTGAGCCCAGATCAGAGGAGTTTTGTAACTCAGATTCAGATCTGATGTTATAGAAATCATGTCCAATGGCTACATTATCACCACTGAGGAGAAAGGATTCAACCCATCACTCTGTCACGACTCAACCCTTAAGGTTATAACTTGTCCACTCAAATGGTCACATACTATCCCATAGGGGAACCACAATCCAGGGATAGGTCAAAACATAACAAGTAAATCATTGCAGGCACTATTTCATCCAGGCTACCAGCTCAAGAATTCATATGGAACCTCAACCTCTAAAGCTCTATGTGTGGGGCTAAGGCTGTATAGGACCATGATAGCCCAGACACAGAACCAGCAAGCGATTGAGTACAACCTTCGATCTAGCTGTCCAATGCTTGAGTGAGGCTACAATGGTCCAGTCACAAGCCTACAATCTCTATAACTAGATCAGATCCAACATCTAATGGCAGATCTATATCAGTACAGGGGAGTCTGCCTCTGTACAATCTCCCACCAGGCTTCTACAAGCTCAGGTGTAAAGAAGAAGGATCCATCTTGGATCGGTGGATTAGAATCACCCTAAGGCTATAACTTGTCCACTTGAATGGCAACAGACTATCTCAGAGGCTATCCTCCTCACAGAGCCCAAGACAAAACAAAAATATTACTACCACCACCATGGTTACCAGGCTACCAGCTCAAGCTCCCATGGGGATTTCAGATCTAGTGGTTCCTATGGTAGGGCTAAAGCTTTATAGGACCATGATAGCCCAGACACACAGGTCACTTGGATCTGAATGGCCCTTAGAATTAGTCCTCCATTGCTTTGAAACACAGCCAAAGCAAGGGCGGATAACAAGGCAGCAGCCTTGCATAAAGCATCTCACATTCCAACACAAATCCCACAAAGTACAGATCCTATTACAGAACTTCCATTAATCTAGTTCAAAATGCATACAAAGACATAGCCAACAATTGCTGGACTATGGAGGGAAGGAAAAAGAAAAGGAAAACTACCTATAACTGCAAAAAGAAAAACAAAACGATCTTAGATCAAGCCTCCAAGAAATGAGACGTGTTCCCAGCTATTCCAGGATGTAGAAAGAAAAGAAAGTCTAAGCTCTCCCAAACCTAAGCTAAGTGTGGGTATTTATAGCAGTGGTGTGGCGGCACATTAGGGTTAGGAAACCCTAATTTTAATGATGCCACATGGCTGAATAGTGATCCTTCGATGCCTTGGGGCGTGTGCACAGAGATTTGAGCATGGGAGTGCGTGCCATAATCACTGGAAATTTCTAGAAAGTCCTCTGCTGAAGAGATGGAAGTTTGAGATTCAGAGCTTCGCTAGGTAGCCATTATTTCCTAGACTTGTCGCGTGGTAGCTCTTGCTCTTCGCGAGGATGGTTTGACATTGAAACTTCAGCCGTTGCGAGGTTGGCTTGGTTTGCTCTTCAGGCAGTCGCTAGGTTGAGTAGACATCAGAGCCTCAGATGTCGCGGGGTTAGAGCTCGAGCAGTCGCGAGGTAGTTGTGCAATCGCTGGGTTGATCTTTGCGATGATAGATTTGAATAGCGCGAGAACTTCTCTTTACTGGCCTTCGCGAGGTACCTCGCGAGGCTATAATGGGTTCTGAACTGTGCGAGGTTCCAGGTCTTAACTGATCTTCCCGAGGATGGCATTGCCTTTGCAAGGATGCTTTCTTCTTGAATGGCGGGAGAACTGCGGGAGGAGTCTCCTGAAGCTCTCTCTTCTCAGCCGTTGTGTGCGAACTGCGTGAGGTTGAGAGAGGTCTGCTTTGAACTGCGCGAGACTGCGCGATGTGTTCTACTCTTGAGCTTCACGAGAGCTACGCAAGTTTATGTTTTTGAAGCTCTTTAGTCAATCAACTACGCGAGAAGTTGTTGTAAAGTCTTGGGAAGCTCAGCTGGACTGTGCGAGGCTCATTTCAGGTCTGGATTTAGAGTCCATCCTTCTGAGAGACTTCTGGTGCCAAAATAGGCTCTTTAGCAGGATTCTTGGCCTTATTTCACTGCTGGTTATTACTTATATAAAACACTTAACAAGGACTTATTAGGTGGCTATGGGTCTAATCAAAGGTTAAGTTAAGGGGTGAAAAGTGGTACTTTTTAGGTCTTAACACCCCCCTAGTTATTTAGCGCAACTAATAGTTGCGCCAGCATGAAGGTGGGTCCCCCAGCAGGCATCTAACTTCTCAGGCATTGTTCAAGCATTGTTTTACTGTACATATGCATGGCGCAACTAATAGTTGCACCAGGCATATGAACAGTAACCCTGGTTCTTTGCCTCGAATTTAGAGATTGGGTTTGACTTGTTGACCATCTTGACCTTTGGGGTGAGTTTTGCTAGTTCTATTGCATCCATTTACTATCTATGTGTAGCCTCTTGAGTGGTTTAAAGTTCCACCCTATCATCCACTATTGGAGCAAATCATCACATTTTTCAAGGCTTCAAAAACCCTAGGAAACCTTAGATTGCCAATTACCTAATTGCTAATCCAAATTAGCTTTTAAGCACCCTCCTACCTCTCTTTTTCTTATAAATAGAGAGGTACCCCTCCCTTTACAAAGGCTTGAAAAAATTTGCAATTAAGAGATTAAGGAATCCCTTCTCTCTCTCCTCTAGTGCACCACTCTCATACAAATTCTAGAATTTTAAAACTTCTTTTAGACCTTAGAATTTCACCCAAAAGCTCTAGGTTAGGTGTGTGTTACCCCCTAACCTTCCCTCTCTACCTCTTAGCTATCAAGCCCTAGGAGTGAGAACCCCATTTCTCATCATACAAGCCATCAAAAGCTCCCCAAAGCAAGCCAACGCAAGGCTCCATAGTGGTGCAACAAGGGCTCAAGAGCTCCGGCTCTCTCCTCTATTCCTCTACCTTCTCTATTATTCCTCTATCCTCCTATTTGTACCGTTACGCCGCCAAATTTTCGGTAGGGATGGAGGGGAACAAATAGGATTTTAAGACCCTTTGGGTAAGAGGAAGCCTTTTTCTTTTCTTTTATATTATATTTTTTTAGCCATAAGTAGAGACCGCATTAAGTGGGTTGATTAGGTGCCGAACACCTTCCCAATCGATAACCAAAGGCCCTACCCAAGAGCCTTTGGCATAGACCAGATTCAGAGTCATATTTGGGGCACTTCGGTGCTTATAAAATTGATCTAGGTTTCTCGGGACAACAAAAGGTTCGGGTTGCAACTCCAAATATTTTATTTGAGAGCACATCATTGCGACGGGATCATCACTAATCCCATAGTTGCATAGTTTCGAAAGTCGATGCATACTCGTACCCTGCAGTCTTTCTTTACTACAGGTATTATGTTTGCGACCCATTTGGGGTAGAGGGCGACTCGGATGAATTTTTTCTTATGCAGCTTGTCAACTTCCTCTTTGACTTATAGCGCTATTTGTGACTGCATTCTTCTTAATTTCTGCTTGACGGGTTTGTGATCAATCACATAATATACCATTTTATTACCCTTAACTTAGTGATGCTAGGACTTAGTTTGCTACTGATAAGTTACTGATGTCTAAATATTAAAGAAAAATAGCAAAAGAGAACCAAAGTAATAATATTCATCAAAATGAACTCATAAAGCAACAAAAAGACAATTGAACCAAAAGACGTGTCATCGCCTACTGAAAAGATAAAAAATTATGTTTTACGATTTTGTGGAACAAAGTACTAAAAAGACTAGAAAATCATAATTTATGATTTTGCAAGAGAAAGTCGCTCAAGAGTAAAAGTACGATACTAGAGAAACGATGGACCATAATCATCATCATAAAATGAAGAATCGTTCAATAGGAAGTTATGTTAGAAAATTGTGATTTACGATTTTTCAGAAGAAGTTTCAATAAAAGAAGAAAATTGTGATTTACTATTCCAGAAAAGAAGTTGCTAATCACGTGAGCATGAACACCGCCATGCATAAAATTAGAAGATCTCTTAAAGAAGAAGTCCAGTGAATCACGGATGTGAGAAGATTGACGAAGAAGACTTTTAAATGACTCTGCGGCTGAAATCTAGAAGTGCATCAACAAAATAAAAGCAAAGAAAGTTAAAGTTAAAAGTAGAGTTATATTAGGATAGTTTTCCTTTAGTAACTTCTTTTATTGAATTAGCGATTTTGTAAACCGACCCTTATGATTTATAAATAAGAAGCTCGGCATATAGGAAAAACCATCGAAGGAACTCTCAATATCAATTGATGACTGAGGTTGAGTTTTCTTCTGATCAAATTTAGAGTAGATTCTTATTGCTTTGTAGATTATATATTCAAGGTTTCTCAAGAGCAATTGGCGACTACAATTGGGAGCTGAACATTAGAGTAGAAATCTATAGTTTCTCAGAAGAAATTGACGGACTGCGGTTGATGGGTGAAAGATATAATTTTATTGCTTTCTAGTTTAGATTTATTTTATTACAATTTCCTGCTTTGTAAACATCTTCGAATTTAAATTTGAATTGACGACTCAGGTTGAAGTTTGCAAATTAGCGTAACGGTTTTTACTTTTCCATCTTTAGTTTTCTAGAATTTGATTGAAGCCCATGTTTTAGGAGATTGTTGATTAGATTAAATTGTATTGATAGGATTTTAGTATTGATTGATGACCAATGTTAGGAAACTTGATATATAGTGTAACGGTACTATTTAAATTCATAAATATCCGATAGTTGAAGATTGTGATTGACGACCATAATCGAAAGGAGGGTTAGGATTTATTTTCAGCAAAATTTAGATTAAGAAACAATTCTTTTATTCATATTTCTCCAGTAGTTTAGGAACTTAAAAGATAAATATAAGTTTTCAAAAAAATTAAGTTAATATAGAAAAACCTATCTTTGTGGGAATGATCCTATACTAGCTCTACAATTTCCATTGTGCGCGTGCAATAGGTTAAGACTTAATTAGACATATAAAAGGAGTCAGTCAATTTTTTTGTGCCACTGCCAGGGACAACATTATTTATATTAATTTAAGAAAACAAGTTTTTATCTTTCTCTTTTCATATTTCATTATATTTTCAATTTTCTTTGATCACTTCTTAAATCTTTTACAGGTTTATTCGGAGTGACAAATCGAAGTTTCAACTTCCCCTGATTAGAGAAGCTAGAGGCTTAAGATTTGTTCTCTCTCACTGCCTTCTAGAGTAAAAATAAAATATAGTTAAATATACAAAAATATAATTTTTCTTTTTATATGCATCACACCCGATCTAGAAGCCTAGACTTCTTCTAGCGTGATTCAGAAATTGAATGAACTCTCTTACATAATTTAGCATCACACCGTATACCCACAAGAGAATCCTTAGTTATGGCTAACGATTTGTCAATCCTAGCACATTTCAGCCCAATAGTTTTGACCGAGTCCTCATGTATTGTTATACCAGAGGTTTCTACGAGTCCAAATTACAAAATCAAGCTCCATACACTTCAATCTGTACCATCGGGCTCGATCGTGAAGATACCGACCAGCATCTAAGGGACTTCATAGAGCTTTGCACAATGCTACAATTATTGACTGTCAACAAAGATGCCACAAAACTACGTTTGTTCCCATTCTCACTCAAGGATAGGGCGAAGGCTTGATTAATTTCATTACCTGCCAGAAGTATTACCACATGGGAGGAATTGTAGTTCAAGTTCTTGGGCGAGTACTTCCCAATTGGTAAAACTAACCAAATTTGCCAAGCGATTCATGACTTCAGACAAAAGGCAGGAGAATTATTTCATGAGAGTTTGGAAAGGATGAAGGATTTATTACAAAAGTTTCTTCATCATGAGGTACCAAATTGGTCTATAGCACAAAGCTTCTACCAAGGGTTGACTGAGACTAACCAATCTACAGTCGATGTTGTGAATGGAGGAGCTTTTATGGCTCAAAATGGCCAGTAGTCCTGGAATTTATTCGAGAAATTGGCCAATAACTCAAAACAAAAGCAGACTCTGCTTAAATCTGAGCCAGATGTCACTCGCCACACCCCGCTCACGAGGCGTGGACTTTTCTATATCGGCAAGGATAAAGTAAAGAAGGAGGATGATATGAGCGCAAAAATTTTGGCCCTCGAACAATAAATCGTAATATTAATTGCTACCAAACCTAGCACCCCGGATAGATTTTTGGCAAGCTACCCAAATTACCAAACTCTGACGTATACTGAAAATCCAGCTGGGCCATCCCACCAAGAGGTGGTGAAAAGTAAACAAATAATGGTTTTTCAGAGGGGAGACTATGGAAACACATATAATTCAGTATGGAGGAATTACCCAGGATTTAACTATGGTTCCACAAGCGGAGCACAACTAGCACGATCAATTATGCAACCTTGATTTCCCCAGACTCAAGCTTTCCTCCAAAGATCTCAAATGCCCGCCGCACAACCCCAATTTGGACCACAAAGCAACACATCTAATGCCACAGTTGTTCAAATCCTTCGAGATTTACAGCAACAGTGGCATCAACACTTAAAAAGATTTACAGCAGCTCGCTCAATTCTCTTCAGTGCTCAATTCACATACCCAATCTATTACGAAGCTGAAAAGCCAAATAGGCCAGCTAGCTTTCGAAGTGGCGAGAAGAGAGAGTGGCCAATTGCCTACACAGTCGGTCAATAATCCTAGAGGACAAGTGCTCATGAGGGAGACATTGGCTCACCAAAATCAAATATAGACACCTCATGGATCCTTGAGCTATCGACTCATCCGTAGCATCAATTGTAAATTATGTAAACTATGTATTTTTCTTTTTAGTGTAGATATCATACTATGACCCAAATCTTTGAAAGACGATGAATTGTAATATCCTACCTATTGTACATTATAGCGAACAATCGTATGGATGTACGATTGATCGTCATTATGTCTATTAGTGAAGCATAGTAATTACGATTCACTGATACGAGGGTTCGTACTAGAATAAATCAACTATTCTAGGTCCAAACCCAAGTGACAACCGGTTCAGCAAGTCGTCACTGAAAATAGGGCCTATATATTCGTAGAAAGGATCAGTCGTCCCCATTTTCGACTTCTGTAATTTTTCTCTCCTACCTTCCCTCTGTTTTTCGAAAGGCTCTCCATCCTAACAATTTTCCTACTCAACCCAACCATTTTACTTTCCTATACACCCCTTACTTCCCCTATTTTATTCTTGGAACCCTGCGTGCATTTCATTTCACATCTTCGAGTTAGGGTTTCAATCATCAAGAGGTAAGGTGGCAATTTTAACGATCAAATGGAAGGGTTTCTGCCAGAAATTTTTATTCAATACATGAAATTTGTGGTTGATTAATAATTTTTTTATTAATTCTTACAGGAAAGAAAAAGAGTTGTAGCATGACTAATGAGACGAGTAAGCGACAAAGGGAAGAGGAAGAAGGAGGTAATAGTTCTGATAGCACCCCAATCATTGACCGTATTGCACGGTCTGCTACCCTCAAAGCTAAATAAAAAGCAGCAGACCCGCCTAAGAGGAAACTCAAATCTTTCAGGATAGTTATTAGAGAACTTCCTAAAGACACAAATTAGACCGACTTTGTGTCTGCCCTTAAAAAGGGCCTGAAATTAGATAAGGGCAAAAAGCCAGCGTCCTCTGCTATGACAATAGATCGGCTCCCTACCTCAATGAAACACCATATTGTGGGAGCAAAAATTGCGGTAGACATTGAGTCTTTAAAAAAAATAGAAAGGAGTGGAGAAGCCATCAAGTATCTTAAGGATATTGGGCTGAATTATTTCTTAGAACCAGGAGTCACACCAGTCTATCTTAGATTGGTGAGGCCGTTTATAAAAATATGACCAAAAGCAACAAGGAACCATCCCCAATCGTCTCCACCAGTATCGATGGACTTTCAATCCAAATTGTAAAGAAAATGGTCGCCAGGGTATTGCATTCTCCCTTGGAAATACCACAACTATCCCAAGATAACCCAGAGGCCAACTTTTTAAGGATGCCATCAGATACCCTCCCTGACTTTATCCAAATGGCAACATAACTATTAGGAAATCCTCCACGGGATAGGTCCTTTTTTCCTTTGAAAGGACCTAGAAGTTAGGAGTTTATCACTTCACTTCTTCGACGTGCTAATTTATAAGACTATTCACCCCACGGGTCATGGAACGCAGAGAAGGGCACTATTTTCCTAGGCATTGTACTTAATGGGAAATCGCTATTGGTTCAATGTGCCCTCTTACCTTTTTGAAGTAATCACCACTGTGAGGGAGAAACTGAGTCAAAAAAATATTAGATGAAGAAGTTCACCCTGCCATTTGGAGGCCTTATCACAAATCTGTTGATTAATGTGGGGTATAGTATAGACCCCAAGAAAAAGCTTTACTGAGAACAGAAGAAGTCTTAACAATCCCAGCCTATTGGGGAACTTTAGGTGCTAAAAATAAAAAGAAAATCCCGCTCACTTCTCTCACCAAAAGTACCTCCTCTACACCACAAGTCTTGCAAATTCATGAGGACCGAGAAGAGACTGTCATAGAGCAGCCAGCAGAAATTGTAGCCCCAGAAGAAGTAGTTATGGAAGAAGGTGTGAGTACTTCTACTCAACCTCAGGAGGGTGTAGAGATTAGCTCTCTAGTACCAGAGAGAATAACCGAGTCAGGAGTCCTAATTACAGGCCAAGCCATTCTCTATGACACTGCTTTGGACTCACCAGTAGGGCCTGCTATGCCCCCCTCCACTGAGGCAAACACACTGCCAACTTTTACTAAAGCAAACCTTATGAGCCCAAATATTGAAATAACAGAAGAAATTCCTTCACCAAATGATCAACAGATTATTAGAATGGCCACTTCTAGCCATATCTCTGAACCAATAGAGCATGTTCTTCAGCCTACAATTACAGCCAATATAGAGCAAACTCTCATCGTTCAAGCTGTTGAAGCAGAACCAAGCTCTAAGTTACCAAGAGGGCGTTTTATAGAATTATTAAATGGAGAAGAAGTACCCCTGTGGAACCTCCAGTCACCACCACATCAATCTCTGAGCTAGAAAGGAGATTGAAGGCTGTAGAGCAATGGCAACTTACACATGGACCACCTTTATTGCCATTCCAAGATGTAGTGAGCAAATTGAGGGAAGTAGAACAATGGTTAATTACATTTACCTCAAAGTTGGCACCACTACCGAATGTGGTAAAGAAATGGATGGAGGACTTTCAAAGACTGGAGAAGAGAGTCTTTGATACTACTCTGACATCTCAAGAGCACACAAAAATGAAGGAAGGCTTGCGACGGTGAACTGTGCAAGATCATCATGCGAGATGGGCAGCAGAAATAGAGAAGAGAGTCCAGAATGCCACATCAACCCTTCAAGCATATATTACCCAGTTGCAAGCAGAGAATAGAATAATGAGCGAAAATCAGCAAGCATGGGAAGAGGAAAGAAAGGTGTATGAAGATAAAATGGCAGCTATACTTGAATAGTTTGGAAGTTTAATGGTAGTACCAGACGATGCAGAAACTGTAAGGGAAAAATCACTTAAAGACTACTAGCAAAAAATCCATCAACAATTGAGTGAGAGGGATCATCTGCTGGCCATAGCTGAAGGGAAAATTTTGTAACTTCAAGAAGCCCAAGACTTTCTAAACTCAATCAATGCTGAACAGAAGCAGATCATTGAGTCTATAACAAAAAATAGTTTGGTCGCAATAACAAAAGAACAAGATAAAGCAGAAAAGCTGAGAATGGAGATACAACTAAAATCTACTGTGATCAAGAAGCTGACTGTGGATCTGAAAGACAAAGAAAAGGTTGATAAGGAACAACAGTGTAAGGAAGCTCTTTCCAAATGATTGATGAGAAGGAAACCACAAATGACGCAGAGCCTGAAACACATAGAGATCCACCCTTAGAAGAAGAGGTTATTCTATAGCTGAAGTGTTCGACTCAGAAGGGGACCCTACTACTTCTATCCTTGTACCATACCCGTCATCATCGAGTGAGTAAAAAATAAAAATTAGAACATTATAAACCTCACAGGTATAATCTTTCTAGATTTTTCCTAAGATTATTCTCTTTTCTGTAATTAGTTTTCAATACTTTATTTTTTCTTTTCATAATCATTGTAAATATTTAGTAACATATAATATTTTCTTTTTGACTAACTTTCATTTTTTTACTAATTGTGTTATTGTTACTAACATTTCTTTTATTTTTGTCTCTCAGAAGTAAAACCACTGTGTTTTCCTCAAGTTTGGGGGAAAAATCTTTAAAGAATTTTTTTCACATCCAGTAAGCAATCAGAGATATCAATAATTTTTAGGTATCAATAAGTATCCCTTATTTTTGTGCCAATGAGTGTATTGTCCAAATTAAGTTTGGGGGGGATACACAATTTCTGTGTATAAGTGTTGAAAAATACTATTTTTCACCTCTTAAACCTAGCCTTTACTATTCTTTGTAGCCATTTAATAAGAGCATTTTGAGTGTGCTTTATAGTTAAGAATAACATTGTAGCTTTTAGTACAACTGTCATGTTTTGGAGGCCAAACAGAGAAGTTTTAAAGCAGACTGTGAAGCCCCATTGAAGAACTGAAGAAACACCATGGTGACTATTTTGGATGCATGTGTGGCCCCAAAAGTCGAACAGAGGAGAGGAATGAAGAGATGAACAAAGGATGGTGTTGCAGCAGTCTGCGCACAACAGTAGCAATGCAGAGAAGAGTTTTAGCGTAGCTGAAAGCAAACTCGCAAGGCTCTCACGCAAGTTAATTCGAACAGAAGTAAGCCTTGTGAGTATCCCATGCAGCCCAATCAGGTAGCAGAACCAGGAGCTCGCGCACATCTCGCGTAGCTCATAAGTGAAAAGATCTTAAATGAAGACCTCACGAAGTTTTCGCGAAGGTCAAAGCTGTAGACAAGTCCCCGCGAGGTTCAGATAGTTCAAGAGGGCCAAAGGCTCACACAGCCAAAGAGGAGAGAGATGCCCAAAAAAATTTTCACGAAGACCTCGTGCGCCTCAAAGATAGAGCTAGCCACGCGAGATGTTCAGTTCATCCTAGCAATCAACCATGTGTAGCTCAACTTTAATCATCGTGATAGCCTAGGAAGACTGAATGTAGACCCGCGGAGCTTCGCGACTTGAGCCATCCAGAGTACCACCTGCGCGAGCTATGCTGCTCAATGCAAAAGGGACCTCACGAAGCTCATTCCATTGTAAGATGCATCACACGATAGCTTCACGGGAAGCCAAAATGCTGCACTCGTCTTCTCGAAGCTCGGGTTCTCACTTCTCATCCCAAGCTCAGGGACTTTTTAGGGATTTCCACATTGCTAGGGCACACATCTCAAGGCCCTAATCTAATCCCACACATCCCAAGGTATCCAAGGGCTATAAATAAGCCACATTTATAATTAAATTAGGGTTTTCTCCCCTATTGGCCAAGGCATTCAGACTAAGTATAAAAGTTGTACTTAATTTAGTTTTTATTTTTATCTTTCCTTCAACCTCAGTCGGCTGAGAGCTCTAGTAGATTAGGGTTAGGGTTAGATCATTTCTTTCATTTTTCTTTTCTTCTTTCTTAGTCCAACACTTGCTGGCTAACTCTCTTGGAATTTTTTGATTTTAAATTAATTTTGCAATGGGCATTATTTGAGAACTTTGGGAGGTGATTTGGGGTTTGCATTGGCTGTTGCCTTCGAGGGCAAGGATTGTAAGATTCTTTTACAATTTTGTCAATTTTATTACTTTAATTAAATTTGTAGCCTCTTTATTTTCCTTACATAGAAATCTATTGGATTTAGACATAGATGGCTATAGGTCTGAGTTGTTTTGCCTCATTATTGTTTGAGTTGTTTTGCCTTGCAACAATGGTGGCAGCAGCAGGATTATTGTTCTGTCTCAAGCCTCTGTGATTGAACCCTTTCTCTTAGATAGTTTGTGACAATTTAAATGAATAGATTATATCCTTATGAGGGGTCTAAATCACATATCTGAGATGGATTCTTCTTCTCTACACATGAGCTGGTTAGCCTTGTGAGAGATTGTGCAAAACCAAACTGCCCTCTGTTTGCAGTGCCATCATCAGGTTGTAGATCTGATTTGGTTACAAAGATTTCAAACTTGTAAGCTGGATCATTGCAGGTCTTTTATAGCAATGATCCACTGAGTTTAGAGCCCCTTTTGGTCTTTGATTTGATGTGGTCTCCACCTAATTTTAAGGACTGATTGCTCGTATGGGTGGATGTGCTTGAAGCCTTACAAACATAGTGTCTACAATAGTATTCTTGTTTTGATTTAACCCATTGCTGGGAGAAAATCTCTTGGATAGTCTGTGACCATTTGAGTGGACAGGTTATAGCCATAGGATCAATCCCTGCAAGTGATTGAACCTCCTCTATTGGATAGTCTGTGACCATTTAAGTGGACAGGTTATAACCTTAGGAGGAGTCTAGATTGCAGGGTTACTTCAGATTCTTTTACCTTACTGATGTGCTGGTAGCCTTCAGAAGGATTCCTGCAGAATTAGCCCTAGATCTGAGTTACATAGCTAATTTACTCATAGATGTATACTTCTCATAATTTTATCTTTATTTTCCACACAACCATCATCACCCTTCTTTAAACCCTTTCTATAGTTTAGGACTGTACTTTGTATTTTTAGTAGATTAGTTGTGACACTTAAACTCCCTTTCTAGGATTGTCAGATCTGTAGTCAGATCTAGAGGGCCTACTAAATAACCTGTGTGTGGTTAAAGATCAAGCATCCCTATGGAACAAAGTCTTACTTAATCAACACTTGCTACAATAGCCCTGGATCTTGCAGGACTGTATGTATTTTAGACTTGCTGTTTCGTATTTTTCAATCTACCTTTGATTTATTTTTACTAACACATTCCTACCACTGTTTTCAAATAAAGTTAACAACAAGCATCTGAAATAACTCCCAACAAGTTTTTGGCGCCATTGTCGGGGATCTTTGATCTATTAGTAGACCTGAGTTTTTGTTTTTGTTTACTAAATTCATTTGTTGCAGTGCCTTTAATTGAATAAAAGTATGACTGATTTTTGTTGAAATTTTTACAGATTTAGATAGCAGCAGAAGGGAAAAGTTAGAGCTGCAGCTGGAGTTTAGCTAGCTTCTGTTTACATTTCTTTTACCCTAAGACTCAGTTCCATTTCTGTTGAATTCCTTGACAGTAGTTTAGTTGTAAATTTTGTTTGCAAATTATTTAAGTGTGTTGTGAGTGTTTTCTTTACCTACTATTTTGTGTGTGTATGCTTGGTAGAAGGTCCCTTAACCCTAAATTAGAACCTCCAAATCCTGTGGTAGAAACACCACACCACACCAGCCCCTGTTATTGAAACTGTGCCAACTGTGATGGCTAAGAGGCAGAGGACATTGAAGGAAAATAAAGCACCTGGGGCATTGTTATTCACTGAAAAGTATCACTTTTCAACTCTTATCTTAGCCTTTGCTAGACTTTGTAGCTGACTAATCACTCTTGTTTAGCTTGTTTTGTAGACTAGTAATAACTTGTACAGTTTAACACAAAGTCCGTACTTTTCATGCTAAGAAGAGAAAGAATTCAAGCCAAGAATGATAGCTGAGTCAGAGATTGATGGAACACCATGGTGGTACACACCATGGTGAAGATTTTGCATATCATAATTGACCAAGAAAGTTCAATAGATGAAAGAAGCATAGATGTGAGTGGAGAGAGGTGAAATAGAAACAACTACATAGCAGCAGAAGAGCAAATGAACTAACTCACACAGTTGAGGTGCTACCTCGTGTGGCTGAAACTGCAGTAAAGCTCCCTTGCATGGATGTTACATGCAATACAATAGAGCTCATGAAGAAGTCGCGCAGCTCAGCGAAGGGATTATCATAGACCAATCTCTCGTGCAGCAGTCGTGCACTTCAGTTGTAATCAACACTTAAAGAACTCCAGGGCTCTCGCGCACTAAGTCTTCAAAAATCCAGCTCACAAAGTTCTCGCGAGGATCAAGGCTTATATCAACCACGTGCACTATCTCACGAGGCCAATCTTCACAAAGAACAACAACTAACTTGTGAGGTTCTCGCGTGGCTACCAAGGAGAGAGAGCTCTAGAAGTTCTCTCGCGTAGCTCTCACGCAGTACAAAGCTTAACCCTATACCAAGAGAGATGTGCTACCTACTTGATAAGAAACTAAGTGAGATGTATAGGCATTTGCACGAGTACCTCAAGACAGGAAATTCTAAAGCCCTACTGCATGAGTGCACTCAAAGCCATAGCAGTCGCGCGATAATGCGAAGTCCACCCGCACGAGTGAGCAAACCTTCCAAGCTAAGTCTTACCTCGCGAGGACTCTACAAGTTGTGTGAAGAAACTAAAGAGCAAAAATCAACTGTGTGATAGAATTAATATATAGGAGACACCCTCACGAGTGGAACTTCTAAAGCTCTACTACACGAGCAATCCAAGCAGTGCAACTCATTCTCACAACATCATTGCAAGGCAGAGTAGCTGTGCGACAATCCAAAGCCTACCTATGTTAGTGAACAACCTCCCAAGCCAAATTCCTACCTCGCAAGGCATGCAACTATTGTGCGAATGAATTAATGAATCATAGCCTATCCTGCGAAGCTCGGGCTATCCACTTCTCAGTGTTAACTCAAGGACCTTTTAGGGATTTCCCCAAGTCTAGGGCACATATCCTGAGGCACTAATCTCAAGGAACACATTCCAAAGCATCCAAGGGTTGTAACAGTGCCACATTTGCTAGAAAAAATTAGGGTTTACTCTTCTCTGAGCCAAGGCATTAGGACTGAGTATATAAGTTGTGTTTGTAACTTAGAATGATCATCTCTCCTTCAACCTCTATAGGCTGTGAGCTCGAGCAGGCTAAGGTTAGGGTTTGATCACTTCCTTTTCCTATTTTTTTCTTCTCTCTTAGCCTAGTGCTTGCTGGGTAAATCTTTTTATAACCAGCTAGGTGTAGTTTTATTTAGTTTAGTAATGGGTCATGTAATCTTTGGGATCTTTGGTTGAGTAGTTATGTACAATGCTGCTGCCTTGAGAAATTGCATTATAGGTAATGCTGATCAATAGAATTTACACTTTAAATGTTCATTTAATCTATTATTTTCCTATTTGCCCGTAGTTCTATTCAGGCTATAGCATGCATTTATGATTTGGGCTGATTGAAAGGCCCATGGAAGCTTGTGCTTGTAGCCCTGGGACCATGGTGGCAGTTGCAGTTTATATGTTCCTTCTTAGACCTCTATGGTGAGGATAACCTCTGTGGATACCCTATGATGATTTAAGTGGATAGACTATAGCCCTAGGGTAATTCCAAGTCCAGATTTGAGAAGGATTCTTCTCCTCTTCACTTGAGCTTGTAGCCTGGTGAGAGATTATTGGAGGAACTTGCTCGCCTCTATTTTACTTGACCAATATCAGATGTTAGATCTGATCTTGCTATAGTAATTGTAGACTTGAGGACTGAGTCATTACAGGCCTTTTATAGTAATTACCAGCTGCATTTAAGTCCCCTATGGGTTGGAATTTCTATGAATGCCTGCCAGATTTGTAACAGATCTTGGTAGCTTGTAGCTTGACAAACATAGTGTCTGTAATAATTTTAATATTTTGGTTTGATCAGTTGGGGGGAGGAAATCTATTGGATAATCTATGACAATTTGAGTGGACAGGTTATAGCCTTAAGATCAATCTACTCCACTTGATCAGATTGGTTTTCTGATTTTCTTCTTGTGCCTTAATCCTCCCTATTGGATAGTCTGTGACCATTAAAGTGGACAGGTTATAGCCTTAAGGGGCCAGGTTGAATCATAAGAGTGAGTTGGATTCTTCTTCCTTGCTGAGGTTTTTGATAGCACATCAGCAAGGATTCCTACAAAAGCAGATCTAGATCTGAGTTACAAAACTGATATGAAGTAGGCCTAGTAGTTTACTACCCACCATTTTATCTTTATTTTGACACACCACCACCACCTTCTTCATAACCCTTTCTTAGGATAGGACTGCACTTTATTTCTTTTCTTTTTAGTAGGCAATTTAGTGTAGTTGTGACACCCAACTCCCTTTCTTTAGGATTGTCAGATCTATAGCTAGATCTGAAGGCCTACTTTTATAGCACATTTTGGGTTCTAGATCAATTTGTCAATGGGACAAACTCTTACTTAAAACATGCTACAATAGCCCTGTATCTTACAGGCTATGTACACACTCTAGGTTGTTGATTTCATAGTCATGTCATTCCACTCTTGCATTCTGATTTTTACCATCCCATCATTTTAATAACTTCAGCAAGCACCTGGGTATAAATCTAACAAGTTTTTGGCGTCGTTGCCAGGGATATTGATCTTTTTAGTAGACTTGAGTTGTACTATATTCAAATTTAAAAAATTCTTTGTAGCAATGCCATAAATAGAATAAAAAGTGCTACTGATTTTTTATGGAATTTTGCAAAATTAGACAACAGCAGTAGGGAAAAACTAGAGCTGCAGCTGGAGTTTAGCTAGCTCTGTTTGCATTGCTTTTACCCTAAAACTCAGTCCTTTAATGTGGAATTACCTGTCACTAGTTTAGTGTAAATTTGTTTAGTTGTTAATTCTGTTTAAAAATTATTTGTGCGTGTTGTGAGCATTTTTTTTACCTACTGAATTTGTGTGTGTATGCTTGGAAGAAGGTCCCTTAACCCTAAGTTGGAACCTCCAAATCCTGAGGTTGAAAGGGTCCTTAGACTAAGAAACACCACACAAGGCCCTACTATTAAAATTGAGCCAGCTGTCATGACTGAGAGGCAAAGAACCCTGAAGGAATACAATGCACCGAGGGATTACACATCTCCCTTCTGCATACAATTCCCTTCAGTTGAGGAAAACTATGAAATCAAGTCCTCCACCATTAACATGCTGCATTCTTTTCATGGGCTCAGTAAGGAAGATCCTTACAAGTACATTGACCAATTTTTGGCACTTTGCACCACTTTCAATATTGCTGGCTTAGGACCTGAAGTCACCAAACCGAGGCTTTTTCCTTTTTCCCTAAAGGACAAAGCCAGCACCTGGCTCTCTACGCTCCCAGCTAATAGCATTCAAATATGGAGTGATCTCCAAAGCCAATTTATGACTAAATTCTTTCCCATAAAGAAAACCAGCCAGATGAGGATAAACATTTTGTCATTTACTCAGCCCTCAACTGAGGATTTTTATGAGGCATGGGAGAGATTTTAAGAGATGCTAAAACAATGCCCCCACCATCAAATTTCACAGTGGTAACTAGTGCAAGTATTTTTCCAAGGAATTAATCCTAAGAGTAGGGATATGGAGGATGCCTCATATGGTGATAGTTACCTCCACAAGATAGTTGATGAGGCTTGCGAGCTGTTTGACATCGTAAGGGAAAATTCCATGCAGGAGTCTCTGTCTCGTAATGATAGCTAGACCCCAGCTAAACTGGTGAAAGAGTCCACCCCTAGAGGTGGAATGTATGAAATTAAGGTGCAAAGTGATTATGAAAGGAAGGTAGACAATTTGAGTTTAAAGTTTGACAAATTCATGAATGTGATGCAGCCAAGGATGGTTGCACAAGTGGAGGAGGCACGTCTGATATGTCAATCTCTCACACATTTACTCTAAGATTATTCATCAACCAACCAATTTCTTGATTTTGTTATGGAGCATGCCACTGTTACCCAAGCATATGGGCAGTAACCTGGTGGGTACACATGGAGAAACCACCCAAATTTATGGTGCAGACAAGATACATACCCTAAGCCTAGTAGCAGTAGTTGGCAGCTCCATACAGACTCCAGCACCAGTTTAACCAAGGATGCTCACAAAGAAAGAAATTTTAGTTGCCTGCCCCACAACCCAATAAGTTGGTCTTACCCCCACAACAACCCAGATCCTCTTCCTTCGAAGAGCAAACGCTAGCATCTATGCAGAATTTGGGAAATTTGGTCTAAACTGTGAACTCTCATGGGCAAAGCATTAAGAAAATAGAGGACCAGCTGGGTCAAATCTATAATGCATTGAACAAAAGAGAGGAGGGTAGGTTGCCTAATCATCCCTTGGCCAAACCTAAAGGGCAGTACATGATTAGGGAAACATCCTCTTCCCATGAGGAGGCTAATGCAATCACTACCCTGAGGAGTAGCAGAGTGGTTGATAATTAATGGGTCGGGCAACTGAGGAGGTCATAGAGAATGAAAATAAAAAGAATATGAGTGGTGAGAGCCAAAGAAGTCATCCCCTGCTATGGATCAGCAAGGGAAAAATAAAGTGGCTGATGTTGAGCCCCAACAGCCATCAATAAGTCAAGGAAAAAGAAAAAAATAAAAAATTAACCATGATGTAGTTAGGCATGCGACTGTGGCACCAGGAGTCCCACAGCTGCCATTTCCTCATGTATTAGTTGGCCTATCTCCTTTTGATAAGGGGAATGCTCAGATGGAGGAAATGATGGAGACCTTCAAGCAAGTCAAGATTAATTTGCCCTTGCTTGATGTCATAAAATAGGTCCCTGCCTATGCCAAGTTCTTGAAGGACCTCTGCACACAAAAGAGGAAAGCAAGGGTGGAGTTGTCTAAAATGGTTTTTGCTATTAACCATGTTGAATCAGTTCTGTCTATTGCCAGGGGTACCTACTATCCCCTGCATAATTGGAAACCACACCATTGGAAGAGCCCTCTTGAACTTAGGGGCCAGTGTGAACCTACTCCCATATTCTGTATATGAGGAACTAGGTTTGGGGGAGCTAAAAGCTACATTTGTTGGGCTCCTACTAGCTGATAGGTTTGAGAGGAGACCTGTGGGTGTGGTGGAGGATGTTTTGGTGGGGGTGAACAAGTTATACTATCCTGCTGATTTCCTTATTTTAGACATGGACCCATGCAAAAGTAAAGCCTCAATTCCTGTCATCCTTGGAATGCCATTCTTGGCCACTGATCTTTGGGAACATGAAGGCTCAATTAATTGTCTACAATGTAGCTAGGAAACCTCAGATGGACATTGAGGACTGTTGGATAATAGATGTACTAGATGTCCTTGTGGGAGAAGAATTATCCAATATGCTGGATTGGGGTAATGTTGATGATGACCTAGAAAATATTTAAAGTTTGGTTCAGGAGGAGGCCCAAGTTCTCATGACAGAAGACAATACAAAATAAAGTCTTCAGTGGGTCTAGTGCAGCATTCCAGTTGGAAACTTATATTGCTGCCCCTTCCTCAAACCACTAAGGCACCTTTGTTGCCTTCCATTGAAAGTCCCCCTAAGTTGGAGTTGAAGCAGCTCCCAGCCATATTAAAATATGCCTTCTAGGGAAAAAACAACAAGCTTCTAGTGATTATTGTTAATCAGTGAAAAATGCCAGTTTTCACCCTTTAACCTGACCTTTGATAGACCTGTGAGTAAACTAATAAATGCATGTTGAGTATGTTTTGTAGATAGCAGTAAAAGACAGGCATAGTGCAAAAATTCATCCAAAAGTACTTCACAAGAAGGTCCATCTCTCAGTACAGCCCAGAATCAATAATGCCACACAAGAGGGCTACACACCAATGCCCATTTGGGACATGCAGCAACAGTAAAGTAGTTTTGAAGAAGTAAAAAGAGGCTGAAAATAACCTGTCAAGAGGTTATTGGATCCTATCGATAGGATCTGAAGGCTAAAAAAGGAAGAAGTCGTGAAGATGGGAGAATTCGATAGGATCCAGAACCTATCGCGAAGTCTGGAACCTGTCGATAGGAGCTAGAAGCAAACCTATCAAAACTTATTGTGCAAGAGATCAACCAGTCGAAAAGATCCTTCAACCTATCAAATACACCAAATGAAGGCTGCGGATGCTGGAGCTCTATTGGAAGGATCAACCTATCGGAACTTATCGAAAGGATCCCGAATCCTAGTGAAAGGAACAAAATGCTTGCTTGGAACTTGTCGAAAGCTTTAGGAACCTATCGAAATCGATTGAAGGACATGTCAGAAGAGCTGCTATGCACACGCTATGAATTGGTGACCTACAACACGCAATCTGAGGCACTCTGGTGACCGACACGATAGTTTTAGAAATGCCTTAGAAAACCCTAACCGACCCACGTGCTCTCCCCCAACTCTAACTAACTCAGAAGACCTTCTAGAAGGGGAATAAAAAGGGAATAACAGAATCAGCTCGGTTGAGCTGTGATTGGCAGGAAAAACAGATCTGAGGCAGAGTGGGATAGATATAAAAGGAGGGAAGTTGCAAGAAAAAGAGGACCATTTCGAGAGATCAATGCCTACATCAAAGTTTCCATTCGAATTCATATTCTTTCTCTTAGCCCAACTATGGTTGACTAATTTTCTTAGAGCATCAAGGAGTGAGGTTGGATCTGTAATTGGGGAAGGTTGAGAGTGTTATTAAGGGTCAGATAATGCACAAACTATAAATCTAAGAGCATTTCATTATACAGTGAGTTTATTTTAATGTAATGTTAGTTTTATTATTGTAATTAGATCCATAGTTCATCTAGTTTCATTTGGTGCTTGATCGGATTTGTGTAGATGGGAATCAACTCACCCACTTAACGGGTAGACCTCTTGGATACCATTTGATCTCTCTAGATCTGATGTTCCTGTAGTTGCTTGTGTCTGTGGCCTGACAGTTGTAGCATTTGTAGTGATTACAATGTTCTGATGGAAACCTGAGAATGGAGTGAATCTATTGTATGATCTGTGACCATTGAAGTGGGCAGATCATAACCTTAAGATTAATCCAAATCTCGGGCTTAGATCAGATCCTTCTACCCTGCAGCAGTGCTTATAGCCAAATGAGGGATTGGTGCACTTTAAACTCTTTATAAGCCTATCAGCTCAACCCAATTACAGCATGACCAAACTCCAAGCTGCTTCTCTCCATTTTCAATTTTTTTATTTCACCAAAAATTCTTCTCATTTGTAACATTTGAACTGTGGACTTGAGCCCATTTCATTTCTACATTTAATTATGTTTCTGTAGTTTAGTTTAAAGTGACAACCCCTTAAAACCTCTCCTCTTCCATTTGCTATTTTAGTATTAGGTAGGTTGCCAAATCTACTATAGATCTGGAGATTTACTTGATTTTCAGCTCATATTTCCCTGTGGACATTCCCTTATTCACTCTGTAAAACTTGCAACAACAGGCCCTAAACACTTGTAGGTCTGTGTGTCTGCTTGCCTTGGTGTGTGCCACCAATAGATCCTTTAATTGTGTGATTTTAACCCTCTTTTCTAACATGAGGTAAGAAGCCAACAAGTTTTTAGCGCCGCTTTCGGGGATCTGCGTGCTTAAAATTGGTAGATCTAAGTTTGTTTTAGTATAGATTGTAGATCTGTAATAGCTTGTTTAAGTTTTCACTAACTGCTTTTGAAAGTTTTTATTGTTTTGGAGTAGTTTTTGTTCTTTCATCAGATTGGAAGTTGTTTCTAAGGAGGAGTATTGTCCTGAAGGTTGCTCTAAAGTTTGCATCCCTCTACTCTTATTTTTCTGATCTGTGGATTTGTAGATTTATTAGTTAATTATGCTTGTTCCTGATTGTTGTATTAAATTTACTCTATATTTTGTGTGCATTATGATTGTGAGTGGTGTATGTTTGGAAGGAGAACTCTCAATCTTCAGATTGTTCCATTAAATCCAGAGGTTGAAAGAATTCTTAGGTCTAAACAAATCTCACCCACATCTACTACATCTGAATCTGCTGAAATGGGTGAGCAACCTAGAACCTTAAAGGAATTCAATGCACTAGGGGTTTTACAATTCCCCTTCTGGATTCAATTTCCTGCTGTTCAAGGGAACTATGAGATCAACTCTTCCATAATCTAAATGCTACCCTCATTCCATGGCCTGACCAAGGAAGACCCATTTAAGCATATTGATGAATTTCTAGGATTGTGCACTACATTAAATATTACAGGTTTGGGGGAGGAAGCAACTAGGATGAGACTCTTTCCTTTCTCATTAAAGGATAGAGCCCGGACTTTGTTGTCAATGCTCGCATCCAACAGGTTTTCAGTCCTGGAGTGAAATTCAATGTCAGTTTTTGGCTAAGTTTTTCCCCATGTCCAAGACAAGCCAGTTGTGGAAGGGCATTATCTCATTTGCTCAAGACCAAACTGAGGACTTTCACCAAGCATGGGAGAGATTCAAAAAACTCCTGAAGAAATGTCCTCATCATCAAATCCCTGAATGGCAACTTGTTCAAAGTTTCTATCAGGGAATTGATTCTAAAAGCAAAGATATGGAAGATGCCTCTTGTGGTGGTACTTACCTCCACAGAATTGCTGAGGAGGCTTGGGAGTTGTTTGATATCACCAGTGAGAACTCCATGCAGAGAGAAACATTGTCCAGGGACTTAGACATCCCTAGAATGGTGAAAGAAAATACCACAAGAGGAAAGATGTATGATGTGAGTGGGCACAATTATTTTGAAAGGAAAGTGGACAGCTTGACCCAAAAATTTGATAAGCTCATGGGAGCAATGCAGTCAGCCATGGCTGCTAAAGTGGAGGAGGCATGTGTTACATGTCTGTCCCTCACTCACTCCCTTGAGGAATGCCCCTCAGCTGTTCAATTTCCAGACTTTGTGATGAAGCATGTGGCTGCCACTCAGTCTTTTGGGCAACAACCTACTACTGGTTATTAATGAATAAACCACCCCAACTTGAGGTGGAGACAAGGTACTTTTCCAAACTAGCAGCAGCAGCCATGACTCAGCCTATGGCTCAGCATGTGCAGCAAGCTGCAACCCCTCCTGGTGCTAGATCACTTTCTTTTGAGGAACAAGTTTTTGCCTCATTGCAGAACTTAGGATCCTTGTCTCAAACGGTGCACTCTCATAGCGAAAGCATTAAAAAGAAAGAAGACCATCTTGGTCAGCTGTCTAATGCTTTGACCAAGAGAGAGGAAGGGAGGTTGCCTAGCCAACCCATGGACAACCCAAGGAGACAATATGCGATAGGTGAAGTTTCTTCTTCCCATGAGGAAGCCAAATTTGTCACCACATTAAGAAGTGGAAGGTTGGTGGACAATCAAGTAGGCTGTGGGCCTTTAAAAAATTCAGAAAAAGAAAAAGAAGTGGTTATAGAGAAGGTACAATAGGAGCAACCCATGTTGAATAAAAAGGATAATGATGATCCTCAAGAAAACAATAAAATCAATAAGAGAGATAATGAGTTGGCTAAGGCTGCAAATAGGGGAGCAGTCCCACATTTGCCATTTCCTAGGGCAATACAGGCACCTTCTCCTTTTGATAAAGGGCATGCCAAAATAGAGGAAATGATAGAAACCTTTAAGCAAGTAAAGATCAACTTTCCTCTACTTGATGCAATCAAGCAGGTTCTAACCTATTCAAAGTTTTTGAAAGACCTTTGCACCTACAAAAGACAATCAAGGATACATTTATCCAAGAAAGTTTTTTCAGCAGAAAAACTAAAATCGATACTGACTATTGCAACCCCAACAAAACTCCAAGATCCTGGAGTCCCCACTAACCCCTGCATCATTGGGGATCATACTATTGAAAAAGTCTTGTTAGATCTGGGAACTAGTCTGAATTTGCTTCCATATTCATTATATGAGAAGTTGGGCTTAGGAGAGTTGAAGCCCACACATGTGATCTTACAACTAGCTGACAGATCTGAAAGGAAGCCTGTGGGGATTATTGAAGATGTCTTGGTAGGGGTTAACAAATTCTTTTATCCTGCTGATTTTCTGGTGTTGGACATGGAGCCAAGCAAATGTGCTAATTCTATCCCTGTGATCTTAGGCAGGCGCTTTTTTTCCACTAGAAATACTTCTATACAATGTAGATTAGGGGTCATGAAAGTATCTTTTGGTAATATGAAAGTCAAGCTGAATGTGTACAGTGCAGCCCATCAGCCCCACTTAGAGAATAAGAACTATTTTTCCATTGATGTGCTGGATGAGTTTGTGCAAGAAAATCTACCTCAGCTGCTGCATGGTAATGATTTGTTTAATATTTTTGAAGAAGTATGGAATGAAACAGTCGAAGAGAAAGCTTCCACATTTGAGCTTGAGTAAGTGAAAATTGTAAATTCTGATGTAAGACCAGCAAAGCATCACCCATGGACTCCTACTTTACTACCTCTTCCACCACCTTCTAAGGCACCCCTATTGCCTTCACTCATCAGTCCTCCTGATGTGGAGTTAAAGCAACTCCCAAAATCTTTAAAATATGCCTTTTTAGGAGCCAATCCCATACCGCTAGTGATAATTTCTTCCTCCCTCACTCTTGAGTAGGAAGAAGAATTGTTGTGTGCTAAAAAGGCATAAGAGATTAATAGGGTGGACTATTGTAGATTTGGGGGGGATAAATCCAGCTGTGTGCAAGCATAAAATTCATATTGAAGAGGGTTCTAAACCTTCTAAAGAGATGTAAAGGAAGCTCAACCCACACATACAAGAAGTTGTAAGAAGGAAGTAGTCAAACTTCTTGATGATGGGGTCATTTACCCTATCTTAGATTCTCAATGGGTAGAACCTACCCAGGTGGTGCCCAAAAAATCTGGGATCACAGTAGTTCAAGCAGAATCAGGTGAGCTGATTCGAACTAGACAGACTACTGGTTGGAGGGTATGTATAGACTATCGCAAGCTCAATCAGAAAACTAGCAAAGATCACTTCCCATTATCTTTTATAGATTAGATCTTAGATAAGTTGGCAGGCAAGGCTTTTTACTATTTTCCTGATGCTTATTCAGGATACAACCAGATTACTGTTTACCCACAAGATCAAGAAAAAATCATATTTACTTATCCATTTGGAACCTTTGCATATAGAAGAATGCCATTTGGACTATGTAATGCACCTGCCACATTTGAAAGATGTATGTATGCTATTTTTTCTGACATGATTGAGAAGGTTTTAGATATTTTTATGGATGATTTCTCCATTTTTAGGGATGATTTTAGCCAATGCCTGCACCATCTCAGCCTTGTGCTGTAAAGGTGTGAGGAGACCAACCCGATTTTGAGTTGGGAAAAAGGTCATTTCATGGTGACTCAAGGTATTGTCCTAAGACATGTTATTTCCCAAAGAGGAATAGAGGTTCATCAAGCTAAAATTGATTTAATAGCACATTTGCCCCTCCTAAAACTGTCAAGCAAGACAAGAAATTTGCTATCCAGTCTGAGGAGCCCCCCCAGCAGTCCACCTAGAAGTCCCAACATAAAGGAAAAGCTCCTTTATCCAACAAAGATTTGAAACACCTGGCAGACTTGTATGATTGGCCTGATGATGCTTGTAAATACTGTCGACTATTTTTAGCTTGTTTTCAATTCCTGACTTGTATCCAGTACATTTTTTTTTTGGATATTATTAATATATTATTTTCAGTACCTGTGTCTCTCTTTGTGCATAATTGTTTTATATTTTCTTACCTCACCCTTCTCATTGTTTCCATGCTATCTAAATAATGAGGACACTGTTTAACTTAGGTTTGGGGGTGTGGCAGAGTAGACTTGCCAGTATATGAGTTAATGCTAGTGCAGCTATGTTGAAAAGAAAATTTTTTTGCAAATAAAGTGATTTCCCACCTGATTTTTGAAAAAAAGTGGAAATTAAAAAACTTTTTGAAACTGAAATATGTTGTAGTTTTAACATTTTTCATGAAGCAATGTCAAGAATTTTCAAAAAAATTGATGTTTAGTGAACCTGAAAGGAGAGAAAACTATGAGGATACACCCTAGAAATTTGATGGAAGGCCATACCCAGTGAGATTTGGGCTTGAAAAATTTTCTTTGAAGAGTGTCTTGGCAATTTTTTTGCTCTAAGGACTGATTGGTTCTAGTTTCGATCACTAGAAGTTAGGCAAATCCAAATTAAAATAGCTTGACAACATTCATGACATTAAAGACATAAAGTAAGGTCATCTCTTTGACAGTTTGAGCTTAAAATTTCCCACCTTTGAACTGCCCTTGATACACACCTTTTGAGCCCTAAAAATCCCAATTTTCTTTGACGAAAATCAGAAAATTTGAACCCAAAACCTTTTGACCTATTTCAGTTCACCCTCAATTTAAGAAATCAGGAAATAGAAGGAGAAGTGAGGTTAAAGGAGCAAGGTTTGACAATTTGGTGCAAGAAGAAGAAAACACATTTGAAGGCAATTTTGATGTATAGTGGTGGCATTCTAACCCATAAAAAAAAAGTATATATATAAATAAATAAATAAAGAGAAGTCACTTCATTTGAAAATCTACAAGAAGATAAGAAGCTGATGAAGCTGATCACTTCAAGTCTACAAATTCAAAAAGAAAATGATGATGTGCTTAAATGAACAAGGTTGAGTTGCAAATCACCTCCTTTCCTCTACTAATTTCTCAATTTAAATCCTTTTTTTTTACCCCTTTATTCTTTTGTAAATTTTACCCATAAGCCACATTACAACCCAATAAAAAGACCCTACTGATCGGAAATGGATTAAACTGTCATCTGGAGATGAGGATTTGTTTAATCTATGGTGAAAAGAGTTAGAAATTTTCAGAAGTTAGAGCAATGCCTATGCTCATGCTTGCAGTCCTATTTGAGGGTTGTAACTGCTCTTGAGCTGTGTGAAATGATGTACCCTTCTATTTTTATTCTGAGTGACAGCCCCTATAAGATTTGGGTCTGAAATCAAAAATTGATTGGGGCATTATCAAAACAGAATTCTTAAATTAAAGGTGAGCTCTGCATTAATTTTCAGGCACAATGCCTTGACATGAATTGATTGATGATGAAGGAATTACAACAGAATTTCAGGTTATTGAACTGGTGATTTTTCTAGTAAGAATCCTCTAAAAACTAAATGGACATGGTGTGGAATTTATTTTATTTAATTAAACTCTGTTTTAGCATGTTGCATTAGTACTAACGGATTTTATTGGAGAAATTTGTTGGTACCTTCATTGAAAACCCTCAAGAGACTTCACTCCTCCACTAGGGAGCACCTAGGGGTTTAAAAGGCTTGATGCATATGCTAAATGCATCTGTGCTCCCTACAGAAGTGGCATTTTTAGTTTTCTTTATTCTTCCATTGCTCAGGGACTAGCAAAGCTTAGGTTTGGGGGTGTGTTAATCAGTAAAAAATGCAAGTTTCCACCCTTTAACCTGACCTTTGATAGACCTGTGAGTAAATTAATAAATGCATGTTGAGTATGTTTTGTAGATAGCAGTAAAAGACAGGCATAGTGCAGAAATTTACCCGAAAGTGCTTCACAAGAAGGTCCATCTCTCAGTACATCTCAGACTTAACAATGGCACACAAGAGGGCTGCACACCAATGCCCACTTGGGACATGCAGCAACAGTAAAGCAGTTTTGAAGATGTGAAAACAGGCTGAAAAAAATCTATCGAGAGGTTATTAGAACCTGTTGATTAGATCTGAAGGCTAAAAAAGGAAGAAGTCGTGAAGATGGGAGAATTTGATAGGATCCAGAACCTATCGCGAAGTCCTGAACCTGTCGATAGGATCTAGAAACAAACCTATCGATACTTATTGCGTAAAAGATCAACCTGTCGAAAAGATCCTTCAACCTATCGAATACACCAGATGAAGGCTGCGAATGCTGTAGCTCTATTGGAAGGATCAACCTATCGAAACCTATCGAAAGGATCTTGAATCCTAGCGAAATGAACAAAATGCTTTCTTGAAACTTGTCGAAAGCTTCAGGAACCTATATAAATCGACTGAAGGACTTCTCAGAAGAGATGTAGTGCACACGTTGCGGTGACCTGCTGCATGCAATCTAAGGCACTCTGATGACCAGCACGACGGTTTTAGAAATGCCCTAGAAAACCTTAACCGACCCATGTGCTCCCCCCCAACTCTAACTAACTCAGAGGACCTTCTAGAAGGGGAATAAAAAGGGAATAACAGAATCAGCCCGGCTAAGCTATGATTGGAAGGAAAAACATATCTGAGATAGACGGGGAGAGATATAAAAGGAGGGAAGTTGCAAGAAAGAGAGGACCATTTCGGGAGATTAGAGCCTGCATTGAAATTTCCATTCGAATTCATATTCTTTCTCTTAGCCCAACTATGGTTGGCTAATTTCCTTGGAGCAGCAAGGAGTGAGGTTGGATCTATAATTGGGGAAGGTTGAGAGTGTTATTGAGGGTCAGATGATGCACAGACTATAAATTTGAGAGCATTTCATTGTATAGTGAGTTTATTTCAATGCAATATTGATTTTATTGTTGTAATTAGATCCATAGTTCAACTAGTTTTATTTGGTGCTCGATCGAATTTTTGTAGATAGGAATCAGCTCACCCACTTAACTGGTAGACCTCTTGGATACCATTTGATTTCCCTAGATCTGATGTTTCTACAATTGCCTGTGTTTGTGGCCTGGCAATTGCAGCATTTGTAGTGATTATAATATTCTGATGGAAACCTGAGAATGGAGTGAATCTATTGGATGATCTGTGACAATTGAAGTGTACAGATCATAACCTTAAGATCAATCCAAATCTCTGGCTTAGATCAAATCTTTCTACCCTGCAGCTGTGCTTATAGCCAGATGAGGGATTGGTACGCTTTGAACTCTTTGTAACCCTGTCAGCTCAACCCAATTGCAGCAAGATAAAACTCCAGCTGCTTCTCTCCATCTTCTATTTTTTTATTTCACCAAAAATTCCCCGCACTTGTAAGATCCGAACTGTAGACTTGAGCCTAATTCATTTCTACATTTAATTGTGTTTCTGTAGTTTAGTTTAAAGTGACAACCCCTTAAAACCTCTCCTCTTCCATTTGCTATTTTAGTATTAGGTAGGGTGCCAAATCTACTATAGATCTGGAGATTTACTTGACTTTCAGCTCACACTTCCTTATGGACATTCCCTTACTCACTCTTTAAAACTTGCTACAACAGGCCCTGAACACTTGCAGGTCTGTTTGTTTGCTTGCCTTGGTGTGTGCCACCAATAGATCCTTTACTTATGTGATTTTAACCCTCTTTTTGAACCCAAGGTAAGAATGTAGATCAGCTGAGTTTAAAGTTTGACAAACTCATAAATGTGGTGCAGCCTAGAATGGTTGCACAAGTGGAGGAGGCACGTCTGATATGTCAATCTCTCACACATTTACTCTAAGATTGTTGATCAACCAATCAATTCCCTGATTTTGTTATGGAGCATGCCAATGCTACCCAGGCATATGGGCAGCAACCTGCTGGGTACACATGGAGAAATCACCCAAATTTGAGGTGGAGACAAGATACATACCCTCAGCCCCAGTAGCAGTAGTTGGCAGCTCCATACAGACCCCAGCACCAGTTTAACCAAGGATACCCACCAAGACAAAAATTTTAGTTGCCTGCCCCACAACCCAATAAGTTGGTCTTGCCCCCACAACAACCCAGATCCTCTTCCTTTGAAGTGCAAATTCTAGCATCTATGCAGAATTTGGAAAATTTGGTCTAAACTGTGAACTCTCATGGGCAAAGCATTAAGAAAATAGAGGACCAGCTGGGTCAAATCTGTAATGCATTGAACGAAAGAGAGGAGGGTAGGTTGCTTAGTTAGTCCTTGGCCAACCCTAAAGGGTAGTACATAATTGGAGAAACATCCTCTACCCATGAGAAGGCTAATGTAATCACTACCCTGAGGAGTAGCAGAGTGGTTGATAATTTAGTGTGCAGGGCAACTGAGGAGGTCATAGTGAATGAAAATAAAAAGAATATGAGTGGTGAAGAACCAAATAAGTCATCCCCTGCTGTGGATCAGCAAGGGCAAAATAAAGTGGCCGATGTTGAGCCCCAACAACCATCAATAAGTCAAGAAAGAAGAAAAAAATTAAAAATTAACCATGATGTAGTTAGGCATGCAACTGTGGCACCAAAAGTCCCACAGCTGCCATTTCCTCGTGTATTAGCTGGCCTATCTCCTTTTGATAAGGGAAATGTTTAGATGGAGGAAATGATGGAGACCTTTAAGCAAGTCGGGATCAATTTGTCCTTGCTTGATGTCATAAAATAGGTCCCTACCTATGCCAAGTTCTTGAAGGACCTCTGCACACAAAAGAGGAAAGCAAGGGTGCAGCTATCCAAAAAGGTTTTTACTATTAAACATGTTGAATCGGTTCTGTCTATTGCCAGGGGTACCTACTATTCCCTGCATAATTGGAAACCACACCATTGGAAGAGCCCTCTTGGACTTAGGGGCCAGTGTGAACCTATTCCCATATTCTGTATATGAGGAACTAGGTTTGGGTGAGCTAAAAGCTATATCTGTTGTGCTCCAACTGACTGATAGGTTTGAGAGGAGACCTGTGGGTGTGGTGGAGGATGTTTTGGTGGGGGTGGACAAGTTCTACTATCCTGCTAATTTCCTTGTTTTAGACATGGACCCATGCAAAAGTAAAGCCTCAATTCCTGTCATCCTTGGAATGCCATTCTTGGCCACTGATCTTTAGGAACATGAAGGCTCAATTAAATGTCTATAATGCTGCTAGGAAACCTCAGATGGACATTAAGGATTGATGTGCAATAGATGTACTAGTTGTCCTTGTGGAAGAAGAATTATTCAATATGCTGGATTGGGTTAATGTTGATGATGACCTGGAAAATATTTAGACTTTGGTTGAGGAGGAGGCCCAAGTTCTCATGATAGAAGACAGCACAAAATAAAGTCTTCAGTGGGCCCAGTGCAACATTCCAGTTGGAAACCTATATTGTTGCCCCTTCCTCAAACCACTAAAGCACCTTTGTTGCCTTCCATTGAAAGTCCCCCTAAGTTGGAGTTGAAACAGCTCCCAGCCATATTAAAATATGCCTTCTTGGATAAAAACAAGTTTCTAGTGATTAATATTAATCAGTGAAAAATCTCAGTTTTCACCCTTTAACCTGACCTTTGATAGACCTGTGAGTAAACTAATAAATGCATGTTGAGTATGTTTTGTAGATAGCAGTAAAAGACAGGCATAGTGCAGAAATTCACCCAAAAGTGCTTCACAAGAAGGTCCATCTCTTAGTACAGCTTAGACTTAACAATGCCACACAAGAGGGCTGCACACCAATGCCCACTTGGGACATGCAGCAACAGTAAAGGAGTTTTGAAGAAGTAAAAATAGGCTGTTAGTAACCTATCAAGAGGTTATTGGAACCTATCGATAGGATCTGAAGGCTAAAAAAGGAAGAAGTCGTGAAGATGGGAGAATTCGATAAAATCCAGAACCTATCGCAAAGTCTGGATCCTGTCGATAGGAGCTAGAAGCAAACCTATCGAAACTTATTGCGCAAGAGATCAACCTGTTGAAAAGATCCTTCAACCTATCAAATAGGCCAAATGAAGGCTGCGGATGTTGGAGCTCTATTGGAAGGATCAACCTATCGGAACCTACCGAAAGGATCTTGAATACTAGCGAAAGGAACAAAATGCCTGCTTGAAACTTGTCGAAAGCTTCAGGAACTTATCGAAATCGATTGAAGGACTTCTCAGAAGAGCTGCTGTGCACTCTCTATGAATTGGTGACCTGCTGCAGGCAATCCGAGGCACTCTGGTGACCGACACGATAGTTTTAGAAATGCCTTAGAAAACCCTAACCGACCCACGTGCTCTCCCCAACTCTAACTCACTCAGAAGACCTTCTAGAAGGGGAATAAAAAGGGAATAACATAATCAGCCTGGCTGAGTTGTGAATGACAGGAAAAACAAATCTGAGGCGGAAGGGGAGAGATATAAAAGGAGGGAAGTTGCCAGAAAAAGAGGACCATTTCGGGAGATCAGTGCCTACTTCAAAATTTCCATTCGAATTCATATTCTTTCTCTTAGCCCAACTATGGTTCGCTAATTTTCTTGGAGCAGCAAGGAGTGAGGTTGGATCTGTAATTGGGGAAGGTTGAGAGTGCTATTGAGGGTCAGATAATGCGCAGACTACAAATCTGATAGCATTTGATTGCATAGTGAGTTTATTTTAATGTAATGTTAGTTTTATTATTGTAATTAGATCCATAGTTCATCTAGTTTCATTTGGTGCTCGATCGGATTTGTGTAGATGGGAATCAGCTCTCCCACTTAACTGGTACACCTCTTGGATACCATTTGATCTCCCTAGATCTAATGTTCCTGCAATTGCCTGTGTCTGCGGCCTGGCAATTGTAGGAACATTAGATCTAGGGAGATCAAATGGTATCCAAGAGGTCTAGCATTTGTAGTGATTATAATGTTCTGATAGAAACCTGAGAATTGAGTGAATCTATTGGATGAACTGTGACCATTGAAGTGGACAGATCCTAACCTTAAGATCAGATCCTGGCTTAGATTAGATCCTTCTACCCTGCTGCTGTGCTCATAGCCAGATGATGGATTGGTGCGCTTTGAACTTTTTATAACCCTATCAGCTCAATCCAATTCCAGCATGACCAGACTCCAAGCTGCTTCTCTCCATTTTCTATTTTTTTATTTAACCAAAAATTCCCCTCACTTGTAAGATCTGAACTGTGAACTTGTGCCCAATTCATTTCTACATTTAATTATGTTTCTGTAGTTTAGTTTAAAGTGACAACCCCTTAAAACCTCTCCTCTTTCATTTGCTATTTTAGTATTAGGTAGGGTGCCAGATCTACTATAGGTCTAGAGATTTACTTGATTTTCAGCTCACGTTTCCCTGTGGACATTCCCTTACTCTTTAAAACTTGCAACAACAGGCCCTGAACACTTGTAGGTCTGTGTGTCTGCTTGCCTTGGTATGTGCCACCAATAGATCCTTTAATTATGTGATTTTAACCCTCTTTTTGAACACAAGGTAAGAAGCCAACAAGTTTTTAACACCTCTACCGGGGATTTTTGTGCCTAAAATTGGTAAATCTATGTTTGTTTTAGTATAGATTGTAGATCTGTAATAGCCTATTTAAGTTTTCACTAACTGCTTTTGAAAGTTTTTATTGTTTTGGAGTAGTTTTTGTTCTTTCATCAGATTGGAAGTTGTTTCTAAGGAGGAGTATTGTCCTGAAGGTTTCTCTAAAGTTTGCATCCCTCTACTCTTATTTTTCTTATCTGTGGATTGATAGATTTATTAGTTAATTGTGCTTGTTCCTTATTGTTGTGTTAAATTTGCTCTACATTTTGTGTACATTAAGATTGTGAGTGGTGTATGTTTGGAAGGAGAACTCTCAATCTTCAGATTGTTCCATTAAATCCAGAGGTTGAAAGAATTCTTAGGTCTAAACAAATCTCACCAACATTTGCTACATCTGAATCTGTTGAAATGGGCGAGCAACCTAGAACCTTAAAGGAATTCAATGCACCAGGGGTTTACAATTCCTCCTTTTGCATTCAATTTCTTGTTGTTCAAGGGAACTATGAGATCAAGTCTTCCATAATCCAAATGCTACCCTCATTCCATGGCCTGACTAAAGAAGACCCATATAAGCATATTGATAAATTTCTAGGACTGTGCACTACATTCAATATTACAGGTTTTGGGGAGGAAGCAACCAGGATGAGACTCTTTCCTTTTTAATTAAAGGACAGAGCCAAGACTTTATTGTCAATGCTCCCAGTCAATAGTATTCAGTCCTGGAGTGAAATTCAATGTCAGTTTTTGGCTAAGTTTTTCCTCTTGTCCAAGACAAGCCAGTTGAGGAAGGGCATTATCTCATTTGCTCAAGACCTAACTAAGGACTTTCACCAAGCATCAGAGAGATTCAAAGAACTCCTGAAGAAATGTCCCCATCATCAATTCCCTGAATGGCAACTTGTTCAAAGTTTCTATCAGGGAATTGATTTTAAAAGCAGAGATATGGTAGATGCCTCTTGTGGTGGTACTTACCTCCACAAAACTGCTGAGGAGGCTTGAGAGTTGTTCGATATCATCACTGAGAACTCCATGTAGAGAGTCCAGGGACTTGGGCATCCCTGGAATGGTGAGAAAAAATACCACAAGAGGAAAGATGTATGATGTGAGTGAACACAATGATTTGGAAAGGAAAGTGGACAGCTTGACCCAAAAATTTGATAAGCTCATGGGACCAATGCAGTCACCCATGGTTGCTAAAGTGGAGGAGGCATGTGTTATATGCCAGTCCCCCACTCACTGCCTTGATGAATGCCAGACTTTGTGATGGAGGATGTAGTAGCCACTCAGTCTTTTGGGCAACAGCCTACTGCTGGTTACCAATGGATAAACCACCCCACCTTGTGGTGGAGACAAGATACTTTTCTAAATCAGCAGCAGCATCCACAGCAGTCCATGCCTTATAAAAATGCTCAACCTACCACCAGAATTACTTTCTAAGGCCACACTACCAAAAACCTATGACTCAGCTTATGGCTCAGCCTGTGCAGCAAGCTGCATCCCCTCCAGCTGGTAGATCACTTTCTTTTGAGGAACAAGTTTTTGCCTCATTCTAGAACTTAGGATCCTTGTCTCAAACGGTGCACTCTCATAGCCAAAGCATTAAAAAGAAAGAAGACCATCTTGGTCAGCTGTCTAATACTTTGACAAAGAGAGGAAGGGAGGCTGCCTAGCCAACCCATGGACAACCCAAGGAGATAATATGTGGTAGGTGAAGTTTCTTCTTCCCATGAGGAAGCCAAATTATCACCACATTAAGAAGTGGAAGGTTGGTGGACAATCAAGTAGGCTATAGGCCTTTAAAAAATTCAGAAAAATAAAAAGAAGTGGTTATAGAGAAGGTACAATAGGAGCAACCCATGTTGAATAAAAAGGATAATGATGATCCTCAAGAAAACAATAAAATCAATAAGAGAGATGATGAGTTGGCTAAGGCTACAAATAGGGGAGCAGTCCCACATTTTCCATTTCCTAGGGCAATGCAAGCACCTTGCCCTTTTGATAAAGGGCATGCCAAATTAGAGGAAATGATAGAAACCTTTAAGCAAGTAAAGATCAACTTGCCTCTACTTGATGCAATCAACCAGGTTCTAACCAATTCTATGTTTTTGAAAGACCTTTGCACCTACAAAAGACAATCAAGGATACATTTATCCAAGAAAGTTTTTTTAGCAGAAAAAGTAAAATAGATACTGACTATTGCAACCCCAACAAAACTCCAAGACCTTGGAGTCCCCACTATCCCCTGCATCATTGGGGATCATACTATTGAAAATGTCTTGTTAGATCTGGGAGCTAGTGTGAATTTGCTTCCATATTCAGTATATGAGAAGCTGGGCTTAGGAGAGTTGAAGTCCACACATGTGGTCTTATAACTAGCTGACAGATCTGAAAGGAAGCCTGTGGGGATCATTGAAGATGTCTTGGTAGGGATTGACAAATTCTTTTACCCTGCTGATTTTCTGGTGTTGGACATGGAGCCAAGCAAGTGTGCTACTTCTATCCCTGTGATCTTAGGCAAGCCCTTTTTAGCCACTGCAAATGCTTGTATACAATATAGATTAGGGGTCATGGAAGTATCTTTTGGTAATATGAAAGTCAAGCTGAATATGTATAGTGTAGCTCCCACTTAGAAATTGAGGACTATTGTTCCATTGATGTGTCTGATGAGTTTGTGCAAGAAAATCTGCCTCAACTACTGCATGGTAATGATTTGTTTAATGTTTTCGAAGAAGTATGGAATGAAACAGTGGAAGAGAAAGCTTCCACATCTGAGCTTGAGCAAGTGAAAATTGTAAATTCTGAAGTTAGACCATCAAAGCATCACCCATGAACTCCTGCTTTACTACCTCTTCCACCACCTTCTAACACATCTCTATTGCCTTAACTCATCAGTCCCCCAGATGTGGAGTTAAACCAACTCCTAAAATATTTAAAATATGCCTTTTTAGGAGCCAATCCCAAACTACCAGTGATAATTTCTTCCTCCCTCAATCTTGAGTACGAAGAAGAATTGCTTTGTGTGCTAAAAAGGCATAAGAGAGCAATAGGGTAGACCATTGTAGATTTGGGGGGGATAAATCCAGCTGTGTGCATGCACAAAATTCATCTTGATGAGGGTTCTAAACCTTCTAGAAAGATGCAAAGGAAGCTCACCCCACACATGCAAGAAGTTGTTATGAAGGAAGTAGTCAAACTTCTTGATGTTGGGGTCATTTACTCTATCTCAGATTCTCAATGGGTGGAACCTACCCAGGTGGTGCCCAAGAAATATGGGATCACAGTAGTTCAAGGAGAATCAGGTTAGTTGATTCCAACCAGACCAACTACTGGTTGGAGGGTATTCATAGACTATCACAAGCTCAATGAGAAAACTATCAAAGATCACTTCCCATTGTCTTTTATAGATCAGATCTTAGATAAGTTGGCAGGCAAGGCTTTTTACTATTTTCTTGATGGTTATTCAGGATACAACCAGATTCCTATTTACCCACAAGATCAAGAAAAAACCACATTTACTTATCCATTTGGAACCTTTGCATATAGAAGAATGCCATTTAGACTATATAATGCACCTACCACTTTTCAAAGATGTATATATGATATTTTTTCTGACATGATTGACAAGTTTTTAGATATTTTTATGGATGATTTCTCTATTTTTAGGGATGATTTTAGCCAATGCCTGCACCATCTCAGCCTTGTGCTGCAAAGGTGTGAGGAGACCAACCTGGTTTTGAGTTGGGAAAAGAGTCACTTTATGGTGACTCAAGGTATTGTCCTAAGACATGTTATTTCCCAAAGAGGAATAGAGGTTGATCAAGCTAAAATTGATTTAATAGCACATTTGCTCCTCCTAAAATTATCAAGCAAGACAAGAAATCTGCAATCCAGTCTGAGGAGCCCCCCAGCAGTCCACCCAGAAGTCCCAACATAAAGGAAAAGCTCCTTTATCCATAAAAGATTTGAAACACTTGGCAGACTTGTATGATAGGCCTGATGATGCTTGTAAATAGTGTAGACTGTTTTTAGTTTGTTTTCAATTCTTGACTTGTATCCTGTACATTTTTATTTATTTTTGGATATTATTAATATTTTATTTTCCGTACCTATGTCTCTCTTTGTGCATAATTGCTCTATATTTTCTTACCTCACCCTTCTCATTGTTTCCATGCTATCTAAACAATGAGGACATAGTTTAACTTAGGTTTGGGGGTGTGGCAGAGTAGACTTGCCAATATATGAGTTAATGCTAGTGCAGCTATGTTGAAAAGAAAAAGTTTTTGCAAATAAAGTGATTTCCCACCTGATTTTTGAAAAAAAGAGGAAATTAAAAAACTTTTTGAAACTGAAATATGTTGTAGTTTTAACATTTTTCATGAAGCAAATGTCAAGAATTTTCAAAAAAATTGATGTTTAGTGAACCTGAAAGAAGAGAAAACTGAGGATACACCCTACAAATTTGATGGAAGGTCATACCGAGTGAGATTTGGGCTTGACAAATTTTCTTTGAAGTGTGTCTTGGCAATTTTTCTTCTCTAAGGACTGATTGGATCTAGTTTCGATCACTAGAAGTTAGGTAAATCCAAATTAAAACACCTTGACAGCATTCATGACATTGAAGACATGAAGTAAGGCCATCCCTTGTACAACTTGAGCTTAACTTTCCCACCTTTGAACTACCCTTGATACACACCTTTTGAGCCCTAAAAATCTTAGTTTTCTTTGATGAAAATCAGAAAATTTGAACCCAAAACCTTTTGACCTATTTCAGTTCACCCTCAATCTGAGAAATCAAGAAATTGAAGGAGAAGTGAGGTTAAAGGAGCAAGGTTTGACAATTTGGTGCAAGAAGAAAACACATTTGAAGGCAAGTCTAATGTACAGTGGTGGCATTCCAACCCATAAAAAAAATAAAAAAATATGAGAAGTTACTTCATTTGAAAAACTACAAGAAGATAAGAAACTGATGAAGCTGATCACTTCAAGTCTGCAAATTCAAAAAGAAAATGAAGATGTGCTGAAATGAAGAAGGTTGAGTTGCAAATCACCTCCTTTCCTCTGCTGATTTCTAAATTTAAATCCTTTTTTTTTACCCCTTTATTCTTTTGTAAATTCTACTCATAAGCCACATTACAACCCAATAAAAAGACCCTACTGATCTGAAATGGTTGAACTGTCATGTGGAGATGGGGATTTGTTTAATCTATGGTAAAAAGAGTTAGAAAATTTCAGAAGTTAGAGCAATGCCTATGCTCATGCTTGCAGTCCTATTTGAGGGCTGTAACTGCTCTTGAGCTGTGTGAAATGATGTACCCTTCTATTTTTATTCTGAGTGACAGCCCCGATAAGATTTGAGTCTGAAATGAAAATTTGATTGGGGCATTATCAAAACACAATTCTTAAATTAAAGGTGAGCTCTGCATTAATTTTTAGGCACAATGCCTTGACATGAACTCATTGATGATGAAGGAATTACAACAGAATTTCAGGTTTTTGAACTGGTGATTTTTCTGCTAAGAATCCTCTAAAAACTGAATGGACATGGTGTGGAATTTATTTTATTTAATTAAACTTTGTTTTAGCATGTTGCATTAGTACTAACTAATTTTATTGGAGAAGTTTGTGGGTATCTTCACTGAAAACCCTCAGGAGACTTCACTCCACCACTAGGGAGCACCTAGGGATTTAAAAGGCTTGATGCATATGCTAAATGCATCTGTGCTCCCAACAGAAGTGGCATTTTTAGTTTTCTTTATTCTTCCTTTGCTCAGGGACTAGAAAAGATTAGGTTTGGAGGTGTATTAATCAGAAAAAAATGCCAGTTTTTACCCTTTAACCTGACCTTTGATAGACCTGTGACTAAATTATTAAATGCATGTTGAGTATGTTTTGTAGATAGCAGTAAAAGACAGGCATAGTGCAAAAATTTACCCGAAAGTGCTTCACAAGAAGGTCCATCTCTCAGTACAGCTTAGACTTCACAATGGCACACAAGAGGGCTGCACACCAATGCCCACTTGGGACATGCAGCAATAGCAAAACAGTTTTGAAGAAGTGAAAACAGGTTGAAAACAACCTGTCGAGAGGTTATTAGAACCTGTCGATAGGTTTTGGAGGCTAAAAAAGGAAGAAGTCGTGAAGATGGGAGAATTTGTTAGGATCCAGAACCTATCACGAAGTTTAGAACCTGTCGATAGGATCTAGAAGCAAACCTATCGAAACTGTCGAAAAGATCCTGTCGAAAAGATCCTTCAACCTATCGAATACACCAAATGAAGGTTGCGGATGCTGGAGCTCTATTGGAAGGATCAACCTATCGGAACCTATCGAAAGGATACTGAATCCTAGCAAAATGAACAAAATGCTTGCTTGAAACTTGTTGAAAGCTTCATGAACCTATTAAAATCGACTGAAGGGCTTCTCAGAAGAGCTGTTGTGCACACGCTACGAATTGGTGACTTGCTGCACACAATCTGAGGCACTCTGGTGACCAGCACAATGGTTTTAGAAATGTCCTAGAAAACCTTAACCGACCCATGTGCTCTCCCCCAACTCTAACTAACTTAGAGGACCTTCTAGAAGGGGAATAAAAGGGAATAGCAGAATCAGCCCGGCTGAGCTGTGATTGGCAGGAAAAATAGATTTGAGACAGAGGGGGAGAGATATAAAAGGAGGGAAGTTACTAGAAAGAGGACCATTTCAGGAGATCAGAGTCTGCATCGAAATTTCCATTCGAATTCATATTCTTTCTCTTAACCCAACTATGGTTGGCTAATTTCCTTGGAGCAGCAAGGAGTGAGGTTGGATCTGTAATTGGCGAAGGTTGAGAGTGTTATTGAGGGGGCAGATAATGTATAGACTACAAATCTGAGAGCATTTCATTATATAGTGAGTTTATTTCAATGCAATGTTGATTTTATTGTTGTAATTAGATCCATAGTCCATCTAGTTTTATTTGGTGCTCGATCAGATTTCTGTAGATGGGAATCAACTCACCCACTTAACTAGTAGACCTCTTGGATACCATTTGATCTCACTAGATCTGCTGTTCCTTCAATTGCCTACGTCTGCGGCCTGGCAATTGCTGCATTTGTACTGGTTATAATATTCTGATGGAAACATGAGAATGGAGTGAATCTATTGCATGATCTGTGACCATTGAAGTGTACAGATCATAACCTTAAGATCAATCCAAATCTCTAGCTTAGATCAGATCCTTCTACCCTACAGCTGTGCTTATAGCCAGATGAGGGGTTGGTGTGCTTTGAACTCTTTGAAACCCTGTTAGCTCAACCCAATTGCAGCAAGACCAAACTCCAAGTTGCTACTCTCCATTTTCTATTTTTTTATTTCACCAAAAATTCTCCTCACTTGTAAGATCCAAACTCTTGACTTGAGCCCAATTCATTTCTGCATTTAATTATGTTTCTATAGTTTAGTTTAAAGTGACAACCCCTTAAAACCTCTCCTCTTCCATTTGCTATTTTAGTATTAGGTAGGGTGCCAGATCTACTATAGATCTGGAGATTTACTTGACTTTCAGCTCACATTTCCCTATGGACATTCCCTTAGTCACTCTTTAAAACTTACTACAACAGGCCCTGAACACTTGCAGGTCTGTGTGTTTGCTTGCCTTGGTGTATGCCACCAATAGATCTCTTAATAATGTGATTTTAACCCTCTTTTCGAACACAAGGTAAGAAGCCAACAATTATCTCCTCCTCTCTCACCAATGAGCAAGAGGAGGAATTATTGAGTGTTCTTAAGAAGTACAAGAAAGCAATAGCGTGGACAATAGCTGATCTTGGAAGCATTGATGCCTTAGTTTGTATGCACAGAATTCACCTGGATGAGGGTGTTAAACCCTCTAGGGAGATGCAGAGGAAGCTTAATCCTCATATGCAGGAGGTGGTCCTCCAAGAGATAGTGAAACTGTTGGATGCAGGGGTAATTTACCCCATTTTAGATTCAGAATGGGTGTCACCTATCAAGGTGGTACCTAAAAAGTCAGGCATAACAGTTATCACTACTGACTCTAGGGAGTTGATGCCAGCTAGGGACACCACTGGCTGGAGAGTTTGTATTGATTATAGGAAACTCAACTCTAAAACCAGGAAAGATCGCTTTCCCCTCCCTTTCATTGACCAAATTTTAGATAAGCTGGCTGGTAAGGCATTTTACTATTTTCTTGATGGATACTCAGGATATAGCCAAATCCCTGTGTATCCTCAAAATCAAGAAAAAACTACTTTCACATGTCCCTTTAGCACCTTTGCTTAAAGAAGGATGCCTTTTGGACTGTGCAATGCCCCAGTCACATTTCAGAGGTGCATGTATGCAATCTTTTCATATATGATTGACAAGTTTCTTGAAATCTTTATGAATAATTTCTCAGTATATGGGGACAACTTTAGCCAATGCTTGAGTCACCTTGAGCTGGTTTTATAAAGATGTGAGAAGACCAATTTAGTCCTATGCTGGGAAAGTGGTACTTTATGGTGACACAAGGAATTGTATTAGGCCATGTGGTCTCTCACAAAGGAATAGAGGTTGACAAGGATAAAGTAGACTTGATTTCACACCTACCCCCACCCAAGACTGTCAAACAAATCAGATCATTTTTAGGACATGCTGAATTTTACAGGAGGTTCATTAAGGACTTCAGCAAAATTGCACAGCCATTGTGCCACTTGCTATGTCAGGATGTGCCATTTGACTTCTCTGCTGAGTGCCTTGAGGCCTTTGAGGTCTTAAAAAAGTGCCTTACCACTGCTCATGTAATCTGGGCCCTAGATTACTCCCCTTTGAGCTAATGTGTGATGCATCACACTTGGCCATAGGTGTTGTCTTAAGACAAAGGAAAGATAAGCTGCCTATTGTGATTTATTATGCCAGCAAAACACTAGCTGAAGCTCAGCTCAATTACGCCACCATTGAGAAGGAGTTGCTTGTTGTGGACAAGTTTAGACCCTACTTGCTAGGTTCTAAAATTATTATTTTTACTGATCACTCAGCCCTTAAAAACCTATTGGCTAAGACGGATGCCAAGCCAAGGTTGATCAGATGGATCCTCCTGTTATAGGAGTTTGATCTTGAGATCAAGGATAAAAAGGGAGTTGAGAATGTGGTGGTTGACCACCTCTTTAGAATTATTTTGGAAGAATGTGTAGCAACACCTGTCAATGAGTTGTTCCCTGATGAGTAGCTATTTGCCATACAGTCTAGTGTGCCCTGGTTTGCGCACATTGTGAATTTTTTGGTTGTTGGTAGGATCCCCCCTCATTGGACAAAGATGGACAAAGACCTATTTTTCTCTCAGGTCAAGCATTTTCTATGGGAGGATCCATACCTTTACAAGCATTGTGTAGATCAGGTGGTTAGGAGATGTGTACCTGAAAGTGAGTTCCACAACATTCTTTCTATGTGCCATGAGCAAGCCTGTGGAGGTCACTTCAGTGGCAAAAAGACTATAGCAAAAGAACTGCAATATGGTTTTTATTGGTCTTCTTTGTTCAGAGATGCACACATGCATTGCAAAGCCTATGAGAGATGTCAAAGGATGGGAGGCATTTCCAAGAAAGATTCAATGCCATTGCAGCCCATCCTTGTGGTAGAACTTTTTGACATCTGGGGCATTGATTTTATGAGTCCCTTTCCTCCATCTATGGGCTTTCACTTCATGCTTGTGGCAGTGGACTATGTGTCCAAATGGGTGGAAGCCATTGCCACAAGGACCAATGACCACACTGTTGTCCTTAAATTTATGAAGGATAATATCTTCTCAAGATTTGGCACCCCCAAGGCTATTATTAGTGATGGGGGGAGTCATTTCTGTAACAAGCCTTTTGAGAACCTCCTCAAAAAGTATTTTCTTACCCACAAAATTGCAACTCTCTATCACCCACAAACCAGTGGGCAAGTTGAAATTTCCAATAGGGAGATCAAGCATATCTTGGAGAAGACTGTGAGGACTGATAGAAAGGATTGGACACAAAAGCTGAATGATGCTTTGTGGGCTTATAGGACTATAAGACCCCTATTGGCATGTCCCCATTCAAGCTAGTTTATGGGAAGGCCTGCCATCTACCAGTGAAGTTATAGCACAGAGCCTAATGGGCCATCAAAACACTGAATTTTGATCTAACTATTGCTAGTTCTCACAAGAAATTGCAATTGACAAAGCTTGATGAGCTGAGGCTGGAAGCCTATTCAAATGCCAGAATATACAAAGAGAAATCAAAGGCATTCTTTGACAGGAAGCTAATGAGGAAGGACTTCAATGCTGGTATTAAGGTTTGGCTTTTTAACTCCAAACTAAAATTTTTTCCAGAGAAGTTATAATCCAGATGGGATGGATCTTACACTGTCATTCATGTCTCCCTATCTAGTCTGTGGAGATCATGGATCCTATGTTTGGGAAGATCGTGAAATTGATTGGTCAAAGGCTAAAAATTTGTGTAGAACATTTAGTGGAGCCTCCTCAGACCATTCACCTACATGAACCTCCCACTGCTCAGTGATCCACAACTTTGTAACATATGTACCATCTGAGTTGAATGTTTTGTCTTGTATTGTGTTGCTTAGAAAATTTTCAATTACTGCTTTTAGGGTGATGATTTGCTTGTGTGTTTGATTTTATTTTGTTTTGTTCTATTTTGAGTACAAGTGCATATTTTTCATCTGAATTTGATGTCCATGTCAATTGCTGATGGTTGTGGTGCTCTCATAATAAATGTCATGAATTTGATCTGAAATACTATCTTTAGAATTCTACATTTTTAATGTCTAAATGTTGATAATGAGCACACAATGATAATGATGAAATAGAGTACATGTGAAGAATTTGGTGCTAATGCACAATGGATAAGTGCATAAAGTATGGATGCACTGGCCAATGTGCAACACTGAGACAATGGGTTAAAATTTTATTTTCTCTCTAGGCTAAATGGCAGGAATTACAACCTTGCGAGCCACTTGTCACTTTCTCGTAGAGTTATGATGCAGATTTTGTATCATGCGAGAGCTTCACGAGCAGAAGGCACTTGCTGAAGCCTGATAGTGAGCCTCGCGAGGCTCTAGCTTGCCAGCAATATGAAACTCCGTGAAGAACAGAATTCTCAACTTTTCTACCTCACGAGGTGCCTGAGACTCAGATTTTAAGCCTTGCGAGACCTTGCTACTCTAGTGCACGAGAGATGCAAGACTGCCTCGCGCGCTACGGCCCAGAATCAGCCTCGCGGATAACTTTGCGAAGCACATAGAGCCTCAAAATCTGCCCTCGCGAAGTTAGACAACACAACTGTGTGAAAGATAAAAGAGATATCTCGCGCACCTTAGCTTTAAATCAGTCCCGTGAACACCTCGCGAGGCTCTGTTCTTCTTCGCGACAACACACCTCGCGAGGTTGGATGTTTAGTGCGCGAGAAATCTACTCCGCAAGAACCTGGATCAACCCGCGCGAGGCACGGGATCAGCCCTATAAACCCAGTGATTTCTCCATTCTCGCCATTTTATCTCTCTTTGCCCTAGCCTCCTTTGAGCAAAACCGAGCTTCCCTCTCCCTTCGTTCTTCCCTACAGCCTAATCCACTCCACCTCCAACTGTGTCCTACCATTTTACTCCCCATCACCTACTGGTCACTTTGAGCTAGGTTTGAGGGGATTTGAATATTTGTGCAACGTGTGAGGTGGAACCCTAGCTTCAGTTTGGTAAGGTCTCTCACTCTCTCTCTGTTGCTTTGATTGATTGGTAATTTAGAGTTAAGAATGGAAGCTTTGGGTGCAATAGTTTCTGTGAAGTGTGCATTTCATACTCTAAGAGTTGCAAACCCTAATTTGGAGAAGTGCATAGTCATGGCCATGGGTTCAAAGTTTTTTGACACATTGGCTGCCATGCTCAACCCTCCACACACTAGAACCCCTGGGGTAACTCAAAAATTAGTAAGGATTGCAGAGGCCTCCACAGTGGAGACCTCTGAGATGCCTATTCAAATGGTTGAGCCCTAAATGGAGCAACCAACTGAGAAGAAATCTGCCCCAGTGAAGAAGGGCAAGGGTGTGGCCTCTGAGGCCCAAGGTGCTAAGAAGAAAGCTGCTCCAAAGAAAAGGGCCAAAGAGCACCTACTAGCTAAAAGCCCTAAAAAATCTAAGAAGAAACAGAAAAAGGGCAAGGAAGTGGCCAAAGAGGCCCTTGAGGTTGTAGTTGGAGAGGAAGATTATACTACATACCTGACAACCCACTCTGAGTGGGTGACTGCAATTAAGCTGGAGGTTGAAATAATTTTTGACAAAGTCTATTTTGAGGAGACACCAGAGACATCAGCCTCCATTGCGTACCTGACCAAAGTAAATCTACTACCCTTGTTGAGGCCCCCACTGTAGCTAGTCTTTTCTAGACTAGTGCAGCTATTTTATCAGAATATCCGGATCAAGACTGGGGATGATGGGAATCCAACATTGCTGGTGTTGATTGACAAATTTGAAATACTTTTCAATTAGGTTGCAATAGCATAAATACTTAGGATACCAGCCAAGTATAGCCCTTAGTGTGGCTTGGGTCCCCCTTTAACAGCCACCATCCCAGAGATAGCCAATGAGTTGACTGGAGGGCTCACAGCCTCAGGAGTCTCAATCAGGAAGAGGGATCTGCACACACACCTTATATTTATGGATGGGGTGTTGAGGAGGAATGTGTATTGCTTTGGCCATGAGCAGGAGAGGAGGTCTCCCATTGCGGATGCACTCTACTCTTTCCACATGAATCACTACTTGGATGCTGCGAACTTCATCTTTGAGGGGATAGTAGATATTCACGAAAAGGTGAAGATCAAGAAGAAACCCCACTCACTTCCCTACTGCAGGCTCATTATAGCCTTACTGAAGTTGGGGGGATACCAATTTCAAATGAATGAGAAGACCATCCCCTTGGCCCCTAGAAAATGTGAAAAGAAATAATGGGGGATCAGTGGCACATTAATTGAAAAGAAGAAGGCAAATTTGTTAACTCCAGCAGCCCCTATAATCCCACAAGCAGCTGCTGCTGCTGTTACTGCCTCTGTGGCTGCAAGCTCTGCTGCCCTCTCTCTGGCAGCCCATTCAAGTGTGCCAGCCAGCACCACCTCCACATCTGCGCCATTACCTCACCAGCCACCCCTTCACCTTTCATGCCAGCCACTACTCCCTCAACCCAAGCCTCACAACCTCCATAGTCCCATTACCCTCACCCCAACCAACTCTACCAACTACTTCAACCACCATACCTACTGCTACCTTAATTGTACCCCCACCCATCACATCAGGCACACCAAGCCCACCCATTCATACCACATTTGAAGAGACCATACCAGTCCCTCCAACATCCCCACCTATGCTAACCACCTATAAAAAGAAAAGATGATTAACGAAAGCCCACAAAGAGCCCCAACCCACCTATATCTCCCAATCCACTTCAATTCCTGAAACCACAACTATCCCAAACCCAACCATTGACCTCCCACCACCCTCAACGACCCAAGCCTCTGACCCTGAGCCTCCCACCTTTGAAATCCCTCACAGCTCTTCAGCTACCCCCTCTCATCCCATTGAACCCTCCACACCTTTTAAAGCTATTACCTGTGAGACTTTAGGCCAATCCATCCCATTTCCACCTACCCATGACCAAATCCATTTTTCAGAAGAGGGATCCTCAGCCATGATGTCCTCTATCATAGGAGACATTAACTTTGAGTTTACCCCTTTGTCAGACTCCCCTCACCCTCCAAATTTCACCCCTCCTCTAGATTCATCACAGCCCCATCATTTTGCCCCTACACCTCTATCTCCACAGCCCACCACCTTCACTCATGCACCCACTTCCCTATTCCAACCAATCCCACCCACCACCCCTGATTTCCTACCCTAAATCTTCAACCTATTACTCTCCCTGCAAGCCCAAGTGTTGGCCAACTCCCAAACTCAATCATCCATTGTGACCAACCTTCATGCCCTAACCTCTAACCTCCAAAACCAAACCTCAATCCAAACTAGCCTACAAGCCATCTAATCCACATTATCCCTTTTAACCTAAACCTCAATCCTAGCTGTACCACACCTACACCCATTGAACCTGTCCCCATTATCCCTCCAACTACATTTACCAATGACTCCACACAAACTGAACTTGAACCTGAACCAAAACCTGAACCTATCCCTATCCAATTGCCCATTATTCCCCTACCTGATATCCCACCTGCTATAGCAACCTCTAATGTTGCAACAGATGTGGAGGACTTAATACCCACCTCCTCAACTCCAATCCAAACAGAACCCCAACCTGAGCTTAAATCTGAAGTCCCTCAGCCCATTCCTTCTACCTCCCCCCCATCCATGCCATCCCCCATCCCCTCTCCCTTCCTAGCTAGCCCTTCTTCATGTGATGACCAACCAATCATACCTGCCTCATCCTTTTCCACACCTCCATACTCCACTGTCCTCCATGTCATACAATAGAACTCGTACCTTAAAAAGGATGTGATTAAAGGCATGGCTACCATTCGAACCTCTATCAGGCAGCCCTATGAAGAGAAGATAAGTCGAATGGAGTTGGATCACAGAGCTTAATTGCTGGGTATATCAAAAGGATGGGATAGAATCTTGATTCAGTATGAAGCTGAAAAGCATACTACAGCAATGGAGAAGATGAGAGTAGATGGCCTAAAAAAAAGATTAACTACCTTCAAAGATGTCGCAAAGGCCACGAGGGAACTCTATGAAACTAGAACTCCGCTTGCTGAAAACAAGGCAGAAATCCTTGAAAGGAGACTTGCTGAATTAACTGGCACAGCTCCTCCATAAGCAACTGAGCCTGCCCCTCCTGCTAGTTCTACTGCTGCTATAAAAGAAAAAGGAAAAGGACCCCAAGTCAAGGCTGAGCCAGTAGATGATTAGGATGTCTAGATATGCACCTATAGTTAGTTAGGATGTATTTGCATTATTTTTGTGTAGTTCTTTTTCCTTAGATTGTACAAATTTTTATGTATAAATGAAATTTCTTTTTATTATGTTTTGCTTGGTTCCAGTTTTATCTTTATATATGTTACACTACGTGAAAATAAAGAAAAAACAACACTACTTACTTATAAAATACAACAGACATCGGCCATTGTAGAAGAAATTCACATATACAACGGCCCATATCAGTGGTTAAACCAATGCAACGGCCCACTTAGATATGTTATTTGTAAGTGAGCGAGGTCAAAGCCATCACCTTCATGTGTAAAGTAGTTAACCACGCCTTAATTCTTTTTAGCGCTAAACTTATTCGTTCCCTCCCAACTCTTTCTAAATTCTAACTTTTTTCTCCCAAATATTTTTCCCTCCTTCCTTATCTTTTTCTCCCTCTCTTTACTGCCAAACCCTAAACTCTACTCTGAATCCCTCATTTTCTTTGATCTTCGAAAGCTCACGAGAAGTTGAAGATGATACAAAGCTCTGAAAGCGCCATACCTAATCGTTGGTTTTGATCTCATCATGGAGATTCACAATCATTCTTAGCTTAACTTGCATGTTAATCGAAATCATCAAGATGGGTTCCTCATTATATAGTTGATTCTTGATTTTTTTATATTAAAAATAAAATAAAATTACAGATTTAGTTGAAGCTTGATTGTTTTACTTTTTTCATGGCATCAAGATGGGTTCCTCATTATATATTTGATTCTTGATTATTTTTTTTATTAAAATAAAATAAAATTACAGATTTAGTTGAAGCTTGATTGTTTTACTTTTTTCATGGCATCAAGACGGGTTCCTCATTATATAGTTGATTCTTGATTTTTTTTTTATTAAAAATAAAAATAAAATTACAGATTTAGTTGAAGCTTGATTGTTTTTCTTTTTTCATGGATTGAAGAATAAGAGAGGGTTATCGTGTTGGCCCATGGAGATTTAGGCAACATATGGGCATATATAATTGAGGTTGTTATAATATATAGCAAAAAGCGCCATGTTATTATTTTTTTTTGCTCTAAATTATGATGGTGAATGGATGATTGAGTTTGTACTAGGGAATACAAAGTTGTAGTACAGCATGCACCCTCCTAATCTAAATGAGAACACTGAATGGTTCATGTACCCAGGTAATTTGTTTATTTTTAGATGATGTCTACTTTCTTTTTTATCGGATTTGTTTTTTTATTATTTGATTTTTTATAATTACATGCAGGGATCTCATGTTTGGAATCAAATATGCATATTGGCACTTTATAGTGCTTTTAAATTTGGGATCTGATCGGTTCTTGCGATTTGATGAATTGGATGAGGGTGGGAGTTTTAGATTTGTGCTTGAGAGAAAGTGTGATTTAATGATCGATGATTTGATTCATATGTACCCAATATATCCGATACATATCAGATGTAGAAAATGATATGAATCAAAACTATACACTTCAATTGCCTCCCGGTGTGTTTTCGAAAATGACTTCAATGGCATCTCACTACTTCTCTGCAGCGATCATATCCTCGGCGATTGTCACCACGCCCATTTTCTTCATGCAGATGGTCCAACACAGCGACACGCCGACCATGAACTTTCAATTTCAGGTTCTTTACTCTCCTTATCTAAGACGTTAAATTCGTGCCCTAGGATTAATAGTTTAATCTACTTCACCACGCCCATTTATTCTTTCTTATAATGCATAAAGTGTTTGATATGAGGCATGATTGAGATTTCATTTTAATGCACATACTGTGTTTGATATTTGGTGTAGAAGAAGGAATGTGAACCATTTCCTTACAGTTTTAAATTTTAATTGAGTTGATGGCAAAATTATTGCAAAGTAGATTTTGAAGAAGTGCTTGATTGAGTATTTTATTATAGCATAAGGATTAATAATTTAATCTACTGAACCATGCCCGTTGACAGCCCTACTGGTATAAAGCAGTAATCAGATAATATAAAGCAGGGCCCTATCCAACACTGTTTTGTTTTGTCTGGCACCCTATAAAACAGGGCCTTGTCTTATGTGTTGTGGTGGTGGTGGGGGGCGCTGTGCAACATGGGATTGTAACTATAATTTTTTAGCTGTAGTAGTTCCACATTTTTTTCATTGATGGTAATATTTCGTAACACGCTAATCAATGAAGACCGTCCAATCGATGAACACAACAAAAAAACTACAGTGATCAGACACTTCTATGTTATTCTGTACAAAATCCAATGATGACAATTATGTAGGAAGGTCTGTTATGGGCCTTATGGCTCATCACGAACATAGCACAGACCTTGCAATTGTCTCTTTCGAATTCCAAGACAGAACCAATGTTACAGCTGAGGGCCAATATATTCTCGACACTCAAATTCGTAGTTTATGTAGCAAGAGGTACCATCACACCTGCACTATGGGCTGTGTAGCTCTCTTGATTGGGTAGTTGTGGACACCGAAACAGTAAAAGGCCAAACAAAAAGTATCAGTTCATGGATAACAACCCATCAACTGATGAGGACCACTTCATGCACAGAAAAACAATAATAGACCTCGCAAAATGCATAAAACAATTAAAATTTTGATATTCTACTAGCAAAAACTTTTTATTTTTTTTATAGGGAAAATACATAGCTCACTGCCGCACTCAATGGTAACCTAAAAATCGATGTTGCTATTAACTAAGTTCATCAGTGCTTAAATGCAGATTTTTAAAAAAATATTAGTTGTTACAAATGGGGGCATTAGAAATGAGTATTGTGCTTAGTCCCTTGTAACAAATGCTCACAATAATAATCATATCCTTAACAAATAAAGGAGCAAGGGGAAAAAAAATTATAATGGAGATTCACTTCTCAGCTCGGTTCTACACATAATATGGCTAAAAGAAAATTAAAAAATAAGGAGCAAAGTTGTCTTACCTAGGGTCAGTGATCTGTCAAGTGATGTAGAACTCATCCGTGTTTGCCTTCACATTTATAGAGGTGGAAATAGCCAAAGGCAAGATTTGGTTGAATCCTACTACTAAACTAGTCAAGGTAGCTTTGATGGCTACATGGTAAATCTGCAGGATTAGTTCTTATTTTCATTTGCTGCTTTGAAGTAGGCACACTTCAATGCCCAACTGTTAAATCCATTGTTTCCCATGTGAGTAAACTCTCGAGGTCTTGGAGCTGCATCAGCCTACTACATATAAATACACAGGTCAAGCATTTTGCTGTCTATTAGACAACAGGTGTACTTAGGAGTTGTGCTTCCATTAAGTCAGATCATAGGAAATGCTGCCAAGTAAAGGAGGTGCCCTCTTCAACATTGCATAATCACAATTTTCACCTCTCAATGGACCACATATATCGAAGAGATGCAAAACAATCCCTCAAATGCCGTGTGATCCAATGCCTTTTCACACATGTGGGCACTTTAATTGTCATGGAGGTCCTTCTCCATGGTCCTCCTTACTGGCCACTCGCAAATCAAAGCAAGCCAAACTCCTGCTGCAACCCACACAATCAACTAAGGGGAACATGCATTATAAATACCATTATAGCTAATGAGTAGATCAATGGAAGATCCCTACCACCATATTCATCATAACATGAATATACCAAAAATATCATTATGTGGAGAGATTAATCTGTGTCTTATGTACCAGCTCACTGTAATAAATTTGTGGGGAGATTAAAGCTCAGTCAGCATAATAATCAATAGAGAGATTAAACTTACTAAAATTAATAATCAACTAAAAAATTTTATTGGCCTAATGTGTGTCTTATGTACCAGCTCTAATTGATCAAGAACCATAAATAACAGCAGCCTTCTTCCTCACTTAAATCTCATGTTCGGATTTGCAGCTGAGTGCATTTAAATTACCCAAATAGCCGTTAGGTTAGTTCTTATCCAGTGTAGCATGAGAGGGTCGATTTTGGTCTCTCGAATGAGGCCTACTTGTAACCACAATAATGCTACACATCGTACCTTTTATTTGATTTATTTGGTATTATTAAACTTATATGCATATTTTAATATATATATATATTCAGTTTCGAAGAGAAAAAAAAATTTGATCCTATTTCATCTCCTGAGTTTATTTTTCTCTCGAGTTAATGGATTCTTTTATAAGTTAATGGGCATTTGAGTATTTCTGATGGTAGAAGTATGGAGCAACTGTATTTTTAATGTAACGGACATAAAACAACAGACCATTCAACTTATGCTTACGTGGCACGATATGATGGCTGCCCTACCTGCATTGCTAGCCCCACTGTGCTTGCACTGCTCCAAATCAGCAGTCCATTGAATGGTTTGCCGTTTCTTATCCGCCATATAACACTGACCTTTTTAAAATAATACCACATCTATAAAAATAAATTGGTGCTCACATAACCCCACTAGCTACTCCCACTCAGTTGCATATGGGGGGAGATTCAATCATGTACTAGGTTTATTACTTGTCATAACAGGTTTGTTTCTTTTACTTCATTAGGTTGTCTTCTTCATTGCTTGATCTGCTGACTTGGTTTGATGTGTTGATTTTGGTTGTATTCCTATTGTCTGGACTGCTCTCCTGTTATTTCTTCTTACAATATTCAATGCTTGTGCAGTTATCAGTAGATTTACAATGGTTGATAGGGAGTTTTTTGGAATGCTGATTGCAGTTCTTTTCATACAAGAAGCCAGCAAAGTATGTTTTTGATTGCAATAATAAAGTAAACTTAGTATGTCTGACAAAAGAAAAGTTAAGTTAATCTTCAAACTACTCACAGGGAGCGTTATAATCATATGATAGGTAATTTATCGTTTAGGGACAGTTGCAGTTTGAGAAATACTGATTTAGATTTTCATACATTAATTTATTTGCCAAAAAGATTTTTGGTTGTCTCGTATAACATATTGGGTGACAATAATGCTTCAAAGCACAGAGATCTCTATTCATGCATTTCTTCTCATTTTATGAAATGGGACAGGTGGAAGCAGCTCATATTCCAGGAACTTATTGAATTGAATCCGGATATAGTGTGTCTGCAGGCAGGTCTTGCAATTTTGTGCTTGTTGAGCTTATTTTTTTACAGTTCAAGATCAGCGAACATGGTGCAATTTGATTTTTTTACTATGCATGGTGCAAACAAATCATGAATCACAATTTACATATGAATATTTTAATTGATTAACATTTTAGGAGGTGGATAGGTACATTGATCTTTTGAGCTACATGAAGAAAGAACGCTATGCTGGTGGTTTTCAGGTGAATATCTTCATAGGTGCAATATGGGTATGATTTAGTTGTGTGACTCATAAAAATCAATTGATTTTGAAAAGAACAGTAATTTACTCATTCACTTTTTACAGAGGCGAACATGGCTGGCCTTGGATGGATGTGCTATATTTTGGAACAAGAATTTGTAAGAATTTCTTGGTCTGCTATATCTTCTATTTTTGCATATAGCAATATTGTGTCTATTTAATTTAGAAAGGTTATCGATCTTTGATTGCTTCATTTCTAGGTTTTATTTCTGGTATCTTTTTCACCCCAAAGAAAGCAAGCTATCATTTTTAAGCAGTAATGAAATTTGTGCTTTGATGAATTGTAATAGAGTTTTCAATAAATTCAGCTTTTTTTATTTTTATGAGTTTTCATCTATATATGTTTGAATATTGTAGGTGTTTAGTGAATCTTTGGTTTCTGATGAGAATGAGATTTATTTTTATGATTAGGGATTTTGGAGATCTTGAATTTTTTTTTTTTATGGATCTATATTTGTTTGAATAGCTGGTGTTTTTGAGAATCATGGGTTCCTCATAAGAAGTTTCAATTTACAAAGGTGCATGGTGTATGCATGTCATGTGTTTGAGGTTGTGCATGGTGTATGCATATCATGTGTTGAGGTTTGGTGTAAAAGAAGGTATGTGGACCATTTTCATGTAGTTTTAATGTTAATTGAGTTGATGGTAAAATTATTGCATAGTAGATGTTTGAAGAAATACTTGATTGAATATTTTATTTTCATAATAGTTTTTCCCAGATTTCATTAAAATGCTATGATGTCTTTTTGCCCAAGCATAAGGGTTGTTTCATAGTGGTCTTGAGCTTGTGATGTAAAGGTTGAGTATTCTATAATACAAGTTCCAAATTTTCAATTGAGATGTCATACGTATCCTTAATTTGTTTTAATAGGCCGATAAGATCGCTGCTTTGGTGACGAATGTGAAGATCAACTCCTAATTTGTAATAAATCTTTGCCCATTGATTTTCAGATTTTGTAAGATACTTATTTTTATTCTTTCTACTTAATTACTTTGGTGACATTGTGATCAATCCATTTTGATCTCAAGGGTAAACAAATGTATATATGCATGATACCAACATGCTTGAGACTTTCTTGGTGAGATTAGACTGAAACTACTGTGTATAGGGAAAACGACCCATTCCCAGTCTCGACTGGAATGGGTCACTGATTGTGTACATTTGGCACTATTTCTCATCAAGTGTGCCACTTGCTGTGAAACACCCTATGTAAAGATTTGGTGGGTCGAAGATTGCATAGAAAAAAGCATCTCCATTGTTTGATTAAAAAGCAATCAAACACCTTTAAAATGAACGCTTAAAACTGGTTTGGAGATTTACGTGGTCACTGTTCATTTAAAGGCGTTTGATTGCTTTGAATCACATGATGGAGAATTTTTTCCATGCAATCTTTGGCCCACCAAATCTTTACATCAAGTCCTCTGTGTCAATTGGTACACTTGATAAAAATAGTGCCACATGTGTCTAATCACTATAAAAAATATTGCTAGCTAAGCAAATCCGATTCTCTAGGGCTAGGATGAGTTTTTGTTTATATTAGTAGTATGTATAAATATTTAATATATGTTTTGAAAAATTATAATCAAGAAGGCGATTGTAGAGATGGTGGTAGAACCTTTTGGCATATTACGGGATGACGCAGGTTCAACTCTCTGTGTTTTCACCTTTAAACTTTATACACAAAAATCTGAGAAGCAAAAGAATAAACGTCTGGTTCGCCTACTAGCAACAAAGCGAATCAAAATTATTGTATAATATCTCTCTTAAATGAAAATTTAATTGAAATTACTGTATAATTGGGTGGTAAAAATTACTGTATATTTTTTGTTTGTTTATTATTTGTTTTTATTTGGAGGTTATGGATGTGTACCGCTAGGTAATATGGTCCCTGGGGCCAAAAAAGTTTCTTATATGATATTACTTTGTGCTTAGTTTTGTCAAACTCAATAATCCAATTCTGTGAAGTTTTCTATGTTCATTGAAGTTATGTGTTTAGTTTTACTATCAAACTTTTTCTCTTTTAGGTGGAGTAGCATTCAAAGTTTTTGATTCTATGCTGGTAAAGGGTAGTTTGGGGCTGCTAGTTGTCGAGTCATCATTGAGGAATTTCTTGAAGGCGAGGAAGCTTCTTTCTTTGCTTTGGTGGATGGTGAGAAGCGTTCTTTCTTTACAGGACTATAAATGAGTCGCCGATGGTGATACAAGTCCAAATACAGGTGGAATGGGGCATATCATAAAAGTTTTCGGTGATGAAAAAAATTATCAAACTAGAATATATTATGCACGTTTCTTTTGTAATATTGTAGCAAGAAAAAATGGGAGTCGTTACTTATACACATAAATTTATTGTGAATGAAATTGTCATAGTAGTTTGTAGTTTTGCTGCAATTAATATAAAAATTGTACTCTTTTTGTAGATCTCATGAAGCATAATTGTTTTTGTAGGACTATGTTGATACGAGATGGTATAAGACTCTGAAGCTCTATGGATCATTTTTTACATATTCTTTTTCCAATTTTAAGCTCCTAATGTAATTATAAGAAAATTCTTATGTAAGTTGCTCTTATGCACACTTGTTTTTTTCTTAAACACATGCAAACTGAGTATCATTTTATTATGAAATTTGTTGATGTGACTGAGTTTATTTTTATGGCAGGAAATCTTATAGTATGGGAGTTGGGCGCAAGCTGAAAATACACAAGACTCATATTAGAAGTGGGCGGACAAATGATAAAAGAAAAGTCATCTCGACAACGAGTTGAAAGGCGCTTAATCAAAGGTGTCAAACAATGAGACATTAAAATTCTATGTCATTGGGTTTATTGGCAACTCGAGTCATGTTCGAATAGGGCATTGTTGAATGTGTTTATAGGATTTTATTGAATATATTAATAATATCTTTGAATATTTTAATGAGATGGTGTTGAATGTATTAATACGATGTTGTAGAATAATTTTATTTTTGGCTTATTATTTTTCCATTTAGTTGAATGAATTATAAATTTTTTCCCTCGTAGAGTGATATGTGGTTGATATAATATTTGTAACAAGTAAAATAACTCTAATTACAGTAAAAAACAAATGGAAGCTGTGCATTTAAAAAAAAAAAAAACAAAAAAAAAAACAACAGTCCATAACAGTTGTTTTCATATACCACTGATTTAGGCCGTGGTTTCGGAATAAAAATAACAACCCTTTTCCCATTAGGAACAACGGCTCAACATTATTGTTATTTTACAACAGCCATAAACAACGGTCCATAACCATTGTTTATTGAAGGAAATTAACAACGGCTCGTCGGCGTTGTTTACAAATACCACTGATTTAGACCGTGGTTTCGGAAGAAAAATAACAACCCTTTTTCCCGTTAAAACAACGGCTTAAAAACGTTGTTATTTTACAACGGACATGGACCATGGTTTATCTGGTAAATAAACAACGGTTTCAGACCGTTGTTTATAAAAACCACTGCTCTATAAACAACGGCCCTTGCAACGGCTCAATACCGTTGCTTATGACATTTACAATGGTTTTGGGTCGTTGTTTTTTGTCGATTTTCACGTAGTGTTAGTTTATCTTTAGTTGTTTGTGTGTCCCTTCTTTAATGTTGTTACTTACTTTATTTTCTGTTTGCTTTTGTGTATGATCCCTGTTGCACATGCCTTTTCATCCTTGAATAAGTGAGGACACTGCTCCTCATAGGTTTGGGGGTGTGGCAAGGATTGCCAATGATATAGTTAACCTAAGTGCAATAGTCTTAACTAAGTGATGAATAAATAGAATGAACTTCACCTAAGTAATGTTGAAAGTGAGGAAATTTAAACACTGTGCAGACCGTTTTAATGCTAAAATTATTTAAAAATCAATACTTCTATGAGGTGAACATCAAGAAACTTTCTATAAACAGTAGTTAGTGAACCAGTAAGGAGAGAAACAGGTGAAAGCATACCCCTTTACCATACCCAGTGAGCTTTAAGCCTGTAAATTTAATTTTTTGGGAGTGTCTTTGGCAACTTTTTTCTGTTCTAAGGACTAACTGAGTCAAGTCCTTTTCGCTAGAAGTTAGACACCCCAAGTTGAAGTTGTTTAATAGTAATCATGATACTAAGGAAAGGATCAAGGCCTTCATTTGGATAGTTTGATCCTAAAAGATCAAACGTGTGAAACTACCCTTGTGCATACACTTTTTGAGCCTTAAAGCCTCATTTTTCTTCAACAAACACCAAAGTACTTAAACCTAAACCTCTTAACCTGATTCAGCCCTACCCTCACTCTGAGAATTCAGAAGGTAAAGGAGAGGATGTGGAAGATAGGTGAGTAAAGTTTAACCTTTAGTGAAAGGAGAAGAAGAGAGGAGCAGATTTATAAATAACAGTGTAGCAGTTGTAGATGTGTGGCAACCATTATAAAAAAATATAAATATAAATACAAGAAATAAAAAGGGAAGAGAAAAGAAAGGGAAGTCAAAAGAAGAATTTCATTGGAAAAGTTGAAAAGAAGAGAAGAAGTTGGCCACTTTAGCTCTAAAATTTCAAAAGAAGATGGAGTTGTGTTGAAATGAAGAAGGTGAAGTCATGAATATCTCCTACCTGTGTTGATTTCTCAATTTTGAATCCCTCTTTACCCCTTTTATTTTTTACAACTCACACCAATAAGCCGCATTACAACCCATGAAAAGCCCTTGTTGATCCAAAGTTAAATGAAATGTCATGTGAAGATGAGAGAATGTCTAATATATGGTGAGAGTACTTTATGATGTCGAAAATTAGAAACACTGCCTATACTCATGCTTGCAAACCTATCTGGGGTATGTAACTACACTTGAGCTTCTGTGAAATATTACACCCTTAAATTCATTGGTGAGAGACAACCCTGGTAAGCATTTGGTCAGAGAGATTGAAATCATTGGGGCATTGTTTGAACTTGAATTTTGATGTACTGATAAGCTTAGTACTGTTTTGCACATATTGTTTTCTTGGGGTCAGCTGATTGGATGTGCTGAGCATGCATGCATAACTGAGGTGTTAAATTATTTGCCTACACTACTTTGAAACTCCTTTAATTTTGACAGAGCAAGGGTAGAATGAACTGTATTTATTTCAAACTAAATAACCATTGTGTTGCACTTGGATTAATTATTCCATTGAAAAGTTTGTGGGTATCTTCACTGAAAACCCTCAGGAGACTTCACTCCTCCACTAGGGATCACCTAGGGGTTTAAACGGCTGGCTGCATAAGCTAAATGCATCCGTGCTCCTTACAAAAGTGGCATTTATATTCTTAGAGTAGCTGTTTGAATTTTGCTCTGCTCAGGGACTAGCAAAGATTAGGTTTGGGGGTGTGTTATTCACTGAAAAGTACCACTTTTCACCACTTAACCTAGCCTTTGCTAGACCTTGAAGCTGACTAATAACTCTTGTTTAGCTTATTTTGTAGACTAGTAATAACTTGTGCAACTTAACACAAATTCCATACTTTTGATGTCAAGAAGAGAGAGAATTCAAGCCAAGAATGACAGCTGAGCCAGAGATTGATAGAACACCATGGTGGTACACACCATGATGATTATTTTGCATGTAATAATGGACGAAGAAAGTCTAGCAGATGAAAGAAGCATAGATATGAGTGGAGAGAGCTGAAACAGTAATAGTTGCATAGCAGTAGAAGAGCGAATGAACTATCTTGCACAGTTGAGGTGCTGCCTCGCGTGGCTGAAGCTGCAGCAAAGCTCCCTCACGCGGATGTTACGTGCAGCACAATAGAGCTCGGGAAGAAGTCACACAGCTCAGTGAAGGGATTATCATGGAGCAATCTCTCGCGCAGCAGTCTCGCACTTTAGCTACAATCAACACTTAAAGAACTCGCGGAGCTCTCACGCACTAAGTCTTCAGAAATCTAGCTCACGAAGTTCTTGTGAGGATCAAGGCTTATATCAATCACGTGCACTATCCCGCGAGGCCAATCTTCACAAAGGACAACAACTAACTCGCAAGGTTCTCACGTGGCTACCAAGGAGAGAGAGCTCCAGAAGTTCTCTTGCGCAGCTCTCGCACGATACAAAGCTTAACCCTATACCAAGGGAGATGTGCTACCTACTTGACAAGAAAAAAAGTGAGATGTGAAGGCATCTACATGAGTACCTTGCGAAAGGAAATTCTGAAGCCCTACTATGCGAGTGCACTCAAAGCCAGAGCAGCCACGCGATAATGCAAAGTCCACCCGCGCGAGTGAACAAACCTTCCAAACTAAGTCTTTCCACACGAGGACGTTGCAAGTTGTGTAAAGAAACTAAAGAGTAAAAAGCAATTGTGTGACATAATTAATATAAAGGAGACACCCTTGCGAGAAGAACTTCTAAAGCTCTACTGCGCGAGCAAGCTAAGCAGTGTAACTCATCCTCGCAATAGCATTGCCAGGCAGAGCAGCTGCGCGAAAATCCAAAGCCTACCTGCGTGAGTGAACAACCCCCCAAGCCAAATTCCTACCTCATGAGGAATGCAGCTACTACACGAATGAATTAATGAATCAAAGCCAGCCCAGCGAAGCTCAGGCTATCCACTTCTCAGTCTTAACTCAAGAACCTTTTAGGGATTTCCCTAGGTCTAGGGCAAACATCCCGAGGCATTAATCTCAAGGCACACATTCCAAAGCATCTAAGGATTGTAACAGTGCCACATCTGCTAAAAAAAATTAGGGTTTACTCTTCTCTGAGCCAAGGCATTAGGACTGAGCATATAAGCTATGTTTGTAACTTACAATGATCATCTCTCCTTCAACCTCAGTAGGTTGTGAGCTCGAGCAGGCTATGGTTAGGGTTTGATCACTTTTTTTTCCCATTTTTTCCTTCTCTCTTAGCCTAGCACTTGCTGGCTAAATCTTTTTGTAAGTAGTTAGGTGTAGTTTTATTTATTTTCATAATGGGTCATGTAATCTTTGGGATCTTTGGTTGAGCAGTAATGCACAAGCCTACTTCCTTGAGAAATTGCATTATAGGTAATGTTGATCAATAGAATTTACACTTTAAATGTTTATTCAATCTATTATTTTCCTATTTACCCGTAGTTTTGTTCAGGCTATAGCATGCATTTAGGATTTGGGCTGATTGAAAGGCCCATGGAAGTTTGTCCATGTAGCCCTAGAACCATGGTGGCAGCAGTAGTTTACATGTTCCTTCTCAGACCTCCGTGGGGAGGATAACCTCTATGGATAGCCTGTGACCATTTAAGAGGACAGACTATAGCCCTAGGGTGATTCCAAGTCCAGATCTAAGAAGGATTTTTCTCCTCTGCACTTGAGCTTGTAGCCTGGTGAGATGTTGTAGCAGGAACTTGCACCCCTTTGTTTTACTTGACCAATATTAGATGTTAGATCTGATCTTACTGTAGTAATTGTAAACTTGAGGGCTGAGTCATTGCAGGCCTTTTGTAGCAATGACCAGCTGCATTTAACTCCCTTATGGATTGGAAATCCTATGAATGCCTGCCAGATCTGTAACCGATCTGGGGAGCATATAGCCTGGCAAATATAGTGTCTGAAATAATTTTAATGTTCTGGTTTGATCAGTTGGGTGGAGGACATCAATTGGATAATCTGTGACCATTTGAGTCGACAGGTTATAGCCTTAAGATCATTCTACTCCACTTGATCAGATTGGTTTTCTGATTTTCTTCTTGTGCTTTAATCCTCCCTATTGGATAGTCTGTGACTATTAAAGTGGACAGGTTATAGCCTTAAGGGATCAGGTTGAATCGCAAGTGTGAGTTAGATTCTTCTTTCTTGCTGAAGTTTTTGATAGTACATCAGCAAGGATTCCTATAAAAGTAGATCTATATCTAAGTTACAAAACTGATATGAAGTAGGCCTAGTAGTTTACTTCCTACCATTTTATCTTTATTTTGACACACCACCACCACCTTCTTCATAACCCTTTCTTAGGATAGGACTGCACTTTATTTCTTTTCTTTTTAGTAGGCAATTTAGTGTAGTTGTGACACCCAACTCCCTTTCTTTAGGATTGCCAGATCTGTATCCAGATCTGGAGACCTACTATTATAGCCCATTTTAGGTTCTAGATCAACTTCTCTGTGGGATAAACTCTTACGTACTTAAAACTTGCTACAATAGCCCTGTATCTTGCAGGCTATGTGTACTCTAGGTTACTGATTTCATAGCCATTTCATTCCACTCTTGCATTCTAATTTTTACCATCTCATCACTTTAATAACTTTAGCAAGCACTTGGGTATAAATCCAATAGGCATATACATCTCCCTTCTTCATTTAATTTCCTTTAGTTGAGGGAAATTATGAGATTAAGTCCTCCACCATTAACATGTTTCCATCTTTCCATGGGCTAAGTAAGAAAGATCCTTAGAAGCACATCGATGAGTTCTTAGCGCTTTGCAACACAATTAACATTATTGGCTTGGGACTAGAAGCCACAAAACTTAGGATTTTTCCTTTTTCCCTAAAGGATAAAGCCATCAGTTGGCTCTCCTAGCTCCCAGCTAACAGCATACAGACATGGAATGATCTCCAATGCTAATTTCTGACAAAATTCTTCCTATGAATAAAACTAGTCTGATAAGGACGAGCATACTTTCATTTACTCAATCCTCAACTGAAGATTTTCATGGAGCATGAGAAAGGTTTTAAGAAATATTAAAACAATGTCTCCACCACTAAATTCAGTAGTGGCATCTTGTACAAGTCTTCTACTAAGGAATTGATCCCAAAAGTAGGGACATGGTGGATGCCTCCTGTGGGGGTAATTACCTCCACAAGATAGCTGATGAGGCATGTGACTTGTTTGATATTATAAGTGAGAATTCCATGCAGCAGGAGTCACTATCCCCCAATGACAGTTAGACCCCAGCTAGAATGGTGAAAGAATCTACCTCTAGAGGTGGCATGTATGAGGTCAAGGTGCAGAGTGAATTAGAAAGGAAGGTGGATAACTTGAGCTTAAAATTTGATAAATTGATGAATGTGATGCAGCCTAGATTGGCTGCACAAGGGGAAGAGGCATGTCTGATAGGCCAATCGCTCACACATTCACTTCAGGAATGTCCATCAGCCAATTAGTTCCCTGATTTGGGTATGGAACATGCCAATGCCGCCCAGGCATATGGGCTGCAACCTGCTGGGCAAACCTGGAGAAACCACCCCAATCTTAAGTTAGGATAAGATACATATCAACAACCCCAACAGTAGCTGGCAGTACCATATAGACCACAACACCAATTCAACCAGGGATATGCACCTAGGTAGAATTTTCAGTTGTCTACCCTACAGCCAAATCAGATGGTTATGCCCCCATCATAATGCAGATCCTCTTCTTTTGAAGAGAAAATATTGGCATCAATGCAAAATCTGAGAAACTTAGTACAAACTGTTAACTCTCATGAGAAAAGCATTAAAAAAATAGAGGACCAACTGAGTCAAATCTGTAATTTTTTGAATAAGAGAGAGGAGGGCAGGATGCCTAGTCAACCCTTGACCAACCCTAAAGGGCAGTACATGATTGGAGAAGGCTCCTCTACTCATGAGGAGGCTAATGCAATCACTACCCTGAGGAGTGATAGGGTGGTTGACAATCAAGTGGGCAGGGTAGCTAAGGAGACCATGGAGAATGAAAAAAAAAAAATGAGTGTAGAAGAAGATTTAAATTCATCCCCTACTGTGGATCAACAGGGACTAAATAAGGGGGCTGATGTTGAGCCCCAACATGAAGAAATAAATGAAGAAAAAAGGAAAAAAAAAAAAAAATTATCATGATGTAGCTAGGCATGTAACTGAGGTTCCAGCAGTACCTCAACTGCCATTTCCTCATGCACTTGATGGACCTTCCCCTTTTGACAAAGGAATGCCCAAATGGAGGAAATGATAAAGACCTTCAGGCAGGTCAAGATAAATTTATCCTTGCTTGATGCTATTAAACGGATCCCTGTCTATGCTAAATTTTTGAAGGACCTTTGTACTCAAAAGAGGAAAGCAAGAGTCCATTTATCCAAGAAGGTTTTTATAACTAAAAAAGTGAATTATGTGCTCTCAATTGCCACACCTAAAAAGTTGCAAGACCCAGGGATACCTACTATCCCCTGTGTTATTGGTGACCATACTATTAGTAGGGCTCTTCTAGACCTAGGAGCCAGTGTGAACTTGTTGCCATTTACTGTGTTTGAGCAACTGGGTTTCGGGGAGCTGAAACCAACTTCAATTGTGCTCCAAATGGCTGATAGGTCTAAGAGAAGACCCATGGGTGTGGTTGAGGATGTTTTGGTGGGAGTAGACAAGTTCTACTACCCTGCTAATTTTTTAATCTTGGATATGGAAACTTGCAAAAGTAAAAATCCCATTCTTGTTATCTTAGGTAGGTCATTCTTGGCGACTACCAATGCCTGCATTCAATGCAGGTCTGGGGTCACCTTCGAGAATATGAAGGTTGAACTAAATGTGTACAATGCTACAAGACAGCCTCAGCTGGACAATGAGGACTGTTTTGTAGTTGATGTACTAGATGACCTTATGGAGGAGAATCTATCCCAACTACTAGATTGGGATAATATTTTTTCGGATTTGGAGAGTGTGTGGACAGAGGTTATGGAGGATGAGGCCCCACAGTACTGTAATGAAGACAACAACACCCAAGAGTCTTCAGTGGGCCTAGTGCAGCATTCCAATTGGAAACCTACATTGTTGCCTCTACCTCAAACCTCCAAGGCACCTTTGCTGCCTTCCATTGATATTCCACTAGATCTGGAGCTGAAATAGCTATCAGATACATTAAAGTATGTCTTTTTAGGGCAGAATAACAAACTTCTTGTGATTATCTCTTCCTCTCTCACTAATGAGCAAGAAGAAGAAATATTGTGTGTTGAGGAAGCACAAAAAGGCAATTGGCTAGACAATTATTGATCTTGGTGGCATTGATCCATCTGTGTGTATGCATAAAATACACTTGGAAGAGGATTCCAAACCCTCTAGGGAGATGTAGAGGAAGTTAAATCTTCATATGCAGGAGGTAGTTTTAAAAGAGATAGTAAAACTATTAGATGCAGGGGTAATTTATCCCATTTTAGATTCAGAATGAGTGTCACCTATTCAGGTGGTCCCCAAAAAGTCAGGCATAACAGTTATTACTTCCAATTCTGGAGAGTTGATGCTAGCCAGGGAGACCACTAGCTGGAGAGTTTACATAGATTATAGAAAACTCCAATCCAAAACTAAAAAAGACCACTTCCCTCTCCCTTTTATTGACCAAATTCTAAACAAACTTGCAGGAAAAACATTTTATTGCTTCCTTGATGGATACTCAGGTTATAACTAAATACCTGTGTATCCTCAAGATCAAGAGAAAACTACATTCACATGTCCCTTTGGCACATTTGCTTATAGGAGAATGCCTTTTGGACTGTGTAATACTTCTACTACATTTCAGAGGTGCATGTATGGAGTTTTCTCATATATGATTGACAAGTTTATGAAAATCTTTATGGATGATTTTTTAGTCTTTGGGGACAGCTTTAGTCAATGCTTAAGTTACCTCAACCTAGTTTTGCAAAGGTTTGAAGAGACCAATTTGGTCTTAAGCTGGGAAAAAAGCCACTTCATGATAACACATGGAATTGTGTTAGGCCATGTGGTTTCCTACAGAGGTATAGAGGTTGACAAAGCCAAAGTTGACTTGATCTCACACCTGCCCCCACCCAGAACTGCCAAACAAATTAGATCATTTTTAGGACATGCAGGATTTTACAGGAGATTTACTTCAGCAAAATTGGAAAACCATTGTGCCACCTGCTGCGCCAAGATGTGCAATTTGATTTTTCTACTGAGTGCCTTGAGGCCTTTGAGACCTTGAAAAAGTGACTCACCTTTGCTCCTATAATCTAAGCCCCTGATTACTCCCTTGCTTTGGAGTTGATTTGTGTGCATCAGATCTGGCAATAGGTGCTATCCTAGGATAAAGAAAAGATAAGCTACCAACAGTGATATACTATGCCAACAAAATATTAGCAGAGGCTCAGCTCAACTATACTACAACTGAGAAGAAGCTGCTAGCTGTTATTTTTACTATGGACAAGTTTAGACCCTACTTGCTTGCATCTAAAATTATTGTGTTTACATATCACTCAACCCTCAAATACCTATTGGCCAAAAAGTATGCTAAACCTAAGCTAATCAGATGGATCCTCCTCCTGCAGGAGTTTGATCTTGAGATCAGAGATAAAAAGGGAGTGGAGAATGTGCTGGCGGACTACCTATCTAGAATTTTTCTTGAAGAATGTGCTATACCTGTTAAAGACGTATTCCCCGATGACTAGTTGTTTGCTATTCAGGTTGTTGTCCCATGGTTTGCCTATATTGTAAACTACTTGGCTGCTGATAGGATCCCTTTCCATTGGTCTAAAATGGATAAAGACTTATTCTTTTCACAAGTCAAGCATTTTTTCTAGGAGGATCCTTACCTATTCAAGTACTGTGCAGACCAAATAATCAGGAAGTGTATCCCTAAGTGTGACTTCCCCAGTATTCTAAGCATGTGCCATGAAAGTGCCTATAGGGGTCACTTCAGTGGGAACAAAACAGTAGCTAAAATTCTACAATATGGATTTTATTGGCCTTCCTTATTCAAGGAAGCTCATGCACATTGCAAAGCTTGTGTCAGATGTTAGAAGATTGGTAGCTTGCCAAGAAGAAATTCCACGTTATTGCAGCCTATCTTAGTTGTAGAACTGTTTGATATTTAGGGCATTGATTTTATGGGCCCTTTCCCTCCTTCTTTTGGTTATACATTTATCTTAGTGGTTGTGGACTATGCTTCCAAATGGGTGGAAGCAACTGCCACAAGGACCAATGACCATAAAGTAGTCCTCAAGTTTGTGAAGGAAAATATTTTCTCAAGATTTGAAACCCCCAGAGTCATCATCAGTGATGGGATAAGCCACTTCTGTAGTAGGCACTTTGAGAGCTTGCTCAAGAAGTACTCTGTTACACATAGGATTGCTGCACTTTACCACCCACAGACTAGTGGGCAGGTAGAAATTTCCAATAGGGAAATCAAACATATCCTAGAGAAAACAGTGAGGACAGATAGGAGGGACTGGACTATTAAGCTTTCTGATGCACTATGGGCTTATAGGACTGCTTATAAGACCCTAATAGGAATGTCCCCTTTCAGACTAGTCTTTGGCAAGGCTTGCCATCTGCTAGTAGAGTTGGAAAACAGGGCCTTTTAGGCCATTAAGACATTGAATATGGATCTAATTGTTGCTAGTGTTCACATGAAGCTGCAACTGTCACAGCTGGAGGAGCTGAGACTAGATGCTTATACCAACTCAAATATCTACAAGGAAAAGGCTAAGACATTCTTTGGCATGGGCCTGTTGAGAAGAGACTTTTAGCATGGTGCAAAGGTATGGCTGTTTAACTCCAGGCTTAAATTGTTCCCAGGGAAATTATGAACCAGATGGGATAGTCCTTATACTGTGATTCATGCATTCCCATCTGGGGCTGTGGATATGATGGATCGCAAGTCTAGGAAAATCATGAAAGTGAATGGGTAGAGGCTTAAGCCTTGTGTTAAAAAATCTGTGGAGCCACCTGCCACCATTCACCTTCAAGAACTTCCAACTACTAGCTAATCCACAGTCTTGTAACATGTGTACCATGCCTGTTTTGCTTATGTTTGATGTGTGTGCAGTTTTGATTTCTGTCATGTACTGTGTTTCATTTGATTTTCGTGTGTTGTTTTAGTTTTGTGTATGTTTAGAGTATTTTGGGAATCTGAACCTATGTATGTTGAGCATACTTTTTCTATGGTTTATAAATGAACTGTATGAGTTGGGTTGAATGTGCATTTAAACTGCTAGGCATTACCTTGCATCAGTTGTGATTTGGTTTTATTGGTTGCTAGCATAGGTGCTTTGATGATCTATGTGCACATAACCTTAATTTGTGTGCATAAACCACGAGAGCTGAAATGCCATGGGTCTAGGAATTTTTTGAAGAGACAGAGCTGTGATAGACCCATCAGGGACCGATGCAGCACTAAAATTGAGAATGAGATAGAACTGAGCAGAGCCTGGCGAGGCCCTATTTTAGCTGGAAAGGCCTGTCGCGAGGATGCATATGTACTGCGCGAGCAGTATTGTAAACTACACTGAGTTGCGCGATAAGTGAATATCATGCATTCTGCCTCACAAAGCTCAGTTCTCCCAATCTCACCTTCGCAACTACCTAGTGAGAGCATCGTGAGGCACAGGTTTCACCCATTTATAAATCGAGACTGAGCCTTTTTCATTTCTTCTACCTCTCTGCCCTAACTTCCAATGCGCACCTCCGAGCTCTCCTTTCCCTTCTTTCTCCTTTACTTCCCATTCTACTCAAGCACATTCACTCTGCTCCTACCATTTTACTCCACGTCATCTTTCGACCAATTTGCACTTGGTGTGGCATGATTTGTTTCACTGTGCAGTGTTTAAACTGAAACCCTAGCTATTTCAGGGTAAGTGTTCTCAGTCTCTCATTTTACTTGATTGGTCTACTGTTGCCTAAGATTAAGTTGTTGATTAGGGAGGATTTTATGTAGAAAACCTTCAGTGGAGTGTGAACTAATCAAATTTGTGTATTTCAAGACTAAAAATTTAGGAGTCTGTGTAAAATGGCTAAGAAATCCCAATTCATAGAAAGTCAAGCAGCCTTGGTGAACCCTCCCTCAATAGACCAACCCATGGCCACAAGAAAGTCTGTGAGGATTGCAGAGGCATCCACTCTTGAGGCCACTGAGTCTGTCGCTGCCTCTATTGCCCCTGTTCCCAAGAAAAAATCAGCACCTAAGAAGAGGGCCAGAGACCACCCCCCTGTTTCCTCAAGCCCTAAGAAATCTAGGAAAAAGCATATCAAGAAGGCTTTTGTACATACCCTGTAACTCTACCAAAAGGAGTAATATAGAGCTGAAGGCCTGGAGGAAACTGTGAAAAACCTTCAGGTGGCCCTCAGAATGGCTGAAGAGAGAGCTGATGATTATGCTAGGATTGCTGCAACGCTGTAGCAGACCCTATCTTCTACGGTAGACAAAGACTTGGCCACTGCAGCAGCCTCTCTTTACACTGCAACAGCTCCTCCACCTACAACATCAACACCTGGCATCAAGATTAAGCAACCCTCCTCAATGCCTGAACCCACTCCCAAGAGAAGAAGCAGCACCAAGCACAGGAAGGTCACTGCTAAAAGATCAAGGTCCACAGCTGCTTCTCTCAAGAAAGAAAAAGGAAAAGCTGCTCAGGAACCCCATAGACTTAGCTTCCGATAATGATCTGTTGCAGATGCCCTTTGTTAGGTTTCTTTTTGTAAATTTCCTTTTTGTTTTAGTAATGGTTGTACTCCAATGTGTCTTGGCTTGTATGTACTTTTATTTCATGAATACAATTTTCTCTTTTGTGTCCCCTGTTTGTATTTTATGTGTTATTTTTCTGTCTATACCCTATTGCCCATGCTTTCATATTATCTGAAATAGTGAGGACACTATTTCTCATAGGTTTGGGGGTGTGGTAGGGTATACCAATGGAGTAGTTAACCTAAGTGCAGCAGACTTAAGTGAGTAAGATAGAATTAAACCTAAATTCACCTAAGAAACTCTAAACATGAAGAAATTTAAAAATTTTGCAGACATTGTAACATTAAAATCTTTTAAATTTTCAACATTTCCATGAGGTGAACACCAAGAAAACTCAAATTTTGTCAACACTTAGTGAACCATTATAGAGAGAAAAAGGTAAAGTATTACCCATGAGTTCAATGAAAGACCATACCGAGTGAGATTTGGGCCTACAAAAATTTTTCTTTTTTGAGGAGTTTCTTTGGCAACACTTTTTACTTTAAGGACTGGCTAAGTTGACCATTTTCTCACTAGAAGTTAGGCATCTGTTAAGACCTGAAAAGTACCACTTTTCACCCTTTAACTTAACCTTTGATTAGACCCATAGCCACCTAATAAGTCCTTGTTAAGTGTTTTATGTAAGTAATAACCAGCAGTGAAATAAGGCCAAGAATCTTGCTAAAGAGCCTGTTTTCGCACCAGAAGTCCCTCAGAAGGATGGGCTCTGAATCCAGACCTGAAATGAGCCTCGCGCAGTCTAGCTGAGCATCCTAAGACTTTACAACAACTTCTCGCGCAGTTGATTGACTAAAGAGCTTCAGAAACATAAACTCGCACAGCTCAAGAGTAGAACACATCGCGTAGTCTCACGATTCAGCAGACCTCTCAACCTCGTGCGTTCGCTCTACAACCGAGAAGAGAGCAGAGACTCTCGCACAATCGTCATCATGCGGTGGCCGCGGGATGCAATTATCAGAAGAGAACTCCTCGCGCAGTTCTCGCGCCATTTAAGAAGAAAGCATCCTTGCGAAGGCAATGCCATCTTCGCAAAGATCAGTTAAGACCTGGAACCTCGCGCAGTTCAGAACCCATTATAGCCTCGCGAGGTATCTCGCAAAGGCTAGTAAAGAGAAGTTCTCGCGCTATTCAAATCTATCCTCGCAAAGATCAACCCAGCGATCGCGCAGCAACCTCGCGACTGCTCGAGCTCCAACCCCGCGACATCTGAGGCTCTGATGTCTACTCAACCTCGCGACTGCCTGAAGAGCAAACCAAGCCAACCTCACGACGGCTGAAGCTTCAATATCAAACCATCCTCACAAAGAGCAAGAGCTACCACACGATAAGTCTGGGAAACAATGGCTACCTAGGGAAGCTCTGAACCTCAAACTTCCATCTCTTCAGTAGAGGACTTTCTGGGAATTTCTAGCGATTAGGGCACGCACTCCCATGCTCAAATCTCTATGCACGCGTCCCAAGGCATTGAAGGATCACTATTCGGCCATGTGACATCGTTAAAATTAGAGTTTCCTAACCCTAATGTGCCGCCAGACCACTGCTATAAATACCCACACTTAGCTTAGGTTTGAGGGAGCTTAGACTTTCTTTTCTTTCTACATCCTAGAATAGCTGGGAACACATCTCATTTCTTGGAAACTTGATCTGAGATCATTTTGTTTTTCTTTTTGTAGTTGTAAGTAGTTTTTCTTTTCTTTTTCCTTCCCTCCATAGTCCAGCACTTGCTCGCTATCTCTTTGTATGCATTTTGAACTAGATTAATGGAAGTTCTGTAATAGGAGCTGTACTTTGTGGGATTTGTGTTTAAATGTGAGATGCTCTGTGCAAGGCTGCTGCCTTATGATCCACCATTACTTTGGCTGTGTTTTAAAGCAATGGAGGACTGATTCTAAGGGCCATTCAGATCCAAGTGACCTGTGTGTCTGGGCTATCATAGTCCTATACAGCCTTAGCCCCACCACAGGACCCACTAGATCTGGAATCCCCATGGGAGCTTGAGCTGGTAGCCTGGTAACCATGGTGGTGGTAGCAATATTCTTATTTTGTCTTGGGCTCCGTGAGGAGGATAGCCTCTGAGATAGTCTGTGACCATTCAAGTGGACAGGTGATAGCCTTAGGGTGATTCTAATCCACCGATCCAAGATGGATCCTTCTTCTTTACACCTGAGCTTGTAGAAGCCTGGTGGGAGATTGTACAGAGGCAGACTCCCCTGTATTGATATAGATCCGCCATCAGATGTTGGATCTGATCTGGTTATAGATATTGTAGGCTTGTGACTGGACCATTGTAGCCTCACTCAAGCAATGGACAGCTAGATCGAAGGTTGTACTCAATACTTTGGGTTCTATGTGCAGGCTATCATGGTCCTATCTGATATTAGCCCCACACATAGAGCTTTAGAGGTTGAGGTTTCCTATGGATTCTTGAGCTGGTAGCCTGGATGAAATAGTGCCTGCAATGATTTACTTGTTATGTTTTGACCCATCCCTGGATTGTGGTTCCCCTATGGGATAGTCTATGACCATTTGAGTGGACAGGCTATAACCTTAAGGGTTGAGGCATGGCAGAGTGATGGGTTGAATCCTTTCTCCTCAGTGGTGATAATGTAGCCATTGGACAGGATTTCTATAACATCATATCTGAATCTGAGTTACAAAACTCCTCTGATCTGGGCTCAATAACATACTTCTCACCCTTTTATATTTATTTTCCACACTCCATCCATCCTCTCAACCCCTTCTGTAGTTTAGACATTAGAGTACCTTAGAATACTTAGAATAAGTGACATTAAACTCCCCTCCTCTTAGGACTGCCAGATCTGTAGTCAGATCTAGAGGGACTACTAGAGATGGCTCCTTTGGAGCTGTAGATCACCTTTCCCTATGGGACAAACTCTTACTTATCAAAACTTGCTGCAATGGACCCTGTATCTTGCAGGTCTAGGATTTCTTAGTTGTGTTGATTCCATCCCTTGTTTTACTCTTTCTTTGATTTTTAAATGACTTTTACCACCAACCAATAAAGCACAGCAACTGAGAGATTCCGCAACAAGTTTTTGGCGCCGTTGCCGGGGATAGATGATCTATTAGTAGACCCTTAGTTTTTGTATTCCTAGTATTCTTTGCAAATGTGAATAATTGATACTGCTGACATAATTTTGAACCTTTCTTGCAGATCTAGACAGCAACAGTGAAGGACAGTTGGACTGCAATTAGAGCTTAGCTACCTCTGTTTGCAAACTCTCTGACTTTTAAAACTCTATCTATCTTTCTTAAAAAAATTTCCTAGCAGTATCTAGGATAGTTTTGAATGTATTCTTTGAATAGCTGTAAATTAGTTAGATAAATGTGTTAATTATACAGATATTCTTTTGCAATGTGCCTGTAAGAAGTTTTCCTTGCTGCTGGTGTGCTTGTATGCTAGGGAGGAGATTTCTCAGCCCTACTTTAGAGCCTCTTAACCCTGAGTTAGAAAGGGAAAGGAGACTTCGAAGAGACAGGCACACCACAAGAGAGCCCCCAAGTGAATCTGTGACAGTAATTATGGGTGAGGAACAACCCAGAACCCTCAAGGAGTTGAATGCTCCGAATGACTATAACTCCCCTTTTAGCATTCAATTCCCTGATGTTTAGGGGAACTATGAAATCAAAACTTCAATCATCCAGATGCTACCCTCTTTCCATGGGCTTAGCAAGGAGGACCCTTACAAGCATATTGACCAGTTCTTGGCCTTGTGCACCACTTTTAATATCACTGGTTTGGGACCTGAGGCTACTAGGCTCAGACTCTTTCCCTTCTCTCTGAAGGATAGGGCCAGTACCTGGTTGACCACTCTTCCCAACAATAGCATTGCTTTATGGAAAGACCTGCAGACCAAGTTTCTGACCAAGTTCTTCCTTGAGACCAAAACTAGCCAGTTGAGGAAAGAGATTCTTGCTTTTGCTCAATCCCCAACTAAGGATTTTAACCAGTCCTAGGATAGGTTTAAAGAAATGCTCAAACAATGCCCCCACCACAAGATCCCAGAGTGGCAGCTTGTACAAAGCTTCTATAATGGGATTGATGAGAAAAATAGAGACATGGTCGATGCCTCTTGTGGTGGATCCTACATGCACAAGACTGCTGAGGAGGGATGGGAATTGTTTGAGGTGATTAGTGAGAATGCTTTTCAAAAGCCATCCCTGGCAAGAACTGGTCAGGAAACTGAGTCAAAGGTGGGGCCTACAGCTGAATCAAGAGGAAAAGTTTATGAGGTGTCTGGGAACAATGACTTGCAGCTGCAGATGGCAAACCTCTCTATGAAGTTTGACAAATTATTGACTGTTATGCAACCCAGAAGGGCTGCTCATGTGGCGGAGGCATGTCTGATATGCCAGTCCCCACAGCATACAGTGGAGGAATGTCCATCTGTAGGGCAATTTCCTGAATTGGTTTTGGAATATGCTGCTGCTCAATCTTATGGCCAGCAACAATCTGAGGGCTACAATAGACAACCATATGGATACCAGCACCAAAATGATGGTTACCAATGGAGAGACCATCCAAATCTAAGGTGGAGGCAAGACAACTACATGCAACCCCAGCAGATGTTCACCCTACCACAAAGGCCACAGCAGCAGTTCAATCAAGGGAATGCCCCTAGGTCTAACTTCTAGCACCATCAGTAGCCCCATCATCAACAAAATCAATTGTCTTACCCCCTTCTCAACCTAGAAATACTTCTTTCGAGGACCAGGTCTTGACCTCACTGCAAAACCTGGGTTCCTTGGCTCAGACTTTGAATTCTCATGGTCAGAGCATCAAGAAGATGGAAGAGCAGATTGGCCAACTAGCGAATACCTTAGCCAAAAGAGAAGGTTACCCAGTCAACCAATGGTGAATCCCAAGGGCCAATTTTTGATTGGTGAAGGATCCTCAAACCCTGAAGGGGATCTTTCATTGAATTGATGATAAGAACTGTGCACCTTTATATGATATGTACTTTATAGTTTAGAGGAAGTTGTAGTGATCTTGTTGGAATCTGAGTCTAGTGCTTTATGCCTACTTTTATTCCTGTTCCCCTTGTTTGCTAATTTCAAGTGATTGAATGATGATGGTATTATTTGAATGCTTTTCATGATGTGTGAATTTAATGCTTTGAGAGTATGGGAATTTTTTTGAATGTTTTATAATGCTTATGGGTGTCCCTGTAAGTGAGCCTGTGAGAGAATCCACCCACAAAATAAAGGTCAAGAGGCTGACTAGTGGGTGAGTGAATGCTAACTCTGTTAAGCCATCGCGGGGTTCTGAATATTTGGTTTGGTCTCCTCTCGCGCAGTTCATAAAGAATTACTTTGCTTTGCTGTCGCGAGTTTCAGATATAGCTGGGTGGGCTGCCTTGCGCAGTTTAAATAGATATCTAATCTCGCGACCCATTCATGCCTATCCAGCGAGTGGACATTTTCAAAGCGCGCCGAGCCTCGCGATATTTAAATCCCACCCCACGCTGCTTTTCTTTACTGCTTTCTCTTTCCTCTCCTCCCAGCGAAACCCTAGCTCCCACTCCTCTCAATCTCTCTCCTCCAAAGATCCTCTCTGATTCATTGCTCACTTTAAAATTCTAGATTTTTGTTCTTAAAGCCCCCTGCTAGGAGCTCTTGCGATCTACCGTGCATCAAATTGAACAGAACCCTAACTTTTAGGGTAAGACTCAGCTCTTAATCTTTCCTTTCAAAATTTCAACTGCACACTCACCAAGGAGAATCTTGATGGCTCCTAAAAGTGCACCTGTGAAGAGAGCCAGGGACCAGGCCACCGTGGAGCCTGCCCCTAAGAAAGCCAAGTCCTCTACGACACAACAAAAAGGGAAGGAGGTGGTTCCTGAGGTGGCTGCAAAAACACATGATTACTCTACTCCCTCTAAGCTCCTTATTTCCATTCCCTTAGAGCCTGAAGCCATTTTTGATATATCTTTCTTTGAATCTGAGCCGTTGTCAGCACCTACCATTGAGTTCTTGCGCAAGGCTGGTTTGTTCCCCTTGATGCAAATGATTCCTGCACTAGCCTATCCTAGGTTAGTGCAACTCTTTTACCAGCACCTTAGGGTCAGACCAGACACACATGGGCAGCCAGGCCTCCTTGTGTTAGATGACAATTTTGAGATGCTGCTTAACCTAGTGTTTATTGCTGAAGTCATGGGCATCCCTGCCATTTTTTATCCCAACTGCGATTATGGTGCCCCTATGAGTGCCCCCCTTGATACCATTGCCCAGGCCATTACCAGAGGCTTGAAGGCCACAGGGGACTCCATCAGAAGAAGAGATTTGGATCCCAAGCTCCTGTTCATCGATCAAGTGCTAAGGAAGAATATCTACTGCTCCGGCCATCAGCAAGAGAGGAGGACACCAATTGCTAATGCTCTCTATTCCTTCTCTCTGAGCCACAGATTTAATGTTGCATGGCTGATTTTTGAGGCCATGAAAGATATGATGGTGAAGCTTGGGCTGCAAAAGAAGATCCACACTCTCCCCTATGGAAGACTTATCACCAAATTACTTCTGAAGGGAGGGTACAAGATACCAGTGGGGGAGTTATCTGCTAACCTCACTCCCACCACTTTTGCCAAAAGACAATGGGGGATCAGCAGAAGTCTAATGGATCCCCAGAAGAAGAAGAAGAAGGTTGAAGCTCAGGTTGTTTCTGAGCAAGGAGAGGGAGCTGTTGTGGCAAAGGCCACCCCTGCCCCAAAAAAGAAGGCTAAAGCCCCTGCTCCAAAGAAGGTGGTGAGAGCTTCTATCACCTCTGCTTCTGCAGCAATACCTCCTTCCACCACACTTGCCTCTCCATTAGTTTCTTCACCTATTCCATCTCTCCCTTTCCCTCTCTTATCTCCCTTTTTCATTCCACCTCCCACTGTGATTCGTTCCTGGGTGGAAAGTGTTGAACCCCATGACAACACTCCCCCTTCACCCACCTTACCTCAATACACAGCCCTAGTATCTCCAACATCATTTGACCTCAACCCTGACAGTCCTCCCTTGATAACATACCTTAAAAAGAAAACCTCTCACACAATCCCTGCCTTATCTTTACCTACTCCCCACCTCCCCTGTCATTCCAACAGACACACCCCATATCGACCAACCCTTAGTCCAACCCCTCCCAACTACATCTTCACTCCACGATCTTGACTTTAACCTAGCCACCACTTCCGGGTATCAAGCCTTCATGACTACCTTGCTTGATACCTTGCCCACCCATGCAATCCCTCTCCCAGATTCCCCACTCCCTTCCCCACATCACTCAACAGACCTTTCATCTTCTCCCCCTACAAATTTCCATCATGCCCCCACTTCCCCATTACAACCTGTTCCCTCCTATCCTCATACTCCCCCCCAACCAACCTCAGATACCCTTACCCATATTCTTTCCCTCATACATGACCTCCAGACCCAGCTATCCACCACAACACAGACACAAGTCTAAATGCAGACTGACATAACCAACATACAATCCACCCTTCAAACATTGACAAACCCACCAATCCCTACACAACCTCCTACCACCCCATGGTATAGTTTGTGACCGTTTGAGTGGACAGGTTATAACCTTAAGGGTTGAGTCATAGCAGAGTGATGGGTTGAATCCTTTCTCCTCAGTGGTGATAATGTAGCCATTGGACAGGATTTCTATTACATCAGATCTGAATCTGAGTTATAAAACTCCTCTGATCTGGGCTCAATAACATACTTCTCACCCTTTTATATTTATTTTCCACACTCCATCCATCCTCTCAACCCCTTCTGTAGTTTAGACATTAGAGTACCTTAGAATACTTAGAATAAGTGACCTTAAACTCCCCTCCTCTTAAGACTGCCAGATCTGTAGTCAGATCTGGAGGGACTCTTAGAGATGGCTCCTTTGGAGCTGTAGACCACCTTTCCCTGTGGGACAAACTCTTACTTATCAAAACTTGCTACAATGGACCCTGTATCTTGCAGGTCTAGGATTTCTTAGTTGTGCTGATTCCATCCCCTGTTTTACTCTTTCTTTGATTTTTAAATGACTTTTACCACCAACCAATAAAGCACAACCACTGAGAGATTCCACAACAGCATCCCCAAATTGAAATAGCTGATAGAACTCATGACATTTAGGAAAGGATCAAGGCCCTCTCTTGGACAGTTTGAGCCTAAAAAGACTAACCTAGTAAATTGCCCTTTTGCATACACCTTTTGAGCTTTAAATTCCAATTTCTTCAAAATGCACCAAAGTACTTGCACCTAAACCTATGAACTTGATTCAACCCTACCCTCACTTTAAGAATTTAGAAGGTAAAGGAGAAGAATTTGAAGATGGACAAGCTAGGGTCATCATTTGGTGAATGGAGGAGAAAGAAAATATGAAGAACAATAGTGTAGCAGCTGGGAGGATGGTGGCATTTCATAAAAAGAAAAATAAACAGAATAAAAACACGTATTCAGAAGAAAAAGAGAAAAAGAAAAAAAAACAATGAAAAGGAAGAGAGGAGTGAAGAAGAAATTTCATTGGAAACAGTAAAAAGAAGACGAGAAGCTGGCCACTTTGAAGCTGAAAAATATCCAAGAAGATGGAATATATTGAATGCAAGAAGGTGAAGTCACGAATCACCTCCTTCACTTGTTGAGTTCTCAATTTTGCATCCTTTTCACCCTTCCATTCTTTGTAACCTTCACCCATAAGCCACAATACAACCCAGTCATAAGACCTTGTGAGCCTAATTGGAATGAGCTGTCATGTGGAGATGAGGAGTTGTTTAATGTATGGTGAGAAATAGTTGATGATGCAAGAAATTAGATGTCATGCCTATGCTCATGCTTGCAGACCCATTTGGGGTCTGTAATTGTTCTTGAGCCTATGCGAAAACTGAAAACCCTCAAATTCAATTGTGAGAGACTGCCCTAGTAAGCATTGGGTCATAAAATTGAATGTATTGGGCATTGTTAAACCTAATTTTTGAATCGATGGTGAGCTCAACACTGACATGTGCATACTATCTTTCATGTTGTAAGCTGATTAGAAATGATGTTCACGCATGTAAGATGTTTATGTTAAATTATCTGTGCATTCCATGTGTTTAAAAAACTCTTCAATATTTTGAAAGATCAAGGGTGGACTGACACTCTATTTATTGAAAACTGACTTAATATTTTCTGCACTTTTGTTCACTATTTTGTTGAGAAGTTTGTGGGTATCTTCACTGAAATTCCTCAAGAAACTTCACTCCTCCACTAGGGATCACTTAGGGGTTTAAAAGGCTTGATGCATAACCTAAATGCATATGTGCTCCCTACGAAAGTGGCATTTAAATTTTTAGAGTAGATGATTAACTTTTGCTTTGCTCGAGGACTAGCAAATATTAGGTTTAGAGGTGTGTTAAGTGTTGGAAAATACCACTTTTCACCTCTTAACCTACCCTTTACTATACATTGTAGTCAACTAATAAGTGCATTTTGAGTGTGTTTTGTAGTTAAGAATAACATTACAGCATTTAGTACAACTGTCATGCTTTGGAGGCCTAACAGAGAAGTTTTAAAGTAGACTGTGAAACCCCATTGAAGAACTGAAGAAACACCATGGTGGTACACACCATGGTGACTATTTTGGATGCATGTGTTGGCCCCAGAAGTCGGACAGGGGAGAGGAATGAAGAGTTGAACAAAGGAAGGTGTTGCAACAGTCTGCACATAGTAGCAGCAATGCAAAGAAGAGTTTTAGCACAGCTGAAAGCAAGCTCACAAGGCTCTCACGTAGGTTAATTCAAACAAAAGGAAGCCTCATGAGTATCCCGCGCAACCCAATCGGGTAGCGAAACAAGGAGCTCGCGCACATCTCGCTTAGCTTATAAGTGAAAAGAGCTTAAAAGAAGACCTCATAAAGTTTTCGTGAAGGTCAAAGTTGTAGATAGGTCCCCACGAGGATCTCACGAGGTTCAAACAATTCAAGGGGGCCAGAGGCTCATGCAGCCAAAGAGGAGAGAGATGCCCAAAAGATTTTTGTGAAGACCTCGCGCACCTCCAAGACAGAGCCAGCCACACTAGATGTTTAGCCCATCCTGGCAATCAACCTCGCGTAGCTCAACTTTCATCATCGTGACAGCCTGGCAAGACACAATGTAGACCCGCTAGAGCTTTGCAACTTGAGCCATCTGAAGCACCACCTGCACGAGCTACGCTTCTCAATGAAAAAGGGACCTCGTGAAGCTCATTCCACTATAACATGCATCACGAGATAGCTTCGCAGGAAGCCAAAATGTTGCACTCGTCTGTACAAAGCTTAGGTTCTCACTTCTCATTCCTAGCTCAGGATCGTTTTGGGGATTTCCACATTACTAGGGCACACATCCCGAGGCCTTAATCTAATCCCACACATCCTGAGGCATTGAAGGGCTGTAAATAAGCCACGTCTGTAATAAAATTAGGGTTTTCTCCCCTATTGGCCAAGGCATTTGGACTGAGTATGAAAGTTGTACTTAGTTTAGTTTTTATTTTTATCTTTCCTTCAACCTCAGTTGGCTAAGAGCTCTAGTAGATTAGGGTTAGGGTTAGATCATTTCTTCCAATTTTCTTTTCTTCGTTCTTAATCCAACACTAGCTGGCTTACTCTCTTGGAAAATTTTGATTTTAAATTAGTTTTGCAATGGGCATTGTTTGAGAACTTTGGGAGCTGATTTGGGGTTGCATTGGGTGTTGCCTTCGAGGGCAAGGATTGTAAGATTATTTTACAATTTTGTCAATTTTATTGCTTTAATTAGATTTGTAGTCTCTGTATTTTCCTTACATAGAAATCTATTGGATTTAGACATAGATGCCTGTAGGTTTGAGACCCCATTATTGTTTGAGCTGTTTTGCCTTGCAACAATGGTGGCAGCAGCAGGCTTATTGTTCTGTCTCAGGCCTCTGATTGAACCCTCCCTCTTGAATAGTCCTTGACCATTTAAATGGACAAATTATAACCTTAAGAGGGGTCTAAATCATAGATCTAAGATGGATTATTTTTCTCTGCACATGAGCTGGTTGGCCTTGTGAGAGATTGTGCAAAACAAAACTGCCATCATCAGATTGTAGATCTGATTTAGTTGCAGAGATTGTAGACTTGTGAGCTAGATCATTGCAGGTCTTTTGTAGTAATGATCAGTTAAGTCGCCCCTTTTGGTCATTGATTTGAGGTGGTCTCTACCTAATTTTAAGGACTGATTGCTCCTATGGATGCATGTGCATGTGTTAAGACCTGAAAAGTACCACTTTTCACCCCTTAACTTAATCTCTGTTAGACCCTTTGTCATTTAATAAATGTGTGCTGAGCCCATTTTGTAGGTAGTAAGCAGCAGCTGTAGATAAAGCCCTAACCATGCCAAGAAGCTTACTTTTGCCCCAAAAGTGCCTCAGGAGAAAGGAAGTTAGACCCAGACAGAGAACTGGCTGCAGCATAGGCACAACAAAGCAGCAGCAAGTTAAGAAGTGAGCCTCACGCAGATGTCGTAGGGTTTAATTGAATCAGAAAGAATGCTTCGCACAGTTGTCGCAGGTTTCTAAAGGCAGCACACCAACTGGTCGCACTGTTCTCGTGCAAATTGATGACAGAAGGGAGTAAAAAGCATACTTCACGCAGTTCTCGCGAGCCTTTAATCTTCGCGCGATTCACTGAGGAGAGAGAGCTCCAGGCATTCCTGCGTGCAGCTGTCACATAGTGGCCGCAGGATACAGACCTTCAGGGAATTGCTTGCACAATCCAGAGGCCTATGCATATTGCTTCGTCGCGAGGATCCCCACGAGATTCACCAAGAAATCAACTGCGCGCGCGATTCCCGTGCCACTCAAATGGAAAGCGCAATCCCGCGACAACCACAGCATTCCCGCAATGACCAAAGTATCAATCCCGTGACTACAAGAGCTTCAAGTCAATTCAATCCCGTGACGCCAACTCTATCACATGACAAGACCTGGTAATCCTTGCTACCTAGCGAGGCTCGGGGTCTTAACTTCTCCCCACTTCTATAGGGGCAATCTGGGAACTTCTAACAACTAGGGCACGCACTCCAATGCTCTAATCCCATGCACACACCCCGAGGCATTCAAGGAACAGAAATGAGCCATGATTGCATTGATAAAATTAGAGTTTTCCTAACCCTAATGCTCCCATAGCTGACTGCTATATAAGCCTAAGCCTAGTTTAGGTTTAAGGGACTTCTGTCTCCTATTTTATTGAATCAACTGTAGAGTTTCAGTAGGCTAAGGTTAGGATTTAGGCAGCTTCTTTTTCCCTTTTCTTCTCTCCATAGTCCAACACTTGCTGGCTATGCCTTTGTATGTCTATTTGGAATAGTTTTAATGGAGTTTTATAATAGGATCGTATGCATGTATGGGATTGATGTTTGAGAGTGATTCTGTATAAGGCTGCTGCCTTGAGATCCACCATTGCTAAGTTGTATTGTAAGCAATGGAGGATTGTTTTTAAGGATTTACTCAGATTCAAGTGACTTGTATGTCCAGTCTAGGAACATATGCAGGCCTATGCCCCACCACAGGATCCACTAAATCTGAATTGCCATGGGAACCTGAGCTAGTAGCCTTGTGAACATGGTGGTGGCAGCAATTTTCTTGTTCTGTCTCAGACCTCTATGAGGAGGATAGCCTCTATGGATAGTTTGTGGCCATTCAAGTGGACAGGTTATAGCCCTAAGGTGAGGCCAATTGTTGTTGAATCTAAGTGTGCATGATTAATTTGTATTTTGAAAATCGATTTGCAAATGATGAATTATACTGAATTTGGAAAACTAAAAAGAATAAAGAAATATCAGCAGAGAGAGAAGTTAATTAGCTTGCAAGATCAGGGCCAATTATAGCAAGTTTTAAATGTAAGTGAGTAAAAGATCGTCCACAGGGAATTGATTTAAAATGTAAGATAAACCTCCAGATCTGAGCTACCAGATCTAACCTCTGATCCTATCTACAAAGCAAATAAGATGAGAGTTTGAATTTGTCACATTAACTAAATTATCTACAAGTAAAATTTCAACTAAGTAATCCAGACCTGAGTGGGGAAATTGGATGCAAAATTAATAAGAACAGAGAACTAACAGCTAACTCAAGCTTAGTAATTGATTACAGAATGAGAAATAGTGTAACTCCGTTGAAAAAGTATCAAATCTTCATCTGGCTACCAACTCAGATGTAAGAGAAAATAATCCAATTCAAGGCTTAGGATTGAGTTGAACTTATGGCTATGATCTGTCCACTGTCATGGACACAGATCATCCAATAGTTTTCTACTTCAATTCAAAGTCTTAATTCAGAATAAAGGCACCACTACAAATGCTGTAAGAACTAGGTTACAAACACAGATTCCCACAGGGATAGTGAATTAAGGGAAATTACTTTAAAATAGCCAATCTAAAGGAGTCTAATGAGTGAGGAGATCACAATGAACCCTCAACATGAATCCGATTGAGAACGTACTAATGAAAGTAACCTTTTCAAATCCACCAGTATAATTACAGAGCACAGCTTACAACAGCTCTCAGATTTGTAGTCTTGAATACAATTCTCATTTGAATTTACACAAGTATCTCTTTGTTCTCAGTTACAGACAAAAGCTAGGCTATTATAGAGGTTTCAGACAAGCTATCTTGATCTGAATTGGAAATGGGGCAGTAAGAATGAAACTCAAATTCTGGATACCCAAATTGGGCAAATAGTTCGTCTATTTATAGTTTTCCCCAAGTCCATTTCAGATGTGCATTAACCAATCAAAATTGGTTAGATCCATATCAGCTAATAGGATCCGGATCTGTTTCGGCCAATCAATCGCTTGATGTTCACCAATCGAGAGATAGAGGCATCAATTATGTTATGTAATTCAAAAATCTATTTGAGCTTTTAGAAGTTCCCGCCAAGTAATTTCATCTTTGGGTGTTCACATGGGTTGGAATATGCCTCTGGTTCGTGCTTCGAATCTTTCAGAATGCCCCTGGGTTTTTAAATGCATTGGGGTGCGTGTAGAGATTACTAAATTACCCTTACAGCTATTGGGAATCTTCAGAATACCATTTCGCATAGTTTGGAGACCTTTTCGAGAGGTACTATAACTTCTGAAGCTCTATTCGCACAGATCTGGTGCTGTTCACAAGGAGTTTTCTTCTTTTCGAATAGGTCAGGAATCCTTTCGAATAGATCAGGTGCTCTTCGAAAACTAAGCCTGGGGCTTTCAGTTCTTTTCGCAGTGTCCAGGTTCTTTTCGAATAGTTCCAGAATGCTTTTGAAAAGCATTCTGTAATGCATTCTTCTTTTCGAGTAGCTCCAAACTTATTTCCAGGTTGAAACCAGGCTTTTATCCTCTTTAGTCTAGGTATTTTGACAGCCAATGAGGTTGTCCTTTCTCCTTCTTCCTCCAAATCAAAATGGGTCATCCTCTTTTTGGCACTTTTAAGCTGCTTTCAGGGTTAAGCCTGCCTTTGTTGTTAGCTGTAAAACAAACACTAAAAACACTTATTTAGTTCTCTCAGGGTTCTATGAAGGCCTAGATTAAGAGGTGGAAAATGGTATTTTCCAGTTCGCAACACACCCCCAAACCTATGCTTTGCTTGTCCCTGAGCAAAGACAAAATTAAAAACAGAATGAAAAGCCACTTTTGTAGGGACCACAGAGCATTTAGCATATGCAACAAGCCTTTTAAACCCCTAGGTGATCTCTAGTGGAGGAGTGAAGTCTCCTGAGGGTTTTCAGTGAAGGTACCCACAAACTTCTCCAATAAATTAGTTAATATCAATGCAGTTCTGTTAAAGCAGACTTTCATCCAATCAGATTATTCACACCTGCATCAGTTAAGCTGTAAGAAGATTCTCAAGAAAACATCAGTTCAAAACTAAAATTCTGCTGTAATTCCTTTTACCATTCACTCAGTTTGTGTCAAAAAGTTTTTTACAAGAAAAATTAATGAACAGCTTGCCTTCTATTTGAGAATTCAGCTTTGATGTTACCCCAAATAAGTTGATTTCAAACCCAACTCTCACCAGGGTTTTCACTCAACATGCAAGTAGGAGGGTTGTACTATTTCACACAGCTCAAGAGCAGTTACAGCCCTCAAATAGGACTGTAAGCAGGAACAAAGGCATTGCTTTTTAGTTTTGAATTCACTGTTTTTTCCACCATAGATTACACAAATCCTTATCTCCATGTGACAGCTCAATCCATCGTTGATCAGTAAGGACTTTAACTTGGGTTGTAATGTGGCTTATGGGTGAAATTTATCAAGAATAAAAGGGTTGGAATGGAGTTCAAAATTTAGAAGTCAGTCAAGGTAAGGAAGTGATAGACACACCGTCTTCAATTCATCACAATTTCATTTTCTCCTTTCAATTTTCAGAGCCAAAGTGGCCATCTTTTTCTCTTTCTTTTTCAAACTTCTAATGAAATGACTTTTCTTCTCCCTTTTTAAAAAAAAATATTTTTTTTTTTATTTTTAAAAATGACATTGACTGGAATGCCACACTTCTTCTGTTGATACATCATTGCCTTCAATTATTTTTCTTTTTCCATCACCAAACTGTTACCCAACTCTCCTCTCTTCAGCTTCCTTTCCTTTACCTTCTGAATTCTCAAAGTGAAGGTTAGGATAAATAAGGTTGATGAGGTTGGTTGATGAGGTTTCAAAGAAATCTTAGATTTATAAAGCTCAAATGGTGTGTACCAAGGGCAGTTTCAAAAGGTGGGGCTTTTTGAAGTTTAAACTGTCCAAAAGGAGGCCTTACATCATGTCTTTAATATCATGATTGCTGTCAAGCTATTTTAATTTGGATATGTGTAACTTCTAGTGATAACAAGCAGGTTCAAATAGTTCCTAGAGCAGAAAAAATTGCCAATTCATACCTCCAAAGAATTCATTTTATGCCCAAATCTTACTGGATCTGGTTTTCTATCAAAATTTCTGAGATATATCGTTACTGTTTTATCTCTTTTTAGGTTTACTGAAACATCACTTCTCTTTTGGAAATTTTCTGACATTCACTTTCTGATAGTATTAGAATTTCATTAGAAATTAATTTTAAAAAGTTTTAACTTCCTCATTTTTCAAAAACAAACAGGTGTGAAATTACTTCAATTTCAAAAATTCTGCTGATCATAGGCTGCATTGAAGTTAACTCAACTATTGGCAATTCTGCCACACCCCCAAACCTATGAGGATCAGTGTCCTCACTAGTCCAAAAGTGAATAAGCAAAAAGAAAAGAACAAAAAATAAAAAGCACATTGACAGAGAAAAAAGAAATGTACAGTAATTGCAAATTAACAAAAGTCAACAGTAAACATTAATTACACACTACAGATACAACAAAACAAAAAATTTACAAGGTAGTCTAATAACTAGGGTCGAAATCTGTATCATAAGTTGGTTCAATGGGGTCAGAACTGGAATCACTGTTGGAGTCAGAACTTGAGTCAGTATTGGAGTCAAAACTTGATTTAGCTTTCTCTTGGATTGTGGTTTGAAGTTCGGTGTACTCCTCAGATTTGATCTTTTTAGTGAGGCCAATATATTTTGCAAGTCTATCAGTCCTCAGTTTTTCTTGTGCGAGACTCTCTTGTAACATGGTAACTTTATGCTGCTCACTCCTAACCATCAGAAATGTTTAGCTCAACAGGTCTTGCATCTTATTTCTCTCAAATTTCATAAACAACTCCAGCTTCCGAATCTGGTCTTCATAAGGGGTCCTAATGTAAGCTTGAAGATCTGCTACCCCTTGAGGACATCGCGAAAGATGTAAGGGTTCTCTTCCATAGCCCTTTTAAGAGTGGCAAATCGTGGAATGGGAATGGAGTGGTAGGGGACCATATGTATCCCAGCAGTGGGGGTGGGAGAAGAGGAATCTAAAAATACTACCTCAGGGTTAGTTTGAGTAGCTTGATCAGAGATAGTGAGGATGGGTGGAGGGGAATCCAAAAGTACTACCTCAGGTTCTGTGTGGGTATCATGGTCAGAAATATTGAGGATGGGTGGATCTAAAAACACTACCTCAGGGTCTGTTTGGGTAGCATGATCAAAAGTGGGAGGTAGTGAGACTGAGGTATTTAGTTGGGATGTGGAAGCCAAGGTTTGGAGAAGGGAATTTGTCACAGACTGGTTGTCTGTGTTGATCTGTAGCTAGGCTTGGATAGATTGGAGGAAGGTAAAGATTTGGCTAATTGTGTCAGGTGTGGGTGTGGTAGGCAGAGTAGGGACTAGTATGATTGATGTAGATGGTTCGGAAGCAATGGTGAGATGACTGTAAAGGGAGAAGTAGCCAAATGAGTGAATTGAGGGGGATCAGGCATGAGGACAGAGTCATGCCTAATATTCTCCAAGATTGATCCCATCAAGGATGAATAGGCTTCAGTGGTGAATATCTCAGGTTCAGGAGTATGGGTAATTTCATGTGTATGGGCTGAATGAGCTGGTGAACCTGAGAAGCTTTGAAGGAGAGGCGTGCTAGGAGAGTGGACAATAAAATCTGTGGCAATGTCTTGGAAATTGTTATGTGAAATTGGTGGTGTAAGTATGGCTGGAGGAGTTGGTGTAGATGGAGAATTTGTAATTGGGATTATGGTGGGATGAGTGATGGGACTGCTAGGATAGGTGATGGGATAGGTGTTGTGATAGGTGAGGTGGGCAAGATGATGGTTTCCTCAACAATAGGTACAGCTAAAGAGCTGGTTACCTCAGCAATGGTGGTAGTTTCAATGGCAACTGTAGGTGCAATAGGTGCAGCTAAAGAGCTGGTCACCTCAAGTTATGTGACCTCTGGCCTGGCTCAGCTTCTTCCCTCATTTTATTCAACATGGTTTGGCTTGTAGTCCAAGCCCTCTTCCCAAAAGCATGAGGGGAGATAATCTCAAATGGCTCTTGCTCATCAATGTCAAATTTGGCCCTTAGTAGGGCTATGATCTATCTTTCAAATGGTATTCCAGCTATTTTCTATTCCTTCTTCATCTTGGCACTGATGTCAGCCATGGCTTCAAAAATTAGCATAGGAGCATCGAAGAATTGCCCTTTAGAAAAATGAAAGAGGGCCTCCAAAATGGGTGTCCTTCTTTCCTGACTGTGCCCAATGACATAAAAACACCCTCTCAAAATTGAATCCATCAGCAAACATTGGGGTGCTAAGTCTCTCCTCATGATGGACTGCCCACTTCCAACTATGCCCTTGGTTAGATGGGCAGCTATATCTCTAAAAGTAGTTGTCTCTGGTGCAGCTAAAGGACCAGCAGGATCATATTGGAATGGTATCCCCAAGGCATTTCCAATGTCTACATAAGTGACTGTTAGATCACAATCATCAATGAAAATTACAAGCGTTGGGACATCAGCATCCTTCTCAGTCACTTTCATCATGTTTTGGTACCATAATCGCACCATTCTTGGATAAATTTTCTCTGGAAAAGGGGTTAGAATGTTGCTCAATGAAGCATCCCTGATGTAGTTCAATGATAGCTTACATTCTGGTTTGTTCGAGAAAAAATTCTCATCAACAATAAGCTCTGGAATCAGCTTCTGAGCTTCAATGAAAGGGTGGCAGTACCAAATGCATAGGAAGAGGAGGAAGCTGAGACTCAGGACTAGGGTCAGCTGCTGGGATGGGTTCCTCAAGTCTAACCTTCTTTCCTTTCTCAATCTTATTAGCCTTATCCATTGACAGTTTCCTCTTGGCTGAAATTTTGGCTTTTCCTTTGGTGGAGGGTTTACTAACTTTCTTAGCAGAAGACCTAGGGAACATCGCAGCCAGCGATTTTTCAGCCTTCCCCATTTTAACAATTTCTAAACACTTCTTCAAATAGTTCCTCCTTTTAACAACAATTAACTACCAATGCTCTGGAATCCCAGACAATGTATGTTTACAGAAAATAATCAAACTTTGAAAGCACAGACAGAGCATATGGAGAGAAAAATACCAAAACCTAGGGTTTGCTCAAAATCTCTGACCGCTTGATCAAATCCACCAAAACCAGAGGCAAAATGTTCTTTTCAAGCTTAATCAGCGGCAAAGAAATGAAGGCAATTCGTTCTGAGCTCCCAAAGAACGTAGAGATGGAAAAATTGGGTTTTCCGCGAAACAAGACGGGCTAGAATGCTGTCGAATATGAAAACCTTGCTTTGAATGGGTTTAAATATGCTTACATTGATTTCACAAAGCCTTATTAAAGTTTTCGAAAAGTTCAAAAAAATCCTTTTCAAAAAAAAGAATGGCATCAGTACCATTTGAAAAATAAAAGGCTATAGACACAACTATTCGAAAAGCAAAAGGCTCCAGAAACAACTATTCGAAAAGCAAAAGGCTCCAGAAACAACTATTCAAAAAGTTGTGGTTACAAGTTCAGATCCTTTTCGAAAAGAAGATTATACTTTTTGAAATGAATTTTTCTTTATGAAATGATTGTAAAATTTTTCGAAAATTATGAACAAAAGTTCTGAAGTACAGAACTCAAATTTAACCACAACACTTTCAGAACTTATGATTCCTCAAAGAAAATTTAACTAAAACATGACTAAAACAGAGAAAAAATAATTACAAAACTATTCAAAAATCACAGAACAGAGACAGTTACAATACATATGATAGAGTTGTGTGACATCAGATTTGTGGAGGCTCTTGATGATAGATGGTCATCATAGGCTCCAGAATATTTTCAATGCATGGTTTGAGCCTCTGACCATTTACTTTCAAGGTTCTCCCATCACTTGGGTCCATAATTTCCATGACTCGGATGGAGATGCTTGAATGACAGTATATGGCCCTTCCCATCTGGATCTCAGCTTTCCTGGAAAAAACTTGAGTTTTGAATTCAATAACCATACCTTGGTGCTAGCTGTGAATTCTTTTCTCAACAGATTTTTGTCATAGAAAGCCTTAACTTTTTTTTTGTAAGATCTTGCATTGGTGTATGCATCCATCCTCAGCTCTTCCAACTCAGAGAGTTGCAGTTTCCTGTGATTACCAGCAGTAGTAAGATCCATGTTTAAAGTTTTAATGGCCCAAAAGGCCTTATATTCTAACTCCACTGGTAAATGGCATGCTTTACTATAGACCAATCTGAATGGGGACATACCAATTGGGGTTTTATATGCTGTCCTATATGCCCACAATGCATCATTTAGCTTAAGGGACCAATCCTTTCTGTCCTTCCTCACAGTCTTTTCCAGTATATGTTTGATTTCTCTGTTGGACATCTCCACTTGTCCACTGGTCTGTGGATGATATGGAGTGGCTACTCTGTGAGTCAAAGAGTACTTTTTCAGTAGAGCTTCAAAATGCTTATTACAAAAATGGCTCCCCCCATCACTGATAATGGCTCTGGGGGAACCAAACCTGGAAAAAATGTTATCCTTTAATAATTTAAGGATAACTCTGTGGTCATTGGTTTTAGTGGTTGTGGCTTCAACCCATTTGGATACATAGTCCACAGCTACTAAAATGAAATTAAAACCATTTGAAGGAGGAAAAGGTCCCATAAAATCTATCCCCCAAATATCAAACAATTCAACTACCAAAATGGGTTGTAAAGGCATTGAATTTCTCTTGGAAATGTCACCCAATCTCTGTCAATTCTGACAAGACTTACAGTGCTGCAGTGCATCTTTGAAGAGTGTGGGCCAATAAAATCCACACTATAAAACTTTTCCAGCAGTTTTGTTTCCACTAAAATGACCTCCACAGGCCTGTTCATGACACATGGAAAGTATGCTGTGGAAGTCTTCTTCATGGACACATCTTCTAATTATTTGGTCTGAACAAATCTTGAACAGGTAAGGATCCTCCTAAATAAAGTGTTTAACCTTTGAAAAGAAGAGATTTTTATCCATTTTATTCCAGTGTTGAGGGGTCCTCCCAGCAGCCAAAACGTTGACTATATTTGCAAACCAAGGGGTATGCACACTGATAGCAAAAAGTTACTCATCAGGAAAAGAGTCATTGATAGGCAACCTATCAATCTCAGTAGTTATAATTCTAGACAGGTGATCAGCCATCACATTTTCTACACCCTTTTTGTCTTTAATTTGTAAATCAAACTCCTGTAATAGAAGGATCCACCTGATTAATCTTGGTTTGGTATCCTTCTTAGACAGAAAGTATTTCAGGGTTGAGTGGCCAGTGAACACCACAATTTGTGAACCCAAAACATATGACCTAAATTTCTCCAAAACAAAAACAACTGCCAACAGCTCTTTCTCAGTTGTTGTGTAATTGAGCTATGCATCAATCATTGATCTACTGGCATAAGCTATGACATGAGGTAGCTTATCCTTTCTCCGCCCAAGAACAGCTCCCAAAGCATAATCTGATGCATCACACATCAGCTCAAAAAGCAGTGAATAATCTGGAGACTGTAGTATTGGAGCTGAAATCAAATAATTTTTTAAGAATTCAAATGCCTTAAGGCATTCATCATTAAAAATAAAAGGGACATCTTGGCACAATAAATGGGAAAGAGGCTTGGATATTTTACTAAAGTCCTTAATGAACCTCCTGTAAAATCCAGCATGCCTCAAAAAACTTCTGATTTGCTTAACATTTTTGGGAGGAAGCAAATGTGCAATTAAATCAATTTTTGCTCTATCCACCTCAATGCCCTTATGGGAGACAACATGACCAAGGATAATGCCTTGGGTGACCATGAAATGGCTCTTCTCCCAGCTCAAAACTAAATTAGTTTCCTCACATCTCTGTAACACCAAGCTGAGATGATGTAAACACTGGGCAAAACTGTCTCCATATATTGAAAAGTCATCCATAAAAATCTCCATAAATTGGTTAATCATATAAGAGAAAATGGAGTACATACATCTTTGAAAGGTAGCAGGAGCATTATAAAGACCAAAAGGCATCCTCCTATAGGCAAAAGTGCCGAAGGAGCAAGTGAATGTGGTCTTTTCCTGATCTTGTGGATACACAGGAATCTGGTTGTAACCAGAGTAACCATCAAGAAAATAGTAATAAGCTTTTCCTACTAACTTATCTAAAATCTGATCAATGAATGGAAGAGGGAAATAGTCCTTTCTGGTCATTGTGTTTAGCTTTCTGTAATCAATACAGACCCTCCAACCAGTTGTTTGTCTGGTTGAAATAAGCTCACCAGAATCTGAGGTTACAACAATGATTCCAGATTTCTTAGGTACCACCTGTGTAGGTGGCACCCAAGCTGAATCTGAGATGGGGTAAATGACCCCAGCATCCAACAACTTTACAACCTCCTTCATGACCACTTCTTGCATATGAGGATTCAGCCTCCTTTGCATTTCTCTAGAAGGCTTTGTATCTTCTTCCAAGTGAATTTTATGCATGCAAACAGTTGGACTGATTCCTCCCAAATCAGCAATAGTTCAACCAATTACCCTCTTATGCTATTTCAATACAATCAACAACTCTTCCTCCTGCTCCTCAGTGAGGGAGGAAGAAATAATCACAAGCAATGTTTTATGGTCTCCTAAAAACACATATTTCAAATTTTCTGACAACTGTTTCAGCTCTACATCAGGTGGGCTGAGAAAAGAAGGTAACAAAGGTACCTTGGTTGTTTGTGGAAGGGAAAAACAACAGGTTTTCATGAAGAAAACCTTGTTGTTTTCACATATGTTTCTTGCACAGCCCTGACCTCCTCAGTCTTTGAGGCACAAGTTGTCTCTTCCACAATATTTCTCCAAACATTTTCAAAATCTGTGGTTAAATCTTTACACTGCAAGAACTGTGGTAAAGTTTCTTCTACCAGTTCATCCAACAAATTAACAAGAAAGCATTCCTCGGAACTAAATTGAGGCTAGGTAACTGCATTGTAAACATTTAACTTCACCTTCATATTTCCAAAAGACACTTCCATAATACCAGACCTGCATTGAATGCAAGCATTGGCTATAGCCAGGAATGGTCTCCCCAAAATGACAGGGATGGAAGTTCTGCTTTTTATGGGTTCCATATCCAGTACCAGAAAATCAGCAGGGTAAAAAAACTTATCTACTCCTACCAACACATCCTCAATTACCCCAACTGGCTTTCTTTCAGATCTGTTTGCTAATTGTAACACCACATGAGTGGGTTTTAATTCTCCCAAACCTAGTTTCTCATATACAGAATATGGAAGCAGGTTGACACTAGCACCCAAATCTAATAAAGCCTTTTCAGTGGTATGTTCCCCAATAATGCAAGGGATTGTGGGGATTCCAGGATCTTAGAGTTTAGGAGGTGTGGCAATGGACAAAACCTATTTAACTCTTTCCACAGCAAAGACCTTCTTGGATAACTGGATCCTAGATTGTCTTTTGTGTGTGCAAATGTCCTTCAAAATTTTTGCATAGGCTGGGACTTGCTTGATTGCATCAAGTGAAGGAAGATTTATCTTGACTTGCTTGAAAGTCTCCATCATTTCATCTATTTTTGTATTTCCTTTATTAAAAGGAGATGCAGATTTCATGGCATGGGGAAATAGTAAATGAGGAACTAGTCCTTCATTTACAGCTTTAGAATCATCACCAGAATATTTTTTATTTTTCTGTTTTTCATTTTTTATTTTACGAGGTACATCAAGACAATGCTAACATCATGCTGCTCCTGCTGCATGTTCCTAGCAGTTTCCTTATTTTATTCTTCTTCTTTTTCTGTATCCACATTGTTGTTTACAACTCTTCCACTTCTCAAAGTAGTGATTGCTTTTACTTCTTCATGTGAAACAGAAGCCTCTCTAACCATGAACTATCCTTTGGGATTGTTCAAGGGTTGACTGGGTAACCTACCTTCCTCTCTTTTGGCCAAGGCATTTGAAAGTTGACCCAATGTATCTTCAATCTTCTTTATACTCTGACTGTGAAAGTTTACAGTCTGAGTTAAAGATCCTAAATTCTGGAGTGAGGTTAGAACTTGGTCTTCAAAAGAAGGGGATCTGAAAGGAGGCTAAGCTGTGACAAATTGGTGCACAGGGTGTGCCATCTGTTGTGGAATGGGCTGCTGAAAATTAGGCTTAGTATAGAAATTCTGCTGGTAAGGCTGAGCAGTTTTGAAAGGTATTTGGTGCTTTGGTTGCTGCTGCTGTTGTGTTTGATAATTGCCCTGGCTCCACCTTAAATTAGGGTGCCCTCTCCATGCATATTCATTAGATTGCATCTGTCCAAACGATTTGGCAACATGAGCTTACTCCACCACTAGATCTGGGAATTGTGGTGCAGCTGGACATTGATCATGGGAATGAGTAGGGGACTGGCATATCAGACATGCCTCCTCCACTCTTGCAACCATTGGATTTTTAAGTGAGTCCATCAATCTATCAAACTTTGTGGTTAGATTATCTATCTTCCTTTCCAACTCATTCACCTCATAAATCTTTCCCTTGGTAGTCTGCTCTTTATTCAACCGAGTAGGATTCTCAATGTCTCTTGACAAAGATTCCTGTTGAGTTGAATTTTCACCAATAACTTCAAATAGGTCCTAGACCTTCTCAATTATTTTTTGCAAATAGGTGCCTCCACAAGAAGCATCTACCATATTCTTACCCTTTTGATCAATTCCCTGATAGAAACTTTGAACAAGAACAAGCTGCCATTAGGGAACTTGATGATGAGGGAATTACCTTAAAAGTTCCTTAAATATTTCCCATGCTTCATTAAAAGTTTCAGTTGAGTGTTGAGAAAAAGAAATAATGCTTTGTCTCAATAGGCTGGTCTTAGACATAGGAAGTATTTGGCTAAAAATTGACATTGCAAATCATTCCAAGAAGTAATACTATTTGGTGGCAACATGGACAGCCATGCTCTAGCTTTGTCCTTTAATGAAAAAGGAAAGAGCCTAAGCTTGGTTGCCTCTGGACCAAGTCCTGCTATGTTGAATGTGGTACAAAGAGACAAGAATTCATCCACATGCTTGTATGGATCTTCCTTACTCAAACCATGGAAGGAAGGAAGCATCTGGATAGTTGATGATTTGATTTCATAATTTCCTTCAACAGTAGGAAATTGAATGCAAAATGGGGAATTATATGCACTAGGTGCAAAGTAATCCCTCAAAAGTCTAGGTTGCTCACCCATAGTAGCAGTCTCAGCAAAATTCTGTGATGTTTGTCTGGGTCTTAGTAGCCTTTCAACTTCTAAATTCAGAGGGACAATCTTAGAATTGAGATTACTCCTACCAAACATACAACAAAGAAATAGAGAGAAAAAATTATGCAAAGCAAACCTTCAAAACTGAGTAGATTCCAAGCTCAAATGTAACTGCACATATTTAAACAACATAACAGTTAGCACTGATGTAAAAATAAAAAAAACTTAGGTCTACCAATTTTAAAATCTATTCCCCGGCAACGGCGCCAAAAACTTGTTGTTGATTCTAAGTGTGCATGATTTATTTGTATTTTGAAAACCGATTTGCAAATGATGAATTATACTGAATTTGGAAAACTAAAAAGAATAAAGAAATATCAGCACAGAGAGAAGTTAATTAGCCTGCAAGATCAGGGCCAATTGTAGCAAGTTTTAAATGTAAGTGCGTAAAAGATCGTCCACAGGGAATTGATTTAAAATGTAAGATAAACCTCCAGATCTGAGCTACCAGATCTGACCTCTGATCCTATCTACAAAGCAAATAAGATGAGAGTTTGAATTTGTCACATTAACTAAATTATCTATAAGTAAAATTTCAACTAAGTGATCCAGATCTGAGTGGGGAAATTGGATGCAAAATTAATAAGAATGGAGAACTAACAGCTAACTCAAGCTGAGTAATTGATTACAGAATGAGAAATACTGTAACTCCGTTGAAAAAGTATTAAATCTTCATCTGGCTACCAACTCAGATGTAAGAGAAAATAATCCAATTCAAGGCTTAGGATTGAGTTGAACTTATGGCTATGATCTGTCCACTGTCATGGACACAGATCATCCAATAGTTTTCTTCTTCAATTCAAAGTCTTAATTCAGAACAAAGGCACCACTACAAATGCTGTAAGAACCAGGTTACAAACACAGATTCCCACAGGGATAGTGAATTAAGGGAAATTACTTAAAAATAGCCAATCTAAAGGAGTCTAATGAGTGAGGAGATCACAATGAACCCTCAACATGAATCCGATAGAGAACATACTGATGAAAGTAACCTTTTCAAATCCACCATTACAATTACAAAGCACAGCTTATAACAGCTCTCAGATTTGTAGTCTTGAATACAATTCTCATTTAAATTAGTGAGTCTAATGAGTGAGGAGTCTAATGAGTGAGGAGATCACAATGAACCCTCAACATGAATCCGATAGAGAACATACTAATGAAAGTAACCTTTTCAAATCCACCATTACAATTACAGAGCACAGCTTACAACAGCTCTCAGATTTGTAGTCTTGAATACAATTATCATTTAAATTAACACAAGGATCTCATAGTTCTCAGTTACAGACAAAAGCTAGGCTATTACAGAGGTTTCAGACAAGCTATCTTGATCTGAATTGGAAATGGGGCAGCAGGAATGAAACTCAAATTCTGGATACCCAAATTGGGCAAGTAGTTCGTCTATTTATAGTTTTCCTCAAGTCCATTTCAGATGTGCATTAACCAATCAGAATTGGTTAGATCCATATCAGCCAATAGGAGTCGAGCACAAGGATCCAGTTCTGTTCTGGCCAATCAGAACTGCTTGATCTGGTTCAGCCAATCAGGAGATAGAGGCATCAATTATGTTATGTAATTCAAAAATCTGTTTGAGCTTCTAGAAGTTTCGGCCAAGTAATTTCATCTTTGGGTGTTCACATGGGTTGGAATTTGCCTCTAGTTCGTGCTTCGAATCTTTCAGAATGCCCCTAGGTTTTTAAATGCATTGGGGCACGTACAGAGATTACTAAATTGCCCTTGCAGCTGCTGGGAATCTTTAGAATACCATTTCGCATAGTTTGGAGACCTTTTCGAGAGGTACTATAACTTCTGAAGCTCTATTCGCACAGATCTGGTGCTATTCGCAAGGAGTTTCCTTCTTTTCGAATAGGTCAAGAATCCTTTCGAATAGATCAGGTGCTCTTCGAAAACTAAGCCTGGAGCTTTTAGTTCTTTTCGCAGTGTCTAGGCTCTTTTCAAATTGTTCAGGTTCTTTTCGAATAGTTCAAGAATCCTTTCAAAAAGCATTCTGCAATGCATTCTTCTTTTCAAGTAGCTCCGAACTTATTTCCAGGTTGAAACTAGGCTTTTGTCCTCTTTAGTCTAGACATTTTGACAGTCAATGAGATTGTCCTTTCTCCTTCTTCCTCCAGATCAAAATAGGTCATCCTCTTTTTGGCACTTTTAAGCTGCTTTCAGGGTTAAGCCTGCCTTTGTTGTTAGCTATAAAACAAACACTAAAAACACTTATTTAGTTCGCTCAGGGGTCTATCAAGGCCCAGATTAGGGGGTGGAAAATAGTATTTTCTAATTCGCAACACCAATCCATAGATCTAAGATAGATTATTCTTCTCTGCACTTGTGCTTGTAACCCTGTAAGAGATTGTGCAGAGACAGACTCCCCTCTATTTGTATAGACCCACCATCAGATGGCAGATCTAATTTGGCTGTAGAGATTGTATGCTTGTGACTGGATCACTGCTGTCTTTCTAAAGCAGTGAATAGCTAGGCCTAAAGCTAATACTCAAACTTTTGCTGATCCTGTGTGTCCAGGCTAGAGCACATTGCAAGCCTAGCCCCACACATAGAACTTTAGAGGTTGAGGTTCCTATGGATTCTTGAGCTGGTAGCCTGGATGAAGTAGTGCCTACAATGATAAACATGTTCTGACCCACCTATGGACTGTGGTTCCCCTACTGGATACCCAGTGACCATTTAAGTGGGCAGGTTATAGCCATAAGGGATTGGATCATGGCACAAGGGTGAGTTGGATCCTTTCTCCTCTTTGGTGATAATGTAGCCATTGGACAGGACTTCTATAGCAGCAGATCTGAGTCTGAGTTATAAAACCCATCAGATCTGTACCTAATAGCTTACTTCTCACCTTTTTTATATTTATTTTCTCACACTCCACTCTTCTCAACTATTTCTATAGTTTAGGCATTAGGTTACCTTAGGATGTAGACAATAGTGACCTTAAATCCTCTTCCATTTACAATTGCCAGATCTGTAGACAGATCTGGAGGGCCTACTAAAGAAAGCTCCCTTGGAGCTTTAGATCAATTTTCCCTATGGGAAAAACTCTTACTTATTAAAACTTACTACAACAGGCCCTGTATCTTGTAAGTCTGTGTATTTTTAGACTTGCTACTCTGTAGTTTTCAATCCACCTTTGATTCAGTTTCACTAACACATTCTTATCACTATTTCCAATAAAGTTAGCAACAACCACTTAAAATACCCTAACAAGTTTTTGGCGCCGTTGTCGGGGACTCTTGATCTATTAGTAGACCCTAGATTTTTTATTTTTTTTATTCTTTGGTAGATGTGCTTGTGAATAACTGATACTGCTGATTTACATTTGAAATTTTTCTTTGCAGATCTGGATAGTAGCAGAGAGGAGAGTTGAACTGAACATGGAGTCTAGCTACCTCTTGTTTGCATTTCTCTCACCCTCAAAAACTCAGTCTATTTCTCCTTTGCAAATTCCATAGCAGTTGATTAGGATAGTTGTAACGTTGGTAGATGATTCTTTGAGTTAATTGCAATGTGTCTGCAAGTAGTCTTCCCTTCTGTTGGTGTGTGTGCATGTTCGGAAGGAGATCCCACAGTCCCACATTAGAGACTCCTAACCCTGAGATAGAAAGGGGCAGAAGACCAAGAAGGCCCAGACACACCACAGTTGAGCTCCATACTGATACTGAGATAGCAGTCATGGGTGAAGAGCAACCCAAGACATTAAAAGAATTGAATGCTCCTGATGATTATAATTCCCCATTCAGCATTCAATTCCCAGATGTTCAGGGAAATTATGATGCCTGACAATCGTCATTCCATTTGACTGGAAAATCTTTCCTTAGTAACATGAAGATCGATGTGCAAATAGGAGTTTGTTGTGCAATGAATCGACCAATGTACTGTATCATGCCTAAGAAGCCTCTGACTTCTTTCTCAATAGATGACGGTGGCATTTCGACGATGGCTTTTACCTTGATTGGGTCAACCTCGATGCCTCTTCTGCTGACGATGAAGCCCAGTAGTTTTTCTAACATACCGAATGCACACTTCTGAGGGTTCAGACGGAGCCTATATTTCCTCAATCTTTCGAACAGCTTCTGGAGGTTCACCAAATGGTCACCTCTTTTTGGTGATTTGGCAATCATGTCTTCAATATACAGCTCAATTTTTTGGTGCATCATGTCATGGAAGAGTGCTGTCATAGCTCTCTGATACGTTACCCCAGTATTTTTTAGTCTGAAAGGCATGACTCGATAGCTGAAAGTTCCCCATGGAGTGATGAACACTTCTTCTCGCGGTCTGCTTCTGCTATCTTAATCTGATTATACCCAGAGAATCTGTCCATGAATGAGAGCATCCCATGCTCAATAGTGTTATTGACCAAGATATTGATGTGTGGCAACGAGAAGTCATCTTTCGGGCATACTTTATTTAGGTTTCTGAAGTCGATGCACATGCGAACCTTTCCATCTTTCTTTGGTACAAGGACGATATTGGCTAGCCATTGTGGGTATTTGGAGACCATGACAAATCCCGCATCGTACTACTTGATGACCACATCTTTTACTTTCAGCATCCATTCTGGCCTAAGGCATCTCAACTTTTGCTTGACCGGTTTAACATCTGGATATAGCGGTAGTTCATGCTTGACCAAATCAGTATCCAGACCAGGCATATCCTCATATGACCATGCGAAGACGTCTTAGTATGATCAAAGGAAATCAATCATGCTTTTTCTTTTCTCAGGAGATAGCAACGTTTCGATCTTGGTGATTCTAGGAACCTCCTTTGCACCCAGGTTGACATCCTCTGTTTCTTCCACGATTGGGGTAGGGCTATGTTTTAAATCGGCGTACCATTCAAGGAGTTCATTGGGAAACTCCTCAGCAGGGATTTCCTCGTTCAGACTCATGACTCCTACCTCTTCTTATATTTCTATAGGAAAGGGGTCGAATTCACATAGGACAGGTGTTGGGACTAAATTTTAGTTGCGTGCTTATTTTATTATTTTGAAAACAGATGAGGAAAAGAATCAAAATAAAATAAAGCAAAACAAAATCAAAGATGGAAGATACAAAAGCACAAAACCAAAACCCACAGACCTGCAAGAATCTAGGGTCTGTTGTAGCACGTTTTTAGTAAGTAAGGGTTTGTCCCACAGAGAAATTGATCTAGAACCCAAAAAGGGTTGTATTAGTAGGCCTCCAAATCTGGCTACAGATCTGGCAATCCTAAAGAAAGGGAGTTGGGTGTCACAACTACACTAAACTAAAACTAATAGAAGAGAAAGAAAGTGCAATCCTATCCTAAAGAAAGGGTTTATGAAGAAGGTGATGATGGCGTGTGTTAAATTACAAATAAAAATTATTGGGAAGTAAACAACTAACCTAAGGTTATTTCAGTCATGTAACTCAGATCTAGAGCTGCCTCTGCAGCAATCCTTCAGATGGCTACAAGCACATCTGGAAGGAGGAAGAATCTAACTCAACTCCTATGGTTTAACCTGGTCTCTTAAGGCTATAACCTGTCCACTGCAATGGTCACAGACTATCTAATAGAGAGGATCAAAACACATGAGTTAAATCAGAAAACCAATCTGATCCAAGGGAATGGGTTGATCTTAAGGCTATAACCTATCCACATAAATAGTCACAAATTATCCAATAGATGTCCTCCAACCAATGAATCAAATCAGAACATAAAAATCATTGCAAACACTATGTTTGCCAAGCTACAAGCACAGGCATCCATAGGAGCAAACAACTCTTGAAAAACCTGTGAAAACAATAGTTATTCAGAAGCTAGTAAGGGACTTGAATGTAGCTGGTCATTACTACAAAAGGGCCGCAATGGCTCAGCTCAAAAGTTTGCAATCTCTACAGAGAAATCAGCTCTAACATCTGATAATGGTCATGTAAAACAGAGGGGAGCTTGTTCCTGTCACAACCTCTCACAAGGCTACAAGCTCAAGTGCAGAGGATAAGAATCCATCTCAGACCTGTGGCTTGGAATCATCCTAGGGCTATAGTCTGTCCACTCAAATGGTCACAAGCTATCCACATAGGCTATCCAAATCACAAAAGTCTGAGATGGAACAAGAAAATTGCTGCCACCACCATGGTCCCAGGGCTACAAGCTCAAGCTTTAATGGGAGTTTCAAATCAGTAAAATCCTATGTATATGGCATAGATCTACAATACTATGGATACATAGAAAAATAGCAGATTGAATAAGCATTAAAACAAACTTTTCATTGATTAAATAATACTTACAATGAAAGTCCTCAAGGCAGCAGCCTTGTGCAGAACAGCCCTCAACAGATCCCAAAGCTTACATAACCCATTACAAAACTTAATTAAACCATGCCTAATTGCTTACAAAGATCATAGCCAACAAGTGCTGGCCTAAGGAAGAAGAAAAAGGAAAAAAGATGGTGATCTAACCCTAACCCTAATCTACTAGAGCTCACAGTCGACTGAGGTTGAAGGAAAGATAGGCTTCTAAAAATAGATTACAGCTTATATACTCAAACTTAATGCCTTGGCTGTTAGGGGAGAAAACCCTAATTTTATGGCAGGTGTGGCTCCTTAACAGCCCTTGGATGCCTCGAGATGTGTGGGAATAGATTAGGGCCTTGAGATGAGTGCCCTAGTAGTGTGGAAATCCCCAAAAGGTCCCTTGGCATAGAAGAGAAGTGGAGAATCCGAGTATCGCGCAGATGCTTTAGTTTTAGAGCATAGTCACGAGGCTCTGATGCTTTGTCACGAGGCTAAAATGCATGTAGAATGAAGATCGCAAAGCTATTCACAGGGACGGAATTGGCTTGTCGTGTAGCTGCCTTTAATACTGATGGGCGCGAGATTTGCGTGACTGAATTTCTGAAGCTCGTTCATGATGGAGCAACACTACGTATTGAACTATGCGACGAGTTGAAAGAAACAGCGGATGAACCGTGTGGATGAACTACGCAAAAGTTCACGTGCAGATGCTTAATGGCCTATGCTCTGCGAGATCCACGCGAGGAAATTTTTGAAGCTCTCTCTCTTTGGAGCACTGCAAGGTCTGTGCGACATGTTTTTACGTTGCTGGCTTCATCTCTCGCGAAGTTGACTCTTTGGCTATTTGCGTTGCGCGACAGTGCTCACGCCTTGGATCTCAACCGCATGAGAGTTGCATTCAGGCTCTCTTCTGCAGTGCATCTGCTTCTGCAGCACTCTCTTATGTTTAGATCCTCACTCCTCTCCTCTGTCAGACTTCTGGGACCCACACATGCATCCAAAATAGTCACCATGGTGTTCCTTCAGTTCTTGGCTTGGCTTCACAGTATGGATTCAAATCAGCACTTATTGCCCCCAATAAGCATGATAGTTGTTTTAGGCTGAAATATTTATGTCTAACTACAAAACACACTAAAAGGGTAATTATTAAATGGCTTCAAGGAATAGTAAAGGCTAGGTTAAGAGGTAAAAAGTGGTATTTTTCAATACTTAACACAACCCCAGACCTAATCTTTGCTAGTCCTCAAGCAAAGCAAAATTTAAATAACTACTCTAAGAATATAAATGCCACTTTCGTAGGGAGCACGGATGTATTTAGCTTATGCATCAAGCCTTTTAAACCCCTAGGTGATCCCTAGTGGAGGAGTGAAGTCTCCTGAGGGTTTTTAGTGAAGATACCCACAACCTTCTCAATAAAACAGTTAACAAAAGTGCACACATTATTAAATCAGTTTTATATAAATAGACTATCAGTCTACCCTTGAGTCTTTTCAAAATGTGAGGAGTTTTAAACATCTGAAATGCATAGACCATTTAATCATGAAAAACTCTTACATGCATGCACATAATTTCCAATCAGCTTACAACCAGAAAAATAGTAAGTGTATGTCAATACTAAACTCACCATCAATTCAAAAATTAGGTTTAAATGTTAGACCCAATGCTTACCAGGGCAGTCTCTCACAATTAAGTTTGAGGGTTTTCATTTTCACACAAGCTCAAGAGCAGTCACAGACCTCAAATGGGTCTACAAGCATGAGCATAGGCAAGGCTTCTAATTTTTGACATCCTTAACTGTTTCTCACCATAGGTTAAACAACTCTTTATCTCCACATAACAGGTCATTCCAATTAGGATCACAAGCTCTTATGACTGGGTTGTAATGTGGCTTATGGTTGAAGGTTTCAAAGAATGGAAGGGATGACAAGGTTGTAAAATTGGGAAATCGGCAAGTGAAGGAGGTGATTAATGACTTCACCTTCTTGAATTCAGCATATTTCATCTTCTTAGATATTTTTCATATTTGAAGTGGCCAGCTTCTCCTCTTCTTTTTACTTTTTCCAATGAAATCTCCTCTTGGCTCCTCTCTCTTCCTTTTTATTTTATTTATTTATTTTTTTTTTTTCTTTTGGATACAATTTTTTTTTTCTTTTTATTTTTATTTTTCTGAAATAACACTCTTCTCCCAGCTGCTACACTACTGTCCTCCTGTTGTATTTCTTCTTCATTCACCAAATGTTGACCCTAGATTGTCCATCTCCAACTTCTTCTCCTTTACCTTCTGAATTCTCAGAGTGAGGGTAGGGTTGAATCAGGTCTACAGGTTCAGGTGCAAGTACTCCAGTATATTTTGAATAAAACTAAAATTTTAAGGCTCAAAAGGTGTATGCACAAGGGCAGTTTACTAGGTTTGGTATCTTTAGGCTCAAACTGTCCAAGAGAAGGCCTTGATCCTTTCCTAAATGTCATGGATACTATCAGTTGTTTCAACTTGGAGATGCCTAACTTCTAGTGAGAAAATAAACTCAGCCAGTCCTTAGAGCAAGAAGAATTGCCAAAGACACTCCTCAAAGAGAAAAAAAAATTTGTGGGCCCAAATCTCACTAGGTATGGTCTTCCATTGAACTCATGGGCATGTCTTTACCTTTTTCTCTCTTTAATGGTTCAGTCATTGCTGACACAAATGAGTTTTCTTGGTATTCACCTCATGGAAATATTAAAATTTTTAAAAAATTAATGCCAAAAGGTCTGTAAAATTTTAAATTTCCTCATTTTTATAGTTTCTTAGGTGAACTTAGCTCTACTTTTATCTTACTCACTTAATTATGCTGCCCTTAGGTTTACTACTTCATTAGCATACCCTGCCACACCCCCAAACCTATGAGGAACAGTGTCCTCACTATTTCAGAGATAAAGAATATGGGTAGCAGGGTATGTTTATAAACAAAATACACAACGAAAATAAAGACAGTACAACATAATGGAAATTAATCAAAACACAAATAAGAGATACATAAAATAAAAAAAAATAAGAAATTTCATTCATAAAACAGTAATATATACAATGCAAGTGATATAAAGTACAAAAGTTCCTAGAAAGCAAAGAAATTCTAACTAACTACAATTACAAATATGCATCATCTATATCTACATCTATGTCCTCTTGAGAAGCTTTTCCTTTTTCTTTCTTGAGAGCAACAGCAGAGGACTTGGATATCTTAGCAGTAGTCTTCCTGTGCTTGGTGTTGCTTCTCTTTTTGGGCGTGGGTTCAGGATTTGAGGAAGGTTCCTTGATCTTAAATCTAGGTTTTGATTTTTTGGGATGAGGAGCAGTTGCAGGGGGAGGAGCTACTGTAGTGTAGAGAGAAGCAACTGCTACAGCCATGTCTCTGTCAGCCATAGAAGATAAGGTCTGCTACAATGCTATAGCAGTCTTGGCATAATTATCAGCTCTCTACTCAACTAATCTAAGGGCCACCTTCATGTTCTTCACACCATCTTCAAGGCCATCAGCTCTTTACTTCTCCTGCTAGTATAGTTTCAAGGTCTGCCTCCAACCATGCTTCATCTTCTTTCTCTCCATCTTGTGAGTTAATTCCAACAGCTTGATTTGATGGAGGAAAGCCTGCTTGATTGTTGTGTTTATATCTGCTATCCCCTTGATCACATCCCTCTTGATGTAAGGGTTCTCATCTATGGCTCTCTTAAGAGTAGCAAATGGTGGGGTGGACAATGAGGAAGCAGGAACCATAATCCTCTCAGTTGGGTCCTCCAAAGAGCAGCAAATGGTGGGGTGGACAATGAGGAAGCAGGAACCATAATCCTCTCAGTTGGGTCCTCCAGGCTGGGGTAGGGACTGGGTAAAGATGATGGAATGGGTAAGGTGGGGACAAAGGGTGTTGGCTGGGAGACTTAAGGTTCAGTTTGTGTAAGGTTCACTACCTCAGGTTCAATTTGGGTTGAGGCAGAGGTTAATGTCACCTGTGCAAGGGTAAGGTCCATTACCTCAGGATCAGTTTGGGTTGAGGTAGTGGCTTGGGTAGGTGTGGTGGTTATGGGTGTGAAATCTAGAAATGGGTGAGGTAGGAGCTAGCATGGGAATGGAAGTAAAAGTGGAGGTGTGGGTGAGGGTGATGGAAGTGGGAGGGTAGGGATAGCTTGGCTGGCAGCTGCAGGGGTAGCTGATGGAATGGCTGTAGATGTAACAGCATATGTGGTAGCTGTAGTGCCCTTCTCCCTCTTCTCTTTCTGTGTCTCAATTAGTGACCTACCGATGGTCCATTGCCTTCTCCCAAACTCTACTGGGGTAGGGGTGCACTCTCTTCTCTTATTGGAACTTTGTACCCTCCCTTCTTCAATAGAGCAATTATCAATCTGCAGTAAGGCAAGGCATGAGGCTTTTGTTCATTCTTGATCTTCCCATGCAAGTCCTTCATGGCCTCAAAAACCAATAGGGCTACATTGAAGCAGTGCCCTTGAGAGAAGGAAAAGATGGCATCTGATATGAGTGTCCTTCTCTCTTGTTGGTGGCCAGAATAATAAATGTTCTTTCTCAACACCTGGTCCATGAACATCAGACCAAGTTCCAAATCTCTTCCCTTATTGAATCCCCTAATGCTTTTATCCCTCTGGTTATCTTCAAGGCAATTTCATCAATTGAGGCTGACAGAGGGGCTCCCAAACCACAACTGAGATTCTAGTCAGATGGGATATCTAAAACATGGGCTATCTGGGCTAGCCCTACTAGCATCTAAAAATTATCCACTAGGATTAAGAACACAGGATTTCCATGATCATCCTTGTTCAACCTTATGTTCTGATAAAGCAATTGCACCAGCCTTGGGCAAACTATTTCCCTGACATAGATCAGCAGAGGTACCAAGGAGGTCTTGGTCAGAAATTCAATTGAGGGAGCTATCAAGGGGTCCTTCTCAAAGTGAGCCTTATCAAAGGTTGTTTCTGGCTCCAACTTGATGGCAGCCACAAACTCACTAGGGGTTGTCAGAGGGTCGGGTTCCTCATCAACTTCTTTACCCTTCTTCTATTTCTTCTTGGATTTCTTAGGGCTCTGAGTGGCAGACCTAACGTTCTTCACAGGAGAAGCCCTCTTTTTGGTATTTTCCACTTGGGGTTCATCTTGGGGTAAAGGTAAATCAGAGGTCTCCACAGTGGAGGCCTCAGCAATCCTCACAGACTTCCAAGTAGTAGTAGGGATGTCTGTTGCAACAGGGTTTAATATGGCATAAAGGTTTGCCAGGAATGGGGCTTTGTCAGCCATAGTCTCACCTAAAATCTAGGGTTTTGGGTCTGAAATTGAATACTCTAGTTGACTGTGGGTCCCCTTAACTACTCAGTACAACCAAATCCCACAAAGGACTACTATAGATGGAAAATAGTCTAAAGAATAACCAGCTAGTGCGGAGTTCAAAACTTACCCCCAAACCCTAGGGTTTCGCAATAGGAACTGTCCTGTGGTCCAAAGTAGACTTGGCCAGGTGCAAAGTGCTCTGACTTAGTTGCTAAACAAGATGTACAGTTTTCATAGTGAATAGTGGAGCAGCAGGGTTCAAAGGTGAAGAAAAATGGGGGTCCGAAAAGAAGAAATTGCCAGAGCTCTGTGAAGATGACTGACAGAGCTCTCATGGGGCTTTTTAAAGAGAATCCCGAGCTTCGCAATGATCCCGATTGGATCTTGTGGAGCTCCCTTTAAATGCAATCCGGCCTCGCGACAACAGTGATTTGGGACTCAGTGTCGCACAGTACAAAGGGGTCCTCACGAAAGGTGATTTCAAGCATATCATGGCATCGCGCAGTACAAAGGACTGCGCGACATGCTTCTTCAAATATAATAGAGCTTCGCGAGGCTCTTTAGTAAGTCTGTCGAATAGTTCAAATGAGGGACTAGCTACTCGCACAATATATATGCATCCTTGCGACAGGCCATTCCAGCTAAAATAGGGCCACGCGAGGCTCTGCTCAGTGCTATCTCATGCTCACTCTCAGTGCTGCATCAGTCCTTGGTGGGTCTGTCACAGCTTTGACTTCTCAAAAGCTCAAGACACCTGATTCATGCACACACATTAGGCAATATGCACACATACCAACAAACACACATGCTAGCAACTAATAAAATTAAATCACATCGGATTAAGCAAGGGATGCATTGCAATTACAGTGTACATTGCCCCTAATTCAGACAGCTCATGTATAAACCACAGAAGAAGCATGCTCAACATACATAGTTTCATATTCCCAAACTACTCTAAACAGACTCAAAACTAAAACAACACATCAAAAATCAAATGACAAACACAGTACATGACAAACTCAAAACTGCAAACACCTTAGAAATAAGCAAAACAGATATGGTACATATGATACAAGGCTGTGGGTCAGTCAGCAGTGGGAGATTCATGAAGGTGGATGGTCTGAGGAGGCTCCACAGAATTTTCAACACAAATCTTCAGCCTTTGACTATTCACCTTCATGCTCTTCCCAGAAATGGGATCCATGATCTCCACAGCACCAGATGAGGAGGAATGAATGACAGTATAAGGTCCATCCCACCTGGATTTTAGCTTCCCTGGAAAAAATTTTAACTTGGAGTTAAATAACCAAACCATGGCACATTCTTTGAAATCCTTGAGTTGGCATATGCATCCAATCTCGACTCCTCAAGCTCTAACAGCTGTAGCTTCCTATGCATTCCAGAAGGTGCTAGATCTAAATTTAAAGTTTTAACAGCCCAATAGGCTCTATGTTCTAACCCCACTGGCAGGTGACAGGCCTTGCCATAAACTAGTCTGAAAGGGGACATGCCAATTGGGGTCTTATAGGCAGTCCTATAAGCTCACAGTGCATCATTCAGCTTCATAGCTCAGTCTTTCCTATCTGTCCTAACTGTCTTCTCTAGGATGTGCTTAATCTCCCTATTTGAAATTTCAACTTGCCCACTAGTCTGGGGGTGGTAGGGAGTTGCAATCCTATGGGTAACAGAATATTTCTTGAGCAAGCTCTCAAAATTTCTGTTACAGAAGTGGTTGCTCCCATCACTTATAATGGCTCTAGGGGTGCCAAATCTTGAGAAGATATTTTCTTTGACAAACTTTAGGACAACCTTGTGGTCATTAGTTCTTATAGCAATGGCTTCAACCCACTTGGACACATAGTCCACTGCCACAAGGATAAAACTATAACCATTTGAGAGAGGAAAGGAGCCCAGAAAATCAATTCCCCATATATCAAACAATTCTACAACAAGAATGGCCTGCAATGGCATTGAATTTTTCCTTGATAGGCCACCCATTTTCTGGCATCTGGCACAAACCTTGCACTTGACATATGCATCCTTAAACAAGGAAGGCCAATAGAAGCCACACTGCAATACCTTAGCTGTTGTTTTCCTCCCACTGAAGTGACCCCCATAGGCATTTTCATGGCACATGCTTAGAATACTGGGGAAGTCACTCTCAGGGACACATTTTCTTATGATTTGGTCTGCACAGTACTTGTATAGGCAAGGGTCCTCCCAGAAAAAGAACAAGTCTTTATTCATTTTGGTCCAATGGGAAGGGATCCTGCCAACAACCATGTAATTCACAATATTGGCAAACCAAGGTATAATAGACTGAAGAGTAAACAATTATTCATCTGGGAAGATATCATTAACTGGTGTAGCAGCACATTCATCTGACAAAATTCTAAAAAGGTGGTAAGCCACCACATTCTCCACTCCCTCTTATCCTTGATCTCAAGATCAAACTCCTGCAATAGGAGGGATCCATCTGATTAGCCTAGGTTTAGCATCCTTTTTGGCCAATAGATATTTAAGGGTTGAGTAATCAGTAAACACAACAATTTTATACCCAACCAAGTAGGGTCTAAAATTGTCCACAGCAAAAACAACAACTAGCAGCTCCTTCTCAGTTGTGGTATAGTTGAGCTGAGCCTCTGCTAATGTTTTACTGGCATAGAAAATCACTGTGGGCAGCTTGTTCTTCCTCTGTCCTAGGACAACACCTGTTGCCAGATCTAATGCATCACACATCAGTTCAAAGGGGAGGGAGTAACCAGGGGATTGGATTATAGGAGCAGAGGTGAGGCACTTTTTCAAGGTCTCAAAGGCCTCAAGGCACTCGGCAGAAAAATCAAATTGCACATCCTGGCATAGCAGGTGGCACAAAGGCTTTACAATTTGGCTAAAGTCTTTAATGAACCTCCTGTAGAATCCAGCATGTCCTAAAAAGGATCTAATTAGTTTAACAGTCCTGGGTGGGGGCGGGTGTGATATCAAGTCAACTTTAGCTTCGTCGACCTCTATACCTCTATGGGAAACCACATGGCCTAACACAATTCCCTGTGTTACCATAAAGTGGCTCTTTTCCCAACTTAAGACTAAATTAGTCTCTTCACACGTTTGCAAAACTAGGTCAAGGTGACTTAAGCATTGACTAAAGCTATCCCCATAAACAGAGAAATCATCCATGGAGATCTCCAAGAACTTGTCAATCATATCAGAGACGATAGCATACATGCACCTCTAAAATGTGGTTGGGGCATTGCATAGACCAAAAGGCATTCTCCTATAGGCAAAAGAGCCAAAGGGACATGTAAAGGTGGTCTTCTCTTGATCTTGAGGATACACAGGGATTTGGTTATACCCTGAGTATTCATCAAGAAAGCAATAATATGTTTTTTCTGCCAATTTGTTATTTGGTCAATGAAAGGGAGAGGGAAGTGGTCTTTTCTGATTTTGGAGTTGAGTTTTCTATAATCTATGCAAACTCTCCAGCCAGTGGTCTCCCTAGCTAGCATCAACTCCCCAGAATTAGAAGTAATAATTGTTATGCTTGACTTTTTGGGGACCACCTGAATAGGTGACACCCATTCTGAATCTGAAATGGGGTAAATTACTCTTGCATCCAACAGTTTTACTATCTCTTTCAAGACCACCTCTTGCATGTGAGGATTAAGCTTCCTTTGTATCTCCCTAGAGGGTTTGAAACCCTCTTCCAGGTGAATGTTATGCATACACACAGAGGCATCAATCCCCCCAAGATCAGCAGTTATCTAGCCCATTGCCTTTTTGTGCTTCTTGAGAATACTCAACAATTCCTCCTCCTGCCCACTAGTGAGAGAGGAAGAGATAATCACTAGAAGCTTTTTGTTCTGCCCCAAGAAGGTATACTTTAATGTGTCTGGCAACTGCTTAAGCTTCAGATCAAGGGGACTTTCAATAGAAGGCAACAAAGGTGCCTTGGTGGTTTGAGGAAGGGGCAACAATGTAGGTTTCCAGTTGGAATGCTACACTAGGCCCATAGAAGGCTCTATGGTGGTGCTGTCTTCTATCATGAAAGCTTGGGCCTCCTCCTCAACCTCACTCCAAATATATTTCAAGTTCTCAGCAATATTATTCCAATCCAGCAAATTGGATAATTCTTCTTCTACAAGGCCATCTAGTACATCTATTGTACACCAGTCCTCAATGTCCACCTGAGGCTACTTGGAAACATTATACACATTTAACTAGGCCTTTATATTCTCAAAGGTCACTTCCATCACCTAGACCTACATTGAATGCAAGCATTGGCAGTGGCCAAGAATGGCCTACCTAGGATGACAGGAGCTGGGGTGTTACTTTTGCAAGGGTCCATGTCTAAAACTAGAATATCAGCAAGGTAGTAGAATAGGTCTTCTCTCAGACCTGTGAGCCAGTTGGAGCACAATTGGAGTTGGTTTTAGCTCCCCCAAACCTAGCTCCTCATATACAGAATATGGGAGCAGGTTGACACTGGCCCCCAAGTCCAAGAGGGCTCTACCTATGGTGTGGTTTCCAATGATGCAGGGGATGGTAGGTACCCCTGGATCCTACAATTTTTCAGGCGTGGCTATGGACAGCACTGATTTCACATGTTCCACAGCAAAGACCTTTTTGGATAGTTGCATCCTTGCTTTCCTTTTTTGTGTACAAAGGTCCTTTAAGGATTTGGCATAGGCAAGGACATGTTTTATAGCATCAAGCAAGGGTAAATTTATTTTGACCTGCTTGAAGGTCTCCATCATTTCCTCCATCTGAGCATTTCCCTTATCAAAAGGAGATGGACCAATAAGTGCATGAGGAAATGGCAGCAGTGGTGCTGCTGGTGCCACAGCTGTATGCCTAGCAATATCATGGTCAAATTTTTATTTTTTTCTCTTTTCTTCATTTATTGCTTGTTGTTGGGGCTCAACATCAGCCCCTTTATTTTGTCCTTGTTACTCCTAAGCAGGGGATAAATTCAATGGTTCTTCTACACTCACATTTTTTTCTTTTTCATTCTCCATGGTCTCCTCAACTATCCTGTCCACTTGATTGTCAACCACCCTGCTACTCCTCAGGGTAGTGATTGCATTAGCCTCCTCATGGGTAGAGGAGCCTTCTCCAATCATATACTGCCCTTTAGGGTTGGCCAAGGGTTGATTAGGCAACCTGCCATTCTCTCTCTTATTCAAAGTATTACAGATTTGACCCAGCCGGTCCTCTATTTTTTTAATACTTTGCCCATGAGAGTTCATAGTTTGTACTAAGTTTTTCAGATTTTGCATTGATGCCAGCATTTGCTCTTCAAAATAAGAGGTTATGGGTTGTGATGGGAGTAAAACCAACTGATTTGGCTATGGGGTAGGTGGCTAAAAATTCTGCTTAGGTGCATATCTCTGGTTGAATTGGTGTTGAGGTCTATATGAGACTGCCAACTACTGCTACTGGGGCTATTGAAATGTATCTTGTCTCCACCTCAGATTGGGGTGGTTTTTCCAGGTGTACCCAGCAAGTTGCTGCCCATATGCCTGGGCAGCATTGGCATGTTCCATAACCAATTCAGGGAACTGGTTGACTGATGGACATTCTTGAAGTGAATGTGTGGGAGATTGGCATATCACACATGCCTCTTCCACTTGTGCAGCCATTCTAGGCTGCATCACATTCATCAATTTATCAAATTGTAAACTTAGATTGTCCACCTTCCTTTCTAATTCACTCTGCACCTTGACCTCATACACGCCACCTTTAGAGGTGGATTCTTTCACCATTTTAGCTGGGGTCTGACTATCATTGCGAGACAGTGACTCCTGCTACATTGAATTCTCACCTATAATATCAAACAATTCCCATGCCTCATCAGCTGTCTTGTGGAGGTAACTACCCCCACATGAGGCATCCACCATGTCCCTACTTTTGGGATTAATTCCTTGGTAGAAGACTTGTACAAGTTGCCACTGTAGAATTTGATGGTGGGGACATTATTTTAACATTTCTTGAATCATTTCCCATGCTTCATAAAAATCTTCAATTGAGGATTGAGTAAATGAAAGTATGCTTGTCCTCATCTGACTAGTTTTATTCATAGGGAAGAATTTTACCAGAAATTGACTTTGGAAGTCATTCCATGTCTGTATGCTATTGGCTGGGAGCTTTGAGAGCCAAGTGTTGGCTTTATCCTTTAGGGAAAAAGGAAAAAACCTAAGTTTGGTGGCTTCTGGTCCCAAGCCAGCAATATTAAATGTGGTGCAAAGTGCCAAGAACTAATCAATGTGCTTGTAAGGATCCTCCTTACTGAGCCCATGAAAAGATGACAGCATGTTAATTGTGGAGGACTTAATTTCAAAATTTCTCTCAACTTAAAGAAATTGGATGCAGAAGGGGGATGTATAATCCCCAGGTGCATTATATTCCTTCAGTGTCCTTTGCCACTCAGCCATCACAGTTGGCTCAGTTTCAACAACAGGGGCTGGTGTGGTGTTTCCCAGTCTAAGGACCCTTTCTACTTCAAGATTTGGAGGTTCTAATGCAGGGTTAAGGGACCTTCTACTAAGCATACACAAACAGAATCAGCAGGTAAAGAAAATACTCACAACACACTCAGAAAGAATTTTAATAAACAAACAAAAATTACTGACAAGTACTCTGAACTACTTGAAATCAATAAAACAGAAAATGGAACTAAGATGTAGGGGAGCAAGAAATGCAAACTAGAGGTAGCAAAGCTCCAGCTGCAACTTCTAATTTTGCTCCCTTCTGCTACTGTCCAAGTCTGCAAAAGCACTTTCAGAATCAGTAGTACATTTTATTTAAAAATTAGGCATTTATATAAAGAATTTTGTAAACTAAAATACAATACAATACAACTCAGGTCCACTAAAAAGATCAATATCCCCGGCAGCGGTGCCAATAACTTATTGAGACTAAATTTTAGTTGTGTGCTTATTTTATTAGCTTGAAAATAGATGGGGAAAAGAATCAAAATAAAATAAAGCAAAACAAAATCAAAGATGGAAGACACAATAGCACAAAACCAAAACCCACAGACCTGCAAGAATCCAGGGTCTTTTGTAGCAAGTTTTAAGTAAGAGTTTGTCTCACAGAGAAATTGGTCTAGAACCCAAAAAGGGTTGTATTAGTAGTCCTCCAGATCTAGCTACAGATCTGGCAATCGTAAAGAAAGGGAGTTGGGTGTCATAACTACACTAAACTAAAACTAAAAAAAGAGAAAGAAAGTGCAGTCCTATACTAAAGAAAGGGTTTATGAAGAAGGTGATGATGGTCTGTGTTAAAATAAAGATAAAAATTAATGGAAAGTAAACAACTAAGTTAAGGTTATTTCAGTCTTGTAACTCAGATCTAGAGCTATCTCTACAGTAATCCTTCAGATGGCCACAAGCACATCTGCAAGGAGGAAGAATCTAACTCAACTCCTATGATTTAACCTGGTCACTTAAGGCTATAACCTATCCACTGCAATGGTCACAGGCTATCTAATAGAGAGGATCAAAACACATGAGTTAAATCAGAAAACCAATCTGATCCAAGGGAATGGGCTTGACTTTAGGCTATAACCTATCCACTTAAATGGTCACAGATTATTCAATAGATGTCCTCCAACCAATGAATCAAATCAAAACATAAAAATCATTGCAGTCACTATGTTTGCCAGGCTATAAGCACAGGCATCCATAGGAGCAAACAACTCTTGAAAAACCTGTGAAAACAATAGTTATTCAGAAGCTAGTAGGGGACTTAAATGTAGCTGGTCATTACTACAAAAGGACTGCAATGACTCAGCTCACAATTCTGCAATTTCTACAAAGAAATCAGCCCTAACATCTGATAATGATCATGTAAAATAGAGGGAAGCTTGTTCCTACCACAACCTCTCCCAAGGCTACAAGCTCAAGTGCAGAGGATAAAAATCCATCTCAGACCTGTGGCTTGGAATCACCCTAGGGCTATAGTCTATCCACTCAAATGGTCACAGGCTATCAACAGAGGCTATCCAAACCACAGAAGTCTAAGATGGAACAAGAAAATTGCTACCACCACCATGGTCCCAGGGCTACAAGCTCAAGCTTTCATGGGAGCTTCAAATCAATAAAATCCTATGTATATGGCATAGATCAAATAATACTATGGATACATAGGAAAATAGCAGATTGAATAAGCATTAAAACAAACTTTTCATTGATTAAACAATACTTACAATGAAAGTCCTCAAGGCAGCAGCCTTATGCAGAACAGTCCTTAACAGATCCCGAAGCTTACATAACCCATTACAAAACTTAATTAAACTATGCCTAATTGCTTTCAAAGATCATAGCCAGCAATTGTTGGGCTAAGGAAGAAGAAAAAGGGAAAAAGATGGTGATCTAATCCTAACCCTAATCTACTAGATCTCACAGCGAACTGAGGTTAAAGGAAAGATAGGTTTCTAAAAATAGATTACAGCTTATATACTCAGACTTAATGCCTTGGCTCTCAGGGGAGAAAACCCTAATTTGATTACAAATGTGGCTCCTTAACAGCCCTTGGATGCCTCGGGATGTGTGGACATAGATTAGGACCTCGAGATGAGTGCCCTAGCAGTGTGGAAATCCCTAAAAGGTCCCTGAGCATAGAATGAGAAGTGGAGAATCTGAGTTTTGCACAGATGCCTTAGTTTTGGAGCACAGTCACGGGGCTCTGATGCTTTATCACGAGGCTAAACTGCATGTAGAATGAAGCTCGCGAAGCTATTCGCAGGGACGGAATTGGCTTGCCGTGCAGCTACCTTTAATACTAAAAGGCGTGAGATTTGCGTGACTGAATTTCTAAAGCTCGTTCGCGATGGAGCTACGCAATGTATTGAAACAAGGTAATACTGAACTGTGCGACTAGTTGAAAGAAACAGCTGATGAACTGCGCGGATGAACTACGCGAAAGCTCATGTGCAGATGCTTAATGGCCTATGCTCCGCGAGATCCGCGCAAGGAAATTTCTGAAGCTCTCTCTCTTTGGAGCACCGCAAGGTCTACGCGATGTGTTTTTACGCTGCTGGCTTCATGTCTCGCGAAGTTGACTCTTTGGCTATTTGAGTTGCACGATAGTGCTCACGCCTTGGATCTTAGCCGTGCAAGAGTTGCATTCAGGCTCTCTGCTACAGTGCATCTGCTGCTGTAGCACTCTCTTCTATTCAAATCCTCACTCCTCTCCTCTTAGACTTTTGGGGCCCACACATGCATCCAAAATAGTCACCATGGTGTTCCTTCAATTCTTGGCTTAGCTTCACAGTATGGCTTCAAATAAGCACTTATTTGCCCCCCAATAAGCATGACAGTTGTATTAGGCTGCAACATTTATGTCTAACTACAAAACACACTAGAAGGGCAATTATTAAATGGCTTCAAGGAACAGTAAAGGCTAGGTTAAGAGGTAAAAAACTGGTATTTTTCAATACTTAACAATGGGATTTTCAATTAAGGCATCTTTTTTCTTGATTTTATCGGAAATTTTAAAAGATAATTTTTTTGGATCATTTTGTATTTCTTTTATTTTTTTGAATATTTCTTTTTATTCGAAAGTGGGCCCTTAGCATGGCAAATCTCTATATACACATGGTATTGCCTGTCAAGGGCTAACCTCACTTTTTATAGGTTTTTTTTGTTGGAAAATGGGTGCCAAATTTCAGGCCACTTGTCGCTTCTAGAGTCTGGGGCATAGTCACCCAATTTCTTACCTGTGGTACTGGTCCTTTACCTGTTTAGATGGAAGGGGTCGATTGATATGATTCTTCGGAGTCTGCCTCCATCATCTTAATTCTGGGTTCGTCTAAGATTCTGTCCTCAAACGTCAGCAAGGTCCTATGGTGGTTTACCACAAGGGGAGATTGTGCAGGTATGAAAGACTCTTTCCCAAAAAGGGACAGAGCGGTTAAGTCTATTTCCAGGTTAGGGGGAATAATTTGGGGAATGGTGGGGTGAACAGGAGCTACCAGTTTGTGGGGGTTTAATTGTGTTGCCCCATTCTGATCAACCTTCACAATCCCTGCGCTCACGAAGGTATTCTGGATGTGAGGTCTAGGACGGGGTTCCTCTTCTAGGTTTATTCCCTTGGCTCTAGCAGCGGCTATTGTTCGGGCCTTTTCCTTAGCTTCTCGAACTTCTTGTTCAGTGAGCATGTAGCCTAACCCAAATATGACTTGTTGCCCACCCTTAGCCTTGACTGGCTCTCTCCTGCCTTGCAACCGAGGTCCTAACCCCTTTCCTTTTTTATAGCCCCATTCCTGGAGCATGGCTACGGCCGCGACCATTGCACCACCATCGTCGATACATCATATTCAAAGCTATGAAGGTATGTATCTTTGGTCGTGTGCGGCACATCCAACACCTTGAGATTCTCGATATTGTTAGTAGATTTTTCTCTTTCCTCCTACCCCTCACCTAGAATGGTGATGATTTTTTGCTTTGACCCAAATCTAAGCTTTTGGTGTAGGGTTGAAGGTATTGCCCCGACCTCATGTAACCAGGGGTGCCCTAATAGCAGATTAAATATAGACTTGATTTTCATAACTTGGAAGGGTATGGAAAAGGTCATTGGCCCAATAACGAGCTCAAGGTGGACTTCTCCAATTATCTCTCTTCTTGTGTTATCAAATCCTCTGAAACTTGTTCTTGCTGGCCTTAACGCGAAAGGATCTACCCCTACGTTAGTAGCGGTTCTCAGAGGGGATACATTCAAGGTTGATCCATTGTCTATTAATACTAATGGAATCACCAGGTTCCCGACTCTACAGTGATGTTGAGGGGTTTGGATTGATTATTTCCCTCATCTGAAAAATAAGCATCTAAAAAAGAGATGGCATTGAGAGCCAACACATGCCCGATTATTTATCCCACTTCATCTGGAGTTACTTGGATAGACACATGTGCATCTTTTAATGCTCCCATTAAAGCTTAGAAATGGAGTGGAGATGTCATTAATAAATCCCAAACTGTGACATGGGTCAGCATTCTTTTTAGCTAGGCTTTAAGTATGTGCTCTCGGCTCATCTTCTCAAATGGGTTTACAATGGTTGGTTCCTTCTTCTCTTTTGGTCAGGCCAGTGATGGCACTTCTGGCTGCCTTGAGATTCTTCCTTATCGAGTGATAAAATCCACTGCCCCCTCTCTGCTGTTGTCGCCATTGACATCTGCTTGATCATAACTGAGTGGGACCTAATGGGGATCATAAGTTAGTCCTGAAATCTGGAATAGGGTGAAAGGTGTCTATGCTGATGGATTGGGATGGGCGGGGATCACCTGGTTAACTTCTATAATAAATGAAAGGGTGGATCAAGTGGGCCAAATGGGGTTGGCGAGGATTGTAGATAACTGTATCAGGGGTGATGTGACAGGAGTGGGCCATTAATACTTGATCGGTGATGGAGGGGGATGGGGGACATAATCGGCCATTGGGTAGTTGGTAGGGGTGGTTGTGTATGGCTGATATGAATTGATTTGGACATAATTGATGAGAGTTGGTAATGAAAAATATACCATAAGATCTAAGGGTTTTGCTTGTGGTGCGGGGTTAGGAAAGTAAGCCAAATTCAAAGGTTTAATCATCCCGATGGTTTTATCCCCTCGGGCACTTTCTCGTGGTGCTACAAAATCTTCCCGGGCACGGATATACTCTGACGGGTCAAACTCCTCATCATCCTCTTCTACCATGCTAATAGTGGGTCTCAGACCTGCCCCTCCTGGTGGGTGTGGTGGTAGTGGCACTTGGTGTATGTTCACATGCTGGTTATCCTGGGGAAATTCCAAAGGGATGATCTTAACAGCCTCTATTAAGTCCTATATCGCATGCTTCAAAGGGAAACAATGATCAGTAGGGTTGCCTGGTCCTTGGTGGAAGTTGCAATGGGTGTTGGGATTACAGTTCTTCGGAATTAGATTCGGCAGGGGTCATGGCTGGACTACTGTGACTAAACCTTTTTCAATTAACAAAGGCAGCAAAATGTTCAGGGACTGCCCCAAGGGTGTGAAGACTCAATCAAAATGGGCTTTTCTCTGCTCTAGAGTCATCTGTGCCCCTTGGCCATTTCCAATTCTCTGTGTCGGCTCGCTTCTGATTGGGATTGGCTGGGCTGCCCTAAATTGGAATGGGGTCGTGCTGGTATTGGCTCACATATTGCCTACTGTTTGCACCTCTACCTCGGTTCTTCTTTCATTTCTCAGATCGGTGAACCTCCGGACCCCACTATTTGTCATTTTGTTCAACCGCCCCACTCTTATCGCATCCTCACAACAATTGGTGTTCCTTACCAAATCATTAAAGCTGGACTACTGTTGATATACCAAGAAGTCTGAGATGACCGATAGGGTATTTTTCAAAATCATTTCAATTTGCTCATCATCGGGTATTATATTCCTGACCTGAGATGCCAGTGCCCTCCACCACCCAAGATAATCACTGAATGCTTCATTGGGCTTTTGCTTTAGCCAGGCCAGGTTTGTTTTTCGGGGTTTAATGTCTATGTTGTAGACATATTGCTCTTGGAATAAGTGGGTCAGATCCTTCCAAGCTTTGATCATGGAAGGTTCCAACGAAGTGAACCACCTTAAAGTCGAGCCCGTAAGGCTCGGTGAACTTTATGAGCAAAGGTTCATCCCCTCCGTACTAGCACATGTCCCCGCAGTAGGATTTGAGATGTGCAATGGGGTTACCCGTGCCATTATATTTGTCGAAGATTGGCACTTTAAATTTTGGGGGTAAGGGGACTTCAGAAAACAGGCACAGGTAGGGAAAGTCTGCGGCATGGATCTCAGTTCGACTCATCTTCATTAATTGTTTCTGGATCTTGTCCAGCTATTCCTTCAATTACTCGAATTCTTTGGATGGTGGTGATGTTCTTTCGACTGTCGGCCTCCATTCACTTTGCACTGTAGGTGGGTTGGTGATTACGGGTGGCGAAGGATTGATACTTGTGTGTGCTCCCATATAAGCCCCGTTATTTTTTATCTCATCTTCCTCATATTGTGGGTCTTCATAGAACGGGGGAAGGGTGAGATTTTCCTGTTAGTGTTGGGTAGTCTGAAGGGGTGCTGGATGGGACCACTGTACATGGGAGAAGTTGGTGGAATGAAGGGGTGAGTGGAGGTTGGGTTTTGGATTAGGTTTGATGAGGCCATTATGCCTCGGGGAATTCATGGGGATGAGTTTGAGATGTAGGAGGATGGGTGAGTTGGGGTTGATAAACGGTGTGAGATAGGTTCCTATATTGGGTTGCGTATGATGAGTGAATGGGATTTTGAGGGAATTAGGGAGGGTGTGGGTATGAGGTTCTAAGGCTTGGGCCTTGCTGGGCTTGGGTATAGGGTAAGGAGCTTGATGGGCATGGGCCATAGGGCCTGGGTGGGTCTGGACCATGGGACCTTGGTGGGACTAGCCCATTGGGCCTTGATGGGTCTGGCCCATGGGGGCTTGAGGCCTGCTCCAATGACCCCATGGTTGGTGAAGGTCTTGGACGGTATGGATAATGGGGGTTGATGGGAGTTTTAAAGAAAAGGGGCATGGAGATTTGGGAGAGTATGAGATGGGTTTGTGAGGGGTGGATAAGGGAGGCTGCTTTAAGAAGCCTTCCAGCTGGTGTAGGCCTTGACCATCTCCTCCATCATAGCCATTGGATTGGGTGAGGGGGTGGATGTAGATGGTGCACCCAATGGAATGTGGAGTGTGAATGAGGTGGGTGTGTGGGAAAAGTCAGGCATGGACCTAGTAAAATTGGGCATGACCTGGGTAGACGGGGGGATGTGTGGTGGGTTGGAGAAAACGGGTGCAAAAGAATCAGATATATGTTGGGAGGATGAAAAATGGGGCATGGTGGTAAAGGTGAGAAACGGGTTCGGGTTTTGGGTGGATGTGGATTGAATATGATATGGGTTTGGAATGGGCATGGAGGTGGAGATGGTTTGAGAAAATGAGGGGGAATGGGTGGTCAGATTTCAGGGGTTTCGTGCGGTGGTGGATGGAAAAAGGGGTGCACCGAAGGGGTTCGGTGATGGTAAATGATGGTTGGGTGAGTGGAATGGAGGTGAACATTTCCTCCAAATGAGTGGAGAGCATGGCGGGGATGAATCAAGATCGGCGTATGATGGATCTACCGCCCACGACATGGCTTGGTGACGGGTTGGGTACCAATGCCTTGGGTGGGGTTCGTAGAATTTTCTCCTTCTTCCCCTACGGGATGACAGAGGGTAAGGTGATGTCGTTATGCCGGCACCACAAGCTATATATTTTTGAATTTTTTATATTCTTATTTATTTTTATTTCTTTTGGATTTTGATTTTTGATTATTTTTAATTTTTTTGGATAAAACAAATGAACCTTTAGTATGAGTTCTGGGGCCTTTGAATTTCTGTTTCGGGTGGTATTCGTATCCTAGATAACTCCCGAGGCAGAAACCCAACACACTTCGAAAGAATCAAAAGGGAAACCCTTTGATCTATGTGAAGGCATGGGAATCCACGCAAACACTCGATCCCTCAGAGCGAGTCAATAAGAGAGTAACCTCTTTTGACAGGCGAGGGCATATTGGGTGTCAAAGAGTGCGGGACCTATCAGGTGTTAAACCACTAAGTGGGGGACTCGAGGAGGTGATAATAGGCCTTATATTCAGGCTGCCTAGCCTAGAACAGGCTTGGTGTGTGTATTATATGCAGCAGGCCAAAATCTGGAGATTTTGGCTTGGCGTGTATATTATAGACACCATAGTAGTTCTGGAAAAAAAAGGCTTGGCGTGTGTTTTATACATGCCAGAGCAGTTCAGGGTAAAAATGGCTTGGCATGTATTTTACACGTTCCAGGCAAAATGGGATTTTATATTTATACTTTGACAGTAAACAACAAGCCCGAAATTGGTCTCTTTTTCTAGTTTTCTGGAAGCAATGCTTCTGGGGACTGATTTTCTTGTTATAACGGGTCCCTCCTCACCGAACCTAGGGATACAAGGTTGATTTGAGACAACTAACGCACTCCCCTAAGGGTTTTAGGCTTCGTAACCGGATCGATCACCCACCCTATATATCTCCGGCGCAAGTGTCTTCTCAGATACTAGATGGAGTGGTACTTTTCCGGATCATCACCACTAGGGGTTGTCGTCGTACTAAGAACTGGGTATTTGTATATTTGCCTAATACTCCCAACCCTTTTCAAATCTACCCCCTACAAAATTCAATTAAGTTCCCCTCTTAGTTAAATTTTAACTTTAATTTTTAAGGGAGTTTGCTTAATGTTCAAAAATGGGGGGTGATGGTCCCGTGCCACCTCTACGGGCCGGCGTCCACTGATAAGATATGATTACGGAAAGTAAAAGTTCACGTAGGCCCACCAAACGGCTAAGGCGTGTAAATGCGCAAGTAAGCCCGTCAATCGGCTAAGGCGTATAGATAACGGAAAATAAATGAAAGTAAAGACAATGCTCAAGTATGCCTACCATTCAGCTAAGGCGCTTAAATGACGGAAAAGTAGGGGTAAGTAAAATTGACGGAATTATAAGGGTAAGTATCAAAGAAATGAACCAAAAAGAGTTAGTAAGCAAAAAATATAAATAAGCAAAAGATAGGCCAAGAATTCAAGGGAAGCTCTATAAGCTCTCCCCAGCAGGGTTGCCATCTATGCAACCGTGGGCTCTCGCGAGTCCATCACGATGATGCACTCATTTAATAAAAAATTAGAGTCGCCACCAGGAGCTTTTGGTGTCCCGGGAAATCACAAATCAATATTAAATTCACCAAAGTGCCAAATATGACTCTGATTTACCAATTAACGCCGAAGGCTCTTGGGTAGGGGCTTTGGTTATCGATTGGGAAGGTGTTAGGCACCCGATCAACCCGCTCAAATGCGGTCTCTACTTATGGCCAAAATAAAATAAAAAAGAACACTTCCTCTTGCCCAAAGGCACTTTGGTCCTATATGTGCCCCTTTATAATTACCGAGATTTCGGCGGCATAATGGCACAAATTTGAGGATAAAGGAAAAGCCAAGAAGGTAGAGGAGTAGGGGGGAGAGCTGGAGCTCTCGAGCCCTTATTGCACATCTGTGGACCTTCGCGTAGGTGCACTTGGAGAGCTTCCGATAGCTTGAGTAGATGGAATGGGGGGTTCTAACCTCTAAGGTTTGATCGCTAAGAGATAGGAGAAGAGAGCTAAGGGGTAGCTCTCACCTAAACTAAGAGGTTTTTGATGGAAGATGGGGTTTTAAGGGAGCTTTGAAGTTCTGAAATTTGTATGGGATTGGTGCACCAAAGGGGAGACAAGGTCTCTCTTAATCTTTTCTCGCTTTTGAAATATTTTCAAGCCATTTGCAAGGGGGTGCCTCTCTATTTATAGAAAAAGTGAGGGTTAGGAGATACTTAAAAGCTAATTAGGGTTAGCAATTAGGTAATCTTCTAATCTAAGGTTTCCTAGGATCTTAAGGGCTTGGAAAAGTGGGCAATGGGCTTCAATGGTAGATGATAGGGTGGGGTTTCAAATGACTAGAGGGTGGTGGTAAATAGGGTAAATGAGGGTGCAACAGTCCTAATGAAGCCCACCCTAAACATTGGGATGGTTAACAAGTCAAACCCAAAAGGTGAAATTCGGACAAAATCCAAGATTTACTGTAGCTAAGCCTGGCGTGTATATTATCCATGTCAGACATATGTACAGTGTCTGGGAAGTCCAGAGCCCACTGGGGTGCCCATCCATATTTGGCGTGTATAATATACACACCAGTTAACATTCTTCCAGAAAATGGCTTGGCGCATGTATTATACACGCCAAGCATGCCCATCTCCTCGAGTGGTTCTTGAGAGGTTCGGAACTTGTCGAGAGGTTCATTCCCTTTGGTAAAATAGAGCCATCTTAGTGAAACTTCAAATCGTCATAACTTTTGATGTACAACTCGGATTGACGTGATTCTTGGCTTGTTGGAAAGCTGGAAACCTCTAATTTTCAATGGTATAAGATTCAATCTCATTAGAGGTCATTTCCAACCCTGGTATATCTCTCTCTAACCATTGCCATAGAGGGTCAACAAATGGTTCGGAGAAGTTGGGGGTAATTCCTAAGGGTTCTAGTAAGTTCCTAAGGGTTTGCGAAGGTTCCTAAGGGTATGGGTAAGTTCCTAAGGGTTATTAAAGGTTCCTAAGGGTACGGGGGATGCTATCAGAAGCTCGGGAGTGCGCCTCTCTCAAAGTATGTTTCGATCGGGCCTTGGGCCAAATTTGGGTGTCTATAATGTTGTTCTTGATTCAATAAATCTTGTGCCATCTTATACTCTTTATTATGAGCACTATCCACTTTTCCTTCGTGGATTTTAAGTTTTTCATATTTCTTCCAATTTTTAAACCCATCAACTACAAAATCGTCATAATCTCCTTATTTTCCAATAGTTTGCTTAAAAAGATAACAATAGAAACAAAATGCTGCATTTTGGGATTCATTATACTCTAAACAATGATATTTGTTAAACCGTTGTCAATTGAACCATCATAAGATATCTAAAATCAACATTCAGCAAAAATTGCAATCACGTGTCTGATAAGGACGCATTTGTAAATATGATCTTCTAACATTATAGTTGTCATTCGGATGATAACTTGAAATCGACTTTCGTAATGCAGGATCACGTTGAAGTTCGTTGAAGTTAATTTCTGCTAAATGTTTCGGCTTTTTTACATAGTCAATGGTTGAGGGGGGAGAAACAGATTGATCAAATTTTCTTTTGAAATACTTTAACGACATAACTGATTCAAGAGGAAAGATGATATGCATATTAGAAATTATATGCATTAGTACAAGAACCTAATTTTTTGAGGCACTACAAATAGCATACTGATCATTTATAAATAGAAACCTTGCAAGTGCACAAGTTCGGATGTATTAAGGCAAGTACAAGGGTGTTGAAGTCGTTTATCTTAGTTTAATCTCTGTTTTATTAAATACTTTGGAAAATTATATTTCCTAAATTATCCTAAAACAACTAAAAGAAAACCTAAATAGTTTTGAAATAAGAGAGAAGGCAGTCTGGAATCTCTCTTGGATTTCAGACTTGTATATAATAAAACCCAATTTATTTTCTATAATGAACCCCCAGGTACCCCCGCTCCAAGCTACAAGATCAGTCGCATAGTATATGAATTAAGTAAATCAAATCATCAAAGAACCATTGCATAAACAAAAAAAAACTACCCTACAAGGCCTAGTCCATCAATGAATATCCTATCTAGTCTAACCCCAATCCCTACAAGGCCACTAAGATTATTCTAAATAAGATTACGGCGTTACTATCACATTCTCGATATATTCGAAACGTCGAACATGCTATCGTACCATAAACGGAATTCAAAAATAGCAAAAAGAAATAAAACTTCTTTAAATACTTATCCAAAATTTACAAGAGATCCCTGCCTGAAGCTTTAAGCACACATTGATCTAGAAACCTTCATCATTGTTGAATCGCTCTCTGATAAATGATTACATTTAATCTTCCTCTATTTCAAAGCTAAACCTAACCTAAACTACGAAAACTCATGCCAGAAGCTCTCTAGAGAAGTCTGCCATGCAAATCACGTAAAACTTAACCCTAGGGTCCTTATTTATAGAGTATAAGACCCTCAAGCACATTGTACATGACAAGTAACCCTAAAGTCTCCCTTAAAATCCGCCAAGGAAGTTGAATCCATAAGGAAATCTGCACCGCCTGAGTAATCCAGGTTGTAGAAGAGAAATTCAGAGAAGATCTTAGAATCCAGATTATGCACGGCTGTTAGAACCTGATTTTTTGCGTGAAAACATTGTATCGCCCGATTAAACTGGTTCTTGACCGATCGAGCTTATGATTTGGTATTCAGGTCGTCAGTGCTTTGTGGGACTTCAGAAGAGCATGAATTCCTAACCAGTTGACTTGTACTTTGACCGGTCAAATATATATATATATTTTTTTTTTTTTTAAATCTTCTGGTTGCTCGATTCTCGATTGGTTGAACAAGTTCTTACCCTTGAGGTTTTTGAAGTTGCTGAGAGATTTGATCAGTTGAAACTAGCATTTTGACCGGTCCATGTGGTTCCCTTACTTCTTCTCTATTTTTCTCTTGGACTGCTCCTTACTGCGTGATCCGGACCGGTCAGGTTTGCAGTTTTGACTGGTCAGAGTGATCTTTCTAAACATTCCTTCAGGGTTTCTCCTTGGATTCTTGCCAATGCTTCTTCTTAACTTTACTCTTTTATCCAATTTTACATTTATCCAACTTTTGTACCTATAGCAACACCACATGTACTAAATGCATTCATTAGTGGTTAAGCAAGGGCTAAGATGGTTGAGATTTGGGTATAAATTATCATTTTAGAGACCGATCAAACCCCCAAACATCAACTTTGCTAGTCCTCGAGCAAAGGTAATATTTAAATCATTACCCAAAAGCAAAACTAACCTATCCTAATAGTATACAAGCTAATCTATGAAAATAAAAATAACTTTCGTAGGGAGCTCGATTGCATTTAGCGTATGCAACAAGCCTATAAACCCCTAGGTTATCCCTAGTAGAGGAGTTGTGTCTCCTGAGGGTTTTCAGTGAAGATGCCCACAAACTTCTCAAATGGTTTTTCCAAACCATTGATAAAGGAATTTTCAAAATTAATTTTCATATGATATATACTTTTGAAATCAAAAACCAATAATCACTTTAGCATGCAAATTTTCATTCTCAAATATTAATAAGATAATAATTCTACTGTTGCTTATTCCAATTAACCCAATGCTCTGATCCTTAGACCAATCTTTCAAATATTGATGCGATAATTTTCATTCTCCTCACCATAGGTATACACTCACAACAAATTCGCTCTGATGAATGGTTTACTTTGTCACTCACATGTGAGATGAAATTTCAGCACAAATCAAGAGATCTCATATGATATAAGAAAGACAGTGCATCAAATGAAGTTAAAAGTAATCTCATAAAGAATAATGTTTGTATCCTAAGCATGTTATATCACAACATCGTAGTCATTGCATCATCACTCTCCACAAGGCACTTACCAACCAACATTGGATCACGAAGGTATTTTTCAAGGTTGTAATGGGGCTCGGGTGAAGGTTATGAACAAAAAGGAAATTGGATTCAAATTTCTCTGAGAAATCGGAAAAAGATTACATTTGATTTTCTCATTCTCACTCTTTCTTTTTTGAATTTTTCAGAATTTTCCTTTTTTCTTTTTCTCAATTCTCTTCTTCTTTTCATTCCTTTTTTTTTTCTTAATCTCACCTCACATTTTTCATTTGTTTAACTTTTTTCTACCTCTTGCACATATATATATTTTTCTTTTCTTTTTTCTTTTTTTTCTCTCCCCTTTTATAAATTTCTGCCATATGCTCCCTATAAGCATTACTACCACACCTCTCAACTTCCTCTCTTGTTCTCATCCCTCTCTCCCAATTTCTTAAAGATTAAAGGGTAAGGTTTTGCATTTATAACACTGGTGTGGGGTATGGTTAATGTAACTTATCAAGAAATATCTAGGGCAAAATGTTTCAACAAGGCTCAAAGGGAGTGCAAAAAGGTAAATCAATTTAAGGTGAGACATTTTAGGTTCAAACGAGCCAAGGATGACCTTTGATCATTTTCTTTCAAGGTGGTAATGATACCTATTTTTCTTGAGTTCAAATACAATGAGTTCTAATGTAATAATATAAAACATGTAAAATATCTAAACAGAGATGAAATGTATGAGATTTAAACAAGTAAACACGAATTCCAAAGATACTCCAAATTCATTTAAGCACTCATCAAGAACGAGAAAAAAGTTCTAAAGCTCACTAGGTTTAGTCTTTTTAGGATCCTAAAATTTCATATTTAGATTAATCCTTTGATTTCTGGACCTAAGCATGGCAAAAGTGCAAAAAATTTCTAAGAATGAAATTTAGACCAATCTTTAAATTTTTTCATTGGAATCAATTATCCTAAACAACAACAGTCCTAATTTGGCATAAATATTTAAAAACTAGAACTTACATGCATCATCAATTACAATTGAAAACTACAGCAAAAAAAAACAGTGATGGTTTCAAAAACTATATATAAAACATGGAATTGAAGGTGTATTTTACATGTGACTTAGCACACGATAGAAATGTTAAAGAATATGAACCACGGATTAAGCACAACACCCCCAAACCTAAGTGGTGTTATATCCTCATTGTACAAAACCATTAATAATTAAAAATAGCAATAAGGCATCATAAAAATATAATATCAAATTAGCGCAAGCACCAAGAAATGCCACTTACTGTCCCTTACATTTCCGGGCAGACGAAGGAGGAGGAGGTGGAGGTACAGTGGCGCCCTTCCCACGAGAGGAAGGAGGTATCCCGCTTAAATATGCGTCATCAACATCTAGAACAATGGGGGACAATTGGTTTCTTAAGTTATTCATTTTTATCTCCCATTGTCTATGTAGCTCCGCATGTTTTAATGCAGCTTTCGCAAAAGATCGAGCATCTTCCTAGCGGTAGTACCTCTCATAATTCCATTTAAGCTTATCGCCTCATAGTCATCTTTCAGAGTAAAGCAATTACGCCTAAGAGAAATTGTCAACGATCGCTCGGCCACCAAGGTGGCATTAGATCGATGAAATTCCTCCTCAAGAGCATTGGCATACACGCCCAAAGAATGGACAAAAGCGGAATCATCAACGACCCAGGACCGAGTATGTTCTCCCTGATAAGGCACAATGGCCCAAGTCGAAGGGTCGGGTGCAACGAGGTCATGTGGACCCTCGTTGTGCACAACTAAAGCTAAAGAGGTCCCATCATTAGGCACCTCCACAACATTCCCCTCTGTGACTAGGGAAGTGGAGTTGGGCTCAACAGGTCTTGGAGCAATGCTGGCCCCTGGCTCTCGTGATGAAGATGGAGGAGTCGGGTCAGTGGGCTCTGAAGTCGGAGCCTCAGGTGGGTCCATGGCCGAACCCTCCTCCATGAAGGGTGCATCAGAAGGAGGTGTAGAGGTTGGGTCTCAAGGACAGCCAGTGATGGTTGTGACTCAACAACCGACGACCGGGTGCCAATACGGATACCAGCACTAGGGTTTGGCGCACAACGGTTTGTGCCTTTTTCTTAGGTGGGGCATTCACCATCGGTGCCTTGCCCTTGTTGCGCTTTGTAACCATTTTCCTTCCTAAATTAAAATTAAACACACACACAATTAAGAAAAATAAAAGATGCAAAGTTACCCTTGAAGCGTATGAATTGTCGAATGCAGCCACGAGGAGCAGGTTGTTAACTCCTTATGATGGATTATCATGTATGGAATGCTAAGTGACGTGCAAAAGATTCAAAAATTACACAGGGGTCTCGCAAGAGCTCGGGGAAGAAGAGAAAATAGGGGAACTAGGGCAAGATCGGTCAAAATTGGATCTCGACTAGTCTTAGAGCCTTATATAGCCCTAAGCACATAGAACTTGACCGGTCTAAACCGTTTTGACTGGTCATAGATGGGGAGAAAATCAATTCCTCCAACAATGCTTCAGTTCTGAAATTAAATTCCCAAGTTCCAACCAATCAAAATGGATTTTGATCGGTCACAGTGCATCAAATCACAATAGAGACACTAGGTTCTATATTGCTATATAAAATCGACTGGTCAAAATGGACTCGACCGGTCAAAATTCACGGTGTTTCTTCCTTATTGAGCAAGTTGACCGATCGAAATCAGTTTTGACGGGTCAAAATCTGATAGAGAACTTACTTCTCTATCTAGATTTCAACAAACTTACCTAACTTTTTATTTTCTTTTTATTTTTATCTTTATTCTATACACCTGCTGCCTGCACACACCTAAACACATTAAATCTATTAAAAATAAAACAAATCCTAATTTAGTAATATATATGGGGCTTGGGTTGCCTCCCAAGAAGCGCTACAAATTCATCGGTAGCTTAACAAGGTGCAAGTGCTCATCAAGGCCCTAGCGGGTCAAAGGAAGATGAAGTCTCCCCAGCCATTACTTGATCTTTTGGATTATTTACCAATTGAGACAGTAACTGGCCCTTGTCCCTTTTGTTTAACGCAATCGTCAGTTTCCCAAGTTGGGTTTCTAGCTTGGCAATCGACTGCGTATGGGAGTAGAGTAACTGTGTTTGTTGTTGAGACTGTGATCAGTCACAAAATATACCATTTTATCACCCTTAACTTAATGATGCTAGACCCCAATTTGCTACAAACAAGTTAATGATTTACAGATAATAAGGAAAATCAATACAAGAGAACCAAAGCATTAATCTTCATAAAAAAGAACTCAAAAAGCAATAAGAAAAGCGATTGAATGTGAAAGACGATTCGATGCTACTGAAAGCTAAGAAATCGTGTTTTACGATTGAACAAAGCTAAAGAAACAAGAAATCATAATTTATGATTATTCAAAAGGCGTTCAAAGCAAAAGGCGATACAGAAAGAAAGCGATCGATCATAATATAGAATCGTCCAGAGATAAAGCTATAATAGAAGAGAGAAATCATGATTTACGATTTCATAAATAGAAGATTCTCATTGTTGCTGATCACGTGAAGACCTACATCACCATGCACCAAAATAGAAGAACTCTTGAATTAGAAGTTTGACAAATCACGGATCAGAGAAGAGTGATGAAGAAAGACTCCTAAAGATCTCGGTTGTTGAAATTAAGAAGAAAATCCAGAGGCGCATCAACCAGTGAAACCAAGGAAGATAAAATTAGGAATTAGAGTTATATTAGGAATCTTTTATTTTTAATAGTTTCTTTTATTAGAATTAGATCATTGTAAATCGACTCCTTATGATCTATATATAAGAAGGCTCGACATAGGCATAATTTCATTAAAGGAATTCTCAGAATCAATTGACAACTGAGGTTGGGTTTTCTTTCGGTAAAAAATAGTTTAGAGTAATTTAGATATCCAAGGTTCTTCGATCACAATTGACGAATAGGATTGAGAACTGTAAGATTAGTGTAGATATCCATAGTTTCTCAAAAGTAATTAACGCTTGTGGCTGAGGAGTGAAAGATATATTTTACTTTATTTCTAGTTTAGATTTATTTTTATTACAATTTACTGCTTTGTAAACATCTCCAAGTTTTGATTTGAATTGACGACTCAGGTTAAAATTTGCAGATTAGTGTAATGATATTTTACTTTCCATCTATAATTCTTCTAGATTTGATTGACCCCTAAATTCTGGTTGGTTGCAGATTAGATTATATCTGTATTGATAGGATTCTAGTTTTCATTGACGACCAATGCTAGGAGACTTGATATATAGTAAAATGGTACTTTTAATTTCATAAACATCTGAGAACAGAAGGAGACTAATTGACGACCAAGATCCAGAAGTTTGAAGATTAGGATTTATTTTCTACAATTAGTTTAAAAACTCATTCTTTTATTCATATTTCTCCAGTAGTTTAGAGCCTTAAAGATAAATATAAGTTTTCAGAAAATAGAAATACAAAGATAAATCACTTTATCGTGGGAACGATCCTATACTAGCATTACAATTTCCACTGTGCACTTGCGGTAGGTTAAGACTTAATTAGAACAACATAAAGAACTCATCAGACAGCTATTGCTAGGTTTGGGCTGCTTGCAGCATGGTCTCCTCAAAATTATTGTTACTCCAACGAGGTTTATATTGCTGCTAGCCTTGGAATTGCGGGGGTTGTGAGTTATATGTAGGACTAAAAGGCTGAACAGTACCCTGATCCGCATTTCTTTTCCAAGCCAGGTTTGGGTGATTCCTCCAATTCAGATTGTAAGTGTTTCCAAAATTATTCTGATTCAATCTCTGGAAGGAATTTTCAGCGTTTACATGCTCTTGCACCGCCTCGGGGTATAATATTGCTATCGGACAATTGGTAATGAAATGAGTTGGGCTTTGGCATATGCCATAAACCTCACTTACTTCAGCTATTGAGTGTGACTTCGCACTCAACATGGATTTGAATTTCTTTTCCAAGGCTTCGATCTTTGTAGAAATATCCATCGTAGGTTTCAATTCGTACATACCTCCTCGCTTAGGAGGTATGGTCTGTGAAACCTCAGGATCGATCCGATTCGATGCAACTTGTTGCACCGAATTCTCATTTATGTTTTCAAACAGTTCCCAAGCGTCATTTGCAGTCTTTGTGAGGAACATACCCCCACAAGAGGCATCAATTACTTATCGGTTTGACTCAGTCACCCCTTCGTAGAAGCCTTGCACAATTTTCCAATTTGAAACCCCATGATGGGGACACTTGCGCAGAAGTTCATTTAGGCGCTCCAAACTCTTGTGCAAGGATTCGTCCGGATCTTACTTGAAAGATGTTATGGTCTTCCGGATAGTGTTCGTCTTATCAATCGGGAAGTACTTAACGAGAAACACTATTTGTAACTCTTCCCAAGTGGTAATCGAATCTCGAGGTAAAGATTTCAACCACCTCTTTGCCTTATCCTTTAACGAGAACAGGACGAGCCTCATATGACCAACCTCTTCTGATAATGTATTTATTTTTAAAATAGTGAAAACTTCTAAAAAGGCCGTGAGATGATCGTAGGGGTCTTCGTTACTAAGCCCATGAAAACTTGGAAGCATTTTGATTAGATTGGGCTTAATTTCGAAGTTCCTATTACCGACAACTACAGGTAAATGTATACAAGAGGGAGTTGTAAGAGTAATCGGTGTATAATATTCCCTCAACATTTTAGCCACTAGTTGTTCTTCTCCTGCCATATTGAATCGAATCAGGGGCAGGGCGGGGAGGCTATAACATTAAAACCTTACGACTTTTTAAGAGGAATGAGAGTTAGCGCGAATACGCCAACACGCCCTCTCAAGCTCAAATCTAGTCGCTCAAGAGAAGGAAACTACGACCTCAACCTTGGCATAAACAGAAGGTAAAAATAAAAATAAAATAGTTAACCTAATAATTGGAAACCGAAGACACGTACCTTAGCCTCTCTCAGCGTCCCGTTAAAAGCTTTGGTGTGTTCGAGTCTTCAATCTCCCAAGCCTAGAAATAAAACAACTAGGGTTAGTATAATGATAAAAAGATAAATTAATAAAACAAAAATCAAAATAAGATAAAGCTGAAATCCCTGGCCACAGCGCAAAAAATTTGATCGTTTATAAATAGAAACCTTGTAAGTGCACAAGTTCAGATTACTAGGGCAAGTACAAGGGTGTCGAACCACAGGGATTTATCATTTATCTTCGTTTAATCTTTGTTTTATAAAATACTTTGTAAAATTAGATTTCCTAAATTATCCTGAAACAAATAAAAGAAAACCTAAATAGTATTGAAATAAGAGAGGAGAAGGTAGTCTGGAATTTCTCTTGGATTTCAGACTCGTATATAATAAAACCCTATTTCTTTTCTATAATGAACCCTAGGTATCCCCGCTCTAGGCTACAAGCTCAACCGTATCGTATATGAATTAGATAAATCTAATCGTCAAAAAACCATTACACGAACCAACAAAACCTACCCGACAAGGCCTAGTCCGTCGGTGAATATCCTATCTAGTCTGACTCCAATCACAACAAGACCACTGAGATTATTCTAAACAAGATTACAATGTTACTATCACATTCTCAATATATTTGAAACCTCGAACATGCAATCGTACCATAAAAGGAATTCAAAAATAGAAAAAAGAAACAAAATTTCATTAAATACTTATTCGAAATTTACAAGAATTCTCAACCTAAAGCTTTAAACACGCATTGATCCAGAGAGCTTCATTATTGCTGAATCGCTCTTTGATAAATGATTACATTCAATCTCCCTCTATTTCAGAGCTAAACCTAACCTAAACTACGAAATCTCACGCCATAAGTTCTCTAGAAAAGTCTATCATGCGAATCCCCTAAAACTTAACCCTAGGGTCCTTATTTATAGAGTATAAGGTCCTAGCACATTGTACATGACAAGTAACCCTAGAATCCCTAAAAATCCTCCATGAAAGATGAATCCGGAAGGAAATCTGCACCGCTTGAGTAATCCAACCTGTAGAAGAGAAATTCGGAGAAGATCTGAGAATCCAGATTATGCATGGCTATTAGAACCTGATTTTTTATGTGAAAACATTGTCTCGAACAATCAAACTGGTTCTTGACCGATCGAGCTTAAGATTTGGTCTTCAGGTCACCAGTGCTTCGCGGGACTTCAGAATAGCTTGAATTCCTGACCGGTTGACTTGTGCTTTGACCGGTCGAAAATATATATATATATTTTTATTTTTTTTTGAAAGTTTTGTTTGCTCGATTCTCGACCAGTCGAATAGGTTCCTACCGGTCCATATTGATGTTTCTGAAGCTGTTGAGAGATTTGACCGATTGAAATTAGCATTTCGACCTGTCCATGTGGTTCCCTTACTTCTTCTCTGTTTTTCTCTTGGACTGCTCCTTACTACGCGATCCTGACCAGTCAGGTTTGCAGTTTTGATCAGTCAGAGTGGTCTTTCTGAACATTCCTTCATGGTTGCTCCTTAGATTCTTGCAAATGGCACTTTTAACCTTTTTTACATTTATCCGGCTTTTGTACCTGTTGCAACAAAACATGTACTAAAAGCATTCATTAGTGGTTAAGCAAGGGCTAGCAGGGTCGAGATTCGAGTATAAATTATACCATTTTGGAAACCGATCACATACTTAGAGAACAATGAAGAAACCTAGCCCAACACATCATAAGCACTTATAAAATAGATATGCATCAATACATAAACCTAATAGTATACCTAGAGAACAATAATAAAATGGGATATTGGTTCCTGACCGACATTAAACACCAAGTGGTGTTTAAACGATCTACCACCATTAAAATATAATTTTTTATCTTACACCATTGAAGTGTGATTTACTATTATGCCGTGTGGCATAGATTTATGATCAAATCTAAATTGTTTAGGAGACAATCCTTCATTGAGAAATGTTTTAACCAAAATATCATGTCCACAAGTGGACGTGAACCATCCGATTGCCAAATTTGAATATCAACCATTAAGACTAAACATAACGGTTGGTATTATTGATTGCGCTAATCGAATGATTATAATCTCCAAAACATTATGAGTTTTTGGGCCCACTGCCTTTCAACTCATGATCATAGTGAGAAGTCGGCGTGTCGGCAATGAATCGGCAAGGTGGAAAGTCAGGAAACTTCGACAAAATCAGTAAAAATCGGGAATTATTATAAAAAAAATAAGAAATATACATGACAATAAAGTTGCCAGTATTTGGATTTTTTTATTAATTAAACTTTGGCTCTACAACACATGGAGACAGACAATGGTCATTGTCAAAGTGAGTTTTCAATAAACTATATTAAAAAATTAATATATATATATATATATATATGTTGGAACTTGGAAGCCATGTAATTGTGTAAGTGTATCTTCTTTAAACATTTTAGAACTTGAGAAGAAAAGACGAAGAAGTAGAAAAAATACACTACAAAAAATAAGACTATTAACGACAACCAAAGTTGCTGCTATTAACAAAAAACATGCCACTAATACCCTCGTCGTTAATACTCTTAATAGTTTTTAAAAGTTCTTTTTGTTAATAGTGGCAATTTTTTGTTGTCGCTAATAGTTTTATTTTTTGTAGTCATACCAAGTTTGGTGAGAGCCGATCGTCGTTGGGATTGAATGATGGTCACTGCTGCCTCATCTCAAAATAAAACTCTAATCTTAGGAGCTTATGTTATATTTTTTATTTCTCTTAAAAATAAGGGTTTTTAAACCCAAATTTTTTTTTAGAAGGTGGTAAATCGGCTACATTGCCAACTCACTGATTTCATCCTAGAGAGAGAGAGAGAGAGAGCTGGGAGAGAGTGCGCATGGAGAGAGAGAACGAGAGGGAAGGTGGGCCTAGAGAGATTGAGAAAGTGAGCGTGAGTCTCAAGAGAAAGAGAAGATTCAAGGGGAATTAGAGATTTAGTTAAAAAAATCAAAGAGAAAATATTTGTTATGATAAAAAATACCATAAAAAAGTTTGTTTGAAGATTTAAAATAATTTTGGGTGGTCAATATAATTTTGGATGGATGAGAATCTAATAATATAAACTAGGACCCCTAAAACTTAGTAACAAATTTTTAGAAAGTTTGGGTGGTCAATTGACCACCCAAGTCATAACGTGGCTTTGAGTCTGCTTCTAACACCCCTAAACTATTGCTCCTGTCAAATGAGCACCCTAAGATTTAATAAGTTCATCAACTAAATCCCCACCGTCAACTCGGATTCTTATGCGAATGAAAAATGTTGAATTGGCATCCAAATTAGCACCCGAAGAAATCATAAGTTCCTTAACTAGATCCCTTCCGTCCACTCCCGTCAGTATTTTTCGTATCCATATTAACAGCGATGAACTTATGGAATCTTCAGGTGCTCATTTGGCAAGAGCAAAAATATAGGTATATTAGGCTGTGTTTGGGAACGTGGATTTGCATTTGTAGATTTGGATTTGGATATCCTAAATTTAAATCCACCGTTTGGTTTCATATTTCTAATCTTAGTTTTAGATTTAAGAAAGGGCTTTTGTCCAAATGGCGCCCTGTGCCTTTTTTTATCACCAAATAAACTTGTGTTTGATTTTGTTCCCATATAACCTTCCAGCCCCGTTTGCCCTGGCGTACGGGCACAGCAGTCCACTAATTGTCTTATATGCAATTACCATATTACTCCTTCTATAAAAATCACGAAAAATCCAGCAACGGGTTTTTTGCCAAGGGGTTTCTTCTGCCGATTAAATTTCGCCATTGCAAAAAAAAATCATCGGTTTCTCTGGCGATGGGTTTCTCAGATAGAGCCGATCTCTATCCATATCTATTTTGGGCGATGGGTTTCTCAGATAGAGCCGATCTCGATCGATATCTATTTTGGGCGATGGGTTTCTCCGGCAATGGATTTTTTCGTCGAAGGATTTCTTCCGTCGATTCAATTTCGCCACTGTAAAAAAACTCATCGCGGAAGAAACCCATCACCAAAGGAATAGATCGAAAGTTTTCTCCGGCGATGGGTTTTATATTTAATTCGTCGAATTAGCGTAAGAGATACGAAAAAGACAAAACGACGAGTCCCCGACTCCCCGCCAGCGACAAGCAAAAATTATGCGATTTCTTCTCTCAGAATATCTTGGGTTTCAACTTTAACATCACCAAAACAATTCTAAATCTCTGCAACAGAGAGAGAAAAAAAAAACTGATTTCTTGCTCTACATATCTGGGAATCAATGGCTCTAGATTGATCCAAGCTCCTATCTATCTTGACTTTCATCACTTTTTTTCTTCTACCTTCGTTGAATGCCATTAAATTTGAAATATTGCAGTGAGTTCTTTTAAATCTACGATTTAATTGGTCCTTTGCGAGACGGCAGCCGGCGAACATAGGGTTATGGAGAAGAAGTAGGGTTAGGGAGAAGAAGAAGGGCAGTATGAAAGCAGTTAATAGGGGCAAAATTGTAAAAACAAATTGCACTAAAATACTAACGTGGAAATATACAGGTGAGAACGACCCGTTTTCACCGTATGGGGAGCTTTATGACAAATAAAAAAAAACCACGACAATGGTGATAAAAATGATTTTGGGGCGTCTATTGGTACTTTTCTCTTTAAGAAATCCGCCCTAATTTACAAATCGAGGCATTAGCCTAAAAAAGTGGATTTATAAATAGCACCTCCTCGGCGGTGTTTGGAAATCCACTCGAGCGGATTTGGAGCGCGAACACATAAAGATAAAACTCTAATTCCTCGTCTCTCATTTTCTTATTTGGAAACCCGACAAAACCACAACAGGAAATAAAACTAAAGGGCTACCTTTATTTATAATGAGATTCTTCTTTCCCAACTCGGGTTTGCACTTCCTAAAATTTTGACTGCTTGAACCAAAGGATGAAATCATTTTTTTCATCTAAATCTTCCACACAAAAGATTTGAGATAATGGGTCTACCGTCAGACGATCGGATGTTCATTCCAGGTCTCACAAATCCAAAAAAGTGAACATATCATGGCATACCATCAAACATGATTCACAATCAGTTTATGAGCTGTCTTTCCTATGAAATCAACATTTGACCGGCTAGTGACAGACCCATGATCTCAAGATCTCTCACGTGGAAGATAGGGACGAAAAAAAATCCCCTTCGCCTGGTTCCAAGTAGTCAATACCCGAGTTGAGAAGGAAGATACTATGTTGTAAATAAAAGTACCCAAAATAAAAAGGCTGGTGTTACTACCACACCACTTTATGTTACAGCCACAACACTTAAACAATGAAAAATCTATTAACTATTTTGAATCAGACGATGGAGATCATTTTTCGTCCCAAACTTGCACATAAATGTTCCTGAGACCATGGGCCAACCATCATATTATTAGTTGTTGTTTCCATGTGGCACACATCCCAAAAAGTGAATGTGGTCATAGCATACCATCAAACGTGGTTCACATCCACTTTTGGGATGTGTGCCACGTGGAATCAACATTTGACCGTCTATTAGTAGGCCCATGATTTTTTGCCAAGCAACTAAAAAATTGATCTTTACACTATGGATAAGTTATTAAACAGTTAAACAAAGATCTACATGCCACCTATCCCAAAAAATGACTGCTCATGGGCATAGACAATGAGAATGAGTTCTTAGGTCAGTTTTGGGGATGTTTGCCATAAGGAATCACCATCTTAGTCTTTTTTATGTGCCCGGCATTACCTAATCTCTTAGTCAACTAGACTCGACCCATCTCAACAAGTCAAGTTTATGTGCCCGACCCGGTGAAAAATTCGGCTATGGTGGGTTGGCTATCAGATTGACTCTACCACTACGTGAAAAAACCAAAAAAAAACACTGCTTTAAACAGTAGTTTTATCAAAAAATCACCGTCTTTGACAGTGGTTTTTTTTCAAAAAACCACTGCCCTAAACAATTGTAAAAAAAGCAGTGGTTTTTTTTTACCACTATATAAGGCAGTGGTTTATGAATTTCAACAACGACTGCTCTCAACAATCATAGAAAAAACCATTGCTTTTGACAGTGGTTTTTTTATACAATTTTTTTTTAAAAAAAATACTATTTTTTTTTTTTTTAAATTACGTCGACGATTTTTTATGCAATTTTTTTATGCTTTTTAATGTAATTTTTTATGCTTTTTTTAATGATTTAAAAAAAATTATATAAAAAAAAAAACTATTAATCTCATATTTCAATACATTCATTCAACTCAAATACAAATCATTCAATGTCATTAATAAAAAAAATAGATGCTTAATTCTTTTTTTCAAATAAAAGGTTGCATCTCAACCTATTATCCAACCTTTCAAATCACCCAAATATTTTTAACTCTACATGCTCAATCCTTTTATTCAAAAAAAAAAAAAAAAAAGTTAACAATCTAAGGACCCCATGGCCCATTTTCAAAATAAAAGAAAAAATAAATTAATTTGCTTCGCCTCTCCTACCACGTGTCCCCGTCCCCTAGTGATTCGTTTGAGATGAGCTTCAAATCGGAAAGCTTGGCCTAAAATCAAAAGGAGAATACCATTAAACTGAGATATTGATGAATAAATAAATAAATAAATAAATAAAGATAAAATTCATACTAATATATTGAATGAATGTGATAAAGGAACTTACTTTCTTAGGGTAGTTGTAATTAGGATACATCTTTCTCAGTTTTTCGATTAGATCACTTGTTTTAATAAGGCAAGGTCCGCATATGCATCTTCCAGCTGCTTCCGACTTCTCGTACGTCAACATCAATGCGCCAGCTACAATGGTGGTGGTGGTGTCCTTGGTAATGGTCACCTTTGTGACACGTACCTGAAATTTCAAACAACACGTCGCACCACACTGAGAAGCTGAGGGATTACTTCTGCACTTTAAAATTTATGCACATACAACGGGACACAAATCAATGTGCTGATTTCTTTGGAAAAATATGACAACTTCCTTTTACACAAGTAGTAAATAATTCACTTCATATATTAGTTAAAAATTCAAGAGAAATAAGAAACACACTAGACTTCCAAGTTATTAGTAGAAGTCCTCTGGTTTGCCAACCTTTATACCTTCTTCAGCTAAGAATCCTGCAATAGCATTTTTCTGCCAGCTCTTAAAGCTCCTGCATAATTAGTGCATCCAGAATATCAGAACTGATTCTTTGATTAAGATTCATTTAGAAACGAAACCCAGTAAAACACATCACATTAAACTATAGAATATATTATAACAAAATCAGATCATCATCTAAAATGGTTGGTGCGCAAAACATCTGGTGCCGGATTTTACACAAGCTGCATGGAGCACTTTAATAAGACCCAAATCTTTACTACATATAAAAGTGAGAAGGGGAGATTGAGAGACAGAAGAAAACATTAAAATTTTCCCTTTTCTGAAGAGAAATCCCCCTCTCTCTAACGTGACACCCTAGTGTGGATAAATCTTCAAAGGTTACATTAGTATGTTCATATGCATTTGAGTGAAGACTTATTAATTTAAAGGGATTGATCTCCAAAGAGGCATCATATTATAAAGGTCATACTAGAGCACTGTATGTTAATCAAGAGACGATTTAAGACTTTGAGCATGAGCCCATGCTTTATATTCCAAGTCCCTAGCGTCCATGAGATACCTGCAGATGGAAAAGAAAATCTGAGCAGACTGTAAATTTTTTTACTCCAGACATCGACGGAACCTTTCATACACTCTAAGCAACCTACTTTACGCAATATAAAATTAGCTGATCTGTCAAATCATTTTCCTAATGACACTTACCTTTATATGGTACTACACAAAACAATTACATGAACATGAAGCGATAAATCACTTACCTTTATAAATTCCTTTTTATGAATCATATCTAATTAAATAAGAATATGCCAATGACCAGTTCTCAAGTCAATGCATTTGTTTTTCCTAATGACTGCAAAATGGAGTAGAGATCAAAGAAAGAACCAATAACAGACCAAAAAAAAAACCTCTTTGATTGTTGAAATCAAGAATGACTCCAGTACATGGGAACAGAACCAACAGAAATAAAGAACATAACACACTGAACTAGTAACAAGATGAGTTTGATACAATATGCGCAATGCGGTAAAAAGTACGGCCACCAAACTGCTACAGAAAGTGCGCTAGATGTTGTGAACACTGGACTGAAATGTGAAATCTCAGATTTGAAGATCCCTCTGCAAAACATAGCAAGAGGATGATTATTTCAGTACTCCATATATCATTAAAAAAATAAATCTCTGCCACCATTTGATCCATGATCAGAAGGTAAGGAGGGCTCATCGCTTGCAATATAATATAATATGTTAATATATTAGTAAATTGGTGTAAGAAAAATGACTAATATACAGTATCATTCCGTTCTATCAAAGTGCTGCGATCGTCACTTTTGCTAGTTGCATAACAAACATTGTAAAATTGTCAAACTTTTTGGTGTGTGCATAGTAAAATTTTGTGTGAAAATAGCAACACTCATCAATAATTATCTGCTCATATGAACCGATTAATATCATATCAGTCCAGTATGGGACTGACTGGCATCTACTATAGGGGCCTTGAAATTTAGGGAAGTCTTCTTTTGGTATTTAATGGCTAGAAGGTGCTTAACAAATCAAAAAACCTTGAACCCTAAACCCTAAACCTTGAAAACCTTTTCCAAAAATTCAATGGCTAGAAGTCTTCTTTTGGTATTTAGTGGCACCAGGAGGAGGGGCACCTACAGTGACCAAATTCTCCGACTTCTGGAAAACGTTGCGAATAATTCGCAAAATTTTTAGAAAAAAATAAGAAAGATAAAATCCCAATTGCTCCTGAATTCCCGAATAATTTGTGAATGTTCCGAATTATATGTGAATTTTACGACTTTCACCCAGATTTTTCCTAATTTTGGTGAAAAATACTTGATTTTCCATTAGTTTTATAATTTTTAATTAATATATCTCACAATTTTTCTATTTTTTCAAAAATTTTCGAAGCCAATTTATTCCCGAACCTTGGAACTGGTTAGTGGCCACTATGGGGGCAACAGCCATAGACCAGAACTACTGGGTTATCCTAACAGTCCAACCAAGAGCCTGCACTGATTGGACAATCAGCAGAAAGGATGCCAGACAGTTATAACTAGCTGATAGAAGTGATTTCGCATTGACCATTCAAGTGATGACCTGCCAACAAGCTATGCATGAATGAAAAATTGTGCCACGTGTACAGTGGGAGATCTAGGTAAAACTTGAGGTGTCTTGTCACTAAGACAAACTGATCACATGTAGATATACTCATGCTTGGATATATAACATGCACACATAATTTATCCTCAACCATGAAATAAGCATTAACTCAAACAGCAAAAAAGAAAGTAGAAACCATTCTCAGCGTCAAGTTCAAGCATTTTATTGAGATCATCTTTCATGAACGACTGCAAAATAGGACAACTTCCTAGACCGGTGAAGGTTACTGAAGGAGGAGCTTTCTGCAGCACAAAAGAAACTAGATTACATCTGTTCTAAGAATGCATAAACATATTTCAAAAAGTGGCTGATTTAAAACTTAGAAAGTATTAAACTATTATCATTCACTTCAGAAACCTGATTTCCAAAAACTATGGCATCTCTTCTTCAGTTACTATTTCATGCACCCATAAGGAGGTCATATCAACTTCATACGAGAAAATAAAAAGTGCAGGAAATTTTAATAAATAAAAGCATTTGAGATAGTGAATTTTCCTGCTTTTGGCAATCATCAACAAACTTGGAGACTATCGCTTCTTTGTTTTTACGATTACCATCATCATCATCATCATCTGAATTATAGCGTTTGGGCACTATTGCAGACTACTTTTTACCAATCTTATTTCTTTCTTCATAATAATCAGTAAGAAGATCATCCAAAAAAATGTCCTTTTTCCTAAAATAATTAATACTTTAGAGTTAATAAATTCAAATCACATACAAGTTCAGGAAAAAATCAGGTTAAAAAATGGACAGAAGTATTCAAATCACATACAAGTTCAGGAAAAAATCAGGTTAAAAAATAGCATCTTACAGATAATATCGAAAACTTTTTTTTTATAGGTAAGCAGGTATACGGACCAAAAACTTCTACAAATTCTACCAATAAAATCAACTGCAAATAATATAAAATTTACAAAGCCGAGGTTTTGACGAGCATACAATAAGCTAATCCAAATAATGACAATATAGGAGAAACAGGCATTTATATCACTGGGAAAAAAAAAAAAAAAAAACAGGGCACAACTACCTATATGAGCTTGAAATATCTGGCTTATATTGATTTGGTTAGCTACAGCAATTAAATAAAAGATAAGAAGCAATTAAATATCTGGGTTATATTAAGTCCTAAACACTTCATAAATTGGATCTTCTCATGGTGACCATGATGGGGGATTGGGATGAATAGGAAACCTTTTTTTTTATAAGAGGACGAATAGGAAACCTATATAGCCTTCTTGCGCCGAGAGCAAGCCTTAGTGTTTTTGCCTGGTGATCATGAGAAGCTGAACATGATGGTGGCAGGAATTGGAAGCAGAATAGGAGATGGCAGAACCTGCGAGGTGTCTTTCTTTTATATAAGTAATTTTCTAAAATCTCCACCCTTTAAAGTCACTTTTCTAAATTCTAGAATAACAGTGATAACAGTGTAATCAATGATCAAATTCACCATCCAAGTCCCAAAGGATGAAAAACAGGTACAAGACCAGAGGTGGTAGATTAAAATAGAGGTGAATTTGGAAACAAAATTAAAAAGGAACCTGAAGTCTCTTGAGAGTTGAGAAAGCTTGATAAAATGGTTTGTATAAACTGAGCTATCATCTCTAACCATCAATCCAATTGATGAAACCATTAGAGCAGCAGCTAGTAAGTGGAGTAGGGTTGGGTCATGCACTATGGGCCTTTGCAAATAATACAACTCTGTTAGCAGGGAAGTAATATGTGGTGCAAGGCCCCACCAACTAGAGATATGTCATACAACAAGAAGTTGTTCAAGCAAGTTCTGTATTTGTCAAAAATGGAGTTTTGGGAAGCGAAGAACCATTTCACTGCTCCTTTTCTACTATAGAGAATCGTAGATTATATAAATTTTTAAAACTCCTTTTCTAACTATAGAATCCTTAGCATGCATTAAATTCTTAGATATAGAATCCTACAAATTCTATATTTTAAAACTCCTTTTCTAACTATAAAATCCTACAAATTTTCCATAAAAGTAACTATTGCCATACTACATACGTATGTAATAAATACCAAGCCTTTTTTATCCCCAACAACAGTATTGGATAGCTCAAAAGTGAGGCAAAATGAATGTCTTCTTCCTTTCACAAGACATGCCCATTACAAAATTATATTGCAACCATATAATTTCTAAAATTGAAAACAAAGTCACACACTATGCTAGCCCTAACAAAGCCACGGACTATGCTAGCCCCATGTCAAGCCATAGGAGATCCCCTAACAAAGCCACACACTATGCTAGCCCCATGTCAAGCCATAGGAGACCCCCCTTAAAAGAGTAGAGAAATAGAACTCGAAAGCCGGCCAAAAATAGGTGGTAGAAGGCAATAATGATGACTAAATGTACATAAGAGTCCCCTAAGCTAACAGCATAGAGAGTCTTACTCTTAGCCCCATGCGAAGCAATGAGATATCTAATAGTTCATCATGACACCACAAAATAGAATGTGATACATATCATTTCGTTGATAGTACCAAATGATACAACTTTTGCAAATGACATTATAGTCCATTGTAGGTATAGAAACCAGTATGATATGTATTCCAAGTTTTAAACTCCAAGTTCAACAATGATGCAAACAGCATCTAGCCCAATGACAATTGATTAAAGAAATCAAAAAAAAAAAAAAAAAAGAGGAAATGCCCTCTTGAGGCCACCCTAGGGATTTTATCTCGTGCTGACCCGACACATGCTAACTTGGAGTGCACGTGCCCTTGGGATTAGTGAGTGAGGCCTAGAAATTTGTGTTCAAACAGGCACTTTCACCCTTATAACTACCAGATATTGATTATACAGCCCAATATTGATTATACTGCCTAGTTATGCACTATTTTTCGGTACCAATCGTATAAAAATGACAACAATTTCAATGTGTATAAAATATGGAGTGAGAATGATCTTAAATAGGATATATGGTAATATATTTCTTAATTTTTTTGTATAAATGTGATTACAAAACCTAGTGATAAGAATGAAAACACTATAGAACAGTATAAAAATACACTTATTCAAGCTATTAAAACAACAAATTAAAGTGTCATTTAAAATAGCACAATACCCCTATATATTAAAATTAGTGTGGTATTTATAAGGTTGTAATTTCGCGTAGAAATAAGACATTCAAAATTGAAGAGATGGCATTTAGGTCCCCATGGATTCTATCATATAATAGGCCTTAACGTAAAACTACTGCTAGAAAGAGTATTCTTATGAACAGAGAACCGCCAAAATCTGAAGCACTCATGCTTTCTCACACACAAAACTGATTCATCACCCACTACTAGTGTCCCCGCTACCTAATTGCCTACTAGCTAAGACTTCCTTCACTTCTTCCATACTTGCAAAAACTAAAACTAACCCTTGTGCCACCTCTCTCACCCCTTTTCCCCACTTTATAACCAACCATCTTTAGATAGAGAGAAGCGAAGCAGAGGGGGGAGAGAAGGAAAGAAGAAAATGGAAGAAACCCATGAGCTGAAACTTGAGAAGAATCACCACCACCATCTGATACCCAGATTACCAAGCGAAATAGCATTGGATTGCCTATCTAGAGTCCCTTACCAGTTCCATTCTCAATTGAAATTAGTCTGTCAGTGTGACAGCCCGGATTTCGGCACCCCAAAACCCGTGCCATCAGCACGATCATCCTGACCGTGCCCTTTAGCTAAGCACGGAACACTGGTATATCAAGCATACAAAAGTACTATAAATGAAATTTGCGGAATTTAAATCTATATTAATTAACTTTCCAAAAGACAGTTCTACCCTCATGCCTCTACATGAATGGAGAACCGATCCGAACTATCGATGAGAGAAATCATCACGGATGGTTCGTCCCAAAAGAATAATCCAAACTCCTTATATACATGGTTTTGAACACAATAAAGGCTTGACATACCAAGCCGTACAAAACTCTCGAAGTCTCTCAAAGTGGCACAACGGAGTCCTCTAGAAGAAGTCCTCTGGAGGTGGCTCCAACTCTTCGCCGGCCGCAAGGTCCGACTCGCCGGGATCAGCGTCTCCTGAAGCCGCGGCAGCTGCTAATAGTGGACCTGCGACGTATAGTCTATAGGGTGAGCTACATCCTAGCTCAATAGGGAACAAACACTGTTGAACATATAAATTATAACTCACATATATTCTATGATATGCCATGCATGATGTATCTATGCAATTGTTAATGAAACAGTTTAAAAGCATTTCGTTTTACTGTGATTACTTATATTTTCATTTACTCATGAATAATGCTGAAAAGGCCTAAAGCAAAACTTAAACTTTCAACTTAAGTAATCCCCGAGCAATATAGCATCGAGCCCCGATGAGATACCCTTCATCGTCATCTATATAGACAGTTTTAATGTATTCCCTGGGAATACCATATAGTACCCAAGCCCCTTTCCCCTGGGGATTGGTGGCGGGGTTTCACTTGTCTCAATTCAACACCCCTGGGGTGTGCTTACTATGTACGGATAAGCCTCCGCACTGGCCTACGGTTTCGCCGCCGTATCGGTCACGGATATCCTGCCGTGTCAGTCGTGGATATCCCGCCACGTCGGTGGGGTAACCTATCAAACCTCAAATAACAAAAATATCGGTGCCTTACATATAGTTATTCACCGTGTAAGTGTGCTATCTTATATCAGTTAGGCCCTATCAAACATGATTCAACCCTTGGATACATCCCTGGGATGTATCCATTTACTTGCATCACACCTGATGCTCTTATCTCTTTACTTCTTCATCCCCTGGGGATGGCTCATTAGGATTCCTCTTATGAATGTCACACACACACACTTTTCACAATTCTTTAAGCAGAAAAAATATTTGAATTGAATTCTATATCACTACATACATGCTCTTGTAAAATAAGGTACATGTTCAAGGTGTTCCCTACTCAAGTCTTCATTTGTTCAATGCATCAAGGTCCCACGTGGCTCCTTGTGCACTAGCTCACACGTACCACCTATGGTACCACATAACAGGTGAAACACATCACAAAGGATGCAATAACGAAGGTATAAGACCCTCCAAAGATCTTAAAGTCAAACTTAAAAGTCAACCAAATTTATCCCAGTCGATTAATCGAAACCCAAAATCGATTAATCAAGATTCTCATTCGATTAATCGAATCCAAATTCGATTAATCGAAATTTACTGTTCAGCCAAGTCGATTCTCAATTCGAGTAATCGAGTTCCTAAAATCGATTAATCGAACCCAATTCGATTAATCGAAAACTGAAATCGATTAATCGAAATCTCATTTCGATTAGTCGATTTTTCTCATGCCTTTTCCTCCAATCCCTGGGGTCCATTGGAGGTTCCCAGTCGATTAATCGATTCCCAAATCGATTAATCGAAATCCAAAGTCGATTAATCGAAATCCAATTCGATTAATCGAAATCGGGGTCCTCTGACTTTTCAACTTCCTGGCCAATTTTGATTAATCGAAACTCCATTTCGATTAATCAAAATTGTCAGATTTGCCCCTTTTCGAGCTGTTCTTCCCAATCTTCTTCCATACATTTCTTTCTATTTTTCTAAGCCATTAACCTAAGATTTAAACTATTTTCAACTACCATTTAGTCTCTATAATCTACACATTTGATTTACAAAAATTTACCTTGAATCAATCTCAAATTGATTTCGAATCAAGCGGTTGGAAGGCTAGGGTTTCCAGCTTTTGTTCTAACGGATCCCTTGCGTCGAATCCGGCGTTTATTGCTTGAATCTCTCTTCCTCAACTAGCATTCACTCCTTGCATTAATCACTCTCTTCCCTCTCTCTCTCTTCTTTACTCTCTTTCAACAACCCAAAAACACCCATTTAGGGTTATTAAACCCTTTTATCCTATTCTTCTCTTGTGTGTTGAGCACATACACCGCGGTAGGTGTATGCGACTTCCTATTTACAACACACACCACGAAATAACTCAAACTATCACATCTCGCCCGTTCATCACACTCTATGCTAACTCATGATCTCCTGATTGGTCAAACTTGTGACCAATCGGGCACGGATCCCGAGGTTATGGTTTAGCGTGATTTTTCGGGCTATTACAGTCAGGGATGGAGAAATCTCCTCTCCAACCCTGCTTCCTACTTTTACAAATACAGGAGGAACACCGCCCACATTGCTGAGGATTTTGTCTGCCTGGTTCAACCCATCAACACCCTCGCCCAACCCCAAATCACACCCACACCCACTGATCTCAAGGATGATGGTAAGAGCGTCCCTTCGGTAGTAAGACACACTCCCCCGGTCTACGGCCTCACCGTCTACAACACCACCCATGCCATCTGGCACAGGATCCCACCCACCCCACTTCTCCCTGCTGGAATTCCATGTCCTGCCACTGTGTCACCCTCCCGGGCAAGCTACTCCTCATTGGTGGTTGGGACCCTGCCACCCTCGACTCTATCCCTGACCTCTACATATACAACTTCATAGCGGGAGCAGGTTGGAGAAGGGGTTTAAGATCAGTGGATTTAAGATCATTCTCACTTAATAACTAATGAGAATGACAATGTTCAAAAAAATATGGACTCAATTCAAGAAATGGGTTTAAGATCAGTGGATTCAACTCAGCCATATTACTGAAATGCTAACTAATTTTTTATTATGTAATTGGGTTCGGACTCGTTGCCTAGATCATTTAAATCAATTTTGAATTCAATCCAATAATCACAAAACTAAGCTTAAGCATTTTAGAATTTTATGTCACAAATTCGAAAGTGCTTGAATTACAACACAGGCAATGCAATGTGGTCTGTTGAACGCCAGAGAAGGTCTAAAGTCAAAATATTATCTGCATTTAATGAGATAGAATCATCTCCTAATCTCACATGGTTTTATAATTCTTTAATACTGGATTTCATCTGTATTACATTTTTATTGAATTTTAAATCCCTATGGTTTGGCAAAACAATTGCATGGATTTTTTGAACTTGCAAGTCGAAGGATATGGTAAATCTTCTGCTGTATACATTTATCGTGCAATATTCTGGTCAAAGTTGTAGATCTTTTTTTTCTTATATACATATCTAAATAAAAATCACCTTGGAGACTGAATAATCTTTATAACCGTTGAACTAATTTATTTTATGCTATTCGTCGAAAAAAAAAGAAAAATAGTTATGCCTCTAACTAGTGAGAACTTTATTGATACATTAACTTATACCCTTAAGTTGTGATAAAGTCAAAATACAATAGACCATAGCATTCACAAGAGCTTCTGATATCTTTTTCACTCTCATAAAACATACAATACAAAGCTCTTAAAACTGAGCTCAGTGAATTCTGCGTAGTTAAAGCAAATGGGGGCAAATTAGACCATGTATCCATTACAAATGGTTTAAAAGTAAGCTCAGTTTTATGTGCTTACATATTTAAAGCCGGTACAATGGTTTAAAAACTAACACGTGTTTTATGTAACCATAAGAGTGGCTTTATGTAAGCTTACAGTGGATTAAAACTAAGCTCAGTTTAATGTAAAAAAGTTTAGTGTCTCCATTTCAACAGTGGTTTAAATCTGAGCACGGGTCTATGTAAACATAGCAGTGGTTGAAAACCATAACAATGGTCTTATGTAACCATAAGAGTGGTTAAAAATAAGCTCTGATTTAAAACTAAGCTCAGTCTCTCCATTTCAACCATTTTACATTAAACTATGCTCAGATTTAAAACTAAGCTCAGATTGAAAACGCTAATGCATTTTTTTGAAAACAAAATAATAATAAAATAAAAAGCAAAAAAAAATGTTTTATCGAATAATTCCCGTTTTTCTAAAGTAAACATGTTATAAACCTGTTTTTCCAAGAAAAAGAGGTTTTTCTTTATTTTTATCCCGTTTATAACCCTTGTTTGGTTACAGCATACATATTTTTTTATAATTATTAATATTTAAAATTTTCCCTTTTTTACAGAAATTGCCAAAATTTAACAATTTTTCCCATATATTCCTGGAGACGTTTTATTCTTGTACCTAGACTTAGTCACTGTGCTTAACACTTAGCCTGCAACATGAAGAACGGATCAGCAATCACTGAGCATGTAGCATGTAAATTGATTTCGATTACCAGCCTACATAATTCCTGAATTTAAAAACGTAAAAAAATAAAACAAAAAAAAAATAAAACAAAACAAAAATAGTGAATAATAAATCAGAAATCTCGTGTGGATCTATGCATCTCATCGCATCAAAAAAGATGCTATTGGTTTATAGAATACGATATTCATCATCTTTCAATAAAATTATTTAAAAAATAAAAATAAATAGATTAAAATATGTAAATAGAAAATACCGCTCAGAAAGATAAAATTTCATGGTGAGAAATTTTTCAAAAAAAAACAACAAACAAACATAAACTAAAATAAAAGGAAGGGAAACCCTAACATACCTAGATCTGTATTCACCAGCTTCCAATCCATCTCAAATCCTTCGCTCCACAAGATCAAAACCATAAAGCATACCTAAATCAGCAGTCACCGGCTCCCGATCTCCCGACCCATCTCAAATCCTCCGATCCATCTCAACCATATAACAGCTTTGAAATGGATTGGACGGATCCTCCGATCTCCCGAGCCATCCCAAATGCATTGCTTCTATTTGTCGGCCTGCTAACCCCATCGGAGCTTTCCGATAACGTGATTTCTTTGAGCATTTTTTAGAGGCTCGCATCGATCTCTGCGATCTTCAGTTTGACATAATTAACGGTCTCATGATCGGGGCGGTCACCTAGGGTTTGGAGGACCGATCAGAATTGAGCGATGTCGGAGATCACATTGGTCATCGAAGCGAGAACTTGTGGGCCATCGAGATTCAGCATCTGCTTCACCAATTCAACATCTTCGCGGATCTCTTAATTCTAGTGTTCGAATTCTGTCGGAGCATTTGTAGGTTTCATATGTTTTGGAGAGGAGAGAGGAGAGAGGAGAGAGGAGAGAGGCCAGGGTTGAAAATGAAAAGAAAAAAAAGGGGAATCGATATATAAATCTGACTAGGTTGAATGGGTAGGCTCGTGGTCAGCCCAAATTCGATACCTCTGGAAGGGTTTAGTTATTATACTATGGTTTTAGGCAGTGGATTATTAGACTATCATGGTTTTAGGCAGTAGATTATTAGACTATTGCTTTAAGCGGTAGTTTTTTTTTATATTACTACAATGGTTTTTATATCATTTTCACGTAGTGTACTCCTCTACTATCCTAATTGTGATATGTCAAGTATGCTAACATTTGGGTTACTAGAATCTAAATCTTTTTCTTTTTACCACTTGTCTAATTGAGCATTTATAAATCTTAATGATAATTCCAAATACACTCTTTTAAGTACCTAAATAAGAACTCTTCAAATCTAAATATTTCAAATTCTCGATTTGACATGCCTAAATTTTAAATGCTTGAATTTCAATTTCTCAAATGCAAACTCTTATTTCCAAATACAGCCTTAGAGATATATGGGTCAAAATTCTGAAATTTATATAAAATTTTCTCAATTTTTTGTCATTGGCTCATGTGAAAAGTGGCCTAAGAATGGACGGTTTGGATGGTTCCTCCTAGGAAATAAATTTAAGTGTTAGGACGTTCCCAAGCACAAGTTTGGATGACACAGGCACACGGCAAATTTATTACTATCTAACAAGAAATAATTATTTAAAAATATGGATCATTATCGATCTAAAGGTGGTCAATGAATGAGTTTAAAAATTAATGGTGAAACATTTCATCAATTTATTTTCAATTTTATATCGTTAGATGGATAATAAAAATAATTTTTTATTGATTTTGTTGTAAAACCCATAATGAAGGTGAACCACAGAGGGCATAAGTGTCATGTAACCATTTGAGTGCCACGTGTCACTCAAATCGTGACAATAAAGAGACTGGTCCAACATAGGGACACTGGACTCAAGGCCAACAAATCTTTATTTTGATCTGGTTGACAAAGGCGATGACTAGAGTCCTCTGTTATTGGTATTTCACGAGTCAATCATTCAAGGGTGTAGATTTATATCCATTGAAAGCATGGTTTGAAATCTCAGATATCCCAGGTGTCTCCAACACCTCCGAGACCAAAACATCTCGTATTTAAGTTAAATTAAATTTTAAATTGATAAAGTATTTATAATAATTATATTTAAGTTAAAAAATTAAAAATTATATATTTTAAATATATATAAATATAATAAAATTATTTTCAACATAAAAACGACCTGAAAAATCTTGGAAATCTGAGTAGATAGTGGCCCTAGAGTGTAATTTAATTTGGATGGATGGATCGATGGAATCTAAATATGGATCCATCGATCCATCCATCCAAATTAAGCCGGAGGATCTAGGCGCATGATCAATCAAAAACAATAAACCTATAATTCATAAATTAAATAAATATGTATATCTTGAGTGTGAGCCATCAATGGTTGGTCGCCGATCTTCAACAATCTTCTCGCCTTCAAAATCTCTTAGCACAATGGGGATGCTTTCGCTAATAGGAAGGATTGAATTATGTCGAGCAATCGTTGGGACCAGACACCCCTTATATTTATAACCAAAGAGTCATTTTCTATTAAGGAATTAAATTACTAATTATATTATGATTAGAAATCACAATCATACCATAACTAAAAGACTTACCTATTAGTTGTTTATTCTCTTTAAACTCACCGAATTAACAACTATACATCGCAATATTGATCTTACACCATTCACCGGTCAATAGGTTGACCATAGTGATGGCCACCAAAATAGAAACTTCTAACAGTCTACCACTTGGCCAAACTATGTTAATGAACCCGGATTACCAAATGTTAGCTAACTTTCTTTGAATGGTAAGTCATAATCAATCTCAATCAAAGTTTTTATTATCAGTCTGGTCCAGTGAGAATTTCAACACAGAATTAATGTAGTCAATATATCATGTCATCGATACATGACCGTTCATTAGTTACCGTATTAGAAGTTATCACCGATATGGATTCCAACTAGTATGATTTCACATGGATTGTAAGTTTACAAACTGAATGGTGATTACATGTAAACTTAATCTATTATTGGTCATACTTTATTGCCATCTACTGGCACCAGATGTTTCAAAGTTTTATTTGCATAAAAATGAAAAAGCAAATAAAGAAGCTTTATTTCTAAATCAATTAAACAAATGTATTCACTCTCAAAGGCTATCAAAATTATCCGTTAACCACATGCGCGCAACATGCTCCAAAAAGAGTTTGGGCGGTAAGCCTTTAGTGAGAGGGTCAGCCAACATGAGTGTTGTACTTATCTTTTCAACAGATACAATTTGATTCTGAACTTTCTCCCTTACAACAAGATATTTTATATCAATATATTTGGAACCCCCACTAGTCTTGTTATTATTGGAGATAACTATCGCAGCGGAATTGTCACATAAGATTCTCAGTGGCCTTGAAATACTATCAACAACTCAAAGCCTTGAGATAAAATTTCTCAACCATATCGCCTCGCATGTTGCCTCAAAACATGCAACAAATTTTGCTTTCATAGTAGACGAAGTAATCAGCATTTTTTTAACGCTCTTCCAAGATATAAGTCCACCTGCAAACATAAAAATATAACCCAACGTGGACCTACGAGTGTCTTGACATCCAGCATAGTCAGCATCAGAATAACCAATAACTTCAAAGTTATTCGACCTTTTGTACGTGAGCATGTGTCCTTTAGTCCCTTATAAATAGCGAAAAACCTTCTTGGCTGCTTTCCAATGATCCAAACCAGGATTACATTGGTACCTACCAAACATGCCAACTATATACGCTATGTCTGGACGAGTACAGACTTGTGCATACATGAGACTCCCAACTGTCGATGCATAGGGAATTGTCTCCATCTGCTTTCTCTCCAAATCGATCCTGGGACTCTGAAGTAGACTAAATTTATCACCCTTAATGACAAGGGCAACAGTAGCGGAATAATTATATATGTTTAACTTTTTAAGAACTTTATCAATATAAGCTCTTTGAGACAATCCCAATATGCCACGGGCTCTATCTCGATGCATCTCAATTCCTATCATGTAGGAAGCTTCACCAAGATCTTTCATATCAAAACTCTTTGATAAAAAGTTCTTTGTCTCATGTAACATGCTCAAATAACTACTCGTAAGCAATATATCATCAACATACAAAACAAGGATGATAAACTTACTCCCACTAATTTTAAGACATATGCATTGATCCACAGTATTTTCTTTAAAACCAAAATTTGAAATGATATCGTAAAATTTTAAGTATCATTGTCGAGAAGCCTGCTTTAAACCATATATAGACCTTTTGAGTCTACAAACTAAATGACTCTCCCCCTCAACCTGAAAACCTTCAGGTTATGTCATAAAGACATCTTCATGCAAGTCGTCATTCAGAAATGCAGTTTTAACATCCATTTGGTACAATTCTAAGTCATAAAGACATCTTCATGCAAGTCGTCTCTTTGTAGTCTATTCCCTCTTTTTGAGTGAAACCTTTAGCGACTAATCTGGCCTTATATCTTTCTACATTACCTTTGGAGTCTTGTTTAGTTTTATATACCCATTTGCAGCCTACAGGCTTAACTCTTTCAGGTAACTCACAAAGATCTCAGACCGAATTATGTTTCATTGAATCCAATTCATTTTTCATGGCTTCGAGCCATTGAGTGGATTTGTCGCTCTTCATGGCTGGGCTGAAGGAAACAGGATCTGATTCATTTCCAAAATCAAATTCACTCTCATTGAGGTAAACTATATAGTCATCAGAAATGGCTGGCTTTTTTGCTCTCTCTGATCTATACAATAGTTGATCATTAGCAATCGCCATGGGAGCAAGAACCTCCTCAATGTAGGGTGTTTCATTAGGCATAACCATAGGTGCATCAACATTTGATTGAATAACTAGTGTTGGTGCCACTTTTTCTTAGATAAAAGGAATAGAAATTATAACTCGATTTTCCTCAAAAGTGATTTTTCTAGGCTCAATACTCCCACTGTTCGCACGATCCTCAAAGAATTTGGCATATCTAGTCTCAACAATCCGGGTATTATGAGTGGGACAGTAAAATCGGTAGCCTTTTGACCAATCAGGGTAACCAATGAAATGACAACTTATAGTTTTAAGATCCAAATTTCCTAATTGTAGGTTGTACACCTTTACTTCAGCCAAACAACCCCAAATGTGTAAATATCCTAAAGTCGATTTCTTCCTACTCATAGCTCATAAGGAGTTTTGGAAACCGTCTTACTAGGTACTCTATTCAGGATATGCACCGTTGTTTTCAAGGCTTCTCCCCACAAGAGCACAGGCAACTTAGAGTTGCATAACATGCTTCTCACCATATCCATAAGAGTACGATTTCGTCGTTCAGCTACACCGTTCTATTCAGGTATTCCCAGCATGGTGTATTGAGCGACAATGTCATTCTCTTATAGACACAAGGCGAATGGTCCTGGATTGCGACCTGTTTCAGAGTATCTACCATAGTACTCTCCGCCTCTATCAGATCTCACAATTTTAATCTTTGAATTGAGTTGTAACTCAACTTCGGCTTTATAGATTTTAAACATATCCAGGGCCTCAGATTTCTCATGAATGAGAAATATATAACTAAAATGAGAATAATCATCAATGAAGGTAATAAAATATTTTTGACCACCAATAGCAGGAGTTGGAAATGGTCCATAAATATCAGTATAGACTATTTCTAACAAACCTGTGCTCCTGATAGCTCTTTTCTTATTAGCTTTTGTGAGTTTCGTTTTAACGCAATCTACACAAGTATGGAAATCAGAGAAATTGAGCGCATCAATTATATCATCTTTAATTAACCTCTCCATTCTATCCTTAGATATATGGCCTAAACGTTTATGCCATAAAATGGAGGAGTTGTCGATTGCTCGTTTTCGTTTCTTACTAATTTTATCATTCACATGCATAGAAACTAAAGATTGGGCGTAAGATGAATCCAAGTTCAACTGATAAAGATTGTCTACTAATGAACCACCACCAACAATATCGAAATCAAATAATAGAGTAAAAATATTATGTCCAAATTTAAATTCAAAACCTAATGAATCCAATTTAGAAATTGAGATAAGGTTTCTAGTGATACTTTGAACGTAAATAGTATCAACTAAATCCAAAATGAAACCACTATCTAAAATGAGACGGAGAGTCTCAATGGCCTCCACGTCTGCTTCTACTCTATTTTCGAGTTTGATGGTACGTTCGCCTTTACTTAGCTTCCTGCTGGATTGAAATTTCTGCATTGAATTACTTATGTGAATAGTTGCACCATAATCTATCCACCAAGTATTGCTTGGAGCATCAACATAAAGTGATTTAAAACACACAAAGGCTAGGTCATTACCTTTCTTAATTAGCCAATCTCTGTATTTCTAACAATTCTTCTTAATGTGTCCATTCTTTTTACAGAAGTGACACTTGATGTCAGAAGTAGATATGCTAGCTTCTCCTTGTTTGGTTTCCAGTGGAGGAGCTTTCACGTTCTTTCCTTTATATTGTCTATGTTTTCGCTTGAAACTTTCTTTCGATGGTCCAAGAGCGGCGTAATGGGCACTTTCAGTTTTTTCAGTCCGAAGTCTTTTTTCTTCTTGGACACAGTGAGCAATTAGCTTGTTCATCTTCTATTTCTCTTTCTGCATGTTATAATTAATCTTGAACGGGCCAAATTGTGAAGGAAGAGAAGTCAAAATGAAGTGAACAAGATAACCCTCAGAAAAACCTATGTCCATTTCTTTCAATTGAGTTACCATGCCACTCATTCTCATAATGTGCTCCCGTACGCCACTATGACCATCATATTTCATGGTTCCCATTTTAACAATTAAACTACTGGCAGTGCTTTAGAAGTCCCTTGAAATTGTTCCTTAATGGCTTGCATGTATTCCTTTTCATTATGCGAGTCAGGAATATCTCCCTGAATCGCATTAGTAATGAAACTCTTTATGATCATGAGGCTCATACGATTTGATCTATCCCATTTTTCCAAATCCGTATTGCTCACTGCCAGATCCTCAGCTGAGGCATCAGCAGTGAGCACCTTGGGTTTATCAGATCGTATAGCATAGTCAAGATCCATACAGCCTAGAACAATGACAACTTGCTCCTTCCATTTGTCATAATTTGAGCCACTCAAAAGTTCAATTCCATCAATCATATTAATTATGGAAGGCGGGTTCAATGCTACACTATAATAAGGGCTTTATTATGTTCACATACAATTGAAGTAGTTGTCAATTCCACAATATTATAATTATAGTATGTGACGCAAAAGTTAAAATATGTCAAGGAATATAAGAAAAATTAAAATCAATGTGGTTTTATTGAGAAACAATTTGTGTCATTATAACCCTCTGTTAGGTCGAGTCATAACACACTTGCCGCTTCCTCAATCTATATTAATGATTGCGATACTAATTGCGTCATTATGACCCTCCGTTGGGTCGAGTCACAACACGCTAGCAGTACCCACACACAAAATAATCAATAGTAAAATACAACCATCATACAACATTAAGTGATTCATCACCGTTAGGCAGAAGAATCCCTTATGTTGTGACGCCAACGTTCACTACACACTTTCACTGAATTTATAACATGATTTTGAAAAAAATTACACCTCACTATGAAAATCACGACACTAGGAAGGATCATCACCATTGGACAGAAAAATCTTTCCAAGCCATGCTGTAAATTTAGGTTTGATAATATTTTAGATGATCACAAAAGTGATATTAAAAAAAAATAAGCCAAGTCCAACTCGTGTTATGAGTAAGTGTCAAAATTGACAATAATCGAGTATTATAATGTGTAAGTACCAGTCATGGTGGTAGAGCACAACCTCCACTACCCAACTCTAATTAATGGTACTCAAAAAAAATGATTACGCAATTAAAATTTGAAAAAAATAACATAAGGTCATGAATACTTCACAACAGAGAGCTCATTATATAAAATTAACCTCAAAAATAGATCCGAAATGTCCGAGAAAGTTAAAATTCATATATAATGTCCGAGAATTGGACCTATAAATAGACCATAAATGGCCCGAAAAGAATAAGAAATAGTATCGACATAATTGGGCCAGGTCATGGGCCTTTGTGGCCGAGTGGGCTATGGGCCCTGTGTATGGGCCCTACGGGTCAGGGCCATGGGCCAAAAGGGTTGAGTGGGCCTCAACCAGTGGGCCGGGCATTGGGCCGCGGGTCGAGCCATGGTCCAAATGGGCCCTGCGGGTCAGGGCCATGGGCCAAAAGGGTTGAGTGGGCCTCAGCTAGTGGGTCGGGTATCAAGCTGCGGGCCGGGCCATGGTCCAAATGGACCAAGTGGACTGGGGCCAAAAGGGCCAGGCGGGTCGGGCCATGGGCCCAAAAAGATCGAGTGGGCCAAAGGCCAAGCAGGTCGGGCCATGGGCCTAAAAAAACCAAGTGGGCCAAAGGCCAAGCGGGTAGGGCGGCGGGTCAGGCCATGGGCCTAAAAAGACCGAGTGGGCCAAGGGCCCTGTGGGTCGTGCGGCCCGATCAGGTGGGTCGGCAGCGGACTCGCCCTAACCCTACGTCATCTTTTTCATCGTTTTCCCCTTTTTTTTTTTTCTTTTTGAAAGAGTTGTAGGATGCAAGTGGCCCCATGGGCTTGACCGCACCCTCACGGTGGCCGTGCGGCCGACGGTCTGGCGCGTCCGACGTGCGGCCGTCACTGAAAATCCCCATCGACCGAACCGTTGCTGATGAAGGAAAATTTTTCATTTTTATTTTTCTTGAATTTGCAGGAACGCCACAGCAAATCCCCCCACCCCTCACCGGTGGCGGACGATCTGACGGTCAGATTAACCCGTGACGTCTCTCGGTGCCGATCGGTGGTCGAGAACTCCACCGGCGCCAGTCCGGCGACCAATTTTTTAATTTTTTTTTTTAAATAACTGCAACAATGGCAGCCCCCATGGGGCTTAACTGCGATGTTTCAATCGACCATGCACCGACATGGCTCTGATATCAATTGATGAAATTTAAATATGGATGCATCGATCCATCCATCCAAATTAAGCTGTAGTATCTAGGCGCATGATCAATCAAAAACAATAAACCTATAATCCATAAATTAAATAAATATGCGCACCTTGAGTGTGAGCTATCAATGGTTGGTCGTCGATCTTCAACGATCTTCTCGCCTTCAAAATCTTCTAGAACAATGGGGATGCTTTCGCTAATAGGAAGGATTGAATTGTGTCGAGCAATCGTTGAGTCCAAACACCCCTTATATTTATAGCCAAAGAGTCTTTTCCCATTGAGGACTTAAATTATTAAATATATTGTAATTAGAAATCACAATCATACCAGACTTACCTATTAGTTGCTTATTCTCTTCAAACTCATCGCATTAGCAACTATACATCGCAAGATTGATCTTACACCATTCACCGGTCAATGGGTTGACCATAGCGACGGCCACTAAAATAAAAACTTCTAGCAACCTTCATTTACAAACTAAGATTTTTCCTTCTCAACCTCAATTTTACATGTTTAAACCTTTAATTGCTTTGAATCAATAGATGGAGACTGTTTTTCATTCTAATCCTCAAGACGATAGGTAGGTAGCGGAATTGGAGGGTACCTTAATTCCTTTTATGGTATCTTCATTTACAACCTAAGATTATTCTTTCTCAACCTTAATTTTACTGTTTAAACTTTTGACTGTTTTGAATTAATAGATGGAGATTATTTTTTATTCTAATCCTCAGCACAATAGCTACGTAGTGGCTCTAGAGGGTAATTTAATATCTTTTAGCATACCTTTATTTACAACCTAAGATTCTTTCTTTTTAACCTTGATTTTACATGTATAGACCTTTGACTGTTTTGAATCTGATGATGAAGATTACTTTTTATTCTAATCTTCGAAATAATAGATCTTGAGATCATAGTCCTTTCATCATATGATCAGAGTTTATTTTGACATGCCACAATTTCCGAAAAGTGGTCCGAGAACTCGTATATATCTTGGCGAGGGGTCTCGTCTAGGGGCGAGATTTCAACCGATGATTGGAAGGGGAGGATATAGACGTAGTCTATGATATTATTGACATTAAATTATGTCCAGATTTTTATTCCTTCTATTATTCTAGATCAATGACGAGTTTTTTACCCAGATGGGGCATAGGCTAGATGTAGTTTGGACCATGCAGCGAGTATCATGTCCTACTTTTATCAATTACTTGCCCCGTAATCTCCCAAAAGTTGGTACGTATGCACTTCCAAAATCCAATGAGTACCTTTATTTGCACCTAGAGAATCTTTGGCTACCTACACCAAAATCGTTAATCTATTTTGACTCACACGATGGGGACAGATTTTGGCCTCAATCTTCCATGCGTTCGCTAAAATCATTGTCTATTTTGGTTTCATGTGCCACTCGTTTGGATGTTATATATACAACATGGCTGTTCAAATACCTTTTGGAAGTGTCACATGGAATAAAAAACTAACTAATGGAATGACACCCCCCGATCTCAAGATTCATTCGGTGTGAGATTGGGGTGAAAAATAATCTCCACCATCTAATTTAAAGCTGTCAATGATTTTTCGCACAAGTGCTCTCAAAGATTCTATGTGTGCAAATAATGGTACCCTTTTGAATAAAAGCATTTTTTCTTTTGTTTTTATTTTTAAAATTTTTAATGGCCACTTACTTAGGAGATTGATAATGATTAAAGGCTACACTATAAAAAATAAGACCATTAGCGACAACCAAAATTGTCGCTAATACCCTTGCCGCTAATAGTCTTAATAACTTTTAATAGATTTTTTATTAATAGTGGCAGTTTTTTGCTACAAAAAACTGCTACTAATTTATAACAATTGTTATCATCATGGCATCAAGTATCGACTGATACGTATTAGTATTTTGGCCGACCGATACCGATACTAGGTATCAGTCGATACTGCAAAGTATTGGTCATTATGGCTCGGGTATCAGCCGATACGGCTGATACTGCAAAGTATCGGTCGATACGGCTCGGGTATCAGTCAATATGGTTCGGGTATCGGTCAATACCTACTAATTTTGAAAAAAAATATTTATTATTTTTTAAAAAAATTCTCTTTTACTAAAAAATTTCAGTTAATATTTTAGGTTGTAATTAAGTCCAAACTATAGTTTTATTATAATATGTAACATATTTTTATTTTTTTAAATATATATATATATATATATATATATATATATATATATATATATATATATATATATATATATATATATCGGTATTGGCATATCGGCCGAGACCGAAACGTATCAGTCCTCCATGGACTGATACCCGATATCGAGTCCTAATTTGACACCTTGGTCGGGGCAATATGCCTTATATGCCGCCTCCTTAAGAGCCCCTATTAATTCGTGTGATTCACCAATCCAAGCATTCCATGAGGATGGCTATCATTTCAAGTACACTCAGGCCCAACATTTACCCCAATTCAATCAAAAGATTTTTTTTGAAAAATCATGCCACTAATACAATCAATTAAAAGATATGTATAATAGCCATTATTTACTGGTTGAAAACCTCATAGGGATTCGGCATTTGGCTCATTTCATATTAAAATATGAGCTGGTACTTTAACAATTTGGATTACCCAAGTTTGTTGGGGTAATGGTGATGCCGAAGCTCTAATAAGAGGTTGAAATGAGGAAGTTGTTTTACTCCAGTTACCTGCTTTATTCAATTTGATTTTAATATAACGATTTGTTTGGCAATTTTTAAAAAAATATAGGAAAATATTTTGTAAATTTAATAGATTCCAGTTCTTTGAGAATTTATAGGAATTCATTGTTTTTCGGTGTTTGGATTGTGTAATTAACACATAAAAAATAAAAAATGACACTTATCGATAGTGTATTCTCACACACTCAATAAATTCAACTTTCTATTATTAAAAAAATTTCGTGAGAGAAAGAAAAATTAGGAAAGAGAAAAAGTGAGCTTAGGAGAGAGAGAAATTTAAGAAGAGAAAAAAAAATTAAAAGATAAATTAAAAGAAATATGTAGAGAGAGAAAATTTAGGAGAGAGAGAGACTCGGAGAGAGAGATATCTAAAAAGGAGAATGATAATAGAGAACTAAAAAAGAGGGAGAGAGAGAAAATTTTATTTGTTTATTATTTATTATTATTTTAATTTCTTATTTTTTAAAAAAAATTTAAAATTTTGAAATTTTTTATATTTAATTTTAATTTTATTATTTTTTTACTTTATTTTTAAAATAAAAAAATTAAAATAAAAAGTAAAAATATAAAAATATAAAAAAAATAAAAAATAAAATCTCTCTCTCTCTCTCTCCCCCTCTCTTTCTTTTGATAAAATAAATAAAAATTATAAAAATTAAAAATTAAAAAATAATAATAAAAATAAAAAATAAAAAATATTATTTTATTTTATTATTTGATTTATTATTATTATTATTATTTTATTAATTTAAATTTTTTATTTTATTTTATTTTTTTATTTGACTATTTTATATTATTTTAAAAGTTTTAATTTAATTTTAATATTTTAATATTTTATTTATTTTATTAATTTTTTTATTATTTTTTAAAAAAAATTTAATTTTCTTAAATTTTGAATTTATTTTATTAAAAAAATTTTATTTTTTTAAATTTAAAATTTTATTTTTTTAATTTTTAATTTTTATATTTTTATTTTAAAATTTTTAATGTAATTTTAATTTATTTTTTAATTTTTACATTTTAATTTTTTTTGTAGTTTATTTTTTAATTTTTTTTTTTTTTTTTAATTTTAATTTTTAAAATTTAAAATTTAAAATTTTTTAATTTTTTTTAAAATTTTTGTATTTTAATTTTATTTTGTTAATATTTTTTAATTTTTTAAATTTAAATTTAAATTTTCTTTTTAATTTTTTTTTTAAATTTTTATTTCTTATATATATATATATTTTATTCATTTTATTTTTTGTATATTTTTTTAATTTTTAAAATTTTAAATTTTTTAATATTTTAATATTTTTTTACTTATTTTTAAATATATTTTTTTTAAGTCTTATTTTTATTTTTTATTTTATATATATATATTTTTTTACTTATTTTAAAAATTTTAAATTTTTATTATTTTAATTTTTGTAATTTTTTTAATAATTGATTTTGTTACAATTTATTCATTAAAAAAGAGAGTGAGAGATAGCGGAGAGAGAAAGAGAAATCGAGAATGACAAGTTTTTCGACGAAATCCTCCTATTTTAAAGGGATTTGTCGATTTCCAATAGAAATTTATTTTTTTAATTTTCTTATAAATTTTAGTGACACAATTTTGTTATCAAACATAGGAAAGTATCAAATTTTCTTTCCTTTATTATAATATATTTTTCTTTCCTCATATCCAAACAGGCCTTAAGGGTAAGGATCCCAAGTGATTCCCAAATTCAAGCATATTTACTTATAAAAAAGCATTTTGGATTTGCTAGAAACTGTTGCCAATAGGTTTCTAAGGCAGTCAATTGGTTTCTAAGGAGGTCAATATTAGAAACCCTTTATCACATACGGTAGCTCTATTAGTAACCACCAAATTATTAATGGCACCAAATTATTAATCGCTCCTATAATGAAAAATCATTGACTACTTTGAGTCGATGATAGAGGTTATTCTTCGTCTCAATCTTTTACACAATGGATCTTAAGACCATGAGCGTACCATCGGATGGTCAATTTTTTATTTCATGTTGAAATCATCTAAAAAAATGACCTGAAAATCACGTTTTTAAGCATGATATGTGTCACATGATTTTGTGAGTCACCTTTTACAATGTGTCATGTGGAATAAAAAAATTAATCGTCTGATGGTACGCCTATAGTTTCAAGATCCATTATGTGAAAATTTAGGATGTAAAACGATGTCCGTCAACTTATTCAAACCGGTCAACGATTTTCAACATAAGTGTCCTCGGTAATTCTAATTCTTAGGTCTTAATAGAGTTACTCTATACACTTAGAGCCTTACTTTAGATATCTTCACTTAGGGCCTTTTTGGATTATGAAAATACATGATAAAATGTGATATGATAAAATATTTTATCATTGATTTAGCTGTTTGGGTTTCTTTAAGGATAGTAAATATATTACTCCAATGAGATCTTCCCCCCCTCCAGAATAGGGGAGAAAAGTACTATTCCTGCGTATTATTGTATATTCTTGTTAGTTAGGAATACCTGATAAAATTAGGTAAAAAATTAACAATTGTACCAGGTTTTACTAGGTTCGGTTCGGTATCGGTTTTGGGTACCAAATTTGATTTAGTAGGAACAGAAAACTGATAAAAAATATTGAAAAAATTGATAAAAAATAAAAATCCTTTTTTAAAAAGAAAAGAAAAGAAAAAATCGAAAACCGAACCGAACCGACCGAAACTAATATTGGATCGGTTCGGTATCGATATTGGTTTTTTGCCTATTGGTTTACCGAAACCAATAGTTTTCTATTCGGTATTGCACTACGTCAAAACGACAAGAAAACCACTTTTGTAATGTCCAAAAGAACCACTGTCGTAGCAGTAGTATAATAATTAACAATAAAAAATAGTAGTTTAATATATTAAAACAGTGGTTTAATTTATTAACCCTAATCTCACGCTATAAGATATTGTGCCCAACGAAAAACAGATTAATTTTTTTTTTACTTGAAACCGGCTCCTCCCCTCTTTCTCTCTCCTTCAAAACCCTACCCTCCATCTCCCTCTTCTTCTCTTTAATGAAATCCGACACCGAAATCTTCAAATACTCAGTACTTGAAGAAGCTGATCTGGAGAGCGGCGTGATTCTGGCGACAACGAGAGTCTCGTCGAGGTCGTTGGAGGTTCTATTTTCGTCCGAAAATGGGCTGAAAATGAAATCTGCGTACGATGGGGGATCTACGAAGGAATTTTCTGGCAAGTCAGGGTTTCGAGTTTGGAGCGGCAAGAGCGGAGAAAGCAAGGGATCGGTGCCGGAGACCGGCGGAGAGAGCGGGTGATGGGTTTTAGAGAGCGTCGTCATCGTGCTCTGGTAATCGGAAAATGAAGATTTGTAGTTTGCCGGCTCGTCAAGAATTAGATTTGTGATTTTCCGGTTCGATTCCTCATTTTTTTGGTGTCAAATCCTTAGTAAGCTCTCTTCTTACAAAATCTCCCTCCCTCTCTCTCTCTCTCTCTCTCTCTCTTTGCCTGATTAATTAGGGGCTTTTTGATGATCCAATTTTTTCTTATGATCAATTCACATGCAAATGCAGAATCGACTATTTTTTTCCTCAAAAATTAGATGATCGGATGAGGAAATTGAACCCGATGTGAATCGAACACCCATCCTTCGATTCAATTTTGGCCTCGAAATTCGGCCGTTTGTATTCGGTTCTTCAATCAAAGTGATCGGTGGCCCTAATTTTTCCACCAAAAGGCCAGTTTTCATTGGCGATCTGTTTTTATCTGATTTTTTTTTCTTTTTTATTTATTTATAGATTTTGCATCTGATTCAATGAAATTCGTGTTTCTATTGCTTGATTTCACAGAATTTGACGATAACCGGACGATCATAGCAGTTTTCAACGCTCAAAATAAACGTCCCAAGGTAACAAATGCGTTCTCGTTTCCTTCTTTTCAAATGTTTCGAGTTTGAGTTTCTAATGATTTGAGGTTGTTTAGATCTGTGGATTGTGCAATCTGAATCGTATGTACTCATAATCATATGTATTTTACAGATCATATATCTATATATTTGCTGGTTGAGCCTAGATCTGATGATTTATTATTATTATTATTATTATTATTATTATTATTATGTTTTGAAAATCTATTTTTTGTTTAATTTGTGTAATTTGCTTATTTTATGAGTCTATGATATAAATTCCTTTGCTTGTTGATCATCGTGGTCATCATTTTCTTGTCTGATATATCGGCTCAGCAGCATTTTTAGTCTTATTTCCGCACTCCGCACTCAAATGAATAGATCTATGATCTTTGAGCACCGATCTAATAATCTAATATTCCAGACTTATAGATCTAGTGCGTTTTCCTTATTATTATGTTTTATCTTTTAGGTTTTCTTTTTTCTTGTTTTTTGTGACAATTAATTAATTATTTTGTTCAATCTCTGAAATAATCCCTCTGCTCATTGACCGTAGATGAATAGTTTCACCATGTTATTCTCAATAACCAAGTTTGGGTTCAGCAATCATTCGATGGGGTGTACAAGGGCAAAAATTTAGAAAAATTAAGGGGTTATAAAATAATCATAAATTATTAAAACCTATTTAAAGTAGAAATGATATCTTTAAATAATAAATTAAGTGTATTACATAATCCACATGCATAAACAATTTGTAATCACAAAAAATAATACGAAGTGTGATTATAAAAAAAATCATAAAATTTGAGAAAATTTCAGAGAATCGACGAATTTCCATTGTAATTTAGAACCTTTAGAACCTTTAAAGATAAATATAACTTTAAAATAGAAATATATATAAAGAGGATCAAACTTCTTCGTGGGAATGATCCTATACTAGCTGTACAATTTCCATTGTGCGCTTGCAATAGGTTAAGACTTAATTAGACATATATAATAAGCCGACCAAGTTTTTGGCGCCGTTGCCGAAGAAGTCTTTTTCTTTTTATTTCTGTTTTAAAAATAAATATTTATCTTTTTCTTTTTAGAACTTCAATATTTCAGCTAGCCACAGAGACTAGAGGCTCAAATTTGTTTCTCTCCCTGCCTTCTAAAAAAAATAAAAAATAATTAAAAATTTTTTTTGTCATGTAAGGCCACGATAATTTATCTTGGCCAATTTACCAACCAACCTATGCCCCGGTAGAATACCCAGTTACCTCTTACTATCCATCCATGGCAGAAACTGAACAAGTTTTCGCTTCTCATTGGGGTAATTACGGGAGTACCTACAACCCTCAGTGGGAAAATCATTATGACTTCTCGTATGCATATCCCCAAGACTCTAAGGGTTTTTAACAATCCTATGTCGAAAACCATTAATTTGACCAACAGTCCATTTGAAATGACAATGCTACTATTGTCCATATCCTTCAAGACCTGCAGCAACAGGCATATCGACGATCTAAGGAACTATCTTAACTGACCCAAATTTTCCAAGACCGACAGTCCTGCTCTCAATCCATTGAAAATCTAGGGACCAAAGTTGAACAAATAGCCATGGAATGGGAGAGAACGGGAGACAACCAAAGGTGTTTCCCAATAGGGACCAATTTAAGAGGACAGTTAAGTAAGGGATTTATACTAACTCCTACACCTCACATTCAGGTTGTTCAAACTCTACGAAGTGGGAAAACTATTGACAACAAGGTAGAGATGCCTATACCATTAGTCGCCCCTGAAACCCATACCAAAGAGAAGCGAACCCTAGAAGAAGTCCCCTTGCCAGAAAAACAAAAAATAGTAGAAAAAGAAAATAAAAAAATAATAATGAGGAGAGTACACCAAAATATGTGGCTGCAGTACCTTATGTAGTGAAGCTACCTTTTCCTTATGCTTTTGGTGCACCATCTCCTTTTGATAAAAATCCAAAAAAATTAGAAGAAATTAACAAAATCTTCAAGGAAGTAAAGATTTATTTACCTCTCTTAGAAGCAATTAAACAAGTCCTCGCTTATGTACGATTCCTGAAGGAGATGTGTACGCAGAAAAGAAAAAGGCAAAAAAATATCTAGCAAAAAGTTTTCTTGACAGAGCAAGTGTAGACACCCAAAATTGGCCCAAGGCCCGATAGAAATGTACTTCGAGAGAGGCAGACCTCAGAGCTTTCGATATCACCCCCCATACCCTTAGGTACCTTCCCAAACCTTTAGAAATTACCCCCGACATCTTCGAACCCACAGTCAACCCTCCCGGGCAATGGTCAGAGAGAGATATGCCAAGACTGCCAGGGACCTCTACTAAATCTGAATCTTACACCATTGAAAAGTATAGGTTCTTAGCTTTCGAACAAGATAAAAATCACCTCAATCTGAGTTATACGTCCAAAGTTACGGCGATCCGAGCAGTGCCAAGGAGCTGCACTTGGTTGGGGCATACATGGCACATGTATTACATGCACCAATACACACGCCAAGTATAGGTGGGCCCCCCCTCGGGCTCTGAACTTCTAGACGCTATAGCTATGCTTGGCATGTGTAATACACATGCTAGGCTTAGCTATAGTAACCATAGGTTTTTGCTCGAAATCCACTTTTGGGACTTGACTTATTGATCATCTTAATGTTTAGGATGGGTTTCATTATGACTGTTGCACCCTTGATTACCCTATTTGCAACCTTTTAGTCATATTAAACCTCACCCTGTTATCTACCATTGAAGTCCATTGCCCACATTTCTAACCTCTCAAAATCCTAAGAAACCTTAGTTTAGAAGATTACATAATTGCTAACCCTAATTAGCACTTAAGCACCCTCCTAACCTTCCTTTTTCCTATAAATAGAGAGGCACCCCTCCAGGCTTGAAAAAATTTTCAAGAGAAAAAAAGATTACAAGAGAAGCTTTTCCTCCCTTTGGTGCACCCATTCCATACCAATTTCAGAGTTCAAAAGCCCCCCCTTAGACCCCATCTTTCACCAAAAAACCTTGAGTTAGGAGAGAACCACTCCCTAGCCTTCTTCCTCTACCCCTTAGCTATAAAGCCTTAGAGGTTAGAACCCATTCTCCAACCATCCAAGCTATCGGAAGCTCGTCACGTGAACCTACGTGAAGGTCCACACGCGTGCTACAAGGGCTCGAGAGCTCCGGCTGTCCCCTCTATTCCTCTACCGTCTTAGCTTTTGCTCTACCCATGAATTTGTGCCGTTATGTCGTCGAAATCTCCATAGTGGTGGAGTGGCACAAATAGGGTCAAGGTGCCTTAGGAAAAGTGGAAGTGTTCTTTTCTTTCTTATTTTTTTAGTTTATTTTGGCCATAGGTAGAGATCGTTTTTAAGCGAGCAGGCCGAGTGCCTAACACCTTCCCAATCGATAACCGAATCCCCTACCCAAGAGCTTTCGGAGTAGACCAGTGAATTAGAGTCACATTTTTGGTATTTCGATGCTTATAAAATTGATTTAGGTTTCTCGGGACACCAAAATCTCCAAGTGGCGACTCAATATTTTTTTTCATGAGTGCGCATCGTCGCGACGGGATCGTCAAAAATCCCACGGTTGCACAGATGGCGACTTTACTGGGGACTAGCTTGTAGTGCTTCCCCATGAAATTTGGCCTTTTTCTTTGTTTTTACTAACGTTTAGCTATTTTTTTTATTTTGTAATTTTACTCACCCCTATGATTCAGTCTTACTTTTACTTACCCCTACTTTTCCGTCATTTAAGTGCCTTAGCCGATTGGCGGGCCTACTTGAGCATCGTCTTTACATTTCCTTTATTTTTTCGTCATTTACATGCCTTAGCCGATTGTTGGGCTTACTTGTGCATTTTTACACACCTTAGCCGTTTGGCGGGCCTATGTGAGCATTTACTTTATTACAATCATATCCTACCAATGGAAGCCGGCCCATAGAGGTGGCATGAGATCATAACCACTCGTTTTTGGACTTTAAGAAAACTCCCGTAAAATCTGAAATTAAAATTAAACCAAGAGGGGGACTTAATTAAATTTTTACGGGGGTAGATTTTCATGGGTTGAGAATTCTAGGCAAAGATATAAACATCCCAGTTCTCAGTATGGCAGCAGCCCCTAGTGATGATCCAGAAAAGAACCACCCCACCTAGTATCTGCGAAGGTGCTTGCGCCTGAGGTATATCGTGTGACAGCCCGAATTTTTGCACCCAGAAATCTGTGCCATCAGGATCATACTCTGGATGATCCCTAGGACAAATCGCGAAGTGTCTGCTCGTATAGCGGAAACCAAGCAGACACTGTCCAGTAGTGGTAGATCGAGTTATCACAAGGCATTTAAAATAGAAAGAAGCAATGAAACAAACATGTATCTAAATATATAAAAATATACATTCCCAAAAAGGAACCAAGAAGAACCAATGGTGATGGACATCCATCACCCAAAATAATGGTTCTTAATAATGGTTCCAATAGAATGTATAGTAATACTATAAAAGGAAGAAAATATCTAAAGAAAGTAAATACAGAAGTGGCCACCAGGCGCACAATAATCCAAAGGTTTACACAAAATCCCAAAAATAGCAGACTCGTATACCCAGACTAAGGATAAAAGTCGTCCGCCTGGACGTCAGTCTCCTCGTCCTCGGCCTCAGCCTCTGGATCAGGCTGGTAATCTGGGTCACTCTCTGTGCCGGGAGCTATAGCCTCAGAACCTAAAATTGATTTAGAAAATAGGGTGAGCTACATCCTAGCTCAATAGAAGAATTCCAACTAAACGAATTGAATATGCAGATCATGCTATCTCTTAACAGAAATCAAATCAGGAACGTATAATCATGACAAATCAAACTAAAAGCTGAGATTTTATGCAAGAAATCAGATGTTATGCAAGTATATTATCAGAGCACTTAAATTGTGTGTATTTAACTTAAGAAACTCCCGTGACTATATAGCACGGAGTAAACAGGAATGCCCGATAGGAAACCCCAACCAATCGTCGTTCACATGAACAATTTTGAAAGTGCAACAATGCCTCATTTATGGAGTGCAATTGTGTCGAGGATTGAAAGCAGGTGCACAAGTGTGCCAAGCATCGGATATACTGCCGGGTCGGTGGGGATCATCTGATTTAAATCATCAAATCACATACGTATATACCTCATGATCGGATAGCGTAATCGAAGCAAGTTTGTATCTGAATCGAAGCAGATATCAAAGATAGCAGGAATTTATGATATGCATACATGCTTGTTAAAAACAGAATCAGGGCACAGATATAAAATAAACATGAAATCATACTCAAAAACAGTTTAGGTTGCTTTTCCCCTACCTAAGGTAACTTTATCTTCTAAGCAAATCCAAAGCCTTTTCAATGTGTCAGGGTTTGATCCTAGACCATAAACATAGCACTTTAAGTGTTAGAGATATCAGAAAGTTAACCGGCACAATGCCCGGTGGTGTTTAACCCATAAAACCAAAACTCAACAAAACAGGGGTGATTGATCGATCACCACTCTTATTGATCGATCACCTATCATCATTGATCGATCAATACACTCATTGATCGATCAATAACCTCTCTTCTATTTACATTTAACACTGCTCAAATTGATCGATCACCACTTGGGTTGATCGATCAATACATCCTGTTGATCGATCAATGCCCTCATTGATCGATCACTAACCCATTTTCAATTTTTTTCCCCCTCTTCTGTTCACATTATCTGCTTATACAGATTGATCGATCAATGCCTTCATTGATCGATCAACACCCTACAGTGATCGATCAATACCTATGTTGATCGATCACTCTCTTGTTGATCGATCAATGCCCAGGATTGATCGATCAATGCCTAATTTGATCGATCAATGCCCTTCGGGCATTGAACTTCCAAAATTTTGGGGCTTCTGTTCCCCCTTTCTGTCTTATACAGATTGATCGATCAATGGTCTTCATTGATCGATCACCACTTGTCATTGATCGATCAATGCCTTCATTGATCGATCAATAATGACAGAAACTCTGTCATTAATGGAGTTCATCTCCAACCCTATTTTAACCCATTTTTCATTAATGGTTCTCAACAACCATTAACACAACATCAATGTACATACATGGGCTTCTCATTTTCCCCTATTTAAATATACAGACTCACCTTTGCTTGGGCTCTCTCGGGGTTTCGGCAAATCATTCCGGATGAGGGTTTCGGATCTATCTCTCGGGGTTCGTCACCGATCTGAGTCCGACGAGCAATCCTTTAGCTCTGGTTCAGCATGCAGAGACTTCATACACATACCTTAGACCATACCTAAGCTTATTTCATTGAACTCTACCTACCCTAGCTTAGGAAACTCATCCTCTCACTCTTGCTAACCCTGTTTTCTCTCCCAAAACCCTCTTGAAAACCCACCTAGCTACAGATCCTTTAGCTACTGGAGCAAATAGGGCAAGGGAAGGAGAAGAAGAAGAAGTGGATCTCTCCCTAAGTCTCCCTTCCTTCTCTTATAAGTTACTAAACAGATATTTCTGTTTTGCCCCTAGTTCACGTTCCGGTATGGAGCACGAACACGGTTGCTACGGCGCAATGTGTCACATTGCCCCTCTACACAACTCAGACTTAAACGAAAATGTACATGTGAACTCATCTGATCACCGTGAAACTTTATCTTAACTAATATTAATTCTAAAGTTTTAAGTCAGCCTCGATTTCCGTGCTGGGCACGTAGATCGAAACAGTCAGGTTCGTGTTCTTGATTTCAGGGTCGTTACATGTCGAGTGGGTAACCTATGCAATCATGAAGTCTAAAACCCTTGGGGAGAGCGTTAGTAGTCCTAAATCAGCCTTGTATCCCTAGGTTTCGTGAGGAGAGACCCGTTGAAACTAAGAAATTAGTCTCCGAAAGCATCGCTTCCCGAAAATAAAAAAAATAGACTGAATTTGGGCTTGCTGGTCTACTGTCAAGATTATTTGACCCCACTGTTTGTGCCTGGAGCATGTAAGACACGCGCAAAGCCACTTTTTTCTAGGTTTGCATTGGCGCATATATTACACGCGCCAAGATTAAAAAACCTAGGTTTGCTTTGGCGCATGTAATACACGCGCCAAGCTTTAATTGACCAGATTTGGTCTGGTGCATGTAATAAACATGCCAAACCCAAACTGAGCAGTGCAGCCAAAAATTTGAGGCGTTTCTAACATGCCCGAGCTCATTGCTTAGCGGTTTAGCATCTCCGATAAATCCCGCACTCTTCGATGCCCAATATGCCCTCGCCAGTCAAAAGAGGTCACCCTCTTATTGACTTTTTCTGGGGGATCGGGTTATCGTGTGGATTCCCGTGCCTTCACATAGATCAAGGGGTTTATCTTTGATTATTTCGAAGTGTATTGGGATCTCGCTGCGAGAAATATTTAGGGTGCGAGCGCTGCCCGAAACGGGAATTCCAAAGGCCCAGGAACTCATCCTATAACAGTTCATTTGCTTTATCCAAAAAAAAAAAAATCAAAATCCAAAAAGACTTGTGGTGCCGTCACAAACACATCGTCTTACACTTCATCGTCCCGAAGAGGGAGAAGGAGAAAACTTTACGGGCCCCACCTGAGGCACCCGTACCTAACCCGCTACCAAGCCATGTCGTGGGCAGTGGATCCGGCATAGGCCGATCTCGATTCATCCCCACCACATTCTCCAAACCAGTCCCATGGGGAAGAGATTTTTACCTCCATCCCACTTACCCAACCCCCATTTTCCATCACCGGACCCTTTGGTGCACCCCTCTTCCCCTCCACTTCAAACCAAAATTCACCCCCTCCCTCCCTCATATCAACTCAAAACCCACCACATTTTCCACCCCATTCTTCCTCCACCACCCAAAACTTATCCCACTTCTCTTCCACATCTAACATGCCAAATTTCCCCATATTTTCCCAACATCCAACACCTCATTCTCCATCATTTTCCCAAACCATTCCCTTCCACATCCACTCAAAATCTCCCCTATCTTACCTCCACATCCATTCATACCATTCCCAATTCTCCCACATCAATCCAACAAGCCCCTAATTTTTCCCCATCCATCCTACAAACACCCCATACACCCCAACTTCCCTCCACATCTAATCCAAAATTTTCCTCCACATCCAATCCCAACAACCCTCATTTTCTCACATACACTCAAGCAATGCCTGATTCATCCCAATCCCTTCCAAATACCCCCCAATTTCCCTCATTCACCTAAAATCCACCACATTTTCCTCCATCTACCCGGGTCATGCCTAATTTTTCTTCCCCCCAAACCATGCCCATTTTTTCTTCCACCACAAATCCCAATACACCTCGCTTTCCTTCCACATCCAACATACCCGATTTTCCCCCATCCTCACAAACCATACACAATTTCCCCACCTCTACCCGGGTCATGCCCAATTTTCTCCAATCCAACCAAACAATGCCCAACTTTTCCTCATCAATCATGCACAATTTTCCTAACTCTACTCAGGTCATACCCATTTTCTCCTATACATCCCCCTCATTAGGTGAGCCATTCACTTCCAACCTCGTACCCGACCCCATGTCCATGATGGAGGACATGGTGAAAGCCTACTCCATTTGGAAGGTCTCCTAAAGCCATCCTCTTCCACCCCAAATATCCAATCCCCAATAAACCCTTCAAAATCTCAATCTCCACTCCCCATTCCCTCAAAATCTGAATCAACCTTCCATTATCCATGCCATCCAAGGCTCCCATCAACCTTGGGACCATTTGAGCGGGCCTTAAGGCCCAATGACTCAGATCCAAACTGACCAAGGCCCAAACCCACAAAGGCCCAATGGACCAAGCCCACTAAGGCCCAATGGCCCAGACCCATCAAGGCCCAATGGCCTAGACCCACTAGGGCCCAATGGCCGAAACCCAAACCAGGCCCAATGGGCTAAACTTCCCAAGGCCTTATGGCCCAAACCCCTCCACATCCCCTACCTTATACCCATGCCCATCAAGTCCCAATACCCCAAGCCCATCAAGGCCCATTGCCCTATAACCAAGTCTATCAAGGCCCAAACCTGGGAGCCCCATTTACAAACCGTTCATCATTCCCCCAATATCCCACATCTACCTATACCCAACATACCCCCATTCCCCCTCAGATAATACACCCCTCTCATCCAATCCCTCAATCCGGCTTGGGCGCTGTTTATCCACGTTCTTCACACCTAACTCAATATGGGAAGCCATCCCATACCATCAACCATCCCCAATTTACCCATCGAGTCACTCCCCAACTAAATCCCCATAATATCCCAAATGTACAATGGCCTCTTCTAGCACCGGCCCAAAATCCACCTTTCACTCAACCCGTCACGCCACAAGCCACTCATCAAAGTTTCCCCCAACCCCAATGGCCTCCTCAAGCACCTGCCCAACCCATTCAGAATCAGCAGGACAATCTCACCCTTCCTTCACTGTATGTTGATCAATAATACGAGGAAGATGAGGTAAGAAATAGTGGGGCCTATGCGGGGGCATTCACTAACTTTAATCCCCCACCACCCACACATACTAATCCCCAAGCCATCCAAAAAGAAGGGAGGCAGCCTCTTAAGGGAACAACCCCACCATCCTGAGAATTTGAGCAGCTGAAAGAAAAAATGGATAAAATCCAGAAGCAGCTAATGAAGTTAGGGGGAACCGAGATTCATGCCACAGATTTCTCAGATTTATGCATTTTTGCTGAGGTGCCACTGCCACCCAAAGTTAAAGTACTGACATTTGATAAATATAACGGCACGGGTAATCCAATTGCCCATATAAAATTATACAATGGAGATATGTGCAAGTATGGAGGGGATGAGCGTTTGCTCATAAAAGTTTTTCAGAAGTGTCTCACGGGCCCGAGTTTGAGATGGTTCACTTCCCTAGAACCATCCATGATTAAAACATGAAAAGATCTGACCCACTTATTCCAAGAGCAGTATAATATGCCTATAATATAGACATTGAACCCCGTGAGTCAGATCTAGCCCGACTAAGGCAGAAGCCCGATGAAGCATTCAATGACTTCCTTGTGCGATGGAGGGCATTGGCAACCCATGTAAAAAATAGAATACCCGATGATGAGCAAATCGAGATGATCTCGAAAAACACTCTTCTAGTCATCTCATATTTTTTAGTATACCAACAGCAATCTAACTTTGTTGACTTGGTAAGGAATGCCAATTGCTGCGAGGATGCAGTAAGAGAGGGACGTTTGAGCAAGAATGTGTCTAGTGGGGCCAGTGGGGTCTGAAAGTTCACCGAACAGAGGGCTGAGAGAGGAGCAGGGGTAGAGGTATAAAATATAATGAACACACAGCCCAACACTAATATGGTCCCCTTTCGGTTGACGGTAGTATAACCAATCCCAACAAATCAGGCTCCAAGGCAGAACAATGTCCCTTGGGAGCAAATGATCACTGAGCAGAGAAGGGCCCAATATGACCGAGTATTCACTCCCTTAGAACAGTCCCTAAATGTCCTGTTACCATTACTGATCAAGAAGGGCTTGGTTACTCAACTTCAACCAAGACCCCCACCAAATCCAATCCTAAAGAATTATGATCCCAGCACACATTGTAAAATCCCTCAAGAGTCGGGGCATTCAATTGATCGATACTTTCCTTTGAAACACGTGATGGAAGATTTGATAGAGGCAGGATAACTCATACCCCCAGCACTCCTTTGCAAACCTGCACACCAATATCATGCAGGCACCGTTACCACCGCACCCGCACGGAGGAATGGGCCCAAGGGCCACCATTAACATGTTGGAAGAAGGGATGAAAGAATTCGATCCCTCAAAATCCATCACTGGAAAATAGAGTTTCATGCTACCCGAGAAACAGGGTCATAAGAATGAGATCATAGGGGTGATCGAGCATTTAAACTTAGCCGATTATTTTTCAAGCCTGACACCTCAATTCGTACCACTAGATATGAGGTCATATTTTTCCTCACCAACTCTCGTTAATCAAGTCTAAACCAATTAGGACCCACCACCTCCACAATATCAAACATATTCAGCATCAACCCCTGTCAATTACATGGTGCCTAATTTTACCCCGCCTTCGAAATCAGCTCTGACTCCCTATAATTGGCCCAATTTTATCAAACCCCCAACAGTTTATCCATCTCTAGCACCAGTCAACTAGATTTGGCCCAGTTCTATCATGCCATCAATATAGACACCTCAAATACCCTCACCCACCCCATTTCAGATCCTAGGGCCGACCTACGATCCCCACAAGTTTCGCTCAGTTATGAACAAATGGACATCAATGAAGGCAGCATCAGAGAAGGGGCAGTTGATTTCATTATCCGATCAGGAAGAATCTCTAAAAGCCCTAAAGTATCAGTACCAGCCCAACCAGAAGAGAAGAAGGAACTAGCCGCAGTGAACCCCTTTAAAAAAATGAGCAGAGAGCACATACTAGAAACTCATCTAAAGAGAATGCTAGCCCACATCACACTCTAGGACCTGTTAACGACATCTCCGCTCCATTTACAGGCTCTGATGGGAGCACTAAAAGATTGCACATGTGTCCATCTAAGTAACCCAAAATGAGGTGGGATAAATTATTGGGTAGGTTTTAGCCCCCAACGCCATGTCATTTTCAGATGATGACCTGTCAAGTGAAGGAAGCAACCATTCCAAACCCCTCAACATCATGGTGGAATCAAAGGACTTAATTATCCCTTTGGTGTTGATAAACAATGGTTTGGCATTGAATGTATGCCCCCTCAGAACTATAACCAAAATAGGGGTTGATCCCTCCACTTTCAGGCCAGCCAGAAAAGGTGCAAGAGGGTTTGATAATACCAGGAGCGAGGTGATAGGAGAAGTCAATCTTGAGCTCACCATTGGGCCAATGACCTTCTCAATCCCATTTTAAGTCATGGACATTAAGTCCTCCTTCAACCTTCTACTAGGACGTCCGTGGCTGCATGAAATCGGGGCGGTGCCCTCCACTCTAACCAACAGCTCAAATTCATATCAGAGCAGAACGTCATAACAATCATGGGAGAAGGACGAGAAGAAAGAGAGAAAATGGCCCACAACATCGAAAATCTCAAGGTGTTGTATCTACCCCATACAGCTGAAGACACAGATCTTCACAGCTTCCAGTATGATGTATCAACATTAAGGCTAGAACCTATTAGAGGCGTTACCATAAAGATTGGAGGTGGAATGACTGCAGCAGTGGCCATGCTCCGAAAGTGGGGTTATCAAAAAGGAAAAGGTTTGGGTCCCTGTTTGCAAGGCAGGAGAGACCCGGTTAGAGCGAAAGGCAACCAACATGTCAGATTTGGGTTAGGTTACAAGCCCACTGAGGAAGAAGTATAGGAAGCCAAGGAGAAGGCCCGAACCATAGCTGCTGCCAAAGCCCAAGGGATAGAACAGGAGGACAAACCCCACTCGAGACCTAACATTTGATCCAGTTTCGTAAGCGCAAGGGTCATCAAAATTGACCAAAATGGGGCAACACAGTTGATCCCATATAAGTAGGTGGCCATCCACCAAACCAATCCCCAAATCCACCCTCTAGAAGTTGAAATATTCCTCTCCTCATTATCACTTTTTAAGGAGGAGATACCCATGCCTGTATAGCCACCCATCCTGAACCATTCCAAACCAGTGTTAACCTTAGAGGATCATGTTTAAGATGAGCCAATGATAAACATGATGGAGGCTGACTCCCAAAATCCATATTAGTCTCCTCCACAAGGCTAGGTAAAAGGGCGACGCCTCAGGTGAGGAATTGGGTATCAATGCCCCTAACTCTGGAAGCATCAGGTGGCCTAAAAATCGACACCCGCTTCCAAAAAAGAAATAACATTTAAAAAGCTAGGTTAGCCTTTGGCAGACAATATCATGTGTATATTAAGACCCGCTTTGTCAAGGGCCCATCTCTGAAGAAATAGAAAAATCTAAAAAATAGAAAAAATACAAAATTTAAATATTGTCTTTTAAAATTCGCAATAAAATCAAGAAAAATAAAAAAATATGTCCTATGTGAAATCAACCCCTTTCCTGTAGAAATATATGAAGAGGTAGGAGTCATGAGTCTGGATGAGGAAATCCTTATTGAGGAGCTCCCCAATGAGCTCCTTGATCGGTTTGCCAATTTTGATCATGGCCCTACGTCGATCATTGAAAAGACCAAAGATGCCAATCTAGGTACCGAGGAGATTCCTAGAATCACTAAGATCAAAACGTCGCTGTCTCCCGAGGAAAGAAAAAGCATGATTGATTTTCTTCGGTCATACTAAGACGTCTTTGCATGGTCATTCAAGGACATGCCTGGTTTAGATACCGATTTGGTCGAGCTCGAGCTGCCTTTGTTTCGGTAGTGAACCAATGGGGCCGTAGAAGCGGCTAGCAAAACAGTCGTCCATATCCTTTAGAAGATGGTTATCACATACCACGACTAGGGTGAAATATTACCACTTGCACTATGGGCTTACTGAGCGTCAATCCGTACCGCTACAGGAGTAGTATCATTTTCCCTTGTGTTTGGAACTGAGGCCGTCCTCTCAGTTGAAGTTGAAGTGCCCTCACTCTGCATCCTCATTGACTCGGGTCTACTAGAAGCCGAAAGAGAAAGTCTCGCTTTGAGCAATTGAACTTGCTAGATGAGAAAATACTCTTAGCCTTGTGTCACACCCAGTCCTATCAGAGAAGGATCGCACGTGCTTACAACAAGCGTGTTCACGGTCAAGATGTGAAAGGGGGAGACATTGTACTCAAGAAAATCTTCCCATCTCTCCACCCCAAGCCAAGCTGAAAATTTAAGCCCAACTGGGAAGGGCCCTTTGTCATCCGAGAAGTCGTCCCTGGATACGTGCTCCGCCTCACCACCATGGACAGAGATCACTTTCCTGAGCCCATCAATGCTGGATACGTCCGACGATTCTATTCCTAAGTCTCTGCAATAAGGTAAGTATTGATAAGGTAGATATGTGACTGCTTAAGGACCCCATAAAAGAGGCTATCATTTCAAAGCCAAGTAGCTAAAAAGAGTCCCTAAATGATCATACCCTTTGCTACACTCGTTGAGCCATTGGCCTTTCTTTCATTAAACCCCTTCCCAAAAAAGAAGACGGAAAAGTGTATATACCAACCAACAGAAAAAGAAAAAAGGGCGTTACCATCAAATCTTAAAAAAAGCTTAAAAGCAAAATCCCAAAAAGAAGATGTCTGAAAAAAGAAGAAAGTAAAAAGTTCAAAAAATAGAAAAGAAAAAGTGGGACATGTACAATCAAAATCCCCCAAAGAAGAAGTGTATTACGGCAGCTAGAACCCAATCAAGCGAACCTTTTAAATCCAGAATACCTTAAAAATTCCTTACCCATGGCAAAGATACATCCTTGAATAAAGCCTTCTTTATGGTCCACGAGCAGTCACAATATCTGTTGAGTTAGCATGAGCCAAGTTGTGAGACAAACAAATGAATTTCATCCAGCCGGCTATGATGGAGTCAACATCCATGTCGTGGCCTTTGAAAAAAAAAGAAAAAAAAATAATACAAGCTCAAAGCAAAAAGGACGTGGTGAAAAGCTGAAATGGAGCAATGGGTAAAAAACAACGAGTTTGTGCGGACCAAGTGAAACCTTGGAAAGGTGCCTGGGGTACAAATACAAAAACCCATGGACGTAGTAAAAATCCCGAAAGGGCGCTACGAGTAAAAAAGAGGGCGATATGGGGTATGGTGAAAACCCATCTTGGGCGCTGTGATTAAAAAAGTTAAGAAAAAAAGAAAAGGAAAAGAAGAAATCTTTAGGCACTCCCTTGGTTAAAATTCTGAATTATTTGGTCGCCAATCGGGCCGCTCATGTTAGCTAAAATCAGGTCCTGATCAGGTATATTTTTAGACCCCATCGTCAAACATATGACCCGAGGTAAGGATAAAAGATTGATTCGACCCAAAGGGATGGATGTTCCGACCTCGGTAAAATTTTTGAACCTCACTCAGGTCCGACCATATGAAAGGGTTCGACTATGCTCAAAATGGGACCCGTTACTTTGCCTCATTGTTAAGGCATCAAACAAAAAAATAGAAGAACTGAAAGAAAAAACAATAAAAATAAGAAATATAAAAAAATCTGAAAAATATATACTCCTTCCATGTACATATTTACAGCATCGTACTTCCATCTCAAAAATGAACAAAAAAAATAAAAAATCTCTGAAATATGTAGGTAAAAGTTTGCTTCTCCTTCTGTTAATTAGGATGTATATTGTTACCTATATAAACAAAAAAAGAGACTGACGTTTTCTTGAGAATGTGTAGGAACATCAAATGGTCTAAAGTTTCAAAGCAGGCAACCTCTCAGCGATGGACAAATACGATGAAGCATCTCACCACCGATGTCCAGTCTATTCAAAAAAAAAAAAGCAAATGAAAAATGAAAAATAAAAAAAATAATCATTTGAAAAGGAAAAAGATAGCTGAGTTTTCATGGTACTTTTTTTACGTACAGCTATGCACATGTGTGTTCCAATGCTATAAAATGTCAATATTTTATCTGCAACATAGCTGTGCTACATTAATGTCCTGAGTCTAAGGTTTGCCTTAGATCTTTGGATCCTACTTTAAAGTAGGAGCAATAGTGTCAATCCCGATCAAACGGTCAATGTTTTGATTAGGTTGATTTCTGTTATGATCTGAATTTTATGTCTTTGATACACCTAAAATATATGTATGTGCTTAATATCATATTTCCCGCATTACCGTGACTTTTCAAAAGATTTTAACTAAAAATACATGTTTTAGTTTTCCAAGCTCTTATATTTATTTCCGCCATTTATGGATACAAGTTATATGGTAGCCTACTGGTTAAAGGCTTTAAGTTCTAGATAAGAGGTCTAGGGATCGAACCTTGTTATATGTGTTTTAAACCTCTAATTTAGACTTTAGGGTAAAAGCCTATACACCCTTCCTTGGTGCGTTAGTTTAACACCGAATAGTCTCTAAAATATTATAAATAAGTGTCTTATGGAGAACCCTAAATTATAATATCATTTAGAGTTCTTCTTAAGAATAGAGCCGTCAGAAACTCTAGAGACCTTAGAGAAGAAATTTTAGATCTATCTTTCTAGAACCCTTCTTTTGGAAGATCGGCGAGATGTTGATGTGCATTCTCAAGTGGCCTTTGCCTCCTTCTAGAATCATCATCATTGTTAGGATCTTAATCTAATCGTGGCGGTACGATCGATCTAGGTATGGAGAAATTATGCTTTCCATTGAACTTAAAATATTAAATTTTAAATAGATTTTTATGTAAATTAGTGAGTTTATTTCATGAATAATGAATGGATGATTAAATGGATGCATACTATGATTAATAGATTGAGGATTAAATTATATTGTTTTAAAAAAATATACATAATTATGTCAATCGATTGACGATTGGATGTTAATTGATTGAGGATGGGCATTAAAGCAGATACTATTAAATGATATTATTTTAGAAAAATACACATAATTATGTCAATCAATTGACGATTGGATGTCAATCGATTAAGGATTATATGATATTATTTTAGAAAAATACATATAATTATGTCAATCGATTGACGATTGGATGTCAATCGATTGAGGATGAACATTAAATGGTAACAGACAAAACTCAATGGATTGAGCAAAACTCAATAGATTGAGCCTGAGCATGGATTTATGTCAATGGATTGAGAAATCAATCCATTGAGCATGAATAGAGTTTAATAGATTGAGAAATCAATGGATTGAGCTAAAATTAATAGATTGAGCCTAAACATGAATGCAATAAATTGAGTGTGAATAGTTAAGTTCTATATTCAAGTTCTTCTCATAACAGTGTCATTAAATGTTAATGTTTATGCATCATGATTATATGATATGTACTATAATGTTTATGCACCATGATTGTGTACACTTCAATATTGATGTACCATGATTAAATATACTTAAATACTTATGTATTATGGTATCACTCTCATACACTCTACATGTTCCATGATAATCTATATAATGCACAATCAAGATATGTAAAACATGATAAAATGTCAAGCCATGATCAACGAGCATTAGACCTAACATCTTGTACATGATGGAGTCTAAGAAGGTATTAGACCCAACATCTTATGCTTGATAGAGTCTAACTAAATACGATTAAGGAGCATTAGACCCAACATCTTGTACATGATGGAGTCTAAGAAGGTATTAGACCCAACATCTTATGTAAGATGGAGTCTAAGTAAATAAGAGTATGATGAGCATGATTATGCCCAACATCTTGAGCGGACGAAGTTTGACATGCAATAAATGATATGATTCATTAGACTCAACGTTTTGAGCGGGATGGAGTCTAACGTGCATTAAATGACAAGAAAGATATAATTAAAAGAAATGATGCATTCATGTAATATTGATATCCATATTTATGTTCAGTTCATTTAAACTTATTGAGATTATACATGCCACATGCACACACACATGAAATATACCAAAATGTATATATGGCTATAACTGATATTTTATGCTTCAATGGATTGCATGTCTGGTCCATACAAGTATAAACTTATACCCCTTGTTGATGTGGGTGACCAGATGAGACAGGTGTCACCGATGACAATGTATGGGTCTATGGCGATGAGACGACACGTGATGCTCAAGAAACTAGACTGAATGGCGATGATGGCTTTGTGGCCTAATTAGCTATTTTCCTTTCTAGTTATTATTAGTGCTTTTAAATAAATGAGACATTGATCAGTTAGTATTTTATCAAAATTATTTAAGCTTTAATCATGTTGGACTTGTTATTGGAATAAGAACATTATCATGGGTTTTATTTTGATTAATTAATGTTTTAAAGAAATTTTATCTTCCGCTATTTAAGGTGCTTTTATCACCTTAATATGTTTCTATGATTCATGATACGAAGGTACGGTCTAAGATCTTATAATTAAGAGGTTGTGAGATCTCGGGTCGCGACAATTCCACTGCTAAATCCTTACGCCAAGCGCTCCATTTTTTGATTCTCGTGAACTTAAGTGTCTTAAGCTTCAGATTCCTCAGAAAAAGATAAATTATTGGTTAAAACTAACTTGTCAAAAAGGAAATTACCTATCGAACGACTATGTTCAAATATGCATTCTGAAGGGCTCATTTTTGGGAGCTGGCTTAAAACCTGCATTTGTACGATATCCCTGTAAAGTGTATGCCTTGCGTCTGGATATCCGTTGGATGGTCATTGGTTCTCGTAAATTATACCTGTACGGGTTCTTGGTCCAAACTTCCATTCCCCTTTGTCTTTTATCTACCCCTGATGTGTGCATGTTTTTGCATGACTGTTCGATAATAAGATCATCGTTGATGAAGACCAAGATTGAGTGCCTCCTCCGGTAGGCAAAATTTTTTGGTCTGATCTGCATTGTATTATTTGAAGTTGAACACTCTAGGTCATGTTGATCCAGGACACACTATTAAAAATAGCACACACTCCCAAAAAGCGTTGTGACATTAATATTCACTCTGCTCAGGTAGTTGTGCTAAATTAACTTCGGGATTGATGGGTTTGCTCAAAGACCTCGAAACCTACCTCGTATAGAGGCACCCGTGTCCGGTCAAATGGGGCAATCAATGCCTCGTATGATTAAACACAAGCTGTAGACCTTCGCGCATTTGTCTCGTGCCTATGTTTAAGTATGGGTCGATCACCCTCCCATTCACAGAGCTGTTATATTCAGAATGAAACTTGAGAGCATCAAACAGTTTCAATCATCTCGAGAAGCAGACATTTCTTTCTATCATATTGAGCTTTCGCAACTTGCTCCATCTCGGATATACCCAGTAATGTTTCTAAGTGCTTGGGTACCGATAGCCTTGGGGAACATATATTTTTTCTGACATATAGGGCTTCCGTTTACTCATCATGTTACCCGCTTGATGTTTGAGGTTTGTTTTGAATACAGCGGACGCGTTAGTGTTGCCTTGGGCCTCTTTGTATGTCTTTTGTCTTTGGCATTCGATCATTAGTAGATAACAAAGAGGGGCATCTGTAGACACCTAAAATTGGCCAAAGGCCCGATCGAAACATATTTTGAGAGAGGAGCACCCCCGAGCTTTCGATTCCACCCCCATACCCTTAGGTACTTTCTCAAACCCTTAGGAACCTTCCCTAACCTTTAGAAATTACCCCTGACCTCTCCGAACCCACAGTCAACCCTCCCGAGCAATGGTCAGAAAGAGATGTGCCAAGGCTGACAGGGACCTCTACTGAGATTGAATCTTATACTATTGAAAAGTAGAGGTTCTCAGCTTTCCAACAAGCCAAGAATCACCTCTAATTTACAAAGGTCGCAGCCCTAGAGCAGAAAAGAGCAACATTAATGACTACTGATCAGTCACATAATTTACCATTTTATCACCCTTAACTTACTAATGCTAGGATTTAGTTTTTTACTAACAAGTTAACAATGTGCAGATATTAAGGAAAAAATAATAAAAGAGAGCCAAAGTGTTAATATTCATCAAAATGAACTCAAAAAATAGTAAAAAGATGATTGAGCAAAAAAAAGACGATTTGTCATTGCTAAAAGACAAGAAATCGTACTTTACGATTGTGTGCTAAAGCTGAAGATGGAAAGAAAGTAAGAGTTAAGAAATCGCAATTTATGATTCTTTAAAAGATGATTCTTCAGAAAGCAACAAAGGAGTAAAAAGTGATAAAAGAAAGAAATCATTTATTATAGGAAATCGTTCAGTAAGAAAGTTGTGTAAAAATGAGAAATCGTGATTTACGATTTTCTAAAAAAAGAAGAGACAATCGTAATTTACGATTGTGTAAAGCTGCTACATCTGCTATTGCTGCTGATCACATGAATGAAGATTAACACCGCCATATACTGACTTAGAAGATATATGAAATTAGAAGTTTGGAGAATCATAGATCTGAGAAGATTGATGAAGATAAGCTCTTAGGAAATCTCGGTTGCTGAAATAAAGGAGAACAATCCAGAAGCACATCTATAGTTGAAAACAGGGAAGAATATAATTAGGAATTAGAGTTATATTAGGAATCTTTTTTAGTAGTTTCTTTTATTAAATTAGAAGTATTTGTAAACAATCCAGAAGCACATCTATAAATACGAGAGCCCGGTGTAGGACTAAACATCAAAGAATTTCAGCATCAATTGACAACTAAGGTTAGATTTTCTTCCGATCAGTAGTGTAAAATTGTTAGAGTAGATTAGATATCAGAGGTTTCTCAAGAGCAATTGACAACTGCTATTGGGTGCTAAAGATTAGTGTAGATATCTTAGTTTCTCAGAAGCAATTGACGACTGCGACTAAGGGGTGAAAGATATATTTACTTTGCTTTCTAGTTTAGATTTTAATTGCTTTATTTACATGCTTTGTAAACATCTTCAAGTTTTAATTTGAATTGACAACTCAGATTAAGATTTGTAGATTAGTGTAAGGGTTTTTACTTTTCCATCTTCAATTTTCTAGAGTTTGATTGATGCCCAGATTTTAGGCAGTTGTTGATTAGATTAAATCTCTGTTAAGAAATTTCAGTTTTTGATTGACACCCAAATTTTAGAAGACTGCAATATGGTGTAACGATACTATTTATTTTTATAAATATCCGATGGCTGAAGATTGGGATTGACAACCTCAATCTGAAGGAGGATTAGGATTTATTTTATGCACTTTAGATTATGAAATCTTTCTTTTATTCATATTTCTCAAGTAGTTTAGAACCTTTAAAGATAAATATAAATTTAAAATAGATATATATATAGAGGATAAAACTTCTTCGTGGGAACGATCCTATACTAGCTCTACAATTTCCATTTGTGCACTTGCAATAGGTTAAGACTTAATTAGACATATATAGTAAGCCGACCAAGTTTTTGGCGCCATTGCCGGGGAAGTCTTTATCTTTTTATATTTTTATTTAAAAAATAAATATTTATCTTTCTCTTTTTAGAACTTCAACATTTCTACTGGCCACAGTGATTAGAGGCTCAGATTTGTTTCTCTCCCTACCTTCTAAAAAAAAAATAATTTGTCATGCAAGGCCACGATAATTTATCTTGGCCAATTTACCAACCAACCTATGCCCCGATAGAGTACCCAGTTACCTCTTACTATCCATCCATGGCGGAAATCGAACAAGTTTTCACTTCTCATTGGGGTAATTACGTGAGTCCTACAACCCTTAGTGGGGAAACCATTATGACTTCTTGAATGCATATCCGTAAGACTCTTAGGGTTTTCAACAATCCTCTGTCGAAAACTAATAATTTGACCAACAATCTATTAGAAATAAGATGCTACTATTGTTCAGATCCTTCAAGACCTACAACAACAAGCAGATCGACGATCTAAGGAACTCTCTCAACTGACCCAAATTTACCAAGACCTACAGTCCTGCTCTCAGTCCATTGAAAATATAGGGACCAAAGTTGAACAAATAGCTATGCAATGGGAGAGAACGGGAGACAACCAAAGGTATTTCCCAACAGGGACCAATTTAAGTGGACAGTCAAGTAAGGGATTTACACCAATTCCTACACCTCACATTCAAGCTATTCAAACTCTACGAAGTGGAAAAACTGTTGACAACAAGGTAGAGATGCCTATACCATTAGTCGCCCCTGAAACCCATACCAAAGAGAGGAGAACCTAGAAGAAGTCCCCTTATTAGAAAAACCAAAAAAAGTAGAAAAAGAAAATAAAAAAAGTAATAATGAGGAGAGTACACCAAAATCTATGGCTGAAGTACCTTACGTACCGAAGCTACCTGTTCCTAATGCTTTTGGTGCACCATCTCCTTTTGATAAAAATCCAAAAAAATTAGCAGAAAATACCGAAATCTTCATGGAAGTAAAGATTAATTTTCCTTTCTTAGAAGTAATTAAACAAGTCCCCACTTATGCACGATTCCTGAAGGAGATGTGTACGTAGAAATGCAAAACGCGAAAAAATATCCAGCAAAAAGTTTTCTTGACAGAGTAAGTGTAGACACCAAAAATTGGCCCAAGGCCTGATCGAAATGTACTTCGAGAGAGGCGCACCCCTGAGATTCCGATACCACCCCCCATACCCTTAGGTACTTTCCCAAACCCTTAGGAACCTTTCCAAACCTTTAGAAATTACCTCTGACCTCTCCAAACCCACAGTCAACCCACCCAGGCAACGATAAGAGAGAGATGTGTCAAGGGATGGCAGGGACCTCTACTAAGTCTAAATCTTATACCATTGAAAAGTAGAGGTTCTCAACTTTCCAACAAGCCAAGAATCACCTCAATCCGAGTTATACGTCAAAAGTTACGGCGATCCGAGCAGTGCCTAGGAGCTGCACTTGGTTGGGGCATACATGGCGCATGTATTACATGTGCCAATACACACGCCAAGTATAGGTGGGCCCCCCCCTCGGGCTTTGAACTTTTGGACATTATAGCTATGCTTGGCGAGTGTAGTACACATGCCAGGCTTAGCTACAGTGACCATGGGTTTTTGCTCGAAATCCACTTTTGGGGTTTGACTTGTTGACCATATCAATGTTTAGGATAGGTTTCATTAATACTGTTGCACCCCTGATTACCCTATTTGCAACCTTTTAATCATATGAAATCTCACCCTATCATCTTTCATTGAATCCCATTGCCCACTTTTCTAAACTCTCAAAATCCTAGGAATCCTTAGATTAGAAGATTACCTAATTGCTAACCCTAATTAGCACTTAAGCACGCTCCTAACCTCTCTTTTTCCTATAAGTAGAGAGGCACCCCTCTCTTTACAAAGGCTTGAAAAATTTTCTAAGAGAGAAAAAGATTAAGAGAGAAGCTTTTCCTCTCTTTGGTGCCTCCATTCCATACCAATTCCAGAATTCAAAAGCCCCGCTTTAGACCCCATCTTCCACCAAAAGACCTTGAGTTAGGAGAGAACCACCCCCTAGCCTTCTTCCTCTACCCCTTAGCTATCAAGCCTTAGAGGTTAGAACCCATTCTCCAACCATTCAAGTTATTGGAAGCTCGTTAAGTGCACCTACGCGAAGGTCCACACGCGTGCTATAAGGGCCAGAGAGCTCCGACTCTCCCCTCTATTCCTCTACCTTCTTAGCTTTTGCTCTACCCTTGAATTTGTGTCGTTATGTCGTCGAAATCTCGATAGTGGTGGAGGGGCATGAACAGGGTCAAGGTGACTTAGGGCAAGAGGAAGTGCTCTTTTCTTTCTTCTTTTTTTAGTTTATTTTGGCTACAGGTAGGGACTATTTTTAAGCAGGTTGGTTGGGTGCCTAACACCTTCCCGATCGATAACCGAATCCCCTACGCAAGAGCCTTTGGAGTAGACCGGTGAATTAGAGTCACATTTTTGGCACTTCGGTGCTTATAAAATTTATTTAGGTTTCCCGGGACACCAAAAGCTTTATGTGGCAACTCTATATTTTTTTCCACAAGTGCGCATCGTCGCAACGGGATCGTCAAAATCCCACTGTTGCACAGATGGTGACTTTACTGGGGACTAGCTAGTAGAGCTTCCCCTTAAAATTTAGCTTTTTTCTTTGTTTTTACTAACATTTAGCTATTTTATTTTTTATTTTTTATTTTACTCACCCCTACGATTCAGTCTTACTTTTACTTATCCCTACTTTTCCATCATTTATGTGCCTTAGCCGATTGGCGGGCCTACTTGAGCATTGTCTTTATATTTCCTTTAATTTTTCGTCATTTACATGTCTTAGCCGATTGTTGGGCTTACTTGTGCTTTTTTACACACCTTAGCCATTTGGCGGGCCTACGTGAGCATTTACTTTATTGCAATCATATCCTACCAGTGGACGCCGGCCCGTAGAGGTGGCACAGGACCATAACCACCCGTTTTTGGACTTTGAGAAAAATCCGTTAAAATCTGAAATTAAAATTGAACCAAGAAGGAGACTTAATTGAATTTTTACGGGGTAGATTTTCATGGGTTGGGAATTCTAGGCAAAGATATAAACGCCCTGGTTCTCGGTATGGCGGCAACCCCGAGTGGTGATCCAGAAAGAACCACCCTACCTAGTATCTGAGAAGGCGCTTATGCCGGAGGTATATCGGGTGGGTAACCTATCCAGTCACGAAGCCTAAAACCCTTAGAGGAGAGCATTAGTAGTCCCGAATCGGCCTTGTATCCCTAGGTTCGGTGAGGAAAGATCCGTTGGAACTAGGAAATTAGTCCCCGGAAGCATCGCTTCCCGAAAACAAAAAAAAGGACTGAATTCAAGCTTGCTGGTCTGCTGTCAAGATTATTTGACCCCACTGTTTGTGCCTAGCGCATGTAAAACATGCACAAAGCCACTTTTTTCCAGGTTTGCATTGGCGCATGTAATACACTCGCCAAGCTTTGATTGACCAGATTTGGCCTGGCGCATGTAATACACACTCCAAGCCCAAACTGAGCAGTGCAGCTTGAAATCTGAGGCCTTTCTCACTTCCCCGAGTTCTCCGCTTAGCAGATTAGTATCTCCGATAAATCCCACACTCTTCGACACCCAACACACCCTCACTGGTCAAAAGTGGTTGCCCTCTTATTGACCTTTTCTGAGGGATTGGGTTGTCGCATGGATTCCCGTGCCTTCACATAGATCAAGGGGTTTTCTTTTTTATTCTTCCGAAGTGTATCGGGATCCCGTCGTGAGAAATATTTGGGGTGCGAACGCCGCCCGAAACAGGAATTCCAAAGGCCCCAGAACTCATCCTATAACGGTTCATTTGCTTTATAAAAAAAAAAAAAAAAATCAAAATTCAAAAAGACTTGTGGTGCAGACACAATGGCATTGCCTTACCCTCCATCGCCCCGTAGAGGGAGAAGGAGAAAACTTTACAGGCCCCACCCGAGGCACCCGTACCCAACCCGCCACCAAGCCATGTCGTGGGCAATGGATCCGACATACGCTGATCTTGATTCATCCCACCACATTCCCCAAACAATTCCCATGCGGAAGAGATTTTTACCTCCATCCCACTTACCGAACCCCCATTTTCCGTCACCGGACCCTATGGTGCACCCCTCTTTCCCTCCACCTCAAACCAATATTCACCCCCTCTCCCCCATATCAACTCAAAACCCACCACATCCCCCCCCCCCATTCTTCCTCCACCACCCAAAACTAATCCCACGTCTCTTCCACATCTAACATGTCCAATTTCCCCCTATTTTCCCAAAATCCAACACAACATTCCCCATCATTTTCTCAAACTATGCCCCATATCCCTTCCACATCCATTCAAATTCTCCCCTATCTTACCTCCACAGCCATCCATACCATTTCCAATTCACCCACATCAATCCAACAAGCCCCTAATTTTCCCTCATCCATCCAACAAACACCCCATACACCCCAACTTCCCTCTACATCTAGTCCAAAATTTTCCTCCACATCCAATCCCAACAACCCTCATTTTCCCACATACACTCAAGCAATGCCCGATCCATCCCAATCCCTTCCAAATACCCCCAATTTCCCCTCATTCACCCAAAATCCACCACATTTTCCTCCATCTACCATGGTCATGCCCAATTTTCCCTCCACCCAAACCATGCCCATTTTTTCTTCCACCACAAATCCCAATACACTTCTCTTTCCTTCCATATCCAACATACCCAATTTTCTCCCATCCTCACAAACCATGCACAATTTTCCCACCTCTACCTGGGTCATGCCCAAATTTTCCCAATCTACCCAAACAATGCCCAACTTTTCCTCATCAATCATGCACAATTTTCCTACCTCTACTCAGGTCATACCCATTTTCTCCTATACACCCCCCTCATTAGGTGAGCCATCCACTTCCAACCCTGTACCCGACCCCATGTCCATGATGGAGGACATGGTGAAAGCCTACACCATTTGGAAGGTCTCCCAAAGCCATCCTCTTCCACCCCAAATATTCAATCCCCAACAAACCCTTTAAAATCTCAATCTTCACACCCCATTCCCTCAAAATCCTAATCAATCTTCCATTATCCATACCATCCAAGGCTCCCATCAACCTTGGGATCATTTGAGCGAGCCTCAAGGCCCAGTGACTCAGATCCAAACCCACCAAAGGCTAATGGCCCAGACCCATCAGGGCCCAATGTCATAGACGCACTAGGGCCCAATGGCCCAAACCCAACTAGGCCCAATGGGCTAAACTTCCCAAGGCTTGTGACCCAACCCCTCCAAATTTCCTACCTTATACCCAAGCCCATCAAGTCCCAATACCCCAAGCCCATCAAGGCCCATTGCCTTATAACCAAGCCTATCAAGGCCCAGCATCCCAAGTCCACCAAGGCCCAAACCTGGGAGCCCCATTTACGAACCGTTCATCATTCCCCCAATATCCCACATCTACCTATACCAAACATACCCCCATTCCCCCTTAGATAATACACCCCTCTCATCCAATCCCTCAATCTAGCTTGGGCCCTGTTTATCCACATTCTTCACACCTAACTCAATATGGGAATCCATCTCATACCATCAACCATCCCCAATTTACCCATCCAGTCACTCCCCAATTAAATCCCCATAATATCTAAAATGTACAATGGCCTCTTTTGGCACCGGCCAAAATCCACCTTTCACTCATCCCGTCACCCCACAAGCCACTCATCAAAGTTTCCCCCAACCCCAATGGCCTCATCAAGCACTTGCCCAAGCCATTCAAAAACAATAGGATAACCTCACCCTTCCTTCACTATATGTTGATCAACAATACGAGGAAGATGAGGTCAGAAATAGTGGGGCCTATGCGGGGGCATTCGCAAACTTTAATCCCCCACCGCCCACACATAATCCCCCAGCCATCCAAAATGAAGGGAGGCAACCTCTTAAGGGAACAGGCCCAGCCCCACCATCTAGAGAATTCGAGTAGCTAAAAAAACAAATGGATAAAATCCAGAAGCAGCTAATGAAGTTAGGGGGAACCGAGATTCATGCCACAGATTTATCAGAGTTGTGCCTTTTTGCTGAGGTGCCACAGCCACCCAAATTTAAAGTACCCACATTTGATAAATATATTGGCATGGGTAATCTAATTGCCCATCTAAAATCATACTGTGGAGATATATGCAAGTATGGAGGGGATGAGCGTTTGATCATAAAAGTTTTTCAGAAGAGTCTCACGGGCCTGACTTTGAGATGGTTCACTTTCTTGGAACCATCCATGATTAAAATATTAAAAGATCAGACCCACTTATTCCAAGAGCAGTATGCGTATAACATAGACATTGAACCTTGTAAGTCAGATCTAGCCCAGCTAAGGCAGAAGCCTGATTAAACATTCAGTGACTACCTGGTGCGATTGAGGGCATTGGCAACTCAAGTGAAAAATAGAATACCTGATGATGAGCAAATCGAGATGATCTCGAAAAATACTCTTTTAGTCATCTCATATTTTTTAGTATACAAATAACAATCTAGCTTTGCTGACTTGGTAAGGAATGCCAATTGCTGTGAGGATGCAATAAGAGAGGGACATTTGAGCAAGAATGTGTCTAGTGGGGCCAGTGGGGTTTGAAAGTTCACTGAATAGAGGACTAAGAGAGGAGCATGGGCAGAGGTATAAAATATAATAAACACGCATCCCAACACCAATATGGTCCCCTTTCGGTTCACGGCAACATAGCCAGCCCCAATAAATCAGGCTCTAAGGCAGAACAATGTCCCCTGGGGGCAAATGACCCCTGAGCAGAGAAGGGCCTGATATGACCGAGTATTCACTCCCTTAGGACAATCCCTAAATGTCCTCTTACCATTACTGATCAAGAAGGGTTTGGTTACTCAACTTCAACCAAGATCCCAACCAAATCCAATCCCAAAGAATTATGATTCCAGCACACATTATAATTTCTGTCAAGAGTCAGGGCATCCAACTGATCAATGCTTTCCTTTGAAACCCGCAATAGAGGATTTGATAGTGGCAGGGGAACTCATACCCCCAGCACCCCCAAGCAAACCTGCACACCAATATCATGCAGGCACCATTACCACTGCACTTGTAGGGAGGAATGGGCCCATGGGCCACCATTAACATGTTAGAAGAAGGGATGAAAGAATTCGATCCCTCAAAATCCATCACTGGAAAAGAGAGTTTCATGCCACCCAGGCAACATGGTCATAAGAATAAGATCATAGGAGTGATCGAGCCTTTAAACTTAGCCGATTATTTTCCATGCCCGACACTTCAATCAGCACCACTGGATCTGAGGTCATATTTTTCCTCACCAACTCTCGTTAATCAAGTCTAAACTAATTGGGCCCCACCACCTCTGCAATATTAAACATATTCATCATCAACCCTCGTCAATTACATGGTGCCCAATTTTACCTCGCCTTCGGAATTAGCTCCGACTCCCTACAATTGGCCCAATTTTGTCGCACCCCCAACCGTTTATCCATCTCCAGCTCCAATCAACTAGATTTGGCCCAGTTCTATCATGTTATCAATATAGGCACCTCAAATACCCTCATCCACCCCATTTAAGATCCTAGGGCTGACCTACTATCCCCATAAAGTCCCGCTTAGTTATGAACAGACGGACATCAATGTAGGTAGTAGCAGAGAAGGGGCAGTTGATTTCATTATCTGATCAGGAAGAATCTCTAAAAACTATGAAGTATCAGTATCAGCCTGACCAAAAGAGAAGAAGGAACTAGTTGCAGTGAACCCCTTCAAAAAAATGAGCAGAGAGCACAAACTAGAAACTCAGCGAAAGAGAATGCCAGCCCACATCACAGTCTGGGACCTGTTAATGACATCTCCATTCCATTTTCAGGCTCTGATGGGAGCACTAAAAGATGCACATGTGTTCGTCCAAGTAACCCCTGATGAGGTGGGATAAATAATTGGGCAGGTTTTAGCCCCTAACACCATCTCATTTTCAGATGACGATCTGTCAAGTGAAGGAAGCAACCATTCCAAACCCCTCAACATCAGGGTGGAATCAAACGACTTAATAATCCCGTCAGTACTGATAGACGATGGTTCGACATTGAATATATGCCCCCTCGGAACTGCAAGCAAAATAGGGGTTGATCCCTCCACATTCAGGCCAGCAAGAATAAGAGGGTTTGATAATACCAGAAGGGAGGTGATAGGAGAGGTCGATCTTGAGCTCACCATTGGGGCAATGACCTTCTCAATCCCATTCTAAGTCCTAAACATTAAGTCTTCCTTTTACCTACTACTAGGACGCCCGTGGCTGCATGAAATTGGAGCGGTGTCCTCCACTCTACACCAACAGCTCAAATTCATATCAGAGCAAAAGGTCATAACAGTCATGGGAGAAGGGCGAGAAGAAAGTGAGAAAATGGCTCACAACATCGAAAATATCAAGGTGCTGGATCTACCCCATACAGCTGAAGACATAGATCTTCATAGCTTCCAGTATGATATATCAACATTGGGGTCAGAACCTATCAGAGAGGTCACCACAAAAATCAAAGGTGGAATGATTGCAGCAGTGTCCATGCTTTTTAAGTGGGGCTATTAGAAAGGAAAAGGTTTGGGTCCCCATTTGCAAGGTAGGAGAGACCCGGTTAGAGCGAAAGACAACCAACATGTCAGATTTGGGTTAGGTTACAAGCCCACTGAGGAAGTTCAGGAAGCCAAGGAGAAGGCCCGAACCATAGTGTTGGTGTGCACTTTTTTTGGGTTCCTCTCGGTTCCCGTTGAATAAGTGGCTTCCAATTTTATCCTATTGGACTCTAGTGATGCTGTGTATATGATAAGGTGGGGATAAATAGTAATAGGAGGAATTTCCTAGGATGATTCCTAGTTGATTTGCGATCGCCAGCTATAGATATTTATCGACGCTGCAACACGTCAATGATCATGCGTTTAAGCGAGTGTGGGTTACTTCTATACTGAATCGTCCGCCTGCGAACATTAGCAGTAGTATCCTCTTTTAATTAGATAGTTTCAGCTTTCTTTTTAGTTTCCCTTGTTATTGTTATGGTCGGTTTAGATTCCCTTTTTTCATTGTGAATTATGATTAGGTGAGCTTATTATGATAGGTTATTTTAGTGTCCTGATGCTATTAGGAGTCCAATCATTTTCAGTTTCTCAGTATTATTAGGAGTCCAATTAATATCAAAGTCCTGGCTCTACTAAGACTCTAATCAATTCCAGTCTCCTACTGGTACTAGGAGTGCATATGCATAAGTTCCAATAATATTGCAATTAAATGAAAGAGTCCAATTGTATTGCAATTCTATATGAAGCAGGTATACTAATTGTATTGTAATTATAACTAAAGCAATTTAAGTAGTCCTACTAGAATTCTAATTAAAGAAGATGCAAAAAAAATTAATTTTTACTACGACTCCGATTAAAGCAATGAATTGACTTACTAAAATATAAGTAAATAATTGATGCAATAATATTAATTTTTATTATTTTTGAATCATAATCCGTGGATTAGTTATGGTGAGAATCTAACGAATAATAAGTAAAATAACTTTCCTAAATTCTGATTTAAGATAATAGACTAGCTAAACTGGAATACTAAATTGAATCAAAGCAAATAATGATATAGAGGCCTACTAGTTGCAATTAATCGATTATACTGTAATAAAAACTAATTAAAATTAACTAAGTAATCCTAAGCAATCTAAAAAAGGGGGGTTGGGCCCGTTATGCTAAGGAGGATTGGCCTCATTCCCGAGTACCCTCCGTACGTTCTCGTGGGCAAATCGGATGGCTGAGATAAAAGATAGATTGGTATTTGAATAATAAAAAAGGTATTTTTGGAATGGAATTTGAGACTATAATAGGAAATTAAATTAAGAGACTAAAGTTATGAACTGAAATTTATAGTTTTGGATTTTTGATGGTATGAAAATATAGAATTAAATTATAGATTAAAATTTAGGACTGAATTCGGGTCCGAAATCAGAAAAATCACGACATATGATTAAGGACTGGTTCTGAACTCTGAGAGTCGGAACCAGAAATTAATGGTAGGACTGTAGATTAAGATTTTGGAGTAGAATAAAAGTATAAAGTTGGTATATCGGACTGTTAGATTAAGAACCGGTTCTAAAAATAGGAAGCTAGAACCAGATAGAGAGAATTTCGATCGGAATAGGGTGATACAGTCTAAAAACATGGAAATAGAATTGATGAATTAAACTAACGGAAATGCTAAGTCTAAAATAAAAGTAAATTTGTACCTAGGTTAAGGGCTGCGGAGAGAAATCTCCGAGTTCGAATATTAAAGTCATGGCTAATTTGCTGTAGGGATCCGTCCTCGGAGCTCTCGGGTTTAAGAATTTACGCTCTCATTTCTCAAAATTTGTAACCTCCTCTCTCTCTTCAAGAAAAAAGCTTTTATAGGTTTTTATTCAATTATGCGCCTATTTTCAAGTGTTTAACTGAATTGCGCACCATTTTTCTGGTGCTTAATCGCTTTGAGTCCGTCACCGACTCAGTGAGCGACGGGCTGAATTACTCAGCGGGTTTCCTAGTCCTAACGAAATTAGGACTAATTACGTGCATGGTGGGACATGCGTAATTCTATTAAGCGTGTTACCTGAAGCGCTTAATCAAGGCAACGTAGGAGTCAAGGGTAGGAGACTAGGTCGGGCGTAGGCCAATTGCACGCTGGTGGTTTAGTGCTCAATCTGATTATGCTTATGGTTCCAGGCACGTAATCAAGTCTCGAAACGGTCTGTGAAAGGAAGTTTGGCTTGAAAGGGGACTGATTGCGCGCTTGTGGTTGTGTGCATGATCAAATTACGCACGGGTTTTTAGGTGCTTAATTTTGAGTTGTCCGGGTATGGTCTCAAGAATAGAATGCAGGACTATTGTTTTAGTCTGTATTTTGACTATATACTATTGCTTAGTATATAGCCTCCCTATGTTTGGATCTGAGCCATAAAGCTATTGTTTCAGCTTGTGTTCAGTCATGTACTGTTGCATGGTCCCATGTCGAGGGTTAAAAAGGTCAAGGGCTGACCAAATGAATTCATGTACTCTGAGAGGGCAAAATGGGGGTGTCTTCAGATGCCCATCTTAGGCGCTCTCTTGCAAAGTAAGAATGCGTTGAAGAAGTAGACACCCCTCATTCAAGGTGCCTTCCCGTTTCTTGGGAATTCACATATATGAATTGGTGATGCTGACATAGCAAACTTGCCTTTCTTATCTATTAGCACAAGCTAAAATGGAGCATTTGAAGGGAAAATGGTAGCTGTCGAAGGGCATATTTCGGGTCTGTGGGTGCATGGCACATCCCGTCGCATGGCGCGAGCTAAATGAGGGATTTTATACAATCGAGATACCGGGGCATCAATCAAATATCCGAAACAAGGTCCAGGGACTGATAATAAAGAGATGTAATAGTATGTAGTGTCAAAAGCTTTTGCAAGTCATGTCAGACCGGGCGCCATTGTGCACACCAATGCGTGTCAGGCATTCCGTTTCCAATAGGCATTTGTAAGTTCTTAGATTGAGTATACTTATTGTTTGGCTTCCCAAGGGAATGATTGATTTGGGCTACTAATAGAGGTAAATTTTGTGAAGTGTGCTTAGTTGAATTCTGCGCAATGGCATATGCGCTTGATTCATCTGGAGTCATTTCTTTTTACATCTGAACAAGTGATTCTGCGCAGTGGCGTATGCACTTGATTGCGAGTTCAGAGGGCTTTGGGATTTAAAGGTCAAGGCTAAGTGTAGTTGGTTGTGGTATTTAAAGAAAGGTGAGTCGAGTCTATGTATTTTATTCATTTTGTTCTTTTTCTTTTTTTTTGCTTTTTTTTTTCTTTTGCTTTACAAGTAAGAGAAGAAAGATTTTTAAAATAAAAGATTTTAGAATGAGTAAAGAGTTTTGAAATTTTGGGGATTTTAACTTAAGATCAATTCGGTGGTAAAATGGAGGAAAATGTGGCTTCCGAGATGTCGCTGAGCAGCTCCACCGGTACGGGATTTATGGACCCAACCGTTCATGTGGTTGTAAAGACGACACTTGGTATATCGGATACTCCATCTAACTTTCTCGACGAATACTGATGATTGTCTCTTATGGGAGGACTACAGTAATTCACGGATTCAGAGAGACGGGTTTTGAAGATATTTTGACTTAATCATAGATAATTATAATTTAGAAGAAATATTGAGTAATTGAAAGGGGGTAATACTTACCTGGGAGTGATACTTGCCTGAATTGTGCGGTGAGACCTTGAGAGTATTGTAGTGGTGGTACTTTGGCAGTATTATAGCGTCACAACAGGACTTGGTGGCTATCATTGTAATGCAATGTTCCAGGGCAATGTCGTAGTAGGGTACCCTTTTTTCTTCGATTGTTGCTTAAGCAGTGGTTGGCGGTTGTCAGCGTGATGTCACGATGGGGCCTTAGTGATTGTAGTGGTACCGCGATGGGACTTGAGAGGTATTGTTGAGATGTTCGCGCTGTAGCTCGGCAGTAGTGAAATGCGATGAGACATTAGAAAAGTTCCACGTCTTCCTCTCTTTCTGTTGCAGTGGCGTCTGATAGGTTTGTGGCGGGCACTTCGGGAAGAGGCTCTTTATTTTGGTGATAGGACGTGCTCGTGCTTTCTCCCTTTTCTTCTTTTAGTGCGATCGGTGTTGTGAATGATTTTTTTTTGGGTAGTGGTGTCCGCGATGGGAAGTGAGCTAAGTGTTACGCTGGGTAGGGTGTTCATGTGACAAGTGTGTCTAGTTTCTTTTTTGGCACATCTTGGGTTCTGGTGAGATTATGTTGTAGTTGCGTTATGATTGACTTAGTTTTTTTTATTGTTTGGTGTATTTACGTTTTCGGGAGATTTATTTTTGGCTTTTCGCGATGGGCCATGAGGGCATGGCAACAATTTTGCGATGGGACTGAACGTCAGGGTGGTATCATGTGTGTGTGTTTTCATTGTGGTGGGACATGCTTGAGTGGCTACATGACGGGGCGAGACGGTTTCGATTAGGATGAAATGAACGATGTGGTGAGGGGGTGACGGTGTCACATGAGGCATATATGTTTTGTCTGTAATAGGGCCAGAGGCGTGGTCAACATTCTTTTTTTGGTTACGCAATGGGACAACAGCGAGTGATGGTCCCTTTTCACTCTGACTGGCTCATGAGGCTATGCGATGGGGCAAAGGGGACTCTTGTTTGAGAAGGGGTAAATTTTGGGCAAAAATCAGGAATTAAGCGCCTGACATCAACCGCTTAAACTGATCACGCATCTAATTCCAGGCAGGCAATTCAGGGTCTAAAGGAAGTATTTATGCGTGTATAGGTTAACCTGTGATTGGATTGCACAATGATTCTTATGCGAGATCGAAGAGTTACCGTGTCATCAGACGGCCGACTTTTAGGTCTTGTGTGGCTATTGTGACGTTTAAATCATTTATGCGACATAGTAGGGGCGTAAGATTGGAGAGTCACTAGGTCACTATGCGGGTGACCTTTCACATTGAGCATCAACTATTTATCATTCGATTGCATTGCGCAGTCTGTAGAAAGCGCGGGATCAGGAGATCGCTCTATCTGTGCGGGCGACAGTTGTATTGCGTGCCTGGTTAGGAGCGCGAGATTTGGATTGGGAGCTATGTGTGTAGCACGTGAATAAATTAAGTGCATTTTTTCATGCGCGTGATCAGGGCCGTGTTCTATATAAGCGGGGGAACTTCATTTGCTTTTCATTCTCGGGTTTAGTCTCGAGTCTTGACTTTTCTGAGTGTTCCAGTGTTCTGAGATTCGTGTTTCAGCGATATTAAGTGATCTAACCGTCAGATTGGGATGAGGTTTCTTCCTATATTTGTCATTTCGCGTGATCTTCATCCTAGTGTGATGCTCGGGGATAGTATCATTCTGGGAATGGGTGGTATTAGGAATGAGGGTGTCGGTCTTCACACTATTCCTTTCTAGGGAGCAGTGAAGGTAGCATTGACGGGGTGGCGATGGAGGAAGTGAAGATGGCAGGGAGAGGAGGTGCTATAAATGGAGGGATGTATCCCTAACCCATTTTTCGTCTCTTCTGTCGGTGGCTCTTTTAAGTTCTCCAAGTCTGGTGGCAACATTTCTGAAGCTTTTGATTGGATGTTCTGCTCCTCGTTTTGGCTCATTGTAATTTTGGTCTACATTTTGAGTTGTATGTTAGATTTTAGGTTTTCGTTTCGGGTTGTAATTCGGGAGGTATGCCTCTGGTGGTATCTATAAAACTTTAAATTATAAATAAAGGGGCATTTTTTAATTATTTTTTATTCTTCATATTGTGCAGTTGGTTGGCTTGAATTTTGGTTGATGGATTAATTAGATTTATCTGCTTTGTCATAGTTTTAAGATTTGAGTTAGCTTATAGTTTTAAAGTTCATTATGAGAATGACCAAGGTTTATTTATTCTTCCTATTAGGTCCTACTTAGTAGGTTCACTTGATTTTTAGCAGGCTTGTTTGGGGCATTCTTTTTTATTTTATTATACTCGTTTATTGATTTAATTTATTGATGGATTAGTTGGATTTATTTGATTTGTTTGATTTATTTTAGGATTTAATTTAGTTTAGGATTTCACTCCAAATTTATTGAGGGTTTATCTTAAGATTAATTTATTTTATTGAGTTTCGTTTAGAAGGTTTACTTGGTTCTGATGGGTTTGTTAGGAGCATTTCTTTTTTGGTCCCAAACAAGTCAGGGTCTTATTCTAGAAAATTATCTTTTTGTTTAAAGTTTAAAGTATCTTGTTTTAGTCTTTTATTTGATTTGAGATGACACTTGTTAGAAGCGTATGAATTAAGGGTTTAATTTAAAGTTTCTAGATGGGTGTTAAGTGTTTGAATCCTATTGGCCTATCTAGACTTGAGGAGTTTATTTTTTTAGAGGGGCAAGTATTGTGTAATTATTGGTTCATCCTGATTGTCATGGATCGTGGTATTTTAAAGGGGTATGTGTATGGTTTTGGATATAATCAGCTTGGTAGGGGATTCAGATGTGTGGCATTTGTCAATTGGTGATTCAAAGGACATAGCTTATAAATGTCTGAGTCTGAGGTTTTGGGTTAGAATATTTTGTTCTTTTATTTTAAGTTTAAAGTTTGAAAGTTTTCTCCCTCTTTTTTATGCTTGGGGCATCTTGTGTTTGTAATTTTGGGGCATTTCTTTGATTTATTTATTAATGTCTTTTATTCCTTTCTGTTTCGTATCCCGGGTATTGGACCCGATGGACTGTGCTTATTAAGTGGATAATGAGAATGGACGGGATTGGGAATGCAGAGCAACAGTCGAATTGCGGCCATGCTAAGGGAAGAGGAGAAGATGAGATTTTTGGTTTTCCAAATAGATCTAGATTCGGGCATTGCCTGAACATGCAGATTTTAAGTTTCTTGTTTTGAGTTATATATTCAGAGGGTAAACCCTCGGTGTATTTTGTAATTATTTTATTGATCTATAAAGTGGTTGTGCTCTCTATAACTTTTGTCTTGTTTTGGTTCGACTTTCTCGATATCATGTTTGACTCATGTGATGTTTATTTATTTGGGTTTAGTTTAATTTAAATTTATTAAATTCAGGGAGCACCAGGGGTAGATTCTCCTTCCTTTTTTCTGTATTTTTTTTAGCTTTAACTTAAGGGATATAGAAGCGTTGGAAGGCATTTTTGTTATATGTATATTTTTGTTGGAATGTATGGAAGATGGGGGCTACCGTTTCTTTTTGGTGTAATTGATGAATGTGAAGGAGAGTGCATTTTTATCGTACGGTCTTAGTCTTGGGGGGCTCTCTTTTCCTTTCAGGGCGTGTGTTTCTTTAAGTTAGAAGTGTTTTGGTGGTTTTACCAAGGGTGCAATTCGGATCGATAGTAAATGTCAGTAATGTCCTAATTTCGGATTTTGGCTTGCTGTCTTGGGTGTGAAAATTTTGTTTCAAAGTAAATTACGTGCTTATCCCCGACATTTAATCTAATTACGCGCCAAAATTTGAGCACTCATTTCGAAAGGGTGAAGAGTTATTACGCGCTAGTTCATAGGCGTTTAATTCATTTAATCTTTTGAACCTATGTGCAGGATGAACACGATCGCTGGCATTCCTGGGCGGACGTGTGGGCATTTGAGGTGATTACGCGCTCTCAGTAAAGCACGTGATCAATTGGTCGGATAGATGTGAGCGGGCGACAAACTATTTGCGCGCTCATCAGTGAGCGTGTGATCCGAATTAAGCATTTTGTGAGTGACGCGTGATTCGTTTGAGCATTTTGTTTCAAGTGTGCAATTCGGGCGGTTTCTATAAATAGTTCAAAACTTCTCATTTTCATCTCGCGATCTATTTTAGTCTTTGATTTTCTTGTTTCCTAGTGTCTGTGTGCTCATTTTTCATGTTTTTGTGATATCCAGTGATCCGGTCGTCCGTTTTGGGTGCTATTTCTTCCATTTTCTTCAATTTTTCGAGTTCTTTGTATCAGATGGAGGGTGATGGTATTGGTAGGCCGGAGCTCACTATTTCTGAGTTAGAGGGGATGTTGATGAGTAAGGGGGGTGAGAGTTCGAGGGCACAGGCTAGAGCCGTTGCCACAGAGGCGGATATCAGGGAGATGGTCGTGGAGAGAGTCCTCGAGGGTGACCGAATGGTGGTCAGGGAGGAGGTACCCGAGGCTGAGCTAGGGGGAGGGCAATAAAGTTGAGGGTGAGCAGGGTAAGGAGCAGCTAGGAGCTAAGCCTCGGGATCGTAGGCATTATCCACTAGAGGATTTCTTTGCCAGAGGCCGGGTAGGTCCCTGTAAGCAAGAGTTCTTCCATTTTCCTGAGCATTTAGGCTATGACATAGGCTCGTTAGGATTTGTAAACCCTTCTAATTTACATCGAACCTACATTAATTATGTGTCGTGTTTACTTGTGTATTATGACAACATGTTGTATTTAGTTGTTCTTATCATGTTTTATGTGTTTGTTGTAAGTTATTATTATATGGTTTGGGCGTATTTCATCTGCTTGCACTTTAAATTTATTTATCTTTCATCATAGGTGTGCATTAGTCTTACTGTCATGGTTTATGTTTCATTCAATAGGAGCCCCTGCAACTGGCTATCAACATGACATGGACCGAGTCTCATACTTGGTACCGTGCCTTGCCAGAGTTTCAACGGGAGCGGTTGGTGTCCTTTGGGTTTGGGACGATTTTGGAGTTGGAGCCTTTTCAGGTTGATCGGGGCTTGATCGCGGCGATTATAGACAGGTGGAGCAAGAGGCATCAGGCACTTCTTTTTCTAGTCAGTATGATACTACCGACCCCTGAGGACTGGGTCCATATTACTGGTCTTCAGTTTGAGGGTGAGCCGATCACGGGGCGGATGGCAAGGAGTTACTTAGAGGTATGTGAGAAGATCCTGGGTGTGCCTTACAGGTTGAGTGGATCGGGGCCAGGTGTTTTTTGGGTCAGTTAGTTTTTCGATACGTTCGCGAGTTGGTTCACCCCTCCGAGGCGTCATTTGGAGGCAGTAGCGGTTTATGAGTCACGTTGTGCGAGAGTGATGGGTCGGGTGCCAGTGACCGAGTCGGGATTGGCCGCGGATAGGGTGCTCTCGGCATTCTTGATGCACTTCTTGGGTGCAATACTTTTCTCTTCTTCAACTCGGGGATGCATCACCGGGTTATTTTTGATGATTCTAGGGGATTTAGACCGAGTCCCGACCTAGGCGTGGGGTGCGGCTGCGTTGGCACATCTCTACGAGCAATTTTACCGTCGGGGTCAGGAGATAGTGTTGATTGGAGGTTTCCTTTTGTTTCTCCAGGTGAGTTTTAGTTAAATTAGTATCGTTGTGACCCCCTTTTTTTAACCTTTAGTCATAGTGACGATCTTAATGTTTGTTGTGTGTGGTCGTTGTTGTTATGTTATCGTTTTCAGTTTTGGGCCTACAATCATTTCACTTTTCTGCGCCCGGGGGTTTCGTCGGAGATTTTGTTTACATTCCCACAGATGCGCGTGTGGAGGGTGGCATTGAGGGGTCATCACTGGTCGGCTGACCTTCAGACTGCAGGAGGCCTCTTCGAGGATATGCATGTAGGGTAGGTATGTATATGATGTTTATGTGTTCATTTGACCTCATTTGTTTTTTGGTGGCCCCTAGGCTTCACTCATGGATTGATTTGTTCCTGTGGATAGGTGATCAGGAGACCTTATGATGGTGTAGAGGACGCGGGTGAGGCGGTGATTGAGTCCGATTGGCCCCTCTTTGATGTGGACATATGGGTCCATTGTTTTGAGCAAGTGGAGAGGATCCACACTTCTCGGGTGGTACGATAGCTGGGACTCGATCAGGGAGTCCCTCGGGTGACTAACCACAGGGTGGCAAAGAGGATGACCAGCCCTCCAGGCCAGAATTTTATGGAGCGGATGGCTCTCCAGATAGCCGATTTCAGAACTGCAGGGACCAGAGTCACATGGGCAAGTGATGGGGCCGATGTGCGGGAGTATAGGATGTGGTTTGGCACGCTGGGTGGTGGGCATCACTTCACGCATCCTTTTAATGGTAGTGGTTCTTTCGCTATCGACGGGTCAGAGTCGGCGTCGGCGTTGAGGGAGAGGTTGGTCACATTGGAGGAGGGCCACCTCACGGTGAGTGTGCGGGTTGCATTGGATGCTCTCCATAGGGCTATGGAGCAGATGGGGCATGCTCCTTGTCCTGATGAGGAGATGTTGCATTCTTTGATCGAGTTAGTTGCAAGGGCCAGGGGGGCGGAGGATGAGTTAGGAGTTCAACTAGCAGAAGCTCGTCAGCTCCTGGTGAGTTACTTTACTAGTTTTAATTCGTCCATGCATTGTATTGGTTTATTCTGGTAATGCTTTTAATATAGTGGTCTTGTTTTTATCGTGGCTAGTCTGAGAGAGAGTCTGAGGTTGCTCGCTAGGCGGCGATGATCGAGCTGTTGCGTGGCCAGCAATAGGCGGGTCGCTCGGTGGAGGCTAGTTTACGTTCGAAGATCGAGCGATTGGTAAATGTCTTGGATTGGACTTATTAACTGTTGACGGTTCGGGGATCCTTGCTAATGTTGGCATATTGGTGGTGTTTTTAGACAGCAGAGCTTTCCGCTGTAGGGGATTCTACTCAGGCATTTGATCCTTCTTCAGTGGCTTCCTCCAGTTAGGAGGATCCAACGATAGCTCGTCTACGATTTGAGTTGGAGCATTGGGTAAGTCTCATCACTCTTCAGTTTACTTGTGTTACTGTACTGGTTGGTTAGGTGTTATTATTATGTTTGGTTTGATGGTTTACTAACGTGTGTCGGTGTTTCAGCATCAAGTTGCTGAGGACTTGCAGATGAGGGAGGCGACCACCGCCTCTCTATGTTTCGAGAGTTAGGTATGGTTTAGTGTAATTTAGTTTGGATTGTTCATCTCTATTTATTCTAATGCGTTCGTATTGGCTTGTCATTTATTTTTTTTATTGTTAGGCAGTTCCGCACTCTGCTCTCGAGGCTCCTCCTCAGGGGTCCGTTCCTATCCCTACCCAGGTATATTTTAGTTATTGGGTTCGTAATTTATTTGTTATCATAATATTAATCTGATGCGTTTGTTTATTCTTGTTACAGCCATCTGCGTTTGCCGTCCCTTGGGTGCCATCTGCTGATCCTGTGACCGCGGAGACAGTCGAGCGACTTCTAGGAGAGAGGCTAGGTCTGGTATATATGTATTTTTTTATTTCGAGTTTTGTTATTATTTGTATATGCATATGTTTGCTTCTTCTAATTCAATAGAGTTATACAGGTTCGTCAGCTCGAGGAGGCACGGCTAGAGGCAGCGCGAGCGAGCGCCACTCTGGAGGTGAAACGGGTCCTTGGAGAGGTGGAGAGTCATGAGGATCTTGTGGTTGAGATGTTGGTCACACAGGACTCATACGGAGGCACTAGCGGTAGCGTGTCGGATGACACAGGTAGAGATACAGTTATCCCTGGATTGGTTATAGTATCGCCTGACGAGGGGCGAGCGGGGGTTGTGTATGTCGGCTAGTCATCACGAGGGGTTGGAGTCGAGGGTTACGAGTTCTTCAGCTGGGCAGTCTCGTCATACCTCTTGCAGTCGCGATAGGAACGATAGTTGTGAGGATTCCGTCATTCGGGAGAGTCATGTGAGGCTTCCTCCTCATTCTCAGTCGAGGCGGTCGGTCAGTCAGGCTAGTGAGGGGGGTTCGATGGCGGGTCCTCGCTGTTTAGAGGTTCCGAGGACTCCGAGTGCTAGGATTGTGTTTTTAGATGATCAATCTACGGACCTCCAGGCTGATGATACTGGAGATTGAGGCGCTCGTCCTCCTCAGCGGCAACATAGGGGGAGTGTCCCCAGTGACAAACATGAAGAAAAAAGAAAGGATTACTTTTTTTGGTATATGTCTATATATATAGGGATTTTTGGTTCAGATGTACCTAATTTGCTTCTCCTCCTTGGATTACCTTTTGGTATATTCTTTTTGCCTTCGGTGCCGTCAGCCGTCGCTGGGACTTGGATGCTTTCTGAGATGGCCTGGTGCTGGTTTGAAGGTTGCTTTGTGTCTACACATGTAAAGGTAATGCTGTCAGTAGTTTTATTCTACCCCTTACCAGTTGCCAAGGGGGAAAACATCTAAGACAGGGGTCTGGTGATAGAAAGGTGGATATAAGCCTCTTTTTTTTTTTCTTTTTTTTTTCTTCTTCTTTTTTTTTTGACTTAATAAATAGTGCAACAGGGAAAGCAAATGACAATAAAAATAAATAATAAAATAAAAAAAATGCTCCAGCGTAGAAGCATGGTTGAACTTGCAGCACGGTATTTTGATAGTGCTCTCTGACTGGTATCTTCATCATTCTTCATCTTTTGGTGGTCGGGTCAGCGCTTCCGGTAGCCTATCTTCTTTTTCCATAAAAAAAAATGCCCCAGCGTGTGGATGCAATTGAGCTTCCCTGGGCCTTAGATAAGCATTTTGGGTCTATAAATAGTCATGGGTATTAGGGGAATTAGTCTTGCAGAAAAGTCCATCGGTACTGTCTCCTAACCGGGGGGAGGTCCTTCGATTAATAGCGTACGGGGGTTTATCTTAGGGTATTGATCACCCTATTCTGTGGTTATTCAGGAAAAGCATGATAAGTATAATGGGTGATTGCATCAATTGTCATTCAGTGGTTTTCAGTTTCATTCCTAGGAATATCCTGTGAAGACTTAGATTCATTGTCCCCAAAATAAAACTAGAAGGGGGAGAGGTAAGGCTTAGTGATATGGGGAATAGTTTGTAACTAATACCTTTTCGAAAGGTTAAGTGACAATCTTCTCCTTTGAGGGGTATGGAATGCCATGATCGAGCTCTTCGTCATGTTTCGGTACCATCGAAATCTCGCATTTTATGGCTAGCAGGGGTTTATCCTCCTCCCGCCACCTTACGACGACATCTAGTAGTATGAGAATATCAGGGGTGCCCTTGCAGCTTACTTATACACTTTTAGTAAAGTTATCGGAGATGTCCTCATGGCCTGCTTATGCTTCCTTGAGTTCATTGGCTTGTTCATTCGTCGTGATGCCCTTGCTCAATATATATATATATATTTTTTTTTGTGTACATTTTTTTGAAAGCATCCTGCTGGTGCAAGAATGATGAGTTTTGATTGAACCTAACATCTTCATTTTTTTTCATTCTAATGTCTTCTCCAATGGCGGGAATAGGGAATGAGAATCAGGTGTTTCTTACGCTTTTGAAACAAAGTTTTAGGTAGGTCACTAATCCTTCAATCAAATCACTCGAGTGTAAATGGTGGGCGACAAGTCTGAGATTTTTAAGGATATTCTGAGGATTGAAAACATACAACCAATGGATGGGTCGTGATGACTACGGGGATATAAGTATAAGTATTTGAATAACTAGATGTGATTATCATAAGACTAAGGATGGTATTTTCTATGGTATATGGCATTCCAAGGGCTAGGGAGCTCTTCCCCATCTTGGTTCACTAATTTGTATGCATATCTAGGGTATGCAGCTGCTATAACATAAGGGCCTTCCCAGTTCGATTTCAATTTTCCTTTTGGATGGGCGTGTTTGGAAGGCATAATTTTCTTTAAAACTAGTTCGTCAATGTTAAAGTTTCGTTCAAGGACTTTCTTATCGTAGGCCCTAGCCATTCTCCTCTGATATACCTGAGCGTGATCAGCTCCCCTTAGGCGTCTTTCATCGAGTCGCTCTACTTGAGTAAGTAAAGCAATTCTCCTCTCGTCTAAGGATAGCTCATCGTCGAGTTGGATGCGTAAAGATGAGACTTGTATCTCATATGGTAGGACTGCCTCTACTTCATAGGTGAGGAGGTAGGGAGTTTGGCCAGTGGCTGTACGAATAGAGGTCCTATAGGCCCAGAGTGCTTCCGGTAATTGTTCGGGCTAGTTGGCTCCATTGCTGGTTTCCATAGTTCGTTTCAGGCTTTTAATCAGTGTCTTGTTCATAGCTTCTGCTTGTCCATTGCCTTGAGGGTAGAACGGCGATTAGTGGTACAAATCAATACCATATTTCTTGCATAACTTCTTCGTCTTTTCCGTAATGAACTTTGGTCTATTGTCAGTGATGAACATTCTGGGTACTCCAAATCGGGTAATGATATTTTGAACTATGAACCTCGCGAGCATCGAAGCGGTGATTCAGACATAAGACTCAGCCTCTTCCCATTTGGTGTAGTATTCGATCGCTATAAGATGAATGCATGCTTATGAGTATTCCCAACGGTGTTTGTAAATAGTCCAATGGTGTCGAAGGCCCACATCGAAAATGGCCACGATGTGGTCATGGTGTTTAGTGAAATTGATGGAGCTTTGATAACTGCGGTGTGCTCTTGACATTGTTTGCAGGATTGAATGTAGAGGTGGCCGTCTCTTATCATCATCGGCCAGAAGTAGCCTTGTCGTGCAACTTTCGGCAAGTCTTTGTCTACCGGAGTGGGCGCTGTAGGCACTGGCGTGTGCTTCTCGGATGATGTATTGTCCTTCGACAATCATAACGCATCGCAGCAGTACTCCTTTGGTGAAGGCTTCTTTGTATAATGTTTCACCGAGTATACAGAATCGGGTGCATCGATTTCTTATAGTCTTTCGTTCGATCTTCGTGGCATATGGGGGAACGTGTTGATGTTTCAAGAAATTCCAGATATCGAAATACCATGGCTGTCCGTTGTCGGTTGGTGATTTCTCAAATCTGAATGTGGCGACTTCGGTTTTCATTTCAACGTGATTTTCTGGAGTGATTATTTCTTTTGATTCTGTGCTGGCAGGGAGAATTGGTAGTTCCCTTGTAACGGTCTATGCTACTTTGTGGGCGGGTACTGTTAATCTTTCAATGAAGAGGTCTTGGTATTTTAGCCGATAGGTATTTGGATGACAGAGGCCAGTGTGGCTAAGGAATCTGCTAACTCGTTTTCTAATCTAGGGATGTGTGTGAAAGATATCTTTTCAAATTTCTTCACCAAATATTGAGCGGTCTCTAGGTATCTCATCAATCTCCTCTCCTTAGTTTTCCATTCTCCTATGACTTGCGAGATTACTAGTTTAGAATCGCCTATGGTCTTTAACTGTTTGACACCTAATTGTAACATTGTCCGCAATCTAGCTATAAAAGCTTCATATTTTGTAATATTATTGGTAACAGGGAAGTCTAATTGAAAAGCTTTGGGTATCACCACTCCTTCCGGGCTTAGAAGGACTATTCCGATGCCCTTCCCTTTGTGATTTAGAGCACCGTCGAAATAGAGAGTCCATGAGGTTTTATCTGGCCCTTCGTCATGAATTGTGAGTAAGTCTTCATCGGGGAAGTCCGCGTGTATAGGTTCATCATTCGGGAGTGGAAGATCTGCAAGGTAATCTGTAATGGCTTACCCCTTGATCGACTTTTGGTTGACGTAAGTGATATCGAACTCTTGTAATAGCATATGCCAGCGGGCGATCTTCCCTAATGTGGTGGGCTTTTCAAATATGTACTTCAGAGGATCCATTCGGGCTAGCACTAGTATCTTATGTGCTCTGAAGTAATATTGTAATTTAGTTGAAGCCCATACCAATCTGAGGCATGTCTTCTCCATAGGGGTGTACTTTCGTTCGTATTCGACCATCGTTCTACTCAGGTCGTAAATGGGCTTCTCTCTCATGCCATCTTCTTTATATTGTCCTAAGATTACTCCCATCGCTTTATCATTTGTTGAAAGGTATAGGATTAGGGGTCTTCCGAAAACTAGTGGTGATAATATTGGCGGGTTAAGGAGGTATTTTTTAATGTTATCGAAATCTCGCTGGCATTGGTCATCCCATTTATACTCAATTCCTCGTTTAAGTATTTTGTAGAAAGGATTGCATCAGTCTGAATGCTGAGAGATAAATCTCCTGATGAATTGCAATCTTCCTATCAAACCTCATAATTTCTTAATATTCCTGGGAGGTGGCATCTCTAAAATGGCTCTCACTTTCATAGGGTTGACGTCAATCCCTCGGTTGCTAACTATAAAACCAAGTAATTTTTCAGAGGTGACTCAGAAAACACATTTCTTAGGATTCATTTTTAGTTGATATTTCTTAGCTCTCTGTAGCACTAGCCGAAGGGCTTCAGCGTGTCCTACTCGCGTCTGGGACTTTACTAATATGTCATCGACATAAACTTCTACACACTTATACATCATGTCGTGAAAAATAGCCATCATGGCATGCTGATATGTGGTTGCTGCATTCTTGAGTCCAAAAGGCATAACGACGTAGTAGTAAGTTTCCCATGGTGTGGTGAAGGAAGTCTTCTCTTGGTCAGACTCTGCTAACTTGATCTAATTATATCCATAGAAATCGTCCATTAAAGACAGCATCTCATGTCCAGCGGTGTTGTCAACAAGAGTGTCAATATGTGGGAGTGGGAAGTTATCTTTTGGGCATGCCTGATTGAGGTTTCGAAAGTTAATGTAAACCCGTACCCTGCCGTCTTTCTTAGCGATAGGTACTATGTTGGCGACCCACTTGAGGTAGAGGATAACTCAGATGAATTTAGCTTTGTGTAACTTGTCAATTTCCTCTTTGACTTTAAGGGCTGTTTGGGGATGCATCCTGTGGAGTTTCTGCTTAACAGGCTTCGCATCGGGTTCTAAGACAAGACGATGTTCTACTAAGCTTGGGTCTAAATCAGGCATGTCCTCGTAGGACCATGCGAAAGAGTCAAGATGTTCCTGTAGGATTTGTACAATCTATTGACATTCTCTAGAATTGAGCATCGCACTAATTAAAGTTTCTTGGGCTTCTCGTTGGTGCCAAAATCGATTTCCTCCGTGGGTTCGGCAACAGCTTGGGTCTGTTCTTCAAAATGTTTAATAACTCGCCGGAAGTCCTGAGTCTCATTAGGGCCTGGTGGTCGTCCTTCATCCTCAATAAGCTCATATACCGCGAGAAAGGACATTCCCATCCTTCCAAGTTATGGTCGATGATATTATCCAACTCACTCTCTGGATCTGATAAGGCGTGAAGTTCTAGGTTGGCTTGCTCTGCCAGTTCGAGTGTAGGGAGGTCTATCCAGTAGTCCTCGTCATCACTTGGTGGGGGTCGCCACTCTTCCTCGAGCGATTGCCAAAATCTTTAGAGTTGTGGTGCATCTGGGGATGAAGGAGCGTCTAATTGAAACTCCTCTTCAAACTCTAGGAGTGGGACATGGGTGTTTCCTCCTGTGTCGAATAATTTACCATCGGGTCTTCTCTCTTCTAGTGCCAAGAGGGAGGTTGGTGGATTACTGGTCGTGCTTATGGTTGTAGGATCGACTCCATCCACCTCGGTCGTTATAGGATGTGTGATCTTGCTAGCAAATTACTCTAGTATGCGAGTGCATGCTACGCACCGGGGTTGATATGGGTGAAAGATACAAGGTGAGTCCCATGGGCATTCCCATCCTCCAAGGCCGAGGCAAAGGAGGATGCTATATGAATTAATATTTTCTTGCAAGGTGTCATCCCCTTCCCATGGTGACCGTGAGTGTTCTTCGTTATCTCGTAAGGCTGCTATGTGAAAATCTTTGTCATCCGTAGATTCTGAATCCTGTAATTGTGGTTCAATTTCTTGAGGGCCTTTCTTCCTTCCTTCTATGGGACTTTTAGTGTCAAACAAAGGCTTGAATCCTTTGAGGAGTTCGTCGATATCATCATTCAGGTTTGTCAAATCATTGAATGCTTTGGATATTAGTTCAATGTCAGTCTCCTGGGGTTTGGTGAAGGATACTCCCTTCTGCTTCGACACATCTGCTTTCTCAGTAGTTTCATAGACAAAGTGGTCATAAAGAGACCATTTCGGTGAAGTAGGGAATAAATCGACTGGTTTGTCGTTCGATTGGTAACCTAATCCTATGTGCTTGCATATTTTGGTCGGGAATATAGGTTTCACACGCCCTTGGTTATTCTTATCGAGTCCGGCGTGGGGGATGTATACAAGTTGGTACATAAGATCCCACCCTTTCATCGCAGTTGGGTTGATGTCGTATAATCTAGCAAGGTCTGGGCCAACCTCCCTCCTCATTAGCTCGAACTCGCGATAGAAATTTACGTCTTTTGGATGTGGCCTGTGTTTAGTATGGATTCATGGGCCGTCAGAATACTTGTTGCATAATCGGTATCTATCTTCTAAGGAGGTGCATTAGCATATATACGGACGATGGAGTCCTCATACAGGAATTTAATGCATTGATGGTATGTGGACGCGACAACCTTCATTGATTCTAAGCATTTTCTGCCTAAAATGAGATTATATGTGCTAACAGAGTTAGCAACATGGAACATAAAATCTTTTGTCACGGGTCCCAGGTGGACCCGAAGTTTGATAGTTCCTTTTACAAAACGACGTGAGCCGTCGTAGGCTATGAGAAACAAGGTCGAGGGCCAGACATCTTGTTCTGTGTATTCAAGTATTTTTAATATGGTGAGAGGGAAAATATTGAGTCCTGCGCCTGTATCGACCAGTGCATGGGGCACAGAGAACCCTTTGATTATGACTGTAAGATATATGGGGGCAGCGCTCCCGCGAAGTGACTCCTTAGGCATGTCTGCGTCCGTGAATGTGAGGGCGGGAGGTTGTGCCATGACAAAGGTAATTTGATGAAGCTCATCCAAGGTCGTGTCTTCGTCCACTTAAGTGTCCTTATTAATAGTCGGTGATGGTTAGGCGACTTCTTGATGAGTTCTAGTATAGATATCTGAGTTGGGATCTTTTGGAGATGTCATAACAAATCGTACTCTTGCCCTAGCTCGAGTGCTATTTCTTTGCCCGGCCGATGGGCTTTAGGTGGAGGTGGCTGAGGTAGTTGTAGTACGGGAATTGGTGGTGGGATGACGTGCGGTGGGGGTGGCAAGTTAACTTCCCTTTCTCTCGTGTTCCCATCGGGTAGTTGTGCATGCATGAAATCTTTATTCCGCGAAAAAGGGGGAGGTGGATAGTTGGTTCCTGACTTGAGCATAGGGTAGGCCGGTTGCTGGTTGAACCTAGTATGTCTTGACGTTGATGTGTTTGTGAAGCGAGTGAAGTTAAGGGCCTGAGTGCGTGTCCATATGGTACTACTCGAAGGTGGGAGGTATTGCGTGTGATCCTCTTCCTCTAAGAAAGTGGAGACCAACGTCTCGCATGAATTTGGGTATTCTTTTCATTCACTTTGCTCTTCATCTGACGGATACTCAGTTCTAGCTTCACTCTCTTGGTTGAGAGTTTTGTGGGTGACACTGTCTATTTGTGTGACAGTCGGAATGACGGTTTGGAGAGCATAGTCTCCACATTCAGATTCAGAGTCAGGTGATGATGATTTTTCAATCTATGGAGACAGTTTTGCCCAGTGTTTTCATCATCTCAAATTGGTGTTACAGAGATGTGAAGAAACCAATCTAGTTTTGAGCTGGGAGAAGAGCCATTTCATGGTCACCCAGGGCATTGTCCTTGGCCATGTTGTCTCCCACAAGGGCATTGAGATAGACAGAGCAAAAATTGATTTAATTGCACATTTACCACCTCCAAAAACTGTTAAATAGAAAAGAAGTTTTCTGGGACATGCTGGATTTTACAGAAGGTTCATTAAGGACTTCAGTAAAATAACCAAGCCTCTTTGTCATTTATTGTGCCAAGATGTCCCTTTTGTTTTCAACAATGAATGCATGAAGGCATTTGAATTCTTAAAAAACTGTTTGATTTCAGCTCCAATATTATCTCAGTTATTCATCGCCTTTTGAACCGATGTGTGATGCATCGATTATGCTTTGGGAGCTGTCCTTGGAGAGAAAGGATAAGCATTTCATGTCATAGCTTATGCCAGTAGATCAATGATTGATGCACCAATTACAATTACAAGAGAAAGAGCTGGCAATTGTTTTTACGTTAGAGAAATTCAGGTCATATGTCTTGGGTTCACAAATAGTGGTGTTCACTAACCACTTTGCCTTGAAATACCTTCTGTCTAAGAAGGACACCAAACCAAGATTAATCAGGTGGATCCTCCTATTACAGGAATTTGATTTACAGATCAAAGATAAAAAGGGTGTGGAGAATGTGGTGGCTGATCACTTGTCTAAAATTTTAACTGCTGAGATTGATAGGCTGCATATCAATGAATCTTTCCCTGATGAGCAACTTTTTGCTATTAGTATACACACCCCTTGGTTTGCAAACATAGTCAACTTTTTGGCTACTGGAAGAATTCCTCAGCATTGGAATAAAATGGATAAAGATCTTTTCTTCTCAAAGGTTAAACATTTTATTTGGGAAGATCCTTATCTGTTTAAGATTTGTGCAGACCAAACAATAAGAAGATGTGTCCCTGAAGAAGAATTTCATAGCATACTTTCTATGTGTCATGAACTGGCCTGTGGAGGTCATTTTAGTGGAAACAAAACTGCTGCAAAGGTGTTGCAGTGTGGATTTTATTGGCCTACACTTTTCAAAGATATTCTGCAGCACCGTAAGTCTTGCCAGAACTGATTGAGTGGCAACACTGGTGATTCGGGATTTGGCGGGGTCAATGGCTCTAGTGGGGAATGATGGAGGAATGGCCTCCTGGCCCTGAAGGGATGGACTCGTATTTGAGTAAACTTCGGATATGGAGGTAGGACCGGTGGCGCGATCCGTGTGATCAAGGCAGCAGGGTGTAAGGAGGATGGAGTTCTTATAGGGGCAGTAATAGCGTTGGAGGGTAGGATACGAGTGATTAATGTTGAAGGCCGGAAATAAGGTTGACTGGGGAGATCTACAGGGGTGACCTGGGCCGGTGTCTCTTGGTTGTGGTTGGGCATGGGGTTATTTATGATCTCTAAATTTTGTGGGTTGATTGTTATTAGGGTTAGGGTTCCTAAGTGCTTCCCAATCAATTTGATTCTAATCGTTCATGTCATAGATCACGTCCCTGAGAACCCAACAGTCCTCTAAGTTGTGTCCCGCGTACCAATGGAAAGAACAGTATTTATCGTAGTTGAGATTTGCAGGCCATGGCCTAGGCTTTTCTTGTGGGAATTGTAAGAGATTTTGGGTGCTAAGGAGGCAAAAAACATTGGAAATAGTATCGGGTAAAGGGGGATAGTATTCTTGCTTTGGCTGGTAGGATCCCCTAGCTAGGTTAAAGTTCTGAGGTGGAGGTACACTGTTATAGTTCGGCGCATGGGTTGGTCAATTTTGTGCTGCGTTTTGGGCCTGATAAGTGTTAGGGTATTGATTTCTATTTTGATATTGGCCTTGGTTCTAGTTTGTGTACCTGTGTTGATTGGCGCCCTGATTTTGACTAGCGTATTGTTGTTGGGCCTGGTTCTACCCAAACTTGGGTGGTGGGAAGTTCCCGTTATTCGAATTTTGCCCTTGATTGACAACCGTATTAACTTGTTCGATTCCTGAGGCTTTCTTATGATTTTTCGGTTTCGACTCGTTGGAGGAGCCCACCTTTGACGTGACTATGGATAATGCCAGATCTCCACCCTTGATGTGTTGCGTCAGTCGGGACGCCCGAGAGTGAAGTGCGGTGAAGTCGGGGCAATCGCTGATGACTAGGGCGCTCCTTAGTGGTTCCTTAGTATTGTCAATGATGATATCAATTGAATCTTTCTCTTTCATTGAAGTACCGCCCAGGTAAGCAAGCTCATCTAGCCATCTAAGTCGGTGAATTCTTCATCTGGTCCTTGCTTGGCCGCCATCAGGTCGCTGAGGCTAACCGTCTCTTGAATCAAGTGTTTGTATTGGTCTAGGAATTGACCGACTAGCTCATCAAAAGTCTCTATCTTATAAAGCGGGAGCTCTGCAAGCCAGTCTAGAGCTTCTCCTTCTAATGAACATTGAAAGTAGTGAATGAGTAGTCCTTGATTGTTGCGTATAGGTCGGCAATCATTACAAAAGAGGGCCAAGTGATGATTCAGATTTTCGGTGCCATTATATTTAGTAAATTTTGGAGGTTTAAATCCTATGGGTAGGTCAAATTTAATGTCTCGACAGAATTTATCAAATCCGAATGAGCGATCTGGGTATTCCCTCTTGGACATGTATTCATCGAGCATTTTTGGGAGGACTTTGACATTTCTAGTGTCGTCTTTGAGAGTGACGCATGAGATACCCTTGTCTGGCAAACTGCCATTAAAGAATGTGTGAGTATGTTGCCTCAATGGCGTAGCGCGGGTTGACACCGTGCTTGGGGTAGAAGGTGGTCTCTCTTGTCGCTCCCGCTCTCCCAAATTTTGTTGTCCCCTAATGGTTTCATATGCAGCAGCCAATCCTCGAAGTAACTCTTCGGAATCATCGCCTCCTCTTTGTATTCTTTTGATGCTAAGTTCTACGATTTGTTGAGTGGTGAGATTTTGTCTAGAGCTATTATTAATGTCGCTATGGCTATTACCGGCGTGTGGTGTAGAAAAGGGGTTCTCTTGTTCACTAGCCATGTTGACTTCAGGTTGTCGAGAGCTAAAAGTATAAGGTGGTTCTTCCTCGTAGGCAGGGTTGTTATGAAATCCCCACAATGGCGGGTCTCCTAAACTAACTCTACGCATGTTAGACATTTCGAGTCTCTGGTGACGACTCACATATATATATATATATATATATATATATAATATCTAAATTTAAACGACACGAAGGGAAAGAAAAATAGGGAAGTAAAATAAAGCTAACTATCTAAAGAAAAAGAAGGGGTTTACAAAAGAGTCCCATCGCGATCACCAGTCTATTGGTGCATGCTTTTTTTGGGTTCCTCTCGGTTCCCGTTGAATAAGTGGCTTCCAATTCTATCCTGTTGGACTCTAGCAATGTGGTGTATGTGATAAGGTGGGGATAAATAGTAATAGGAGGAATTTCCTAGGATGATTCCCAGTTGATTTGCGATTGCCAGCTGCAGATATTTATCGACGCTGCAACACGTCAATGATCACACGTTTAAGCGAGTGTGGGTTACTTCTAGACTGAATCGTCCGCCTGAGAATGTCAGTAGTAGTTTCCTCTTTTAATTAGAGTTTTAGCTTTCTTTTTAGTTTCCCTTGTTACTGTTATGGTCGATTTAGATTCCTTCTTTTTAGTTTCCCTTGTGAATTATGATTAGTTGAGCTTATTATGACATGCTATTTTAGTGTCCTGATGCTATCAGAAGCCCAATCATTTTCAGTTTCTCAGTATTATAAGGAGTCCAATTAATATCAAAGTCCTGGCTCTACTAAGAGTCCAATCAATTCCAGTCTCCTACTAATACTAGGAATGCATGTGCATCAGTTCCAATAATATTGCAATTAAATAAAAGAGTCCAATTGTATTGCAATTCTATATTAAACAGGTATACAAATCGTATTGCAATTATAACTAAAGCAATTTAAGTAGTCCTACTAGAATTCTAATTAAAGAAGACAAAAAAACTAATTTTTACTACGACTCTGATTAAAGCAATGAATTAACTTACTAAAATATAAGTAAATAATTGATGCAATATATTAATTTTTGTTATTTTTGAATCATAATCTGTTGATTGGTTATGGCGAGAATCTAACGAATAATAAGTAAATTAACTTTTCTAAATTCTGATTTAAGATAATAGACTAGCTAAACTGGAATACTAAATTGAATCAAAGTAAATAATGATATAAAGGCCTACTAGATGCAACTAATCGATTATACTGTAATAAAAATTAATTAAAATTAACTAAGTAATCCTAAGCAATCTAAAAAAGGGGGTTTGGACCCGCTATGCTAAGGAGGATTGGCCTCATTCCCGAGTACCCTCCGTAAGTTCCCGTGGGCAAATTGGATGGTTGAGATAAAAGATAGATTAGTATTTGAATAATAAAAAAGGTATTTTTGGAATGGGATTTGAGACTATAATAGGAAATTAAATTAAGAGAGTAAAGTTATGAACTGAAATTTATAGTTTTGGATTTTTGATGGTATGAAAATATAGAATTAAATTATAGATTAAAATTTAGGATTGAATTCGGGTCCAAAATCAGAAAAATCAGGCCGTATGATTAAGGACTGGTTCTGAACTCTGAGAGTCAGAACCAGAAATTAATGGTACGACTGTAGATTAAGGTTTTGGAGTAGAATCAAAGTATAAAGTCGGTGGATCAGACCGTTAGATTAAGAACTGGCTCTTGAAATAGGAAATCAGAACCAGATATAGAGAATTTCGGTCCGAATAGGGTGCTACGGTCTAAAAACTTGGAAATAGAATTGGTGAATTAAACTAAGGGAAATCCTAAGTCTAAAATAAAGGTAAATTCGTACCTAGGTTCGAGGCTGCGGAGAGAAATCTCGGAGATCGAATATTAAAGCCATGGCTAATTTGCTCTAGAGATCCGTCCTCGGAGCTCTCGGGTTTCAGAATTTACGCTCTCGTTTCTCAAAATTTGCAACCTCTTCTCTCTCTTCGAGAAAAAAAGCTTTTATAGGTTTTTATTCAATTACGCGCCTGTTTTCAGGTGTTTAACTGAATTGCGCGCCATTTTTCTGGCGCTTAATCGCTTTGAGTCGGTCATCGACTCAGTGAGCGACGGGTTGAATTACTCAGCGGGTTTCCTAGTCTTAACAAAATCAGGGTTAATTACGTGCTTGATGGGATGTGCGTAATCTGATTAAGCATGTTACCTAAAGTGCTTAATCGGGAAAATGTAAGAGTTAAGGGTTGGAGACTAGGTCGGGCGTAGGCCAATTGTGCGCTGGTGGTCTAGCGCTCAATCCGATCACGCGTCTGGTTCTAGGCGCGTAATCGAGTCTCGAAACGGTCTGTGAAAGGAAGTTTGGTCTGAAAGGGGACTGATCGCGTGCTTGTGGTTGTGCGCGTGATCGAATTATATTCAGGGTTGTCTGGGTATGGTCTCAAGAATGGAATACAAGACTATTGTTTCAGTTTGCATTCCGACTATATACTATTGCTTAGTATATAGCCTCCCTACATTGGCTTCTGAGCCACAAAGCTATTGTTTAAGCTTGTGTTCAGCCATGTACTGTTGCATGGTCTCATGTCGAAGGTTAAAAAGGTCAAGGGCTGACCAAACAAATTTGTGTACTTCGAGAGGGCGAAATGGGGGTGTCTACAAGGCCATCCATAGAGGATATCTTCCACACAGCTGATGAGACAGAATAAGATACCTGCTGCTGCCACCATAGTTACAAGGCTACAAGCACAAGCATAGGAGCAGCAAACCTATAAAATCTATGTAAAATATAGAGAAAATATAGATTTAATGAAGTAATAAAAATGGCATTTCATTGAACAAGAGATACTTACAATGATCTGCCCTCAAGGCAGAAGCCTATGCAAATCCCCAAAACTGCTCACTCTTTATTACAAAACCCATTGCAAAATTAATCTATACTAAGCTACTATAAGAATCTTATCCCAACATTACTGCTGTGCTAAGGAAGAAGAAAGGGGGAAATAAAAAAGGATACTAAAACCCTAACCCTAGCCCTAGAACTGAACTCAGGCTATTCTTGGTTGACTTTACAAGACACCATAATGTTCTTTTTATAAGCAATCCCTAAACCCTAATTTGCAATAGCTAATCTGAATTAAACATGTGTGGAGTTGATTCTATGGCTTCATTATAGCCCTTGGATTGCCTCGAAATGTGTGGGATAGATCAACACCTCGGGGTGTGTGCCCTAGAAGGTGTAAAATACCGAAAAGGTCCCTGGAAGTGGAGAACAGAAAGTTGGGAAGTTGGGAACTCGAGCTTTGCACGGCTGATAAGCTATTGGGATGCCCTATCGCTAGGCTGAAATGGGTGTTGAGGAAGCTCGCAAGGATGGACTTTGTGTGCAGCTTTTTGCTACTCACGAGGTTTAATTGCTAGGAACACTGCAGCTCACGAAGTTGCTTTGTGGCTTATGCAGCTCACGAGGTTGAACTGGTGTAAATACTACAACTCACGAAGTTGCTTGATTTGTGCAAAAACTACGTGAGCACTTGACATTTAGGATATCTGAGCCTCGCGAGAGCTTCGCAAGGGCATTTTTTGCACCTCTAATCCTCGCAAAAGTTGCACGAGATAACTTCTGAGGCTCTCTCTCCTCTTGAGCTGTGCGAGGTCTTAGCGAGCTATTTTGATGCATCAAGCCTTAGCTTCGTGAGATCCTCACGAGCTTGCATTCTGCCTAATTTGAACTGCACGAGGGCCCCGCGAGACCTCTTCTATGCTCCTCTATTGCTCTCCTCATGCTTGCTACAACAACCTTCTCAGCTTGAGGCCATACTCTTTCATCTACTTGACTTCTAAGGCCCCTTTAGACAACCCAACTGGTCCCATATGCTTGCAAAATTACCCCAATGGTGTGAACCACCATGGTGCATTCATTGTAAACCCATCAGCTCCACAGTTTGGTATGAACTTTTATATTCTTGACTTCAAAAGCATGGATTGCAGCATTAAGCTCTTATTTTGTTGTTAGCTATAAAAACACACTTCAAAGACATTATTAACATGCTCAAAGGTCCATCAAAGGCTAGATTAAGGGATGAAAAGTGATACTTTTCAGAGATTAACACACCCCCAAACCTAATCTTTGCTAGTCCTTGAGCAAAGGCAAAATTAAAAACGGTTATTCAAAATAGAAAATGCCACTTTCATAGGGAGCACAGATACATTTAGCATATGTACCACGCCTTTTAAACCTCTAGGTGATCCCTAGTAGAGGAGTGAAGCCTCCTAAGGGTTTTCAGTGAAGATACCCACAAACTTCACCAATAAAATAGTTAAATATAGTGCAGTCAATCACAAAACAAAATTTTGATAAATAAAGCATCAATTCACACTTATCCTTTAAAATCAGAGGAAATTACTGCAGTAATGCAGTTATTTAAAACTCAAAATCAACAGGTGTATGCATCACCACCATTCAATTCACATCAGAAATACTATGTGCATAGATTAGTACTTAGCTTGCCTTAATATTCAAAAATCAGGTTGGATACAACCCCAATGACATTTAAAATTCAGACCCAATCCTCACTAGGGCTATCTGTCACAATAAAAATCAAACGGGTGTTCACATTCACAACAGCTCAAGAGTAGTCACAGACCCCAAATGGGTTTGCAAGCATGAGCATAGACATTGCATCTAAATTTTGACATCTTCAAGTATTTTCACCATAAATTAGACAACTCCTCATCTCCACATGACAGCTCATTTCACTTTAGATTAATAAGGTCTTTTTTATGGGTTGTAATGTGGCTTATGGGTGAGGTTTAAAAAGAATAAAAGGGGTAGACTGGATCAAAATTGTGAGAAATCAGCAAGGTAAGGAGGTGATTCATGACTTCACATCCTTTAATTCAACACCACTTCATCTTCCTTGATATTTTCCAGAGTCAAAGTGGCCAACTTCTTCTCCTATTTCCAGTTTTCAGATGGAGTATTTCTCTTAAATTCTCTTTCTTTTTCTCTATTTATATTATTTATATTTTTTTATTTTGTATGAAATACCACACATACATCACTGCTACACTACTATTTTTAGATTACTTTTTCATATCCTTCCACCAAATGTTGGACCCCTCTCAACTATCTTCACTTCTTTTCCTTTGCCTTCTGATATCTCAGAGTGAGGGTGAGGTTGAATCAGGTCAAGAGGTTAAAGGTGCAAGTACTCCAGTGTTTGTTGAAGAAAAATTGGATTTTCAAAGCTCAAGGAGTGTAAGCAAAGGGCCTTTGAATGGGTAGAAAATCTTAAGCTGAAACTGTCCAAATGAAGGCCTTAGATCATCTCCTTAGTGTCATGAGTGTTGTACATGAGTTTTGATTTGGAGGTGCCTAACTTCTAGTGAAAAAAGTATTGAGTAAATCAGTCCTTAGAGCAGAAAAAATGCCAAGAACAGTCTTCAAAAGAAATTTGAAAGGCCCAAATCTCACTAGGTATGGTCCTACATTTAACTCATGAGATGTGTTTTCACCTTTTTCTCTCCTCTTAGGTTCACTAAGTACTAACTGAAAAAATTTCTGATGTTAGCTTCATGGTGGTGCTAAGATTTTAAAATTTTCAGTTTTAAATATTCTGCCAAATTGTTTTTCAATTTCCACAAATTTCCTCATTCTACAAATTAGGTGGGAATTGGCTTTATTAATCTCAATTGTCCTCACACTGCTGCACTAGAGTTAACTATTGTATTGGCAGGCCTACCCTGCCACACCCTCATACCTAAGTTAAACTGTGTCCTCACTATTTCATGCAAAATGTATAGGGGCAACAGGGTAGGTAAAAGAAAAACAAACTAAACTATAGCAGAAAAGTAAAGAGAAAACTAAGCTAAAAGTGCAGAAAATTAAACTAAGAAGGAGATAAAAAAATAGATTATGCACAAGATGACTACGAGGAAAACAAAGCAAAGACACATAGTCCTAAAAATGGCAAACTAAATGCAACAAAAATAATACTAGAAACAGCAAGTATATACAAACATTCACTAAACTAAATTCCTAAAATAGAAAAAATCCTAATTGCAAGTTTCTAAACATGATCTGAGTATGAATCTAAATTGATGGCACAAAATTTTAAAACTTAAAAACACACATTGTAAAGCAGAATTCATACAAACATCAGATCACGCTAGCATAATATTATACAAAACAGTCCGGATGGGGGTGCATGAATGATAGAATTTTGATTACCCCATCTAGAACTCAGCTGAACTGAATAGAACTGTAATTCAGAAGTTAAAAAGCCATACCTTTGCAGATGCAGAGTCATCAAACCTTAGTTCTCCAGCTCAAATATGTCAGTTGCTTGAGAGATATAGGGAGCTGCTCCAGCTCCACAATAGGTGGGTAGTCACATGACAGACTGGGGGAGGGATAGCATGGCAGGTGTCCAAATGGACTCTGCACTAGCCCTATTGAGCAGCCCAAGATAAGTAAATTTTTCAGCACGTAGGTGGGGGCCTCCTCAGCCTATACTTTTAAAAAATTTCAGCATATACCTCAAATTCCAGTAACTGGCATCAGTCCTCATTTTCTCCATCATAGCCTTCTCCTTGTAAGAAGGGAAAGACCCTTGAAAGGCATGAGGAAATGGAAGTAGACATAGTATCTATTTAATTTAATTAATTAATTAATTTTTTATTGTTTTATTTATATATATATATATATATATATTTAAAGTTTTATTTATTCAGCTTCTCACTGAGTGCACAACCTCTTGGCATCTACAACATCTTGGTCTGCCACCTCTTTCCCATTCCTCGAGGCATTGACATCAACAATCAGGTGTGCCCCTCTTGGGTTGTTCACAGTTTGGATCAGGAGCCTACCCTCTTCCCTTCTCATCAGAGCATTTGAGATGTGACCAAACTGGTCTTCAATTTGTCTGATGCTCTGTGTGTGGGAATCCACAATTTGTGTTATGGAGCCAAAGTTTTACAATGAAGTCAAAACTTAAAAAGAAAAAAAATATATATTGAGTGAGCGCATCACGACAAATCAACAGGCTAATGAACTCAAGGAAGCATAAAGAGACCATGAGGACATCTCCGGTAACTTTACTGGAAGTGTATAAGCAAGCTGCAAGGGCATCCCTGATATTCTCATACTACTAGATGTCATCGTAAGGTGGCGGGAGGAGGATAAACCCCTGCTAGCTATAGAATGCGAGATTTCGATGGTACCGAAATATGACGAAGAGCTCGATCATGGCATTCCATGCCCCTCAGAGGAGGAGTTTGTCACTTAGCCCTTTTCAAAAGGTATTAGTTACGAAATATTCCCCATATCATTAAGCCTTACCTCTCCCCTTTCTAGTTTTATTTTGGGGACGATGAATTTGAGACTTCACAGGATATTCCTAGGAATGAAACTGAAAACCACTGAATGATGATTGATGCAATCACCCATTATATTACCACGATTTTCTCGAATAACCATAGAATAGGATGATCAATACCCTAAGATAGACTCCTATACACTATTAATCGAAGGACCTCCCCCTAGTTCAGAGACAGTACCGATACACTTTTCTGCAAGACTAATTCACCTAATACCCATGACTATTTATAGACCCAAAATGCTTAGCTAAGGCCCAGGGAAGCTCCATTGCATCCACACGTTGGGACATTTTTTTTTATGGAAAAAGAAGGTAGGGTATACTGGAAGCACCGATCCGACCACCAAAAGATGAAGAATGATGAAGATACCGCTCAGAGAGCACTATCAAAATACCGTACTGAAAGTTCAACCACGCTTCTACGCTGGGGCATTTATTTTTATTTTATTATTTATTTTTATTTATTTTTATTTTTATTATCATTTGCTTTCCCTGTTGTACTATTTATTAAGTCAAAAAAAAAGAAGAAGAAAAAAAAAAAAGAAAAAAAAAAGAGGCTTATATCCACCTTTCTATCACTAGACCCCGGTTTGAGATATTTTCCCCCTTGACAACTGGCAAGGGGGAGAACAAAACTACTGACAGCATTACCGTTACATGTGTAGAAATAAAGTGACTTTCAAACCAGCATCAGGCTAGCTCAGAAAGCATCCAAGTCCTAGTGACGGCTGACAACACCGAAGGTAAAAAGAAAACACCAAAAGGTAATCCAAGGAGGAGAAGCAAATCTGGTACATCTGAACCAAAAATCCCCATATATATAGACATATACCAAAAAAAGTAATCCTTTCTTTTTTCTTCACATTTTTCACGGGGGACACTCCCCCTATATACAATGCATATACAACGAATATAAACAAACGCACACACACCCCTAATCCCTATGCTGCCTCTGAGGAGGACGAGCACCGCTATCGCCGATATCGTCAGTTCGGAGGTCCGTAGACTGATCATCTGAAAACACAATCCCGACACTCGGAGTCCTCGGAACCTCTAAATGGTGAGGACCCGCCACTGAACCCCCCTCACTAGCCTGACTGATCGACCGCCTCGACTGAGAATGAGGAGGAAGCCTCGCATGACTCCCCCGAACGATGAAATCCTCATGACTATCGCTCCTGTCACGACTGCGAGAGGTATGACGAGATTGCCCAACTAAAGAACTCGTAGCCCTTGACTCTGACCCCTCACGATGACTAGCCGACCTGCGCGACCCCCGCTCGCCCCTCGTCAGGCGATACTGTAACCGATCCAGGGATACATGCAGCTCTGCCCGTGTCGTCCAACACGCTACCGCTAGTGCCTCCGTATGAGTCCTCTGCATGACCAATATCTCGACCACAAGATCCTCACGACTCTCCACCTCTCCGAGGACCCGTCTCACCTCCGGAGTGGCGCGTGCCCGTGCAGCCTCTAGCCGTGCCTCCTCGAGCTGACGAACCTGTATAACTCTATTGAATCAGAAGAAACAAACATATTCATATACGAACCACAACAAAACTTGAAATAAAAAAATACATATATACCAAATCTAGCCTCTCTCCTAGAAGTTGGTCGACTGTCTCCGCCATCACAGGATCAGCAGATGGCACTCGAGGGATGACAAACACAAACGACTATAACAAGAATAAACAAATGCATCAGACGAATATTATGATAACAAATAAATTATGAATCTAATAACTAAAACATACCTAGGTAGGGATAGGAACGGACCCCTGAGGAGGAGGCTCGGGAGCGGAGTCCAAAACTGCCTGATCAATAAAAAAAACCAAATGACAAGCCAATACGAATGCGTTAGAATAAATAGAGATGAATAATCCAAACTAAATTACACAAAACCATACCTGACTCTCGAAACGTAAAGAGGCGGTGGTCGCCTCCCTAATCTGCAAGTCCTCAGCAACTCGACACTGAAACACCGGCACATGTTGGTAAACCATCAAGCCAAACATAATAATAATGCCTAACCAATCAGTAAGTAACACAAGTAAACTGAAGAGTGATGGAACTTACCCAATGCTCCAACTCAAACCACAGACAAGCTATTGCTGGATCCTCCCTATTGGAGGAAGCCACTGAAGAAGGATCAAATGCCCGAGCCGAAGCCCCTGTAGTGGATAACTCTGCTATCTAGAAAAGCCACCAATATGCCAACATTAGCAAGGATCCCCGAACTGTCAACAGTTAATAAGTCCATTCGAAGACACTTACCAATTGCTCGATCTCCGAACGTAAACTAGCCTCCACCGCACGACCCGCCTGCTGCTGGTCGTGCAACAACTCGATCATCGCTGCCTGGCGAGCAACTTCAGACTCTCTCTCAAACTAGCCACGATAAAAACAAGACCACTAAATTAAAAGCATTACCAGAATAAACTAGTACAATGCATGGATGAATTAAAACCAGTAAATTAACTCACCAGGAGCTGACAAGCCTCTGCTAGTCGAACTCCTAACTCATCCTCCGCCACCCTAGCCCTGGCAACTAACTCGGTCAAAGAACGCAACATCTCCTCATCAGGACGAGGAGCATGCCCCATCAGCTCCATCGCCCTATGGATGGCGTCCAATGCTCCCCGCACAGTCGCCGTGAGCTGGCCCTCCTCCAATGTGACCAACCTCTCCCTCAACGCTGACGCTGACAGCGAAAGAACCACTTCCATGAAAAGGACGTGTGAAGAGACGCCCACCACCCAGCGCGCCAAACCACCTCTTATACTCCCGCACATCGGTCCCATCACGCGCCCCCGTGACTCTGGTTCCCCCAACTCTGAAATTGGCTATTTGGAGCACCATCAGCTCCACAAAATTCTGGCCTGGAGGGCCGGCCATCCTCTTAGCCACCCTGTGGCTAGTCGCCAGAGGGACTCCCTGATCAAGTCCCAGCTTCTGTGCCACCCGAGAGGTGTGGATCCTCTGCACTCGCTCAAAATAATCACGGTCTCACCCACATCCTTTGCACCATCATATGGTCTCCAGATCACCTATCCAAAGGAACAAATCAATCCATGAGCGAAGCCTAGGGTCCACCAAAAACCAGATGAGGCTAAATGAAAACATAAACGTCATATACATACCTGCCCTGCGTGCATATCCTCAAAGAGGCCTCGTGCGGTCTGAAGGTCAGCCGACCAGCGACGACCCCTCAATGCCTCCCTCCACACGCGCATTCGCAGGAACATGAACGAAATCTCTGACGGAACCCCCAAGTGCAGAAAAGTGAAATGATCGTACACCCAAAATTGATAATGAGAACATAACAACAATGACCACACGCAACAAACATTAAGATCGTCACTATGACCAAAGGTTAAAAAAAAGGGGGTCACCACGATACCAATTTAACTAAAACTCACCTGGAGAAACGGGAGGAAACCTCCGATCGACGCTATCCCTTGACCTCGACGATAAAACTGCTTGTAAAGATGAGCCAACACAGCCGCACCCCACGCATAGATCGAGACTCGGTCTAAATCCCCCAGAATCATAAAAAATAACCCGGTGACGCATCCCCGAATTGAAGAAGAGAAAAGTATAGCGCCCAAGAAATGCATCAAGAATGCTCGAAGCACCCTATTCGCGGCCAATCCCTGCTTGGTCATGGGCTCCCGGCCCATCACACTCGCACAACGTGCCTCATAAACTACTGCTGCCTCTGAATGATGCCTCGGAGGGGTGAACCCATTCGCGAACGTATCAAAAATCCAAGTGACCCGAACAACACCTGGCCCCATCCACTCAACCTGTAGGCACACCCAGGATCTCCTCACATGCCACTAAGTAACTCCCTGCCATTTGCCCCATGATCGGCTCACCCTCAAAATGAAGACCAGTAATATGGGCCCAGTCCTCAGGGGTCAATAGCATCATACTGACTAGAAAAATAAGCGCCTGATGCCTCTTGCTCCACCTCTCTATAATTGTCGCGATCAAGCCCCGATCAACCTGAAAAGGCTCCAACTCCAAAATCATCCCAAACCTGAAGGACACCAACCGCTCCCGTAGAAACTCTGGCAAGGCACGGTACCAAGTATGAGACTCTGTCCATGCCGTGCTGACAGCCAATTGTGGGGGCTCCTATTGAACGAAACATAAACCATGACAGTAAGGCTAACGCACACGTATGACGAAAGACAAACAAATTTAAAGCGCAAGCAGATGAAATATGCCCAAACCACATAATAATAACTTACAACAAATCCACAAAACATGATAAGAACAACTAAATACAACATGCTGTCATAATACACAAATAAACACGACCCATAATCAACGTAGGTTCGACGTAAATTAGAAGGGTTTATAAATCCTAACGAGCCTATATCATAGCCTAAATGCTTAAGAAAATGGAAGAACTCTTGCTTACAGGGACCTACCTGGCCTCTGATAAAGAAATCCTCTAGTGGATAATGCCTATGATCCCGAGGCTCAGCGCCTGGCTGCTCCTCACCCTGCTCACCCTTAACTTTATCACCCTCCTCCTTGACTACCCCTGGCTCAACCTCAGGTACCTCCTTCGCGACCCTCGGGGACTCTCTCCGCGACCATCTCCCTGATATCCGCCTCTATGGCAACGACTCTAGCCTTTGCCCCCGAACTCTCGCCCCCCTTGCTCATCAACATCCCCTCTAACTCAGAAATAGTGAGCTCCAGCCTACCAACACCATCACCTTCCATCTGATACAAAGAACTCGAAAAAGTAAAGAAAATGGAAGAAACGGTACTCGAAACGGACGACCGGATCACAGGATATCACAAAAACACGAAAAACGAGCACACAGACACTACGAAATAAGAAAATCAAAGACTAAAATAGAACGCGTGACAAAAATGAGAAGTTTTAAACTATTTATAAAATCTGCCCGAGTTGTGCGCTTGAAACAAAATGCTCAAACGAATCACGCGCCACTCACAAAACGCTTAATTCGGATCACACTCACTGATGAGCGCGCAAATAGTTTATCGCCCATTCACATCTATCTGACTAGTTGATCACGCGCTTTACTGAGAGCACGTAATCACCTCAAATTCCCACACGTCAGTGCGGGAATGCCAGCGGTCGTGTTCATCCTATGCATAGGTTCAAAGGATTAAATGAATTAAATGCCTATGAACTAGCGCGTAATAACTCTTCACCTTTCTAAAATGCGCGCTTGAATTTTGGCGTGTAATTAGATCAAACAACCAAAGATAAACGCGTAATTTACCCAGAAATAAAATTTTCACACCCAAGACACTAGCTAAAACCCGAAATTAGAACATTCCTGATATTTACTATCAACCCTAATTACACCCTTGGAAAACCATCAAAAACACTTCTAACTTAAAGAAACATGCGCCTCGAAAGGAAAAGAGAGCCCGCCAAGACTAAGACCGTTCGACAGAAATGCACTCTCCTTCATATTCATCAATTACACTAAAAAGAAAAGGTAAACCCCATCTTCCATACATTCCAACAAAAATATACATATAACAAAATGCCTCCCAACGCTTCTATATCCCTTAAGTTAAAGCTTAAAAAAAAAAAACACAAAAAAAAGAAGGAGAAACTACCCCTGGTGCTCCCTGAATTTAATAAATTTAAATTAAACTAAACCCAAATAAATAAATATCACATGAGTTAAACACGATATCGAGAAAGTCGAACCAAAACAAGACAAAAGATATAGAAAACACAACCACTTTATAGATCAATAAAATAATTACAAAATACATCGAGGGTATACCCTCTGAATATACAACTCAAAACAAGAAACTTAAAATCTGCACATTCAGGCAATGCCCGAATCTGGATTTATTTGGGAAATCGAAAATCCCATCTTCCCCTCTTCCCATAGCATAGTTGCAATTCGAATGCTGCTCCGCATTCCCAATCCCATCCATTCTCATTATCCACTTAATTAGCACAGTCCTTCGGGTCCAATACCTGGGATACGAAACAGAAAGGAATAAAAGACATTAATAAATAAATAAAAGAAATGCCTCAAAATTACAAACACAAGATGCCCCAAACAAAAAAAGAGGGAGAAAACTTTCAACCTTTAAACTTGAAATAAGAGAACAAAATATTCCAACCCAAAAACTTAGACTCAGACATTTATAAGCTATGTCCTTTGAATCGCCAACTGACAAATGCCACACATCTGAATCCCCTACCAAGCGGATTGGATCTAAAACTATACACATACCCCTTTAAAAGACCATGATCCTTGACAACCAGGATGAACCAATAATTACACAACACTTGCCCCTCTAAAAAAATAAACTCCTCAAGTCTAGAGAGGCCAATAGGATTCAAACACTTAACACCCATCTAGAAACTTTAAATTAAAGTCTGAATTCATACGCTTCTAACAAGTGTCATCTCAAATCAAATAAAAGACTAAAACAAAATACTTTAAACCTTAAACAAAAGGATAATTTTCTAGGATAAGACCCTGACTTGTTTGGGACCAAAAAAGAAATGCTCCCAACAAACCCATCAAAAGCAAGTAAACCCTCTAAACGAAACTCAATAAAATAAATTAATCTTAAGATAAACTCTCAATAAATCCGGAGTGAAGCCCTAAACTAAATTAAATCCTAAAATAAATCAAACAAATCAAATAAATCCAACTAATCCATTAATAAATTAAATCAATAAACGAGCGTAATAAAATAAAAAAATACCCTAAACAAGCCTGATAAAAATCAAGTGAACCTACTAAGTAGGACCTAATAAGACGAATGAATAAACCTTGGGTCATTCTCATAACGAACTTTAAAACTGTAGGCTAACTCAAATCTTAAAACTACGGCAAAGCAGATAAGTCCAATTAATCCATCAACCAAAATTCAAGCCAACCAACTGCACAATATAAGGAATAAAAAAAAATAAAAAATGCCCCTTTATTTATAATTTAAACTTTTACAGATACCACCGGAGGCATACCTCTCGAATTACAACCCAAAACGAAAACCTAAAATCTAACATACAAATCAAAATGAAAACCAAAATTACAATGAGCCAAAACGATGAGCGGAATGTCCAATCAAAGGCTTCAAAAATGTTGCCACCAGACTTGGAGAACATAAACGAGCCACCGACAGAAGAGATGAAAAATGGGTTAGGGATACATCCCTCCATTTACAGCACCTCCTCTCCCTGCCATCTTCACTTCCTCCATCGTCGCCCCATCAATGCTGTCTTCAATGCTCCCTAGAAAGGAACGGTGTGAAGACCGGCACCCTCATTCCCAATACCGCCCATTCCCAAAATGATACTATTGCCGAGCATCACACTAGGGCAAAGATCACATGAAATGACGAGTATAGGAAGAAACCCCATCCCAATCTAACGGTTAGATCACTCAATATCGCTGAAACACGAATCTCAGAACACTAGAACACTCAGAAAAGTTAAGACTCGAGACTAAACCCGAGAATGAAAAGCAAATGAAGTTCTCCCGCTTATATAGGGCACGGCCCTGATCACGCGCATGAAAAAATGTGCTTAATTTAATCACGCACTACACATAGCTCCCAATCCAAATGCCGCGCTCCTAACTAGGCGCGCAATACAACTGTGGCCCACACAGATAGAGCGACCTTCCGATCACGTGCTTTCTACAGACTAGACAATCCAATCGAACGATAAATAGTTGACGCTCAATGTGAAAGGTCACCCGCATAGTCACTTGGTGACTCTCCAATCCTGCACCTCTTCTATGTCGCATAATCAGTTTAAACGTCACAGTAGCCGCGCAAGATCGAAAAGTCGCTCGTCCGATGACACTGTAACGCTCCAATCTTGCGTAAGAATCATTGCGTGCAATCCAATCACAGGTTAACCTACACACTTGTAAATACTTCCTTTAGACCCTGAATTGCTTGCCTGGAATCGGGCGTGTGATCAGTTTAAGCGGTTGATGTTAGGCGCTTAATTCCTGATTTTTGCCCAAAATTTACCCCTTCTCAAACAAGAGTCCCCTTTGCCCCATCGCATAGTCTCATGAGCCAGTCAGAGTGAAAAGGGACCATCACTCGCTGTTGTCCCATCGCGTAACCAAAAAAAGAATGTTGACCACGCCTCTGGCCCTATTACAGACAAAACATATATGCCTCATGTGACACCGTCACCCCCTCACCACATCGTTCATTTCATCCTAATCGAAACCGTCTCGCCCCGTCATGTAGCCACTTAAGCACGCCCCACCACAATGAAAACACACACACATGATACCACCCTGGCGTTCAGTCCCATAGTAAAATTTTTGCCATGCCCTCATGGCCGATCACGAAAAGCTAAAAATAAATCTCCCAAAAATGCAAATACACCAAACAACAAAAAAAAGCTAAGTCAATCACAACGCAACTACAATATAATCTCACCAGAACCCAAGATCTGTCAAAAAAGAAACTAGACACCCTTGTCACATGAACACCCTACCCAGCATAACGCTTAGCTCACTTCCCATCGCAAACACCACCACCCAAAAGAAAAATCATTCACAACGCCGGTCGCACTAAAAGAAGAAAAGGGAAAAAGCATGAGCACGTCCCATCACCGAAATAAAGAGCCTCCTCCTGAAGTGCCCGCCACAAACCTGCCAGATGCCATAGCAACAGAAAGGCAGGAAGACATGGAACTATTCCCATGTCTCATCGCATTTCACTACTGCCAAGCTACAGTGCGAACATCCCAATAATACCTCTCAAGTTCCATCGCGGTACCACTACAATCACCAAGGCCCCATCGCTACTTCACGTAGACAACAGCCAACCACCGCTTAATCAACAAGCGAAGAAAAAAGGGTACCCTACTACGACATTGCACCTGGAACATTGCATTACAATGATAGTCACCAAGTCTCGTCACGATGCTACAATACTGCCAAAGTACCACTGCTACAATACTCCCAAGGACTCACCGCACAATTCAGGTAAGTATCACCCCCAAGTAAGTATTACCCACTTTCAATTACTTGATATTTCTTCTAGATTATAATTATCTATGATTAAGTTAAAATATTTTCAAAACCCGTCTCTCTCAACCCGTGAATTACTGTAGTCCTCCCATAAGAGACAATCATCAGTATTCATTGAGAAGGTTAGATGGAGTATCCGGCATGCCAAGTGTCATCTTGAAAACCACATGAGCGGTCGGGTCCACAAATCTCGTACCGGTGGAGCTGCTCAGCGACATCTCGGAAGCCATGTTTTCTGCCGTTTTACCACCGAATTGATCTTAAGTTAAAATCCCCAAAATTTCAAAACCTCTTACTCATTCTAAAATCATTTATTTCAAAAATCTTTCTTCTCTTACTTGCAAAGCAAAAGAAAAAAAAAAGGAAAAAAAAAAAGAAAAAGACCAAAATGAACAAAACACATAGACCCGACTCACCTTTCTTTAAATACCACAATTAACTACACTTACCCTTGACCTTTAAATCCCAAAGCCCTCTGAACTCACAATCAAGCGCATACGCCACTACGCAGGATCACTTGTTCAGATGCAAAAAAAATGACTCCAGATAAATCAAGCGCATACGCCACTGCGCATAATTCAACTGAGCACATTTCACAAAATTTACCTTAATTATCAGTCCAAATCAACCATTCCCCTAGGAAGCCAAACAATAAGTATACTCAATCTAAGAAATTACAAAGGCCTATTGGAAACGGAATGCCTGACGCGCATTGGTGTGAGCAATGACGCGCCCGGTCTGACATGACTTGCAAAAGCTTTTGACACAACATACTATTTTATCTCTTTATTATCGGTCCCTGGACCTTGTTTTGGATATTTGATTGACACCCTGGTACCTCAATTGCATAAAATCCCTTTGTTAGCTCGCGCCATGCGACGGGATGCGCCATGCACCCACAGACCCAGAATATGCCCTTCGACAGCTACCATTTGCCCTTGAAATGCTCTATTTTAGCTTATGTTGATAGATAAGAAAGCCAAGCTTGCTATGTCAGCATCACCAATTCACATTTGTGAATCCCTAAGAAACGGGAAGACACCTCGAATGAGGGGTGTCTACTTCTTCGACGCGTTCTTACTTCACAAGAGCGCATCGAAGAGGGGCATCTGTAGACACCCCCATTTTGCCCTCTTGGAGTACATGAATTCGTTTGGTCAGCCCTTGACCTTTTTAACCCTTGACATGGGACCATGCAACAGTACATGGCTGAACATAAGCTGAAACAATAGCTTTATGGCTCAGATCCCAATGTAGGGAGGCTATATACTAAGCAATAGTATATAGTCGGAATGCAAACTGAAACAATAGTCCTACATTCCATTCTTGAGACCATACCCGAACAACCCTGAATTAAGCGCCTGCAAACCCGCACATAATTCGATCACACGCACAACCACAAGCGCAGGATCAGTCCCCTTTCAGACCAAACTTCCTTTTACAGAATGTTTTGAGACTTGATTATGCACCTGGAACCAGACACGCAATCGGATTGAGCGCTAAACCACCAGCACGCCAATTGGCCTATGCCCGACCTAGTCTCCCACCCTTGACTCCTACCTTTCCTCGATTAAGAACTTCAGGTAACACGCTTAATCAGATTATGCACGTCCCACCACATGTGTAATTAGTCTTGATTTTGTTAGGACTAGGAAACCCGCTGAGTAATTCATCCCATCGCTAACTGAGTCGGTGACCGACTCAGAGTGATTAAGCGTCAGAAAAATGGCGCACAATTCAGTTAAACGCTCAAAAATAGGCGTGTAATTAAATAAAAACCTATAAAAGCTTTTTTCTCGAAGAGAGAGAAGAGGTTGCAAATTTTGAGAAACGAGAGCATAAATTCTGAAACCAGAGAGCTCCGAGGACGGATCCCTAGAGCAAATTAGCCATGACTTTAATATTCGAACTCTGAGATTTCTCTCCGTAGCCCTGAACCTAGGTATGAATTTACTTTTATTTTAGATTTAGGATTTCCCTTAGTTTAATTCATCAATTATATTTCCAAGTTTATAGACTGTAGCACCCTATTCGGACCGAAATTCTCTATATCTGGTTCTAGTTTCCTATTTCTTGAACCGGTTCTTAATCTAATGGTCTGATCCACCGACTTTATACTTTGATTCTACTCCAAAATCTTAATCTACTGTCCTACTATTAATTTCTGGTTCTGACTCTCAGAGTTCAGAACCAGTCCTTAATCATACGGCCTGATCATTCTGATTTCGGACCTGAATTCAGTCCTAAATTTTAATCTATAATTTAATTCTATATTTTCATACCATCAAAAATCTAAAATTATAAATTTAAGTTCATAACTTTAGTCTCTTAATTTAATTTTCTATTATAGTCTCAAATCTCATTCCAAAAATACCTTTTTTATTATTCAAATACCAATCTATCTTTTATCTCAGCCATCCGATTTGCCCATGGGAGCTTTCGAAGGGTACTCGAGAACGAGGCCAATCCTCAGCATAGCGGGCCCAACCCCCCTTTTTTAGATTGCTTAGGATTACTTAGTTAATTTTAATTAGTTTTTATTTCAGTATAATGGATTAATTGCATCTAGTAGGCCTCTATATCATTATTTGCTTTGATTCAATTTAGTATTCCAGTTTAGCTAGTCTATTATCTTAAATCAAAATGTAGGAAAGTTAATTTACTTATTATTCGTTAGATTCTTGCCATAACCAATCCACAGATTATGATTCAAAAATAACAAAAATTAATATGATTGCATCAATTATTTACTTATATTTTAGTAAGTTAATTCATTGCTTTAATCAGAGTCGTAAAAATTAGTTTTTTTGTGTCTTCTTTAATTAGAATTCTAGTAGGGCTACTTAAATTGCTTTAATTATAACTGCAATACGATTAGTATACCTACTTCATATAGAATTTCAATACAATTGGACTCTTTTATTTAATTGCAATATTATTGGAACTGATGCACAGGCAGTCCTAGTACCAATAGGAGACTGGAATTGATGGGAGTCTTATTAGAGCCAGGACTTTGATATTAATTGGACTCCTAATAATACTGAGAAAATGAAAATGATTGGGCTCCTGATAGTATCAGGACACTAAAATAACCTATCATAATAAGCTCACCTAATCATAATTTACAACAAAAAAAGGGAATCTAAACCGACCATAAAAGTAATAAGGGAAACTAAAAAGAAAGCTGAAACTATCTAATTAAAAGAGGACGCTACTGCTGACGTTCACAGGCGGACAATTTAGTATAGAAGTAACCCACACTCGCTTAAGCGTTATCATTGACGTGTTGCAGCGTCGATAAATATCTGCAGCTGGTGATCGTAAATCAACTAGGAAACATTCTAGGAAATTCCTCCTATTACTATTTATCCCTACCTTATCGCATACACCGCATCGCTAGAGTCCAACAGGATAGAATTGGAAGCCACTTATTCAATGGGAACCGAGAGGAACCTAGAAAAAGCGCACACCAACAGGCCTATAACCATTTGAGTGGATAGACTATAGCCCTAAGGATGGTCTAAGTATTAGATCTAAGATGGATTTTTTTTCTCTGCACTTGAGCTTGTAGCCCTGTGGGATATTGTGTAGAGCCAAACTCTACTCTGTTGTGCATCACCATTTTTAGTGTTTAGATCTGGTTTGTTGTAGAGATTGCAGACTTGTGAGAATGGTTATTGGAGGCCTTTTGTACTGGATTTTAAAGGATAGGAATGCATGAGCTTGTAGTCTTGCAAACATAGTGTCTGCAATGATATTCATGACTGACTTAATTCACTGGAGGGAGGAAATCTATTGGATAGTCTGTGACCATTTAAGTGGATAGATTATAGCTTTAAGATCAATCCATTCCTTTGGATTAGGTTGGATTTCTAACTTAATCAATGTGATTTGACCATCTCCCTTAGATAGTCTGTGGTCATTTAAGTGGATAGATTATAGCCTTAAGAGCAGTCTAAATGACATGGGTTGAGTTGGATGCCTCTACCTTGCACTTGTACATGTAGCCAAGTGAAGGATTGCTGTAGATCCCAATCTACCACTGAGTTGCAAGACTAATTTAAGCTGAGCTATCTACTTTATCTTTTATCTTTATTTTACCACACACATCATCATCCTTCTTTATCCCTTTCTTTAGCTGTAACTTTATTTATGTTTTTAGGTTAGTTTAGCTTTGTGAAACCTAAACTTCTTCTCTTTACCTTGCTTTCTAGTTTGGTTTAGAGTTGCCAGATGTGTAGCTAGATCTGGAGACTACTATACAATCCTTGAGGTTTTAGATAATCACTCCCTGTGGGACAAACTCTTTGTAAAACTTGCTACAATAGGCCTTGTATCTTGTAGGTTTGTGATATTTTTAGATTGATGTTTTCATATCTTTCCATCCCCCTTTGCTTTAATTAATTTTTACCATCTCATTTTAATAATAAGAGTAAGCATCTAAAATACCCCCCCAACAATCACTCACACCTTCCTATGGGAACTGTGTTAAGCTTAACAAACCGAATCTTAATTTTTTTCAGCTTTGCTTGTTTTGGTCTGTTGAGTCTACGAAAGAGTTAATTTGTTGGGGAAGAATTGCCGTGAAACCTTATTCGTACTATAAACAACCTAGGGTTTGTGATTTGAAGGGGTAGAAACCTAGGTTTTAACCAATGGCCTCCAGCTCCCCCTTCTTTAATAACCTACAATCACTATTGAACCCACCACAAACAGACCCTCCCTCTCCCACCAAAAAATTTGTGAGGTTTGCTGCATCCTCTACTGTGGAGGCCACTGATGCCCGAACACCCACTGCTGAGATCCCTAAAAAGAGGGCTGCTCCCAAAAAGAGGGCCAAGACTGTCACAAAGAGTCTTAAAAAGTCAAAGAAGCAGAAGAAGGGGGAAGAGGTTGTCCCAGAGATTGACCCCTTAACCACTCCCAGTGATTTTTTGGCTGCCATCAAATTAGAGCCTGAGACTGCCTTTGACAAGGCATTTTTTGAGAAGGAACTCTTGGCTGCTACAGCCATTGACTACTTGACCAAGGCCTCCTTGGTGTCCCTATTGAAATCTCTAAATGAACTGGTGTACCCTAGGCTAGTTCGATTATTTTACGAGAGCATCAGGGTAAAGAAGTCTGATGAGGGACTCCTTGTGCTATTGGTCTTCATAGATAACTTTGAGATGCTTGCAGGCACCTCTGTGATAGCTCTTACTCTAGGCATTCCAGCTGTCGATGATCCAAACTGTAGCTTGGGGGCACGACTAACTGCCTCCATCACTGATATTGTTGAGAAGCTGACAAGAGGGAAAAAGGCATCGGGAGACTCAATCAGGAGGAGATATTTTGAGCCCAGCCTGTTGTTTATGGACCATATTCTTAGAAAGAACATCTATATGACTGGGCACCAGCAGAAGAGAGGGGCACCTATTGCTGATGCCATCTATAGCTTCTCTCAGGGGCATTGCTTTGATGTAGCCCAATTGATTTTTGAGGGAATAATTGATATCCAACTGAAGGTGCAGAAAAATAAGAAGCCCAATGGACTCCCTTACTGTAGGTTGATCACAACCCTATTAAGAGAAGGTGGATACCAATGAAAAATGGGGGAACCAAATGAGAAAATACCCCCAGTTGAGTTTGGGAAGAGATTGTGGACCATCAACATGTCCATGATGATGAAGAAGAAGAAGAAGGAAGCTGCGACTCTCCATGAAGAGGCTGAAGCAGCTACTGCCACAACTGCAGCAGCTACATCAGCAACCACCAGCTCAGATCCACCCACCATCCCTACCCTATGCATACCATGCCATTCCAAAACCCTTCCATAACCCCCATCCCTATTCCAGTTCCAACTCCTGCTCAACCCACCTTTCCATTTAACCTGCCCACCCCACCTATCCAAAGAAAATACAAAAAGAAAACCCATAAACCAACGAAAGCACCCATTGAACCTACCATACCCATTACCTTACCAACACCTATACCAAGCTCTAAACCTATTCCATTAACCCAACCCATACCAAACCTTGAGCCAACTCACGTACCTAGCCCAATTTCAGATCCACCTTCCCCTTTCACAATGGATGACAGTGAGCCCATGGCCACTAACATTGAACAAACCACCACCACTGAACCACCCACCATCTGGGAAGCCACTGACCCATTTGATCCCATTACCTCCCCTACCCATTCCATTCCTTTTTCCCCTACCCATGACTAGGACCCATTCACATCTGAGGGGTTCTCAGCAATGATGGACTCCATTATAGAGGACATCAGACATGAGTATTCACCCCTTCCTGACTCCCCACAGCCTACCAAATTTAACCATGCCCCCACTTCTCCTTTCCAACTAATCCTAACAACCACACCTATAATCCCAACCATTCTGGATCTCCTAGCCCAGATAGTTTCCATTCTTACGTCATTACAAACCCAAATCCTGATCAATACCCAAAACGAGACCACCATGCAAACCTACCTCCAATCCATTCAAACAACTCTTCAGACTTTAAACCAACCATAGCCACCTACATCTATAACCATACCTGCACCCACCCCACCACCTTCACCCCAGCCTCACCTCTAATAATAATAGCCCCTGCTACCACCCAAATAGACCTTGATTCTGAGGAGCTGGTCCCTGTCCCACCTACCTATACCTCCACCTCCACACAGACAGATTTTGAGGAGGAGGTTCCACTTATTTTCCCTACCTTTACATCTCCCTCTACCCACACTCACTTTGATGAAGAGCAGCTACCCACTTCACCTACATTCACCTTAACCATTACCTCACCCTCCACCCAACCCAAGCCACTTGAGGAGGAGCTGCCACTTGACCTTACCTCCAACCCACCATCTCCTCCACCCATAAGCTCTAAGCTGGACATCATCCCTCACCCAATGGATGACCCTAACAACTGGGCCATAGTCCCTTATGGTTCCATTACCATTCCCTAGTTTTATACCCTTACCAAAGCCATGGCTACTGACCCCTATGTCAGGAGAGATGTTGAGCTACCGCTGGAGTCTGTCACACCCATGGTGAAGGAACCATATGAAGGTCAGATTGCCCAGATCAAGAAAGATAATGACAAGGAGCTAAAGAGACATTGGCAGATGGTATTTAATTCCCTGGACCTGTATAAAGTGTATAAGATTAAGTCAATCTAGTTGGAAAAATTGGTGGCCAGACTCTACTCCACATTCTCAGTCCTGAACCCTGCTGTGCCCAAGGGCATATCATTCAAGGAGCCCTCCAGCACTATGCCCAAGAAACTAGCTGCCAAAAGATCCAAGGCTGGTGCTGTAATAGCCACCATAGTGAAGAAAAGGAAAGGAAAATATAACAAAAATTATGAATGGACCCCCCCCCCCTTCAAATTAAGTTTAGATCCGGATTAGCTTTAGGCTGTAGTGTAGACAGTTGTATTTAGAGTCTATATTTTTTTTTTCTGTTCTAGGTAGATTTTTATAGTTTCATTTATGTGCTTTTGTCAAATCTATAAATTTTATTTTTCTTTATTAATTTGTATACAGTTCTTATTAATGTAATTTTCTTTTTGTGAGCCAATTTGTAATGTCTGTACTTTCTTTTAGTTTTTGCCATGTCTTTATTACCCTACTGCTCCTACATGTTATTATTTCTGAAACAGTGAGGACACTGTTTAACTTAGGTTTGGGGGTATGGCAGGGTAGGTAGGCCAGGAAAATAGTTGATTTTAGTGCAACAGTAATGGTTAAATTGAGATGAATAAAGCCAATTCTTACCTAATCATGTAGAGAGAAGAAATTAAAATTTTTTACGGACATTTAAAACTGAAAATCTTTGAAAAATTAGCACTACCATGAAGTTAACATCAGGAAATTTTTTTTCTTTTTTTTCAATTGGTACTTAGTGAACTAGAGAGGAGAGAAAAAGGTAGAAATACACCCCATAGGTTAATTTGAGGACCATACCCAGTGAGATTTGGGCCTAAAAAAGTTTTTTTGAAGAGTGTTTTTGGCATTTTTTCTGCTCTAGGGAATGATTTACTCTACATTTGGTCACTAGAAGTCAGGCACCTCCAAATTGAAACTGATTGACAACACTTATGACACTAAGGAGATGGTCTAATGCCTTCATTTGGACAGTTTGAGCCTAAAATTCCTACCCAGTCAACTGCCCCTTTTCATACACTCTTCGAGCCTTAAATCTATTTTTCTTCAACAAACACTATAGTACTTAAACCTAAACCCCATGACCTGATTCAACCTGACCCTCACTCTGAGATTTCAAAAGGTAAAGGAGAAGAAGTTGAAGATAGTTAAGAGGAGTTCAAAATTTGGTGGAAGGAGAAGAAAAGTAAAGTGTAGACAAGCAGTGTATCAGTGGTATATGTGTGGCAATTCATCATAAAAATCATAAAAATATATAAAAAAAGAGAGAAAAAGAAAAGAGAAGTAAAAAAAGTACCTCATCTAAAAATTAAAAAGAAGAGAAGAAGTTGGCCACTTTGACTCTGAAAAACACAAATGAAGATGAAGTTGTGCTAAACCCCTTTTATTCTTTTTAAACCTCAACCATAAGCGACATTACAACTCATCAAAAAGACCTTGTTGATCCAAAGAGAAGTGAGCAGTCATGTGGAGAGGAGGAGATGTCTAATCTATGGTAAAAATACTTGGAGATGTCAGGAACTTAGATGCAATGCCTATGCTCATGCTTGCAGACCATTTGGGGTATGTGACTGATTTTGAGCTAAGGAGAATATGAACACCCTTGGAGCCTCATTGTTGAGAGATAACACTGGTGAGGATTGGGTTTGAAATTTAACTTCATTGGGGTGCCTTCTAAACCTGATTTTTGAATTTAAGGAAAGCTTAGTACTGGTTTGTGCACATTGTATTTCTGATGTAAACTGATTGGTGGTGATGCAAAGACATGTTAAGTTTGAGTTTTAATTAGCTGCATTACTACTGTAATTCCCTCTAATTTTTAAAGAATGGGTATGGAATAAAGCTTTATTCATTGAATTCTATTTGTCATAGACTACACTCTACTTAACTGTTTAAATGGTGAAATTTGTGGGTACCTTCACTGAAAGCCCTTAGGAAACTTCACTCCTCCACTAGGGATCACCTAGGGGTTTAAAAGGCTTGATGCACATGCTAAATGCATCCGTGCATCCTACGAAAGTGGCAATTATTGTTTTGAATAACTATTTTAATTTTCCCTTTACTCGAGGACTAGCAAAGATTAGGTTTGGGGGTGTGTTAGTCACTGGAAAATTCTATTTTTCACCTCTTAACCTAGCCTTTACTATACCTTAGATCCATTTAATAATTGTCTTTTGAGCATGTTTTGTAGTTAAGAATAAAACTGCAGCTTAATGCAACAGTCCACACTTTGGAGGCTAAGAAGAGAGGATTAAAAGCCAAATCTTGGAGCTATTTGCAGATCATAAAATACACCATAGTGGTACACACCATAGTGATCATTTGAATTGCCTAAGTTGGCCCTAGAAGTCCAACACATGAAAATAAGCTTGCCCCAAGCAGAGGAGACTACTGCAGCAAGCTCTGCATAGCAGCAAACAAGTATAGAGGAATCCTCGCATGGTTAAAATGCCTGAACAACCCATTCGCGCAGATCTCATGAAGCTCAAGTCTGCAGTACATAAAGAGCTCGTGCAGATCTTGCGCATTTCACTGTAGAAAAGCTTCAGAAAAGCAGCTCGCACAGTCCTCGCGAGGATCAAAACTTCAAAAAATTTACATCCAGTAGATCTCGTATAGATCTCTCGTACTTCACAAACAGAGTCATCCATGCAAGAAGCTCAAATTCATCTTGGTGAGGAGCTGTGCGAGCTTTAAACCATCCTGGCGAGATCCTTGCCACCTGAGCTACCAGGAGCCTCATATCCCCGAACTGTGTTATTCATAGTAAAGTGAACTTCGTGAGCTCTTCTTCAGTTGCAACTCCAACGACGCGAGAAGCAAATCAAGTAAAGCCAACCTCGCTAGGCACGGGCTCCCTACTTCTCAGTTCATACACAGGGGTATTCTTAGGATTCCACAGTAGTTAGGGCACACATCCCGAGGTGCCAAGCTGTTTCCCACTTCTCGAGGTAACACTTGGCAACAAATGGGCCACAACAGCTACTAAAATGAGGGTATTTCTCTTTTAATTTCTGATTGGCTATTGCACATAGTTGCTACCAAGGGTTGAATATATATTGAGCTATATTCTGTTTTGAGGGAGATCCGAGAATAGCTGGATCATAGTTTATGTTTAGAATCAGGGTTAGGGTTTAGTTTCCCTTCTTCTTTTCTTTTCTTTTTCTTCTTGCCTTAGCACAATAGCAATGTTGGGCTAAGTTCTTTGCAGAAGCTGAGTTTATTTTTACATTGTAATCGGTTTTGTGAATACATAGAGAGTTGTTTTTGGGATTCTTTCCACAGACTGCTATCTTATAGGCACTCATTGTAAGTTCCTTTTAATCAATGAAATGTCATGTTTAAAGTTCCATTAGATCTGTATTTTCTCCATATTTTTTACATAGATGTGTATGGATTTGATGATCCCATGGTTGCATGAACTTGTAGCCCTACAACCATGATGTCAACAGTAATATTTATGTTCTATCTCCTTCATCTGTGATTAGGATAACCTTTGGGATAGCCTGTGGCCATTCAAGTGGGTAGGATATAACCCTAGGGCTGGTTTGAATCATAAGGTTGATATAGATTCTTCTTCTCAACCCATGAGCTTGTAGCCAAGTGAGAGATTGTTGCAGAGCCAAACTCTCCTCTGTTTTGTATCACCATCCTTAGTGTTTAGATATCAGTTTTGTAGAGATTGTAGACTTGTGAGCTGGGTTATTTTAGGCCTTTCTGTAGCAATGACTAGCTGAATCTAAGTCCTCATTCAGCCTGAGATTTCTTGTCGTTTTCACTTGAGTTTTTAGGACTATTTGCTCCTATGAATGCATGAGCTTGTAGCCTTGCAAACATAGTATCTGCAATGGTGTTCATGTTCTGATTTAATCCATTGATTGGATGAAGTCCCTGGGATATACTGTGACCATTATAGTGGACAACATATAACCCTATGATCAGTCCTTACCTCTAGGTTAGGTTAGATTCTTCTACCTAGCATATGTGTTTGTAGCCATTTGAAGGACTGCTGCAGATCTTATTCTAACACTGAGTTGCATTGCTGATTTAACGTTAGCTGTCTATTTCACATCATTTTTACTTTATTTTCTCACTCTATCATCATCCTTCTTTCCCCCTTTCTTTAGTTTTATTTTATGTTTTTAAATTAGTATATATAGTGACACCCCAAACTCCCTTTATTTAGGATTTCCAGATCTTGAGGTCTACTGTACAACCCTTGTGGTTCTAGATCAGAATTCCCTAGATCTTGCAGGACTGTGCATTTTTTTTTATTGTTGTTTTCATCCATTTTACTCCACCTTTTGATTTATTTTTGCCACTCACTTTCTTATAAAATAATCAGAAAATCTAAAATAGACCAATAATTTTTTGGTGTCGCTGCTGGGGAGGCTTGATCTAATTAGGAGACCTGAGTTTTTATTTTCTGTATTTATAAACTCATTTGTTACAATATCTATGTTTAAATAAAAGTGCTACATAATTTATTTTGGATTCTTGCGGTTCTGGAACAACAACAAAAAATGGAGTTAGAAGCTGCAGCTGGAGCTTGTTTGCCTTAGTTTGCACCCTCCTCTCCCTTGTTTATTGTTTCTTGCCTTAAATTCAGCAGTAGAATTTTAGCAGTAATTTTTGTTTATAATATTTTTTAGTGTGCTGTAGTGTCTTTCCTTACATGTTTTTGTGTGTGTTTATGCTTGGTAGAAGGTCTCTTAGACCTCCAATAGAACCTTTAAATCCTAAGGTAGAGATGGTCCTTAGACTTAGGAACACCACACAAACCCCTACTGTTAATATTGAGCCAGCTGTGATGAGTGAGAAACAAAGAACACTGAAGGAATACAATGCACCAGGGGTGTATTCATCCCCCTTCTGCACTCAGTTTCTAACAGTAGAAGGCAATTATGAAATCAAATCATCAACCAGCCAAATGCTGCCATCATTCTATAGGCTAAGTAAAGAAGACCCATATAACCACAGATGATTTCCTTGCTTTATGCACTACATTTAATATTGCTGGCATGGAAGAAGAAGCCATCAAACTGGGGCTCTTTCCTTTTTCATTAAAGGATAAAGTCAAAACATGGCTCATTAAAGGATAGCTCCCTTTCTTTATGATTGCCAGATCTGGAGGTCTACTATACAACCCTTGTGGTTCTAGATCTGAATTCTTTGTGGGAAAACCCTTTCTTATCAAAACTTGCTACAATAGGCCCTGGATCTTATAGGACTGTGTGCTTTTTTTTATTACTATTTTCATCCATTTTACTCCACCTTTTGATTTATTTTTGTCACCATATTTTTACCACCCATTTTCTAATAAAATAATCAGCAAATCTAATATAAACCAACAATATGCTTGTGGGGGCCACTTTAGAGGCAGGAAAACGGCTGCCAAAGTACTGCAATCAGGATTTATTGGCCATCATTATTCAAGGATGCCCTGAATTTTTGTCAGGCCTGTGATCTTTGCCAGAAGTCAGGAGCTATGTCCCGAAGGAACATGATGCCCCTCCAACTAATTTTGATAGCAGAGCCCTTTGACGTCTGGGGCATAGACTTCATGGGTCCATTTCCACCTTCATTCGAATTCATGTATATACTTGTAGCCGTTGACTATGTATCAAAATGGGTAGAAGCAACAACTACATGAATAAATGACCATAAGGTGGTAGTTTCTTTTATTAGGGAAAACATATTTTCACGGTTTGAAACCCCACACGCCATTATAAGTGATTGAGGAAGTCATTTTTGCAATAGGCATTTCGAGAGCTTACTCAAGAAATACAGTGTCACTCATAAAATCACAACCCCCTACAACCCGCAAACAAGTTGGCAAGTTGAGGTTTCCAACCGAGAAATAAAGAAAATATTGGAAAGGGCTGTTCGACCTGACCGAAAAGACTGGTCCCTGAGACTAAATGATGTCTTATGGGCGTACAGAACAACCTATAAAACACCTATTGGCATTCTCCTTTCCGCCTGATGTACGGTAAGGCCTGCCATCTACCTGTGGAATGAGAGCATAGAGCCCTATGGGCTATCAAAGCATTAAATTTTAAACTAGACGCATCTAGAGAACAAAAAAAGCTTGAGCTTAATAAACTAGAAGAAATTTTCAATGATGCCTATCAAAATGCTCAAATTTATAAGGCCAAAACTAAAGCATTTCATGATAAACTTATTTTGAGGAAGAGTTTTGAGCCACGCCAACAAGTTTGGTTATATAATTCAAGGTTAAAACATTTCCCAGGGAAACTATGAAGTCGTTGGGACGGACCTTATAATGTGGTCGAAACATTCCCTCATGGGGCTGTCACTATTTAGGATCCCAAGGATAATCGTACATTCAAGGTTAATGGGCAGAGACTTAAACTGTAATAGCCCGAAAAATCACGCTAAACTATGACCTCGGGATCTGTGCCCGATCGGTCACAGGTTTGACCAATTAGGAGTTCGATAGTTAGTGTAGAGTGTGATGAGTGAATGTGATGTGTGTTGAAAATCTAAAGTCACATACACCTACTGAGGTGCATGCGCCCAACACACAAGCTAGGGGGGGGATAAAAGGGTTTAATAGCCCTAAAATCAAGAGTTTGGTGGTTGAGAGAGAAGTAAAGAAGAGAGAGAGAAGAGTAAAGAGAGTGATTAATACAAGGAGTAAATGCTAGTTGAAGAAGGGAGATTCGAGCAATAAACGTCGGATTCGACGCAAGGGATCCACTAGAAGCAAAGCTGGAACCCTAGCCTTCCAACCACTTGATTTGAAATCAATTTGAGATTGATTCAAGGTAAATTTTTATGAATAAAATGCATAAATTGTAGAGGCTAAATTATAGTTGAAAATGGTTTAAATCATAGGATAATGGTTTAGAAAAATAGAGGAAAAAGTGTGGAAAAATATTGGGAAGAACAGCTCGAAAAGGGCTGAATCTGACAATTTCGATTAATCGAAATTGGGTTTCGATTAATCGAAATTGGTCAGGAAGTTGAAAAGTCAGAGGACCCCGATTTCGATTAATCGAATTGGAGTTCGATTAATCGACCTTGGATTTCGATTAATCGATTTGGGTATCGATTAATCGACTGGGAACCTCCAGTGGACCCAAGGGGGCTGGAGGGAATGATTTGGAAAAATCGACTAATCGAAATGGGATTTCGATTAATCGATTTCAATTTTTGATTAATCGATTTGGGCTCGATTAATCGATTTTAGGAACTCGATTACTCGAATTGAGAATCGACTTGGCGGAACAGAGAATTTCGATTAATCGAATTAGAATTCGATTAATCGAATGAGAATCTCGATTAATCGATTTGAGAATCGATTAATCGATATTGACTTTCGATTAATCAATTTTTGGAATCTGATTCGATTAATCGATTTTGGAGTTCGATTAATCGACTGAGATAATTTATGTTGACCTTTGAGTTTGACTTTAAGATTCTTGGAGGGTCTTAGACCTTCTTTATTGCATCCTTTGTGATGTGTTTCACCTGTTATGTGGTACCATAGGTGGTACGTATGAACTAGTGCACAAGGAGCCACGTGGGACCTTGGTGCAATGATCAAATGAAGACTTGAGGTAGGGAACACCTTGAACATGTACTTTATTTTTCAAGAGCATGTATGTAGTGATATATATTTCAATTCAAATATTTATTTGCTTAAGAATTGTGAAAAGTGAGTGTGCGTGTGACATCCATAAGAGTAATCATAATGAGCCATCCCCAGGGGATGAAGAAGTAAAGGGATGAGAGCATCAGGTGTGATGCAAGTGAATGGATACATCCCAGGGATGTATCCAAGATTGAATCATGTTGATAGGGCCTAACTGATATAAGATAGCACACTTACACGGTGAATAACTATATGTAAGGCACCGATATTTTTGTTATTTGAGGTTTGATAGGTTACCCCACCGACGTGGCGGGATATCCACGACTGACACGGCAGGATATCCGTGACCGATATGGCGGCGAAACCGTAGGCCAGTACGGAGGCTTATCCGTACATAGTAAGTACACCCCAGGGGTATTGATTTGAGACAAGTGAAACCCCGCCACCAATCCCCAGGGGAAAGGGGCTTGGGTACTATATGGTATTCCCAGGGAATACGTTAAAAGTGTCTATATAGATGACTCTCATCGGGGCTCGATGCTATATTGCTCGGGGATTACTTAAGTTGAAAGTTTAAGTTTTGCTTTAGGCCTTTTCAGCATCATTCATGAGTAAATGAAAACATAAGTAATCAACAGTAAAATGAAATGCTTTTTAACTGTTTTCATCAATAACTGCATAGACACATCATGCATGGCATATCATGGAATATATGTGAGTAATAATTTATATGTTCAACTGTGTTTTGTTTCCTATTGAGCTAGGATGTAGCTCACCCTATAGACTATACGTCGCAGGTCCACTACTAGCAGCGGCCGAGGCTTTAGGAGACGCTGACCCCGGTGAGTCGGACCTTGCGGCCGGAGACGAGTTGGAGCCACCTCCTGAGGACTTCTTCTAGAGGACTCTGTTGTGCCGCTTTGAGGGCTTTTGAGAGAGATTTTGTACAGCTTGGTATGTCAAGCCTTGATTTTGTTTAAACCATGTATATATGGAGTTGGGATTATTCGTTTGGGACGAACCATCCATGATGATTGCTATCATCGATGGTTCGTATCAGTTCTCCATTCATGCAGAGGCATGAGGGTAGAACTGTCTTTTGGAGAATTACTTAATATAGATTTAAATTCCGCAGTTTCATTTATTATTTCATTTTATGCTTGATATGCCAATGTTCCGTGCATAGCTAAGGGGCACGGTCAAGATGATCGTGCTGATGGCACGGGTTTTGGGGTGCCGAAATCTGGGCTATCATAGTTGGTATCAGAGCCATTTTCTTTTAGCAATTCTGACAATCGTCCTTTTTGGTTAGAACATAGGGGCTTCTGCTAACGAAACTCTAGTTTCAAATGCAGCCGCAAATGTCATCTAGAGGAAGAGGCCGACCAAGGGGAGGCCAACAGAGGAGTCTACGTAGTGGAGATGATTACATCTCTCCTACAAATAGAGTGCCTTTAGGAGGTACTGAGGCCCCAGGGGGCAGTAGTAGTAGACAACATGATGAAGAGGATCGAGATCGTCAGGATCAAGATATAAGAGAACAAGAAAGAGTGAGAGAAAGACAAGAAGATAGAGAGGAGCGACAAAGGATGATGCACACTATGGAGACTATGGCAGCTGCCATGGCACAACAAGCCGCATCCTTTGCAGCTCATGCATCAAGAGAACAGCAGCCACCTACACCACCTATAGGACCTGCGCTGCCTGTGCCCTCATCTTTTACAGAGTTTAGGAGGATGAGACCTCCTTCATTTTCTGGGCAGGCAGATACAAAGGCCGCTGAGAACTGGCTGATGGAGATGGAGAAAGTCTTTAGCGTGCTAACATGCACGGAAGATGAGAGTGTGAGATGAGCAGCTTATATGTTGGATGGGGAGGCTGGGCCTTGGTGGAAGTCCGTGATACGGACTCGGGCTCAAGAGACCCCAGAGTTGCCTTGGACTTGGGAGGAGTTTGTTGAGGAGTTCAACAAACAATATTTTCCGGAAGTGGTGAGGAACCAGCTTGAGATACAATTTTTACAATTAGTGTAAGGGAGAATGACAGTGAGAGAATATGGGGTGGAGTTTCTATGACTTGCCCGTTTTGCTCCGGATTACGTCGCTACTGAAGTGATGAAGTCCAAGAGGTTTCAGCAAGGTTTGAAGCCTGAGGTTAGGGGAGGCGTCGCTCCATTTCAGCTGAGGACCTATGAAGAGGTCATGAGTAAGGCATTGGTTGTGGAAGAAGAAAATACAAATAGATATAGACAGAGAGAGCAGCAGAGAGGAGGAAATGAACAAGGAAGATCGGGGCACTACGAACCGGTTAACAAAAAGCCGAGGTTCGTAGCCCAGAATCAGAGACCACAGTTCCAAGGGGGTTTCGGAAGACCGGCGCAACAACAACAACACCAACAGAGGTTTCCATTACTTGCGTCGGGGAGACCTTTTCGCTATGAGAGCCCTGCCATGTCTACTGGTGCCACTATCACACAGGGTTCTCATACTGTTTCTTCCGCACCTCGGGAGACTTGCACAAAGTATGGCAAGCCTCATAAGACGGTGGATTGTAGATTGGGAACTAGGGGTTGTTTCCGATGTGGCAAGGTGGGCCACTTGATCAAGGATTACCCCGAGGCGGATAAAAGAAAGACGGCTTCAATTGCAGCACCGCGACCTATTCAAGCAAGGAAGCCGATTGTACAGGGGAGAGCTTATGCAGTCACTGCTCAGGAAGCAGGGAACGTGCATGACGTCATACAAGGTGAGACCCTTTTAAAATTAAAGAAAATTTTCATTTCATTAAAATTTTAGATAGAAAAGGAGCATGCATTAGAAATTGTATAGATTTTTTTTTTATACAAAAGCTGTATGTGAATTAAGAGTGTAAATTGATGTGTAAATTATTGTATGTATGTATGTATGTATGCTATAGGTACTTTAAATATATATGAAAACGGATGCTTCGATGGATATGACGCTCGAGTGTTGATAGACCCAGGGTCTACCCACTCATTCGTCACTCCACGTTTCGCCAAGAAGATGAAGATTGTTCCAGAGACGTTGGATTTCATCCTATCTGTGTCTATTCCGACTGGAGAGTTAGTAGACACGGAGTTAGCATGCAAATCCATCATTGTAGCAGTTCGAGACTTAGAGGTGCATGAATTAGAAGCAAAGTTGATCTTTAGACATGGGGTTTGATGTGATCCTTGGCATGGGTGGTTGGCGCGACGTTGTGCAGATTGCAAGAACAAGGTAGTCATTTTCAAACCCAACACAAGAAGATCATTTCGGTTTCAAGGAGGAGTCGTCATCTATGCGATCTCAGATGAGGGCCGAGAAAATGATCAGAAAGGGTTGCAGTGGATACTTAGCTTTCTTAAAGGAGGACAAGGAAGAAAAGAATGTCATTTCTGAGATAGCAGTTGTGCGAGACTTCGTCGACGAGTTTCCAGAAGAGTTGTCTGGATTACCTCCAGAGAGAGAAGTAGAATTCGCCATTGACTTAGCACCAGGAACGGAGCCTATTTCGAAAGCACCTTATAGAATGGCTCCCGCTGAGTTAAAGGAATTGAAGGAACAACTACAAGAACTTATGGACAAGGGGTTTGTTAGACCGAGCATGTCTCCATGGGGAGCACCGGTCTTGTTTGTCAAGAAGAAGGATGGGTCAATGCGGCTATGCATTGACTATCGACAATTGAACAAACTCACTGTGAAGAACCGCTACCCCTTGCCTAGAATTGACGATCTGTTCGACCAACTGCAAGGAGCAAGGTATTTTTCCAAGATCGACCTGAGATCTGGGTATCATCAGTTGCGAGTCAAGGCAGAGGACATTCAGAAAACAGCTTTTCGGACACGGTATGGACACTATGAATTCCTTGTGATGCCGTTTGGATTGACGAATGCTCCGGCGTCATTTATGGATCTGATGAACCGAGTGTTTAAACAACACTTGGACTCCTGCGTCGTAGTATTCGTTGATGATATATTGATATACTCCAAATCCAAGACGGAACATGAAGAACATTTGAGGATTGCTCTACAGACGCTACGTGAACACCAATTGTACGCCAAACTCAGCAAGTGTGAGTTTTGGTTGGAAGAGGTTAGCTTTTTGGGACATGTTGTCTCAAAGCATGGTGTCACTGTAGATCCAGCAAAGATAGAAGCAGTAGTTAAATGGGAGCAACCAAAGACAGTGACCGATGTCCGAAGTTTTCTGGGCTTAGCAGGCTATTATCGACGTTTCGTCGAGGGGTTTTCAAAGATATCGGGACCTCTCACAAAGCTGACACGAAAAGATTCGAGGTTTGAGTGGAGTGGCATGCGAGAAGAGTTTTCAAGAACTCAAAACGAGACTCACTTCGGCTCCAGTGTTAGCGATTCCTTCAGGCAGTGGAGGATACGCTGTGTACAGCGACGGGTCATACAATGGCCTTGGTTGTGTACTCAATCAACACAAGAAGGTGATAGCTTACGGATCAAGACAGCTGAAGGAACACGAGAAAAATTACCCAACTCATGACTTGGAACTAGCAGCAGTCATTTTTGTGCTGAAGATTTGGAGACAATACTTGTATGGTGAGACTTTTGAAATTTTTACCGATCATAAGAGCCTCCGATACCTGTTTACACAGAAAGAGCTCAACATGAGACAGCGCAGGTGGATGGAATTTCTCAAGGATTACGATTGCTCCATACAATACCATCTAGGCAAGGCGAATGTTGTAGCTGATGCATTGAGTCGGAAAGGTTCAGCTCAGTTAGCTTCTTTGATTTTGGGTATGCATCGATGGAAATTATTGGAAGACCTGGCATTCTATGATGCGAACATTGAGTCAAAGGACACCGGATCCTTTTTGGCTAACATATCAGTAAAGCCAGTGATATTTGAGCATATCCACGACCTACAGATGAAAGATCCGGCATTAATAAAGATTCATCAAGACGTGAGTGAAGGCATCAGGTCGGACTTCTCGATTAAAGAAGATGGTTCTTTGTTGTTTAAGGGCCGTCTATGCATTCCGGACAATGCCGACCTAAGACGAACCATTCTTCATGAAGCCCATAAGTCAAATTATGCTATCCACCCTGGTAGCACCAAAATGTACCAAGATTTGAAAAAGAACTACTGGTGGAGAGGACTGAAGCAAGACGTGGCCGAGTACGTGTCACGGTGTTTGACTTGTCAGCAAGTGAAGGTTGATCATAGACATCCTGCTGGACTATTGCAACCTTTACCAATACCAGAATGGAAGTGGGAATCAATCTCAATGGACTTCATTGTTGGATTACCCCGTACTACTAAGAGACACAATGCCATTTGAGTCGTCGTAGACCGATTGACCAAAGCGGCGCACTTTTTGCCATACAATACTACGTATACGGCAGGAAGACTGACAGATTTATACATGAAGGAGATTATAAGATTACATGGTATTCCAAGCAGCATAGTTTCAGATCGTGACCCACTATATACGTCTAAGTTTTGGAAGAAATTTCAAGAAGGAAAGGGAACACGACTAGACTTTAGTTCAGCTTTCCATCCTCAAACTGATGGGCAGACAGAGCGAGTGAACCAAGTAATAGAAGACATGCTCAGGGCTTGCATGCTTGATATGCAAGGATATTGGGATGAGTATCTACCGATGCTCGAGTTCGCATACAACAACAGTTTCCAAACGATCATTGGCATGGAACCGTATGAAGCTCTGTATGGACGACGATGCAAATCACCCCTCAATTGGGAGGAAACTGGTGAGAAATTTGTGTTAGGGCCAAAACTACTTGAAGACAACGCCACCGTCGTTCGAATAATCAGAGAAAGGCTGAAGTCAACACAGAGTAGACAGAAAAGTTGCGCCGACATGAAGTGGACTAGTGTCGACTATAAAGTGGGTGAGCATGTGTTTGTGAAAGTGTCACCTATGAAAGGCGTAATGAGATTTGGCAAGAGAGGGAAGTTAAGCCCACGTTATGTTGGACCATTCGAAATTTTGGGACGCGTAGGTGAAGTTGCATATCGCATTGGTTTACCATCGCTATTTGATCGAGTACATAACGTGTTCCACATATCGATGCTCAGAAAGTACGTGAATGATCCGTCTCATGTATTAGGAAAGCAACCAATAGAGATGTGTGAGGACATGAGCATGATAGAGGAACCGGTGGAAATCTTGGATCGAAAGGAACAAGTACTGCGCACTAAAGTGATTCCCTTAGTGCTTGTTCGGTGGAACAATCATCCAAAAGAAGAGGCTACTTGGGAACGAGAGGCTGATGTGAAAGAACAATATCCAGCCTTGTTTCCAACGACGTGAGAATTCAATGTAAACCACAAACGTGTTGTGGAAATCTCCACGAGGCTTGTAATTCGATGGAAATTTTGCTCAAAAGGATGACTAAAGGAACATATTTTTGTATGTACATGACCAAGTGAATGTGTTTTTATGAATCTACGAACCACTTGATGTCATAAATAGTCAAAAATAATCAAAGAACCAAAGAACTTGAAAAATCTGGAGAAATTGGGCAAAACCGATTAATCGAATTTCAAATTGATTAATCGATTTGGAATTTCGATTAATCGATTTTGTTCGATTAGTCGACTGGCATGTGCCAGTGACTGGAAATTAAAATGAGAGTTAGAATATACATGGAATGCAATTTCGATTGATCGAGTTATAATTTCGATTAATCGATTTGGGATCGATTAATCGATTTTGGGAATTCGATTAATCGAACTTCAAGTTCGATTAATCGAATGAACTGGTAATGTAAGAGGGAATTAGGATGAAATAATGAAATTTTGATTAATCGAGGCGATTTCGATTAATCGATTTGAGATTTCGATTAATCGAAATGGAAGTTCGATTAATCGAATTACTAAAGGGACTTGGAAGAAATATGAAGTCAGAGGAATGATTTCGATTAATCGAAATGAAATTCGATTAATCGAAGTGGAATTCGATTAATCAAAGTGGAATTCGATTAATCGAATAACTTAAAGAATCCTGAAAATTTTGGAAGTTACTGCACGATTTTGATTAATCGAAGTAAATTTCGATTAATCGATTTTGAAATTTCGATTAATCGAAATGGATTTCGATTAATCGACTGGCTCGCGCCAGTGAGCTCAAAAACTTAAATGTTTAAACGGATACGATTTCGATTAATCGAAATGTTTTCGATTGATCGATTTGGGAAATCGATTAATCAATTTTGCGCGGCTTAACCTAGTTTTGAATCTCGATTAATCGATTCTGAATTTCGATTAATCGAGCCGGAGCCTATATATATAAAATTAGGGATTTTCTTTCCCATTTGAATCATTTGCACTTTCAGTTTTCGAGCGCCTTTTCTCCTTCTTCTCCGGCCATCCATCCGTGCTAGGGTTTTGGGGTTTCTTTCATCGATTCTGGACCAAGATCGCCTATTTTGGATCAAAACTCCACGGTAAACCCTAGATTTATACTTTCCTTTTTCAATTGAAATAGATAAACCCTAGTTTAGTGATTTTCTAAAAATGCCACCCAAGACTAGGTTGTCTTCAAAGAAGGCAACCTCTAAGTTGCCGGTTAGGCGTAAGAACGCTGCACCACCACCACCTACCCCATCGCCGGTGAGGACTCCATCACCGTCGGCATCGAAGACCACCTCCGGTTCGACGAGCGCGTCTACGCGCGAGTCTTCCCGCGAGTCCACCCCCATGCCACCACCACCCACCAATGTCGAGCAACCAAATGAATGGTGGGCGGCAAAGACCTTCGAGGTCGAATACTTTATTGACCCAACCCTATTCACAAATCCCGATCTATCGAGCGAGACCCAATGGGCTCGAAACTACCTCAACAACGCCGGTCTCGGCAACCTTCTCAAACCAATCGGGGGTTCTTACTACCCTAGATTGGTTAGACTGTTTTACCAAGGGCTAACGGATGGCCCTACCGATGATTGCATTTTGACCAAGATCGAGGGTCGTCAAGACACGATCACGAGGTGCTTGAATGCTACCTCGATTTTACCCCAGAGACTACCCTATTCCCACCCTTCGAGGAGGACCCCCGCTTCGAGGAGGTCATGACCCGCATGACCAATGGTAAAATGGGGTCGGTCTCCTCCATAAAGAGAGTTGACCTTCCCCACTATATGTGGATGCTCGACTCGGTGATAAAGTGCAATCTTTACCCAATGCGCCACGACACCGAGCGCGTAGACCGAGTGCAACACGCACTCTACGCGGCCTTCTGTGGCCGGTGGTTCGACGCCACCATGGTCATCCTTGAGGGGATGAGGTACATCAAGGGAAAATTGATGAAGGGCAACCTCCGACCCAAGGAGAAGATGCCCTATGCTCGCCTCATCTCGAGCATGTTGGAGTGCTACTCCAACGATCCCTCTTACATCATCTCACCTCACGAGGTGAGGGCTACGGACTGTGTGAAGACGTTCTCAAAGTCTTCATGGACCCGTAGCTATAATCTGCTAAAGCGGACCCTCTGGCTCAAAGTCTGCTCGGCCCCGGCCTGACGTATGCACCGCCACCACCCCCACCACCTCAGCAGGAACCACCCGTGGGTGGGGCACACCCTATCCCCGCTGAGCCATTCATGGAGAGGGTTCCCTCTCACACGGCAGCCTCACCGACGCCACCTGCCCACTCCGCGCCCGCGACACCCACCTCATCCTACCGCCGGCGCGCCGCATCATCTGGGCCGACCATCGAGGAGGTGTTGGCCCGTATGGAGGCCAACAACGAAAGGATGAACAGGAGGATGGACTTCCTCCTCTTTCACACCCTCCGCCACATCTATCCTACCGACTACCGCCGCTACCTCGCCCAGGAGGAGGAGTGGACCGCCGGACGCACAACCTTCCACAAAGGACCCGTCTTCCATCCCACCATTGCAGACGCGGCTCCTTCCACATCTACCTCTGCTCCGCCGACCGAGATGCCGCAGCCACAGTCGACCACCCACCCAGTCCACCCCACCATGACCCAGTCGGCTCCAGAGACACACACTCTGTGCACTGACGAGTTATTTTGTACATGTATATTTTTGTATGCCAACTTATTGGCGCCTTGTAAAATTTTCTGATATTAATAGAAAAATCTAAATTTTTGTGTTAATTGTTACTTTCGTCAAAAAAAAAAAAATTTGAATTCCATGCTTGTGTTGTGAATGCTTAAGTACGTCTGAGTCAACTGGACCACCTCACCTGAGAGTGTGGGGGGGGAGAGAGACCCAACCAGACAAACCTTGGGTTATTTTCGAGGACTAAAATTCCCAAGGTGGGGAGGATGTAATAGCCCGAAAAATCACGCTAAACTATGACCTTAGGATCCGTGCCCGATCGGTCACAGGTTTGACCAATTAGGAGTTCGATAGTTAGTGTAGAGTGTGATGAGTGAATGTGATGTGATGGGTTGAGTAGCTATGTGGTGTGTGTTGAAAATCTAAAGTCGCATACACCTACTGAGGAGCATGTGCTCAACACACAAGCTAGGGGGGGGATAAAAGGGTTTAATAGCCCTAAAATCAAGAGTTTGGTGGTTGAGAGAGAAGTAAAGAAGAGAGAGAGAAGAGTAAAGAGAGTGATTAATACAAGGAGTAAATGCTAGTTGAAGAAGGGAGATTCGAGCAATAAACGTCGGATTCGACGTAAGGGATCCGCTAGAAGCAAAGCTGGAACCCTAGCCTTCCAACCACTTGATTTGAAATCAATTTGAGATTGATTCAAGGTAAATTTTTATGAATAAAATGCATAGATCTGTTAAGTAGTGAAAAATACCATTTTTCACCCCTAAACATGAGTCTTGAAAGACCCTTGAGAAGACTAAATAAGTGCTTTAGTGTGCATTTTACAGCTAACCAATCAGACAGGTCCAAATCCGAAAAGCATCCCAAAAAGATCAAAAAGCTGACAGCTCATGTCAAGTTTAAAGAAGGAGTGAAGAAACAGCCTCAGCAATGGCTAAAGAGGGTCTAAAAGAGCAGACAAAGACCTGAAGCAAGAGAGAGAGCCATTCGCAAAGAAAAAATCAAGTTAAAAGTCAATTCGCAAAGAAGAATGGGAGCCTAGAGTTCAATTCGCAAAGAACCTGAGACTAAGCGAAGAGAGAATAAACTGTAAATGAGCTTTTCGAAAGGATACAGAACTGTTCGAATAGAAGATTTACCTCTGCGAAAAGAAGAGAAGATCAATTCGAACAAGAACTGAAACCCCACGAAAAGATCTCCTGAAGCCAAAATGCTTTGCGAAGAGAGCTTCTGGAGCCAAACTACTTTGCGAAAAAGCCCTTAAACTATGCGAAATGGCATTACGGGATTTGCATTCGTCCGAGGTATTTCAGAAACTTTGCACGCGATGTAAACAAAAGACCGAACATTCGGAAGGTTCCAATCAAGATCCAAGGCATATTCCAACCCATGTGGCGCCCAAAGTTAAATTACAGCGGGAACTTCCGAGCTCAAGCAATTTCAAACCCATAATGAAATTGATGCTTCGGCACGATTGGCGAACCGGATCGAGCATTTCCATTGGCCAAAACAGATCTAGATCCCGTGCTCAACCCTCATTGGGCAATCCAGGATCTAAAGCATTCTGATTGGTCAATCCGACCATACGCAGGATGGAGGAAAAGTATAAATAGAAGCCATTCGCCCAAATTGGGCATCCAGTTTTAGAGTTTTCATCTCTGTTTCCCTCATTCGGTCGGATAGCTTATCCGAACCCCCGTAATCCTTCTTGTAGTTTACCTTTGAGAGCCATTGTGAGTGATTTGTACTTCCAAGTTCGGATTCAAGACTGTAAGTCGAGGGCTCTCTAAGAAGCCGTGCTCTGTAATTGTAATTTTGGATTTTAAAGGTTCTTGTAATTTGTGTCTTCTCCATTGGAGTCATGTCGAGGGTTACGAATGTTCACCTTAGTGCATTAGACTTCTTTAGATTCACTCATCCGCATGCAACTTCCCTTAATTCATCACTCCTCTGCGAATTAGCGTTGGTAACCTAATTCTAGCGGCATTTACGATGATGTTCATGTTACGAACTAAAGAATAGGCCACAACTATTGGATGATCATGACCATTTAAGTGGATGAGATCATAGCCATAAGTCTAAACCTATTCCTTAATTCGATTTATTTCTCTTACATCCGTCTTTGGTAGCGAGATGAAGATTGAATCTGCTCTGTTGAACTCTGATTCTCCATTAAAATTCGTGAGGCTAAAGTACATGAAGCTATTATTTACGCATTTGTCTTATTTTAAACATCTCCCCAACTCGGATCTGGATCATGTAGTTAGTTCTTTTCTTTATTTGCTTATAGTTAAATGTGACACAATCCAACACTCTCTTTTATCTATTCTTTTTTAGATAATTATAGAGCGGATCTGTAGCACAGATCGAGGTTTATCTCTCGGTTTAGACAAAATTCTCTGTGGGACGATCTTGAAATACTTACTTTTAAAACTTGCTAAAATTGGCCCGATCTTGCGGGCATGTTAGCCCAATGTCTTGATATCCCTTTCATAAGTTAACATCCATATAACCTAGCATTCTTTAATTCTTTAATTTTTGATTCATAATGCACACAATTATGGCACACTTGGAGCGACAACAAGTTTTTGGCGCCGAAGTTTGTTCTAAAATAGATAGACCTATGTTTATTTTCATTTATTTATCAGTCATTTATTAATTTTGTTGTTATTTTTATGCTAACCGTAAAAGGAAAGGAAAGTTCTTAAATAGACAGTTTGTCGTACCAAACTCTCTCGAGTTGTATGTTTGGCGGAGAACCCTCAATCCGAGATTCTCCGTTAAATTCGTGGTTGAAAGACTCTAAGAAACCGACATACATCACGGACATCTCTGAAATGGGTGAAGAACATGAGATTGTTAAGAGACTACTTTGCCTGGTGCTTATAATTCCCCATTTTGCATTCAATTTCCCACAGGAGAAATTATGAAATTAAGTCCTCCACCATCCAAATGTTGCCTTCATTCCATGGATTGAGTAAGGAAGACCCTTACAAACACATTGATGAATTTCGCTTTATGCACAACATTTAACATAGGATTTGGGTCCAGAGGCAACCAAGCTTAGGCTCTTTCCTTTTCATTAAAGGACAAATCTAGAGCATGGTTATCTATGTTAGCACCAACATCACATCATGGAATGATTTGCAATGTCAATTTTGTCAAAATATTTCCCAATGACTAAAACCAGCCAACCGAGACAAAGCATCATCTCTTTCTCCCAAAACTCAAACTTTCCATGAAGCATGGGAAAGGTTTAAAGAACTGATAAGGCAATGCCCTCACCATCAAATTCCTAAATGGCGGTGGTTCAAAGCTTCTATCAAGGCCGATCAAGGGCAAGAACATGGTGGATGCCTCTTGTGGAGGTACCTACTTACGAAAACAGTTGAAGAGGTTTGGGACCTCTTTGAGGTGATTGGAGAAAATTCAACCCAAGCAGAATCTCTGTCAAGGGACACCGAGAATCCAAATAATCCCCAATTCACAAGAGGAAAGTTTATGAAGTCAATGAGTGGAAAGGAAAGTGGATAATTTGACCACAAAATTTGATAAGTGATGGACTCATTTAAAGCTCCAAATGGGTCAAGAGTAGAGGAGGCATATCCGATATGCGGTCCCCACTCATTCCATTGATTAATGTCCTTCTGCATCACACTTGCCAGAACTGATGATGGAACAAGCTCATGCAATTTCGATCTTATGGATGATGCAATTGAATGACTACCCATGGAGATCTCATCCTAATCTCAGGTGGAATCGGGAAATTACTAGCTAGCAACTGACAATGACTACCTTTCAAACACCGCACCATATCGGTGAATTTTTATAATAAATCAAATTTTGACTAACCAACAACAAGCCATGTGCGCACCCGCCCCTCCTAGATCCACGACCTTTGAAGAGCAGTCTTGAGTTCACTTCAAAATCTTGGAACTGTCTCTCGGGTGAACCTTCACAGTGAGCATTAAAAAATTGAAGAAACTTCGGGCCAACTCTCAAATTCAATGGCTAAGAGAGAAGAGGGTAAACTACCCACCAACTCTGTGAACAATCCTAAGGGACAATTCATGGTTGGAGAATCCTCAAATGGCCATGAGGAAATCAAAGTGACTACTTTGAGAAGTGGAAGAATAATAAACAACACAGTGGGTAGTGAAGAGGAAAAAGATGAAGAACAAGTGCAGGAACAACAGCTGGATAGCAATATGGCTGTTGATTTACATCAGAAAATTCAAAAAAATAAAAAACAGAAAAATAACAAAAGTGTTGAAAAAGATGAGGAGAAATTTGTTCCTCACCTCCCATTTCCCCATGCAATGAAGTCAGTTTCTCCTTTTGACAAAGGAAACACAAAAATTGAGGAAATGATGGAGACATTCAAGCAAGTTAAAATTAATCTACCTCTACTTGATGCAATCAAAGCAGTCCCTCGCTATGCAAAATTTCTCAAAGAGTGTGCACCCACAAAAGGCAATCTAGGATACATTTATCCAAGAAGGCCTTTCTTTGTGGAGAAAATCAACCAAGTGCTATCAATTGCAACACCACCTAAGATGCAAGACCACGGAATCCCCACAATCCCTGCATCATTGGGGAGCACACCATTGAGAAAGCCATGCTAGATCTGGGTGCTAGTGTCAACGCTTCCTATTCTCTATGAGAAGCTAGGTTTGGGAGAATTGAAACCCACTCAAGTGGTGTTACGACTAGTAGCAGATCCTGAAAGGAAACCTATGGGGTTGATTGAAGATGTTTTGGTAGGAGTAGACAAGTTTTCTACCTACGACTTTTTGGTGTTGGACATGGAACCAACCAAAAGTACCTTGCCATCCTCATCATTACGGGAAGACCATTCTGCTGACTAATGCATGCATTCAATGCAGTCGGCATCATGGAGGTGTCTTTTGGAAATATGAAAGTTAAATTGAATGTGTATAATGTCATTACTCAACCTCAATTCTCTGAGGAATGTTTCCATGTTGACATCATTGATGAGTGGTGGAGGAGTCTTTACAAACATTTCGCAAGATAAAGACTCCACCACGAATTTAAAATGATTGGGGATCCACGAGAAAGAAGGAAAAGGAGATCAAATTCAAAGGAGTCACTTTGTGCAAGGCACTCATCATCAAGTTCTCTCTCTTGGAGACCTGCTCCTCTCCCTCTTCCACAAGTTACCAAGGTACCTTTCTTGCCCTCTTTTCTCAATTGAATTGGAACTCAACCACTCCCAAAAATCTGAAATATGTGTTTTGGGAGATCATCAAACACTACATGATTATTTCTTCCTCCCTTACAAAGGAGCAAGAAGAGGAGAGTAGTTCTAAAAGCAAGACAAGAAAGCAATTATGGACCATTCTTGATTTAGGAGGAATAAACCCATTGTATGCATGCATAAGATCCACACAGAGGATGCCAAGCCTTCTAGAGAAATGCAAAGAAGGTTGAATCCTCACATGCAAGAAGTGGTAATGAAGGAAGTTGTCAAGGCTAGATCTTTGGGGTCATTTACCCCATTTGATTCTTGGGTAGCACCCACGGTGGTGCCTAAGAAATCTGCATCATCCTTGTTATAGCAATTGAATCTGGTAAACTTATGTCCACAGACAAACAAGCGGATGGAGGAAGTGCATAGACTACGAGAAAATTAAATACCATGACAAGGAAAGACCATTTCCCCTCCCTTCATTGACCAAATCCTTGATAAGCTTGCAGCAAAGCTTACTCAGCTTCCTTGATGGGTACTCTGGTTACAACCCGGATCCTGTACCACAGGACCAAGAAAAGACCACCTTCACGCCTTTGGCACTTTTGCCTATAGGAGGATGCCCTTTGGTCTTTGCAATGCCCTGCTACTTTTCAAAGATGCATGTATGCCATCTTTTGACATGATTGATCAATTCATGGAGATCTTCATGGATGACTTTTCAATTTATGGAGCGGACTTTTCCCAATGCTTACACCACCTCAAGTTGGTGTTGCAAAGATGAAGAAACCAATTTGGTTCTAAGTCGAAAAGAGTCATTTTATGGTCACCCAAGGCATTGTCCTAGGACATGTGGTCTCCCATAAAGGCATAGAGGTGGACCAAGCAAAATTGATCTAATTGCACATTTGCCTCCTCCCAGGTAATTAAGCAAATCGAAGTTTCTTAGGGCATGCGAGGATTTTATAGGAGGTTCATCAAAGATTTGATAAAATTTCCAAGCCACTCTGTCATTTCTTGTGTCAAGATGTTCCTTTTGTGTTTACTAATGAATGCATGATGCCTTTGAGGTCCTTAAGAAATGTCGATTTGCTCCATCTTGCGATCCCGACTATTAGGTGCCCTTTGAGGTGATGTGTGATGCATCGACTATGCCCTAGGAGCTGTCCTAGGGCGGAGAAAGGATAAGCTTCCCCATGTCATAGCTTATGCCAGCAGATCCATGATAGATGCCCAGCTCAACTACACAACAAGCGAGAAAGAGAGCTGGCCATTGTGTTTGCATTGGAAAAATTCGTGCCTTATGTTTTAGGTTCACAAATTGTGGTGTTCTTGACCACTCGCCCTAAAGTACCTTCTTCTAAGAAGGATACCAAGCCCAGATTAATCGGTGGATCCTCCTATTACGAGTTTGATCTGATTAAGGATAAGAAAGGAGTGGAGAATGTGGTGGTGATCACTTATCCGAATTCTCAATCGAGGATGATAGCTTACCCATTAATGAATCATTTCACGATGAGCAACTTTTGCCATCAATACCCGATCCTTGGTTTGCAAACATAGTCAACTTCTTGGCTATTGGAGATTCCTCAACATTGGAATCGAATGGATAAAGATCTTTTCTTCTCACAAGTTAAACATTTCATTTGGGAAGATCCTTATCTATTCAAGAATGCGGACCAAGTGATCGTAAAGTGTGTCCCGGACCATGAATTCCACGGCATATTGTCAATGTGTCATGAATAGCTGTGGAGGCCATTTCAATTGGCAATAAAGCAGTACCAAAAATTCTGCAGTGTGGTTTCTATTGGCCCACAATCTTTAAAGATGCCTTACAACATCAGAATCTTGCCGAATCGCCAAAAGCGGATTTCCAAAAGAAACTCAATGCCCTGCAGCCAATCCCAGTAGTTGAGTTGTTTGATGTTTGGGGCATAGATTTTATGGGCCCTTTCCCCTTCTAATGGAAACAATTTCATCTTGGTAGTATGGATTATGTCTCCAAGTGGATTGAGGCCATAGCTACCAAATCAATGATCACAAAGTGGTTTTAAGATTCCTCAAAGACCACATTTTTCAGATTTGGATTCCCAGCCATCATTAGTGATGGGGAAGCCACTTTTACCTGTGCGCTTTGACTCTCTATTAAAAAAGTACTCATCACTCACGAGTAGCCACTCCCTATCATCCACAAACCAGCGGACAGGGGGAGATTTCAAATAGAGAGATCAAACACATTTTGGAAAAAACTGTGAAGAAGGACAGAAAGGACTGGTCCTTTAAGCTTAATGATGCTTTTTGGGCATACAGAACTGCCTACAAGACTCCTATAGGGATGCCCCTTCGATCGGTTTATGGCAAGGCATGCCATCTACCAAGAGAATTAGAATATAAGGCCTTGTGGGCAATCAAAACTTTTAATATGGATCTAAGCTGCGGTAACCACAGAAGCTTCAACTCACCGAATGGAAGAACTGAGGATGGATGCCTACACTAGCTCCAGTTGTACAAAGAAAAGGTTAAATCATTCCATGATAGGGGCCACATGAGAAAACAGTTCATACCGGTTACCAAGGTATGCGTATTCAACTCTAAACTTAAATTCTTCCCTGGCAAAGTGAGATCGAGATGGGAAGGGCCATACACTCTCATCAAGGCCTCCCCTCGAGGGCAGGATATTTCAGATCCCAAGGATGGAAGAATACTCAAGGTAAATGGTCGAGGCTCAAACCATGCATTGAAAACACCCGAGCCCTTCGCCCACCTATCATCATGAATCTCCAAAAATCGATGGTAGAAAAGTGTATAATATGTTTGTACAACATTGTTTTTCGATTTTTCTTTTATTTCATCTATTTTTTCTTATGCATAGTGTAAATACACTTCAAAGTTCAAATCGCAAAGTAAAAAGTACTTTTGAAAAGTTCAAAGTTCTATTCGAATTGATTACGAGTCAGTAATGAACTACTCGAAAAGAACCATGTTACTTCGAATAGTTAAAATTTCCTTTTGAATAGAAAATGGGAGAAGTCCTTTGCGAAAAGATCTTTACGGAGCCAAATCCATTTCGAATAGACATCTGAGCTTCGTTCTTTGCGAACTACACTTTCTCAAGATTTTTACCTTTGAAGACACTTTTGCTATTCGAAATAGAAAAGGACTCTTTGGAACTTTTCGAACACTTAAGGGTGCTTTTGATTTTACTTGTTAGTATATTAGGTCATTTTGAAAGTCCTTTGGATATCCGCAAACACTCTCCCAAGCAAAACCCTTTTCAAAACCCTAGCTCACCCTCTTCTCTCACGAGCTCCACGAATAACCACCATCTATTCTAATCTTCTGCGCTTTTCTCTTGTCGAAATCAAAAGGTAGAGCCCAATTTGATCTGTTCAAAGCAAAGAAACCCAAGCAGAGAAACCCCTAGATCGCGTAACTTTCTATTCTTGCTCAAATTTTTACATGATTCTTTGGTAGTTAAGCATACACTTGAGGCCATTTTAATATGGGAAAAACAGAGAAATCCCTTGCTGCCATGTTCCCTAAATCTTGACCAAGAAGGCAAAAACACCCCAAAAGCCAAAGGCAAAGCCCCAAAATCTACAAAGAAAACTATCCATGAACAAAGCAGATAGGGTCTGAGAAAGGAAAGAAAGTCGCCATGAAGAGCACACTGATGTTTCCAGAATCTCAAATGTCTCCCCTACCCCTCCATTTGGTTTTGCCCAATCCTTTATTGATGCCACAAGATACTCCCGAATTCTGGTGGATGAAACTTTTCTCCTCCAAACCAGATTATGAAGTCTTTAAGATATCTCACGGCGACCTCCATCAACACCATCCTTACCCTTTACGAGAAAATCTACCACGGATGACAAAGTTGTGGTACCAAAACCTCACCATGGTGACGTAAGATCGGTGATGTGCCAACCCTAGTAATCTTCATAGACAACTGTGATCTTCTAGTAATCACAAGACATTGGGCATGCCTTGGGAATTCCTTTTCGATTTAACCTCGAGGGACCCTGGCCCCTCCCGAGGGCGACCTCTTTTAGAGACATGGCTGCCCATTTGACACAAGGAATGGTTGGATCTGGGCAATCCATAATGAGAGATCTTCCCCTCGGTATCTTGATGGATTCAATTTTACGAGGGAGCCTCTATGTCACAGAGGCACACCCAAGAAAGGAGAACCCCATTTTAGAAGCCCTGTTTCACTTTTCAAAGGGGCAATTCTTCAATGCCCTTTGCTAATCCCTGAGGCCATGGCTGATGTTAGTGCTAAAGTAAAAGGAACAAAAGATTGTTTGGCCTACCTTTTGGAAGGGATTCTGACCCTTTTGAGAGCCAAATTTGACATTTCAGAGAAGAGCCCTTTGAGGTATTAACCCCTCACAATTTTGGAAAAAGGCACTGGACTACAAGCCGAGGCCATGTTAAGGAGAATGAGGAAGCTAGAGCCCTGCCGCAGCTCTCCCTTGCTCTTTGCCATTGACAACTTCTAATTCACCTGGTCGTTGAGCCCATTGAAGAACATTGAACGAATTGAAAGAGAACCATTTAAGGCTGCAGAGAAGAGGAGCCTCAAACTTGGTGAGCCTCGGCCACTACCCTTCCTCACAGTCCCCAGGGCATGGCTCTTCTGCACCTCGGCGCCATTGAAGGCCCTGGTCCCTTACACCCCACCCCTCCCCTATCCCGGATAGCCCTCCATCTATCATTGCCATTCAGATACCCCTTCCACACCCACCACCCCTATTATTCAAACCCCACCCATCTCACCCAACCTTGCCTTACTCTAGCAGACTTGCCCATTCCCGGCCAGGAGGAGGTAGCCACCCCATACTAGCCCCATCCCTTCCACCCCTCGCTCATAAGCCCCCATTCCCCACTCTTGAAATTTCAGCACATACACCTGATTTTCCCACACTTGAGATCTCACCCACTTCCCACAGGCACCACCCCCCTCTATGAGCCTATGGAGATAGCTCCCACACCCCCTCATTCTCCTTTCACCCATTTCCCCACCTCCCTTTCACACCCATTACCCCCAACCCTCCACTTCCCAAATCCCAGCCCCACCACACAAATCTCTTCCACACCTTTAATACACCAAATACTCACCTATCTCCAAAACATTCAAACTCAGCTCCAAACCAACACAGACAACCACCGCCACCTTGAGCTGATCCAAACCCTAACTACCCCTAGTGCCCCTACCTTCCATGTTGCCTCACAAGCAACCCAAACAGACCCTGAAGTCCTTTTACTTCCACCCTCCACCTCCACCCAAGCTACCCAAACCTCCCCAGAACCTGTGGCCTTACCCCCTCCTCTCACAGACAGCCATGCAGACAGATCCTCAAACTCCACCACCTTTATGCCCACACATCTACCCAGAGACCCCACTCAACCAACCCCTCTGTCTTCCAACTTAGCCATCCAAAGCCCGGCCCTCCCTCACCCCACCTCCCCGGCTACACCCCTTTGGTTCCCTACCACTCCATTCCCCTCAGAGATACCCCACCCTTACCAAGGCCATGCAAGACAACCCTTACATCCGTAAAGATGTCCTCAAGGGTCTGGTGACTTGGAGGCTTACATCGCACCTCCCTATGAAGCTAAAATTGCAAAATTGGAACACTTCATGCAATTTGAAAGAGACAAAATGGGGAATCTGGTCTCACAAATCTACCAATTAGTCAAGGCTGAAAAACATAAGGTAGCCATGCTACAAGCCCAATTAGTTCAAGAAGACCAAATTGGCTCAGAACAGTAGAGATCAGCCACCTAACCAAACATTTAGGCCTCACCCGAAAAATCAAATCAGAAGAGTACACTGGGGTCCAAACCTCCATTGCTGAAAAATCCTCATCAAAATCTGAGTCTACTTCGAATCCGGTGACTCTAGCTCAGATCCCAAAGACCCCACCTATGACAGTGATTTTGATCCAAGTTATTGATGAATGCATGTACTTTCCTTTTTGTAATTTTAATATATACATCCAGTGTTTTTTTTTTTTTTGTTCACTACTGTGCATTTGTTTCTGTTGCTTCTTAGTTTCTGCTTTCAGCTAATTTTTTTTTTTTCGGTTTCTGTTTTCATAAATTCTACCATTTAGATCTGTAGTGAGCCTGCTATTTTCTTTGTTTTTCCCTTACAACAACAAGTGTGGACACGGTTCCTCACACGTTTCCCCAATTTCAGTTGTTACTCATTTATTGGGGAATTAAATGCGAAATTACTTTCTGCCGCCTCCACACGCATGCGTAATGCTACTTAATGACCCACGATTCACGGGCCATGAGCATTCCCAATGCCCCCATTCAAGTCCCACCCTTTGGCTTCCCCACCTTACCTATAAATAACCAACCTCTACCAAATTCCCACATCTTTCCCCACCCTTCCAAAATGGCCGGCAACCAATAAGCCACCACCGCTTTTACCCCATGTGGCTGGACCCACCACCACCGAAGGTGCCAGATCCGCTCCAGCCCCTCTGGGACGAATTTGAAGAGGTCCTCGCGATTTTGGCCAAAGAAAAGGAGGCCCAACTCCAGCCTCCTCAGAAAAAACAAAAAACTCAACCTTCCCCTGCCACTACCCCCCCCCCCCCCCCCTCCCCTAAAAACACCTGTCCTATTCTGTCTTTATTTTTCTTTTTTTTTTATGTAAAATGTTTCTAGTTAATAAACTTTACTTTCTCCCATTCTCCATGTCATTTAATTTTTATTTATTTATTTTTTTTTTCTGCTGTTTATTTTTTCTTCTTATTGTTGCTGCCTTGTTTCAATTTTTCCGGTATAATGTGACCATGCCACCTTTGAACCAGTGAGGACACTGTTCCCCATAGGTTTGGGGGTATGGCAAACAGGTCCTGCCCATGGGATAATTAGCATAAGGGCATCACAATCACCAAAGTAATCAGGAAATGAATCAATTTACTTAAGAATCATGACAATGTGGAAATTTTAAAATTTTCTTTGCAAGAATTTAGACATTCTAAACCCTACAATATTCCACATTTCCATGATGTTAACACCAGGAAAATACACTTGTATTAGCACATAGCAAGTCCACAGGAAGAGAAAAAGGTAAAGATATACTTAAAAGCTCAAGGAAAAACCATAACCAGTGAGAATTGAGCCTATATGTTTTACATCTCTGTTGAAGAGTGACTGAGGCAACCCTTTTTTGATTCAAAGGACTGGCTGAGGCATTAGATCCACTAGAAATTAGGAAACTCCAAATCAAAACAAGCAACATTCATGAAATCGAGGAAAAGATCAAGGCCTTCTTTGGGACTTGAGCTTAATGAGAACCAACCAAGAAAGATGCCCTTGTTTGTACCCCAATTGAGCTATAAATCCTACAATGCTTCATCAAAACACCCATTTTCTTGCACGAACCAATGGAACCAATTCAGCCTTCCTCACCTTGAGAATTCGGAGTTAAAGGAGAAAGAAGTAAAGATGGAACATTTCGAAAATATCAAAATAAATGAAGAAGAAATACCTCAAAAATGGGCGATGGTGGTGACCGAGAAAGTAAAAGAAAAACAATGTGAAAAGAAGCAAGCAAAAAAGGCAAAAAGGGGAACTTTATGTTGAAAATTCAAGATCAAAGGAAGAAGAAGAGTACTTTGAACACGAGAATCTCAAAAGAAGCTAAACTCAAGAAGGTGGAGTCATGAACCACCTCCTTCAATTCTGACTTCTCAAAAATCCAAACACTGCTCAACCTTCCTATCCTCAAACCTCACTCCACGAGCCATACAACAAACCCAAATTTAAAAGTCCTTGTGATCCAAAGTTGAGTGAACTGTCATGTGGAGATAAGCAGTTTCCCAATCTATGGTGAGGAGATGTCAAGGATGCCAAGACGAGAATCATGCCTATGCTCATGCTTACAAATCCATTTGGGAGATGTAAGCTCTTGAGCTTGAGTGAAAATGAACCCTTCAACAAAAATCTTGATGAGAGTACACCACAGTAAGTGTTTGGGTTGGAACTTGAGCACATTAAGTATGACTTATAACCTAATTTTTATTCAAATGATGAACTACTCGACACATTTGCATGATTTCTATGGCTGCTCACAGATTGGAAAGAGTGAAACATTCATAAGGTTTATAAATGTTGAAATCCCTTGCAAACAATAAACCTAAATTTCTGTTTAAACATTGATTCAAGAGTAACTAATTTTGATCTTTGATTGCTCATGGGATGACATTGCACTAATGCCAATGTCCCATGGAGAAGTTTGTGGGTACCTTCACTTTGAAAACCCTCAGAGACTTCACTCCTCCTCTAGGGATCACCTAGGGGTTTAAAAGGCTTGTTGCATATGCTAAATGCACCTGTGCTTCCTACAAAAGTGGCTCATGATCTTGCTATTACGTTTCTTTGCTAAGGGACTAGCACAGCTTAGGTTTGTGGGTGTGTTAAGTAGTGAAAATACCAATTTTCACCCCTAAACATGAGCCTTGAAAACCCTTGAGAAGACTAAATAAGTGCTTTAGTGTGCATTTTTACAACTAACCAATCGAGAGTCCAAATCAAAAGCATCCCAAAAGATCAAAAAATGATGCTCATGTCAAGTTTAAAGAAGGAGTGAAGAAACAGCCAAAGAATGGCTAAAGAGGGTCTAAAAAGCGAGACAAAGACACCAAGCAAGAGAGAGAGCCATTCACAAGGAAAAAATCAGGTTAAAAGCCAATTCGCAAAGGAGACTGGGAGCCGAGAGTTCAATTCGCAGACAACTTCTACTATTGGCAAAGAACCTGAGACTAAGCGAAGAGAGAATAAGCTGCAAATGAGCTTTTCGAAAGGATACGAAGCTCAATAGAAGATTTACCTCTGCGAAAAGAAGAAGACCAATTGAACAAGAACTGAAACCCCCACGAAAAGATCTCCACGAAGCCAAAATGCTTTGCAGCGAGCTTCACGGAGCCAAACTACTTTCTTGAAAAAAGCCCTTAAACTATGCGAAATGGCATTACGAGGGATTTGCTCGTCCAAGGGTATTTCAGAAACTTTGCACGCCTAATGCAATCAAAAGACCGAACATTCGGAAGGTTCCAATCAAGATCCAAGGCATATTCCAACCCATGTGGCGCCCAAAGTTAAATTACAGCGGGAACTTCCGAAAGCTCAAAGCAATTTCAAACCCATAATGAAATTGATGCTTCGGCACGATTGGCGAACCGGATCGAGCATTTCCATTGGCCAAAACAGATCCGGATCCCCTGCTCAACCCTCATTGGGCAATCCAGATCTAAAGCATTCTGATTGGTCAATCCATACGCAGGATGGAGGAAAAAGTATAAATAGAAGCCATTCGCCCAAATTGGGCATCCAGTTTTAGAGTTTTCATCTCTGTTTCCCTCATTCTGGTCAGATAGCTTATCTGACCCCCCTGTAATCCCTTCTTGTAGTTTACCTTTGAGAGCCCTTGTGAGTGCTAGGTACTTCCAAGTCCGGATTCAAGACTGTAAGTCTGACGGCCGTCTATGAGGCCGTGCTCTGTAATTGTAATTTTGGATTTTAAAAGGTTGCTGTAAATAGTGTCTTCTGCATTGGAGTCATGTCGAGGGTTCAATGTTCACCTTAGTGCATTAGACTTCTTTAGATTCACTCATCCGCATGCAACTTCCCTTAATTCATCACCCCTGCGAATTAGCGTTGGTAACCTAATTCTAGCGGCATTTACATGATGTTCATGTTCGAACTAAAGAATAGGCCACAACTATTGGATGATCTGTGACCATTTAAGTGGATGAGATCATAGCCATAAGTCTAAACCTATTCCTTAATTCGATTTATTTCTCTTACATCTGTGCTGGTAGCCAGATGAAGATTGAATCTGCTCTGTTGAACTACAGATTCTCCATTAAAATTCAGAGGCTAAAGTACATGAAGCTATTATTTCTGCATTTGTCTTATTTTAAACATCTCCCCAACTCGGATCTGGATCATGTAGTTAGTTCTTTTCTTTATTTGCTTATAGTTAAATGTGACACAATCCAACCCTCTCTTTTATCTATTCTTTTTTTAGATAATTATAGAGCCAGATCTGGTAGCACAGATCTGGAGGTTTATCTCTCAGTTTAGACAAAATTCTCTGTGGACGATCTTGAAATACTTACTTTTAAAACTTGCTACAATTGGCCCTGATCTTGCAGGCCAGTGTAAGCCCCAATGTGCTGATATCCCTTTCATAAGTTAACATCCATATAACCTAGCATTCTTTAATTCTTTAATTTTTGATTCATAATGCACACAATTATGGCACACTTGGAGCGACAACAAGATCGTAGAGGCTAAATTGTAGTGGAAAATGGTTTAAATCATAGGATAATGGTTTAGAAAAATAGGGGAAAAAGTGTGGAAAAAGATTGGGAAGAACAACTCGAAAAGGGCTGAATCTGACAATTTTGATTAATCGAAATTGGGTTTCGATTAATCAAAATTGGCCAGGAAGTTGAAAAGTCAGAGGACCCCGATTTCGATTAATCGACCTTGGATTTCGATTAATCGATTTGGGTATCGATTAATCGACTGGGAACCTCCAGTGGACCCAAGGGGGCTGGAGGGAATGATTTGGGAAAATCGACTAATCGAAATGGGATTTCGATTAATCGATTTCAATTTTTGATTAATCGATTTGGGATCGATTAATCGATTTTAGGAACTCGATTACTCGAATTGAGAATCGACTTGGCTGAACAGAGAATTTCGATTAATCGAATTAGAATTCGATTAATCGAATGAGAATCTCGATTAATCGATTTGAGAATCGATTAATCGATATTGACTTTCGATTAATCGATTTTGGAGTTCGATTAATCGACTGAGATAATTTATGTTGACCTTTGAGTTTGACTTTAAGATTCTTGGAGGGTCTTAGACCTTCTTTATTGCATCCTTTGTGATGTGTTTCACCTGTTATGTGGTATCATAGGTGGTACGTGTGAACTAGTGCACAAGGAGCCACGTGGGACCTTGGTGCAATGATCAAATGAAGACTTGAGGTAGGGAACACCTTGAACATGTACTTTATTTTTCAAGAGCATGTATGTAGTGATATAGATTTCAATTCAAATGTTTATTTGCTTAAGAATTGTGAAAAGTGTGTGTGCGTGTGACATCCATAAGAGTAATCATAATGAGCCATCCCCAGGGGATGAAGAAGTAAAGGGATGGGAGCATCAGGTGTGATGCAAGTGAATGGATACATCCCAGGGATGTATCCAAGATTGAATCATGTTGATAGGGCCTAACTGATATAAGATAGCACACTTACACGGTGAATAACTATATGTAAGGCACCGATATTTTTGTTATTTGAGGTTTGATAGGTTACCCCACCGACGTGGCGGGATATCCACGACTGACACGGCAGGATATCCGTGACCGTCTGACGTGGCCGAAACCGTGGGCCAGCGGCTTATCCGACATAGTAAGTACACCCGGTGTTGATTTGAGACAAGTGAAACCCGCCACCAATCCCGGGGAAAGGGCTTGGGTACTATATGGTATTCCCAGGGAATACGTTAAAAGTGTCTATATAGATGACGATGAAGGGTATCTCATCGGGGCTCGATGCTATATTGCTCGGGGATTACTTAAGTTGAAAGTTTAAGTTTTGCTTTAGGCCTTTTCAGCATCATTCATGAGTAAATGAAAACATAAGTAATCAACAGTAAAATGAAATGCTTTTTAACTGTTTTCATCAATAACTGCATAGACACATCATGCATGGCATATCATGGAATATATATGAGTAATAATTTATATGTTCAACTGTGTTTTGTTCCCTATTGAGCTAGGATGTAGCTCACCCTATAGACTATACGTCGCAGGTCCACTACTAGCAGCGGCCGAGGCTTTAGGAGACGCTGACCCCGGTGAGTCGGACCTTGCGGCCGGAGACGAGTTGGAGCCACCTCCTGAGGACTTCTTCTAGAGGACTCCGTTGTGTCGCTTTGAGGGCTTTTGAGAGAGATTTTGTACGGCTTGGTATGTCAAGCCTTGATTTTGTTTAAACCATGTATATATGGAGTTGGGATTATTCGTTTGGGACGAACCATCTGTGATGATTGCTATCATCGATGGTTCGTATCGGTTCTCCATTCATGCAGAGGCATGAGGGTAGAACTGTGTTTTGGAGAATTACTTAATCTAGATTTAAATTCCGCAGTTTCGTTTATTATTTCATTTTATGCTTGATATGCCAATGTTCTGTGCATAGCTAAGGGGCACGGTCAAGATGATCGTGCTGATGGCACGGGTTTCGGGGTGCCGAAATCTGGGCTGTCACATAAACCTATGGTATCATTACAAGAGAAATGTACAGTGACCACTATGTCACTAAAAGACCCGGAGTATTTCTGATATGCTCTTGGGCACTGTCATGCTATCGACTCACCCGTAGAGATCTTATGTAAATTACTTCCCTAATTTTAGATGTACAATATTAGGTGACTGTATATTTCAATATATGTTCCGAGGGTACGAGATATCATAGTGATTGCAATTTTTTCGGCCATATGTTTTTCATATACAAGCGTGATACATATGATTGCTGGAATACAATTTATTCAGGCTTTATATGCTACTATCAGAAGGACACGACTTTCGACATCAATTGCGTTGCCTCATTTCACGCTGAGCAGACACGTCTTCCAGCATTAATAAAAGTACCAACTGATTTGCATTCTTCAATGCCAGCCATAACTTCCATTTATGACAACCTTTCGTATTCCCTGTCTCAGATTGCTTATAAATAAACATTCTTACCATCCGTCACTACATTACATTCCTTTTTTGCTTCCATCTTCACTACCAATATCCTTTCCATGGCAAATCCACTAGACTGGTCTGAAATGTCAGAGACCTTTCTCCACCTCATTTGACGCCATGAGGAGGAACTCGCCGCAATCTTAGATGAAAGGAGGTGGATAATAAGTGAAATCATCACTCTCTTCTCCTCCCTCCCTATTCAAAATCATACACCTCCTTCATCCTCTTAAACTGCCCTTTTTCCTTTTCTATTGGATGCACCTACCGTCGGACGATATTTTTTTTATATGGGCGACAACAGAAGTGGAGGCCAGCCTTCATTGAAGATTTCTTTTCGGATGTTGCTGCCAGTGCCTTAACTTAATGTGTGTCTAAAGTTTTCCTAGGTATATTTTCCCTTATGTAATTAGTTTTCCAGTAATTTTTAGTTTTCTCTGTACATATTTCTTACATGCTTATTGTCTATGGATATATCAAAATTTTCTTTGACTAACGTTCTACCATAGTTACTAATCTTGTAACATCTTCCATATTTTAAACCACTATCGGGTATGGACATGAGTCAGGTCAGGTCAAGTGTGTGCCTAAATTTGTTAGTAAAACCCGGTCCTCAATACACTAAAATATAGTGTATTGAGTATACACTTAAAATTTAGACCATCCCATATATTTATAGTGGTGTATTAGATAATACAATCAAGTTGTATATTATTATATATGTACACCTAGTGTATTGGAGTTACACTGACTCTCAGGTTTTTATACTGCACTAAGTGTAGTAGACTTACACTAGAATAAGTCACCGAGCTAAACATCTCTAAATTATGTTAAGGCTTTACACTACAGCCCAACTTTATACACTTAAACCATGTATTAGACTTATATTAAAGCTAAGCCTATTTTGGCTTTTATGCGTATACCACACTATAGTTGGTATTGGCTTTACATAAGATGCCAACCCTTATTAGCTTATAAGCTACTATACATCTCTTGACTACAAGAATGCATGAGTCATCTTTCGACTCCATGCACGCAAAGTGGAAACCAACCACTATAAAACTCGCCAACAACACCTCCTTCTTCCTTCTTCAAACTTTGAAAGAAATCCTCTTAGCAACTATACCCTGCTCAACCATTAAAGCACGAGGTTAAGTAAAAACAAAAAATGAAACCTTGCTGCTAGCTTCTCAAATCCACTTCCAATTAAACCTCTTCAACCCTTAGAGTCAACCATAGATCACAAGGTGATCTGTGATTCGATCGAGAGGATTTCGAAGTCGATCGCTTGGTCTCAGAGAGTCCTTGCGGCCCTAGCTTGACAACTATTGCACGAACTCAACGTACGCGACACCGACACCAATTCGGCATCATTGTAACTATGAGTCCACCGGAAGGTACAATGAATAACATATTAGTTCCCTGGGATTTATTTTTTATAGGTTTGTGGTGTCGATCACATGAGATCGAATAAGCAGCACATAGCAATAAGATTTTGAGAGGGTTTTCGAGTCGAAATCCCTAATTTTTCGTGTGCCGAAACTCTCATCTCGAATTTATAAAAATACAGTGGTATCTGTGCTACATATAAAATAAAATATAACGTATATATAGAGGGTAAAAGGCTCAGCTAACTAAGAGAATCAGAAAGCAAGAAGAGCAAGAGAGGGCAGCACGGCTGAGCAGATTGCCGCGGCAACCCTGTGGCTTGCCGAGGCAAGCCTATGTCTTGCTTTTGCAGTTGCTTTGAGTTGTCTTTTGTCTATATATGGGTGTGTGTGTTGACTCTTAGGCTAGATAACCTTGTAGGGCACTTATATAAGGTGTATGGTGACCTAGTAAACCCAGTGTACATGCTAAAACCATAAACATATATCATAGGTATTTGATGCTCATGAAGAGCTTGTACAAGATGGATGGTTGCTTGCACGCATGCGTACATGGGTAACCAGTTATACATAAGCGTGAAATAAGGTAGGGAGTTTACCTTGCTACTTATATTTTGTTTTCTCCTTCGCATCTAGATAGCAAATTATTGTGTGAACATGATTACATGCTACACATGCTCGGGTCAAGTTTTAGATAGATAATTATAATATGAGTTTCAGTTCAATATGTGAATATGTTATGAATATGCTAGACCAGTAGATGAATGGTTATGCATGATGATGCTAGACTAGTTTAGATGAATGGTGATGGATAATGACATAAGAAATTCAGTTTAGACGAATGTTTTTGCATGACTATGCTCATGTCGGTTTTGGTGAATAATTATGTATGATTATGATAAGTTCAGATTCGACGTCTGATTTTGTATGGATATGCTAGCATCAGTTTCAATGAATAGTAAGGAATGAGGATAATACGTTCAGATTCGACGTATGAGTAATGCATGAACATGCTAGTTCAATTTTAATGAATACTAAAGTATAGTGATGCTAGCTCAGTTTTGATATATGACTATGAATGATTAAGATAATTTTAGTTTATGTATGAATATGCGAGGTTTAGTTGTGCTATGAGTATGCGGAGTATTCTATAAGTTTTAGTTATGTTTGAGCATGCGAGTTTCCATTATACTAGTCTTTTTTTATATATGCTATCTATTCATGTTATTCTTGCATACCTGATACCACGCATTGTTCATGTCTTGCTATCCTTGATGTTATGTACATATTTTTGCTTAGTCTTGAGCCAAGTGACCCCGCTAACTCGGGAGCTTGACTGTGTAATTCTTGAACATAAGTGATCCCACTAATTCGGGAGCTTGATGTCTTGGTCAAAGTTATCCCGTGAACTCGGGAGCTTGACAAGTGATCCCGCTAACTTAGGAGCTTGATTTGTCTCAGTCTAGGTGATCCCGCTAACTCGAGAGCTTGATTCTCTTGTTCTTATACATGTATGTTTTACATCTGATAGCTTGTTTAAGCTAAACTTGTTCCAGCATGATTCATTGTATCTGTTCTAGCTTGATCCTTTGTTTGGCTTGATTCTTTGTACTTGTTCCAGCATGATTCATTGTATCTGTTCCAGCTTGATCCATTGTTTGGCTTGATTCTTTGTATTTGTTCAACATGATTGTATAGCAGGTCAGCATGATAAATTATTTGTATGATTAATGACTTGTTTATGCTCTATGATAAGATATGATATGCTTAGATTTTTAATTTATACATCAAGAAGTGAATTGGTAATTTAACATATAAGTTAGTACTGTAAATTTCCCTGCTGAGCTTCGATGAAAGCTCATCTTACGACTCCATGTCATAGTTGCAGATATTGATCTGGAGCATGAGGGTGATCCCACGTATCAGTCAAAGGATGAGGAAGAAGAGGAGGGCAAGGAGGAAGAATTCGTTGAGGAATTCTTTCCTAAATAGGTTTGAGAGAGAGAGAGAGATTTGTTTTAAAACTTGTATAAACCACAGTATATGTTTTGATGAGATGTTGATACTTCATGTATAGGTCTTCTTTCCATTGTTTAGATGACGGGTAGCCGTCATCGATAGAAAGCTATACATTACATTAGTTAGTTCTTCTTTATATCTCTTATTAGTTTACCATTTAATTGATGAGTAAATATCAATTTTTGCCATAGTCTTTCATGTTAGAGTTACTAAATTGCTTCTGCATATGTAATACTTTATACACGACACAATGCACTTGTATGACAGGATCATGTTAGGTGATCTGACGATGCGACCTTTCCCGTATATGATAAGGGGAAAAGTCGGGCCGTCACAAGTGGTATCAAAGCCCTCGGCATTAAGTCTTTTGGAGACTTAACTCTAACGTACACATATGACAAAGTTTTTTATGTTTGTTCAGTGTTAGGATTTAGGTTGAGTCTATGATTTATCTGATCAAGTTGTTGCTTGATCATAATAGGTTGTGATACCTCCATGAAAAGGGAGAGGAAGGGGTAGACCACCGTTACCCATTCGCACCAGGCCGAATGCAATTCCAGTGGCGGGCTATGAGCACGATACTACATTGGAAAGTGGGAAAACGTGCATATGGCGGAGAGCCGAACTACGATGGAGAATGTTGTTGGACATATTCCTCCTGTAGCAGATGTTAATCAGATGTGTCCTGCTACTGGAGTCGAGTAAAATGCGGGACAAAATCCGTAATTGATGGAGACCATGGTCCACACCATGGCCATGCTAGCAGAGAGAAGACCTCAGAAGGCTTTACAGAGTTTGTATGCCTTCGACCACCGAGCATCTATGGTCCGCATGACCCAATGGAGGCTGAAAAATGGCTAACACAGATCGGGAAGGTGCTTCAAAGGGTTGCATGCACTGAGGTTGAGAAAGTCAGTTGGGCGGCATATAAATTGGAAGGTGAAGTAGAGCCCTGGTGGCAGTTTGTGGAAAGGACGAGAGTACCCAGAGTACCCTGGACTTGGGCTGCTTTTACTGAAGCCTTCAATGAGAAGTATTTTCCAGCACCCGAAAGATATCGGATGGAGGACTAGTTTGTGACCCTAGTACAAGGTCCGATGACGGTTAGAGAGTATGAGGCAAGATTCACTCACCTTTCTCGATTTGCGCCATTACTCATAGCCACCGAGCTCATGAAGACACAGAAGTTTGAGCGCGGTTTGAAGCCCTTGATCAAGGAAAGGATTTCGTTATTTCAAGCAACAACATATGCACATGTGATGAAGTTGGCCCTTATAGCATAAACCGATGTCGAGAATATGTTCAAGAGGAGAGATATCCCATGTAGCCAGCATTCGAACATGCTACAGTAGCCTACACATGGCCGTACAATCCCGCAAGTCGACCACCATTACCACCTCGCATTTCACGTGTTTTCCACCAGCCAGCCTAGTCTATATCTCACGTTTCACGAGAACGACCGATAGTTTCCCACACGAGAACTTATATAGATTCGTCGACAGCTTCAACCGATATATGTGGGAAGTATGGGAAGGGACACAAGACAGACGAATGCCGTAAAGTGTCTAGTGCGTGCTTTCGTTGTCGAATGATTGGACATCGGATCAAGGATTGCCCAGAGATGGTGGGAACGACATCAAAGACGGGACTAGCTTTACAATCTACACAGCCTAGGGTATAAGGCCAACCTTATGCTGTGTCGGCACAAGGCGCCCAAACCAGCAATGATATTATTCAAGGTATATTTGATATTTATTATTTTATCATAAGTTTATTAATGATCTTTTAGATGAAGTAGGTGCATCAGTTTAAAATTCAACGATCTATAGACAATTTGTACATTGCATTATTTGTCACTAGTCTTAGATTTGATAGTTTCTATGTTTCGTTAGTTCGAGCTAATTATATAATATATGTGCAATAGGTACATTACTACTGTATCCGGAGGGTGCTTACAAGAGTTATGAAACACGAGTTTTGATAGATCTTGGATCTACACACTCATTTGTCGCACCTAAGTTTGCTGATAAGATGGGAAGGTTGGGAGCCACTCCAGAATCTCTCGACTTTATTTTTGAAGTGTCAGTCCCGACCGGACAATCTGTCACTACTGTCATGGTGTATTGATCCATTATTGTTTTGATAAAAGATTACTAAGAATACGAAGCAGTAGCTGATTTGATATTGCATGATATGCAAGGATTCAACATAATCCTTGGCATGTATTGGTTGTTCAATCACCATACAAACATCAACTGTCAAAAGAAAATCATCACTTTCCGTCCCCAAGGGAGGAAATCAGCTAAATTTTCGGTATACAGTCCACTATACTCCCTTTCATTTCAGCGATCCGAGCACGACGATTATTCGTGCATGGTGCTCAAGGGTATCTCACTTTTATACAAATTCAAGATTAGGAAGAAAAGAAAGTCATACTTTCAGATGTGTCGATTACCTGTGAATTCCTTTATGTTTTCCCTGATGAATTGCCAGGATTACCGCTTGACAGGGAAGTGGAATTCGCTATTGATTTAGCCCCGAGCACCGAGCCAGTATCAAAGGTGCCATATCAAATGACACTAGAAAAGTTGAAGGAACTCAAGGTGTAGTTGCAAGAGCTTCTTGACAAAGGCTTTATCAGACCGAGTGTGTCTTTGTGGGGCGCACCGGTATTGTACATAAAGGACGGTTCAATGCGCCTCTGTATTGACTACCTTCAATTAAATAAGCTGACGATCAAGAATCGTTATCTGCTCCCCATAATCAATGATCTCTTTGATCAGTTACAAGGAGCACAATGTTTTTCAAAGATTAATTTACGATCGGGATATCACCTAATGAAGGTGAAAGCTGAAGATATTCCGAAGATAGATTTCCAGACATGATATGGTCACTACGAGTTTCTCGTCATGCCTTTCGGATTGACCAGTGCACCTACAACATTTATGGACTTAATGAATTGAGTCTTCAAACCTTATTCAGATCAGTGTATCATAGTATTCATCGACAATATACTCATCTACTCAAAAACGAGAGCAGAGCACGAAGATCATCTACATCCTGCTTTACAGACATTGAGAGAGTGCAATTGTATGCCAACTTTAGTAAATGTGACTTCTGATTGAATCAAGTTAGTTTTTTGGGCCATATCAGCTCTGAAGCCAGTATTACTGTAGATCCTAAAGATAGAGGTTGCAGTGCAATGGAAGCAGCCACAAACTATAACCAAGATCTGAAGATTTCTAAGTCTCGCAGGGTATTATCGGCATTTTGTTGACGAGTTTTCGAAGCTTGCAGGACCACTCACACAGCTCACTCTTAAGAATGTCAAATTTGAGTGGACTGAGGCGTGTGAGCAGAGTTTCCAGGAGTTGAAAAGGAGACTCACCTCCACTCGTGTACTAGCACTACCATCAAGCAGTGGTGGCTTTGTTGTCTTCAGTGATGCCTCATATAGTTGGTTAGGTTGTGTATTGAATCAGAGGGAACGTGTGATTGTGTATGGTTTTTATCAGTTGAAAGATCACGAGAAAAACTACCCCTCATGACTTGGAACTAGCAGCAGTCATTTTTACATTGAAGATCTGGAGTCACTACCTTTATGGTGAAACCTTCGAGATTTTCATCGATCACAAAGTCTCAAGTATCTCTTTACTCAGAAAGAGTTAAATTTGAGGTAGAGAAGATGGATGGAGTTCTTGAAGGACTATGACTATTCTATTCAGTACCATCTCGGCAAAGTTAATGTAGTTGTTGGCGCACTAAGTCAAAAATCATCCGCCCAGTTATCCCATCTTGTGACACAACCACAAAGATGGAAATTACCAAATGACATAGTTTCATCCTATACCACTCTTAGAGCAACGAAAAATGGAGGTTTACTTATGAAAGTGATGATCCGATCCCCACTCTTCGATAGGATCAGAGAACTCCAGATGCATGACGCAGAGCTTATTGCCATTAGACAGGAAATATTCATTGGGCTCTAGCCAAACTTTTTTATTAAGGACGATGGGTCCTTATTATTTCGAGGCCAAATTTGCGTACTAAATGATAGTGCCTTATGTGAGGAGATTCTCGAAGAGGCTCACAAGTCAGCTTATGTCATTCATCCTGGTAGCACGAAAATGTATTAGGATTTGAAGAAGATGTTTTGGTGGAAGTGATTAAAGCGAGAAGTGGTGAACATGTTGCAAAATGTTTGACCTGGTAGCAAGTGAAGGTCAAACACAAGCATCCTTCTGGACTATTATAGACACCGCCCATCCCAGAGTGGAAATGGGAGAACATTTCCATGGATTTTATCCTTGGCTTGCCCCATACGTAGAAGGGTTACATTGCGATTTGGGTGATCATTGATCGTCTCACCAAATCACCACATTTCTTACCTTACAGCATGTGATATACAACATCGAAATTGGCCGAAGTTTATCTGAGAGAGATAGTCTGACTACATGGGATACCCGTGAGTATTATGTCAGATCGTGATCCTTTATATACCTCATGATTCTGGTAGAGTTTTCAAGAAGGAATGGGTTCCAAGTTGAAATTCAGTTCTGCGTTTCATCCTCAGACCGACGGATAGACAAAAAGGGTAAATCAGGTGATAGAAGATATGTTATGGGCCTGAATGTTGGATTTTCAAGGATCATGTGATAAGCACTTACCCCTGATCAAATTCGCATATAATAACAACTTCTAATCGAGCATCGGCATGGCACCATTCGAAGCACTGTATGGACGCCGATGTAAATCTCCGATCAACTAGGAAGAAGCTGGCGAACATCTTATTTTAACCTTTAACTTGATAGAAAGTACCAACGCAGGTTGTTCACGTGATTCGTGAGAGACTAAAGAGTGCTCAGAGTCGGCAGAAGAGTTATGCTGATCTCAAGCGAACCAGTGTTGATTTTCAAGTAACTAAACAACTATAAGTATATTTGTTACGTGAATTAAATTAGGTGTATCAGATTTCTAACATATGTCGTACAGATTGGCGATCATGTCTTTATCAAAATATCTCTGACAAAGGGCATGATGCGATTTGGGAAACGAGGCAAGTTAAGTCCTCGTTATGTTGGACCATTCCTAGTTTTGGGCAGAGGGAGTGAGGTAGCATACCGAGTCGCGTTACCTCTGCATTTATCCAGCGTACACGACGTATTCCACGTGTCTATGCTGAGGAAGTATGTCAGCGATCTAACACACGTGCTGGATTATCCACCACTTGATATTCCAGAGGATTTGACGGTGATGGAAGAACCAGCTCATATATTGGACCGCAGAGACCAAATCTTGAGAACGAAGCATATTCCACTCGTATTGGTCCAATGGAAGAATCACGATTCTCATGAGGCTACTTGGGAATGCGAAGCTAATATTCGCGCTCAGTATCCCCACTTATTTACCTAAGGTATGCTGCTTATTCCATTCATTAGAATAAATTCTTGCATATGATATAAATAAAAAAAAATTTCGTATGCATTGTCATTATATATGGGTATAAATTAGATCTGAAAGAGTAGAGAATTAGATGGAAATGAATTTTTCTACGTCATATATGAACTACTAATATATATATATGACACTGTTTAACTGAAAACAGTTAAACTATGTCCAACTTTGGGCTTAAACCTTCACTATTGAGTTAGTTAAACATATTAGTTATATATTTGTATAGAAAAAAAAATATTTGAAGTACCTATAAATATCAATTTGATCATCACATAATTTTTAATGATGCATAGTAGTGTGTGACACATGGATGTGTCACAGTTTTGACTCAAGACTAATCGGTAGGCATTGATTGGGTAAGATCAAGACCTGATGGTCTTGCCGCGGCAAGGGGGCATAGTGGCCATGGCAAGCATCTTAGGTTGCCACGACAACTACCAACGATTTAAGTGGGACTGAAACCCCCAAACATAATTTTGCTGTTGTTTTGTTGAGGTGGGGTTTCTGTATTCTTTCCCTCTTGAGCTACACTCAGCTCATTTCAGTTCAAAACTCTCCGATTTTGCATCGAAATTCATTGCATGTCAGAGAATCGAGCTTGGCCTAACTCCTTCGTCTCCATTTTCAACATTTTGATCCAAGTTTAGGCACATCTTTGAGGTAAAACCCAGATTTCTTCCCTTGTGATTTCTTTTCAAAATTTTGAAAGACCATGCCTCTAAGGAAGGCTATGGCTTCCAAAATTCTGCCCGTACGCCCAAAGGCTTAGGCAAAAAAAAAGGGCAAAGCCTCATCTACATCCCAAGATCTTGCTGATCCACCCGTGGATCGTGAGCAACCCGTTCTATGGTGAGACGCAAAAGCCATGGAACCTGATTGGCTGATTGAGGAATCATTACTCGTACCAACTGATCTGACCGCATGGTCATTATGCTACCTTGAGCAGGCACGTTTAGACGCCCTATTCTAGCCCATACATACACACTTTTATCCCTGCCTTGTCAAATTATTTTACCAAAATTAAAAATGTGTTGAGTTTTTTGGCCAATTAGATACTGAAATTGATGGCCAAAAATTTCATTTTGAGTTGCAAGACATAGCCAAGGCTATGGATTGCAGTGTGACGTTTGATGAGAGCTTAGGTCTGCAAGTCCCACGCTCCAAGGATGTGAAATTCCATCACATCACCACCAAGATAACTAGGGGACAGACCTCTCTTGGTCTCGCTGTTCGACGAAGCCAATTACCACAAAACATGTGGTTTCTAGACTGCGTGTTTAGACGTAATCTATACCCTATGAAGCATGACCGCGAGTGACGTGACGCTCTCTTACAAGCCTTGTTTGCTGTTCATGAGACTCGTTGGGTTAATTCCCCAAAGGTCATTTGGGAGGGCATTAAGTATGTTGGTATCCATCTATGTAGTAACGTAGCCACACCCATGCCTACATGCCCTTATCCGCGTCTGATCTCTCGACTTTCAGAGGATCATCAAGATGCCCATAATAGGGAACCCTATCAAGTACCTCCTAGTGAGGAGCTACGCACCGACCATATTCGGGTGTGTTTACCCCTATAAAATGCAAACACATTTACCAATGGGCTTAAGTGGCAGTGCAAACCCGAAAAGCATGACAAGTACATCCCACCCCACAATAGCCCCAAACCACACCATCGGCACCAACTCAAGAAACCCCAATTCCCTCTCCAGCCGAACCAATCCCCTCTAGTGAAGAGACCTTTACACTTGTCGACATTGCTCGGCAAATGAGAGAAAATCATGAACAAACCCTCCAATAATTCGACAACCTCTATCGGAACAATTATTTGCTTCATCAACGTGTCGACTACATTGAAGAGGCCACCACTCTTTTTATAGACACACCTTCAAGACCACTTCAACCCCTTATATTGGTCGAGCGCAGAATTACGAGTCTGTGTACACTCGCAATGCATCCACTTTAGTGCCGGAGCTTGCTCGGAGGGATGCAGGACCATCCTCAGCTAGCCAGTGTCAGAGTCAATCATAGCCTAGTGAGTATAAAACTCACTTTTATATGGTTGTTGTTTGTTTATTCTATCATGACATAATGGTAAAACTGTTGTATGATTCCTACACCTGATTTGTTTTACTCTATAGTAATATTTGTATACCTATGTCTGTGTTTACTTTGCTTTATAATATGACACAAGAAACATGAGACTGATTCCCTATTGATTTTGTACACCATGACCTGATCTCACTTCCCCGTCTTCGTTTATTTTTGAGGATGAAAATCTCTGAAGGAGGGGAGGGTGTAACAGCTGCCATATTTTAAACCACTATCGGGTATGGACACGGGTCAGGTCAGGTGTGTGCCTAAATTTGTTAGTAAAACCTGGTCCTTAATACACTAAAATATAGTGTATTGAGTATACACTTAAAATTTAGACCATCCCATATATTTATAGTGGTGTATTAGATGATACACTCAAGTTGTAAATTATTATATATGTACACCTAGTGTATTGGAGTTACACTGAATCTTAGGTCTTTATACTGCACTAAGTGTAGCAGACTTACACTACAATAAGTCACCCAGCTAAATATCTCTAAATTGTGTAAAGGCTTTACACTACAGCCCAACTTTATACACTTAAACAATGTATTAGAATTATATTAAAGCTAAGCCTATTTTTTCTTTTATGTGTATACCACACTATAGCTGGTATTGGCTTTACATAAGATGCCAACCCTTATTAGCTTATAAACTGCTATAACAACTCTTGACTACATGAATGCATGAGTAATCTTTTGACTCCATGCACGCAAAGTGGAAGCCAACAACTATAAAACTTGCCAACAGCACCTCCTTCTTCCTGCTTCAAACTTTGAAAGAAATCCTCTTAGCAACTATACCCTGCTCAACCATTAAAGCACGAGGTTAAGTAAAAACAAAAAATGAAACCCTGCTGCTAGCTTCTCAAATCAACTTCCATTTCAACCTCTTCAACCCTTAGAGTCAGAACCATAGATCACAAGGTGACCTGCGGTTTGATCGAGATCGCTTGGTCTCGGAGAGTTCATGCGGCCCTAGCTTGACAACTTTTGCACGAGCTCGACATACGCGACACCGACACAAATTCATCGTCATCATAACTACAACTCTACCAAAAGGTACAATGAACAACATATTAGTTCCTTGTGATTTATTTTTTATAGGTCTGTGGTGTCGATCACATGAGATCGAATCAGCTGAACAGAGCAATAAGATTTTGAGAGGGTTTCGGAGTCGAAATCCCTGATTTTTTGCACGCTGAAACTCTCATACCAAATTTATAAAAATAAAGGGGTCTCTGTGATACATATAAAATAAAATATAACGTATATATAGAGGGTAAAAGGCTCAGCTAACTAAGAGAATCAGAAAGCAAGAAGAGCAAGAGAGGGCACCACGACAAGCTTGTACCTCAGGCTTGCCATGGCAACCTCACAAGGTTGCCGCGGCAAGGTGCACAGCTGAGCAGCTTGCCACGGCAACGCTATGGCTTGCCGAGGCAAGCCTATGTCTAGCTTGTGCGGTTGCTTTGAGTTGTCTTTTGTCTATATATGGGTGTGTGGGTTGACTCTATGGCTAGCTAACCTTGTAGGGCACTTATATAAGTTCTATGGAGACCCAGTAAACTAGTGTACATGCTGAAACCATAAACATATATCATAGGTATTTGAGGCTCATGAAGAGCTTGTATAAGATGGATGATTGTTTGGATGCATGCATACACGAGTAACCAGTTATACGTAAGCGTGATATAAGGTAGGGAGTTTACCTTGCTAGTTATATTTTGTTTTCTCCTTCTCATCTCGATAGCAAATTATTGTATGAACATGATTACATGCTACACATGCTCATGTCAAGTTTTAGATAGATAATTATGATATGAGTTTTAGTTCAATATGTGAATATGTTATGAATATGCTAGACCGGTAGATGAATGGTTATGCATGATGATGCTAGACCAGTTTAGATGAATGGTGATGTATAATGACATAAGATATTTAGTTTAGACGAATGTTTTTGGATGATTATGCTCATGTTAGTTTTGATGAATAGTTATGTATGATTATGGTAAGTTCGGGTTCGACGTCTGATTTTGTATGGATATGCTAGCATCAGTTTTAATGAATAGTTAGGAATGCGGATAATAAGTTCAGATTCGACGTATGAGTAATGCATGAACATGCTAGTTCAGTTTTAATGAATAGTAAAGTATAATGATGCTAGCACAGTTTCGATATATGACTATGAATGATTAAGCTAATTTCAATTTACGTATGAACATGCAAGGCTTAGTTGTGCTATGTGTATGCTGAGTATGCTATAAGTTTCATTTACATTTGAGCATGCGAGTTTCAATGATACTAGTCTATTTTGATATATGCTATCTGTTCATGTTATTCTTGTATACCTGATACCATACATTGTTCATGCCCTACTATCCTTGATGTCATGTACATATTTTTCCTTAGCTTTGAGCCAAGTGACCCCGCTAACTCGGGAGCTCGATTGTATAGGGTTTAGGGTTTAGGGTTTAGGGTTGATGTCTTGGTGCTTGATTGTATAGGGTTTAGGGTTTTAGCACAAGTGATCCCGCTAACTAGGTAGCTTGATGTCTTGGTGCAAGTAATGCCGCTAACTCGGGAGCTTGATTTGTCTCAGTCCAATTGATCCCGCTAACTCGGGAGCTTGATTTGTCTCAGTCCAAGTGATCCCGCTAACTCGGGAGCTTGATTTGTCTCAGTCCAAGTGATCCCACTAAGTCGGGAGCTTGACAAGTGATCCCGCTAACTCGGGAGCTTGATTCTCTTGTTCTTGAACATGTATGTTTTATATCTGATAGCTTGTTTAAGCTAAACTTGTTCCAACATGATTCATTGTATCTGTTCTAGTATGATCCCTTGTTCGGCTTGATTCCTTGTATATGTTTGGCATGATTATGTAGCATGTCAGCATGATAAATTATTTGTATGATTAATGACTTATTTATGCTCTATGATAAGATATAATATGCTTAGATTTATAATTTATGTATCAAGAAGTGAATTGGTAATCTAACATATAAGTTAGCACTGTAAATTTCCCTGCTGAGATTTGATGATAGCACATCCTACGATTCCATGTCTTAATTGCAGATATTGATCCAGAGAACGAGGGTGATCCCACGTATCAGCCAGAGGAGGAGAAAGAAGAGGAGGACGAGGAGGATGAGGAGGAAGAATTCACTGAGGAATTCTTTCCTAAATAGGTTGAGAGAGTGAGAGAATTATTTTAAAATTTGTATAAACCGCAGTATATGTTTTGATGAGATGCTGATACTTCACGTATAGATCTTCTGTCCATTATTTAGATGACGGGTGGCCGTCATCAGTGGAAAGCTATACATTGCATCAATTAGTTCTTGTTTATATCTCTTATTAGTCTACCATTTAATAGATGAGTAAATATTAGTTTTTACCATATTCTTTCTTGTCAGAGTTATTAAATTGCTTCCGCATATGTAATACTTTCCATACGACACAATGCACTTGTATGACAGGATCATGTTAGGTGATTTGACGATGTGACCTTTCCTGTATATGATAAAGGGAAAAGTTTGGCCGTCATAAATCTTCTTTTCCTTTTTTGTTACTCAAGTTCTACATTTAACCCGGATGTATTTTTCCTCAAGTTTGGAGGGAATTCTGACGATCAAATTTTTTTCTCATCTGGAGAAATATCAATAATTTTTGGGTAATTTTTTTTTAGGTAATTAATTTTTTTTTTATGTCCCCTATTTTGAACCAATGAGGACATTGTCCTATTTAAGTTTGGGGGGATATACAAATCTGTATATATTAGTACGTAACGGATTTTTTTATTTGCCTTTATTCTTAAATTATTTTTTTAGTTTTTTTATTTTTAGTTAGAAAAATAGTAATTTTAGTCTGGAGTTAATCATAATATGAAAATTATGATAGAAAAATTTCTCTTGAAAATTTTACAATCCATCATAGCAAAAGTTCAGCAATCAAAATGAAACAGTTGCAATTCATGTATAGTACTTTTTAACACTGTATTAGATGAATGTTTGAAACTATATGATTAATTTAAACTGTAAAATTTAGATCATAGTTTCAAAAACTATAAAACCAGTAAGATCTTTAGCTAATATATCCTCTTTATATTTTGAGAGAGACTATTTTATTCAAGCTTAAAATTTTCTTGAAATTTTTCTGAGAAATCTCATATTACTGAACATAGAATCAAGATACTCTGTGATTATGATGATTTGTTTCTTTGGAACTGTCTGTTAAATATATCAAAGCAATAAGACATCCATACTAGTAAATTATGAAAATGATCAAAGGCCACCTTTTGTTTAAACCAGAGTAAAAAAAAGCCAAAATCCTAAAACATTTTATCCTTTGAACCCATATTAGAAGCCTGAAACCGAATTTCTTTGTACCAATATTTTATAAACCTTTAAACCATATGTATTACCAAAGCTTTCTACCTTTAACCCTTATAATTTCTAAGAGTTTAGAATGCAAAGAAGGGAAGAAGAGGGAGTGAAAGGAGTAAGAATGAAACAGAGAAGGAATGTTAGAAAAGAGGTACAAAAAAAGAAAAAAAAACAGGAAGAAAATATGGGAAAGGAGTGAAAAAGAAGAATGATTCAGTAAAAAGCTATGAAAAAGAAAAAAGAAAAATCGTAAAAAAAGATTTCATAAAAAGCTTCCAATTGAAAGAGAAAAAAAGGGATTTATACAAGAAAGAAAACAGAAAGAAAAATGGGAAGAAGTTATTTAACTTATTGGATACTTACTAAAATATAAAAGAAGGAAAGAAGATAGAGAAGGAAGAACTAAATGCTCAGAAACTTTTGAATCCTTTTCCACCTTTCTTTGAAACCTTTTAACCCAAAAACCCCATTACAAGCTAGAGAAAATATCTTTGTGATTTATGATTTTCAAAAGTATGAGTCTAGTAGAGATGCATGAAATAGATACTATGAATGAACGAAAAAGTCATATGGTCAGAATTGAGTATCTATTCCATGAGATTTACCTTCTTAGTTGATTGTCTTTTGAATTTATTATATACATATCATAATGAGAGAACCTAAAATTTTGATATTTCTTTTGAGAGTATGGCAATAGTGAGAGTGTGGATGAAAATATTTTCTAAATCTGCAGTTTAAAAAAATCTATAATGAATAAACTTTTCACTGATATGCACACACTCCACACTATATAGAATTGAAATTGCTGAGTTCTGATCAAGGATAATTACCGTGATGGAGAGTAAATGTGAAGGATTTAAAATTTTTGGAAATCATACGAAACATATGATGATTAATTTGATTAGTTGTATAGAGTTTACTTCTGAAAAAAAATATATATTTTGCAAAAAAAAAATAAAAAAATTTGCAGTTTGTAGGTAACTTCACTAAAAACCTTCAGGAGACTACAACTCCTCCACTAGGGATCACCTAGGGGTTTTAAGGCTTATTGCATCCGCTAAATGTAATCGTGCTCCCTACGAAAGTGGCATTTCATTAGTTTTGATATTTTATGTTTCCTTGTTTGCTAGGGACTGGCAAAGCTTAAGTTTAAGGTGTGATCAGTCACATAATTTACCATTTTATTACCCTTATCTTAGTGATGCTAGGACTTAGTTTGCTACTAATAAGTTAATGATATATAGATATTAAGGACAAATAGTAAAAGAGAGCCAAAGTGTTAATATTCATCAAAATGAACTCAAAAAATAGTAAAAAAATGATTGAGCAAAAAGAAGACGATTCGCCGCTGCTGAAAGATAAGAAATCGTACTTTATGATTGTGCGCTAAAGCTGAAGACGAAAAGAAAGTAAAACTTAAGAAATCATAATTTACGATTCTTCGAAAGACGATTCTTCAGAAAGCGACAAAGGAGTAAAAAGCGATAAAAGAAAGAAATCGTTCATTATAGGAAATCGTCTAGTAAGAAAGCTGTGTGAAAATGAGAAATTGTGATTTGCGATTTTCTAGAAAAAGAAGAGACAATCGTAATTTATGATTGTGTAAAGCTGCTATATTTGCTGCTTCTGCTGATCACGTGAATGAAGATTATCACCGCCATACACTGAATTAGAAGATATATAAAATTAAAAGTTTGGTGAATCATGGATTTGAGAAGATTGATGAAGATAAGCTCTTAAGAAATCCCGACTACTGAAATAAAGGAGAACAATTTAGAAGCACATCCATAGTTGAAAACAAGGAAGAATAAAATTAGGAATTAGAGCTATGTTAGAAAACATTTTTAGTAATTTCTTTTATTAGAATTAGAAGACTTTGTAAATAGACTCCTTATGATCTATAAATAAAAGAGTTTGGTGTAGGAATAAGCATCAACGAATTTCAGCATGAATTGACAACTGAGGTTAGATTTTCTTCCGATCATTAGTGTAAAATAGTTAGAGTAGATTAGATATCAGAGGTTTCTCAAGAGCAATTGACGATAGCTATTGGGTACTAAAGATTAGTGTAGATATCCTAGTTTCTCAAAAGCAATTGACGACTGCGGCTGAGGTGTTAAAGATATATTTACTTTGCTTTCTAGTTTAGATTTTAATTACTTTATTTACATGCTTTGCAAATAGTTTCAAGTTTTAATTTGAATTGACGACTCAGGTTGAGATTTGCAGATTAGTGTAACGGTTTTTACTTTTCCATCTTCAATTTTCTAAATTTTGATTGACACCCAGATTTTAAGAAGTTGTTGATTAGATTAATTTTGTGTTAAGGAATTTTAGTTTTTGATTGACGCCCAAGTTCTAAAAGTCTGCAATATGGTGTAACGGTAATATTTATTTTTATAAATATCTGATGGCTGAAGATTGGAATTGACAATGTCAATCTGAAGAAGGAGGATTAGGATTTATTTTATGCACTTTAGATTAAGAAACTATTCTTTTATTCATATTACTCAAGTAGTTTAGAACCTTTAAAGATAAATATAACTTTAAAATAGATATATATATATAGAGGATAAAACTTCTTCGTGGGAACGATCCTATACTAGCTCTACAATTTCCATTGTGTACTTGCAATAGGTTAAGACTTAATTAGACATACATAGTAAGTCGATCAACTGCAAAACCTAGCACCCCGAAAAGACCAACGATAGCCTGTTCATTTGCCAGAGCCTAATGCATGCTATAGCCGAGTGCCCAATTGTGCCATTATATCCAGATGTGAGGGAAAAGGAACAAGCTATGACATTCCAAAAGGGAGATTACAGGAATTCATACAACCCGTCATGGAAGAATCACCCAAGTTTTAATTATGGTTCTACGAGTGGGGAACAACTAGCACCATCTGTTGTCCAACCACGATATCCCCCTATAGAAACTTTCCATCAAAGACCACAAGTACCTATTGTGCAGCCACCGTTTGAACCACAAAGCATTGTACCAGATGCCACGGTTGTCTAGATCCTTCGGGACCTGCAACAACAGTCGCATCAGCACTGTAGAGACTTAACTTAGCTTGCTCAGTTTTCTCAAGTACTGCACTCACATACCCACTCCATCACGAAGTTGGAGGGCCAAATTGGTGAATTAAATTCACAGATGGTGATTGTCTAAAAATATGACCTTGCAAGGTCACAAGTTCGAATGTACTACGACAAGTACAAGGGTGTTGAACCACAGAGATTTGTCATTTATCTTTTATTTAATTTTGTTTTAAAAAGTATCTTATAGCATTAGATTTCCTAAATTATTCTTAAATAAATAAAATAAATCTACATAGTTTTGGAAATAAGGAAGGAGAAGGTGAACTAGAACCCCTCTTAGACTCTAGATTCATCCTTAATAAATCCTATTTCTTTTCTATTGTGAATCCTAGGTACCCCAATCCTAGCTACAAGCTCAGTTATGAATTAGATGGATCTAATCACGAGTTAGCTAAACCTAATTGTCAAAGAACCATTGCATGAACCAATAAAACTATCCTACAAGGCCTAGTTCGTCAGTGAATATCCTATCTAGACTAACCCCAATTCCTATAAGGCCACTGGAATTAAACTAAATAAGATTGCAACGTTACCATTGCATTCTCGATCTTAGTATGAACCTTGAACATACAATCATACCAATAATGAAATTCACAAATAGAAAAAGAAAACAAAAATATATTAAAATACTTATCCATAATTTATAAGAGATCCAGCCCGAAGCTTTGAGCACGCATCGATTGAGAGACCTTTATCATCACTGATGCAGGTTCTAATCGATGATTACATCCAATCTCCCTCCATCCCAAAACTCTTCCTAACCTCAAAATATGGAAACTCACTCAGATCCATCTAGAAAGGTTCCGACGTGCGAGTCCCCTAAAACCTAACCCTAAGGTCCTTATTTATAGATTTACAAGGCCCTAGAATAAATATACATGATAAGTAATCTATAGATCCTAAAAATTCTCCAAGAAGATGAATCTGGAAGGAAATCCACACGATTTAGAGTTATCCCATCTATTGGTAGAGATTCTGATCAGTCACATAATATACCAATTTACTGCCCTTAACTTAGTGATGCTAAGACTTAGTTTGCTACTAATAAGTTATTGATGTACAGATATTAAGGAAAAACAACGAAAGAGAACCAAAGTGTTAATATTCGTCAAAATGAACTCATAAACCAATAAAAAGACGAGTGAACCAAAAGACAAATTTCACCTATTAAAAAGATGAAAAATCATAATTTATAATTTACAGAATAAAGTACTAAGAAGAATAGAAATCGTGATTTACGATTTTGCATGAAAGCCGCTCAAGAGTAAAGTACGATACAAGAGAAGCGATGAATCATAATCATACTTGTAATGAAGAATCATTAAATAGGAAGCTGTGTTAGAAACTCGTGATTTACAATTTTCCAAAAAAAGTTTCAATAGAAGAAGAAAATCGTGATTTATGATTTTCCAGAGAAGACACCTTCCGAGGTTACTGATCATGTGAGATGAACATAGCTATGCATAAAATTAGAAAATATCTTAAAGAAGAAGTCCAGTGAATCATGGATCTGAGATGATTGACAAAGAAGGATTCTGCTACTGAAATAAAGGAGAAAATCTAGAAGTACATCAACAGATGAAAGCAACGAAAGATAAAGTCAGAAGTAGAGTTATATTAGGATAGTTTTATTTAGTAATTTCTTTTATTAGAATTAGGAGTTTGTAAACCGACCCCTTATGATCTATAAATAAGAGGGTCGACATATAGGAATAACTATCGAAGGAACTCTCAGTATTAATTGATGACTGAGGTTGGGTTTTCTTCCGATCAACTTAGAATAGATTTTTATTGCTTTGTAGATTAGATATTGAAGGTTTCTCAAGAGCAATTGACAACAGCCGTTGGGAGCTTAAGATTGTAGTAGATATCTGTAGTTTCTCAGAAGCAATTGACAACTGCGGCTGAGGGGTGAAAGATATAATTTTATGTCTTTCTAGTTTTGATTTATTTTATTATAATTTCCTACTTTGTAAACATCTTTGAATTCTAATTTGAATTGATGACTCAGGTTGAAGTTGGCAGATTAGTATATCGGTTTTACTTTTCCATCTTTAATTTTCTAGAATTTGATTGACGCCGAAGTTTTAGGAGATTGTTGATTAGATTAAATCTGTATTGATTGATGACCAATGCTAGGAAACTTGATATATAGTGTAACGATACTATTTGATTTCATAAATATTTGATAGCCAAAGATTGTGATTGATGACCATAATCTGAAGTAGGAGGATTTAGGATTTATTTTTTATAAATTTAGATTAAGAAAAAATAATTCTTTTATTCATATTTCTCCAGTAGTTTAGGAACTTAAAAGATAAGTATAAGTTTTCAGAAAATTAAGTTAATATAGATAAACCTGTCTTCGTGGGAACGATCCTATACTAGCTCTACAATTTCTATTGTGCACTTGCAATAGGTTAAGACTTAATTAGATACACAGATAAGTAGCGACCAAGTTTTTGGCGCCGCTGCTAGGGATAGCGTTTTAATATATTAATTTAAGAAAATAAGTATTTATCTCTCTTTTTATATTTCTTTATATTTTTAATTTTCTTTGATCACTTTTTAATCTTTTACAGGTTTATTCGAAGTGACGAATAAGAGCTTCAACTTTCCTTGATCAGAGAAGCTCGAGGCTTAGATTTGTTCTCTCTCCCTGCCTTTTAGAATAAAAATTAATAAAGTTAAAAAAAAAAAAAAAAATTGTCTTTTTGTACACATCACACCCGATCTCGAAGCTTAGATTTCTTCGAGTGTGATCCAGTAATTGAAAGGACTCTCTTGCGTAATTTAGCATCACACTGAACTTCCACAAGAGAATCCTTAATCATGGCTGACGATTTGTCAATCCAAGAACAGTTCAGCCCAATAGCATTAGCCGAGCCTTCTTGTATAGTCATACCAGAGGTCCCCGTAGGTCAAAATTACGAAATCAATCTCAATACACTTCAATCTATACCGACCTTTCATGGGCTTGATCGAGAAGATCCCTATCAGCATCTGAGGGACTTCATAGAGCTTTGCACAGTGTTACAACTATCACCAGCCAACAAAGAGGCCGTAAAACTATATTTGTTCTCATTCTCTCTCAAGGACAGGGCGAAGGCATGGTTAATTTTATTACCTACCAGAAGTATCACTACATGGGAGGAACTGCAGTCCAAGTTCTTGGGCGAGTACTTCCCAATTGGTAAAACTAACCAAATTCGCTAAGCGATTCAAGACTTCAGGCAAAAGCCAAGAGAACTATTTCATGAGAGCTAGGAATGGATGAAAGATTTGTTACAGCAGTGTCCTCATCACGAGGTACCAAATTGGTCGATAGCGCAAAGCTTCTACCAAGGGTTGACTGAGACTAACCAGTCTACAGTTGATGTCGTACGTGGAGGAGCCTTTATGGCTGAAAACGGCCAGCAGTCCTTGAACTTATTTGAGAAACTGGCCAATTACTCAAAGCAGAAACAAGCTCTGCTTAGATCTGATTCATATGTCACTGGCCATACCCCGCTCGCGAGGGGTGGACTATACGATATCAACAAGGATAAAGTAAAGAAGGAGGATGACATGAGTGTAAAAGTTTTGGTTCTTGAACAGCAAATCGCAACATTAATGGCCACCAAACCTAGCATCCTGGCTAGATCTTTGGCAAGCTACTCTAATTGTCAGACTCAGACATGTAGTGAAAACCCAGCAGCGCCATCCCATCAAGATGTGGTGGAAAATGAACAAATACTGGCTTTTCAGAGGGGAGATTATTGAAACACATAATCCAACATGGAGGAACCACCATGGATTTAACTATGGTTCCACAGGTAGAGCATAAATAGCACCATCGATTGCGTAGCCTAGATTTTGCCAGACTCCAAAGCCCTCAAATTCCTACTGCATAGTCCCATTTTGGACCACAGAGCAATGCACCTGATGCCATAGTTGTTCAAATCCTTCGAGATTTATAATAACAATCGCATCAGCACTCGAAGGATTTACATCACCTTGCTCAATTCTCTTAAGTGCTCAATTCACATACCCAGTCCATTATGAAGCTGAAAAGCCAGATAGGCCAACTAGCTTCCCAAGTGGCGACAAGAGAGAGTGGCCAATTGCCTACGCAACAGATCAACAATTCTAGAGGACAAGTGTTCCTGGGGGAGACATTGACTACCTAAAATCAAATATAGACACCTCATGGATCATCGAGCTAACGATTCATCCGTAGCACCAATTGTAAATTATGTAAACTATATCATTTTCTTTTTAGTCTAGGTATCATACTATGGCCCAAATCGTTGAAAGACGATGAATCGTAATATCATACCTATTGTACATTATAGTGAACAATCTTATGGATTTATGATTGATCGTCATTAGGTCTATCAGTGAAGCGTAGTGATTGCAATTCACTGATATGAGGGCTTGTACTATAATCAACCAATGATTCTAGGTCAAAACCCAATCGACGATCGATTCAGCAAGTCATCACTGAAAATAGGGCCTACATATTCGTAAAAAGGATACAACCCCCCTATTTTTGAACTCTGTAGTTTTCCTCTTCTACCTTCCCTCTCTTTTTTAAAAGGTTCTTCATCCTAACCGTTATCCTACTCAACCCAACCATTTTACTTTCCTATACACCTCTTACTTCCCCTATTTTATTTCAGGAACTCTGTGTGCATTTCATTTCACATATACTAATTAGGGTTTCAATCATCAAGAGGTAAGGTGGTGATTTTAACAATCAAATGGAAGGGTTTTTGTAAGAAATTTTTATTCAATACAGGAAATTTATGGTTAATTGATAATGCCTTTATTAACTCTTGCAGGAAAAGAAAAGTGTTGTAGCATAAATAATGAGACGGGCAAGCGACAGAGGGAAGAGGAAGAAGAAGAGGAAGAGGGAGGTAATAGTTCTGATAACACCCCAATCATTAACCGTATTGCACGGTCTACTACCCTCAAGGAAAAATCAAAAGCACCAGACCCACCCAAGAAGAAATCCAAATCTTCTGAGGTAGTTATCAGAGAACCTTCTAAAGATACGTGCGACTCTGTGTTTGCCCCTTAAAAGGGCCTGAAATTAGATAAAGGCAAAAAGCCAGCGTCTTCTGCTATGATAGTAGATCGGCTCCCTACCTCAATGAAACACCATATTGTTGGAGCCGAAATTATGATAGACGTTGAGTCTTTAGAAAAATTAGAAATGAGTGGAGAAGCCATAAAGTATTTTAAGGATGCCGGGCTGCATTATTTCCTAGAACCAGGAGTCAGACCAGTCTATCCTAGATTGGTGAGGCTATTTTATAAAAATATGACCAAAATTAGACAGGAACCATCCCCAATCCTCTCCACCAGTATCGATGGACTTTCGATCCAAATTATAAAGGAAATGGTCGCCAGGGTAATGCATGCTCCCTTGGAAATACCGCAAGTCTCCCAGAATAATCCAAAGGCCAACATTTTGAGGATGCCATCAGATACCCTCCCTGGCTTTATCCAAATGGCAACTGAGTTATTAGGAAAACTTCCACGGGTCATGTCCTTTTTCCTTCAAAAAGACTTAGAAGCAAGTAGTTTATCACTTCACTTCTTAGACGTTTTAATTCATAGGACAATTCACCCCACGGGTCATGGAATGTAGAGAAGGGCACTGTTTGCCAAGGCATGGTACTTGATGGTGAATCGCTATTGGTTCAATGTGCCCTCTTACCTTTTGAAAGTAATCACCATTGTGAGGGAGAAACTGAGTCAAGAAAATATCAGACAAAGAAGTTGACCCTACCCTTCGAAGGACATATTACTAACTTACTGATGAATGTGGGGTATAGTATAGACCCCAAGGAAAAAGCTTTACGGAGAATAGAGGAAGGCTTAACAGTAACAACATATAGAAGAACATTAGGTGCTAAAAATAAAAAGAAAATCTTGCTCACTTCTTGCACCAAAAGTACCTCCTCTACACCACAAGTCCCGCAAATTCATGAGGTCCGAGAAGAGACTACCATAGAGCAGCCAGCAGAAATCGTAGCCCCAGAAGAAGTAGTTATGGAAGAGGGAGGGAGTACTTCAACTCAATCTCAGGAAAGAGCAGAGATTAGCTCTCTTGTACTAGAGAGAATAATAGAGTTAGGAGTCCCAGTTGCAGACCAAGCCAGTCTCTATGACCCTGCTTTGGACTCACCAGTAGGGCCAGCTATGGCCCCTTCCATTGAGGCAAACACATTGCAAACCATTAGTAAAGCAGACCCTGGGAGCCCAAATATTGAAATAACAGAAGAAATTTCTTCACCAATGGACCAACAGATTATTAGAATGGCTACTTCCAGCCATATTCCTGTACTAGTAGAGCCTGTTGCTCAGCCTACAATTGAAGCCCATATAGAGCAATCTCTCATCGTTCAAGTAGTTGAAGCAAGACCAAGCTCTGAGTTACCAAGAGGGGGTTTCACAGAATTATTAAATGGATAAGAAGTACCCCCTATGGATCCTCCAGTCACTACCACATCAATCCCCAAGCTAGAAAGGAGATTGAAGGCAGTGGAGCAATGGCAACTTACACATGAACTGACTCTATTGCCATTCCAAGATGTAGTAAGCAAATTGAGGGACGTAGAGCAATGGCTAAATACATAAGCCCCAAATTTGGCACCACTACCAAGTGTGGTAAAGAAATGGATGGAGGAATTTCAAAGACTAAAGAAGTCTTTGATACTGACTCATTTTACAAGTTGGAAAGTACTTATTATAGAAAGTGTCTTGCAACTCTTTCCAACTAGTAATCGAGTCAATGGGCAAAGAGTGTAGCCACTGTTTTTCTCTGTCACTTAATGAAAATGGGAAAAACGTCAACCAAGTGGCCTCCTCTATGAAGGTTTTAATTTTAAATAAGGCACAAATCTCTAGAAAGCACGATAGATGTATATGGGGATCTTTGTTACCCTGCCTACGAAAAATTGGAAGTAGTTGAATCACATTGGGCTTGATCTTGAAGACCCCATCCCGGGTGGCTGCAGGGACTCGAATACATGAGGGAGATGCCAAACTAGCCGATGTATAATATTCCCTCAATGTCCTAGCCATATGGTCCTCTCTGCCATAATAAGTATATAAAAATAGTGCGGGGTGGCTAGAAAGGTAAAAATTATGACGTTTTGAGAAAACAAGAGCTAGCTTGAATAAGTCAGCTCGTTCTCTCGAGCGCATGGTTGGTTGCAAAAAGAGAGAGAAGAACTGCAACCACGCCTTGACCAAAACTGAAAAATAAAAATAAAAACTATTAGCCTAATTAATGAGAATCAGAAGCACGCACCTTGGCCTCTCCTAGTGTCCCGTGATAGGCCTTCAGTACGTTCAAGTTTTTGATCTTCAAACCTACAACACACACACTACAATTAGCATAATGATACAAAATATAGTAAAATAGAAATCAACTAAGAAATAAAGCTGAATTCCCCAACAGCGGTGCCGAAAGCTTGATCGTCTTAAAATATGGCCTTGCAAGTGCACAAGTCCGAATGTACTAGGGAAAGTACAAGGGTGTCGAACCACGTGGATTTATCATTTATCTTTTATTTAATTTTGTTTTACAAAGCATCATGTAGCATTAGATTTTCTAAATTATTCTAAAATAAATAAAAGAAATCTACATAGGTTTGGAAATAAGGAAGGAGAAGGCGAACTGGAACCCCTCTTGGACTCCATATTCATACTTAATAAATCATATTTCTTTTCTATTGTGAATCCCAGGTACACCCGCTCCTGGCTACAAGCTCAGTTACACCATGTATGAATTAGATGGATCTAATCGCGAGTTAGATAAACCAATTCGTCAAAGAACCATTGCATGAACCAACAAAACTACTCTACGAGGCCTAGTCCATCAGTGAATATCCTATCTAGACTAACACCATTCCCTACAAGGCCATTGGAATTAAACTAAATAAGATTGCAGCGTTACTATTATGTTCTCGATCTTAGTCGGATACCTCAAACATGCAATGGTACCAATAATGGAATTCACAAACAGAAAAAGAAAATAGAAATATATTAAAATAGTTATCCAAAATTTACAAGAGATCCAGCCCAAAGCTTTAAGCACGCATCGATTCAAAAACCTTTATCATTGCTGATGCAGGTTCTGATCGATGATTACATTCAATCTCCCTCCATTCCAAAACTATTCCTAACGTAAAACTATGGAAACTCATGTCAGAGCCCTCTAGAAAAGTTCTGGTGTGGGGGTCCCCTAAAACCTAACCCTAGGATCCTTATTTATAGATTTACAGGGCCCTAGAATAAATAACACAACAAGTAATCTCTAGATCCTAAAAATCCTCCAAGAAGATGAATCTGGAAGGAAAATTGTGCAATTTGGAGTTATCCCATCTATTGGAAGAGATACCCAGAGAAGATCTCAGAGTTAGAGCTCATCCATATTTGTAATGGCTGATTTTTCACTCAGAAACTCTGTTGTGACCGGTCAGGATTGGAGAACCGACTGGTCGACTTTAGTTTCCTTCTCCAGGTAGAAGACGACCCTCGAGCTTCAGCTTAGCTGTAATTTCTAGAGCGCTCAAAATTAGTGTGACCAGTCAAAAAAACCCTTGAGGATTTCTTCTTTCAGATTTCTTCTTTCTATCTATGTTACTTTCGATCAGTCAACTAAGTCCTGATCGGTCTCTCTTCATATTTCTGAAGCTATCAGCATCCTGACCGATCGAATTTAGTGCTTTGATCGATCCATTTTAGACTTCTTCTCTTTTGCTGCTTTAACCCTTTGCTACGCTATCCTGACCAGTTGAAATTGCATTTATGACCGGTCCATTTGACCTTTGAGGCACTCCTTTCAGTTGCATCTTCTTTGTTTCTTGATGTTTGCTTGGGTTTCATCCTAACATTGCTCATTCATCCTTTTTAGCATTTAAGCTGCTTTTACACTCGTTGAAACACAACATGAATTAAAAGCACACATTAGTGGTTAAGTGAGGATTAACTAAGCCAGGATTCATGGATAAATTGTATAACTTTTGAGTGCGATCAGATGGAAAAAAGAGAAAGTGACCAATTGCCAGCACCACTAGTAAGCAATCCGAGAGGACAAGCATTCCTCGGGGAGATATTATTAAGTATTGAAAAATACCATTTTTCACCTCTTAACCTAGCCTTTACTATTCCTTGAAGCCATTTAATAATTACCTTTTTAATGTGTTTTGTAGTTAGAATAACATTGTAGCTGTTAGTACAACTGTCATGCTTTAAATGCCAGACAGAGAAGTTTTGAAGCAGACTGTGAAGTCCAATGAAGAACTGAAGAAACACCATGGTGGTACACACCATGGTGACTATTTTGGATGCATGAGTGGGCTTCAAAAGTCTGACAGAAGAGAGGAATGAAGAGAAGGTAACGAAGAAGGTCTTGTGTGAGCAGGCAATATATAGCGTAGCGAGATTAAGCCTCGCTAGCAATTGAAGCCCAGTAAGAGGATAGACTCAAATAGCCGGAGAGAGCCTTAGAAGTCTTCTCACGTGGATCTAGCGGGGCATAGGCCATAAAGAATCTGTGCATGAAGCTCTCACACAGTTCAACGTGCAATTCATCTACAGCTCTTGCACACTCCAAAGCTAAAGACATCTGTGCGACAAGCCAAACCTATCCTAGCAACCGGCCACGCGAGTTGTAGAATTCACTGCAAATGCAATCTCGCGAAGCTCCAAAACAATTCGCACGAGCCAGCCATTCATATGCAGGGATCCTCGCGAGCATCAAAGTTACCTACGTGAGACCCTCGTGATTGGAATCACCTGAAGCCATCTACGCAAGCCATATGCTTCCAAGTAAATCTGAACCTTGTGAGCTTCATTCGGCCTCTATAACTAGCCTCGCGAACAGACTTCGGAGCCACGCGAATTGGGAATTCATGTTATAACAGCTGTGCGAAGCTCGGGTTCTAATTTCTCATTCCATACTTAGGCATATTTTAGGGATTTCCACATTGCTAGGGCACACATCTCGAGGCCCTAATCTAATCCCACACATCCCGATGCACCCAAGGGCTGTAACCAAGTCACGTCTGTAGAAAAATTAAGGTTTTCTCCCCTATTGGCCAAGGCATTAGTGACTGAGTATTTAAGCTATAACTTAATTTAGTTTTTCTATCTTTCCTTCAACCTCAGTTGGCTGTGAGCTGAAGCAGATTAGGGTTAGGGTTAGATCATTTCTTCCATTTTTCATTTCTTCTTTCTTAGTCCAGTACTTATTGGCTAACTCTCTTGTAATCAGTTGAGATTAATTTAGTTTTGTAATGGGCATTGTTTGGAACATTGGGAGCTGATTTGAGGTTTCCATTGGCTGTTGCCTTCGAGGGCAAGTATTGTAAGATTCTTTTACAATGTTGTCATTTTTATCATTTTAATTAGATATGTAGTCTTTGTGTTTTCCTTGCAAAAAAATCTGTTGGATCTAGACATAGATGCCTATAGATCTATTGATCCCATTGTTGTTCGAGCTGTTTTGCCTTGCAACAATGCTGGTAACAGTAGGTTTATTGTTCTGTCTCAGGCCTCTGTGATTGAACCTCCTCTATTGGATAGTTTGCGACCTATTAAGTGGACAGATTATAGCCTTAAGAGGGGTCTAAATCACAGATCTGAGATGGATTCTTCTTCTCTGCACATGAGCTGATTAGCCTTGTGAGAGATTGTGCAAAACCAAACTTCCCTTTGTTTGCAATGCCATCATTAGATTGTAGATCTGATTTGGTTGCAAAGATTGCAGACTTGTGAGCTGAATCATTACCGGCCTTTTGTAGCAATGATCAGCTGAGTCTAGAGCCCCTTTTGGTCCTTGATTTGAGGTAGTTTTCACCTAATTTTAAGGACTGATTGCTCCTTTGGATGCAAGTGCTTATAGCCTTATAAACATAGTGTTTGGAATAGTATCCCTGTTCTGATTTAACCCATTGCTGGGAGGAAATCTCTTGGATAGTCAGTGATCATTTAAGTGGATAGGTTATAGCCTTAGGATCAATCCCTTCAAGTGATTGATCCTCCTCTATTGGATAGTCTGTGACCAATTAAGTGGACATGTTATAGCCTTAAGAGGAGTCTAGATTGCAGGGTTACTTTGGATTCTTCTACTTACTGATGTGTTGGTAGTCTTCAGAAGGATTCCTACAGAATCAGCCCTAGATCTGAGTTTATTCATAGCTGCCTACTTCTCACAATTTTATCTTTATTTGCCACACAACCATCATCACACTTCTTTAAACCCTTTTTATAGTTTAGGACTGTACTTTGTGTTTTTAGTAGATTAGTTATGACACTTAGCCTCCCTTTTTAGGATTGCCAGATCTGGAGGGCCTACTAAAATAACCCTTTGGCATTAAAGATCAATCATCCCTGTGGGAAAAACTCTTACTTACTCAAAACTTGCTACAATAGCCTTAGATCTTGCGGGACTGTGTGCTTTTTAGACTTGCTGTTTTGTATTTTTTAATCTACCCTTGATTTATTTTTACTAACACATTCTTACCACTATTTTCAAATGAAGTTAATAGCAAGCATCTTGAAATAATACCAAACAAGTTTTTGGCACCGCTGCTAGGGAACTTTGATCTATTAGTTGACCTAAGATTTTGTTTTTATTTACTAAATTCATTTGTAGCAGTGCCTTTAATTGAATAAAAGTACTACTAATTTTTGTTAGAATTTTGACAGATTTGTACAGCAGCAGAAGGGAAAAGTTAGAGCTGTTGCTGGAGTTTAGCTAGCTTCTGTTTGCATTCCTTTTGCCATAAAACTCAGTTCCATTGTTGTTGAATTCCTTGACAGTAGTTTAGTTGTAAATTTTGTTTAGCAGTAATGTTTTTATATAAATTATTTAAGTGTGCTATGAGTATTTTCTTTACCTGTTGTTATGTGTGTGTATGCTTGGTAGAAGGTCCCTTAACCCTGAATTAGAACTTCCAAATCCTGAGGTAGAAAGGGTCCTTAGATCACTACAAAAAAAGTGGGTTTTAGCGACGCCAATTTAACGGTGTTTGAGTAAAAGGGCCACTAAAAATACCTTTTAACGGCGCTTGCGATAAAAGCACCACTAATTCTTAATGATTTCATTTTGCATCACATTTATTGCGGCGTTTACCGTGGAAACGACGCGCTAAAACAATATTTGCGGCGCTTTATTTTACAAACGCCACCATTTAAGAAATTAAGCGCGACTTTTTTTTTTTGGACGCCGCAATTTAAAATAATTTGTGGCACTTTATTTTGCAAACGCCACCATTTAGGAAATTAAGAGTGGCATTTTTTATTAAACGCCGTGATTTAAAACATTATGCGCGGCATTTGTTATTGGACGCCACGATTTAAAATACTTTGTGGCGCATTATTTTGCAGATGCCACCATTTATGAAATTAAGCGCGGCATTTTTTATTGGACGCCGCGATTTAAAATAATTTGCGGCACTTTATTTTGCAAACGCCACTGTTTAGAAAATTAAGTGCGGCATTTTTTATTAAATGCCACAATTTAAAATAATATGCGCGGCATTTTTTATTAGACGCCGCTATTTAAAATACTATGCGTGACGTTTTTTTTTATTAAACGCCGCTATATACGTAGTTATTTAGAGGGCGGGAATGAAATATTGGCGGGTACCTCAATTAGAAAGGGTTATCGGAGAAATCCAAGGGGTATTAGACACACATCAATTAGAGAGGGGTTTTCTATTTTCCTCTTGTCCATCGTCTTCTCCAAAGAGAATGCACATCAATTAGAGAGGGTTCCTCTTGGTCCATCGTCTTCTCCAAAGCACACATCTCCAGGTTCAGTTGGGAGCTAATCTGCCTAGATCAGTTTTCTGAGGTATTTTCTTTGTTTTTTATGTTAGATTTTTAAGGTTTTGTTTGATTTAGAAGATGGGGGTTTGTTTGATTTATGAGGTTTTGCTTGATTTTTGAGGTTTTGTTTGATTTACCGGCACAGCCGTTTACCGTAAGACCAGCATAAATGTGAATTTATACCATGTGTTTGGTTGTTGCAAGAGACTAGCCGACTGCCCATCTGATGGCTAGAGGAACGAGGTTTTGGGAGCTCCATTTTCTCAAAGATAAGGAAAGTATTTCAGTCACTTGGAGTTCTATTTTTGTCAAAAAAAAACTCCCAAAATGGGAGTTTTTCCCCCTTGAAAAAACATGCATTAAGCTAAGTTCGCATATAACGAAGGACTACTGATAAGGTTGTGAATATTAAACTCTTCCACTCAGTAGTTTTACCAAGAGAGGGCCCTCTATTAATAATCGATTTATAGTTGCTAATTACAACACCAATTACAGCTTTGATTGAGATTCTTATAGCATTGTGATTGAGATAATCCAGATCTTAGTGTTTATAGATTATCCTTCTCTAAATCAATTCAAATTTGAATGTTTGAATTCATGAGTAGCAGAAGGCAGTGGTTGTATTCCTAGATTAATGATTTAATAATCTCAAAATGGAATTGATAAATGTGTTTTTCTCTAACACTCCCTCGCAAATGAAGCATCCCATCGATGAAGTTGAATTTGTCTATGATGAATTTGAACTGTGCAGTTGATAGGACCCTTCTTCATGATATCAACAATCTGATCCATGGTGTTGCGGACTTCAAGGTCAAGTTGGGCAATCTTATTTCAGAAAAAGTGAAAACTGATTCATGTGTGCTTCACACAAATATGGAAGATTTGATTTGCCCTTAAGTATGTTGTTGCCTCACCATTATGCCACCATAAAATGGGGCAACAAGGTTGGGGAATGTAGAGTTCACTAAGGATTGATAGGATCCAAGTTAGTGATTTAGTGCTTGATTGGGAAATTGATCGATGATTCTTTGAAGATCATAAATCCCCCTACTGATTTGAGATCTTCAGGGCAACTAGCACAATCAACATAGAAGAAAATGGATTACTGAAAAAAAAACTTCTTGGTGGTGGTGCATAGGAGACAGTAAGAAACTGACCGTTGTTTCTTGACCACCATCAGCTGATATTCGGATCCATGAAGTTCTTGAATCCTCTTGTTGATTTGCGATCACCAGGGCAACCAGCTCAACCAGTGTAGGAGAAAGCAGATTACTAAAAAGAAGACAACTTCTTGATGGTGAGGCCATATTAGACAATATTATTATGAAGATTCGAGATGCCTAAATTTAAGAGTACTTGGCGAAAGGTGTAAAATGTCGGAGGCCTAACCAAATTTTGTCAATCATCCATTGTAGCCATCTCGGTAAATAGATCAGATTTATTCTGACCAACATTACTCCCTGCAGTTTCTTTTACTGAAAATTGGTTAGAGATCGTTGCTACTTGGTTCTTGAAGACGCTCCATCCCCATTCGATTTTCCTTCACAGAGAAATAAAAGGATGAGACCCAAAATAGCAATCATTCTCTTTAGCATACTTTTCAATTGAAGTGTTGTGCAGCAGCATACCGACGGGCTTCATTCATACCATTCATTTACAATTCCAAATTAACTCTAACATGCATTGATAGTTTAAAGAAAACAAAGGGCATTATTACCCATTGCTAGTCCTACATGTACAACCAAAGCCTTTTACACATGATTTGAAAACTTGACTCAAATCAAAAGTCAGCTGAGTGTTAGAATTCTCAAAAAGGTTAAGAGTGTGATAGAAACTCATCCCGTAGGCACAGATCTTTTGGGAAACAGGCCTTAAAATCCAAAATTTTGCTTTGCTATGAGAAACTATAGGAAGAATGTGGCCGCTCAAGTACATTCAAAATCCATGACCTTTAATATAGTGAAAAAATCCCCCATATGTGAAGTGTGAATTCTCAAACTTCCTTTCCACAATTTGGTAACAATTCCAAATATGTTGACGAGGTAGTTGTTAGACTTGTCATTTATGTAGCATTCAATATGCAACTATGTGATCACAGGACTCCTATTTCTAATTCATATAGTAGAAACTAGTCAAGGTGTGTCTATTAGGCAAGGCTCCAAAGCTTTCAAAACCAACAGAATCATAAAAACTGATGTCTATTATACAACATACCTAAACTTTATGAAAATAAAGATCATTACTTTTTTAACCTAATTTAGCCAACAAGTAAATAAATTAATTCCAATTTATAAAACGTAGTTAAACTCCATTAGAATACCCCGTCGCAGCCACATATAGTCTCAGCTTCCCAGAGAAGTCTCACACATTTCTAGACTTAGGAAGTATCACAGGAATGTATGAGGTGTCTCTCAGGTACCCTGTTTTAGCATGTGTCACTGAATTAATCATTCTCATGGCCTCCGTTAACAGCCCACCAAGGCCCAGTCCAGAATAGCAAAACAGGTTACAACAAGTCCAGATATAACCTCTGTTACAGCCCATTACCAGCAGCATTCTTTCAATTTTCTAGACTGTATTTGTAGCTCTTCTTGTAGTTGATACGCAACAGTCATACCTCCATTTTAATCACTGTTTCTACCCAACTTCCCTCCAACTCTGATATCTCTGTGGAATAGGCCTGCAACTCTTTTCAGCTTTGTATATAATGGACTTGTTTTGGACTGATAAATAGTCCTTTATTAGCAGTCATCAATCAATGTCCTTCTCTCTTATCTCTTTGATTATCAGGGCTGCAGTCTATGTTATCGAGACTTTTGAGCCTCTATTGTTGTTGGATATGTTCCTGTCTTTTGAGATTGGAAGATTACTGATATATGGTCTTTTGAAGCCTTGATTTGTTATTTCACGGTCTTATCAGATAGGAATTCTGATTTAGGGAAGCCTCGATTTTCTAACAGCCAGATATTGCAAACAAGCATGGGCTCGGTTATTTATTTTGCTAGGGGCACCCCTGGTGCACAAGCCTGTTGCTACAGCACAAACCTGCTCATTGAGAGCATTAGTCCCAATTCCAACGCCATTGCTCACAAATGTAAATTGTTTGAGATTCACTTAAATCTAGCTTTAGACATTTATTTGATATCTGATTTCGCACAGAAAAATTTATGTAATCTTTTGGCTATTCCACATGCACGAGCGCGCCTATTTATTTACTAGATTCTAACATCTTTTAATACAAATGAAAAGAGAGTTAGTTGCTTATATCAAGCTTTAGGCATTTCTTTACCAACTAATTTCTCAAGGAAAAATCTTAAGCAGCTGTTAGCTTTCTTTTTTCATCTCTTGTATCTATTTTCTAATAAAAGGGGAAATTATTCAGATCTCGAGCCTCCTTATCCGAGACCAAAAACATCAATGAGGATTGCAGAGAGGTTAATTGCTCAAGGAGTAGGATGGAAGATTTCGACAAAGTTCTGCCTAATGTTGTTTCGGGATGATATGTGATGATTTTGGGGTAGGTGAATGAAAGTTTCCCATTCCACTCACTCGGCAAATAATCACTTGGCATTTAGTATCATAACACATCCATTAATAAATGAAGTATATCTTCTTTGTTGATCTGGTAGAAGGAACTTAAAATGACTACCTTGGTATGTGTAGAACTACATTTGACGTTCTTATAGTTTTATTTGGAGTAGCTCATCTATTATCACCCTTGCAATAAAACCTTATGTTGTGCATAACTATTACCATGTTGAGGGTCCAACTTGATGCGTATTAGAGGTAGATGTTATTCTAGAAAAGACTTTATGGTTAAATTCTGGTTCCCATAATATTTGTGATTTAATTTTCCTTTTGACAATCGTCTTCTTTTTCTTTTTTATTGTGTTATTTCTTCCAATACAAGCAATAACTACTCTTCATTTTCATTATCATATATTTTTTTTAGGATTTTCAATATACGAAGAAGGTAGTACTCAGGATCATCCAATCTTTTGCGTTATGGATAAGAGTTGGATTCAAAAACATAAGGCTCCCGAAGAGTACATTGAAGGGGTGAAAAGATTTATCAACTTTACAATATCCCATGGAGTACCTATTCATGGAAGGTTCTTGTGTCCCTGCACGAAATGTTGTAATGCACACTATCAGGATGAGGGTGCATTATATGAGTATTTGATATGCAATGGGTTCATCCAAAATTATACTACATGGAGTTTTCATGGAGAGGATGTTATTTCTACAAATTATAGGAAAGATGATGTGATAGGCAATGAAGCCGATGAAGATGATGTCGGTGATGACATGAGGACTATGGTTCATGATGCATTTGGAATTCCAGTTCCAACAAAAGTCCATGATGATTTAGTAGACAGAACAAATGATTTACTCAACGAAAGTGCCGCAAAATTCTATAAATTAGCACATGATATCAAAAAAGATTTGTATCGAGGGTGTAAATCACATACAACATTATCTTTCATTATTAGATTATGACATATCAAATGCTTAGGTGGATGGAGCAATAAGTCTTTTAGTATATTGCTTGATTTGTTACAAGAAGCTTTCCCTGAGGGGTCTACATTGCCAAAAAATTTTTTACAGAGCAAGAAAATTATTACAGACTTGGGTTTAAATTATAACAAAATTGATGCATGCCCAAATGATTGTATATTGTATTGGAAGGAGTATGCCGATAAACAATCATGCAACATCTATGGCATGTCATGATGGAAACCCCAAGAGGATCATGTAGGAGGCTACAAAAAAAAGAGTCCCACAAAAATTCTACGTCATTTTCCTCTAAAATTTAGACTCAAAGGTTGTACATGCCATCAAAAACTGCATGCGATATGAGATGGCATGAAGAGGGTCGCACTAAAGATGGTATATTAAGGAATCCTGCAGATTCTCAAGCATGGAAAAACTTCGATCTCATCAACCCTACGTTTGCTGGAGACTCTCGCAATGTTAGACTTGGGTTGGCAAGTGATGGCTTCAACCCTTTTGGAACAATGAGTATTACACATAGTACTTGGCCTGTGATACTTATTCCGTATAATTTGCCTCTGTGGTTGTGCATGAAACAACCCAATATGATCTTGTCATTGCTTATACCTGGTCCATCTGGCCCTGGAAATAACATTGATGTATACTTAAGGCCTTTGATTGATGAGCTACAAGAATTATGAGAATTTGGAGTCAATACTTATGACGCTTCAAAGAAAGAAGCATTTCAATTGCGTGTGTCCTTACTTTGGACCATTAGTGATTTCCCAGGATATGCTATATTGTCAGGTTGGAGCACGAAAGGGAAATTGGCATGTCCTTCATGCCATAGAGATACATGTAGTCGCTATTTGTCAAATGGTAGGAAGCATTGTTATATGGGTCATTAGCGATTCCTACCGTCAAATCATAAGTTTCGAAAACAGAAACAATCTTTCGATGGCACCGTAGAGGTTAGAGAAGCTCCATTTCCTTTGTTAGGGACTGATGTATTAAACCATCTAGAGAACAATACAAATATTTTCGGAAAGGAGTAAGTGAGGAAAAGATCAAGAAACAAAGAGACTACAAAATTGCCATATAACTGGAAGAAGAAGAGTATATTATTTGAGTTGCCGTATTGGGAGCATAATTTACTAAGGCACAATCTAGATGTGATGCACATTGAGAAAAATGTATGTGACAATATTCTTGGAACTTTATTAAATATTAAAGGAAAAACGAAGGATAATTTAAAAGCACGTCAAGACTTAGAAGCAATGCGGCTAAGACAAGAGCTTCACTCGGAATGGAAGGAAAATAATTGAGCTTATCTACCACCTGCATGCTATTCTATGACAAAAAATGAGAAAGAGAAGTTTTTTAGTGTGTTAAAAAATTTGAAGGTTCCGGATGGTTACTCCTCTAATATAGCAAGGTGCGTCAATGTTAAAGACCAAAAAAATTTTGGCCTAAAAAGCCATGACGGGCATGTCATTATGCAACAATTTCTTTCACTGGCGATTCAAAAATTGTTGCCCAAGAACGTAACATCAACATTGATAGAATTGAGTGCATTCTTTCAAAAATTATGTTCGAAAGTTTGTGTGATTGATGATTTGAAGAGACTCGAGGAGCACATTGTGTTGGTTCTTTGTTACTTAGAGGAAATTTTTCCTCCTGCATTCTTCGATATTATGGTTCACTTGCGCATACATTTGGCATCAGAGGCACTGTTAGGTGGTCCAGTCTAGTATCGATGAATGTATCCAATCGAAAGGTATTTTCTTATAATATTTTAAATAAATTTTAATTGTTTGATGTTTCACTTGCCGATGCTAATTTTTTTTACCTATAGATACCTCTCAACATTGAAATCATATGTGCGCAATCGAGCTCAACCTGAAGGATCCATTGCGGAAGGATATATCGCAAATGAATGTCTCACGTTTTGCTCAAGGTATTTACAGAATATTGAAACAAGGTTAAACCGATCCCTACGAAATCATGATAAAAGTGCTCTCAAGGGTGCCTCACCATTCATTCTAAAAGAGGTAGAATGGATGCAAGCACATAGATATATCCTCTTCAATCATGAGATGGTTAGAAGTTATCTAGAGTAAGAACTTGAGACTTTATGATATTACTTTTCAATATTATTTAATGTCTAGTACTCCTTAAAAAATTATGATGATACAGGCAGCACAACAAGCTATGCTTTTGACGAATTCGAATGCATCTCCCCGTGATATCAAAAAAATGCACAACGAACAATTTGCTGGTTGGTTTAAAGAACATGTAAGGGCAATCCACTTATTAGTATAGATTTTTTAGAAGAATTTAAAATATTATTTAAACTTCGTCTCCACTTTATATAGGTTCCGAAGTTGCGAAAAGCTAATAGACCATTGCCAGAAGGTCTTCATCTACATTCCCAATGTCCACAATTTTCAGCTATGAGGTTCACTAGCTACACAGTTAGTGGATATAAATTTGGAACAATCGGTAAAGAGAAGAGTGCCAGGACCCAAAATAGTGGTGTTTTTGTCACAGCAGCGACTACGAGTTATGCAAGTAAAAAAGACAGAAGACCGTTGCAAGAGAGATAACTTACTATGGTCAATTAACAGACATAATTGAGTTGACATATTCTGAGGAGCTGAAGTTTGTACTATTCAAATGTGACTGGTTCGATGTAACGTCACAAGGAAGGGGAATTAAGACCGATGAGTTGGGGTTTACACTTGTGAATTAAAAAAAATAATTATTCTCTGGTCTACAAGCAACCGATGAACCATACATATTGGCATCTCAAGCTAAGCAGGTGTTTTATGTTGAGGATCTAACCGAGCCTAATTGGCATTTGGTTGTCAAGATAAAGCCTAGAGACCTATTCGATATGAGTGGAGAAGATGTTGAGTTATTAGACAGTGGACCATATGAAAACCAACAATTAAATGAAACAATAGAACGCTATATCGATGTTGTCAGTTGGGTGAGGGAAGATGTTATCGGTTCAACTATTGTTGTACCTATTCATAAGCATTCTGCTGCACAAACTCCTTCGATTAACGATATTAGCGATGAAGATGAATCAAATTTCGATATAGAAATGGATGAGATTGAAAATGAGTGATTTTATAAAAAAAAAAATTGTGCACACTAATTGTATGATGGCCCTTTCTTGTTCAATGTGTTTTTTTTTGTATATATTGTAGCAAGTTAGCAAGAGATCCTGCTATGTTGCTCCTTGATAAAAAGGATTGGCATAAGGTGGAAGGCGAATCGAAGGACCGTGTATGGAATCAAATTTTGGTAAATATGTGTTTTTTTTTGTAGTATGCATATTTTTTTTCATTTTTGCCTAATTTAAACTTGGAGTAGAGTAAATAATAGTTGTTTCATCATTTTTGCACTATTTGGTAGACAAAGTTTGATATTGAAGAAGGGCTGCGGAAAAATATAATCAAATATGTCGGCAAACAATGGAGGGATCACAAGAGTCGTTCAAAAATTAAATTCTTTGATACTCTTAGCGAAGATGATGATTTCATTGCAAATTGCCCTGACAATGTACTTCAAAAACAATGGGAAAATGTTGTCCACTTTTGGTCTACTGAGGAGGGAAAGGTATGTTTTAAATTCATAAGGTTTCTAACATATCTTTTATATAACAAATGTCTCATTATCTAATAATTTGTGCACTATAGCGAAAAAGTGAAAAAAATAAACTAATTTGAGCTCAACAAAAATTACCTCATACATTTGGTTCTAAAAGCTTCGCGAGGGTATTCCACGAGCAAGTAAGCATTTTATTTCATAATATTTTTTTAATGAATTATACGTCGTCAACTAAATTTTATAATTAATTAAAATGAGTGGTTGTCCTTTAACACAGAGTATGATGAGTGAGACACAAGAAACGCTGAGTCGAGCAGATGTTTTTATCTTAACACATCATCGTAAAGATGGAACGCCGATCAACACTTTTGCTGGAGAAAAGATCGTAAGATTACAATTCTAACTATTAATACTATATCATTTCACTTATACTCTTTTTTACCACTTGAAATTAGACATTTAATTAAAATTTAAATTATTTTAGAAAGAGATGCAAGATTGCCGTTCAGCCCTATTGGAGGGATTACAAGATTCGATCTCTCGCACTGACGTGTATGCTTTGGCCATGGGAAAAGAGAGACATGGTCGTGTCCGAGGCATTGGATTAGGCCCAACCCCTACTAGTATTTTTGGGTCAACCTCTAGCAATTGTGCATCCTCTAGTGAACTCTCTGCAATGAGAGCTAAGCTAGAAGAATTGAAGACCCAGAGGGCGAAGAACAATATCATAATAGAGACCCAAGCGTCGGAACGAGTTGCCACAATGGAGGCACAAATGATAGAAAAAAGTGCCATGATGGAAGCACAAATGGCAGAAAAAACTGAGAGTATGGAGGCACAAATGGCAGAACAAACTGTAATAATGGAGAAGAAGATTGCAGAAATGGATAATTTTATGAGAATGATGATTTCTAAAACAGGTATATATCACTGTTTTTCTTTTTTAACTATAATATTAGATTCGTTAGAAATTTAAAATGAAAAGCTTAGTTTCACTTAAATTTATTTCATTTTCATGTTATTAACTAAATGAAATATTTAGTTTCAATTCTGTAGGCTAAGAGCAGTGGTGTACCTTCCACCAAAATCTAATCAGGTGCCTATCTAGGTAAGCTGCTGAAATTTTGAGTCTATTGAAGTTGCTAAAATTTCAGTCTTTAAGATTACTTTCTTCAAATCCATTGATTATTTTAAATATTCATTTATGGTGCCATTTATGTCTCCCTATCTGATGTTGATTTTTGATTTGTTTGTGCAGTTTTTGAATTTACTACAATGCAACACAACATGCTAGAAGAGTTCTATGTTTCATGCTACAACAATGGTGCAATTGAATCAATTCATCTGAAAAGGCTAACATTACCTCACAGAGATAGAAACAATGGAGATTTTTTTTGTTCCTTAGCCTATGGGCTATGAATATGGGGATTTTATGATTTGGCCTTATAAAGAAACTCCTTACTTTTGTTGATTTTTGTTCTTTATGTCATTACTTTTGATGATTTAGCCTTTTTGGGGAGGCTTATTACATTGTGTTAAATTCTATTGAGCCTTGTATTTTTTCTTTCGTAAATGATTAATGTGTGATTGTAGATGAACAATTATTTTATTTGTCAGGATGATATTTTTTAAAACCATGTATGATATAGGTAACTTTTTTAAATATTAATAAAATTAAAGAAATATTTTTTTAAAAATTAATATTTTTAATGGCGTTTTTGGAAACACGTCGCTATAGGTCACTTACAGCGGTGCTTCATCTACAAACGTAGTTATATCTTTTCAGGTACACTATTAGTGGCATTTCTAGAAAATGTCACAAATAGGTCTATTAGCGACACCTTTTAATGGTGTTTATAAGCGTCGTCGAAACAATTTAGATGACATTAATGAATGTTAACCACGACGTGTTTAAGATCGTTTAGTGGCGTTCCTTAAACGCCGCTAATAATAAAAATATAGCGGCGCTTTATCGAAAATGTCGCCATGAACGTCGCAAATAGCTATTATGACACACGTATTGTTGATGTTTGAATAAAGCACCGCTAATTGTATTTGCCGCGTTTATCTGACTTTTTGCGGCATTTATTGAGCGCGGCAAAAAATCAATTTTTTTGTAGTGGATATAGAAACACTACACCAGCCCCTGTTATTAAATTGTGCTAGCTGTGATGGCTGAGAGGTAGAGGACACTGAAGGAGTATAATGCACTTGGGGGATATACATCCCCCTTTTGCATTTAATTCCATTTAGTTGAGGGAAATTATGAGATTAAGTCTTCCACCATCAGTATGCTACCATCTTTCCATGGGCTCAGTAAGGAAGATCCTTGCAGGCACATCGATGAGTTCTTGGCACTTTGCACCACATTTACATTGCTGGCTTGGGACCGGAAGCCACCAAACTTAGGCTTTTTCCTTTTTTCCTAAAGGATAAAGCCAGCACTTGGCTCTCCAGGCTCCTAGCTAACAACATACAGACATGGAATCATTTCCAAAGCCAATTTCTGGCAAAATTCTTTCCTATGAATAAAAATAGTCAGATGAGGACGAACATACTTTTATTTACTCAATCCTCAACTAAAGATTTTCATGGAGCATGAGAAAGGTTTCAAGAAATGTTAAAATAATGTCCCCACCACCAAATTCTATAGTGCCATCTTGTACAAGTCTTCTACCAAGGAATTGATCCCAAAAGTAGGGACATGGTAGATGCCTCTTGTGGGGGTAGTTACCTCCACAAGATAGCTGGTGAGCCATGGGACTTGTTTGACAATATAAGTGAGAATTCCATGCAGCAGGAGTCATTGTCTCGCAATGATAGTCAGTCACCAGCTAGAATGGTGGCATGTATGAGGTCAAGGTATAGAGTGAATTAGAAAGGAATGTGAACAACATGAGCTTAATTTTTGATAAGTTGGTGAATGTGATGCAGCATAGATTGGCTGCACAAGTGGAAGAGGTATGTCTCATATGCCAATCTCCCACACATTAACTTCAAGAATGTCCATAAGACAACCAGTTCCCTGATTTGGTTATGGAGCATGCCAATGCTGCCCAGGCATATGGGCAGCAACCTGTTGGGTACACCTGGAGAAACCATCCAAATCTAAGGTGGAGACAAGATACATATCAGCAGTAGTAGCTGGCAGTATCATACAGACCATAACACCAGTTCAACCAGGGATATGCACCTAGGTAGAATTTTTAGCTGCCTGCCCCACAGCCAAATCAGTTGGTTTTGTCCCTATCAAAGTCCATATCCTATTCTTTTGGAAAGCAAATGCTGGCATCAATGTAAAATTTGGAAAACTTGGTACAAACTGTGAACTCTAATGGGCAAAGCATTAAAGAAATAAAGGATCAGCTGGGTCAAATCTATAATGCTTTGAACAAGAGAGAGGAGAGCAGGTTGCCCAGTCAACCCTTGGCCAACCTTAAAGGGCAGTACATGATTGGAGAAGGCTCCTCTACTCATGAGGAGGCTAGTGCAATCACTACCCTGAAGAGTGGCAGGGTGGTTGACAATCAAGTGGGCAAGGCAGCTGAGGAGACCATAGAGAATGAAAAAGAAAAAATGTGAGAATAGAAGAAGATGCGAATTCATCCCCTGCTGTGGAGCAGCAAGGACAAAATAAGGGGGCTGATGTTGAGCCCCAACATGAAGAAATAAATGAAAAAAAATAAATAAATTTGACCATGATGTAGCTAGGCATACAGCTGAGGTACCAGCAGTACCTCAGTTGCCATTTTCTCATGCACTTGATGGGCCTTCCCCTTTTGACAAAGGGAATCCCCAAATAGATGAAATGATGGAAACCTTCAGGCAGGTCAAGATAAATTTACCCTTGGTTGATGCTATTAAACAGGTCCCTGCCTATGCTAAATTCTTGAAGGACATTTGTAATTAAAAGAAGAAACTAAAAGACCATTTATCCAAGAACGTTTTTGTAACTAAAAATGTGAATTCTATGCTTTTAATTTCCACACCTGAAAAGTTGCAAGATCCAGGGGTACCTACTATCCCCTGTGTTATTGGTGACCACACCATTGGTAGGGCTCTTTTAGACCTAGGAGCCAGTGTGAACCTGCTGTCATTTACTGTGTATAAGCAGCTAGATTTGGGGGAGCTGAAACCAACTCCAATTGTGCTCTAAATGGTTGATAGGCCTCAGAGGAGGCTTATGGGTGTGGCTGAGGATGTTTTGGTAGGGGTAGACAAGTTCTTTTACCCTGCTGATTTTTAGTCTTGGATATGGAACCTGTTGAGGTATTTTTTATGTGCTTGCTACTGACTTTATTGAAGACAGTGATAAGAATGGGATGAATAAAAAATGGATGAAAGATAGAGTGAGAATTATAGAGCAGCAAGCCTAAAAACACACAATCCTGCAAGATACAGGGCCTGTTGTAGAAACTTTTGATAAGTAAGAGTTTGTCCCACAGGGAAGTTGATCTTAAGCTCCAAGAGAGCCATCTTTAGTAGGCCCTCCAGATCTGACTACAGATCTGGCAATCCTAAATGGAAGGGGATTTAGGGTCACTAAAATCTAAATTCTAAGGTATCCTAATGTCTAAACTATAGAAAGGGTTAAGAAAGAAGATGGAGTGAGAAAATAAATATACAAGGGTGAGAAGTATGCTATTAGGTTCAGATCTGATGGGTTTCATGACTCAAATTTAGATCTGCTGCTATAGAAGTCCTGTCCAATGGCTACATTATCACCACTGAGGAGAAAGAATCCAACTCATCTATGTGTCATGATCCAATCCCTTTATGGCTATAACCTGTCCACTTAAATGGTCACAGACTATCCAATTAGGGAACCACAATTCAGAGATGGGTCAGAACAAGTTTATCATTGTAGGCACTACTTCATCCAGGCTACAAGCACAAGAATCCATAGGAAACCTCAACCTCTAAAATGCTATGTGTAGGGCTAGGCCTGTATGGGAGCATGTTAGCATAGACACATAGAACCAGCAAGAGTTTGAGTGCAACCTTAGATTCAGCTGTCCACTGCTTTAGAGAGACTGTAGTGATCCAGTCGCAAGCCTACAATCTCTATAACCAAACCAGATCTGCCATCTGATGGCGAGTCTATACACATACATGGGAGTTTGTCTCAGCACAATCTCTCACAGGGCTACAAGCACAAGCGCAGAGAAGAACAATCCGTCTTGAGTCTGTGGGTTGGCTTCACCCTAAGGCTATAACCTATCCACTTAAATGGTCACAGACCATCCCAGAGGCTATCCTCCTCACAAAGCTCAAGATAGAACAAGAAACATTGCTGCCACCACTATATTCACAAGGCTATAAAAGCTCATTGCTCCCATGGGGACTTCAGATCTAGTGGGTCCTGTGGTGGGGCTAGGCCTGTATGGGAGCATGTTAGTTCAGACACACAGGTCACTTGGATCTGAGTAAACCATAAAATCAGTCCTCCATTGCTTGCAATACATCCTAGCAATGGAGGATCTCAAGGTAGCAGCCTTGTACAGAACAACTCACAAACAAAAATCCCATAAATGTAAAACACCCTATCATAAAACTCTATTAATCTATTCCAAATAGTCATACAAAGTCATAGCCAGCAAATGCTAGACTATGGAAAGAAGAAAATAAAAAGAAACTACCTAAACCTAACCTAAACTTACTAGAGATCTATAGCCGATTCCAGAAGAAGCAAAACTAAGTTCTATTCTATGAAGTCTTCTAAACCTAAATTAGGCTTAGGTTTATATAGCAGTTAGTTTGGCAGTGCCTTAGGGTTAGGAAACCCTAATTTTAACGATGACACAGGGCCTAATACTGTTTCTTGGATGCCTCGGGGCGCATGCATAGAAATTAAAGCGTTGGAGTGCATGCCCTAATTGCTGGAAGTTCCTAGAATGTCTTCTGTAGAAATGAGGGAGAGTTAGAGTCCAGAGCCTCACTAGGTAGCACTGGCTTCCAAGACTGTCACGTGGTAGCACGGTCTTCACAAGATTGGATTAGTTTGAAATTCTAGCCGTCGCGGGGTTGTCTTAGTTGCAGCTGAAGCAGTCGTGCGATAGAGCATTGAATCCTCGCTCGACTGCTCTGGTCCTCGCGGGATTGCACTTTCCTTCTGAATGGCACCGGAATCGCGTGAGCAGTTTTTTTCTTAATGGATCTTCACGAGGATCCTCGCGAGAAAGTGATGTGCATTGGTCTCTGAACTGTGCGAGAGGTTTTTCTGAAGTTTTGCATCCCGCGGCCACTGCGCGACAGCTACGCGCAGAGATACCTGGAGCTCTCTCTCCTCAGCTAATCTGAGTGAACTACGTGAGGTTTGAGAGCTGGTTTCTTGAGCTGCATGAGACTGCATGATCATTTATATATGAACTATGCCGCAGCAGCTCTTCTCGCTACTAAATCGGCGGAACAAAGATGGACAATTGGTACGATGTCATGGGAAACTCGTGAGGATTACGCGAGGCAGGCTTTCTGAGTCATGTGAACCTTGCGACAGCTGCGCGAGGCTCATTTTTTTCTTTGTTGTTGTTGTGCTCTGCCTTCATGCAGTCAAGCTCTCTGTCTTCCATTCTCCTGAGAGACTTCTAGGGCAAAAGTGGGCTCCTTAGCAGGATTAAGGCCTTATTGCAGCTGTTGTTTATTACCTGTAGAACATGCTTAAAATACTTTTATTAAATGATTAAGGGTCCCACAAAGATTAAGTTAAGGGGTGAAAAGTGGTACTTTTCAGGTTTTAACACACCCCCAAACCTAATCTTTGCTAGTCCCTTAGCAAAGCTACACTAAAATTCGACAGAAATTAAATGCCACTTTCGTAGGGAGCACGGATACATTTAGCATATGTACCAAGCCTTTTAAACCCCTAGGTCATCCCTAGTGGAAGAGTGAAGTCTCCTGAGGGTTTTCAGTGAATATACCCACAAACTTCTTAATAAAACAGTTAACAGTAGTGCAAGATTGTCAAGTTAGCAGTCAAGAAATAGAGTATCAGTTCACCCTTGAATCGGTAAAAATATAGGAAATTGAAAATACATTGTCTGCACAGATGTTTAAGCAACATAAACTTCACATGATAGCACAGAATTTCCAATCAGTTCACAACAGGGAAATTACGTATGTGTGTTAGCACTGAGCTCACCATTAAATTAAAAATTAGGTTGTAGGTCATGCCCAATACATTCAATATCAGACCCAAAACTCTCCAGAGCGTACTCTCACAAAGAACTTTTGAGGGTTTCATTGTCTCTCAAGCTCAAGAGCAGTTACATCCCCCAAATGGGTCTGTTAGCATGAGCATAGGCATAGCATTCAAGTTCTGGCATCATTGGCAGATTTTTACCATAGATTGGACAACTCATTATCTCCACGTGACAGCTCATTCAACTTTGGATCACAAGGGCTTTAACTGGGCTGTAATGTGGCTTATGGTATTGGGTTATAAAAAGAATTGGAAGGTTAAAAAAGGGGTTCAAAATTCAGAAACAGTAGGTGCAGGAGGTGATTCATGACTTCACCTTCTTTAATTCAGCTCCTTTCATCTTCTTTGAAATCTTCATATTTGAAGTGATCAGTTTCTCCTCTTGTTTGATTTTTTTCCAATGAATGTTTCCTCTTGATTCCTCTCTTACTCCTCTTCATTATTGTTTTCTTTTCTTTCTGGTGCAATTTTCTTCTTTTTTTTTATTTTATTTTTGCTTTGATGAATTGCCACCTTTTTCCTCAGTTGTTACACTGGTAGAACTTCAGATAATTCTTCTCCACTCATTCAATGTTGACCCTAGCTAGTCCATCTTTAACTCTTTCTCCTTTACCTTCTGACTTCTCAGAGTGAGGGTAAGGTTAAATCAGATCCATAGGTTCCGGTACAAGTACTCAGGTGTGTTTTGAAGAAAATTAGACTTTGAAGCTCAAAGAGTGTATGAACAAGGGCAGTTGCTTTAGGGTTTGGTCTGTTTAGGCTCAAACTGTCTAAGAGAAGGCCTTGATCCTTTCCTAAGTGTCATGAGGGCTGTTAGTTGTTTCAACTTGGAGTTACCTAACTTTTAGTGAACACATTGACTCAGCCAGTCCTTAAAGCTAGAAGAAATTTGCCTCAATCACTCCTCAAATAAAAAAAAAAAATTGCAGGCCCAATTCTCACTTGTGATGGTCTTCCTTTGAACTTTTAAGTTTGTCCTTACCTTTTCTCTCTTCAATGATTCACTAAGTGCTGATACCAGTGAGTTTTCTTGGTGTTCTCATCATGGAAATGTGAAAATTTAGAAATTTATAATGTCTAAAGATCTGCAAAATGTTATAAATTCCTTAATTTTCATAATTCTTAAGTGAACACAGCTCCATTTCTATGTCACTCACATGATTCTGTTGCACTTTAAGTTAACTATGTTATTGGCAGACCTACCTGCCACACCCCCAACCTAGGAGGAGCAGTGTCCTCACTGGTTCAGAGGTGAGAATAAACGGTAGAATCCAAGGAAACATACAGAAATGAACACAGAAGAAGAGAGAAATAAAAATGCAAAACTGAACAGTATGGAACTAAAAGAAAACTTTCATTGAAATAAAAAGAAAATATGACAAAAAGATGGAAAAAAGAAAATAGAAAATGGGGGGGGGGGGTTAATGTGTAGCCGGGGGAGGGTTGGAGGAAGATGGAGGGGGAGATGCAGGTGGTGCCTTGGGAGCCTTTGGTTCCTTGGGTTCTTGAGGGGCTTTTCCTTTACGCTTAGCAGGGGGGGTGGCAGGGGATTTTCCTTTGCCTTTGCTTGTGACTTCAGTGTCTGCAGGGGGGACCACTGGGGAATTTTCTTTTCCTTTAGCCTTGGGTTCCTCAGTGGGGACCACTGGTGACTTTCCTTTTTTAGTGGACTCAGGTTTGGCCTGGGACTGTGCCTCTTCAGACTGGGCAACAGGCTCTTTGCCAATTTTTAAAGGGACAACTTTGGGAGCAGACCTCTTGGCAGTGACTTTCCTCCGCTGAGGATAAGTTTGTTCTTGTGGAGGTACAACAGAGGCCTTGGGAGGTGGAGGCTGCTCAGTAGTTGTAGGCGGTGCCGTTGGAGGTGAAGCATGAGCTTTTCCTTTATCTTGTTGGGGCTTAGGTGGTGCCTCCTCAGACTGGGCAGGTGGAGCTGGAGTAGTAGTTGGCGCAGGCTGAGGCACGTGAACTGAGAGTGGGGTTGGGTGGTAAGGTTCATTTCTGGCAGCGGCCAATGCGGATTCCAATGAGGCTATCTGGACTTGAAATTTGAGGGCATCAGTCTCATGGATCTCCTTTTGGATTTTTTGGATTTCCTGAGAATTGTTAAGTCATTTTTCAAGCATTCTTGCCCGGGCAGTCGCAGCAGCAGCATTAGATTTCTCATACTCCCAATTTATCTGATAATAAGTAGATGTAGCTTTCATCTTCTCATATTCCTCCACAATATTTTTCCACCCCAAGGAGATGCCCAGTATTTGCTCTCTGTGGGCCTCCATCATCTCATCAATCTTCTCCAGCAGGGGGGTCTCAATTGATTGACGTAGCTTGGCCATGCCCCTCAGGACATCCATCCTCAGGTAAGCATTATCCCTCATGTGATGGAGAATGGTGAGGTAGGGAGGGTTGTAAAAATGATGTTTTGGGGCAATGGGAAGATAAGAGGTGGAAGGGGCAGATTGGGCTTTGTCCTGGAGGGGAGGAGGGGGGATGATTGTAAGGAAGTCAAGTGGTGGGGGAATGGGGTCAGGTTCTGGGTCTGTTTGTGTAGATTTGGCAGAGAAGGTGGGAGGGGGTAGGATAAGAGGGGGGCTAGAGGGGATACGGGGAAAGGTGAAGGGTGGAGGCTCAACAAGAGTGGGGAGCGATGGGGGATGGAAAATTGGAAAGGTGAAAGAGAGTAAAGGAAATGGGTAGGCAAGAGGTAATGGTGATGGTGGGGGGATTAATGATTCAGGAGGAAAGTCAGTTTGGGTGGTCTTGTCAGTGAACAGGACCAGGGGGGTTGAAGTGGATGGGGTAGGGATGGGTGGAGTGCATAAGGTGTGTAGGGTGGATTGGATGGAGGTGAGTTCAGCTTGCATCTGGTCCTGTTTGTGGTTATTGGTGGATAACTGGGCTTGGATGTCTTGGATCAGGGGTAGAATGAGGGTTAGTGTGTCAAAGCTAGGAGGTGGGGTTTGTGAAGAAGAGAGTACTGGTTGGAAAGGGGAGGAAGGAGCATGATGGAAAGTGGAGGGAGGGGAAGAGTGGGGTTCTGTGGAGTGGTGTTGTGAGGTAGTTGGGGAGTCTGGCAGAGGGGTGTAGTAGGTAGGCATGGTTTCAAGGAATGCAGAGATGAAGGTTTGGAAGCCTATGGATGTCTTAAGGGTTAAGTCAATGTCTGAGAGAGGAGATAGAGTAGATATGGCTGGGGTGGTGGTTTCTTCAAGGTGGGGTGGGTGAATGGGGATGGAAGGTATTGAGGGTGGTGTCTGGGAGAAGGTTGGGATGGTCTGAGTAGGTTTTCATTTCTTGTAGGAGATGAGTGGGGGGCTGGCAGGCTTAGTTGGAATTGTGGCAGTGTACTGAGGTAAGGTAGGGGATGGGGAGTCCTCCCATGGACCAAGAACAGGTGAAGGGGAAGTGGGCATGGAGAATGGAATCAGAGGGGGGTGAGAGATGGATGCAAGAGGGGTAGAGGATGCAGAAATAAAAGATGGAGGGGGTGTGGCTGCTGCTGCTGCAGGGATGGAAGTGATAATCTCTGGAGGCACCTCCTTTATAGCAGGGGTAGACCCTAATCTGGCTACCGCTTCTGTTTGCTTGGGTAGGACTTGAGCCTCAGCTGTCTTCTTTTTCTAGCCCCCCATCAAGCTCCTGCTGATTCCCCATTGCCTCTTGGCAAAGGTAGTAGGGGTAAGGGTGGTGGTTTGCTCGATCCTTCCTATCTTGTAGCCCCACTTGATCAGCAGCAAGGCGATGATTTGTGCATAGGGTAGGGTGTGAGGCTTCTTGTTTGACCTTAATTTTTCCACTGTATCTTTCATAGCCTCAAAAATTAGTCAGGCTGCATGGAAGCCATGGCCCATGTGATAGGAGTAGACAACATCCGCAATGGAGGTTCTCCTCTTCTGCTGATGTCCTGAGCAATAGATGTTCTTCAGCAAGACTTGGTCAATGAACAGTAGTTTAGGTTCTAGTTCCCTCCTTCTGATTGAGTCCCCGGTGGCTTTTAATCCTCTTGTTAGGGTCCTTGCAATTGTGTCAATTGATGCACGTAGAGGGGGGCCATATCCACAGCTAGGATTGAATGTTGCTGGGATGCCCAACACTTCAACAATCATCTTAGGGCTCACTAACAAATCAAAATCATCAATCATCACCAGCAAGCACTCTTGTCCATCGTTGTCCTTCTTGACCTTGATGTGCTGGTAAAACAGCTACACTAGCCTTGGGTAGGCTAGTGCTGGAATTTCTCTCATTAATGGCATCAGGCCCGCTTTGCTTATGAACTGTACTACAGGGGCAGAGAGAGGTTCTTTCTCAAAAAAGGGTACATCAAAGGCTGTTTTAGGCTCTAATGGGATTGACTCCATGAGCTCAGAAGGGGTAGAGAACTTAGTGGTTGGTACCGCCGCCTCCTCAACCACTTCCTTTCCTTTTTTGGGGGACTTTGAAGTCTTAGCCTTTTTAGGGGTAGTCTTTGCAGGGTCCTTGTCCTTCCCCTTTCTCTTTTGTGTAATTTTGGGAGCCATTTCTAACTCTGTCCTCTAGTATGAGCAATGGAGACCGAGATCTAGGGTTTGGTTTGATTTGACGCACAGGGCACCTCAAGATCTTAGAGCAGAGGGCAATGGATGGGGGTGATGATAGGAACAACTCTGTAGATTTGTGAAGTGAATGATGAGCTGTAGGAGTGATGCTGGACGGGAGAGGGGAGAGCAGCAGAAGCTAGGGTTTCATAGAGGGAAGAAGGAAGCAGATAATGAAAAAGGGACAAAGCGCGGGGTTGAAATACTTATCGCGAAGCTCGGCACGCTTTGGAACATCTGGTCGTAGGGTTGGAAATAAACCTAGCGAGGGTGTTGATTACATCTGGATTGTGCGACAATCTCTAAAGTCGTCCTTGGAGCGCGCGACAGAATGAGATTAATTCATGTGAATTGTGCGAGCGGTTCCTAAGGCTCTATTTGGATTGCGCGAAAAGCTCTGAGGTTCCTTTTGAATCTCGTGACAAACTTAGAATCTCGCGACAGTAAATGGAATATTTTTGTTGAATTGCGTGAGATTCTCCCAGTTTATCTTGTGAACCTTGCGATAGCCTGATAATCTCATGACAGGTAATGTATGGCTCTATATGAATTGTGCGAGAAGCTCTCAGCTACACATGAATCTCACGATAGCGAATGGAATGTGTCCAGGTGAACTGCTCAAACTTCTCCCAGACTTCCTCCTTTAACCTCATGATAGGTTTCCAGGCTTCCTCTTTTAACCTCGCGAGAGCATATGAATCTCGCGATAGTCTCCCAGGCTTCCATTTTGGACCCAGTGATAGTAAGGTATAAAATAGAGAGCATGTGCTCTCTGTTCTGCCCTTTTGCATGTTTGCTGTGGTTGAATCCTTGGCATGACCCTCTCCTATGACTGTCTTTAGTCATATGTAAACTCAATCATACAGTCAAGGACAACGAAAATGACCTCCCACATTAGGCATTCAACAGAAGCTATCAATTCAAAAACAGTAGGAGGCAAGCGAAGCATTAAAAGTTCAAAAATAGATAGGGCAAAAATTCAGATAAGGTCACTAGCAAATCCTAGAGAATAGAAACTAAAGAGAGCAAGATAAATCAACCAAAAACTAAGTACATATGCTACAGTAATGACACACATGTGGAATCAGTTTGAAGAAGGATCCCCTTTACAGTGAATGGTGTCCAAAAGGTCGGCAAGTTTTTTAAAACAAGGCTTAAGCCTTTAACCATTCACCTTCTAGAGTCTCTCAGATTTAGGATCCTTGGTTTCCACAGCACCAGATGGGGAAACATGTATGACAATGTAAGGACCTTCCCATCTAGATTTCAATTTGCCTGGAAAAAATTTAAGTTTGGAGTTAAACAACCAAACCTTATCACCAACATTGAAACTCTTTCTCAACAGCCCTTTGTCAAAGAAAGCTTTGGACCTTTCCTTATAGATCCTTGCATTGGCATATGCATCTATCCTTAGTTCTTCCAATTCCGACAGCTACAGCAACCTGTGATGACCAGCAGAAGTTAGATCTAAATTTAAATGTTTGATGGCCCAATAGGCCTTGTGTTCTAACTCCACTAGGAGATGACAGACCTTGCCATAAACCATTCTGAATGGGGACATACCAACGGGAGTCTTATAGGCAGTCTTGTAAGCCCACAGTGCGTCATTAAGCTTGTCAGTCCAATCCTTCCTATCAGTCCTCACAGTCTTCTCAAGGATATGCTTGATCTCCCTATTTTAAATTTTAGCGTGCCCATTGGTTTGTAGGTGGTAGGGAGTAGCAATCCTATGGGTGATAGAATATTTCTTGAGCAAGCTCCCCCCATCACTGATAATAGCTCTAGGGGTACCAAATCTGGAGAAGATATTCTGCTTTATGAATTTGAGGACTACCTGATTATCATTAGTTCTTGTGGCAATGGCTTCTACCCATTTAGAAACATAGTCCACTGCCACTAAGATAAAATGAAAACCATTTGAAGGAGGAAAGGGGCCCATAAAATCAATACCCCACAAATCAAATAGTTCTACAACAAGGATGGGCTGTAAAGGCATTGAATTCTGTTTGGACAACCCTCTTAATTTCTGACATCTTTCACAGGCCTTGCAGTGTGTATGGGCATCTCTGACAAGAGAAGGCCAATAGAAACCACATTGCAACACTTTGTCAGCTGTTTTTCTCCCACTAAAGTGACCCCCACAGGCATTTTCATGGCACATGGCCAGAATACTGGGGATATCACTTTCGGGAACACATTCGAATAATTTGTGCATTAATACTTGTACAAGCAAGGTTCCTCCCAGAAAAAGAATTTGACCTGTGAGAAAAATAGGTCTTTATCCATTTTTGTCCAATGGGAAGGGATCTTGTTTATAACTAGATAATTGACAATATGTGCATACAAGGGAATTAAAGAGTGGATGGCAAACAGTTGCTCATCCGGGAAGACATCATTTGTAGCAAGGTCATCATCACCTTTTTCCAACATAATTCTGGATAAGTGGACAGCCACCACATTTTCTACACCTTTCTTGTCTTTGATTTCAATGTCAAACTCTTGCAACAGGAGTATCCATCTAATCAATCTGGGCTTTGCATCCTTCTTGGACAGTTTTAGACCCAAGTAGGTAAGGTCTAAACTTGTCCACAGCAAAAACCACTGCCAGAAGCTCTTTCTCAGTGGTTGTGTAGTTCAGCTAAGCTTCAACAAGTGATTTGCTGAGATAAGCAATGACCACAGGTAGCTTATCTTTTCTCTGGCCTAAGACAACACCTATTGCCAAGTCAGATGCATCACACATTAACTCAAAGGGCAGGGTATAGTCAGGTGTTTGGAGTACAGGGGTAGAGGTGAGGCAAATTTTTAAAGTTTCAAAAGTCTTCAGACATTCAGCAGAGAAGTCAAAGGGCACATCTTGGCAGAGCAGGTGGCACAATGGTTTAGTAATTTTGCTGAAGTCTTTGATAAACCTCCTGTAGAATCCAGCATGGCCAAGGAAGGATCTGATTTGCTTGACTGTTCTTGGAGGGGGCATATTTTCAATGAGGTCAACTTTGGCCTTGTCTACCTCAATTCCATCTTTAGAGACTACATGGCCTAACACAATTCCTTGTGTTACCATGAAGTGGCTCTTCTCCCAACTTAAGACCAAATTGGTCTCTTCACATCTTTGTAGGACTTGATGGAGGTGTTGTAGACATTGGTCAAAGCTATCCCCAGAGACCGAAAAGTCATCCATAAAAATTTCTAAGAATTTGTCAATCATATCAGAGAAAATGGCATACATACACCTCTGAAAGGTGGCAGGGGCATTACACAGTCTAAAAGGCATTCTTCTATAAGCAAAGGTGCCAAAAGGACGAGTAAATGTAGTTTTCTCTTGATCAAGGGGGTGCACAGGGATCTGATTGTACCCTGAGTACCCATCAAGAAAATAATAAAAAGCCTTCCCAGCTAACTTGTCCAAAATTTGATCAATAAAAGGGAGAGGGAAGTGGTCTTTTTTGGTCTTGGAGTTGAGTTTTCGATAATCGATGAAAACTCTCCAGCCAGTGGTCTCCCTGGCTGGTCTCAACTCTCCAGGGTCAGTTGTGATCACTGTTATGCCAGATATCTTCGGTACCACCTGAATTGGTGCCACCCATTCAGAATCAGAGATGGGGTAAATTGCCCCATCATTCAGCAACTTAATGATTTCTTTCAGAACCACCTCTTGCATATGAGGATTAAGTTTCCTCTGCATTTCCCTGGAGGTTGATGAACCCTCCTCTAGATGAATCCTATGCATACAGATTGATGCATCAATTCCTCCTAGATCAGCAATGGTCCAACCAATTGCTTTCTTGTGCTTCCTCAAAACTGCTAGCAACTCCTCCTCTTGCTCACTTGTAAGATGAAGAGGAGATAATAACAGGAAGTTTCTCTTCTTTCTCGAGGAAAGCATATTTTAATGTCTCTGACAGCTTCTTGAGCTCTAGATCAGGGGCTTATTGTATGGATGGCAGGATTGGTGTATTGTTGGTTGGAGGAAGGGGTAGCAATGTAGGTTTCCAATTGGAATGCTGCACTAAGCCCACAGAAGACTTTACTAGGGGTATGTCTTCTGGTATCAAAGCTAGGCTTCCTTCCTCCACCAAGTTCTAAACTTTAGTTAAATCACTGACAATGTTGCTCCACTCCAGCAGAGTGGGCAGTTCTTCTTCAACAATTTCTTCTAGTACATCCACTGCAAAGCATTCCTCATTGTCCAGCTGAGGGTGCTTTGCACTGTTGTACACATTAAGCTCAACTTTCATATGTCCAAAAGTGACCTCCATGATTCCAGACCTGCATTGAATGCATGCATTGGTAGTGACCAAGAATGGTCTGCCCAGAATAACAGGTATCAGAGATGTACTCTTGTTGCAGCTCATGTCCAAGACAAGGAAGTTTGCAGGATGGAAGAACTTGTCTACCCCCACTAGGACATCCTCGACCACTCCCATGGGTTTCCTCTCAGGCCTATCAACCATCAATAGAACAATGGCAGTGGGCTTGAGCTCTCCCAAACCTAGCTGCTGATACACCCTGTATGGCAGCAGGTTAACACTGGCTCCAAGGTCCAAAAGGGCCCTCCCAATCGTGTGGTCTCCAATAATACAGGGAATAGTGGGTATCCCTGGGTCTTGCTACTTCTCAGGCATTGTCATGGTTAATACAGAATTCACTGTATTAGTCACAAAGACCTTCTTGGACAAATGGCCTCTGGCCTTCCTTTTCTGAGTACAGAGGTCTTTCAGAAACTTAGCATAGGCTGGGACCTATCAAATTGCATCAAGCAGGGGTAAATTTATCTTAACCTGCTTAAAGGTCTCCATCATTTCCTCGATCTGTGCCTGACCCTTATCAAAAGGGGCAGGGCCACTCAAAGCTTGAGGAAATGGCAGCTGAGGTACTGCTGGTTCCTCAGCTGCAAGCCCATGGCTGAACTTTTGTTTTTTTCTTTTTTCTATTTTTATCTCATGCTGAGGCTCAACTACAATCTCTTTACTTTTCCCTTGTTGAAGGGCATCAGGCAGTTCTTTACTCTGTGCCCTAACAAAATCCTTATCACTTTCACATGACATTTCCTTAGGATAGACCTCTCCTTGTTCCTTTCCCACTTGGTTGTCTACCATCCTACCAGACCTTACGGCTGTTATGGCATTGGCCCCCTGAAAAGTGGAGGAGCCTTCTCCGATGGAATACTGGCCCTTAGGGTTGGCAATTGGTTGGCTTGGTAGCCTTCCCTCCTCTCTCTTAGCTAGAGCATTGGCTATTTGGCCAAGCTGCTCTTCTATTTTCTTAACGCTTTGACTGTGAGAAGTCACAGTCTGATTCAAGGGTCCAAGGCTTTGCAATTGGGCTAACACCTGATCCTCGAAGGAAGCACTCCGGGGCTGGGGTGGTGGAACTACCAATTGATTTTGTTGCTGGGGCTGCTATTGTTGGAAATTCGACCTTTGGGCATAACCTCGTTAACCGCTGTCAGGCCTTTGAGGTAAGGCCAACATCTGCTGTGGCTGCATATAATTGTCTTGCCTCCACCTCAAATTTGGGTGGTCTCTCCATTGGTAACCAGCATTTTGGTGCTGGTATCCATATGGTTGTTTATTGTAGCGACTAGATTGTTGCTGTCCAAAAGATTAGGCAGCAGCAGCCTTTTCCATTACAAACTGAGGGTATTGTCCTGCAGATGGACATTCTTCTACTGTGTGCTGTGGAGATTGGCATATCAGACATGCCTCCATCACTTGTGCAGCCATTCTGGACTGCACCACAGTCAAAAGTTTATCAAATCTTTCAGTAAGATTGGCCATTTGTATTCTCAGATTATCATTTCCCCTAACTTCATACATTTTTCCTTTATAAGTCTCAGCAAGTCCCAGCTTAGGAGAAGGTTCTTGAATAGTTCTAGAAGAGGACATCTTCTGGAAAGCATTTTCACTTATGACCTTGAACAAGTCCCATGCCTCATCAGCTGTTTTATGCATGTACGTTCCACCACAAGAGGCATCTACCATGTCTCTGCTCTTCTAATCAATCCCATTGTAGAAGCTCTGGACAAGCTGCCAGTCAGGGATCTTGTGGTGGGGACATTGTTTGAGCATCTCTTTAAATTTATCCGAGCACTGGTTAAAATCTTCAGTTGGGGACTGGGCAAAAGAAAGTATGCCTTTCCTTAACTGGCTGGTCTTGGTCTCTGGGAAAAATTTAGACAGAAATCTTGTCTGGAGGTCTTTCTAGGAAGTGATGCTGTTGTTTGGGAGAGTAGATAACCAGGTCATGGCCCTGCCCTTTAGGGAGAAAGGAAAGAGCCTTAACCTAGTGGCTTCTGGTCCCAAACCAGCAATGGAGAATGTCATGCACAGGGCTAAGAACTGGTCAATGTGCTTGTAAGGGTCTTCCTTGCTAAGCCCATGGAAAGAGGGAAGCATTTGGATGATGGAAGTTTTGATTTCGTTGTTTCCTTCAACATCAGGGAATTGGATGCTGAATGGAGAATTGTAATCATCCGGAGCATTCAATTCCTTCAATGTTCTAGGTTGTTCTTCACCCATAACTGTTATCTCAATTTCAATAGGGGGCTCAACTGTGGTGTGTCTATGCCTTCTCGGTCTTCTACCCCTTTCTATCTCGTGGGTTAGGTGCTCTAATGTAGGACTGAGGGATCTCCTTCCTAACATGCACACACACCAACAGTAGGGAAGACTATTTGCAGGCACATTGCACTTAATAAAAATTGCAACTATCCTAATCAACTGCCATGGAATCTTCAAATGAGAAATAGACTGAGTTTTGAGGGTTAGAGAAGTGCAAACAGAGGTAGCTAGACTCCCAATACAATTCTACTCTCCTTCTCAGCTATGGTCCAAATCTGTAAGAAAATTTTCAAATGTAAATCAGCAGTATCAATTATTCACAAGTACAGCTACCAAAGAATAAAGAATAAAAAATCTAGAGTCTACTAAAAGATCAATATCCCCGGCAACGGCGCCAAAAACTTGTTGAGGTATTTTTTATGCTCTTGCTACTGACTTTATTGAAGACAGTGATAAGAATGGAATGAATAAAACATGGATGAAAGATAGAGTGAGAATTATAGAGCAGCAAGCCTAAAAACACATAATCCTGTAAGATACAGGGCCTGTTGTAGCAAGTTTTGATAAGTAAGAGTTTGTCCCATAGGGAAGTTGATCTTAAGCTCCAAGGGAGCCATCTTTAGTAGGTCCCCCCAGATCTGACTACAGATCTAGCAATCCTAAATGGAAGGGGATTTAGGGTCACTAAAATCTAAATTATAAGGTATCCTAATGTCTAAACTATAGAAAGGTTTAAGAAAGAAGATGGAGTGAGAAAATAAATATACAAGGGTGAGATGTATGCTATTAGGTTCAGATCTGATGGGTTTCATGACTCAAATTTAGATATGCTGCTATAGAAGTCCTATCCAATTGCTACATTATCACCACTGAGGAGAAAGAATCCAACTCATCTCTGTGCCATGATCCAATCCCTTTATGGCTATAACCTGTCCACTTAAATGATCACAAACTATCCAATTGGGGAACCACAGTCCAGAGATGGGTCAGAACAAGTTTATCATTGTAGGCACTACTTCATCCAGGCTACAAGAACAAGAATCCATAGGGAACCTCAACCTCTAAAGTGCTATGTGTGGGGCTAGGCTTGTATGGGAGCATTTAGCCCAGACACATAGAACTAGCAAGAGTTTGAGTGCAGCCTTAGATCCAGCTGTCCACTGCTTTAGAGAGACTGCAGTGATCCAGTCGCAAGCCTACAATCTCTATAACCAAACAGATTTGCCATCTGATGGCAGGTCTATACACATACAGGGGAGTTTGTCTCAGCACAATCTCTCATAGGGCTACAAGCACAAGTGCAGAGAAGAACAATCCATCTTGAGTCTATGGGTTGGCTTCACCCTAAGGCCATATCCTATCCACTTAAATGGTCACAGACTATCCTAGAGGCTATCCTCCTCACAAAGCTAAAGATAGAACAAGAAACATTGCTGCCACCACCATGTTCACAAGGCTATAAAAGCTCATTGCTCCCATGGGGTCTTCAGATCTAGTGGGTCCTGTGGTGGGGCTAGGCCTGTATGGGAGCATGTTAGCCCAGATACACAGGTCACTTGGATCTGAGTAAACCATAAAATCAGTCCTCCATTGCATGCAATACATCCTAGCAATGGAGGATCTCAAGGTAGCAGCCTTGTACAGAACAACTCTCACAAACAGAACTCCCATAAATGTAAAACACCCTATCATAAAACTCCATTAATCTATTCCAAATAGTCATACAAAGGCATAGCCAGTAAATGCTGGACTATGGAGAGAAGAAAATAAAAAGAAACTACTTAAACCTAACCTAAACTTATTGGAGATCTACAGCAGATTCCAGAAGAAGCAAAACTAAGTTCTATTCTATGAGGTCTCCTAAACCTAAATCAGGCTTAGGTTTATATAGCAGTTATTTTGGCGGCACATTAGGGTTAGGAAACCCTAATTTTGATGATGCCACATGGCCTAATACTGTTCCTTGGATGCCTTGAGGTACGCGCACGGAAATTGGAGCATTAGAGTGCGTGTCCTAATTGCTGAATGTTCCCAGAATGTCCTCTGTAGAAATGAGGGAGAGTTAGAGTTCAGAGCCTCACCAGGTAGCACTGGCTTCCAAGACTATCGTGTGGTAGCACGGTCTTCGCGAGATTAGATTAGCTTGAAATTCTAGCCGTCGCGGGGTTATCTTAGTTACAGCTGAAGCAGTCGCGCGATAGAGCATTGAATCCTCACTGGATTGCTCTGGTCTTCACGGGATTGTACTTTCCTTCTGAATGGCATGAGAATCGCACGAGCAGTTTGTTTCTCAATGGATCTTTCCGAGGACGTGATGTGCATTGGTCTCTGAACTGCGCGAGAGGTTTTTCTAAAGTTTTACATCCATGACCATCGCTGCGACAGCAATTTCATGCAGAGATACTTGAGCTCTCTCTCCTCGGTGATCTGAGTGAATCACAGGTTTGAGCGCGCTTTCTTGAGCTACATAAATAGCGATCATTTATATTTGAGCTTCGTGAGAGCTGCGCGAACTATTCTGTAGGAGCTCTTCTGTCACTAAACTGTGCGAGAACAGCGCGGACAATTGGTATGATGTCATGGGAAACTCGCGAGGATTGCGCAAGGCAGGCTTTCTGAGTCATGTGAACCTTACAACAACTGCGCGAGGCTCATTTCTTTCTTTGCTGCTATTGTGCTTTGCCTTCATGCAGTCAGGCTCTCTGTCTTCCATTCTCCTGGGAGACTTCTGGGGTAAAAGTGGGCTCCTTAGTAGGATTAAGGCCTTATTGCAGCTGCTATTTATTACCTGCAGAACAGGCTTAAAATACTTTTATTAAATGATTAAGGGTCCAACAAAGATTAAGTTAAGGGATGAAAAGTGGTACTTTTCAGGTCTTAACAGAACCCTACCAAAGTAAAACCCCCATTACTGTGATCTTAGGCAAGCCATTCTCGGTCACTGTCAATGCCTACATTCAATGCAGGTCTGGGGTCATGGAGGTCACCTTTGGGAATATGAAGGTTGAGTTAAATATTTACAGTGCTATAAGACAACCTCAGCTAGACAATGAGGACTGTTTTCTAGTTGATGTACTAGATGACCTTGTGGAGGAGAATCTATCTCAACTGTTGGATTGGGATAATATTTTTTCTGATTTAGAGAGTGTGTGGATTAAAGTTATAGAGGAGGCCCCACAGTACTGTAATGAAGACAATAACACCCAAGAGTCTTCAGTGGCCCTAGTGCAGCATTTCAATTGGAAACCTACATGGCTGCCCCTACCTCAAACCTCCATGGCACCTTTGCTACCTTCCATTGATAGTCCACTAGATCTGGAGCTGAAATAGTAACCAGATATATTAAAGTATGCCTTTTTAGGGCAGAATAACTAACTTCTTGTGATTATCTCTTCCTCTCTCACTAATGAGCAAGAAGAGAAATTATTGTGTGTTGAGGAATCACAAAAAGGCAATTGGCTGGACAATTGTTGATCTTGGTGGTATTGATCCATCTATGTGTATGCATAAAATATACTTGGAAGAGGGTTCCAAACCCTCTAGGGAGATGCAGAGGAAGCTAAATCCTCATATGTAGGAGGTGATTTTAAAAGAGATTGTAAAACTGTTAGATGCAGGAGTAATTTACCCCATTTCAGAGTCAGAATGGGTGTCACCTATTCAAGTGGTCCCCAAAAAGTTAGGCATAATAGTTATTACTTCTGATTCTGGAGAGTTGATGCCAGCTAGAGAGACCACTGGGTGGAGAGTTTGCATAGATTACAGAAGACTCAACTTCAAAACTAGAAAAGACCACTTCCCTCTCCCTTTCATTGACTAAATTTTAGACACGCTTGCAGGAAAAGCATTTTATTGCTTCCTAGATGGATACTCAGGGTATAACCAAATCCCTGTGTGTTCTCAAGATCAAGAGAAAACCACATTCACATGTCCCTTTGGCACCTTTGTTTATCGGAGAATGCCTTTTGGACTGTGTAATGCTCCTGCTACATTTCAGAGGTGCATGTATGCAATTTTCTCATATATGATTGATAGGTTTCTGGAAATCTTTAGGGATGATTTTTCAGTCTTTGGGGACAGCTTTAGTCAATGCTTAAGTCACCTCAACCTGGTTTTGCAAAGGTGTGAAGAGACCAATTTGGTCTTAAGCTGGGGAAAGAGCCACTTCATGGTAACACAAGGAATTGTGTTAGGCCATGTGGTTTCCCATAGAGGTATAGAGGTTGACAAAGCCAAAGTTGACTTGATCTCACACCTGCCTCCACCCAGAATTGTCAAATAAATTAGATCATTTTTAGGACATGCAAGATTTTACAAGAGATTTTTTAAGGACTTCAGTAGAATTGCAAAACCACTATGCCACCTACTGTGCCAGGATCTGCAATTTGATTTTTTGTTGAGTGCCTTGAGGCCTTTGAGACCTTGAAAAAGTGCCTCACCTCTACTCCTATAATCCAAGCCCCTGACTACTCCATTCCTTTTGAGCTGATGTGTGATGCATCAGATCTGGCAATAGGTGTTGTCCTAGGACAGAGAAAAGACTAGCTGCCAATAGTGATATACTATGCCAGTAAAATATTAGCAGACTCAACTCAACTATACCATAACTGAGAAGGAGCTGCTAGCTATTGTTTTTGCTGTGAATAAGTTTAGACCCTACTTTCTTAGGTCTAAAATTGCTATGTTTACAGATCACTCAACCCTCAAATACCTATTGGCCAAAAAGGGTGCTAAACTTAGGCTGATCAAATGTATCCTCCTGCTGCAGGAGTTTGATCTTGAGATCAGAGATAAAAAGGGAGTAGAGAATATGGTGGCTGACCACCTATCTAGAATTTTTTTGGATGAGTGTGCTACACCTGTGAGAGATGTGTTCCTTGATGAGCAGTTGTTTGCTATTCAAGCTATTGTCCCATGATTTACCTACATTATAAAGTACTTGGCTACTGGCAGGATCCCTCCCCATTGGTTTAAAATGGATAAAGACTTGTTCTTTTCACAAGTCAAGCACTTTTTTTGGGAGGATCCTTGCCTATTTAAGTACTATGCAGACCAAATAATCAGGAAGTGTGTCCCTGAGTGTGGCTTCCCTAGTATTCTAAGCATGTGCCATGAAAGTGCCTATGGGGTCACTTCAGTGGGAACAAAACAACAGCTAAAATTTTGCAATGTGGATTTTATTGGCCTTCTTTATTCAAGGATGCTCATGCACATTGTAAAGCCTGTGTCAGATGTCAGAAGATGGGTAGCTTGTTAAAAAGAAATTCCATGCCATTGCAGCCCATCTTAGTTGTAAAACTATTTGATGTTTGGGCATTGATTTTATGGGCCCTTTTCCTCCTTTTGGTTATACATTTATCTTAGTGGCTGTGGACTTGCTTCCAAATGGGTGGAAGCAATTGCCACAAAGACCAATGACTATAAAGTAGTCCTCAAGTTTATGAAGGAAAATATTTTTTTAAGATTTGAAATCCCCAGAGCCATCATCAGTGATGGGGGCAGCCACTTTTGTAATAGGCATTTCTAGAGCTTGCTCAAGAAATACTCTGTTACACATAGGATTGCTACACCTCACCATCCACAGACTAGTGGGTAGGTAGAGATTTCCAATAGGGAAATCAAGCATATCCCAGAGAAAACAGTGAGGACTGATAGGAAAGACTGGGCTGTTAAGCTTTCTGATGCATTGTGGGCTTATAGGACTGCCTATAAGACCCCAATAGGAATGTCCCCTTTCGGACTGGTCTATGACAAGGCTTGCCATCTACCAGTAGAGTTAGAGCACATGGCCTTTTGAGCCATTAGAATATTGAATACGAATCTAACTACTGCCAGTGTTCACAGGAAGCTGTAACTGTCAGAGCTGGAGGAGCTGAGACTAGATGCTTATGCCAACTCAAAGATCTACAAGGAAAAGGCTAAGGCATTCTTTGAGAAGGGGCTGCTGAGAAGAAACTTTGAGCATGGTGCAAAGGTATGGCTGTTTCACTCTAGGCTTAAATTGTTCCCAAGGAAATTTAGAACCAGATGGGATGGTCCTTACACTATGATTCATGCATCCCCATCTGGGGCTGTGGATATCATGGATCCCAAGTCTGGGAAAATCATGAAAGTGTATGGGTAGAGGCTTAAGCCTTGTGTTGAAAAATCTATGGAGCCACCTGCCACCATTCACCTTCAAGTGGTTCCCACTGCTGATCGATCCACAATCTTGTAACATGTGTACCATACCTATTTGCTTATGTTTGATGTGTGTGCTATTTTGATTTTTGTCATTTGATGTATGTTTAATTTTTTTTTGGTGTGTTGTTCTAATTTTGTATTTGTTTAGAGTGTTTTGAGAAGCTGAATCTTTGATTTAGAGCATATTTTTTCTATGGTTTATGCATGAACTAGAAGAATGAATAGAATGTACACCCTAATTACTGAGCATCCCCTTGATTAATCTATTGTGATTTAATTTTATTGGTTTCTAGCATGTGTGTTTGTTGATATGTGTGCATATAGCCTAATGTGTGGGCATGAACCATGTGTTTAGAGCTTTTGGGAAGACAGTGCTGAGTCGGACCCAAGAATGGACTGATGCAGCACTGAGAATGAGAATGAGAAAGACTGAGCAGGGCCTCGTGAGGCCATATTTTAACTAAAAAGGCATGTCGCATGGTTCATCCTGAACTACGCAAGCAGTTAGTTCCACATTGGAACTACGGGATAGGCTGACTAAATAGCCTCGCGAGGAGCTGTGTGACTGTGAAATTGCATCTCGTGCAGTTCCATTTGAACTGTGTGACACTAAGCCCAAAGTCCTTACTGCGTGAGTCCGGATTACACTTAAAAGGAGCTCCACGAGATCTAATTTGGATACTTGCGAAGCTTGGAATTCTCTTTAAAATCCTCGCGAGAGCTCTGTCAGTCATTTTCTTCACAGAGCTCTAGTGATTTTCCTCTTTCTGGACTCCCATTTTTCTTCACCATTGGACCTTGCTGCTCCACTATTCCCTTTGTAAACCGTACATCTTGTTCAGTAACTGAATCCAAGCACTTTATACCTGAAAAGTTAACTTTATACCACAGGACAACTTCTATTGGTAAACCCTAGGGTTTCGGGGTAAGTTTCTAACTCTTCACCAACTGGTTAATCTTCAAACTAGAGTTTATCAATAGTAGTTGGATTTTAGGGAATTAGTTGTATTGAGAAGTTAAGTGGACCCACAGTTAGCTTGAGTTGTAAAGTCTGAACCTAAAACCCTAGATTTTAGGGGAGATTATGGCCGACAAAGCCCCACTTCTGGCAAACCTCTATGCCATGTTGAACCCTATTGAAAAAGACATCCCTACAGCAACTAGGAGGTCTGTGAGGATTGCAAAGGCCTCCACTATGGAGGCCACTGATATACCTACAACCCAGGCTCTGCCCCAAGTGGATAAAGGTAAAAAGAGGGCTGCCCCTGTGAAGAAAGCCAGATCTACCACTCAGAGCCCTAAAAAGTCCAAGAAGAAATGGAAGAAGGGAAAGGAGGTTGAGGAGTCCAACCCTCTGACAACTCCATGTGAGTTTGTGGCTACCACTAAATTAGAGCCTGAGACTACCTTCGATAAGGTATTTTTTGAGGAAGAACCTTTGACTGCTGCATCCATAGAATTCCTAACCGAGGCCTCCCTGTTACCCTTGCTCAGGCCCCCATTACAGTTAGTCTTTCCTAGGCTAGTGCAGTTGTTCTATCAGAACATCATGATTAGGATAGGTGATGATGGAAACCCTGTGTTGCTGTGCTTGATAGATGACTTTGAGATGTTGGTAAATCTAGTTAGGATTGCAGCAATCCTAAGTATACCAGCCACCTACAACCCTGAGTGTGGCTTGGGAGCACCTCTAACTGCCACCATTTCAGAGATAGCAAAGGATATTATAGGAGGGATTACAACATCAGGGGTGTCTATCATAAAAAGATACTTAGATCCGAGCCTACAGTTTATGGATGGAGTGTTGAGAAAAAATGTTTCTGCACGGGGCACCAGCAAGAGAAAAGGGCACCCATAGCTGATGCCCTTTATTCCTTCTCCTTGGGGCATTACATTGATGCTGCCTAGATCATATTTGAGGGGATGAAGGACATACATGAGAAGGAAAAGAAAATACAGAAGCCCATTCCCTGCCTTATTGCAAACTGATCACTGCTCTGCTGAAGCAAGGAGGCCACCAATTCCAGATGGAGGAGCAGACAGTGACCTTGCCCCCTATTAAATGTGAGAAGACGTAGTGGAGAATTAGCATGACCATGATAAAAAATAAGAAGGAGAAGGGGACTTCAGCTGCTACATCTTCTGCTACATCTACTACTACATCTGCTACTCTATCTGTTACATCAGCAGCCATTCCATCAGCTGCCCCTACAGCTGTCAACCAAACCATCCCTACCCTCCCACTTCCATCACATCCCATTCCACCATCAGTACCCTCACCCACACCCTCCACCTTTACTTTCATTCCCATTCCCATGCCAGCTCCTATCTCACACCCACTTCTAGATTTCACACCCACAACCACCATACCTACCCAACCCCCTCCACAGTCTTTACATGGTCCTATACCTACCTCTACACCCATCATACGATCATCATAACCTTCCACTGCCACATCATCCATCCTTGAGCCAGCCTCCACCACTAAACCCATTTTTCCATTTACCCTACCAACCCCAGCCATTAAAAAGAAATATACCAAGAGACCCCAATCCAAACTAACCACTTCAACCACAACCACTCAACCCATTGAAACTAGCCCAATCTCCCTGCCTATTCAAATCCCAGAAACATACTCCATACCACACCCCATACTCACTGTGTTACATCTAGCCTCATCATCACCACCCTCTCGATTCCACCATGTTGCTAGTGAACCTTTGTTCACTGACATCCCCCACATTCCCATAATAGATCAGCTCCATCCCTTTGACACATTTGCACCCATTGACCAACCTAACCCCATCCAACATACCACATTTAAGCCATTTGACCATTCCGATGACCACCACCATTTCTCTACTGGGGAGTACTCTACTATGATGGACTCCATTCTAGGTGACATCAGGTATGAGTACACCCCTCTCCCTGCTGGCCAATACCAAAGCCAAACAACCATTCAGTCCAGCCTTCAAGTCATTCAATCAATCCTACAAAACCTTGCCCCACAACTCAGCCACCTTTATCACCACCCTTACCACAACCTACCCCTCCAATATCACCCTTACCTGAGCCTGCCATAGTCACAACAGAGATGGCCACCCAACTTGACCATGTGCCTAACCTTGACTCTATAGAGCTACCCCTTATTGAACCCTCTCTGGCTTCCACCTCCACACTACCCCAACCTGAAGTAGAGGAATTGTCAGTCCTGCTCCCTACCTCACCTGCAGTAACTAAAGTTGATGTTGCCACAGATGTGAATGAGCTGCTCTCTACAACCTTTGCTTATACCCAAACTGCCCCCCAAGAGGAGGAGCTAGCGTCCCCCATCCCTCTTCCTTCATTACTCCCATCATCTTCATCCACACCATCCCAGTCTCTGGCTGACCCTACTCCTCTTACGGATAATACCATATTACCAGCCTCCTCATTCTCCATAGCTCCTTTCTCAATCCTCCTCAGAGCTATGAATGAAAGTCCCTACATCAAGAGGGATGTGATCAAGGGGATGGCTGACATAAACACAACAATCAAGCAGCCTTTCCTCCATCAAATCAAGATGATTAAATTGAGTTATAAAATGGAGAGAAAGAAGATGAAGCAGGGTTGGAGACAGACCTTGCAATTATACCAACAGGAGAAGTATAGAGGAGATGGGCTAGAAGAAAATATGAAGAACCTTCATGTGACCCTTAGATTAGTTGAAGAGAGAGCTGAGGATTATGCCAGGACTATTGCAGCATTGCATCAGACCCTATCTTCTATGGCAGATAGAGACTTAGCGACTGCAGCTGCCTCTCTCTACACTATAGCAGCTCCTCCCTCTGCAACTGCTCCTCATCCCAGAGCATCAGTACCTAGAGTCAAAATCAAAGAGCCTTCCTCCACGCCTGCACCCACTCCCAAGAGAAGCCCCACAAAGCAAAAGAAGGTCACTGTTAAAAGATAAAAGTCCATAACTGCTGCTCTCATGAAAGAAAAAGGAAAAGTTGTTCAAGACCATATAGATATAGATCCAGTTGATGAAGCCTTGTAAATGTAGTTAGTTAGAATTTCTTTTACTTCTAGGAACTTTTGTACTTAATGTCAGTTGTATTGTATATATTGTTGTTTTCTAAATGACACTTTCTTTTTTGTATCTCCTATTTGTGTTTTGATTGATTCTCATTCTGCTATACTGTCTTTATTTTAATTGTGTATCTTTTTTTATGTTTGTAGCCTGCTGCCCTTGTATTCTATCTCTGAAACAGTGAGGAAGCTATTCCTCATAGGTTTGGGGGTATGGCAGGGTATGCCAATGAAGTAGTTATCCTAAGTGCAACTGACTTAAGTGAGTAAGATAGGAATAGAGCTAAGTTCACCAGAGAACTCTAAAAATGAGGAAATTAAAAAATTTTACAGACCTTCTGACATTAAAATCTTTTAAAATTTCAACATTTCTATGACATGAACACCAAGAAAACTGAATTTTTGTCAGCACTTAATGAACCATTAAAGAGAGAAAAAGGTAAGGACATACCCATGAGTTCAATGGAAGACCATACTTAGTGAGAATTGGGTCTATAAAATATTTTCTGTTTGAAGAGTGTCTTTGGCAATTCCTTTTGCTCTATGGACTGGCTGAGTTTATTTTCTCACTAGAAGTTAGTCATCCCCAAATTAAAATTGCTGACAGAACTCATGACATTTAGGAAAGGATCAAGGCCTTCTCTTTGACAGTTTGAGCCTAAAAAGACTAACCTAGTAAATTGCCCTTTTGCATACACCTTTTGAGCTTTAAATTCTAAATTTCTTCAAAATGCACCAGAGTACTTAAACCTAAACCTGTAAACCTGATTCAACCCTACCCTCACTCTGAGAATTTAGAAGGTAAAGGAGAAGAAGTTGAAGATGGACAAGCTAGGGTCAACATTTGGTGAATGGAGGAGAAATATAGTATGAAAAACAACAGTGTAGTAGCTGGGAAGATGGTGGCATTTCAAAAAAATAAAAACAAAAAAAATAAAAAATAATAATAATAATAAAAAGGAAGAGAGAGGAGTCAAGAGGAAATTTCATTGGAAAAAGCAAAAAGAAGAGGAGAAACTAGCCACTTCAAATTTGAAAATTGTCAAAAAAGATGGAACATGCTAAAATAAAGAAGGTGAAGTCATGAATTACCTCCTTCACCTGCTAATTTCTCACTTTTGCAACCTTTTCACCCTTCCATTATTTTTAACCTTCACCCATAAGCCACAGTACAACCCAGTCATCAGACCTTATTGATCATAATTGCAATGAATTGTCATGTGGAGTTGAAGAGCTATTTAATCTATGGTGAAAAATAGTTAATGATGCCAGAAACTAGATGCCTTTTCCTGTGCTCATGCTTGCAGACCTATTGGGAGTCTGTAACTACTCTTGAGCTTGTGTGAAAATGAAAATCCTCAAACTCAATTGTGAGAGACTGCCCTGGTAAGCATTGGGTCTGACATTGAATGTATTGAGCATTATTTAAATCTAATTTTTGACTTATTGGTAAGCTTAGTACTGGCATACACCTACAAATTTTAATGTTGTAAGCAGATTGGAAATGATGTGCATGCATGTAAGATGTTATGCTAAATTGTCTGTGCATTTCATGTCTTTGAAACTCCTCACATTTTGAAAGATCAAAGGTGCACTGACACTCTATTTATAGAAAACTAACTCAATACTGTCAGCACTTTTGTTAACTGTTTTATTAAGAAGTTTGTGAGTATCTTCACTAAAAACCCTCAGGAGACTTCACTCCTCCACTAGGGATCACCTAGGGGTTTAAAAGGCTTGATGCATAATCTAAATGCATCCGTGCTCCCTACGAAAGTGGCATCTAAATTTTTTAGAGTAAATATTTAATTTTTACTTTTCTTGAGGACTAACAAAGATTAGGTTTAGGGGTGTGTTAAGTATTGAAAAATACCATTTTTCACCTCTTAACCTAGCCTTTACTAATCCTTGAAGCCATTTAATAATTTCCTTTTTAGTGTGTTTTGTATTTAGAATACATTGCAGCTATTAGTACAACTATCATGCTTTAGAGACCAAACAGAGAAGTTTTGAAGCAGACTATGAAGCCCAATGAAGAACTGAAGAAACACCATGGTCGTACACACCATGGTGACTATTTTGGATGCATGAGTGGGCCCCAAAAGTCTGACAGAAGAGAGGAATGAAGACTTGAATAGAAGAAGGTGCTACAACAAAATAGGCAATGCAGTAGAAAGCCAAAGATTAAGCCTCGCGCAGCTGCAAGCCAAGAAGAAAGCACTGTCACGCAGCTCAAATAGCCTAGAGTCAACCTCGCGAGATGTGGAGCCAACATTGCAAATACTTCTCGCGCAACACCTCGTGAAGAGGACATGAGAGAGCTTCAGAAGTCTTCTCGCGTGGATCTCACGAGGCATAAGCCATAAAGCATCTGCGCATGAAGCTCTTGCACAGTTCAACGCGTGATTCATCCACAACTCTTGCGCACTCCAAAGCTAAAGACAGCAGCACAACAAGACAAACCTATCCTAGCGACCAACCATGCGAGTTGTATAATTCACTGCAAATGAAATCTCGCAAAGCTCCAAAACAATTCATGCGAGCTGGCCATTCATATGCAGGGATCCTCGCGAGCATCAAAGTCACCTACGCGAGACCCTTGCGACTGGAATCACCTGAAGCCATCTGAGTGAGCCATATGCTTCCAAGTAAATCTTAACCTCCCGAGCTTCATTCGGCCTCTATAACCAGCCTCGCGAACAGACTTTGGAACCACGCGAATTGGGAATTCATGCTATAACAGCTGCGCGAAGCTCAGGTTCTCACTTCTCATTCCATACTTAGGGATATTTTGGGGATTTCCACATTGCTAAGGCACACATCCCGAGGCCTTAATCTAATCCCACACATCCCGAGGCATCTAAGGGCTGTAATCAAGCCACGTCTACAGAAAAATTATGGTTTTCTCCCCTATTTGCCAAGGCATTAGTGACTGAGTATTTAAGCTGTAACTTAGTTTAGTTTTTCTATCTTTCCTTCAACCTTAGTCGGTTGTGAGCTCAAGCAGATTAGGGTTAGGGTTAGATCATTTCTTCCATTTTTCTTTTCTTCTTTCTTACTCTAGCACTTGCTGGCTAACTCTCTTGTAATCAGTTGAGATTAATTTAGTTTTGTAATGGACATTGTTTGGAACATTGGGAGCTGATTTGGGGTTTGCATTGGTTGTTGCCTTCGAGGGTAAGTATTGTAAGATTCTTTTACAATTTTGTCATTTTTATCGTTTTAATTAGATCTATAGTCTCTATATTTTCCTTGCATAGAAATCTATTGGATCTAGACATAGATGCCTATAGATATGATGATCCTATTGTTGTTCAAGCTGTTTTGCCTTGCAACAATGGCGGTAATAGTAGGTTTATTGTTCTGTCTCAGGCCTCTATGATTGAACCTCCTCTATTGGATAGTTTGTGACTATTTAAGTGGACAAATTATAGCCTTAAGAGTGGTCTAAATCACAGATCTAAGATGGATTCTTCTTCTCTGCATATGAGCTGGTTAGCCTTGTGAGAGATTGTGTAAAACCAAACTGTCCTCTGTTTGTAATGTCATCATCAGATTGTTGATCTGATTTGGTTGCAAAGATTGTAGACTTGTGAGCTGAATCATTGCAGGCCTTTTATAGCAATGATCAGCTGAGTCTAGGGCCCCTTTTGGTCCTTGATTTGAGGTGATTTTCACCTAATTTTAAGGACTGATTGCTCCTATGGATGCATGTGCTTGTAGCCTTACAAACATAGTGTCTGCAATAGTATCCTTGTTCTGATTTAACCCATTGCTGGGAAGAAATCTCTTAGATAGTCGGTGACCATTTACGTTGACATGTTATAGCCTTAGGATCAATCCTTTCAAGTGATTGAACCTCCTCTATTGGATTGTCTATGTTAAGCACCGATTTTTGCCACTTTCTACACCTTTAAACCTGGCTTTTGCTAAGCCTTAGAGCTGTTTATAATTACTTTTAGCTTGTTTTATAGTTTTGGAAGAAATGGCAGCGTAGTGCAGAAATCTAATTAATAAGTGCCAAAAGGAGGACTTGAATCATTCATGTGCTGACAGAAGCAAAGCCAATGCATGAAGAAGAATTGCCACTATTGAAGTTTATAGCAGGTCAAAGTGCAAACAGCGTCAAGAAACACTTTGATCTGCTGCTGTTATCAAGAATACCATCAGAAGCATTATTTAGAGCAGCTCAAGCAGTCAGCCATCAAGAGGACTCAAAGAACTTCAAATGGAGCAAATCTAGAGTTGAAACCTTCATGTGGAGACATGGGCAAAATAGTTGCAAAGAAGAAGCTCGGAGGTTCAACACATTTCAGCAATTGCACACAAGACAATTTGAACCCCATGAGCACATCAGCACATAAATAGCTCTATCACCATTTTCGAGCTATATGCACACTAAAGCACAAGAATCAAGGTGTGGGATTCAGCAGAATGGATGTACAAGCGGCGTGATTGCATCGCAACCATATGGTTCACCATTTTCAGCAACTACAAATTATGCTAATAATCTTGAGCGGCTAAGAGGAGTTCGAGCAATGGCGCTATTCAACATATCGAGTGCTTCAGATCATCGTCCGAATGGTTGTCAAGTGTGGATGAACCTATCTACAACTACTCCAGCATGCAACCTATCGAGTATATCACAACAGATCCCCAATCTCTTCGAGCAGTTTACTCCTTCAGCTATGAACCTATCGAATGGTTCCCAGCTGCAGCCTTTCATCCTATCGAAATGCAGTTTGAACCTATCGAATGGTTCCCAGCAGCAACCTTTCATCCTATCGAATTGCACCAGCTTTGAACCTATCGAATACTACGGAACTGCAGCCCATGATCCTATCGAAGTGCAGCTCCCAAAACTCCCAAGAGATGTTGGCACCTTTGTAAGTTCCACTCAGCAATCCTGTCGAATGAATGAGCTACGCAAGTAGAAGTAGCCCATGAACCTATCGAAGTGCAGAAGCTCATCCCCACAACAGCTTCAAGTTGCATAGACCCCAGCCAAGCATGTCGACTTGCTGAAGCTGTGCACTCCCTCAGCACCAACCTATCGAGCAGGCCCACAATCCTATCGAACTGCTCCGGCCCCACCTTGCCATCCTATCGAATAGATCTCCATCCCAGCCTTTAACCTATCGACAACATGAAATACAAGCCTCTCCTCCAACCTGTCGACTCCTTGCAAGCAAACCTCACTCCAAAGCTGTAGCCATGCAGAGTTTCAGCTGCAATCCAGCCCACAGCACCCGTTGACCGCCTAGATATCTCAATCCGTTGAGATGCCCAAGCTCCGGATTTCTCCAATCGGCCGATGTGCAGTCAAGATCCTATCCAACGGTCGATTTCTCAGAAAGCCCCTCAAATATGGCATCTTATGTGCAGCTGCATATGCATTTATATATATAGGCTTCTTGCTTCAGCTGAAAAACCAGACCATAGCAGCCTTTGACCTCTTCAATATCACAACCTATCAAGAAGCCCAACCTCTAGCCTGCCCCAAACCTATCAAGATGCAGTCAAGATCTTATCAACCGTCAATTCCCCAAAAGGCCAAAGTAGGAACAGAGGAATAGCCTGAGTTCTCCTTAGCTCATTTAAGTTTAGTTTAGGTTTTTATTTTCTTTTTTCTCTTCCCCCTTCTCCCTCTAATCCAGCATGTTAGATTTGATTTAGATAGTAGCTCAGATCTGGTTTGTAATTGTAATTTCGGCATGAAGAAATATGGATCGATGCATAGACTACAGATCTGGGAACAAGTTTATTGTAAGTGATTTTGTTTGAAGCAATAAATTGTCAATTTTAAAGCTTAGTTAGATCTAAAGATCTTGTGGTTCCATTAGGTGATCAATCGGATCTGTGTAGAGGAGTTTGTTAATCAGCTCACCCACTTAACTAGTAGAGCTTTTGGATACCACCTGATCTCCCTGGGTTTGACATGCCTATGATTCCTTGAGTCTGTGCCTTGGAATTGTAGCATCTGTAGTGGTTCTAATTATTCTGATTGATGGTTTGGCTTTGGAGGAGATCCCTAGGATGGTCTGTGAGCATTAAAGTGGACAAATCATAACCTTAAGATGAGTCCAAGCTCGGGCTCCAATTGAATTCGTCTGCTACAATCCATGAATTCGATAAAGTCTATAGGATGGTCTGTGACTGTAGACACCCAAATTCGGCGCAAGGCCCGATCAATCTGTACTTTGGGAGAGATGTACCCCTGTGCTTCCGATGGCACCCCCTGAACCCTTAGGAACCTACCTAGACCATTAGGAATCACCCTAAAACCTTTAGAGCCATTCCCCCAATCCTTAGAAGTAACTCCTAAACCCTAGAATCCCTTTCCAGACCTAACTTAAACACTTCTGAGTGGGTGATGGGATGAGAGCTACATAATTTCACGCAGACCATTACCAAGGATGAGCCATATACCTTTGGAAAGAGGACTTCTCTAGCTTTCCAACAAGCCAAAGATCACCCAATTTGGAGCTACAGTTCAAAAGTTATGTCCGATTGAAGTTTCACATAAAATCATAGGACTTTTACTCAGGCGTGGATATTATATACGCCCAGCCATTTTTACCCCAGATTAGTCAGGCGTATATGTTATATACGCCTGCCTATTTTGGGGGAAATTTGGCCGGGCGTATATAATATATATGCCTAGTATAGGTGGGACCCACCACGGGCTTCATCTTCCCAAGGCTCCCCTGTTTTTGGTGATATTTACTGTTCTCGAATTTCCTCCATCTGGTTTGACCCTTTGACCATCCCCTTTGTTGGGGTGGGTGTCATAAGATTGGTTGCACCCCCTTTGAGCTTATTAGCAACCCTTAAGTAACCTTTGGTCTCACCCCATCATCTACCATTAAAACCAATTTCTCAAAACCCTAGGACATTGAAAACCTAGAAAACCTTAGATGGGGGATTACCTAATTGCTAAACCAATTAGCTCTTAAGTAATCCCTTAACCCCTCCCTTCTCTATAAATAGAGCGGTCCCCCGATTCCCAAAGGTTGAATTTTTGTTGAAGGATTAGAGAGTGCTTACGAGAGAAACCTAGTGAGAGAAAATGTAAATATTTTTTCAGAATTCCAGCATGCATACTTCATCTATTTCAGTCCATTTCCACCATTAGATCATTCCCTTTAGCTAAAGTCTAGCCTTTAGCCTCACCCTACACTTCCTATTTTACCGAATCCTAGTATTAGAATCTATTTCCATATCATTTAAGCCATCGAAAGCACGCCAAAGTAAAGATCTTCCATGGTGCAACAAGGGCCCGTGAGCTCCGGCTCACCCCTCTCTTCCTCTACCTTCTTGGTGTCTCCTCCGTCCAAGGATTCAAGCCGTTACGCCGCCGAAATTTCGGTTTGGCTCAAAGCTTGATAGGACCGTATTGCCTTTGGGCAAGGGAAAACTCCGCCCTTTTATTTTTATTTTTTGCCACAGATAGAGACTGCTACGTGCGGGTTGATCGGGTGCCTAAACCCTTCTCGATCGATAGCCGAAGCCCCTACCCTAGAGCCTTTGGCAAAGACCGATAAATCAGAGTCATATTTAACACTTCGGTGCTCAAAATATCGATTTGAAGGTTTCCCGGGTCACCAAAAGCTTCGGGTGGTGACTCTACATTCCATTAAAGGCGAGCGCATCGCCGCGACGGGTTCGAGAGGATCCATGGTCGCACAGAAGGCGACTCCGCTGGGGATATCACCCTAGCGCTTCCCCTCTTGTTGGCCTTTTTTTTTTGCTACTAACCATTGCTGTTTCCTTCTTATTTTCTACTATTTTTTATATATCTTTGTTGTTTTTACTAACGTACTCACCCCTACGATTCAGTCCTTTAAGTGCCTTAGCCGTTTGGCGGGCCTACTTGCGCACTTTATTTGGATCATCATATCTCACCTTTGAACGCCGGCCCGTTGAGGCGGCACGGGCTTGTCATCCCCGACCCATTTTTTGGACTTAATTTTACTCCCCTTTAAAAATCTATAATTAAAAGTGAACCAACAGTGTGGGGACATAATTGAATTTATTTTTGCATTTTTGGGTAGTTTTTGAGGGGTTTAGGCACAGATACAATTTACCCGATTCCCAGTAAGGCGGCAGCCCTAGTGGTGATGATCCTGAAAAGAACCACCCCTTCCAGTACCTGAGAAGGCGCTTGCGCCGAAGGTATATCGGTTGGGTTGCCAATTTCGATCAAGCCGTAAAACCCGCATTGGTGAGAGCGTAGACAACCCAAAATTCAGCCGTGTATCCCTAGGAAATGGAAAGGAGGGACCCGATAACATACACAGCAGTCCCCGGGAGCATTTCTCCCAAGAAACCAGTTCCAAGACCCACATTTGGGCTTCATCGTTCCTTTGTCAAACTAAGGCTGAGTGTTTTGCGCATATATATTATATATGCCCATTAAAATCGAATTAGCCAAGCGTATATAATATCGCCACCAAAATCTGCATTTTTGGTGGTGCATAATATATACGCCCGATATATCTTCACACAAGAACACGAGGCCCGATCCATCACCCCAAGTCCCCGATTAGCGGTATTAGTGCCCGCAGTAGCCTCCTACATCCTCTAACACCCAACATGCCCCCGCCCAATCAAAAGAAGGTGACTTCTCATTGATTTGCTCCGGGGGATCGGGTCGTTTGC